>BSBM01001646.1:25847500-28247500 GCA_027924585.1 Larix kaempferi
CAAGTAAATGTGTTGCTAGAATCTAAAGTTGCAGCTTGTAACACAAAAAAGAATAAAGTTATCACATTAAATATGCCTTATAATTTATTGCAAAATAAATTACATCCAAAATAGAACCCCTAAATCAATCATCATTTTATGCACATAACAGTCATTGAATTTTCCAACTCAAATAATAAGAATAGCTATTATTTAAAAAAACACTTACTTGTCCATTTTTAATAAAATGGCCACTAGTGATGTAACTTTCGGGATTCCATATGAAGTTCAAAATTTTCAAAAAAATCCTGCAAGAACAACTCTTAAATTAAAAATAAGATATGAAAGACAAATGCTTAAATCTAATATAAAAACATACACACAGTGCTGAAAACATTGGTTTGAAAATAAACACAACTCACTTGAGAGGACTAGGAAGACTTCCCAACTCTCAAAGCTCAAGAACTCTTCTTGACTTTATATCTCTCCATACCTCATAGACTGCATTCCAATCAACAGTTGATAATTCAGGTCCATTCAAAGATATTCTCATTAGTGCATCTAGTGTATCCAATCCCAGCTTTGATTTCCTAATGTCCTTAATTATATTATGTTTAGAAAATCCCCTTTCACAATCCACTGTACTTGCAAGAATAGTGAGTACAGCTTGCCATAATTTCATCATCTGAGGATAATTTGTATGCCATTGTTTTGTGTGACAAAAGACCTTCCATGCTTCTTTCATAGAGAAACCCTCACAAGCCAAATTTAATGAATCAACAAAAGGGTGCAACTCTATTTTGCAAGCTTTTTCATCAAATAAATGCACATTTCTGACATCATTTGGTATGGTATGCTGCAAATGCTGAAAAAAGTTTAGAAAGCCAATGCTTTGAATTTTTCTCACGGCTATGACGTTCTTCTGGATAATAACAAGGGCTGAACAATTTTGCTGCATTAAAAAGATGAAGATCTTGAAATCTTTCATTCAAAGAGTCTATGAGACACTCAATATAGCCTTCTGTGAGTTGTTGACAACTCTCTTGTGTTCCTTCAATATGCGGTTTCATAGTTTGTTTCCTATCACTATAATCAATCTCCCCAGTTGGAATAGAGATATATTGTAACTCATGTATATCTATGACTAACCCTTCATCTTTAATTTCAATATATCCATATTGTGAATCACATAGAAATTTTGAAAGATAAGTTGTACCTTCTGCAAATGTTTCTTTTCTCAAAAACCATCTAGACAATGTACTTATAGTTACTTCAAGAGCCAACCCAATAGTTGTAATGTCTACATTTTCTTCTTGAAAAGTCTTGTTCAGCGTATTCAATTCACCCAACACATTAGCAAGCATATGCAAACAAAACTGAATGGAATAAATTCGTGTCTTATCATACCATGATGAATTTTTTCTTTCATTTTTCCACAATGTTAAAATCGTTGGCATAAGCTTCACAAGCCTTATAATAACTTCTCCCCTAGATAACCATCTCACTGCATGTATTTGTAGAACATCAAGAACATCAATCTGCATGACTTTAAGCAAATCATTAAGTTCATTACTTCTCTTTGGTGAGTTTTGAATCCACGAATACACTTTGTTTGCAATTTTCTCAACATATAATAGCTCAGGAATTTTGTTAGAAGCATCCGCTGTTACTAAAGACTCACGGTGAACTATACAATGGACTATAATAAGATTTGGAATCTCTTTTTTAAAAAATGAAACAAAGCCATTTTCATGCCCAATCATTGCTGAAGCCCCATTTGTAGAAACAACTATCAAATATTTATATTGAAGACCTCTAACATTTATTAACTGGTTGACACTATCATATATTGTTTTCCCTTTTCCATCCATTACATTTTTCAGCTTTATAAATTGTGAAATTGGTGGCCCAAGACCCTTATAATCTAAATAAGTTGCATAAACAACAAGGTGTTGCTCTAAGCTTCGATCTGTGCTTTCATCAACCATTAATGAGAAGAAAGGACTTTCCATCATATTCTTTATCTGAACTTATTCAAGGTGTCTCGATAGGCAAGCTATAAAATCATTTGCAAATTTACGATTTGTGTATGAAGAATACTCTTGAGACTTTGACATTCATGGTGTTTTCGCATCCATGAGAAATTTGCAAAGTTTTTCGTACTTTGATAAAGATAAATCTTCTTGGCATACAAAATATGATATTTTCATTGTAGCAATAACTCTTTGCTTATTAGCATCGTCCACTTGTTTGACATGATCGAGAATTGGCTTCATCTTTCTCTCCAATGCATTAATCCATCTTGCTTTAACATCCTTATGTACTAATGATTTTTCATGAGTGACAAGAGCATCATGTTGTAATTCCGTACAACCATTCCCTAAACCACATGGCCCACTCATCCTATACTTCTCACAATACCTACATTTCATATATACTTTATCATCTTGCCTCACATAATTTAGCCAATCAAACTTATCTAACCATTCCATATGGAATTTCCTTTTTTATTGCACTTTCATTTTCTTTTCATTATCAACCTCTTCTTCAACTTCATCTCTTTGTTCATCTACATATTCATCACTGACTCTTCCAAAAATTTCATCCAATTGCTGCTCCAATTCAGTATTATAAGCTTCTTCACTAGTGTTTAAATCATTTTGACTTTTGGATTTTTGTTCTTTTTTCCAACCATACATTTCTTCAATGATGACTTGGATTTTTCTTTTTTGAGACATTGTAAATTTTAACAATTACCCACCTATATAAAAAAGTATACCAAACTAAAAAAATTTACTTAAACATATTTTAAAAAAAATTATTTAAAACATATGATTTAAAAACAAATCTATATAAAAACAAACTAATATGGAACTAGCTAAAAGTGTTTGTACTGAAGGTTTTACTTTTAGTTTGTTATCATTTAAATTTTACATTACTATAATCTCAACATCTAAAAAATGCAATCTAAATTAATTCCACGGACATCTAATTCTGGCATTAGGCATATATGCAACAATTTAAATGCCTTCTATGAAATCCCTAAAACCTATTAAACATACGATTAAATGCCATGTATAGAAGCTTATAGTTATTATGTATGTGTGTATGACATGAGGTATATGAATCTATGGGGCCAAACTTCGAATGCCAAAGGTAATTGTAGTCTTAAGTACATGGCAATTGGAAACATAAATGAAAATTATTGTTTATAGTTGGGATTTATGGAGCAAAAATTGTGTGTCAACAACTCATTTTTGAAATTTTAAAGTCTTAACTAAACTTCTAGAACTATTCACATGATCTTATATGAGCAAGTGAATATGTGGGAAAAAATCATATAATCTTAAAAGGAAGTGAATAGTAGAAAAATCTATTAGATATTTTGAAGAGTTATATTTTAAAATTTTAAAGTCTTAAATAAACTTCTATAACCATTCACATGATTTTATATGAACAAGTGAATAAGTGGGAAAAAATAATATGATCTTAAAAATCATATGATCAAATCAACATAAGCTTAATTTTCTCATCTAATCTAATCCTACCCTTCACATTACTTTGCTATGAATATTTAATTAATATTATTATTTATAAATTAATAGATTATTAGGTTATTAGTGAAAGGGCATAACCCTTCACTATGTTGATCAAGCCCTATAAAAGGCAATCTTATTGTAATTTATCAACATCATCTAATATATTATTCTATTTATCATTCAATATGAGAGTTGGATTCGACTATTAACATCCAACCGGATACGGTTGCTGCATTTGGTATCAGAGTGGAACACTCCTCCATCTGAGCTCGGATTCGGCTCACACTCAGAGCGGACTCACTCCTCCTTAGGTGAGCTCGGACTTGGCTCATTCCTCCATTCTGTTGCATCACTCGCTCCTTCGACCTGAGCTTGGATTTGGCTCATCCTCCCTCTCTCATATCGACGCTGTTGTTTCCGTCGTCCTTCTTCCTCTTCATGCTCTCGACTCTCACACTCGCTCCTGCATTCTTTTCCCCACAACTCTTTACGCACCCACTGCTTCCCTCTCAAACGTCCTCCCACTTTCCCCAGCAGACTCTCCTTTACCCTGCGCTCAAGTTCCTCCCCCTCTCAACCCCCCCCCCTCTACTCCTCTCCACCTGCACGCCCATGCCATCGCCTTCCATCCTCCACCCGTGCCTTATCCCTATTCTGCACCCTCCTTCCCTTACAACTCCACGTGTTGACCCACGTCCTTCCTTACCATCCCCGTGCATCTCTTCATTTGCGCACCAACCCCCTCTTGGTCCACGCTGCCAGCAAACATCCTCTCCACTCCCACGAGCCATCCCTTCCATCACCGCCTGCTCCCAATATCTATTGCACCTGCGCTCCCTAAACCCGTCGCTCACTCCAACGCACCTCACCTCTCTGCCACACTTCACCTTCCCAGGTCAACTCTCCCTCTATGCCTCCCCTCTTCTCTTCTACACTAGCACGCTCCCTCTCGCCATCTCTATGCCCTACCACACACATACCCCCTCCATTCCAACTCCCCGCCATCTCTCCTGCGACTCCCCACTTCCCGTGTTCCATACTCCAATGCAGACCTCAGCTGTGACCCCCTCCTCCCCATACTCCAAACGCGTCCATGTCCTCTCCTTCACCTGTGTGTCCTTCCTCCCCACAACTACACCTCTCCCGCCTGCAGTTTCTCTCCCTGCAGTCTCCCTGAAACCTCGCGCCCGCCCTCTCAGCCACCACCTCCACCTTCAAGCTGTGGCTGCCACTCTCAGCCACCAACTCGACCACCACCTCGATCCCTCCCACCGCCTTCCGCTCTCCACATGAAACCTACACAAAAACATTAATAAAATATAGATATTTAATAATATTAGTGTTATTATTATTATAAAATATTTTATTAACAAAAAATACTATTATTATATTAATAATTGTTTTTATAATTCCAATTATAATAAAAAGTTAAAAATAATAATAATTTTATTATATTTTTAATTTTTTAAAATTTCCCCCAAGTTAATTATAATCATTATTATTATTATTAATTATTAATAATAATTAATAATTAACTTTCAACATTTGCATTAACTATGAATTCATTTAAAGAATTGGATGAGATCTCCAATCAATTTCATAGGAAAATGGACGAAATGTTTGATCGGATGGAACAATCAATTGTAAAAGATGCTCAAAAAGCTATTGATGACACCTTCAATAAAATAAGCCAACAAAGCAACCCGAAGGCCTCTGAAGATAAGGACTCCGAAAGTAAATCTAAATATGATTTCCAAAGCCCAAAAGAAAAACCAGTTAAAAAACATAAAAATGATAGAGAGGAAGATACAAAAAATTATTATGTCAACCAAGAAGAGAGTATGGATCTTGATCAAAATTGCAGCAAGAAGCAAGCCAATTATGCAAATAAGTATCTGATGGAAGTTGTATGCACAAAGGAAGAAAATATAAAGGAAATTTTGATAAAGACTAAAGAAAAGGGCAGTAATGAAGATCAATACGTCAACAAGAATGTCACAAACATGAACACACAAAGAGAAGATGTCATCATAAGGACCGCTATAAACAACATCAGTAAGAACAACTATAAGGTTAATCAGAATAACAACATGAAAATAGTTATCATGGGAAAGTTGATCAAGTCTGTTCAATCAAGAACAAAAATAACTAAAAGTAACAACCAAGCAAGCGGTAAAAACATAAATGAAACTTCACCAAAAATAGATTTAATACAGATTTTGAAGCAAAAGAAACAAAAAGAAGCAATGGTTGTAATCAAAATCACACCTCTTAAGTCATCAGTGCGACATAGAGCCAGAATAAAAGACGACATTAGGAAAATACTCAAGCTTTGAGGACAAAGCTTTCCTAAGGGGAAGGCAATGTTATGAATATTTAATTAATATTATTATTTATAAATTAATATATTATTAGGTTACTAGTGAAAAGATGTAACCCTTCACTATGCTGATCAAGCCCTATAAAAGACGATCTTATTGTAATTTATCAACATCATCTAATATATTATTCTATTTATCATTCAATATGAGAATCGGATTCGACTATTAACATCCAACCGAATACGGTTGCTGCATTCCTCACCTAATCTAATCCTACCCTTCACAGTACTTATTGGTCCTCTATTGGTTGGCCATATGTAAAAACCTTAAAAGATGTGATACGATAATGCATGCTAGACATTTTGAATCTCCCCTTCTGGGATGTTTGTTGCTATCTTTGTGAAATAGTGACCTATATAGGTTGTGCACTAGTTTACACAAACTAATTTATTATCAATGATATCCATAATGTGGAGAAGCATCACTTAATTCTCTCCAAAAAATCTAATTACAGAGAAAAATATAATACTAGCATTAAAACTAAAATCTAAACTTACAAACAAAATCATAGAAATTACAAAAATTAAAATATGTTGATTTTTTATTTTTTTAAATTAAATTCAAATCCTCTAAAATTTAAATCTAATTACAAAGAAAAATATTATGCTAATTAGTTTGTGAAGGCTACCAAGAGTTTGTGGGAAAGGTTAATGTCAATGATATATTAGCCACTATATTACTTATTAAATATAATGTAAATTTTAACTTAACGATTATTTTATTTTAAGGGGTAGTTCACTTAGGTCTCAAAACATTCTTAGAACTAAGTACATAATAAATAATTTAGGAAGCAAAACTAATTACTCATCTGTGTTATCTGTGTGTTTTAGCTATTGAAGAAGGAGAGAAAGTCAATTGAAATTAAATAAGGGAAAGAAGAGATACTACTTGGGTAATAAAAGACTTGAAACACCTATAGAAGAACCAACATTAGTTTATCTTCACACAATACTCCTAAGTGGTAAGATATACCTCCAAAACACATGGAAAACAACCTCCAAGGAAAATCAATTTGTTTAAATTTTATTACAAAGAAAAATATTATACTAGCATTAAAATTAAAATCTAAACTTACAAACAAAATTATAAAAATTACAAAAATTAAAACATGTTGATTTTTAATTTATTTAATTTATTAAATTCAAATCCTTTAAAATTTAAATACTGAAGTAATCAATAGCCCATTATGATATCATTACTATCTCTTGGAGTATGTTAATCCAATACCTTGAAACAATAAATGCTTGAAAGTTGGCATCCTTTGAAACAATAATTTCACACTAAATGTATCCTTGGTATCCTACACGGATGTCAGGATGTCATGGCTAATAGCTACTCTCCATTCTAAACTAATGATGTAGATTCCCATAAATACACTTAATTACTCTTTCGTTCCTCTCAGGAAGGATGCAATGTCACACTTAATAAAGAATGACTCTCTCGTTAATGTCAGATATACAATACACTATAATCAAATGCATGAGAAGATTGTTAGATGAAGTTGGTCATTCTATTTATGCCTCGACATTTTCATAATGCGTAGGTCTTGAAGTTGGTGAGCCACACAATATTTTTCATTGAAATTTGGTTGAGAATCGCTCTTTACATTCAATTTGAAGGCATCGTGGTTAAGAAAGAATGTTTCCTCACATTCAATTCAAAATCGTTTTGGTTGAGAATGAATGGCTATTTACATTCAATTTCAAAAGGGTATTGGTTTAGAAAGAATAGTTCTTTAAAGTTCTAAATTTTGTATAAAAATGTTAAAGGATTGATTTTTTAAAAGGTGATAAAATTTATTAACAATCTATAGGATAGACAACAATTTGATTGATTACTATCTAAAATAATAACTTATTGATCATTACTGACAGATTTTCACTCCTAGATATATCTATTTGAATTTTGGACCATGGACAAATAGCTCATTTACTTACAGCACAAAAAAATGAACAATTTTCACAACCCTTTCCTTAAAACACATAAATACAACTTTTACAATCCATGAACAGTTTTACTTTTTACAACCCTTTCCTATTTCCTTACAACATAGGAAGACAACTTTTACAATCCAGGAAGACAACCTTTACAACCCCAAGAAGACATCTTTTGGTTTTTCAGTCTTATTGCAAAACCAATATAAATAAGTTAATTCAATTCATGGACAAATTCAAATTTCACAATTACCAACCTTAATTTTATTATGAAGATTTAAATTTCGATAGATTTTGAAACCATTAAAAAAACCTCATACTAAGTAGAACTTTGTCTCACTAAAACATAAAAACCTCATAGCAAAATTAAATTGACAATGTCGGCCATTACTGCATTGATTATTTCACCGCTAAATTCCATCGCTTTGCCTAAATTTCTTCGTGCCTTACTGAGATAGTAATATTGAAGGCAAAGCTATCGGATTATGAGATGATATTTACACCACTGATATTTGAAGACTTTACTGGAATTTTGAGTGTGAAACATCAAAGAAGAAAAACAAATGATCTAGATTCTACGAGTCAAGCTTTCATTAGGTTTCGGGTCAGATATCAACTCAGAATTTTCCAGTTAGGATTTGCTAGTCAAACTCGATTGGATTTCTCCTGGCCTTCCTCTGGAGTCTACACCCTCGAAAGCCATAGCATTCAAAGTTGATTGGTTGCTCAATTCTATATATAATATTGAAATGTGAGGGTATTCTCTGTGTACCTAGTTATAGACATTGAATTCAGAGGGTTTTCTCCATGTACCCAATTCTAGATATTGAATCGTTAGGGTTTTCTCTGTGCACCCAGTTATAGATATTCGTTGTTTTCCTTCAGGCTTCGATCTTGCGATGATATATATATACAAGTTGGGCCTGTTCTTTCTATATTTATACTATTGTTACTATATGATGATTATATTTACATAGATACTTTCCACTTGTCCGCTAACTTATCGTATATCTCTAAGTTTTGCGGAGTTAAGTTCACAAGGCCCTTTCTGATCGTTCTTCTCGCTCGCCTTTGCACCCAGACCTTCCATAGATGAAATTCCTTAGCTAAAATGTATTCCATTTGACGTCTTCTGATCTCGCGTATCTACTTGCATAGATTTTAACATGCTATATATATTGGAATAGAGAATGCTTTGATGGCTTTGGACTCCGAAGGCCTTGGTCATAGCGCTAGCGAACGCACTCCTACTTGGTGAGAAAACTCTCATGTGCTCATGGTCGTGGTTGTGGTAGTGTTAAGAAAAGTAGCTGATGAATTTGTTTGTGTTGTTGCAGGGTGAGTTGGAGTTAGAGGAACGGTGTTCACAGTAGTCAACAGTTGTTCAGAGGCAGTTTGGGCGAGCCGTAGGCTGACGAAACCCCAACCCTATGGGAAACTTGGGGATTTGATTTGGAACTTTGAAGAAAGAAAAAATTGGGCACAGCCATAGGGAAGGTCTAATGAGAAGCAGAATTAATTTTTTAAAATAGTTGAGGATAGGGTAATAGAACGGGAGCAATTGCAAATGCTTACCTGAAAACTGGCAGAACTTGAGATTCCTCTCGTTGAACTAGAACAGGGAAAATTCTTTCCACTAGTCTCTAGCCTCCAGGTCTCTAGCTTCCTCTCCGTGCCCAAACTCACCAAACATCGACTCTCCTGAGTCTCTTAACACTTCGATCTCTGGAGATAGGAGTCCTGCAACTATACCTTCTTGGGCACTAGTAGTCTGGCAATCTTTCGAGTCTTCGACCCACATTTGGTGGTGGCCACTGGCTACGTCTCACCAAGACGGGGAGGGAAGGGATCATAGAATCATGGTTAGGGCCTCGATGGAGTTTACTCGGTGAACTAAACAGCCCATGGCTCCTCTATCTCTGATTCAACTTGAAGGGAAAGTTGCAGTGGGCACGCTGCAGCAATTAATTCCATTAACTGGGATTAACCCTATTGTACCTACTACCAGCAGCTGCGTAACATCATTTAATTGCACCAGTGCTCGAGTTTCAAACCGTGCATAGGTGACGGTGCCACACTGCCAAGTGCCATGACGCATTCAATTTTGCGGTTAACTTAGGTTGCAAGTAAACCACGGTTGCATTACCCACTTTCCAAGTTGCATGTAGCCATATGTACTAGCATTTTTTACGTTCGATGGACACCATGAGATGTCAAATTGACGGTCCACATTTTATCTCACACATAGAGGGTGACGTGTGGTAAATAATCTTACCCGTAAAGTACGTTCCAGATTGCTCAATACGTCTTACACCACGTCAAATTCCAGGATTGCTCGGGTGTATTAAGGAAGAACCTCACATTGCCCAGGGTGTTGAAGAAAATTAGATTTCCAGCCAGCATTTATAATGTGTGTATTCCTAGAAGTTTTTATCTTTTTTGAATTACTCAATGCACAGATTTCAACATCCATCAACTAGGGAAAGACAGATGAATCTTTCATGTTTTAAGAAGCTCATCCTTTGAAGACAAGAAAGGGATTAGTTAAAATATTTTGAAGAGAATGGTTTCCCAGAGAGTTCAGTAGTTGCCGATCTAGGGAAAGATTCCTCATTGTTTGAGAGTGCATATGGATTGTAGTTTACTAGTGAGGTTAAATGGCATACATGTGGATTGGTGTTCAGTAATTGACTTCAAGGGATCCGTGATTCAAGAGTGCGGGGAAGTGGAATCCGAGAACTCAGGAATTCAAATCAAGAACTACAGCCTTCCAACGGTTATGAGGAAGTTTGATGGAGCTCAACCTGGTCTAAGAACTATGTTCAAAGAAAAATCTTCTGACAGATGTTTTGTTTTTAGTTTATGTGTTTTCCAGTATATGCATTTGATTTCAGCACTTTATCGTGTATGCCTTCTGGGGGGTGTTTAGATATAAGGCTACAAATGTAATAAATTCATATTAGTTATTTTAGGTCAAAAGTTAGGGTTTTAGGCATCTGAGGTTTTTAGTCATATTAAGGTTAGGGTTTTGGTTACTCTGACTCTTTATAGGAGTGAAGACCCTCAATGCAATGCAGTATCATATCGTCTCATAATAACAATCATTCATTATGTTATTGAGCTCCAATGTGTTCAGTGACGTAACCCTATCTAGGGTTTCTTGTTTACTAGTTCTAAGAATACGTGGGATGGGGGAATTGGAATCAAAATTGTAATCTAACAAAAATATTGACATAGGAGAAATAAGAAGATTAACATGTCACTCAACAAGTGAGGTGTCATTTGGGAAACCTCGGATTAGGGCACTTCAACAAATTAAAAGATTTAGATTTGAGGAAGATGTTGATTAGCACACCAATCAACTAGCGAGGTGTTTTTTGGTCAACTTAGTGCTCATTGTTGGGGCAAGGTAATTGGATTCAATGTTTCATATGACAAAAAAAATATATAGAAGGAAGAAGAGGATTAGCACACCAAATAAACTAGTGAGGTGTGATTTGGTTAGCCAACTCAGTGTTGCAGTAAGGAGATTGGATTCAACACTGCATATCAACAAAAGCATATGCATAGGCAGAAGAAGAGGGTTAACATCTCAATTAACAACCAAGGTATATATAATTTAGTCAACCAACTCAATTTTGGAGGAAGGCACTTGGATTTTGATGCTACATACCATTAAAAAGAAAGGCACTTGGATTTATTTTTTCAAAAATGAAACAAAGCCATTTTCATGCCCAATCATTGTTGAAGCCCCATCTGTAGAAACAACTATCAAATATTTATATTGAAGACCTCTAACATTTATTAACTGGTTGACACTATCATATATTGTTTTCCCTTTTCCATCCATTACATTTTTCAACTTTATAAATTGTGAAATAGGTGGCCCAAGACTCTTTGAATCTAAATAAGTTGCATAAAAAACAAGGTGTTGCTCTAAGCTTTGATTTGTGCTTTCATTAACCATTAATGAGAAGAAAGGAATTTCCAACATATTTTTTATCTGAACCTGTTCAAGGTGTCTCGATAGGCAATATATAAAATCATTTGCAGATTTACAATTTGTGTATGAAGAATACTCTTGAGACTTTGGCATACATGGTGTTTTCGCATCCATGAGAAATTTGCAAAGTTTTTCGTACTTTGATAAAGATAAATCTTCTTGGCATACAAAATATGATATTTTCATTGTAGCAATAACTCTTTCCTTATTAGCATCTTCCACTTGTTTGACATGATCGGGAATTGGCTTCATCTTTCTCTCCAATGCATTAATCCATCTTGCTTTAGCATCTTTATGTACTAATGATTTTTCATGAGTAACAAGAGCATCATGTTGTAATGTCGTACAACCATTCCCTAAACCCCATGGCCCACTCATCCTATACTTCTCACAATACCTACATTTCATATATACTTTATCATCTTGCTTCACATAATTTAGCCAATCAAACTTATCTAATCATTCCATACGGAATTTCCTTTTTTATTGCACTTTCATTTTATTTTCATTATCAACCTCTTCTTCAACTTCATCTCTTTGTTCATCTACATCTTCATCACTAACTCTTCCAAAAATTTCATCCAATTGCTGCTCCAATTCATATTATAAGCTTCTTCACTAGTGTTTGAATCATTTTAAATTTTGGATTTTTGTTCTCTTTTCCAACCATACATTTCTCCAATGGTGACTTGGATTTTTCTTTTTTGAGGCATTACAAATTTTAACAGCTACCCACCTATATAAAAAAGTATACCAAACCAAAAAAAATTACTTAAATATATTTAAAAAAAATAATTAAAACATATGATTTAAAAACAAATCTATGTAAAAACAAACCAATATGGAACTAGCTAAAAGTGTTTGTGTTGAAGGTTTTAGTTTTAATTTATTATCATATAAATTTAACATTACTATAATCTCAACATCTAAAAAATGCAATCTAAATTAATTCCACATACATCTAATTCTGGCATTAGGCATATACGCAACAATTTAAATGCCTTGTATGAAATCCCTAAAACCTATTAGGCATACGATTAAATACCATGTATAGAAACTTATAGTTATTATGTATGTGTGTTTGACATGAGGTATATGAATCTATGGGGCCAAACCTCGAATGCCAAAGGTAATTGTAGTCTTAAGTACATGGCAATTGGAAATGGAAATGAAAATTAATGTTTACAGTTGGGATTTATGGAGCAAAAATTGTGTGTCATCAACTCATTTTTGAAATTTTAAAGTCTTAACTAAACTTCTAGAACTATTCACATGATCTTATATGAGCAAGTGAATATGTGGGAAAAATTCATACAATCTTAAGAGGAAGTGAATAGTAGAAAAATCTATTAGATCTTTTGAAGAGTTATACTTTTAAAATTTTAAAGTTTTAAATAAACTTCTATAACCATTCACATGATTTTATATGAACAAGTGAATAAGTGGGAAAAAATAATATGATCTTAAAAATAATATGATCTTAAAAATCATATGATCTAATCAACATAAGCTTAATTTCCTCACCTAGTCTAATCCTACCCTTCACAGTACTTATTGGTCCTCTATTGGTTGGCCATATGTAAACACCTTAAAAGATGTGATACTATAATGTATGCTAGACATTTTGAATCTCCCCTTCCGGGACGTTTGTTGCTATCTTTGTGAAATAGTGACCTATATAGGTTGTGCACTAGTTTACACAAACTAATATATTATCAATGGTATCCATAATGTGGAGAAGCATCCATAAATTCTCTCCAAAAAAATCTAATTATAAAGAAAAACATTATACTTACATCAAAACTAAAATCTAAACTTACAAACAAAATCATATAAAAATTACAAAAATTAAAACATGTTGATTTTTATTTTTTTTAAAATTAAATTCAAATCTCCTAAAATTTAAATCTAATTACAAAGAAAAATATTATGCTAATTAGTTTGTGAAGGCTACCAAGAGTTTATGAGAAAGGTTAATGTCAATGATATATTACCCACTATATTACTTATTAAATATAATGTAAATTTTAACTTAAAGATTATTTTATTTTAAGAGGTAGTTCATTTAGGTCTCAAAACATTCTCAAAACTAAGTACATAATAAATAATTTGGAAGCAAAACTAATTACTCAATTGTGTTATCTATGTGTTCTAGCTATTGAAGAAAGAGAAAAAATCAATTGAAATTAAATAAGGGAAATAAGAGATACTACTTGGGTAATAAAAGGCTTGAAACACCTATAGAAGAACCAACATTAGTTTATCCTCACACAATACTCCTAAGTGGTAAGATATACCTCCAAAACACATGGAAAACAACCTCCAAGGAAAATCAATTTGTTTAAATTTTATTACAAAGAAAAATATTATACTAGCATTAAAACTAAAATTTAAACTTACAAATAAAATCATAAAAATTACAAAAATTAAAACATGTTAATTTTTAATTTTTTAATTTATTAAATTCAAATCCTCTAAAATTTAAATACCGAAGTAATCAATAGCCCATTATGATATCATTACTATCTCTTGGAGTATGTTAATCCAAAACCTTGAAACAATAAATGCTTGAAAGTTGGCATCCTTTGAAACAATAATTTCATACTAAATGTATCCTTGATATCCTACAAGGATGTCATGGTTATGTCATGGTTAGTAGCTACTCTCCATTCTAAGCTAATGATGTAGATTCCCATAAATACACTTAATTACTCTTTCGTTCCTCTCAGGAAGGATGGGATGTCACACTTAATAAGGAAGGATGGGATGTCACACTGTAATCAAATGCATGAGAATATGGTTAGATGAAGTTGGTCATTCTATTTATGCCTTGGTGTTTTCATAATGCGTAGGTCTTGAAGTTGGTGAGCCACACAATATTTTTCATTGAAATTTGGTTGAGGATCGCTATTTACATTAAATTTAAAGGCATCGTGGTTAAGAAAGAATGGTTCTTCACATTCAATTCAAAATCGTTTTGGTTGAGAATGAATGGCTCCTTACATTCAGTTTCAAAAGGGTATTGGTTTAGAAAGAATAGTTCTTTAAAGTTCTAAATTTTGTATAAAAATGTTAAAGGATTGATTTTTTAAAAGGTGATAAAATTTATTAACAATCTATAGCATAGACAACAATTTGATTGATTACTATCTAAAATAATAATTTACTGATCATTACTGACACATTTTCACTCCTAGACATATCTATTTGAATTTTGGACCGTGGATGATTAGCTCATTTCCTTACAGCACAGAAAAAAGAACAATTTTTACAACCCTTTCCCTAAAACATAGAAATACAACTTTTACAATCCAAGAACAGTTTTACTTTTTACAACCCTTTCCTATTTCCTTACAACACAGGAAGACAGCTTTTACAATCCAGAAAGATAGCCTTTACAACCCCAAGAAGACATCTTTTGGTATTTCAGTCTTATTGCAAAACCAATATAAATAAGTTAATTCAATTCATGGACAAATTCAAATTTCACGATTACCAACCTTAATTTTATTATGAAGATTTAAATTTCCATAGATTTGAAACCATTAAAAAAACCTCATACTAAGTAGAACTTTGTCTCACTAAAACATAAAAACCTCACAACAAAATTAAATTGACAATGTCGGCCATTACTGCATTGATTATTTTACCGCTAAATTCCACTGCTTTGCCTAAATTTCTTTGTGCCTTACTGAGATAGTAATCTTGAAGGCGAAGCTATCGGATTATGAGATGATATTTACACCATTGATATTTGAAGACTTTTCTGGAATTTTGAGTGTGAAACATCAAAGAAGAAAAACAAATGATCTAGATTCTACGAGTCAAGCTTGCGTTAGGTTTCGAGTCAGATATCAACTCAAAATTTGACAGCTAGGATTTGCTAGTCAAACTCGATTAGCTTTCTCCTGCCCTTCCTCTAGAGTCTGCACCCTCGGAATCCATTGCAATCAAAGTTGATTGGCTGCTCAATTCTACATATAATATTGAAATGTGAGGGTATTCTATGTGTACCCAGTTATAGACATTGAATTCAGAGGGTTTTCTCCGTGTACCCAATTCTAGATATTGAATTGTTAGGGTTTTCTCTGTGCACCCAGTTATAGATATTTGTTGTTTGCCTTCAGGCTTTGATCCTACGACGATATATATACACAAGTTGGGCCCGTTCTTTCTAGATTTATACTACTGTTACTATATGATGATTATATTTACATAGATACTTTCCACTTGTCCACTAACTTATTGTATATCTCTAAGTTTTGCGGAGTTAAGTTCACAAGGCCCTTTCTGATCGTTCTTCTTGCTCGCCTTTGCACCCAGACCTTCCATAGATGAAATGCCTTAGCTAAAATGTATTCCATTTCATGTCTTCTGATCTCGTGTATCTACTTGCATAGATTTTAACATGCTATATATATTGGAATAGAGAATGCTTTGATGGCTTCGGACTCCGGAGGCCTTGGTCACAGCGCTAGCGATGGTGCTCCTACTCGGTGAGAAAACTCTCATGTGCTCATGGTCATGGTTGTGGTAGTGTTAAGAAAAGTAGCTGATGAATTTGTTTGTGTTGTTGCAGGGTGCGTTGGAGTTAGAGGAACGGTGTTCACGGCAGTCAATAGTTGTTAGAGACAGTTTAGGCGGGCCGTAGGATGATGAAACCCTAACCCTATGGTAAGCATGGGGATTTGATTCAGAAATTGGAAGAAAGAAAAAATTGGGCGCATCCAAAAGGAAGGTCTAATGAGAAGCAGAATTATTTTTTTAAAATAGTTGAGGATAGGGTTATAGAACGGGAGCAGTTGCAAATGCTTACTTGAAAACTGGCAGAACTTGAGATTCCTCTCGTTGAACCGGAATAGGGAAAATTATTTCCACTAGTCTCTAGCCTCCAGGTCTCCAGCCTCCTCTCCATTCCCAAACTCACCAAACATCGACTCTCCTAAGTCTCTTAACTCTCTAGACTCCGGATATAGGAGTCCTGCAGCTATACCTTCTTGGGCACTGGTAGTCTGGAAATATTTCGAGTCTTCGAACCACATTTGGTGGTGACCACTGGCTACGTCTCATCGAGACGGGGAGGGAAGGGATCATAGAATCATGGTTAGGGCCTCGATGGAGTTTACTCGGTGAACTGAGCAGCACGTGTCTCCTCTGGCTCTGATACAACTTGAAGGGAAAGTTGCAGTGGGCACACTGCATCCCGTAGCTACTAAACCAAGCAATTAATTCTATTAACTGGGATTAACCCTATTGTACCTACTACCAGCGGCTGCGTAACATCATTTAATTGCACCAGCACTCGAGTTTCAAACCGTGCACGGGTGACGGTGCCACATTGCCAAGTGCCATGACGCATTCAATTTTATGGTTAACTTAGGTTGCGGGTAAACCATGGTTGCGTTACCCACTTTCCAAGTTGCATGTAGCCGTAGGTACTAGCATTTTTTTACATTCGATGGACACCATGAGACGTCAAATTGACAGTCCACATTTTATCTCACACGTAGACGGTGACGTGTGGAAAATAATCTTACCCATAAAATACGTTCCAAATTGCTCAATACGTCTTCCACCACGTCAAATTCCAGTCCTGCTCGGGTGTATTAAGGAAGAACCTCACATTTCCCAAGGTGTTGAATAAAATTAGATTTCCATCAAGTATTTATAACGTGTGTGTTCCTAGAAGTTTTTAGCTTTTTTGAATTACTCGATGCACAGATTTCAACATCCATTAGCTAGGGAAAAACAAATGAATCTTTCATGTTTTAAGAAGCTCATACTTTGAAGACAAGAAAGGGATTAGTTAAAATATTTTGAAGAGAATGGTTTCCCAGAGAGTTCAATAGTTGTCGATCTAGGGAAATATTCCTCATTGGTTGAGAGTGCATATGGATTGTAGTGTACTAGTGAGGTTATGCGACATACATGTGGATTGGTGTTCAATAATTGACTTCAGGGGATCTGTGATTCAAGAGTTTGGGGAAGTGGAATCCGAGAACTCGGGAATTCAAATCAATAACTACACCCTTCCAAGGGTTATGAGGAAGTTCGATGGAGCTCAACCTAGTCTAAGAACTATGTTCAAAGAAAAAGCTTCCAACAGATGCTTTGTTTTTAGTTTTTGTGTTTTCTAGTATATGCATTTGATTTCACCACTTTATCGTGTATGCCTTCTAGGGGATGTTTAGATATAAGGCTACAAATGTAATAAATTCACATTAGTTATATTAGGTCAAAAGTTAGGGTTTTAGGCATCTTAGGTTTTTAGTCATATTAAGGTTAGGGTTTTGGTCACTCCGACTCTTTATAAGAGTGAGGACCCTCAATGCAATGCGGTATCATATCGTCTCATAATAACAATCATTCATTGTGTTATTGAGCTCCAACGTGTTCAGGGATGTAACCATATCTAGGGTTTCTTGTTTACTAGTTCTGAGAATACGTGGGATGGGGGAATTGGAATCAAAATTGTAATCTAACAAAAATATTGACATAGGAGAAAGAAGAAGATTAACATGTCACTCAACAAGTGAGGTGTCATTTGGGAAACCTCGGTTTAGGGAAATTCAACAAATTAAAAGATTTAGATTTGAGGAAGATGTTGATTAGCACACCAATCAACTAGCAAGGTGTTGTTTGGTCAACTTAGTGTTCATTGTTGGGTCAAGGTAATTGGATTCAATGTTGCATATGACAAACAAAATATATAGAAGGAAGAAGAGGATTAGCACACCAAATAAACTAGTGAGGTGTGATTTGGTTAGCAAACTCAGTGTTATAGCAAGGAGATTGGATTCAACACTGCATATCAACAAAAACATATGCATAGGCAGAAGAAGAGGGTTAACACCTCAATTAACAACCAAGGTATATATAATTTAGTCAACCAACTCGATTTTGGAGGAAGGAACTTGGATTTCAATGCTACATACCATTAAAAAGAAATGCATAGGACGAGGAAGCGGATTAGCACACCAATCAATGAGTGAGATATCATTTGGTAGACCATTTAATATTGGGGCAAGGGGATTGATTTCAATGCTTCAAACCAACACAATATATATATATATATATATATATATATATATATATATATATATGAGGAAGAGGACGAAAGTGCCTCAAATTGTTGGTGAAGTTTAAATTGGTCAACCAACTTGGTGTTGGTGCAAGGAATTGGATTCAACAATATATGCCAACAAAGATAAGCATAGTTGGAAAAAAAGGATTAGTACATGGATAAGTGGATTAAGTGTCATTTTTTCCACCAACTTAGCGTTGAGGCAAATGAAATGGATTCAATGTTGCACATCAACAAAAAAATTTATAGAGAAAGAATAAGATTAACACACACACATATAAGTGAGTAATGTCTCATTTAGTCAACCAACTTAATGTTAAGACTGGGAAATTAAACTCAATAACACATATCAATAAAAATATTTTAGGGGTGGTAGGTACTGAGGTGGGAGGGGGTGCTATACGAACCCGTAGGACATAGTATTTTCTTACACTTGGGGGATCGGAGTTGTCACCAACAATCAAGCTGAGATTATAGCTCTTTGGAAAGGGATCCATCTAGCTAAAGAAAAAGGAATAAGAACCCTAGCAATTATCAATGACTCTTTGATCATCAATAAACTCATTTGGATAAATCGTCATCTTAGCAATCCCAATATCAAAAGAGGTATGATATGAATTCAAAGCATATTAAAGCAATCCTTCCAATAGGTGCATAATTTCCATGTCCTGAGAAACGACAACAGTGAAATTGATTACTAAGCAAAACAAGGAAGCTCAATGAAACCAGGTCAATTTGTGAAAAATGATGGGGTCCTTATGTCATGTCCTTTTCGCTTGATCACTCCAGAGGATGACAAATTAATCCATTTGATTCTCGTGGACTATAGTCGATAGGTGAGGGAATTGATTTATTTTTTAATGTCACTAGGAGAAAAGGTAGTTTTAAAAAGTGATGTTGAGTAATGAGCTCATAAAGTGACTATTGAAAAAGTCACTTGATTAAAATAAGGGGAAAAGGGTAAAAATGGCCAAAAAGGGTCAAAACTAAGATAAAAGGGGAAGAAGGATCTCTCTCAATTTATTCATGTATTCTCATTTTCAAAAATTGATTTTGGAGAGCTCTCGAGCTTCTTTCTCTTGGGTCTAAGACCCTAGGAGAGAATATTGATTTCGGTGGTGAAACCATCTACCCTAGTCAATCTAGAGGGGGAGATTACTCAGATTTTATAGCTAGGCTTGATTGCTGCACAAAAATATGGAGCATTAATCTCAGATCTGAAGAATCACTCAGTTTTCAAGGTTATTGGAAAATAGGGCACATTTGTAAAGAGTTTGGCGTTGTCTTTTTCTTTGTTCATAGCCTGCAGCAAAGAGGATGGGACAAGATCACCATTAAATACCTTTCAACTGTTGTGTATTACATTTTCAGTGGAGAGGATGAGTTGTGCTAAGGAAGAAGGGACATTGATGTTTATTACAGAGACCGAGTTTCTCATGAAGTCTAGGAAATCTTATTATGGGATGAGTTTACCTTTGTGTGGAATGATATACCAAAAGTAGGGTGCATTTTTGCTCTTTCCATTTGCTGTTGTGGATTCATGTGTAGGAAAAAGGGAGTTACCAGGAGTTGGATGCACCCACAATTCATCAAACTCTAGCAACCTCCTCTCTTGTGATTTGTGGTCCAGTACTGTGTGAAAGAGGTAGAAATCCCTCTTAGAGGAGGTCGCACCCCCAAAATGAGGTGCTAAGAACTGAGTGGATTCACAAATAAAGTTGAAATACGTTGTCCATCATTGGTTTGGGTTGTTGTACTTCATAGTTGGGTGATTCATTGTCTTCTTCAAAACTGTTGGTGGATACTTATAACCAACTCGGCATCAGAAGAGGTTGGATTTATATTATCAAAGTGTGTACATCCATCTAAACTTCCCAAGTCTACAAATACAAAATAAATTATATTTATCTAATCATTCCCTTCACTGTTATGGTTTTGAAATCAATGTTATACCTTTCTATGAACGTTGTAATGACTCCTTAGTTTTTAATGTGCTTAGAGATGAAGTTTGGATATCTACTCGATGTTTACTGTGCTTTTGAATGAGGTATAAAACTTAATACGTGAATCAGTAGTCACAGTAGTGGGTTGTATCACAATTGTTTGCTAAAAGCATTGAACCACATAACATTTGAATGAGTTCTGAAAATTACAAGAGAACTCCCAACCATATTGTTGATTGCATCACATGTGTTTGACAAAATATCAGATCAACTCACACTCAGAGGTTAGATTCACGTGGGAAGTAACCTATAGTTGAGTGCATGAGAAGTGTTTCCCAAGGTCTATAGTCAAGCTATGCCACATAAATTCCACAAAATTCAAATTTGTCTTGGAAACACAACCTAAAACAGTCTATGGAAGTTGTTTACTAAGTATTTGACTTAAGTCATGAACCGTATTATCCAAAAAACTTAGCTTAGATTTGGGATATTTATGAATCTCGATAACAATGAGCATCCCACCCATAGGAGAAGAAGGTCGGGATATCCTACACACGTCTTTATATCAAAGTTCAGGAAGGGGTACAAGTAGAGTTAGAGGAAGAGGAGTTGTTAGAAGTAGAAGAAGAAGAGTATCTAGAGATAGAGGGAGAAGAAGAAATGGGAGACATGACTGATCCACTTGGGGGAAATAGAAATGAGACAAGTAGGAGTGATTCACATGAGGGAAACCCCATGGGAATTTTGAATGAATTTTCAAGGGGGAAACAAAAGTTACCTCGGCTTATGACTATGTTGGTCATTAATATGCAGGCCAACCAAAACAATAATGGAAATAAGGGGAACAATGGGAACCACATAGAAGGAAGCAATATTAATGTTACCACTCAACAAAACACTTGAGTGGCTAGTACAGTGACACCTAGGCATCTCTTCCCCTGGTGTGTGGAGGAGAAGCCAGTAGGAAATATGGGACAACCATTACTAGGTGATAGTTTGACATACTATTTGAGGGAGTATCGAGACCTTGGTGAAGAGTTTCATGTCGTGATGTCCTTTTAGGATTTCTGCAACATCAAGTACAAGAAGAAACCTAGGGACTTCAACAGGGGTCAACCGCACTTCGACTTGTAGTGGAAGGCTAGGAATTTGACTATTCCATCCTTCAATGGGTCTAACAATTCATAGAGAGAACATGGGTTCAGAAGTTGGATACATATTTCCAACTCAATCCCATGAAGGAGACTAAGGTGATAAGATATGCCACATAACATTTAGAGGGAGAGGCACATGAGTGGTGGTACCATGTATAGGTTACATTGGGGAATGTCAGTATTCTACTTGGACTTCACGTAGAGACCGATCGACGGGTTTGACAAGAAGGATCCATAGCTACACTTCAGGGAGCTAGCACAACTCAAACAACATGTACAATGGATGCCTACAATTCAGAGTTTCAGTGACTTGCATTCATGGTGACATATGTGTTAGATCCTAGACTCATTATGATGTTCATTGAGGAACTAACCAAGCCACTAGGTGGTTAGGTTAAGGCCTTTAAACCCACAACATTACAGGATGCCATCATTAGAACTCAAGACATGGAGGACGCAGTCCCAAAAAAAAAATTAGTTGAAACCTTTCGATTCTTAAAAAGACAAAGACAAAAAGGCCCTACAAAAGGATGGGACCAAGAAAAACAAGCTAGATGATGCAACCAAAATGATCTGAGGAGGAAGAATTTATTTTATAGTTGCAAGGATCCCTGGGAACCGAGGCACAGGTGCATGGGTAAATGTGTATTTCATTACATAGAGGTGCACTCGGATGGAGATGAGGAAGAGGAGGAAGCATAGGGTTAGGATGGTGAGCATAGCGGTGGGAATGGAGAGTAACCACAGGTACAAAATCCGAGGGGGACCATTGATCCCCTATCAAGTGTTCCTATATTTAACACTTTTCGGGACAGGGAGTCATACAGGGACACTGAGTCACATTCTTGATTGATGGTGTGGCAACCCACAACTTTTTAGATTCGACCGTGGTGACCAATAGAGACATTCCTACTAAGAACCTTGGAGGTTTTAGCGTGGAGGTATTTTTTGGGTGCACTCTACAATGCATATGGAGCATTCCGTAGTTGATTGTGTCGATAGGTAACTACATGCTGACAGATGATTTCTACGTAGTTGAGCTGGAAGATACTCATGCATTCTTAGGTGTACAATGGCTCAGTACACTGGGATAGATTTCAATGAAATACCAAACCATGGATATGGGGTTTAATACAATAGGTGAAAAGATTGTAGTTACGAAGGGCATGTAATATCCCTGATTTGAAAAATTACTCCATTTTGGTCAATTTCCGAACCTTGGACTAGTGAAACCCAAATGCTCCCAAATCGTCCCAAATGATTTAGAATTATGTATGGAGGGGCTTGATAGGTATTAATACATCCTAATGCAGCCCTAAGACACTTATTCATTCATTAGAAACATTCAGGGTTTTCAATTCTCAAGAAGGAAGGAAGGGAAAAATTACTAGGTGAATTCGATGGTAATAATGTCTTTATATCTCTTTATATTCCTTGGAAGGTAATAATGTCTTTGTATTCTGTCGGAAGATATCCACAATCTTATGTAAAAGAGTAATACATTTATCCCATATTCATTATGGTAAAATATACTCTTGATATTCATTATTATATAAAGAGATGTTATTATGGAGAATTATATTATCCCACATGTAATATGTAAGAGTAATTCCTCATCTCTTAGTATATAATAGAGTCAATGGATAGTCACATCACTCATCATGATCTATACTTTCACAAGTATTGCTATATTGTATTGGGGTTATTGGCATTGCTCTCTGAAAGCTTGAGGAGATATTTTGGAGATAATAGAATACTACCTTCCCGTGGACGTAGCCCAATTGGGTGAACCACGTATATCTAGTGTACTCTTTTCTCTTGTTCTCTTTATGTTCTTATTTACTGTGATATGTTATTGTTTGCATAGAAAAGTAATCTAGGTTAATTAGATCCATATCTCTGACATGGTATCAGAGCTTATTGCTATGATCTAACACCTTCTATTGATTTCAAACAATATTTAATCATTTGGGAATTGATTATTTCTTGTAGATTTTCTTTCTATCTGGTAGCCATTAGGCTTCTCTTCAGATCTGGGCATATTTCTGCACTTTTTTATTTCTAACCCTAACCTTGTTGTGTAGATTTTTGCAGAATTTTTTCAAGGGTTTCTTGATGTTGTTTTTGTAGATCTATATGATTTTCTGATTCGACTCAAGGAGATCTATCTTCCAGTTTTCAGAACGACAACTTTCTTCCAATTTTGGTAGACTTTGTGCAGGTTTCTGTCTTCGGCAGATTCGGCATTATTTTTGGCCTCATAACTCGGTCATTTTTTATCAGAATTTTTATTATAGCTGTTTTTGGAACTGAAAAAGTTGTTATGGATCCACCTACGCCAACATAACAGAATTCTGGGCAATAACGGCAACTTTCGTCCAAGTTTGGTAGAATTTGTGTAGGTTTCCATCTTCGGCAGGTTCGACATTGTTTTTGGCCTCATAACTCGGTCAATTTTTATCAAAATTTGTATTATAACTTGGTTTTGGAACTGAAAAAGTTGTTCTGGATCCACCTTCGCGGATAGAACGTAATTCTGGGCAAGTCCGGGCACTCAATCAAAAGGTTTGTAAGTAAAATTTTCTCTTTCCTTTACTGTTTTTTTTTTCTAACTATTCTTTTTTGTAGATTTAGATCAATATGGTAAAGTGTTTTTTCAGTTTTCTGTTATTCACTATCTTTCTCTTGTCATTTCTAGCATTTGAGTTTCTAGTCAAAATTTCTATCATTAGGACTTTAGAAGTAGCTTCTGTTCCTGAACTAGTTGGTCCTAACTATCTTGCATGGAAGATAAAAATGATTTATGTTCTCAGTAGTAAGAATCTATGGAGGATTGTTAATGGTGAACACACGAAACCTATTGATGCTCAAGGTTTGGCTATATGGGAAGATAAATGTGATCAAGCAAGAGGGCTCATTGGTCAAATAGTTGCAGATAGTCTTCAGGTAAGTATAGAGCCAGAAGTCAGCCCCGTTGGGGTATGGAAAATTCTTGCTTCCTTATTTGATAAATCTGATGATGTTTTTGCTTATTACCTTGAAAAGAAGATTTATGAGCTAGGTCCTACTAACTTTGATAGAGTAGAATTATATCTTGTTGAAGTGAAATTTAAATGAAAAATTAAATAATTGTGGTAAAGATTACAAGAAAACAGACATTGCTCTTATAATTCTTGTAGAACAAAAATTGTCATCTTGTTTTGATATGTTCATTCAAACTAGGAATAGAGCTCTTGAATTGTCTTCAAATACCACGAAACCTACTTTTGATGATTTTTGTAAAGGATTGATTAATGAGAAAGAAATGTTAATTGTTTCAGGACAAGTAACACCTAATAAGGCTCTTATGGCACATAATAAGACTCTTAAGAAATTTTTTAATAATGTTAACGGTTCTAATTCACACACTTCAAATCCTACTAATAACTCTGGTAATGTTTCTAATGCACATCATGAAAATAGTAAGAAGAAGAAAGTGTATGATCTTTGTAAGCATCGTGGTAAAACTAATCATTTTGAAAAGAATTCCTTTAAATTGAAACGTTTAAAAGCAAAAGCTAAAAAGAATGGTTTTGATGAATCACAAGTAGCTTTGTGTGCTTATGTTGTTTCTTCTAGTAATTCTTCTTCTAATGTGGAATGGATAATGGATTCTGGTGCTTCTAAACATATGACTCGTAATGCTTCTTTATTTTCATCTTATGACAATAATAAAAACACATCTCAGAAAGTATCTATAGGTGATGGTAAACAACTTTCCGTAATTGGTTCTGGTAATGTTAAGGTTGCTAATGGTCATTTGGAAGATGTTTTTCATGTTGAAAATATGCCTATCAATTTGCTTTCTATTTATCGTGCATGTCAAAAAGGATTTAAATTTGAAGCTTGGCCCGATAAGTATGTTCTTAAAGATATCAATCAAAATTTCAAAGTAGTTTCTTCTAGTCTTGTTGATCATACTGCTAGTTTATATAAATTTGTTGGTTTTAATTCAACTAAAAGACAACCTTTTTATTCCTATATTGCTCATGCTAATGAACTAAGTAAATTATGGCATGAAAGATTAGGTCATTTGTATTATGGTAAAATGAAAATGTTAACTAAAATGGTATTTGTTTTGCCTAATGTTTCATCTACTAACGGTGTTTGTGAAGGTTGTGTTCTTGATAAACATCATAGAGAAATGTTTAAAAAAGGTAAAGCTTAGCGTGCTAAAGAATCTTTGCAATTAATTCATAGTGACATTTGTGGTCCTCTTGAAGTTCCTTCTATCTCCAATGCAGTTTATTTTCTTGCTTTTATTGATGACTTTAGTAGAAAATCATGGGTTTATTTTTTGAAACATAAAAGTGAAACTTTTTCTAAATTTGAAGTATTTAAATCATTGGTTGAAAACGAATCTGGTAAAAAGATTAAGATTTTGGGAACTGATAATGGGGGGGAATTCATTAATAAATAATTTGAAGCTTTTTTATCTAAGCATGGAATTCAACATCAAAAGACGTTCCTTGCACACCTCAACAAAATGGTGTTGCTGAAAGGAAAAACATAACTTTAGTTGAAATGGCTAGATGTATGCTTTATTCTAAAGGATTACATAAGAAATTTTGGTCCGAAGCCATAAGTTGTGCAAACTTTATTTTAAATAGAGTTCCTACAAAATTTGTTAGGCATATTACCCCTGAGGAAAAATGGAATGGTAGAAAACTGGATATTAGTAACTTTAAAGTGTTTGATTGTGAATGCTGGGCTCATATTTCTGACGAAAAACTAAAAAAGTTAGAACCCAAGTCTCACAAGTGTATATTCATTGGTTATTTTGAGGATTCTAAGGTTTATAGGTTGTTTGATCCTTTTAATCAAAGTGTCATCATAAGAAGAGATGTTCAATTTATTGAAGTCTCTCCACTACCTAAGTCTGTTGAACCTCATGTTAATCTGAATATTCCCTTATCACCTGTTACTCCTATCTCGATTACTCCTTCCAGTTATGTGACTGATATTAGTTCACCTTCTTCTTCTTCTTCAAGTATTCCACCTGAATGTCTCGAAGCTCCTGAAGTGACTTCTATCCCTTCTAATATTCCTATTTGGGCCTGGAAAACACTTGAATCTACAGGAAGTGATATCGGAATCCCTTCCGATACTCGTAGAAGTAGATATAACTTTGCTCTTATGACCAACGTTTTGGCCATATATGATCCTACCTCTTATGCTCAAGCTAAGGGTAAACCTAACTGGGAACAAGCTATGACTGCTGAGCATGATTCTCTTATGAAGAACAAGACTTGGTCTCTTATTCATATTCCTTCGGGAAAGAATTTAGTTGGTTGTAAATGGGTTGTTTATAAAACTAAATTTACTACAGAAGGACATATTGAAAAGTATAAAGCTAGATTAGTTGCAAAATGTTTTAATCAACTTGAAGTTATATATTATAACGAAACTTTTGCATCTGTTGCTAAAATGAATACAATAAGAACCATTTTATCTATTGCTTCATCTTATAAATGGGAAATACACCAAATGGATGTTAAAAGTGCCTTTTTAAATGGTGATCTTAATGAAGCTATTTATATGCAACAACCTCCTAGTTTTATTAATGCTGAATCATCGAGTTTGGTATGTAAATTACACAAGTTTTTATATGGTCTTAAACAAGCACCTAGGGCTTGGTCTGATAAAATTGATGCATATTTCTTGAATAATAGTTTTAAGCGTTGTATATCTGAACCTAACCTGTATGTTAAGCATGTTGATGATAGTATCATTGTTATTTTTTTATATGTGGATGATATTATTATCACTAGCAGCCAACCTATTCTCATTCAACGTATGAAAAGTGACCTTCACAAGCAGTTTGAAATTACTGATCTCGGTATATTGCACTATTTATTGGGTCTTCAAATTTGGCATTTGGAAAATGGTATTTTTCTCTCTCAACCGAAGTATGCTACATATTTATTGGCTCGTTTCCACATGAGTGATTGTAAACCTACTCCTATGCCTTTTCGGTCTAGTGTAAAGTTAACTGTTGAGTGTACTACTCCTCTTGTTGATGCTACTCTTTATCGTCAACTTGTCGGTAGTTTGATATATTTACCTCATAGCAGACCAGATCTCTCTTTCGTTGTTAGTATGGTTTCACGGTTCATGCACAACCTCATGAATTTCATTAGCAAGTAGCAAAGAGGATTCTGAGATATTTACAGGGGACATTGTACTATGCTTTTTTTTATTCGAGCAGTACTACAGTTTCTCTTTCTGGTTATATAGATTCTGACTGGGCAGGTGACATTTCTGATCGATGGTCAACTACTGGTTATATATTTCAACTTCGTTCAGGTTTGATTTCTTGGTCCAACAAAAAGGTGAAGACTCTTTCTTTATCTTCGTGTGAAGCAGAGTATAGAGCATCCAAAGAAGCAGCAAAAGAAGCAGTTTGGTTACGGCATGTTCTCACTGAGCTTGGCCTAGTTCTGAAATCGTCCATTGTGTTGAAATGTGACAATCAGGGTGCAATTCAGCTTGCTTATAATCTGGTATATCACTCCAAGACAAAGCATCTCGATCTTGATGCTCATTACATTCAAGGTCTCATTGCAGATGGTGTTCTTTCTCTTGAGTATTGTCCTATGGAGCAGCAAGCAGCCGATATCTTCACCAAATCCTTAATAGTAGCAAAGTATGTGCATCTTCATTCCTTACCGAGGATGAGGGAAGTTGTCATCAAGGGGGAGCAGTAATGACTCCTTCCTTCCTTTGTTAGTGGGCTTTTCTCCCAACCATTATTAAGGAGGAGTGTTGGAATATTTTATATTCCTTGGAAGGTAATAATGTCTTTGTATTATGTCAGAAGATATCCACAATCTTATGTAAAAGAGTAATACATTTATCCCATATTCATTATGGTAAAATATACTCTTGATATTCATTATTATATAAAGAGATGTTATTATGGAGAATTATATTATCCCACATGTAATATGTGAGAGTAATTACTCCTCATCTCTTAGTATATAATAGAGTCAAGGGATAGTCACATCACTCATCATGATCTATACTTTCACAAGTATTGCTATATTGTATTGGGGTTATTGGCATTGCTCTCTATAAGCTTGAGGAGATATTCTGGAGATAATAGAAGACTACCTTCCCGTGGATGTAGCCCAATTGGGTGAACCACATATATCTGGTGTACTATTTTCTTTTGTTCTCTTTCTATTCTTATTTACTGTGATATGTTATTGTTTGCATAGATAGGTAAGCTAGTTTAGTGAGATCCATATCTCTGACACATTAGAGTGATATACATTAGAAAAATTAACCATGGAGTCAAAATATAATTCTCCACAAACTTTATGCAGCTATGAGTGCGCCATCACACTTGTACATGGACATTGAGAGAGTTTTGAGAGAAAGATTGTAGAGAAAGAAAATAGAATATGAACTCGAACTCAAAGGGGGATAAAAAATGCATATCCATGAAGCTCTATTGAGAGGTATGAATGGCCTCTCCTCCAACCAAATTGGATAGGAATCTTTCACCTTCGAAATTGGTTCAATGGTAGGGAGGATGAACATCCACACACTAGTACATGTGGACATTTTTCTCACGGCAAATCGTTGCTATAGCAACACTTTTTTGTTGCTATAGTGATGAACATGTCCCCTTCTTTTCGTGGCAATAATTTCATCGTTGTAGCAACACTCTCCAAAGTTCATCGCTATAGCGACATAAATGACATGGACCGTGATTTGTTTTAAAAACAAAAATATGTTGCTATAGCAACACTTGTTTCGTCGCTATAGCGACGACACGCGACGAAACAAGGTTTGCTATAGCGACAAAACAAGTGTTGCTATAGAGACGGTGTATCATATTTAAAAAAAAAATCAAACATACGCCGTGGCTATAGAGACGAAGGTCCATGGCTATAGAGACGAAGGTCCATCGCTATAGAGATGACAAGACCTAGCAAGTTCCGACGAACTTGCTATACTAGCGACGGACCTTTTTGTCGCTAGTATAGCAAGTTCGTAGGAACTTGCTAGGTCGTGTCGTCGCTATAGCGATGGACATGTCTATTTTAAAAAAAATAAAAAAAAATAAATGACAAAAATAGTGGGTTAGAATCCTAGCCTGGATCGGATCCTAATAAAGATATTCGATGGAAGGACCATTGATAGACAAATCTAATGCTTCTTGCAATCCTAGGATTCATCAGTTGCTCAGTAGATCTATATGGAATTGAAGACTATTCATCATAAAATAGAATATTTTGATAGAGAAGCTTGGGAAGCAACACAAATATCGAGTACTTTGAGAGAATTTTTGTTTTCATAGCAAAGTGGAAATAAAGGAACTAAAAGTGAAGGAAGTTCATTAGAACAACTATTGCATTGAGTATTGTTTTACTTGTTTATAAAATGCATATTTAGGTAATACAAATAAATTAAAAAATATGCAATTAGCAAAATTTGAAGTCATTATTGATCCAGGTAGATTTGTTTGAGCACTATGAAGAATATTACTTACTACAATCAGAGAAATGTAGAACATACACAGTAGAGGTCAGGAAAAAAATATACTATTCCCCTTAAGAGACAAGTTTTGTCTTGGGACATCCAATTTGGTGTCTTCATAAAACCATTTTAAGTACTTGGGCTCAAGAACTAGATCCTTTCTTGGGAGTAAGCCAAGAACAAGTACCAGTGTGCTTAGACTGCTCTGAATAAACTCAAAGAGAAGATGTGGTGCCTCTGTTAGGTGACTAACCATGCCAATAATTGTAGCTATGTTTAGAGCTCCAAATGGAAGTTTGCAATGAAGCCATGATCCTAGTACAAAGTCAACCTGAAAACCTCAATACCAGCAATATGATCAGATTTCATCCTTCAATATAAGATTAACGTTCAATATTTGATCGTATGTGATCAAACCAAGTATAATGCACCCTACATTAGGAGATACTGAGTGGAAACATACATAAAATGCTTATTTGCTAAGTTTTACATGATAGAAACGAGGCATTGGTTAAGTTAACATATTCTTGCCAAACATAAAACATAAATATTCGTAGGGAACAAAAAGGATAATTTTAGAAAGTAAAGCTAACTTGTATGAATTTCTTAATGAATTAAGCTTCCAAATTGCCTTTTTTCGCCATATATTTTAGCCAACTATTTCAAAAGAACAAGTGGAGTCTGCATTGGATTTCCTCTGGAAACTTGAAGAGAATGTTAAAAAGAAGTGTGCACTTGGAAACTAATACATCCTACTCTCCAGATTTAGTCATACTTGCATAGTTACCTTATGCAGAAGTTAGAAAAACTTATTGACATCATAAAAATTCATACACTAAAAAACTAATAAATTCAAGAAAAAATTAACAGAAGACGTTTTATTCATAAAATTATAAAATAAAAATAAATGAAGTAATACACTTTGCAACATGTTGGCATTGAAGTAAATAAATAATAGAGTAACATACCTTCCACATATTGGCATACTACTGAATCAGTAATACTTGATGTTTTATTGTCCTTATCTTTTTTATATTTGTAATGTTAATATGTTATTGCATTATAGGATATGCCAAATGACTCCACAATGAAGTATTACTTTATAGGATATACCAAACGACCCCATAATGTATGTACCTTGACTATTGTAATCCTTTCTTATACATATTTGACATTTACAAGGCTTTCTTTTGGGAAAATTGAAAAGCATCGAGGCAGGAGAACTGTGGGGTATGTTATGAGCTCTGTATGAGAAAATAAATGTAAAAACAACATTATGCGTCTTAAAAACATTGAAGGACAGCTTATTTTCAATGAAAAATAACCAGATATTTTCATAAGAATTTGAGTCAGTATAAAGACAAATTAAAAGGAAAAAGATGCTCCTTAATAGCATGTTGAACCTGTATTGAAAGCAGGCCAAACTACTATTTCTAGCAGTCCATACTGTTCCTAAATGGCAGCCAACCTGCTTATAAAAGAGAGAACCACCTTGCATTTACTAATGGGAAGACCGAACATTAACTGCAAAAAGACCGATAGAAATAGAGAACGTGTCATTCATGTTCCCCATCAACAAACTCTCCTCATTTAATGCATAGGGTCTCTGCATAATTGCATAAACTTCAGCCATAATAAAAATTACTCTTAATCTTGTGATTAATTCGGGTGCATTTAAAGGTTGGATGAAGACATTAACCTCAACTGTAAGGATGGATAGAATTAGGAGAGTTGCACATGGAGATTTCGAACAATTAACACGGTTGCAAAAAAAGGAACATGACCAGAATTTTTAAGAATATGCCATGTGTGCCCACAAATATATGGAAAATTTTACAAAGTTGTTTCCTAGTTGATACATAGCTCATATATATCACTTGTGAAGTTGATCCCATGAACACCCATGTTGGGGTCAATCAATCACTTTTACCAAAACTACGCCAAAGTACCAGACTTATAGGTACCTAGCTTTGCAATTTGTTTTTGACTTCACCTCACTATTTTTCTAAAATGATGTAATATCTTTATCCCCATAAACACCTTATGCCTCTACCTACAATATTCCTAAGAATATTCCTATTAGAAATAATCAGCATTATTTTGCATCAAGGCATATCTAATGCCTTGTAGTATCTCGGTATACCCAACTTCACTCCATGTACTTTTCCCTGGAAAGATTGTAAGTTGTCATCGAGATATTTAAATACTTCATGTTTGTCTGAGTTTGTCATTCCTCTAAATTCTTTAGCATGTCTATTCATGGCACTTGAATGCTCCTAGAATTTCATGCAAGACAAAAGTTAGTCTTGACTAGATCTACAATATTCTTAGAGCTCGATATGATTATAGACAACACTCCTGGCATTATCATTTGAGGACAAGGCTGCTGATAAAGTGTAGGTATGCACTCATTATAAGGTTACTGAGCACTAAGGGATAAGGGTGACTGTTGACCATATTTTCGTGTGGCCAAGTATTGGGAGATATGAGATGCAATCTTCATTGCCACAACATATTGAAACTTTCAACCAGAAGGATCAAATAATTCTAACAAGAAGTGGTAGCTCATCCACAAGAGATAAATAAGAAGGAAATCAAAATTCAATATTATCAGTGAATGAAAATAGACACCTCCCTGTCAACATGAATTAGGTGAATTGGTGAAAGTCATGGGTTCTCTTGGAGGAGACTGGGTTCATATTTTCCTACAAAAAAGGCATTTACCAGAAAATAAAAATAATAGACAAGGAGAGGGAAAGCCAATCTCTGTAACAACTAGTTGAAATACATTGAATCTGCCAACCCTCCAATCAAGGAAGAGAACAATATGGAAAATTTGAGAGATACAACTTCTATAACTCACTAACACTAACAACCTCATGCCAACATGAGTAACCATTAACTCTCATGACTAACATAAAGTACATAATCACAAACTAAATAACCCCAAACTGTAAAGTATGCATATGTCCAAAATGGGTGACAACAGTGTTGAATATGTGATCATTACTCAGCATAAGGTACTGGTAGATGCCTAGAGGAATATAACATTTTAATGTGTTTAGCAGCTTGTTACCTGTACCCACAGGAAATTAAAAAGTGGTGGGTCTATAATATAGAGAGTGTCATACAGATGGCTAATAATTTATACTATTACATAAGCAGCTATTGCATACATATGAAGAAGCTTGGAGCCTTCTTAATTGAACTTAAAGAATTGCACCAATGTATATAGGTAACATGCATTAGGTAAATAAAGATTAATCTCAGGGAGAGTCCTGATTAAGTGCACATTTACTTAGAGTGCTATTCTAGATCCATTACTATTTAGTGTGCCAAAGAAATTGCACTAGCAGAAGCTAGGTGTATTCAAAATCCTTCGTGGGTATGGGGATGGGAATGTTCCATCAAGTCTTCATGTGCCCATATAATGGGCAATTGAATCTAGTTGCACTCAAAGAAGTTAGGTGTATTCTATGGAGTGAGTGAATAAGTGGACAAATTCAACCTTTCTAGCAAGTCCATTTTTTCCGGAGAGGCAAAGTTTCACCTTGATCCAATCACTTTTTCTAATTTCAATGATCTAGGTCATCTTAAAATGGGATAAACACTAATGAACAAATTTTCATGGTAAAATTTCCCATCAATCAGGTGGCACTATAACATTCAGCAAAATTCCTACTCAATTTGGGGAAGTATCTCTGCTGGAAAATCTATTATCTTCCCTGAGATTGATTTCTTTGGAAATGACAGAAATATTGTCTTGACATGAAGATAAACATAGCATCCTTAGATGTAAGGCTGTCATATGTTCATGCCATTCTGATTTTGTATGAGCAGGGAAGCAACTCTAACTTTTGAAATGTGTTTCACTTCCCTCGTAACTAATTAGGGATTCATTTGTCTTACAAAAACTAGTCTGGCTCCCTAAACATTAGTTATGAAGAGCGGTCAAATGTTGATGAAGCACTCTTTCATCTAGATAAGTCACATACATGATCAAATACTAACTTTAAATATTGAACATACAAGTAATAGCAGACGACTACACATTAGGCTTTCAAAATATGCCCAACATTATATTGTCAGGCTTACTTGATTACATTTTACAATTAATTTTTGTTAAGGACTTTTTATGGGAATCACTAAATTTTCTTCTTAGAATGGCATGGGTTGTATTAGATCTCGGTACAAACAACAATCAACTCGGAAACATACATACCTTGAATAAATTTGTTCCTAAAATGGATTTGGGATAGGTATGTAGAATGAATATGTTTTTTGTGAACCTCATAATTTTGTGAAGTATGCGATCTAGGTGATATGCAAAACAAGTGTATATGCCCCTCTCTATGCGTAGTTTTCCATGTGGAACAACTACAAACCATTGCAGGAACGATGCCTTGAATACTGGACCTCGCTTTCAATAGTCAAAACGCAAGTGACTATTAAGATCATAAGGAGATAGTAGATCAACGGTGAACCAATCACCAAACCCTAATCCAGAAACAATGTAACAGCAGCAAGTATAACAACAATAATCACAAGAATTATTGGCACTATTGTTATAAGGTGCAGAAAGGAGACTTGAAGGCTGCTTTCATAGACAAAGTTTCCCAGAATTGAACAAGATGGATGAGGAGTCTAAGATGCACACAAGTGGTTGGATTTAGGGTTGCATCCTCAAGAAATCATTTCAAATATGTACCTAGAACTGGAAATAGAACCTTCTATTGTTAATATTTCTACCTACATATTTCTTAGTCCATTACAGTGCTACGTAGAGACGTTAGTGTGTAACACTAGTTGAATGACTATGAACCCTTCTTTGGATTTGTTGTGTTTGTAATACTTAGTGGAGCTACATGTGAAGCCTACATACAATGAAAACAAGATAAGTCTTGCAACCTTATATCTTCCCAATGTGAAGTATGGAGTTTTGTGCATTCCACTATGCTTAGAGTTAGTTGGTGAGACCAAATGCACACTATTAAAGATCGACTCGCTTGGATTTCGTTCTCTATCATGAAGATGGTGCCTCATCCTCCACATCAATCTGCGACCATGAAATCTATCTCTGCACTGTGCAGTAGCACCACTCGGTGTGTGTGGGATCTATCCTTGTGAATCCCCTCGCTTTGAGACTAGATTTTTCATTGAAGCATTAACTGTTGCTATACGTGAAATCTCATCCTGATTGAAGCTGATTGGAGATGGGATGTTAGATGTGAAGACACCTCTCCACTCACACTTTGTTAAGAATGGTGAAATTGAAGGCATTCCCTCTATTCTGCATGGATCTAAGATGGATTCCATTGCTCTGGTTAGTTCTATGCTTTATATTACAATTAAATGTATTCATTTCATCCTGTGAACCTATATTTTATGAGTCATTCGATGAGTTGTTTGAGAGGAGATGGATTGTATCCAAGAACGTGGAGGTTCTTACTTGAAGTACCTTCGATCCCAAGAAGGTGGATGGACCCCAATAGAGTTTGAAAATGAGCCCCCCTGCTCCATTATGTTTAGACCAAATAAATATGGAGCCATGAACAAAGTACACATCATCTATGAGCACAAGATCCAAAGTCTATCGAATATGTTGAGAACCATCTCAAGAATCCTCCATCTTTGCCCTGTCACCCAATACTAGTGTAGAACATGTAGGATGTGGAATGGGATATTTTTATTTTTAAATTGTTGTTGCCTGTTTTGAAGACCGTACGCTTGCATTGAACGGGTTTTTGACCAACCTAAAACCCTTATGCACATGTGTGAAAGTTGTATTTTGTGAAGTTTTAAATTGTGGTATTGCATGGAGCTACCATTCCATTTTTTTTTAATACCAGATTCCACAGTTCTTAAGACCATTGTGAACCTATGTTGAAGAGACCAATGTTGATATGTCAAAAATAGTGTTTCTTTCTACGACTGTGATATTGCACAGATATGTGATTGAAGGAGAATGTTAAATACTGTCTTTTGCATGAAGGCTCCCCTCATAGGAATGAAGATCTCTCCATGAATTGAATGCTATCCTTAGTAATATATCTCCTCATGATGAACGCCCTCCTATGTGAGCTCTCTTGATGGTGAAGAGTGAATGGTATCTTTAGATTGGTGTCATTTCATTTGAATTTACACTCAAGAGTGAACCCTAATTATTGAGATTTGGTCTTCATTTGAAGGACTTATATTGGTAATATTTATTGTAATAAGTTTTGAATACAGAGATTGATTGTTTTGTTCTATATTATATATGAATTGTATTAAAAAGGACATGCTTGAAAGGAAATCCGTTGATTTTTGGTAGTGTTCTGACCTCATGTTCTGGATTAACAACTATGGAACAAGACAAGCAAGTCCATGGCCACATCCTAAAAACTCAAACCGATTTAGATGTGTAGGTGGGAAGTGTCCTTGTTGATACGTATGCCAAATGTAGAAACCTATAATACACATGCAAAGTTTTGACAGAATGCCAGAACATGATGTCAACTTAAGGAATGCAAAAATTGATAAAATACACATAACTGGCATGGTAAAAAGTCACTAATACTTTTCCAGGAATTGCAATAAACAGGCATTACACCAGACCAATTCACTTTCACAGGTGTCAATCGTGCCTCTGCTAATCGACCAGCTCTAGAGTCTAGAACATGGCACAAAGGTCCATGGTCACCTCATAAAAAAAAGGATATCAGTCAGATGCATGTGTGGTGAATGCCCTTGTTGGCATGTATGTAAAGTGTGGGAATTTGGCTTGATGCACTTAAAGTGTTTGATATATTGGATAAAAAAGATGTGTGATATGGACGTGTCAAGCACTCTAATTGCAGATAATTAAATATCAACACACAGAGCGTATGAAATTTATTGTCAACCCGAGAAAGTCTTTTTATTTCAAAGGACAAGTGCACAATATATGCTTAAACACAAACCATCAGAAGTGAATACTTTTATCTTCTATCATCTATGTTCATCCCAAGAATCTACGCAATCCCAATTGCCTTCTAACTGCTGTACTACAATCCTTTTCTATTATGCATCAAGCAAAACGAATATCAGATCTAATCAACGATTGCAGAAAGGAAAACTCAATTGCATTCTAAAGTAATCAACTGTCTAATGAAATCAGGCTGAGAATCATGAAGCATAACCTGAACATTACTCTAGAATTTAATAAAGGAGATTGATGCAACTGTTCTAAGATACTGAATTGCAAAATATAAATCAATCAACACATAACAGGAAAGCTAATTCCTAGGAGCTTCTGGGATTACGTTCAGCTGTAGGATGAGCACAACAGTGTGAACAGAAATTGAATTACATAAAACAAACCTGACTCAGTCGACTGTTATTGATACCATTCCCAATCTCACGATTAAATCAATTACTGAGAAATCCACACAATGAATATTGCTGCTGCGTACAAACGAAAGATCAAATCATCACACAACAGAAAGATGAAATCCTAAATTAACACAGCAATCTCTGTGGAAGACGGGCCCAGTCTTCACACAGAGACGCTGGTTGAACAACGCTCTCTTTAACTCAGAAACAACTCTTTATATTAACAGAAGGACGAGTACATAGTTTCAGCTTGACTGCTAATACAAGATGAATTAATTAATTGCTGTCCAACCCCTTGATCGAGGTAATACCACATATTTATACATAAAGTTGCAACATCTAAACCTATAATTGGGCGGCCATGAAGATCTATGATCTTCAGGCGCCCTAAATAATCTAGCTGTTACAATGCGTGGCAGAACTGAAATATCCAAATATACGAGGAGTTATCAACTGTCCCAAGAGTGGCGGTCCTTCCAGCTCACAGCTGGATTTGAGCAGCGACATACTTAAGATAGAACTTTATGTTACAGCTGTCCTGCCACGACTGTGCCTTGATTGACGAATTGAGCCCCAAGGAACCTTCCTTAAGCAATGGACGTCCCTTCCTCCGTGACTCGTTCAGCTCCGATCTTCCTGCAGTCCCTTTATCTTACTACCTTCATAATTTGCATCATGTTAGCACGAATTAAGAGATGCACAGCTTAAATCATCACAATCATAAGTATTAATACAATAAAACAATAATCGGCCATACCTTGGTAAATTGGGGGAATATATAAGGACAATAAATTGAATTGCCAAGGTAATTGGTGTGAGACAAGGTAAGGGACAGTGATAAATGATGGTCAAAAAGGGCCAATTCTGGGCTCAACATCTCCCCCCAACTATCCTGTTGCATGTCCTCATGCAACAACCTGCAGCTGAATATTGTACTGAACCTTGTCCAGGCAAGAGGAAAGAATGTAGATAAATCAGGCATCCCTTCTATCCCTTTGAAAAATTTCTGTGAGCAACCCAGCAGTTCCCAACTTTACTGTTCCCCTTCCCCCACTACTTGCTAATATCTGCAGTTCTCTTATGCTTTGCCTGGGGAAGTTGAAAAGACACACTCAATCTGAATCCAATTCAATAATACCTGTAGGAGGTGGAAGCACTGGTTCTTGTGGGACAGTGTCTTCCAGCGCATCTAATCTTATCAAGGGAGTTGCTGGTTCTTGTGTAACAGCAACATCCCTTAAACCTTCTTCAGCAGCTGCCTTTATTGCTTTTGGAGACACTGGTTCTTGTGTAACAGTGTCTTCTTTGTCAATTGGCTGCTGGGATTGGATATCCTTTTCGATTTGCAGCTCCTCCTCCAAGATTTCAGTGTCACCTGAGCAGGGTGTCTGTACCTGTTCATCATCACTCCATTGTATATCAGGAATGATCTCTACTCCCGGGTTATCCTCCAACTGCAGTTCAGGGATTCTTGCTGCAGCATCCAAGGATGTTGGTTCTTGTGTGACAACATCCTGGCTTACATCTTCATCTTTATTTTGCTGCAGCTTCTCTTCCATGAGTTCTGTATCATGAGAGCTTTCTGGGGTCACCACCCAGAGTTCATCGTTGAATGCCAGAATATCCTCTGTCCCAGCTTTTTCTTCTATCTGCTCAGTCGGTTGGACGGTCAAGTTCAGGATTGCTGGTTCTTGTGTTGCAGCGTCCTGTTTCAACTTGTCACTGTCCTGCATTTCCATTTCCCCTTCTAAAATTATTGTGTCCTGGGAACGTTCTGGGGTTACAGCACAAAATTCTTCACTATCCTCCAGGGTATCCTTTGGCTCCATGATTTCTGTGTCATGAGAACACTCTGGGGTCTCGCCATACTCTTTTATAAGCTCCAGAGCATTCTTCATCTCCCGTTCTTCTCCCATTTGTTCTATGATTTCTATGTTGTGGGAGCATTTTGGAATTGCCATACATTCCTTATAAATTTCCAGGGCATCCTCCACTCCCTGTTCTTCTCCCATCCGTTCTATGACTTCTGCATCATGGGAAGTAGCAGCTGCAGCAAGGATGTTTAAAGGTGCTGGTTCTTGTGTTACAGCATCCTCTTTCTCCACTGCTTTCCCTTCTGTGGCTGCAGGCTGTTGTGCTGAATAGGTGCTAAGTAAAATTTTATGACCTGCTTCCTCAAAGATCTCCCCACAGGTGGGGCAGAGTATTCGCTCATCCTTTTCTCCAGCTTCAGCAGAAGCTGTTTCCTCCACTTGGTCTGCAGCCTCTATTAATGTATACATCTTTCTTCCACCCTGCTTTTGGCAGATTTCCTTCCATGTTTCCAGCTCCTTTCTAAGTGCTTGGAGGTCCTCTTTCAGCATTGCATTCTCATACAAGAGTCCCTCAACTCCCGGCTCTTCTTCTACTGGCCTTTGTGGAGCATCCCTCGGCTTTGGTGTAAGGATTGGGGGTTCAACCTGTGTCTCTAAGGTTGCCCATTTTGTTCTAGCTGCCTCTGCTGCTGTAATTGACCGAGTTCGCTTCCTTCTAATTGGTGCCACTAAATCAAACTCATTGGTGGTCCTCTTCCTTTTCTGCTGCGTTTTCTTTTGTGACTTCCCTTTCTGTAGTGTTTCTTCTCGTGGAGCTGGAACATAGGGAGGCAAAACTGAAGTCAAAGGAACATTTCCCTGCCCCCCATGTTGTTCTTCTTCAATCACAGCTGCTCCTCCTTCCCATTCCGGTGAAGACTCGATTGTGACCAGCTCAATGTCGTCCTCCATTGCTCTAGCTCCGTCATCTTCAGGTTCCATTGTCGCAGCTTTTGATGCTGCTCCAATTTCACCTTCTGCTGTCGGAGCTGCCCTGTTATCTAGGTTTTCCGCGAGGGTTTCATCTACATTGTCCCCTGGCAGCTCTGTTTGAGCTTCCCCTCGCTCTCCTTCAGATGCAGTGTCATCCCCCACTGGTTCTGCTTGTGCTGGGGATTCATATACTTCAAATGGCTCTACCTGTGCCTCGGGCTGTTCTTCCTCTGTGGTTTTGTCAACCCCTGATGTCCCTGCCTGTGCCCTCTGTTGCTCTTCTTCCGTTTCATCCCTTCCGGATGGTCCTGCCTGTGCCCTCTGTGGTTCTTCTTCCGTTTCATCCCTCCCCCCAACTTCACTGGAGGAACTCCGGTCCTCCTGTTGTGGCGGAACCGGTAATTGCTGTAATGGAATAACCCTCAAGGGAACAGGTTGCTGTGGCCGGGTGATGAATTGCTCCCATGTTATATTATGTTGGGCCAGGGTTCTCATAATAATTAACTTGATGAGGCCATGGTGTGTGAGGGAGGATAATGGGTGTTTTGCAGATTGAACGAATGTTGCCATATGGCGCAAATCATGCAATAGATAAAATGGAATATTTAACAAAATGCCATGACGGAGATGAGAAAGCAAAGGAAGTTCAGAGTTGTACACAGTTTGGTATCTGCCTTCGCAAGTTATGTATTTCTTGAGGAAGATAGCGACCTGGTCCCATGGCTGCGGCAGTGACTTCAATGCAATCCCTCTCCTGGATGCTTCAACTTGCTCCCCCGGAAGTAAAAATTGTTCCCGTGCAGCTGTTGCAGGAACTCGACGGTTAAACCAAGGTTTTCCCACCAATGGGATAGCTGTAACCTCGGATATAATGACCTCCGAAACATCTATACACAGCCCCCACACCGTGGAGTGTGTTTTAGTGAGATTCAATGCAAATTGCAGGGCTGCGTCCCGGTCGAATCCATCCAATCGTTCAAAGAACTCGACCCAGCCAGCGGCTTGAAAAATGGCCAGAACCTGCAAATTCCGTCTAAGTTCCCGGGTATTGAAAGGTTCATGGCGAACTGGAATGCCCATGGTCCTGGCTGCAAGATAGAAGTGCTGTTTCGACAGAGTACAGGATCCAGAATAGAAGTTGCAGCGCGGAGAATGCACGAATCGTTGAGCGGAGACGTTGAACAAATGAACTAATTCAGAAAGTTAAGCGCAGAGAGGAGTTTAAAATTTTCATGCCGAATTGGGGAAGGTGGCAGTTATTAGTATTACGTCGTACGAGGGAAAGGTTCAATCGGATATAAATGGTGGTACGAGTGAAGGTACGGCCAATCTCGTTTACATGATATCAATACTTAGTCACGTGATAAATGAAAGCCATACCTCATAAAACTATGCGTCGGAAGGCTGCGGAAACTGGTGGAGCATGGAGTTGGTGACGTCGTGGAGCCGAACGCGTGCACAATCAGACGTGGAATCATGATGACTCGGATAAGGCACTGATTTCCTTCGCCGGTAAAACACAAGGCGTCGCATCCTCCGGGTTGAAATGATGAGTTCGCCGGCAGGACTGGGCTGAATCAGCGTCATAATTAGCAAGTTTAAACAATCCTTCTGTTAACACGGGAGTTACCACTGCAAATTGCCAAAGAAATGATCACACGGCCGATGAAAAAGCTTGTTGCAGCTGACAAGAAAGAAGTTACAGCCATCGGGAAAGAATTCGTGGCAACCGGAAAAAGATTCACAATATCCGGGAAAAATTACGGCTGTCGGAAGAGACTTACGGCTGGCGGGAAAGATTTTTCGAATATGGGAAATATGTCGCAGCCGCTGGAAAGAAATGACAGCTGTGGTGTGGAAGTGACTTGGTTAATGAGGTGGCGGCCGGGAAGTGATGTGGCGACTGCGAGAAAAAGATGTTGCAGCCGCCGAAATTATAGCCGCCGGGATTGCAGCTGCCGGAGTTGCAGCTATCGGAAAAGATTTGACGGTGGACGGGAAAAATTTACGGCTACCGGGAAATGGAGAATACGGTTGTGGCTGGTAAATGGGATGGCAGCTGCGGAAAATGAGATGGCAGCCATGGAAGATAAGGTGGCCATAGCTGGTGAATGAAATGGCAGCTGCGAAAAAATGAGATGGCAGCCGTGGAAGATGAGGTGGCAGCCGCGGAAACTGGAGTTGCAGCCGCCGATGTTGCAGCCGCCGATGTTGCAGCCGCTGATGTTGCAGCTGCCGATGTTGCAGCCGCTGATGTTGCAGCTGCCGATGTTGCAGCCGCTAAAGTTGCAGCTGTCGAAAAAGATTGACGGCTGCCGGAAAGGCATTTACGGCTCCCGAGAAATGGAGAATACGGTCGCCGGAAAAAGCAGCTGCCGGAAAATATGTTGCAGCTGCCGAAATTTTTTTTTTTTTTTTTTTTTTTTTTTTTTTTTTTTTTTTTTTCAACACAAGGACGGCACAGAGAGATTTTCATTATGGGCCCCAAACTGATCATTCTCCTGGCACTCCCTGAAATTTTTTTCTTAAAAGACAACAGCAAGCAAAGAGATCAAATGCAGAAAGAAAGAAAACGAAAATTATACGCTACAGCAAGAAATTATTTATGTACAGCAAATATGATTTTCATTTTAAGATTTGGGAAAGGTAGAAAAATGTTCCTGCTCTGGTGCCAATTGGTAGTTTGGATCAGCAGCAATCTGTGAAATGAATGCATCTTTCGAAATGGGCTTCCGATACAGTCGCAGCCTGTGGCCATTAACAAGTAATGGCATACGGTTTTCATCAATGGTGATCAGGCGAACAGTGCCGTTGTCAAATACCCTGTCAACCAAATATGGACCCAGCCATCTTGTGCGTAATTTCCCCTTAAAATCTTTCTTGAATCTAGAGTCGTACAGTAGTGCCCAGTCTCCTTCATGGAAGATTTTCTTCTTGATGAATCGGTCATGCCAGTTAGATCTCTGTTGCTGAAGTAGCACAGTCTGGTCTACCGCAGCTAATCGTTTCTCATCCAGTTCATTCAACTGATTCAATCTTCTTTTCTGAGCTTCTGCTACATCCAGGTTCATTTCAATGGCTGTTTTCAGGGTCTTGATCTCAAATTCAATTGGAAAGATGGCACTCTTACCATACACCAGATCATAGGGAGAAAAGCCCGTGGTATTGCGCCAAGTTGTGCGATATGCCCACAGTGCTTCTGGAAGTCTGTCAGCCCAATCCCTTCGATGGCTTTTAACTGTTTTAGTAAGGATTGCTTCGATAACCTTATTAGTGCTTTCCACCTGACCATTGGCCTGGGGATGATAAGGTGAAGTTATCTTGTGCTGCACATGATACTTCCGGAGCAAGGATTCAAATTGATGTGAAATAAATTGTGGTCCGCCATCAGTAACTACTTCCTTTGGTACTCCAAATCGGGTAAAAACTTCACTGTATAGGAAATCAATCACCGCCTGGTCGTTTGCCTTAGCCAAAGCTACAGCTTCTACCCACTTAGTCACTTAGTCTGTACACACCAAGATGTAAACCTTCTGTTTGGAAGGAGGGTTGATAGGACCAACAAAGTCCAATGCCCATCTATCAAACGGTTCTAGTACCACTTGGGGCTGTAAAGGCATCTGGTCTGTCTTATTAGGTTGGCCCATCCTTTGGCAGCTGTCGCAGGACTGAACATATTTTTTAGCATCTCTGAACAGTGTCGGCCAATAATAGCCCATCCGCAACGCCTTATGTCCTGTTCTTTTATCTGCAAAGTGTCCTCCGCAAGGTTCATCGTGACAGGCCTTCAGTATATGAAAGATCTCATCTTCCCTTACACATCTTCTAATTTCAAGATCAGGTCCTGTGTAAAAGAGATGGCCTTTAAGCCAACAATACCTGGCACTTTGCTGAATAATTTTTCTTTTCTCTCGTTTAGACATATGTGGCGGAAGTTTCCCTGCAGCCAAATAATTAGCAACATCTGCATACCAGGGTGAATGAGCTGAGAGTGCGAATAAATGTTCATCCGGGAAAGCATCCTCAACAGGTGAACTGTCATCACTGTTAGTAAATCGTGATAAAAAATCAGCAACAACATTTTCTTTTCCAGGTTTATCTATAATAGTAATATCAAATTCTTGTAATAATAAAAGCCACCTGGTTACTCTGGAATTAGTGACAGGTTTATTCATTAAATACTTAATGGCAGAGTGATCAGTATGCACAAATGTAGGATACCCAGTAATGTAATGCCGAAACTTATTAATAGAATAAACAATAGCAAGAAATTCTTTTTCAGTAACAGTATAATTTAGTTCAGCAGGGGCTAAGTTTTTACTCACATAATAAATAGCATAAGGTACTTGACCATCCTGCTGTCCTAGTACTGCTCCAATGGCGGTATCAGAAGCATCTGAAGAAATGTGGAAAGGTATGGTCCAATTAGGTCCCCTTAAAATAGGGGCTGTGGACAGTTTCTCTTTAAGCTTATCAAATGCTGTCTGGCATGCTGTACTCCATGCAAACTGCACATCCTTCATTAACAATGAAAACAAAGGAGAAGCCAGTTTGGAGAAGTTTTCTATGAATCTCCTGTAATACCCAGCATGTCCCAGAAAACTTCGCACCTCTTTCTGAGTTGAAGGGGTTGGTATATTCTTTATCACCTTAATTTTTGAAGGATCCACTTGAATACCGTTAGTAGAGGTGAAATGTCCTAATACCACCCCCTCACTCATCATCATGTGGCATTTTTCAGTGCTCATTGAGAGGCGAGCCTGTTCACAGCGAATTAAAACCTTCTTCAAATTTTCCAACGCTTCATCAAAATCCCTGCCATAAGGAGTGAAATCATCCATAAAAATTTCCATGCTATCATTTACCAATTCAGAAAATATGCCAATCACAGCTCTTTGGAACGTTGCAGGTGCATTGCACAACCCAAAGGGAAGCACCCTGTAAGCGAACGTTCCCCAAGGGCAGGTGAAGGTAGTCTTATCCTGATCCTCTGGAGCAATCTGGATTTGATTGTACCCACTGAATCCGTCCAGGAAGGAGAAGAACTTCTTCCCAGATAAGTTATCAAGTACCTGGTCAATAAAGGGCAGAGGAAAGTGATCCTTTTGTGTAGCCTTGTTCAGCTCCCTATAATCGACACAGACTCTCCATTTACCGTTTTTCTTGGGTACAATTACAAGTGGGGAAACCCACTCACTATCTGAAATAGGATAGATGAATCCTGCTTCCAAGAGTTTCTGGATTTCTTCCTTCACTATATCCCTCAGATTGGGGTTCATGCGTCGTTGGGGTTGACATACAGGCCGGGAGTCGTTTTTAATATAGATATGATGAGTGCACAGACTAGAAGGAATACCCTTCATGTCTGTATACTCCCAGGCGAATGCCCCCTTTCGTTCCTTCAAGAGATTGGTTAAGCGCTTTTGTTCTTCTGAGGAGAGAGCAGGATTGATGTTCAAAGTTCTTCCAGGCTCTACCTCAATAGAAATACTTCTCGAGCTTTTCAATACTGGGATTATATTTGCGTCATTGGCTAGTGCTTCCTCCGTAAGCTGTTCTTGTTCTTCTTTGCCGAGGGTACTGTTCAGAAGTTGATAAACTTCCTTGTCTACAGAAGCAGGTTCGCTAATGAAATTATTAATGGCATCGTCTTCTGTTTCGTTTTTGAAAGTTAGTGCCTTCCCTATTGTTAGTAATGGCTGAACATCTTCTTCTTCTTCTTGTTCTATCCAAAGGGAGGTTTCAGTTTCTAGACTCGGCCTTGCTGGAGGGTACAGGGTAAGATTTTTGGTTTCCATGCCATCAGATATAGTCATAGATCCTGATCGACAGCTGATGCAAGCATCAGCGGTAGCCAACCAAGGTCTCCCTAAAATCAATGGATGTCCCCCCAGCTGTGATTTTGGCTGTAATACCAGAAAATCGGCAGGGTATTCCCACGAGTCTACTGAAATAACAAGGTCATCCAAAATCCCTTCAGGTCTGATAGTGGATCTGTCTGCCAGTTCTAAGATAGTAGGGGTCGGTCTAATATTGGTGAATCCGAGTTTTTTTACAGTCTCCATCGTTATAACATTGATCGCAGCTCCTAAATCCACTAGTACGTTGGGTATCTGCGTTTGTCCTATGTGTACAGTGACAGTAGGATTGCCGGGATCCTCATACTTAGTTACAGGGGTTTTTCCAGTCATTAAAGCGGATAAATTCCCTATAACATGAACAGTAGGAGGATCTCTGGGTTTCCTTCCCGGTCTTTTAGTGCACAGGTCTCGAACAGTTCTAGCGTAGATAGGTACATCTTGAAGAGCTTGTAAGAGGGGAATCTTAACATAAAGGTTCTTCAATTCTCCTAAGAGATTGAACTGAGGTTGCCCCCCCCTTTGTGGCAGCATCAATCTCTCAGGGTAAGGTGGTTGCCTTACCAACTGGGCGGGCTGCGTGTTATCCACTTCATCGTTCAATGTTTCAGCCCTCCCATCTGAGGGATGCTCAGCATCTTCAATGATAGGAACCGATTCAACAGGATGCTGGGAACTCTCTCCTTTGTCATACACGGTTGGTGGAATATTTTCTGAAGTTATACGCTCTACTACCTTCCCAGACCGTAAGCGAATGTCATTACAAGGTACAGGGGAGAGAGAGTAGGCTGGCATATTGAGAGTTTCCAGTTGCTGGACTGTTTTATTATTTGGGTTAGGGTTAGGTTGGGCAGGCAGCTGAGGCCGTATTGGTATGTTAGGCACAGGATTATTTTGCAGCTGCAGCTGCGACTGCTGAGGTAGGTATTGAGGATATTGCTGAAATTGAGGATATGGAGGATACGGTAACTGTTGAGGTGGAGGTGGTTGAGGAAACTGATTCCCAGGATGGAAGTTCCTCCATCCAGGAGACCATGAAGTAGGTTGATGAGGTGGCTGTGTCCAAGGACTCCATGAATTATAACCTTGCATCGTAGGTTGAGGAGAATTCCACTGAGCATAATTTGAAGGGAATTGTGTATTCACGTTTTGCATATTAGTATTCCAATTATTCAAATTATTCAAAAATGGAAATGAATCGGGAGACATACCTTGATTCCGGGGCTGCCAGGGTTTCTTCTGTGCAATAAAGTAGGCTGAATCCACCTCTGGAGTTGATGCCTGCAGAACAGCTTTCACTTGGGGCAGCGTGGGGCATTCTTTCATATCATGATTCAGCTCGCACAATTGACATACTTGAACTTTGTCAAGGGGGCATTCTTTCAGTGGATGAGTCTTTCTACATCGGGGACAAAATACCCCTAGTGTGAGATCCTCCACTGCCTGTCTTTGCTTGGCCTTCAAGACGTCAATCTCTGAAGAGATAGAGCTCATCATTTCTGTTTTAAAGTTTTCAAGAAGATTGCCTATCTCTGCACGTGTAGCTCCCCCATTGGATGACTTCTGAGTTCTGTCGAAGACATCACGTTCCAGGTTATTTCGTTTATTCTGCTTATTATGCCTAGAAGATCCCCTGGAATATCTCTTACATAATTCCACAATTGTCTCAAAAGATTCTTTAGAGATATCCCCTTTTCCTAATAAATTGAGCATGTCTAAACAATCGTCCCTGATTCCTCGAAGCAGGATTATCTTAAGCACATCTAGTCCCATGTTCGTCTGTCCAGCTCTCTGCACATTGTACAGCAACCTCTCTACAAAATCTTCCAAGCTTTCGTCCTCCTTCTGTACCATTTTGAATAACTCCTCCCTCTTGTCCCTGGTGTTGCAATATTCTTGATATTTTTCCAGGAACACTTGCTTCATCTTGTTCCAATTAGCAACAGTTCCTCCCCCAAGGCTCATGAACCAACGTAATGCATTGTCCTTCAGGGTGGCAGGAAAAAGCTTCAACTTTTGAGCATCTGTGACATAATCATAGCTGCGACAGAGGATATCGAATTCAAACAGGAATTCGTCTGGATCTTCTGCCGCCCTGCCATGGAAGCGGGGGTAACACCGACGGTGAGATGTTTTTCATAGGAGCTGTCCCCTCGAGCTGCTGTATTGGGAATTGCAATGTAGCCATAGTTTCCGGCGGGGAATTATCTTCATGATGGTATTGTACCACTGCTTCTTCCTCTTCATTCTCATGTCTGTTATTCATCTTTTCTTCTGTATCTTCTCCTTCGTTTGTTCCTTTATCCCTTACCTCAGTTGTAACAGCTGCGTATTGTTCGGATGTAACAGCTGCGTATTCTTCGGTTGCAGCAGCTGCGTATTGTTCGGTTGTAGCGGCTGCGTATTCTTCGGTTGTAGCAGCTGCGTATTCTTCAGTTGTAACAACTGCGTATTCTTTAATTGCAACAGCCGAATCAGCTGTTCCTTCTTTAGCAGGAGTATATGCAGAAATCACCGCTGCTCCTGTATCTTCCACTGTAGATCCTGATGCTAACGCTCCAGGATCAGTAGGGCCTCTTTTGATAGGAGTCCCCTGTTGACGAGATCTAGCAGCTGAATCAGTTTTGTCAACAAGGTCGTCAATGAATGTTCTTCTGCCCAGCGGTGGACCTCGACCACGACCCGAACCACCTGTACTGTTAGTAATTTGTGGGGTTTTGGGGGTCGGGAGGTGATCGCGTTTTACCCCCCTCGTATTCATGCGAAGCAGATCATTTCAAAAACAACCAAAAGACTGACTGAAAGCAATTATCAGATACAACTAATGACTAGTGTTTAATTTTTATCCTTCCCCGGCAACGGCGCCAAAATGTCAAGCACTCTAATTGCAGATAATTAAATATCAACACACAGAGCGTATGAAATTTATTGTCAACCCGAGAAAGTCTTTTTATTTCAAAGGACAAGTGCACAATATATGCTTAAACACAAACCATCAGAAGTGAATACTTTTATCTTCTATCATCTATGTTCATCCCAAGAATCTACGCAATCCCAATTGCCTTCTAACTGCTGTACTACAATCCTTTTCTATTATGCATCAAGCAAAACGAATATCAGATCTAATCAACGATTGCAGAAAGGAAAACTCAATTTCATTCTAAAGTAATCAACTGTCTAATGAAATCAGGCTGAGAATCATGAAGCATAACCTGAACATTACTCTAGAATTTAATAAAGGAGATTGATGCAACTGTTCTAAGATACTGAATTGCAAAATATAAATCAATCAACACATAACAGGAAAGCTAATTCCTAGGAGCTTCTGGGATTACGTTCAGCTGTAGGATGAGCACAACAGTGTGAACAGAAATTGAATTACATAAAACAAACCTGACTCAGTCGACTGTTATTGATACCATTCCCAATCTCACGATTAAATCAATTACTGAGAAATCCACACAATGAATATTGCTGCTGCGTACAAACGAAAGATCAAATCATCACACAACAGAAAGATGAAATCCTAAATTAACACAGCAATCTCTGTGGAAGACGGGCCCAGTCTTCACACAGAGACGCTGGTTGAACAACGCTCTCTTTAACTCAGAAACAACTCTTTATATTAACAGAAGGACGAGTACATAGTTTCAGCTTGACTGCTAATACAAGATGAATTAATTAATTGCTGTCCAACCCCTTGATCGAGGTAATACCACATATTTATACATAAAGTTGCAACATCTAAACCTATAATTGGGCGGCCATGAAGATCTATGATCTTCAGGCGCCCTAAATAATCTAGCTGTTACAATGCGTGGCAGAACTGAAATATCCAAATATACGAGGAGTTATCAACTGTCCCAAGAGTGGCGGTCCTTCCAGCTCACAGCTGGATTTGAGCAGCGACATACTTAAGATAGAACTTTATGTTACAGCTGTCCTGCCACGACTGTGCCTTGATTGACGAATTGAGCCCCAAGGAACCTTCCTTAAGCAATGGACGTCCCTTCCTCCGTGACTCGTTCAGCTCCGATCTTCCTGCAGTCCCTTTATCTTACTACCTTCATAATTTGCATCATGTTAGCACGAATTAAGAGATGCACAGCTTAAATCATCACAATCATAAGTATTAATACAATAAAACAATAATCGGCCATACCTTGGTAAATTGGGGGAATATATAAGGACAATAAATTGAATTGCCAAGGTAATTGGTGTGAGACAAGGTAAGGGACAGTGATAAATGATGGTCAAAAAGGGCCAATTCTGGGCTCAACAGGACGGCAATCATTGCAGGACTGACCTAAAATGATTGCAGCATCAAGTCCTTGAATTCTTTGAAGAAATGCAAGTGGCAGGAATAGAGCCAAATCAAGTCACCTTCGTTGTTCTTCTCTCTATATGTAGTTGTGGTGGCTTGGTGATTAAGGTCACGAGCACTTTCATTTTATGAGTCAATATCATATCCTGTATTATGCCTGCAACCTTTTTGAGGATTTAAGAGAAAAGGCTTGTGGGGTTGATGCATTGACATATTCTTCTCTGATTGATTGTTTAAGCAAGCAATACAGGGTTGATGAAGCGTACAGGCAATTTGAAAGGATTTACAAGCATGAGAACATTGGTGGAGGGTAAGCAAGTACTTGCCAACCTGCTAAACATAGGTTTTGAGAGAAATAATGGCTTTGTCACTAAGTTTATCAGCATGAACTCTACAAGTGGGAGTTGGAATTTGATGTATGCACTCCAATGGAAACCTGAATGTTATACCACCATATGGAAATTGGAACCCTGAACATAATGCACATATTAATGCTTCAAGTGTACAAGGAACCAACGCCTGTTCACAACATGGCCAGACACCGAGATTGAAAGATGGTAAGGCCAGTGAAACTCAAATGGTCAGTATAGTAAGTAAGTTACCATTAGGTTTATACTGGAAACTAATATAAAATAATAATAAATTAACAAGGTTCGAATGGGGTTATATTTTATAACTTCCTCAGAGCACCTTGGAGGAAAAGAACCAACACATGAGGAAGTAGGGTCAACCTCAAGAAACAATATTTTATTGGGATGCCATGTGTTTACCTCCCCAAGCCTTCCAATTCTCATGTCTTAGGTGTTCCTTAAGTGTTTTCCCAAGTTTCATGGGCAGGCAAATGTTGCCATCTAAATTTTTGATGTAGAGCTCATGCAAACTCTTGGGACGGGAGAGATTAAATCATCTAGCCATGGGAGGGGTTATTTCATGCATGCATTAAGGTTGGGTATGCTGAAGAGCTAAGATATGGCTTGGTAAGTCAAACATGTGTGAGATATAAGGGATGTTGTTTTGGTTGTTGTTATGCTTGCACCTATTTAAAATTTGACCAGACTAATTCTATTCTTCTATAAAGATTAACACACATTGATGCCAAGTCCAAATTATAAGAGAATGCCTACATCAAAGTGTGTAAACTTAATTACTAGATATTGTGGTAATTGCTGAGAGCCAAATGAAACTTAGTTACAACTACAAATCCATGGTTTCCAGCATTGGAGATAATTTGGCCAGTCTACACTAGAGGGAAAGGTTATAGCCTGAGGGACTGCATGGAAAAGAAGGGGATCCATTCCTTGTGTTCTGCATAATGAGGAGGAAGACATGCCAGCTGAGTGGGATCACTGTCAGTGAAGTCCTTGGCTGTGATATATGGAAATTGGGATATGAGAAAGACCAGAGCCCAACAAAGGGATGGCACCTATACTAGCTAGTGCCTATGGCTGGAAAAAAATAGCTCCTATGGAGCTATTTTGAAGGGGCCGGGGTCGACCTCAACCAACTCAACCTTCAACCTTTCAGGATCTGGGATGATTCTCTCGAATCGGCCCCTGACTCGGCTAGAAACCAACCTAGTCCTTCTGCCATGTAGGCCTGACCTTCAAAACAGGATTTCCGCAACCTTCTGGGGTTTCCACCCTTCGGAAATGGCTCCTCAAAATTTCTTTCAGGATTACCCCTTTTCCGCAACTTTTTGGGTTTCGGGTTTCGAGCACGCTTCTTGCGTCCTTTGAAAAATATTCCGCAAATTCTTCCTGAACACTTATTTCCACAATATCTTTCCCGCCACTTGTGGGTATCGGGTTTCGGGGTGTTCACTGACTTACTCAAAAACTCCTCCCGAAACGCCGTTTCCGCAACACTTCGCCATTAACCACTGCGCTGCTTCTCTTTTGCGGGCACTGTCTCCACCGTCGATCTTTTCAGATGTAATCTCAGCCATTGATCTGAAATTAAGACAAGATCCTTCACTTTGACTTGCGGGAATGATAATTTTCGTGCAACTTCGCTTCGAGTAATCTTTCCCCGTCGTCGATCTCCTGTTCGGCTTCAATCTGAGCAGTTCGATGCTACCAAACCAATATACTTAGTTTATTCACGAATCCTCGGTCGATTGATCATGGAACAAGCAAAACCGCTGCTATCCTCATCTGAATGCTTGGGAAAATCTAACACAAACAAGAATCTGACTTAACAATTCACAGGTGATTAGTTTTTCAAACACATTGGGGTTCTTTCTTGCATACAGAAATCAAATGAATGCAACATAGAGATTCTTTTCACACAGAAATAAAGTCCACGACGCACACAGCTCGACCTGAAAGAAACTCAAAGCATTCTTGATTCAATTACACAAAAAGATATCTACAACACACCGTTCTTCTATCTTTACTTATAGACCTATATCATTTGTATTCCTGATAGAACGACCCCAAAATACAAAGCTAATCCACCAACCCCTACGTCACTAACCCCTTAACTCATTCTATGCTTCCCTACTTATGCATCCGGCTCTCTAACAGAATTTTGAGCCACTAAAACAACCTAACAGCGTAAAAGAATCCACCACAGTGGGTCTGTATCATCACTTATCCGACTTCCTAAACTGGCCTGATCTCCACGCAGGGAGTATCAGCTAGCCGCTAGTCCTAACATACCAAAAATAGACAACACATCAATTTACAGCATGCGTGAATCCATAAGATAACAGAAAATAGGTTATCATGAAATAGCTCAAACTGCCCACATCAGAACAGTTCATCCTCAGCTAGTCACAACATGTGGCCACATAGTCACATGCTAACTCAGCAACGATGCTCCTGCATCAGACTCCCAAGGTTAAAATAACTGAACCCCTATTCATCAAGTCTGTTACTGAGAAACCCTTGGTCTCCAATTCTTTTGCATCCATCCTTGTAGAATCTTCCACAAGATGTCCTTTCCACTTGATCAGGTACTCCATGTAGTCCCCTTGTCTGGTACTTCTTGCAACTCTAGTCTCCAATATATGCTCAGCTTCTGAAGGTTGGGCCATAGGCATCTGTTTCAGCCATTGAAGATCTTCCACCTCTGACACTTGTCCGATATCATCTGTCACATAAGCATACAGGTCTGCAACATTAAAAATAGGTGATATGCCAATTCCTATTGGCATTTCTAGTTCATAGGCATTTGCTGAAAATTTCCTAAGTATTCTGTAAGGTCCAATCTTCTTCATCTTTAGCTTGTTGTACTCTCCTTTTGGAAACCTCTCTTTCCTCATATGTGCTAAAACCAAGTCTCCCACTTCATAGTTTTTCTCCCTTCTTTTGACATCTACTCTGGCCTTATACCCACTATTACTTTGCTGCAATCTTGCCTTAACCTACTTCTGTATCTCACTGAAACTTGCTGCAAAATCTTCTCCATCTACACTCCTCTTTTCTAATTGCCCCAAATATCAAAGTTCACATGCTCCGCTTGGATGCATTCCATAAAGAATTTGGAATGGACTCATCCATGTACTCCTGTTGGGTGAATCATTGTATGCAAACTCAGCTTGTCTCAATACCTTATCCCACTGCTTGGGACTTTCTCCAATCATACTTCTCAACATGTTACCTAGACTCATGTTTACTACTTCAATCTGTCCATCGAACTGTGGATGATATGTTGAACTAAAGTTCAACTTAGTACCCAATTTCTTCCACAAGGTTCTCCAGAAATGACCTGTGAACTTCACATCCCTTTCCGACACAATACTCTTAGGTAAACCATGTAGCTTCACAACTTCATCAAAAAACAAGTTAGCAATGTGCGTGGCATCACTAGTCTTATAACATGGAACAAAATGTGCCATCTTAGTGAATCTATCCACCACCACAAAAATAGAATCATATCCCTTCTGAGTTTTCGGCAAACCCAAAACAAAATACATATTCACAGAATCCCAAGGCCTAGTTGGAATAGGCAATGGTGTGTATAAGCATGTGTTCTGGCTTCTTCCTTTGGCATGCTGACATACCCTACATCTACTCACAAACTTTTCAACTTCAGATCTCATCTTTGGCCAAAAGTAAAAATGACTTAATTGACCAAAACTTTTATCACTTCCAAAGTGTCCTACCATTCCTCCATTGTGCTTTTCCTATATTAAGTTCTCTCTCATGGAACATTTGGGAATACATAGCTTACTGTTTTTAAAGAGTAAACCATCTTGTAACATATACTCAATCCATGTCTCTCTGTCTGTCTCTACAGGATTTCTACAAGCTCTATATGCATTCTGAAAAATCAAGGTCAGTTTCATACAAATCCCTTAAGTGTTGAAATCCCACAACTTGGATTTGATTCTCTTGCACCATCAATTGCCTCCTGCTTAAAGCATCAGCTACTCGATTTGACTTCCCACTTATGTGATTTATCACAAAGGTAAAGTTTTGCATGAACTCAACCCACTTGACATGTTTCTGGTTCAACTTAGGTTGCTGCATGATATACTGCAATGCATGATTATCTGAAAATAAAACAAACTCACTAGGCATCAGATAATGTCTCCAATTTTTTAATCCTTGAACAATAGCATAAAATTCCTTATCATACGAGGAATAATTCAGTTTGGACTCATTCAGTTTCTCACTGAAATATTGTACAGGTATTTCTTCTTGACTGAGGATAGATCCAATCACTACTCCACTGGCATCACACTTCACTTGGAAAGGGTGCTTGAAATTTGGTAATTTCAGTACTGGTTGTTCAGTAATCTTCCTCTTCAAGAACTGAAAGCTCCTTTCAGCCTCTACTGTCCATTGGAATGGTTGCTGATCTTTCCTGATGGTTTCAATGATAGGTGTACAAATACCACTGAAATTCTTTATAAACTTCTTATAAAAACTTGCCAATCCATGGAAACTTCTGAACTCAAAAGTACTCTGTGGTGAAGGCCAATCAATGATTGCCTGCACTTTCTCTAGATCCATCTTCAATCCATCACTTGAGATAAAAAAACCCCAAGTACACTAGATCTGACTTCATAGATGTACACTTTTTCACATTTACTAGAAACTTTTCCTATTGCAATCTTTCCAAGACATATCTCAGATGTTTCAAATGCTCTTCTTCTGATCGACTGAAAATCAGAATATCATCAAGGTAAACTATCACAAACTTACCTATGAAATCTCTCAAGACTTCATTCATCAACCTCATGAATGTGCTTGGTGCATTGGACAACTCAAATGGCATCACCAACCATTCATACAATCCCCCATTTGTCTTGAAGGATGTTTTCCACTCATTGCCTTCTCGAATTCTAATCTGATGGTATCCACTCCTCAAGTCCAGTTTTGAAAAGCAGGTTGCCCCACTAAGGCAATCCATTATGTCATCCATCCTTGGTAATGGAAATCTGTATCTGATAGTAATCTTGTTAATTGCTCTGGAGTCAGTACACATCCTCCACTCACCATCCTTCTTCGGTGTCAGTACTGTTGGTACTGCACAAGGACTCAGACTCTTCTGAACCAATCCCTTGTCTACCAATCCTTGTACTTTCCTTCTGACTTCTTCATTCTCTTGAGGTGTCCGTTTGTATGCTTCCTTGTTTGGTAAACTTTCTCCCGGAATAAAATCAATGTGGTGACTTATATCCCTCTTCAGTGGTAACTCGTTGGGAAAATCATCTACCACAATGTCACTAAACTCTCCCAGCATCTCCTAAATCTCCTCAAGTAGATCTGTAATGTTAGTCTTCATCACTACCACTCTGGGCTTACATACTACAGCATAACTCGGTTCCTCTTCATTAATCTGCTGCAAATACTCTTTTCCTGTCAACATCAACACTTTAGATACCTGCTGCTCCATTGAACTCTCTCCTTGTAAAGGATGAAGAATATGTTTTACCTCATCTTGGATAAAACTATGACAGTTACTCCTACCATCATGTACTACCTTTCTATCAAATTGCCAGGGTCTTCCTAGAAGAATATGGCAAACATCCATGGGCATAACATCACATACAATCTTATCTTTATACGTGCCTATTTGAAATTCAACTTCACATTGTTCACTTACTAGAATTTGATGTCCTTTATGCAACCATGATACTTTGTATGGAACAGGATGCTTGGTCCTCTTTAGACTCAGTTTGTCCACCATCTCTGTGGAGACAAGGTTATCAGTTCTCCCATTGTCAATCACCATTTTACAACACTTCCCTTTTGCTTTACACATGGTTCTGAATAAAGCCTTCCTTTGGACAGGTTCCACTTCGTCCTTTTCAGGTTTCAGCAAGGTCTTGTTCATCATTAGAGATTTTCCCTTTTCTGGCATGTTCTCATCTATTGTTTCATGTTCTTGCTGCTGCTCTTTTTGAGCTACATAGGCTCCTCTTTGTCCTACGTCTTCCCTCTCTGGGCATTCAAAATATCTGTGTCCCAACTTGTTACACTTGTAACATCTATAGACATTCTCTCTTCCTCTTCCTCTACCTCTACCTCTATGGTAAGGTCCTCTGTCTCTGGAGTTACTTCCTCTATCTTGATTCTCATGCTGGTGTGAATTATTGGGTTCTTCTCTCTGGGTTGCAAACCTTCCTCTTCCAGCTATTTTCCCCCTCCCTTGGGTTGAACCTTTGCCTCTCTTGACGCTCTTTTTTCTCAACAACTTCTCTTCGGCTCTCAAGGCACATTGGTATGCCTCATCCATCGTTCTAGTTTATATCATACTGATCTCATCCCGAATTTCCATTCTAAGACCATTGACATATCTAGAAGTCTTTTCTGCTGACTCCTCTACATAGCCTGCCCTTAGGTTTACTTTGTAAAACTCTTATGTATATTCTCTTACAGTTAATAATATTTGCCTAAGGTTCTGCATCTATCTATACAGTGTCAACTGGTAATCCTTGGGTAAGAACTTTGCTCTCAGCTTAACTACCATTCTATCTTAGTTCTTTATGACTAGTTTATTCTTTCTTTTTCTTTCAGCTTGCACACTATCCCGCCATAAGGATGCATGTCCTTTCAATCTAGTCACGACAAATCTGACTTTCCTGTTCTCTTCAACTTTGTCATACTCAAAGTATTTATCCAGCTCATTAATCCAATCAATGAGATGCTCTGCAGTAAGACTTCCTTCATAGGTAGGCAACTTAGGTTTTAGCCTTGAAGTTGCTCCAAGAATTGACCAAAAGTATCTCAACTCTGGTGTTTCTCGCATAGGTGTTGCTTCCTCTTGTTCTTCTTCTTCGGGATCACTTATATCCCCAACTTCTGGATCTCTACGCTGACCCATCTCCATAGCTTCCATATGTGCTCGCATTTCTCTCATTTCCTCCAGGACTTCGACATTTGTCGCCAATCTTCCCCTTCCACGCATTCTTGCGCCTCTCATGTGTGCAGCCATTTCTTTGCTAAGTCACACAAACAATCCATGCTCTTCTGCTACTGGATTCCGCTTCTTTCTTTGATACCAATCTGATGGGGCCGGGGTCGATCTCAGCCAACTCAACCCTCAACCTTCCAGGATCTTGGATGATTCTCTCGAACTAGCCCCTGACTCAGCCAGAAACCAGCCTAGTCCTTCTGCCACGTAGGCCTAACCTTCAAAACAGGATTTTCGCAACCTTTTGGGGTTTCCACCCTTCGGAAATGGCATCCCAAAATTTCTTTCGGGATTACCCTTTTTCCGCAGCTTTGCAAGTTTCGGGTGCGCTTCTCGCGTCCTCCGAAAAATATTCTGCGACTTCTTCCCGAACGCTTATTTCCGCAATATATTTCCCACCACTTGCGCGTTTCGGGTTTCGGGGTGTTCACTGACTTACTCAAAAATTCCTCCTGAAAAATCCTTCCCAAAATGTCATTTCCGGAACGCTTCACCGTTAACCACTACGCTGCTTCTCTTTTGTGGGCACTGTCTCCATTGTCGATCTTTTCGGACGTAATCTCAACCGTTTATCTGAAATTAAGGTGGGATCCTTCACTTCAACTTGTGGGAATGATAATTTCCATGCAACTTCACTTCGGGTGATCTTTCCCCGTCGTCAATCTCCTGTTTGGCTTCAATCTGAGCCGTTCGAAGCTACTAAACCAATCTACTTGGTTTCTTCACAAATCCTCGGTCGATTGATCATGGAACGATCAACACCGCTGCGATCCTTGTTTGAATGCTTGGGAAAATTCAACACAAACAAGAATCTGACTTAACAATTCATGGGTGATTAGTTCTGCAAACACGTTGGGGTTCTTTCCTGCATACAGAAATCAAATGAAAGAAACACAGAGATTCTTTTCACATGGAAATCAAGTCCACGACGCACACCGCTCGACCTGACAGAAACTCAAAGCATTCTTGATTCAATTACACAGAAAGATATCTACAACACACCGTTCTTCTATCTTTACTTACATACCTATATCAATTGTATTCCTGATAGAATGACCCCAAAATACAGATCTAATCCACCAACCCCTGCATCACTAACCCCTTAACTCATTCTATGCTACCCTACTTATGCATCCGGCTCTCTAATAGAATTTTGAGCCACTCAAACAACCTAATAGCCTAACAGACTCCACAACGGTGGGTCTGTATCATCACTTAGCCGACTTCCTAAACTGGCTTGATCTCCACGTAGGGAGTATCAACTCGCCACTAGTCCTAACATACCAAAAATAGACAACGCATCAATTTACAGCATGCGTGAATCCACGGGATAATAGAAAACAGGTTATCACGAAACAACTCAGACTGCCCACATCAGAACAGTTCGTCCTCAGCTAGTCACAACATGTGGCCATGTAGTCACATGCTGACTCAGCAACGATGCTCCTGCATCATATTTCCCTTGGAGCATGCACTAAATAGATAGTAATTTGGTTGTTACTACTTATATGTTGATAACTAATGTTTGTGGATCTACAGTGTTTGAGAAATATGTGTTTTTCTACTTAATTGGGAAATACAAGTTTGGAATTTGACATTGGTTCGGGATTATTATTTGGATGCCTGAAAGATGTTTATTTGCAGGTTTAAGGTAGCTATAGCCACCAATGCGGTATGTAGAGGACTTAATTCTACCTATGCTATGAAAAGCAAGCTTCAGCTATGCAAACCATATGCAGAGAATTGGCTTCTGGGCATCAAAAACATTAATACTCTTCATGGGAAATGATCTCCTGAGTATGCTAGCTGATCTCCTGAGTATGCTAGCTGTGTTTCACTGGTATTACCAGTTAACACTCAATGTAATCAGCAAATCATATGAATTTCAATTATACACTGGAATGGTTGACTCTATTCATGTGTAACAAATGAATTTGGCATTAACAATGCTATTTCCAGTGCTGATTCATATTTGCATAAATTCTATATTATATTGTTGATCTGAGTTTTTAATTCAGCCTCACAAATGTAGAATGGAAGTAAACAAATATTGATGAGTGTTGGATGGCTAATAAGGACATCTGGGAGATATTACAATCCCATGCAACTAAAGCAATAAACAATTATCTCACCAAGATAATTGTTGGTAGGAAGTGACGATTGCTACAATAGATCCAAGAGGGTATGGATTTGTTAGTGAAAGTAGGTTTTGTATGCTTGTTAGTGAAAGTAGGTTTTGATGTCAAGTGCAAGTCTTCGTTCCTTGTATACTTGTTGTATGTTTTCAACTGAGCTTGTTTCTTGTATTTGAATAGATAATTTTTCATCTCCAAAGTCATACATGCCTTTGTTTCTAATGGAAAAATATGTGATTCAAACACTAGCACTGATTGAGAAATATTGTTGGAAGCAGGGGATGAGATTATTGTTGATGTTCACCATTTGTTAATTGGCCATGTTGATAAACCAAGTCAACATGCATGTACTAAATTTTTATGGGAGAGTTAGACTACTTATATTGACCTAGTTTATAGTTTGCAAGGACATCTCCTTTGAAAACTTTGGTATGTTTTCCAAAGTAAATTTGAACAATGGAATAAGGGAGCACTAGAGCTTGTTTTTCTCTATAGGAAAATGAAAAATAATCATGAGAATAATGTACAACATTGATTTAGAATATAGTAATTGAAGAATTTATAGTTAGTAAATTAAAATAATATGCGAGGTGGAGTAAGGAAAATGTAAAATGTATAAAAGTGCACCCACTGTTTTGTTATATTGTCACTTGTTAATTGTTGCGGGTTCCCATGAGTATCATGGCTAGATGTATTGCAATTGTTCATATTATTGCATGTCTTGAAGCTTAGATGGGCATTTTGAAAGGACCATGCGGGCATCATTTAGAATCCCTTGCGGGCATCCCTAGGAGCCTACACAGACATGGAGAAAGACCCCTTGCAGGCATATGATGGATTCAATGCGGGCATCACAATGAGCCCTTGCAAGCATAACAGTAAGGCCCTTGCGGGCATTTTATAAGGCCCTCGCGGGCATTTTATAAGGCCCTTGCGGGCATTTTATAAGGCCCTTGTGGGAATTCCCAAAGACCCTGTGCAGGCATTTTAAAGGATATGTGGGCATGTTATAAGGCCCCTTGCGGTCATTTCTAAAAAGGCAAGTGATGGAAAATAAAAGGCCCTTACGGGCATAACTGATTGGCATCTCTAAAGGAAAGTACATTGCGGGCATCTCTGCAATGCCCATGTGGGCATCTTCTAAGGCCCCTCGCAGATAAGCAAGCACAACCAAATTAGATCCTTTTGAAGAAATTAGGAGCTCAAGCTTGAAGGTTTTAAGCTTTGCACTAAATTTAGAGGAACCAAGCCTTGTTGTAGAACAAAACACAAGACCCTAATTATAACGATCCCACTTTTAGAGAATTCATAAGATTTGCTATGTTTTTCAACCTATATCCTTTTGGACATAACCTTTTCATATTATCATGCAATATGTGATGTTATGGTTTCTAGAAAACATTTACATGTCACAAACAAGATTTTATTTTGCCATTTTTATGGAAAGATAGAACCCAACAATTGACATGGATGGTGACATTTCAATCATTTACTCACATGTTTGTATTATAATTGATGGGATATATGGCTATGAGGCTAGAATGATCAATTATCAAACTATAACATCCACATTTTAGCATTATTAACTCCTTTTAAGGGAGGGTATGAATAATATTTTGATCACTTGTTGAATTTAAGATGGAAACTTATTTGTTGATGGGGATGGCCAACTAAGAGGAGCAACATATCTAGTTGGAGAGAGAGGGAGATGGCTATAAGGAATGGTTGGTTGTGGACAATTCTTCTCCTACATCTCAAAGGGGTTACATATCTTAGAGGATCATGGGGGATATAGTTCGCATCAGTGGATTGTTGATAATACTCCACCTACATTTGGTTGGCCCAAGAAACATGATGATGACCTAGATCCAAATGTTGCCACCACATGTACTAGAGGAGTTATGTTGTTGTTGTTCCTTGTCAATCATTATGATATGCTTTTTTTTCCCACTTGACTCAAGGCCATTGGCCTTAACAAGTTTTTGTTATAATATATTGGTGGGGATTTGTTCCTTTATTTCCCTACTTATTTTGGTTTTAGGAGACTTGGTTTTTCAAGAGGAGTCCTTTAAATCGCCACCATTCTTTTATAAAATGATAAGTATGTACATATTTTTTACTTTTATTTAGAATAATAATATAATATAAATAATTTTACAAATGAAATGCATATATCATGGATGAAATCTTAGAAGAACTGTAAAAGTAGCAAAAATATAAAGATGCTAGAAGTAGTAGACATGAAAAAACACAGGGATAACCAACAAACAAAGGAAGTAATCAGGACAATGAGGGACAAGTTGGCACCAAGCTAGATAGGAAATGGACCTCACTAAAAAGACACAACAACAAGTCTGTCCACATAAAATATAAAAAGAAGAAGATTAGAACCCTTATGGATAGGTAGTGATTAAAATAAATCAAAATTATGGATAGGTAGTGATTATTTTGAAATTTGGGAGTATTTTGGCTCAGATATATACAATTTTGCTTGCGAAAACAGTTTAAATACCATGAGTGAGACCATTACTATGCACTCGGCCAACAACACCAATAGTGAGAGAAATACTATGCACTAACAATTATTTACATCGAATAAAATAGGAAAGTTCATTTGATAGATAATTATATTCTCATTTCATTCTTACATAGGATATTTATGGACTCTCTTAATACTTTTGCAGGCCACCATAAGACTCATTTGCATGATTGGCGTTTAGCAAGTATGTGACATTTTAAATCCAAAGTAAGCATTTTGAGGACATGAGAAACACTCGTTACTTGGACATCCATTTTGGTATAAATGTCTATTTTCATATGATGGGAAATGGATTTTAAAAAGTAGAGGGAAACATGTTAAAATCATATAATTGGCACAGGGTTTCATTAGTGGCCGGGCTGAGCACAAGGGAAATGGACCAACCCGAATGGGCACAAAGTTTCATCAATGGTGGGGTTGAGCACAAGGGCATTGGACCAACCTGAATGGGCACAAGTTTTCATCAGTGGAGAGGCTCAACATAAGGCTTAGATCCGACTTGTACAAAAACATAAACCCACCAAAAGAATCGCGCGACCAAGACGATGTATTTGTAAACACCCTCTGCAATTTAGTGAGGGGAAAAGAAAGCCCAGAAAATTTACATTAAATTGATATTATAAAAGAGGCTTAGGGTTCTGTGAAGCCATTCCCCTTGACAATGGCAGGCTCATCGGCTGCTCCTCCTCGCGGGCTCCTCGACTCCTCCTCTGCTCCTCCTCAAGGGCTCCTCGACTCCTCCTCGGCTCCTCCTCAAGGGCTCCTCGACTCCTCCTCGGCTCCTCTGCTACTCCTCAACTCCTCCTTGGCATCGGATCCTCCTCGCGGGCTCCTTGACTGCTCCTCGAAATGGTGTGGGCTGCTGATTGCTCCTCCTGGCCATGGTGGGCTCCTCGGTGGGCACAGCAACATCCACAAAGTAAATACTAAGCCCTCGTGTCCTTTATTTCGTGTCCTTTTAGGGATGGATAAGCCCTCGTTTTCTTGGCATTCTCAGGCATGTTTGTTGCTGTACTCACACGCTTTCTTGGTCTGTAACGGATGGTATTATTTTATACTTCTTATAAAGTATAGTAATTTCCATATGAAAAAAAAATATTATCACATTAAAACATTATAATGTAGAGATTAAAACATTTGGATTATAACATTATAATGTAACCATTTAATATAATGTTATCACATTAAATTAATAATGTTATAATTTGGATTATAATATAATATAATGTAATTATAATTTGCTTACCTTTTTCTAAATGTTTATAGTGTTGGGTGCTTGCATTATGTCCCATGGTGACAAGACCTTTAACCTTGCTACCAATTAGGCCTTATTGAAGAAGGTTCAAAACTTATAACAACAAATGAACATTATAAGCATTTCTTAGCATGCTTATGCAAGTGCTAGTACAAGAATTCATCTCACTAAGCCTTCTAGCCAAGGATTCCCTCTAACATTTTCACCTCAACCTTTGTGTCCCCTAAATATAGGGACCTCTCCTAAGTTTTTTCCTATCATGAACCAAGTGCATCTTGGTGTCTTTCTAGTGCCTCCTTGCAGCTTGACACATGCAACTAGTATGAGCCAAGTGTATAATACAATTGTGTCACATCCTTCAAGATAAGTGGGCATGCAACCCCAATAATTTCTTCCACATCCAATTAGACATGTGCAATATGGCCCCAAATGTAAGAAATCTAGTTGATTCATGGCTTGCATGAGACAAACGACTCAACAAGACAAATAAATCATGCAAACTTCACAATCAAAGAAAACATTTCTTCCCTTCTAGCACTAGTTTCCATAAGCTTCACAATCAAAACTACAAATTCTTAAACTTGTACCTAAGGTGCCAACATTTGTTCATTCAACCATGTCCATATTACTCTTGGGGATAAGACACTTATAATCATTATCAAAATTGTATTTGGTGAAGGATTTTAGCGACCCCACTTCTAAGGAGTCTCAATGGACCATTGAATGTTTACAATGCAATCTACATGATCTCAATAGGACTTCCCATCCACAAAGTTGTGTTACAATTCTTAGCACTCTTTTTAATCAAAGAGTTGAGGCCTTCCTTTTCTCAACGAAATATCCTTCTTTTCTTCTCCCTTAACTACTCCCTCAAGTTTGATCCCTTAATCATATTTCCAAATATATAATCAATCACTCAATCCTCTAACTAGATAACCTTGATACCATCATATAGCCTTTATTTTCATGGGCCACCAATAAGTGTCAATGATGCTTATTATTTGTCTTCATGTTCCGCTTTCAGTTACACAATGGTTAGACTTCATGTGGTAACTGATGCAATTTCCCTTTTTGACAAGATCATGATCCATGAAAGGCAAACAAACTGTAATTGTGAGATCTTGGTGTTTTCTTTACAATGCCCAAATAAAATGTAATTGTGAGATATTTATTAAAGGAGTTGCATGTGGCAAAGATTTTAAGATATGAATCAAAATTATAAATTTGCAGGAAAAAAATAAACTTTACTAATATTAACATAGATTTAATCTTAAGGTAGATTTATACTAAGTTAAATTTATTAAACACAGTTTAATTGGAATTTTATTATACTAATATTATATATAGACATAGATCACCAACGCCATGCCAAATAGAGATCTCCTACCCCATGCTACACCCTAGGCTATACTTAGGTCCAGTTCGTCACTATATTGACGAACGCTCGTCGCTATAGCGACGTTATGGAGAGTTCATCGCTATGGTAGCGACGTTATGGAGTGTTCATCACTATAGCGACAATCGTCGGGGTCATGATCAATTTTTACCAAACTTTTTAATTTTTTTTCCACGAAAACATCGATTTTAAGTGTTTCGTGGAAAACTTTCGTGGGACTTTTGAGCCATATGTAGTAGTGACAGTGCAAGGACAAGCTAAAGCTCTCCCAAATTGCAAAGATTCAAATAAAAAATAACCAAAATATTATCTCCTTTGTCAGAATCCTATTTTATTAACGTCATGTGGAATCCATAGCTCGAATTCCCTTCAAGATTCTTCACTCAACTCGAGTTAGGGAGAGATTCTCATAGAAGACACTTGTCCACTTCTTTCTTGCCTTCATCTTCTCCCAATTCGAATGGGGAATATTGGCTAAACATAACTCCCCCTAGGCACCCTCTAGGTGGATATTTTTATCTCTGATATGTCAGATGTGTCATAGGTATTCAATCACATCTGAATTTGTCATATTTGTCATAGATTCTCCATCGTTGTTGTCATAGATGCCCGGGAATCGAGCTACAAGTGTCACAACTTCTCTATGATGATTCTTCCTCTTCCACTCCAATTCAACTTTCCAATTTTCATGCCATGAATAATGCCTCTTCAACTCCCCCAAGTGCATTACCCTCCACCTTGAACTCGAATTGGTGAGAGAATGATTCCAAGTGTAGTGGGGAATATGACTTATGTGCACTCTTATGTGGGTCCCACAACATCTTATGTGCACTCATGATCCAAAGGCACCTTATTTTTTTTTATTGTTATTTATTTGACCCATTTAATGTGAATTTGTAATTATAAGGTCATTTTGGGTCTTGTAGCTCCCTTATTCCAACTTGTTAGGAACCTATGTCAATCCTTCTCTTTACTATGTTAGTATATTGTTGTTGGACGCATATGCTTTGTAAGTCGTCCCGTAGTATTTGTTGATCTGTATTTTATATTAGCCCATAGTATTGGACACATATGCTTTGTAAGTCATCCCGTAGTATTATATGTCCCATGGTTTTGACTCATAGTATTGGGCATAGACTTAGTATATAAGTGTGTGTTGAGGTCATTGAAGGCACCGTGAAGTTAATTGTATTGATCTTGCTCAAAGGAGGTTGCCCCCTCGAAGTGGCCCATGATCAATATAAAAGTGATTATATTCTATTATTTATGATATCTCGTGTATTTGCATTAATAAATTATTGCAGGTTCATCACATCTGGTATCAGAGCACTTTCTTGGGCTCGCTGGGTGAAATTTCTGCCAAATTTTTTTTCGCATCTGTTGTAGGTTCGGATTTGGGAATAATCCCTATCCGCTTAACTGTGGGAAGTACTTGGGCATAAGCCCTAAAACTCATTGTGAGGAGTACCACAGGAACCCCGAAGTAGCTGTCCCATTGAGAGGACCTTCCAGCGAAAAGGGCAACGACCCCTACCTGATTGACTAGTTCCCACCCGTGAGGTAAACCAAGAGCTGTCGTTTGTGGCACAACGGTTATCAGTTTTACCTGAGCCGTAGAGTGAGGGGTACTGCCCCAATACGCAAGCCGTCAGACAGCATTGGTGGTCGAGTGAAACCCCTGAACTGTTAGGAAGCCACACATACCTGGGGTCCATATCTATTTTCAGTTGAACTGTTGCCGATCACTTCTGCTCCAGATCCAGCCATTTCAGATCTATTCTGAAAGTCGTTCCAGATCCACTCACCATTTCAGATCCAACCGTTTTTTATCCCTTCCGCACCTTTGCAGATCCATTTCTGAAAATAAAAAAAAATAAAAAAATAAAAAAATGGTATAAAATCCAGTTTTTTCTCCATATATTCCCCTTCCCAAAGCCTGAAATCCCACATTTGTCTATTTTTAGGGTTTGCCATAACTTCCTCAGATTTCACCCAATCACCTTCAAATTTTACCACAAAATTCCTTTCTGAATTCTGCTTATTTGTCCCTCTTTGCCAAATTTTCTCATTCTATCACCCCGCTTCTGAAATCCCCCTTTTTGCTTTCTTGTCCTTTCGACAGTGTCCAAAATCTAGTCAAACCCCAATTACCCATCAGATTGTTTCCCCAATCCAAATTTCCCTTTACTAAATCAGCTTCTGTTTGTGTTTTTCTACCCATTCCACAAAAAAAAAAAAAAAAAAAAAAACCTGGTTATGGTTGTCACCCATGCAAGAGCAAACACCATGGAGGAAGCACTTGCAGCCATCCAAACCAAACTCCAAGATCTGGATGAAAAATTTCTCAGCCTCCATCTTCAGCATTCAGCCATGAACAATAATGGACAGCCAGAATCTTTTGCAGCCACTGGGTTCTCTTCTTCCAGCAATTTTCGTGGGCCGAAGCTTGATTTTCCTCGCTTCAATGGTACTGATCCAACTGGATGGATATACCGAGCAGAACAATATTTCAGTCTGCATAATACTTTTTATGTCCAGAAAGTTCCACTTGCATCTTTTCATTTGGAACAGGAAGCCCTTCAATGGTACCGTTGGTACATCAAATCTCATCCCAAGCCAAACTGGACAGATTTTCGCCAACTCATTTTGCCACGATTTGGTCCTAGTGCTTTTGATGATTTCACAGGAGCACCCACTAAACTTCACCAAATTGGCACAGTGAGAGAGTATCAGACAGAATTTGAGAAATTGTCCAATCACACAGAAGGATTGTCTGATGAATTCTACAGAAGTTGTTTTATCAGTGGTCTCAAGGATGAAATCCGCTCAGAGGTCAAAATGTTTTGTCCAAACACAATGATGGAAGTCCTAGGGTTGGCTAAGCTGGCCGAGGACAAGATCGCAACTCAACAACGCTCCAAACCCACCATTGTTCCCTTCAGAAATATGGGTTCCCAACGACCTACCATCACACCTTCTCCTCAACCAACTCCTATCAAGCATTTGTCTAAAATAGAAATGCAGGCACGTCGAGAAAAAGGGCTTTGCTATAATTGTGATGAGAAATTCACTTGGGGACATAGATGTGTTCAAAAAAATCTCTATCTCTTGGATGTGGATTCTCCGCCTTCCTTAGAACTTGGTGAAGAATTTACAGATACAGTAGATGATCAGGTCGACATTCAACACCCGCTTGTTGACACCCCATCTCAGGACGACCCACCCGAGATCTCTCTCCATGCTGTAACCGGCGTCACCAACCCACAAACAATGCGGGTCAGGGGATACTTCAAGAAGCTCCCTCTTACCATACTCATTGATTCTGGTAGCACTCATAACTTCATTGACCCTCGGATTTCCAAACAGGCTGATTGTTTTGTCCATCCTTGCTCCAACTTTGAAGTCATGGTTGCCAATGGGGGCACCTTACCTTGCAAGGGGAAGTGTCGCAATGTGCGTATCTCTATGGAAGATTATAACCTACGCTCTGACATGTTTTCCTTGTCCTTAGGCGGATGTGATGTGGTTTTGGGCATTCAATGGTTACGCACACTTGGCCCCATCTTATGGGATTTTTCTGAACTTTGGATGCAATTTAAAGTCAACGGGGCACAACACAAATTTATGGGCTTACAACCAAGGTCTCTCTGCATCATCAGTTCACATCACCTGGAAAAATCCTTAAGAAGAATTCAAATGGTGTCATCGCTCAGCTCAATTCCATCCAGATGCACCCATCAATAGTCTCCACTACTTCCTTGGATAGATATGCAGGTATCTTTGCTGAACCAATGCGCTTGCTGCCTTCAAGAGACCTTTCCGGTAAGAATTTAGCCACATTTACCTCTCAGCAAGAAATGATGGCTATTTTGCATGCAGTACAGAAATGGCAGCCATACCTATTAGGGAATTATTTCTGCATCAAGACTGATCTCTTGAGTCTAGAAAATTTTCTGGAACAATGGGTCTCCTCCCCAACACACCTGAAATGGGTTATCCAACTCATGGGTTATCCCTATGTGATCACTTACAAGAAGGGTAAGGACAATATGGTGGAAGACGCTCCTTCTTGCACAATTGATGACCCAGTTTCTCTTACAGCTCTTTCTCTGCTTGTTCCAAATTGGTTGCAATATGTTCAACAGGGCTCTCTCTTCTATGAACTCCATGCTTCTTCATCAACAGGGCACTCTGGGTTCTGCAAAATATATGACCGGGAACAATGTAACTTCTTTTGGAAGGGACTAAAAATGACAATTCAACAAATGGTGGCTGACGATGATACTTTCCAAGTCAACAAGGGTGAAACAACACTGCTTTCGGGATTGCTCAAAACCTTGTCCATCCCTACACAGCTTTGGCCAACTATTTCTATGGATTTCCTAGCAGCACTCTGGGGGTACAATACCACATCTCAAAGGACACCAGATGAAGCAGTCTATGGAAAAACACCGCCATTTATTCTTCCATACACCCTTAGCAGCTCCCCAGTTCAGGAAATTGACTCGGTTCTTCGAAACCGTGATCAGATTCTTCTCATTCTGCAGGACAATCTTCACATGGCCAGAATTCGCCTGAAACAACAAGCTGATCAGCACCGTTCTGAGCGCATTTTCCACGCAGCTGACAGGGTTCTTCTTCATCTACATCCTTCCAAGCAATCCTCCTTGACACTCCAAAGGCATCAGTGGCCTGAAATGCAACACGAGGATGCTACCAGGGAACCACTCCTTCAGATTCTGCAGCAATTTCTCCAACCAAAGCTTTGAGGACAAAGCTTTTTCTAAGGGAGAGGGGATGTTAGGAACCTATGTCAACCCTTCTCTTTACTATGTTAGTATATTGTTGTTGGACGCATATGCTTTGTAAGTCGTCCCATAGTATTTGTTGATCTGTAGTTTATATTAGCCCATAGTATTGGACGCATATGCTTTGTAAGTCGTCCTGTAGTATTATATGTCCCATGGTTTTGACTCATAGTATTGGGCATAGACTTAGTATATAAGTGTGTGTTGAGGTCATTGAAGGCACCGTGAAATTAATTGTATTGAGCTTGCTCAAAGGAGGTTGCCCCCTCGAAGTGGCCCGTGATCAATATAAAAGTGATTCTGTTCTATTATTTATGATATCTCATGTATTTGCATTAATTAATTATTGCAGGTTCATCACACAACTTTTGATGCTTCCACCCCCAACCTAGGGAACTAGTAAGTTAGTGGAATTCTTCTTCCATGATAGTTTATTTGGATGGGGACATTACAAACTTTGAATTGGGAATCTGCTCTTCATGTGACCCACCGTGTCCATTTGGATCTAATTTTACATTATTACTAACTTGGACATCATGCTTGGCAATTATTTGACCCTTAGCACCAATTTGACAAACTATCATGAACATGGCCAAGTGGCTTAGGCCATTGTGATCCAATACAAAATTTGGGGACATGACAAATCCTCCCCTCCCAATATTGCTTGTCCTCAAGAAATTTCAAACATGGATGTTGAAGAACCTGCTTTCCTTCCAAAACTCTGAGTAGTGGCACTCGTGTACTGCAATTGTGTGTTTCCAAAAGTAAAGAGATGTGCATTTTAATTTTCATATTGATATCTCCTGTGAAATCACCACTAAACACCAAAAGATTAATTAAATCCATCAAAACAAAATTTGCACAATTAATATGTACCTCTTTCAAAGTTTGGAAACCCTTTCTAAACTTTCAACCCTTTTGCTCACTATATAATTCTTTGAATTTGCCACTAAGCTTCCAAACTTTGAGTCTTCAAGATTCCAAGAAAATTTCAGAGAGGAACCACCATGCTTGCTGCTGCACTACTCTGATTCCAATCAACTTCTCAAGTGGTGACTCAATCTCCCATACTGCTTGCTGCCCCCCCCCCAAATTGAACCAATGAGACAAAAAAAATTGATCCCAGGGTCCCATTTCTTGTATTGCACTCCAAGAATTAGGAGTGCTCTCCAACCAACCCATACCATCAGGAAAGAGAATGTCTGGATCCCATTTCCTTGTATGCATCCTTCCAAACATCATAAGTACAAAAGATAGATCATCAAAGTACATAACAACATCATACAAATGTACATAAAGGAGGTGCCTCATCAAAGAATCATGAAAGTGCTTGGACCTCCAAGTAAGTAGACCATCATTTTCCAAGTGCATACAAGCATCAAGTGACCAATCAAATCTTCTCCAGTGACATAAGTGAGAGTCCAATGTCCTATAATGCTTCTCCAAAAGAATGTAAGATGCATCAGAATAATCAACCATGTGTTCTTTCATCCAAGAAGTGAATGAAGAACCCCCACTAAAATCTGAACCAAGTAAGGAGCAAAGAAAACAAGGATAATTGAAGTGGCTCAAAGAAGTCTCATCCATACAGCCATGAATGTGAGAGTCATAAAAAAATAACAAAGGATGTGGCTTCCAATAAGAATGTGCTCCAACCATAAATCTCTTCACCCAAGTATTGGATGAATTTCCTCCAACATCAAATTAACTAAGCAAGGAGCAAGGAAAATCACAAGTCTTCAAGTGACTCAAGTGAACATCATAGGTGCATCCATGTAGATGTGTATAATCATAAGGTAACAAATGATGTTGTTGAAAATGTAAATAAGAAGGTGCTCTAATCATTTCATTGTTGAAAGGAGAGATAGGAGTTTCATACTCCTCTTGTGGCACCATCAGAAAAAAAAAACCTTTCACCCAATTTTCATCCCCAATTGATGTGGCTGAAAAAGTAGGGGGTGAAGAATTGTGAACCAATCTTGCCTTTTTGAAAATCTTACCCATAAAAATTTTGAATGCATCTTCTCCATAATTGGCGGTTCCAACTATTGTAATATCATGTGCCTCCTCCAAGGCTCTACATCTCTCACCATGAGGCAACTCATAATCCCTCTGAACAAGAACAAGTGCTTGAATTCCTTCTTGTTTGAATGTAGCCTCTTCAAGCGCCTGCATATCAACATGTACCTCATGTTCCACCATCACATGATTTTCATCCTTTGTAACATAAAGGATTTCATCCATTGAATGACTGTCTGATATGTAGGAGGGTGTAAAGGATCTTTGCAACCTCTCTTGAAGTTGCTCAATCTGCACCATAGATTTTTGGAGTGCATTTTGGGTGGACTCCAACTCATTTGAGAGATTTTCACTCATTCTCTTCTGCATCTTTCAAGGTTATTCCATGATACAAACCAACAAGCTCAATTAAATAATCTCTGTCAGAAAGCAAATTCAAAAAATTACTTTTGGTGTCCAACATTGCCTTCTTGATTTTCTCCATGTCTTCAGGGGAAGATTTATCCTCCACACGCAAAAAAATTTCGAAACCAATGCATGTGTGTCATGGAGAGTCTTCAAGGCCTCTTGAATATTATTTTCATCCATCTTCAAAGACCCTTCAATGAAGGATGGTTCATGAGATCAAACCTCCTCTTTTTTTTTTTTCTTGGGATCAACTTCACATGGGAGCTCAAGTGGTGATGGGGAAGTTGATCTTGGTTCTTCTTAAACTACTACAAGGTCTTCATATCCATGGCCAATGGAAATTTGGCTTGTAGAAAAACCTTCAAAAGTGATCTCTATGTCACCAACATAGAGGTGTGAGCACCCATTAGTAGGTACTCCTTCACAGCTTAAGCATCCATCAGTAGATGCTCTTTGATCCATGTCCAAAGTAGAATGTGTCTCGGAATGATCTTCAGTAATTTCAATGGAATCTTCTTCATGCTCATGTGATGTTTCTTCATCTTTTTCAGAGTCACTTGGGAGTACCTTTCGATCCTCTTCACGTAATGCTTCTTTTCCTTCACCACCTACAGAACTAGGTGGCTCATGGGCCTCCTCATTTCACTCCTCCTTTTCACTCAAACATAAATGATTTTCTCTCCAAGGTTTTTTGCAAGAGGGGCACAAATATTTCTCAACTAACTCCACATGTTCACTCAAACATAAATGATTTTCTCTCCAAGGTTTTTTGCAAGAGGGGCACAAATATTTCTCAACTAACTCCACATGTTCATCCTTGTTACTATATCCAAACAAAGCATCCACAAAAAATTCGAAGGAAACTTTTGAGGATGACTTCATAATAACACTATAGGCTTGATATTGTTGGGGCAGGGTTTTGGAAGTTTCCCTCCACCATGTTATTTCCTTCAAAGTATATTTCCTTGGTGGTATGATATCCCACTCTTCATAGTCATTGTACAAGTGATCACAATAGTAACCATCGTCATCTCTGAATGTGAACTGGGTAGAGGTACTACAAGAGGGTCCCTAATACTATCTGCAGTACTCTTCATATTGCTCATCATAGTCATCATCATACTGCTCATCATCCTCATACAACTCATACTTTGAATATGAATAAAAAATGGCTGCAATTTTATGCTTCAATGGATGACTCAATGCACAAGTGCAAGGACCATGCTCTGATACCACTGTAATATCCCTAATTTGAAAAATTACTCCATTTTGGTTAATTTATGAACCTTGGACTAGTGAAACCCAAATGCTCCAAAATGATTTCAAATTCTGTATGGAGGGGATTGATAGGTATTAATACATCCTAATTCAGCTCTAATACACTTATACATTCATTAGAAACATTCAGGGTTTGCAATTCTCAAGGAGGAAGGAAGGGGAAAATTACTAGGTGAACTCAATGGCTAAAAACCCCACTAGTCTAGTAACTTTTTGGATTCCCAAAAACTGTACGGAAATCCCTATTCTTTGAACTAAGACTTGGCTTTGATAGAGTATCTCAAGGGAAACCAAAATGCAGCATTAACTCAGTTTTTAGGGTTAGCTAGAACTCCCATAAAACAACAGGTTGTGAGACATGGAAATTGTGAGAAAATGGTTAAAAATGGACATAATAATAGTTGCACAATATTTAAGCAAAACTCAAAGTGTCTGCACATAAAATTTAGGTCATCATATGCAGCTCAAAACATAAGCAAAAGCTCAGAAAAATTATGATGTCAAATAGATACAAATTCACTCCAAAAACACTATGTGAAAATAAGAAGGAAACTAGCTCGAATCTTGAGTTTGCTTGGAAACATTACATGAAAGGTATGGTATTTCGAGTTGTGGCTCCCATATGCAGTTCATTAAAGTGATATACATTAGAAAACATAACCATATATTCAAAATATCATTCTCCACAAACTTTATGCAGCTATGAGTGCACCATCACACTTGTACATGGACATTGAGAGAGTTTTGAGAGAAAGATTGTAGAGAAAGAAGATAGAATATGAACTCGAACTCAAAGGGGGCTCGAACCTACATCAAAAAATATACATGAAGGTCTGTTGATAGGTATGAATGGCCTCTCCTCCAATCAAATTGGGTAGGAATCTTTCACCTCCGAAACTGGTTCAATGGCAGGGAGCATGAACATCCATCGTGCAAGGACAAGCTAAAGCTCTCCCAAATTGCAAAGATGCAAATAAAAAATGACCAAAAGTTGCTCTCCTTTTTCATCCTCCTCTTTTATTAAACTCATGTGGACTCCATATCTCTAATTCCCTCCAATATTCTTCACTCAACTCGAGTTAGGGAGAGATTCTCATAGAATACACTTGTCCACTTCTTTATTGCATTCCTCTTCCCCCAATTCAAATGGGGAATCTTGGCTGACCAGAACTCCCCCTATGCGCCCTCTTGGTAACTATTTTTAGCCCTGATATGTCATATGTGTCATAGGTCTGCAATCAGGTCTGAATTTGTCATATTTGTCATAGATTCTCCATCATTGTTGTCATAGATGCCCGAGAATCTAGCTACAAGTGTCACAGCTTCTCTATGATGCCTCTTCCTCTTCCATGGGAGTTACTCTTCCACTCCAATTCAACCTTCCAAGATTCATGCCATGAATAATTCCTCTTCAACTCCCCGAAGTACGTTACCCTCCACCTTTAAATCAAATTGGTGAGAGAATGATGCCAAGTGTAGTGGGGAATCTTGCCACATGTGGGTCCCACAACCTCTTATGTTCCCTCGTGATCCAATGCCACCTTATTTTCTTTTTTATTATTATCTATTTGATCCATTTAATGTGAATTTTTAAGTCTAAGTTCATTTTGGGTCTTGTAGCTCCCTTATTCCAACTTTTGATGCTTCCACCCCCAACCTAGGGAACTAGTAAGTTAGTGGAATTTTTCCTCCATGATAGTTTATTTGGATGGGGACATTACAAACTTTGAACTGGGAATTTTTTCTTTGATGTGACCCACCTTGTCCATTTGGCTCTAATTTTACATTATTACTTACTTGGACATCATGCTTGGAAATTATTTGACCCTTAGCACCAATTTGACAAATTATCATGAACATGGCCAAGTGGCTTAGGCCAATGTGACCCAACACAAAATTTGGGGACATGACAGGGCATGTCTAGTGGTGCTCCAAGGAGTGTGTCATCCAAATGAATGGAGGTTGTGTTCATGCATGAGGGTATAGCATGAAAAATAGAGCGTATGATGGATTTGCATTCGGGGTACGATCATATCAAAAGGAGAGATAAGGGTGTGTGGGTACCTCAAGGGAAGTTCCAAGTCTAAGGGATTGGTTCACAGATACTTCAACTGATTGGAAGTGTCAATCCCTGGTGGAATATTTCAGGAGTAGTTTTTCTTGTGAGATGATGGATGAAATTTATTTATATGATTGTTGATCGATAAACCAAGTTCGTGCACTTCATCACAATCTCATCGGAGTACAAGGCACTGCAAATGGCAGAGTTTTTTTCATGGAGATGCTTAGACTCCATGGGTTTCTTGCGTACATCAACAATAATAGGGATAATATATATTTTGGTGCATTTTGGCCGAAGCTGAGTAGATTACCTAGAACCGGGTTGTTTAGGGTAGCACAGTTGGAGTTACTTGGCATGAGGCATAGTGGATTCCTAGTTCAAGTGCGGGTTTCGAGAGCTCATATGATTGGTCCACATCATTTCTAGGATGCCTCAAGAGGAGATGATGGGGCACATACCATATGGTATGATAGATTTTTATTTTTTTTTATACTCTAGATAGAGTTTGGTGGTGGATTTCTAAACTTTGACTCCATGGATATACGATTGCAGGATGTGATCCTTGATAGTGGGGACGGATTTTCGAGGCAGTACAGCTTGGGGTTCCAAGATTGGATGATACATTTGATGCGTGAGGTCCAGTTATCTATGATCGGAGTGGTGTAGCGTCAACATGGTGGGTCCTTTCCAGACATAGCACGAGACCTTGGTACTTCGTGGTTGGACAGTTTGGAAGCTAGTACAGATGGTAGAGTCATATTTTATTATCAAGAGCTCAATCCTATAATGCATTGGACTGGATTCCTAGGAGGGAGATTCTATAAGATGTGGACTGAGTATTTACAATATTTGTTCACTCTGTTGATTTATGGTCTTCAAGAGACCTCTTATGTTAGTACCTTGCAGGGGAGTATTGTATTTAGTAGGTTCTCCACATCTTTCATATTTGTTTGGGACTCTGGGATTGTTATTAGTTTTAATTGGTTCAGGTTGTGATCGTGAGGTTTCGATGCCATTGCTTGAGCATAAGAAATCTTTGGGAAGGGAGGATTGTCATGTCCCTTTTCTCTTGATCACTCCAGAGGATGATAAATTAGTCCATTTTATTCCCATGAACTATAGTCAATGGGTAAGGGAATTAATTTATTATTTAATGTCACTAGGAGAAAATGTACTTTTATAAAGTGACGTTGAGTAATGAGCTCATAAAGTGACTATTGAAAAATTCACTTTATCAAAAGAAGGGAAAAAAGGTAAAAATGGCCAAAAGGGTCAAATCGAAGATAAAACGAGAAAAATGATCTATCTAAATTCATTCATGTATTATCATTTTCAAAAAGTGATTTTGGAGAGATCTTGAGCTTCTTTCTCTTGGGATAAGAAACCTAGGAGAGAATATCGATTTCGGTGGTGAAACCATCCACCCTAGGTGATTTAGAGGAGGAGATCACTCAAATTTTCTCACTGAGCTGTAATGTCCCCTCCTACCATACCAGCATGATAGAGAGGACGTGACACTAAATCCGGGCATCTAGCCCCATGAACTTTTAACTAAGCATTCACATAATATAAAAGTCATATGGGATGTATGATTATAAGAAAAACATAGCGGAAATAATATCAATAACACATCCATCATACATTCAAGATATTCATCAAATAATAATTGCAAAGTTAACACAAGAGAATACTTATCTTAACAAAGTAGTCCCAAGCAACTGGCTATGCAACTGCAACGTTCCACCCAACCATAGGCCAGTTGTGCTTATCAACCTCTCGATACAACTGCCACCCCCGAGCTGGGCATGATCTCTACAAGGAACTAGGGAACATCAGACTCACACATAGCCAAGCATACACCAAGATGAGCCAAGCCAATCTACAATTGGGTTTATCAGGCTGCTAGGAAATGGAAAGGAAGAATTGTTAAGCTAGTGAGCTCAACCACAGAGCTATGGATACCTCTACAAGATCTATTTATCTTGGCACCCACAATTCCTACACACCCCACTCAAGGAAGTATTCCCTTCACCAATTCACAGTCCCTCAGGCCATACCTTCCAATTCTAGAGTGTCCCAGGTGTGCATAGAAGAGTAGCTAGCCCTCTTGATCTTCTTGAGAGGTTATTCTCCCCACTAGGTTTATCAAGCCAATTCTGTCCACTACCACTCCAAATCTTTTGCTCACAGGTTCAGACCAAAAACAGGGATGCACATAACAACATAAGTATAAGTGTTGGGCATGAAGAAATGTTTTTACAGTGAGATGCCCAAAGATGGGGTTTCTACCAACCCAGAAAACGTGGGAAGACCCAAAACGAAATGGCAATTGGGGATTCAACCCTGGAGAGCAAAGACCATTTTTAGAAAAATGCCCATGGGTATTTTGGGGCAAAAACGACCTCTATAAACCCCCAAAACGTGACTCCCTTTCTCCCAGCCACTGTGCAACACAAAAACCAGCTCCTAGCTATGGTAAAATGCAGGAAATTGGTAAAAACCTGATGGGGAAAGACCCAGTAGTTTTTGACTACGTGAGAGAGGAAAGACTCACTGTTCAGAATGGCTTTGGGCACCCTTTCGTGGGTGTTTTCTTTCCCAAGAAGCAAAAATACGAATTCCCGGGTTGATGGCTTGCCCCTGCATGAAATTGACTGCCATACCTCTTCATTCCCAAGGCATTAACTGCCTCAACCAATTTCTGGAAGAATTAAATGATTGGGTCCATAACCCAAAATGGGTAGTTGGTAGTTTATGGGTTTTCTCATTGACACATGGATTAACACCATTCGCTCAAGGTTTTGAATAATTTCCCCCCCCCCTATTCCTTGTAGAATCATGCCCCCATCTCTTTGTTGCATAGCATAGCCAGTTGTGGGTTTTTCATTAAAATTCGTATTTACATGATGTCTTAATTACATTGTGCATATCTAGCACAAGAGCCATAGGCATCTATTTTTAATTGCTGATACATAAAAATGCTAAATCAATGGTGGGGCCTTGGCCTTGGGCTCCTCACCATGATTAAATTACAATATTTACATCATTTACGATTTAATGCAAAGGGGGTCAAAATGGGGACATTACATGAGCTTCATTGTTGCACAAGAATATGGAGCATTCATCTCATATCTGAAGAATCACTGAGTTTTCAAGGTTATTTGGGAAGAGGGTGCACTTGTGAAGAGTTCAGCTTTGTCTTTTTCTTTGCTCACAGTATGCTTCCAAGAAGATGGGACGAGATCACCATTAAATACCTTTCCAATGTTGTGTATTACATTTTTAGTGGAGAAGACAAGTAGTTTTGAGGAAGAAGGAGCACATATATTTATCGCAGAGACCGAGTTTCTCATGAAGTTTGGGCATTCTTAGTATGGGCCAAGTTTCCCTTTGTGTGGACTGATATACCAAAAGGAGGGCGTATTTTCACTCTTGCCATTCTTTGTTGTGGATTCATATGTAGGAAAAAGTTAGTTACCAAGAGTTGGACGCACCCACCGTTCATTAACCTTTGACAATAACATCCTCCCTTGTGATCTATGGTCCAGTATTGTGTGAAAGAGGTAGAAATCCCTCTTGGAGGAGGTCGCACCTAGGATGAGGTGCCAAGAACTGAGTGGATTCACAAATACAGTCAAAATTTGTTGTCCATCGCTAGTTTAGGGAACTCTACTTCATAGTTGGGCGATTCACTGTCTTCTTCAAAACTATTGGTGGATACTTACAGCCAATTAGGCATCAGAAGATGTTGGGTTTATATTATCAAAGTGTGTACGTTAATCCAAACTCCCCAGGTCTGCAAATACACAATAAATCTTATTTATCTACTCTTTCCCTTCATTGTTATGGTTTTGAAATCAATGTTTTACATTTCTATGAATGTTGTAATGACTCCTTAGTATTCAATGTGATTAAAGATGAAATTTGGTTATCTGCTCGGTGTTTACTATGATTTTGAATGAGGTATGAAACTTAATATGTAAATCAACAGTCACAGTAGTGGGTCGTATCACAATTGCTTGCTAAAAGCATTGAACCACATAACATTTGAATGAGTTCACACACACAAGTTAAATTCACGTTGCCAATAACCTGTAGTTGAATGCATGAGAAGTGTTTGTCCAAGGTATGTAATCAAGCTATGCCACATAAATTCCACACAATTCAGATTTGTCTTGGAAACACAACCTACAACAGTCTATGGAATTTGTTCACTAAGTATTTGACTTAAGTATTGAAGTATATTATCCAAAAAACTTTATCTCATATCTGCATAGGGTTATTACACCTTACCAACCACCCCATCCCCTAAGACATGGTTAATCTCCTTTAGTGCATACATGATGAGATCGTGTCACTCGGTCATGAGAAATGGATTGCTAGCCTTATCCCATGTGCCCTCTTTCAATCTCACATTCAATTCTCATTATTCGAATTATATGGAAGTAGGCTCCATAACTTCCCTTGAATGTGGTACCTCTTTGCAATCATTTTTCGATGAGGCCTCAAACATGGATAAGTTGGGATCCAATTTCACCCAGGCGCATTTGGTATTTGTGTTATTCATTCCTCTATTGAAGAAGAATTCAATTTTTAGCATCTATGGCCTGCACCTCAAGTCTATCATTGAGACTTCTAGCTACAACATGGCACTAGATGTAGTTCATCCATGCCTCAGGTTTCTACAACTTAGGTTGCTTCTGATTTGGATTTATCTTCATTCATTTGGGTTTTATGCTTAGTTTAACAACCTCTCTATGAAGGCTATCTTTCCATTTGATTTATGTATTTTAGAACCACAAGTCATGTTCCCTTCGTCTTTTTCTGAGACTTGTTCTGCTTCTAGTTTTTGTGCCCCTCCAAGTCACCGGCTTTTTAGTCCATGTTTTCATGGTTTTTGGGATTAATGGCATGTGTCATGGTTATGGTATTTGCGTTTTGTCTACTGGTTTGTGCCTACATGGTTTACTAAAATTCTAGCTGGTGTAATGGAATTGGTCTTTGCGCCACCTTGATCTACTGGAATTTTGGATCTCTTAGTTTTGTTTTTGACTAAGACCTCTCCTCTGTCTTTGTTTAAGTTGCTACTCCATCATGTGGCTTCTTTTTGGCTCTACTTTGTTCACGTGGTCTTGCCCCATTCTCAACTAGTGGTAACAACTCATTTCTTCTGGATTTACCCCGATTCTTCTTAGGCTTGTAGTCTTCCTCCTACACTTCAGTCTACTCCTTGGCGCATCGACCCTATTGGGATACTCATATTTGAAGCTCCCATCGGGATTTTTGGAAAGAAGATCACCTGCAACAACAAGGATAACAAGATACATAAGCATGATGGGTTACACGCTCAATGCACCTCAAGGTCTACAATTCTATTATGTAAATGTCTAAAGATATTGCTATCTTCCAGCATTGCTTCTCTATTAGTTGTAAGGTGTTTTGGAAGGTCTCTCGAGGACAATGTAATTGTTATAATTCTCTAGCCTATGTTTTGTAATACAATTCTCATTCTAGGATAATTCCTAAGACTATATACTAGTCTGATAGTTGATAATTGTAGGAAGATTTTGAAAAGTCGTTAGTTGGATAGTATTACAATTGGCAAGATAATGAACTTATGCAATTGCTTTGAACTTGTTTATTAATTTTGTATAAAAAGGCTTAACGGTTCGACCATAGTTCCTTCCCTTTTTATTAAGATAATTTACTCGTTAATGTTAAAAAAAATCAAACATACCAAATAGCATACATCCATCTTATTCCTAAATATATGAGACCAAAAGAAAAATAAAAAAAATACTTATAACATTTGATTGTTAAAGAAATATCAATAATGATTAAAGGAATATCAATAAATCTACTATATATATTTTAAAGTTATTTTTTCTTTATTTTTACATTATATAACATTATATATTTTTTCATTTTTCATTGAAACATTTTTTTTTTTTAACTCTATATATAAAATGTCATTAAACATTTACTTTACCTAATTTCTTTTTATTTAAAAAAATAATATAAAAAATTATTTACTAAACCACCTCCATGTTTGATCATTAATTTTATATATAATTTGTTTCCGAAAAAAAACTTTATAATGATATTTCAACTTTGAATTAAAATATACATCATTCCATATTTCAACTTTGAATTAAAATATACATCATATTGGCTTTTTAGCTAGTGTTCAAAGTCGTTCTATACACTATCATATATTAATATTGCAATTAGTATTAAAAACAAAATAGGCTTAAATAGCCTTATTTTAAATCTACAAAGTTCTATTAGCTTAAGTGGAAAGTCTTTCAAACCATTCATACAATAAAACATTTTTCTTTAAAAACTGAACGGTTCCGGCTTCCTACTCTTGGATTTTCAATGTGCGTTCCTACAAAGGGAGAGATGACTTAAAAGAGTGAATATGTTTTTGTATTAAATATTTTATAAATATGAGTGAAGGTAATAAAAGCATATTGATTTTTAACTCAAAAACTATGTGCGTGATAGGCTTTAGAGCCAAATTGGTGATCTAATAATTGTCAAATTAGTGATCTAATAACTATCATTTGTCTAGCCCATCAAATGTTTTGAATCCCCTACATGTTGGAATGTTTTGATACCTTTATTTCTTGTTGTTTTCATCAAAGATTTAAAAGCATAAAATTATACTCGATTGTTTGTTCTCATTCTTACACCATATTCTAATTGAAAATAGTGATGAATGTTTAAGAAAATGATCATAAATGTTTGAATGTTGAATATTTCAATTAATTTAGTTGTATAAAACTTGTTTTTATTTAAAATGATTATGATTCTATTAGTATGACTCACTAATATTATACTACATTATTAAAGAAATTTTGAAGTAAAAAATGGGTCTCAAAACAAAGAAAATGTATTTTAAAAATCAACCAATCACATTTTAGACATCATCCCCTATGGTTGAGGTGCCATTGATGTGAAATTTTGTAACACAACAGATCATTGAGCATGAGAAAAATCTCACAGTGAAAGATTTAGCAAGGAAGATGAATTGCAGTGAAAACTAGCAAGAAATGAGCAGTAAAATCAAACATGCAAAGAAACTCAGATGTGTATAATAACTGGTGTCATATTGTTGGAATCAATTTAATACTAAGAAGGGGGGTGAATCAGTATTAGCGCAGTTATTAGCAGATTTTACCTTCTTTAACATATTAGCCTTTACTTAATATTTATCAGATGTTATGCATAATTAAATAAACATTCACATATATATACACCACATCATCAACACATAACACAAATAATTTTTTACATGGAAACCCAAATGGGAGAAAACCACGGAATGCTTCTTTATAGTGAAAAAGAATACATTCAAGGAAGCACCAACTTCCTGTATTTACCAACACCAACTGGAAGGACACACCAACCCCCTGTGTTTTTCTCTAGCACCAACTAGAAGGAGGCACCGACCCCCTATCGCTTTGTTTTGTAGGAACCAACTTGAAGGAAGTTGTGACTCCATGTCTCCTTATGGTTTTACAGGAACCAACCTGAAGGAATCTCCAACTCCCTATCTCCTTGTTGTTTTACAAGCACCAACTTGAAGGAAGCTCCAACTCCCTATCTCCTTGCCCCGTCTGACCGCCCCGATGTCCAATATATGTTGTTGTATTATCGAACTTCAACTCTGCACACATCTTCAGATATTCTGCTGATAATACTGTTGTGTGCTTCCTTCGTATGCAGATTGTATTCTGTCACTGCGCTACATACATCACTTGAGTTCTCATTCCTCTTTAAATTACACTTCCGCTAACGACTTACTTCATGGATAGTGTGCTCTGCTGATATTGCAGTCCGTGCTTCTGCTTCAACGTTCTTCTTTACGTGATTGCAATGATCGATTGATACTATGCTTTCAATTGATAATTTGTTGTACTAAAATGAAGTACCGGTAACAGAGGTAATTGCACACTTTATGATGTGTCTGTTCTGTTTGAGTGTTGTAGTCTCTTAGACAATCTGTGACGTCCTATGCATCAGATGATTGGTCCGTTCAGTTTAATGCACTTGCCTCAAATCATCTGCATCATGATGCGCCTATCGGATTATGTTGTTGTTCTATTGTTGTTGTTGCACATCAGATGGATTCTTAAACTTTGCACACTTTCACTTTAGTTCATATGCATCACCTAGAGATCCTCACAATATAGGATAACCTTCAATTGTGTCTCTGTGCTTCTATATTATCGACTTTTGTGACTATCAGTGTGGTGATTGTGATACCGTCATTCGAGATGTCCAACACTTGCGCATTCTTCAGTATTTCTTCCTTTCAGTGTTTGCAAAATTGTCATAGATATACAACATCTTTTTGCGCACCATCAAAACTTTGTTTTGATGCATGTGCGCATTTGACTCTTCACTAGATCATTTTGTTCTGTCCACGAGCCCCTTGATGCCCCAAAACAAACTGAAACTTTTACTTTTGTTCTCTCTTCCAAGTTCTTCTGACTTGCTTCAATTCTCCAACTTGCATTTATATTTATACATGTACTGTACGGATTGTATGTTTGCAAGTTGGTCGTGGAATCGCTTCTTCCATACTTCACAGATTATGCATATGGCACGTGTCATCATCTGCGCTATAGATGTGCCATCTCTGATGTATCAAGTGCCCTTAAGCTCCACTGCTTAATGGAACTTTACACCTTGGTGGTGTACAATTGTGCTCTTGATGTACCATTTCCTTACGATATATGTGAATCTCCTCATACTTGATATTTCCATGAACTTGATGTACCATCCTTTGTGGGTAATGCGCACTTATGTTATCACCATTTTGCATAACCTATTCATTCTCCAACTTATTCTTAGTGGGATTGTGACCCATACTTCATCATTTCATTTGGATGATGCTCCCTTGATGTATTGAAACTTTATGGAATTTTCGCATGCTCCAACTTCTCTTTGGTGGGACTTTGACCTCTGCCTTATCATTACTTATCGGACACATGCACCTGTTGTTCATCGGCTGTGGAATTTGCACATATATGATATTCAACCGCTCGTACCCATTTAGGAACTTGGGCACTTTTCACCACTTGAAGGAATCTTCTTATTGGCCTTGCTTTCGCGCTTTCAGGAATGTATGACCATCCGTTGTTTCTTTCTACCTGCACACTTCCCAACTGTTAACCAAGCAACGCTTAGACTTTCTTGCTTTCTTGTCACATTTGTCCAACTGACTCCTTGGCTGATTGAGCACTTGTACTATTGTCCAACCAACTCCTTGGTTGTTTACATGAGAGGGTGTATCTTTGTGTACTTTCTTTCTACGCAAGGACTTCATGGTGTGGGATACATTGTTTGTTCCTTCTTGGACTGGATGTTTATGAAGTATCTCTCTATGATGTATTCATATTATGTACTTCTTCACACTAGTTCAGGTATGATGTATCCTTTATACACTCTTAGATATACTCCAAATTTGCTTGAGCATTATATCTTTGATATACATCTTCAGATTGAATGCACTCTTAGATATACACGAAATTTGCATACATAATGCATCCTTGATTCACAAATTCAACCTTATTCAGAATGGATGCAATAACTAGATATACTTTTTCAGACTGGCATCCATGTCTATTACCTTGCACATATGCTTCTTGTCTTCTTCTTCATATGTCTGTACTTTTAGATATATTCCAAAGTTGCATATCCGTCACCTTCACCTCTTGCGCATATATGTCTGATGTTCATACTCTTTTCATCATGCGTATAGACTACCTCAAAGTGGCTTCTTCATACTTCTACTGGAATGCTATATCCACTTTGACTAGTTCTGATATCAATGACTCACATTGAATCAGTTACATCCGCTTTGACATTAGATGATGGTCAAACACTTGACATCTTCTTTAGTTGACATCAATGACAACCAATGCTCAACAATCTCCCCATTTGGAATTGATGTCAACACCTTATGAAGTTGTGCCTATTTTTCTTTAAACTATATGCTTCATCTGTGTTATGGTCGCAGTGCTCCCCCTGAATTCTTTTGGATTTTTGGCTACTGCTTTCTTTGTTAATACTTATGTCATCTTTGTGCGAACTATACATCTTCCTGTTATATCTGTGCAAATCATATCTTCATGACATGTCTTCAAGTATTCTTCTTCATGCTCTTTCATGTCTGTTGTATCTTCATGCTTCATGCTCTGCTCATGACATGTCTTCAAGTATTCTTCTTCACGCTCTTTAACGTCTGCTATATCTTCATGTTGTTTCTTTTGATACCTAGAGTTCTTCTCTTCGTGTTGTTATGCAATTCTTTTCAATTCAGCTTCATGCATATTTCCTGGCTTCTTTATGCATTTTTCCTCATCTTCATGCATTTCTCCCCCTTTGACATCAATAGCAAAGAGTTCCATTGAGCTATGTGAGATATTCCCGTTGTGTTTTGCGCTTGAACTCGTCCAGACTGATCATGGGATAAATCCACCTGTCTTCATGCTTCATTGATTTGCAGACCTCCTTCACTAATATCCTTTCATAATTATCTTCGATTGCCTTTTTGATATGGATGTTACATTGTTCCTTCACCTTGTTCTTATGTTCCTGTAACAATACTTCATCATTCCTTGCGTAGTAATAATGTCTCTATCCTTACTTATGCACCGCGCATTGCATTCCCCTTTTTTATTCATGCTTCTTTTTTTATTCTCCTCATGTTGAGGATTGAGAACCACACCCAATTTTTCTCTGAGATATTCAAACGTACTTTGGGGAAGATGTTTTGTGAATATATCTGCAATTTGTTCATTGGTGTCAACATATTCTAGTTTGATAACATTATCTGCTACTTGATCTCTTAAAAAATGATACTTGATGGGGATGTGCTTAGTTTTGGAGTGCATGAAAAGATTCTTGGAGATGCTAACTGCAATTATGTTGTCACAAAAAAATTGTATTGGCTAATTTATATTTACCTGAAAATCCTTCAAGGTTTGTTTCATCCATAATACCTGTGAACAACAGGGATGTATTCAACTTCTGTTGTAGATAGCGCCACAGATGGTTGTTTTTTGTTGATCCATGACACACGACAATTTCCTAAGAAAAACGCAGTGCCACTAGTGCTTCTCCTGTCATCAATAATTCCAACCCAGTCTGCATCAGTGTACACGACTAAGTCGATATTTTTTCTTTGTGGATACCATAGGCTGCGATACATGGTCCCTTTTAAATACCTAAATATTCTTTTGACTGCTTGAACATGCGTTTCCTTTGGTGTTTCCTGAAACCTTGCGACTAGTATGACAACTTGCATGATGTCTAGTCTAGAAGTAGTTACATACAATAAATTTTCAATCATTGATCTGCAAATCCTTAGGTCTACTTCTTTAGCATCATATTATTTACTTAAATTGCATCATGTCACGATGGGATTACAGACTGGCTTGCGATCTTCCATGTTGAATATCTTTAGCATTTCCTTCACATGCTTGGATTGAGAAATGAAGATACCATCATTTAATTGTGAATTTTGTAGCCTAAGGAAGAAACACAGTTCTCCTAGCATAGACGTTTCAAACTATTTTTGCATGTCTTTTTCAAATTGCTAACTCGGTCTATCATCATTACTTCCAAAAATGATGTCATCCACATATACTTCCACATCAATAATTTGTTCATTCTAAATTTTGATGTAGATATTACTGTCTACACTTCCTCTCCTGAAACCTTGTTTTTGAAGATATTTATCCAGTCTTGAATACCAAGCTCTGGGAGCTTGTTTTAGTCCATACAAATCTTTCTTTAGCTTGCAGACATAATCCTTATTGTTGGACAATGAGAAACCTTCTAGTTGTTCAATGTATACTTCTTCTTAAAGATCACCATTTAGGAAAGCTTATTTCACATCCATCTGATATACCTTAACATCTTTTGCGCAAGCATAAGCCAAAAAAATTCTGATTGCTTCCATCCACACTACTGGGGAAAAAGTTTCTCAAAATCTATTCCTTCGATTTGTGCATACCCTTTGCATACCAATCTTTCCTTGTTTCTGACAACTTGTCCATCCTCATTTAATTTTTTATGAACACCCACTTCGTTCCTATAACATTCTTTTCTTTAGGTCTTGGAACAAGTTCCCAAGTTTCATTCTTTTTAATTTGGTATAATTCTTCATTCATAGCCTTCATCCATCCTTCATCTAGTTTGGCTTGCACAACTCCTTCTGGTTCTATTTGTGATAGTAGTGAGAAATTTACTTCTTCATTTGGATTATTCTAACCCCTTCTGGTTCTAATGCCAGCATATCTATATCCAATAAATCAATCTTCTGAATGATTTTTCTGGACAAATTTGGAGGGATATTTTGTGTCTGGTCTTCCATTTTCTAGTTCGCACTGATATACCTCTTCTTATGGTGTTTCTGTTTCTTGACGTTGTTCATATGGTTTTTCTAGAAGTGTTAAGTCATCATCTTCACATCTTTTGTGGGTTAATACCTCATCAACTTTTACTTCAAGACTTTCAACTATTTTCCCGATTCACAAATTGTAGCACTTATAAGCTTTACTTTTGCAGGAATAGCCGATAAAAATTCCTTCATCTGATCTGGAATCAAATTTTCCAAGAGTATCGTCATTTCTTTTTATGTAACATTTATTTCCAAATATTTTGAAATACTTAACTGTAGCTGATCTTCCCTTCCATAACTCATAAGGCATTGAGAAGCCATTTGTTTTGACCAGACATCTATTGACTATGTGAACAACATGTGTCCAGAACATATCTGTCAGCCTTAATTCATTTAACATGGTCCTGACCATTTCTTGAACAGACCTGTTTTTTCTTTCTGCTACCCCATTTTGTTGTGGAGTTTTGTTTGTTGAGAATTGTTTTATGATTCCATGCTTGTCACAATAGTTGTCAAACTTGTTTTAGGTGTATTCTCCTCCATTGTCCATTCTCAAGCACTTTATTCTTAAATCAGTTTCGTTCTCAACCGCTTCCTCAAAAGTTTTGAAGCATTCGAATGTTACTGATTTTGCATTAACATTAAGGAAGAATACCCATGTCATTCGAGTGTAACCATCAATAAACAGAAGAAAGTACTCCTCACCATTTATTCCTCTGGTTCTCATTGGGCCACATAGATCTGAATGAACTAATTCCAGGGGTCTTGAAGCATTATACTCCTTAGTTGGGTACTTTATTCTAGTCTATTTCCCATGCAGACAATGTTTGCAAAAATAATTTGATAGCTTCGTAATCTTTGGAATGTCTCTCACTGCTTGTTTTCTACTGATTTTGATTAAATTGTCAAAATTGATGTGTCCTAGTCTTATATGCCAAATCCATCTTTCATCAATTTGTCCCATGTAGCATTTTTATTCTCTTCCTTCATAGAGAATGTAAACATTGTTAGAAGTTATAGAGGCTATAGCTACGATTGATCCTGTATCCTTGTTTTTTATTTTGCATTTTTCTGAGTCAAAGGTGAGGGTGTGACCCTGGTCGCACATCTGACTAACACTCAAGAAATTATGTTTCAATTCTCGACTAATAAAACATGATCTGCCTTTATTATTTCATTACCTAGACTTGCTAGTCCTTTACCCAGAATGTTGGCTAAGCCATTGTCCCCAAAATAGACACTGCCTCCCTTTTCTTCTCTGAACTTCAAAAAGGTGGTTTTATCTCTGGTCATGTGGTTGGAGAAACCACTGTCTATATACAATTGTCCCTTTCTACTTTATGCATGTAAGTCTAGGCTACATGCTTCCTGATGATCTTGATCTTTCTTATTCTCAATTGTCTTAGTTGATTTCTCAAGTAGCTGTTGATTTTCGTAGTCATGAGTATCATGTTCTGATGTTCCACAATATTCCTCTTCTTAACATATAATGCTTAAAGAATTGGAATCTTCAAGCACGACTTCAAGTGGTTTTCTAAGAATTTTTTGTTTAGGATGTGTCTGATTACTCAATTCATTATTTCTGGTATATGCTAATGTGTGAGCTTTATACTTTATTGTTTTATGTCCAAATTTATGACAGTATAAACAGTTTCCAAAGAAAATATTATGGTACCTACTATGGTATAAATTTCGGGGTTGTTCAAACTTACTTTCCAATGGATTCACTCTTTGAAATTTCTAAAACGCTCCTGATTGAGGGGTATTGAGAGCATCCGCATAGCTTGTGGTCGGGTAAGCATTCCTGTTAGCATAGTTTCTTAACTGAAGACTAAGTATTTTTATTTCATTTATCAGAGAAACCACTTCATCCTCCAGACATTCACATCTTTCATATTTCAGTTTCATCATCTTGATGGTGTCTACTTCTAATTTCAGAAGAGCTTCATGTAGATGCTTTCTTTTCTTCCTTGACTTCTTTAGTTCTTCCAGTGCACTGAAAAATTCTCCTTTAAAATATACTTCAGCCATATGCTCATATCTTGAGTCCATATCTGTTGGATTATGCGCTGAAATCTGTCTTCCATATGTTAATTGTTACTGAAGACACCCGCTCCGATACCAATTGTTGGAATCGATTTAATACTAAGAGGGGGGGTGAATCAATATTACCATAGTTATTATCAGATTTTACCTTCTTTAACAGCCTTTACTTAATATTTATCATCTGTTATGCATTAGTAAATAAACATTCACATATATATGCACCAGATTATCAACACATAACACATAATTTTTTACGTGGAAACCCAAATGGGAGAAAACCACAGAATGCTTCTTTATAGTGAAAAAGAATACATTCAAGGAAGCACCAAATTCTTGTATTTACCAGCACCAACTAGAAGGAGGCACCAAACCCTTGTGTTTTTCTCCAGCACCAACTTCCTGTATTTACCAGCACCAACTGAAAGGAGGCACCAACCCCCTATGTTTTTCTCTAGCACCAACTGGAAGGAGGCATTGACCCCCTATCGCTTTGTTTTGTAGGCACCAACCTGAAGGAAGATGCGAATCCCTGTCCTTATTGTTTTACAAGAAACAACATGAAGGAATCTCCAACTCCTTGTCTCCTTGTTGTTTTACAGGCACCAACCTTAAGGAAGCTCCAACTCCTTATCTCCTTGCACCTTCTGACCACCCTGATGTCCAATATATGTTGTTTTCTTATCGAACTTCAACTCTGCGCATTTCTTCATATATTCTGTTAATAATACTATTGTGTTCTTCCTTCGTATGCAGACTGTATTCTATCACTACGCTGCATACATCACTTGACTTCTCATTCCTCTTCAAATTACACTTCAGTTGACGACTTACTTCATGGATAGTGTGCTCTGCTAATTTTATAGTTTGCGCTTCTAGTTTAACATTCTTCTTTACGTGACTGCAATGATTGATAGATATTGTGCTTTCAATTGATAGTTTGTTGTACTGAAATGAAGCACCAGTAACAGAGGTAACTGCACACTTTATGATGTGTTTGTTCTAATTGAGTGCTACAGTCTCTTAGAAAATATGCAACGTCCTATGCATTAGATGATGGGTCCGTTCAGTTTAATGCACTTGCCTCAGATTATCTGCATCATGATGTGCCTATCGGATTCTACTGTTGTTATGTTGTTGTTGCACATCAGATGGAGTCTTCAACTTCGCACAATTTCACTTCAGTTCATATGCATCAGCTAGACATCCGCACAATATATGATAACCTTTGCTTCTGTCTTTTCAACTTCTGCGGCTATCAGTGTGTTGCTTGTGATACTATGCTTCGAGATGTCCAGCACTTGCGCATTTTTCAATATTTCTTCCTTTCAATGTTTGCGCAATTGTCACAGATCTACGACATATTTATACGCACCATCAAAACTCTGCTATGTTGCATGTGTGCATTCGGCTCTTCACTAGATCATTATGTTTTGTCCACGAGCCCCTTGATGCCCCAAAAAAAACTTAAAATTTTACTTGCGTTCTCTCTTCTGATTTCTTCCGACTTGCTGCAATTCTCCAAATTGCATTTCTATTTATACATGTCTTGCACAGATTGTATGTTTGCAAGTTGGTCGTGGCATCCCTTCTTCCATACTTCACGGATTGTGCATATGCCACGTGTAATCATTTGCACTATATATGTTCGATCTCTAATGTATCAAGTTCCCTTAAGGTCCACTTCTTAGTGGGAATTTACACCTTGGTGGTGTACAATTTCACTGTTGATGTACCATTTCCTTACGGTATATGTGCAATCTTCTACCTCATCTTTGTTATTTCCATGACCTTGATGTACCATCCTTTGTGGGTAATGCGCCCTTGTGTTATCACCATTTTGCATAACCTTTGCATTCTCCAACTTCTGCTTCGTGGGATTACGACATGTGCTTCATCATTGCATTTGGGTGATACGCCCTTGATGTGAAACTTTACGGAAACTGTGCACACTCCAACTTCTCTTTGGTGGGACTTTGACCTCTACCTTATCATTACTTGTGGGACACACGCACCTGTTGTTCATTGGCTATGGAATTTACACATATGTGATATTCAATCGCCCATACCCATTTAGGAACTTGTGCATTTTTCACCACCTGAAGGCATCTTTTGATTGGCCTTGCTTGCACGCTCTCAGGATTGTCCGACCATCCGTTGTTTCTTTCTACCTGCACACTTCTCAACTGTCAACCAAGCAATGCTTAGACTTGATTGTTTACTTGTCACATTTGTCCAACTGAATCCTTGGATATTTGAGCACTTGTACTATTGTCCAACCAACTCCTTGGATGTTTACATGAGAAGGTGTAACTTGGTGGACTTTCTTTCTATGCAAGGACTTCATGATGTGGGATACATTGTTTGTTCTTTATTGGACTGGATCTTCATGAAGTATCTATGTATGATGTATTCATATTATGTACTTCTTCACACTGGTTCTTAGATATACTCCAAAGTTGCATACATAATGCATCATTTATTCACAACTTCAGCCTTCTTCATAATGGATGTAGTAACTAGATACACTTTTTCATACTGACATCCATGTCTGTTACCTTGCACATATGCTTCTTGTCTTCTTCTTCTTTAGATGCATGTACTTATATATATATATTCAAAAGTTGCATATCTGTCACCTTTACCTCTTGTGCATATATGTCTGATGTTCATGCTCTTTTCATCATGCACATAGACTACCTCAAAGTGGCTTCTTCATACTTCTGCTGGAATGTTATATCCACTTTGACTAGTGCCGATATCAATGGCTCACATTGAATCAATTGACATCCTCTTTAACATTGGATGATGGTCAAACACTTGACATATTATTTAATTGACATCAATGACAACTAATGCTCAACACACATTCCATTAATATGTATAGTAAAAGAATATAGTACAATTGAGAGAATTCCATTATTCAGAAGGAATTTGAATCCATGTCAGTCTAGCATAAGAAATATCACCACTACAGTGCTCCAGAGGTTCCAAACTCAATAGATTGTCAGTGAACTGAAGCTATTGTCAGTTAACTGAGCATGAAGGGTGCATCAGTGAGTCTTGCATGCAAATTAGGCTAGAGAGGGCGCATTTGATCACAGTCAATTATAATCGAAGCTTAAACCCCCCACTAGAGTCATGATCTCAGGTGGACTGAACCAGATCACTAAGTTAGCTCCTAAAATATAGGGAACTGGCTCTGCATGGCCTAAATTAATGCATGCAAGGCGCATCAAGTGGATAATGTGTCCTAGATGACATCTGCACACCACTATGGGGTCAACAACGTCATCCAATACTAGGAAAATGGAAATAATACTAAGGTGGAAAATCATTGGAGTATTAATTATCCTAACACCCCCCCTTAATCCAAACTTAGACAACCCGGGCCCTAGTAATTAAGACCAAAGGTCACCCAAACAATAAAAAAAAATTGTTCATGAAACTAAGGAAATGGGGAAAACCTCATGGAAAAAAAAACCCTAAAAAATGAATAGTAGGAAACTCAAACAACCTTCACACCTAAGCAGAGATCTGAGATAGGAAAATCTCGTTTGAGTAAAAGAATTTGTAGAGATGTCTGCAATGTGCTCCTCTGTAGGATAGTAATGCAGGTGTTGGATCTAGATCTAGATTTGCTCCTCTAATGTACCTCCCACTATTTCGAAGCTGCAGTTGTTGAAACAGGTCTGAATGAATCCAATCTTGCTACTGGGTGGAATGTCTCATTGTAGTCCAAGCCATGAACTTATGAGTACCCCTCGGCAACCAACCGAGCTTTGTACTTAGTTGTAGATCCATCAAAAGCAAGTTTTGTTTTGTAGATCCACTTGCACTGGACTAGCTTCCTCCCTAGGGGAAGAAAGACAAGATTCCATGTCTAATTGTTCTGTAGTGACTCATATTCTTCATCCATGGAAGCCTGCCATCTTGGATCATGGCAAGCCTCTTTGAAGGATTGTGGATTAGACCCACCATCATGTAGCGCCTCTCTGGGAGAAGTGGATTTGTATGACATAGTGCAAGGTTTGCATCTTGAAACTGAGATCTGGTTCTTCTATGGTTATATTGATCTCCAATTATGTTCCCAACAGCTCCAAGGACTTTGTGAGCCCATTTTTCCCTTGGATTGGGAACAGGTGTTGGATCTGGATTTGGATCTGCTTGAAGTTCATACTCAACATCAAGATCTGATTCAACTTGTTCCTCATCTTTAGAATCTGAATATGGATCATCAGAAGAGACATCATTCTGATCTTCATCAGGTGCAAATAGAGTAGGCAGAGAATATGGCAAAAAGTGATAGAATTCATATGCCTTGGAGGCATGGTTTGCAACACCTTTCATTATTAGCTTCTCAGAAGAGATATCTGCAATCTTAACTGTGTTAGGTCCAAAAATAACTTTATTCGGTGAACATGTGTGATTCATATGATAAACATATCACAAGTTTGCTTCTAAAGAAGGAACATACAATTTTTTTTTGAAATTTCCATGCTTTAGTTGTATTGTGCTCTTCCCTTCAGGAGAGAGTTGTGAATCATCTCCCATGTGAATACTAGGACCATCAGTGAGATCTAAAGAAGAGAAATACTCTTTGGAGGAAATCATGTGGCTGGAGGCTCCATAATCTATGAGGAAGGCTTGTGATTGTGAGAATCTAGCCTTTAGTGCGTGGCATCTCTGATGATCATTTGTATCTATTCCAGAATCAGACTCCCTTGCACCTTCTGGGAGGGAAATATTGTGTTTTTCAAGAAGTTTGGTCATTTTAAGATCCGTCTTCTTTTTCATGCATGAACTCTCTCGATGGTTTTCTTTCTTGCAATAGGTACACTTGGTCTTCTCAAACCTCTTTTGCTTATCCTTATTGGAGCGGGAGGTTCCTTCTAATGGATTAGGATTCTCCTTTGACTTGGATTCAAATTGATTCTTGTCCTTTCCCTTCTTCTTCCCTTTATCATTCTCACTTTTGGACTCCCCAACCATAAGATCCTGATTCTTGGAGGATTGCATGACTCCCATTTGAATCAGTTTGTCTTGTTCTTGAATCATGGATTCTGTGAATGCATCTAAAGAAGACATTTTCCAATTGGGGATTGACAATCTCCCAGAGTGGAAGGTAGACACAAATATTGAAAATTCAGGATCAAGCTTGCTTAGGATGGATAGCATTAGTTGCTCATCCTTCTTGTCAATTCCACGTTGTTTGCATTGCATAACCAAGAACTTGAACTTTGAAAATAACTATTGTATGGTTTCTAAACTGCTGGGTTGAAGAGCAATTAATTCATTCTCCAAAACGTGGCCTCTCAGCTCATCTTGATTGTGAAATAGAGTTTCAAGCTTCTTCCAAACCTTTGTTGGGGTCTTCAATCCATCAAGATGGAAGAGTAAGTCTTTGGAGATGTGAATACACATAAAACCAAAAGCCTCATCTAACTTGTTCAGGTACGCTACTTTTTCAACACCTGCACGAGGTTCGACCTCCTCTCCCATTATGACCCTGTACAGACTCTTGTTGCGCAACACAATCTGCATATCTTCCCTTCAATCCATATAATTGAAGGATCTTGGGATTCTTGGTGTCAAAGGAGCATTCGAATTCTCCATCTGTAACTACTGGAGCGAATGCAAACTGCTACTGTTGCTTCTCAAAATCCCACAGAAAAAATCTCAAAATGAAGATAAACTAGGTTTGCTGAGCTCTGTTAACATGTGAAATTTTTTAACATAGAAGATCATTGAACCTGATAAAATCTCATAGTGAAAGAAATAGCAAGGAAGATGAATTGCAGTGAAAACTAGCAAGAAATGAGCAGTAAAATCAAACATGAAAAGAAACTTAGATGTGCATAATAACTGGTGTCATATTCCATTAATCTGTATAGTAAAAGAATATAGTACAATTGAAATAATTCGATTATCTAGGAGGAATTTGAATCCATGTCAGTCTAGTGTAGGAAATCCACTACAGTGCTCCGGAGGTTCCAAACTCAACAGATTGTCAGTGAACTGAAGCTATTGTTAGTTAACTATGCATGAAGGGCACATCAGTGAGTTTGGCATGCAAATTAGGCTACATAGGGCGCATTTGATCACAGTTAGTTTCAATTGGAGCTCAAACCCCCCACTAGAGTCATGAACTCAGATGGATGGACCTAGATCACTCAGTTAGCTCCTAAAATGTAGGGAACTGAATCTACATGACCTAAATTCATGCATGCAGAGCACATCAAGTGGATAGTGTGTCCTAGATGACATCTGCACACCATTAGGAGGTCAACAACATCATCCAATACTAGGAAAAGGGAAATAATACTAAGGTGGACAAGGATTGGAGTATTAATTATCGTAACAATTGCTTGCTTATTTTTCACATTTTCAATGGTGGATGAAACCCATAGTTAACCATGGTAGTGCTTTGAAGTCATAAAGTAAAATACTCATAATGAAGGTCCTTTCACACTTTTAATAAAATAATATTATTGTCATTTTCAAGTAAAGTAGGCAATTTCACACATTTTCATAAAATAATATTATTTTCATTTTCATACCTTTTGAAAGAAACAATACAAATAACTATTATATTTGTGTTTTTTCATGTCTTTAATTTCAATTTATATATTTATTCCATTTTATTTAATATCACAATGTCAAACTAATTATATATATATAATGCATTTCAATTCAAAACAACTGAGAAAAACATATTACATATATATTATGTATGTGAATAATCTTGCATTTCCAGGTTAAATTAATATAATATTGAAAAGATAAGAAAACAATATTTAAATTGTAATAATGTTTATGTGTAATCATTTCATTATATTTATGAAGCACGTATCAAATGCATATAAATTAAAAAATAGCTCATAAAAAGATGTTTTTTTCATTATAGTGTATTTTTTATTATTTAATTTCATTTCCAAGTTCAATGCATATAAATGCTAAATGACAATATATTTTTGGGAATTTACAATTGAATATTAGTCACATCAATGTAGCTTTTTTTATTAATTTATTTCTAGTCAATGTTGAAATGTAACTCAACTATGGTTATTTGGATTGTGCATAGAATGTAGTGTAAGAGGTGAGTTGTCAAATATACCTACCCTATAAAATATCCAACTCATAATTTTTAATATATGTCTTAGAAGGCTCATTTTTTAACTCAAAACCTCTCTAATACGATTTGGATATACATTTAGACATTAGATAACATCAAGGTTTCGGTGGTCAAATTGTAAGTTGATTAAATTAATATAGTTGTATAAAACTTGTTTTTAATTATAAATGATTGTCAAGGATACGGTGGTCCGTTGGTAGGGATAGATGGATTTCATTCCATCCACTCGGGTTCAATTCCGTTGAGACATCTTCTGGCTTGGATGACCGGTTGACGGTTTGCTCGACCTACCATCCACGATATGTGAGGAAGTTTGTTGAGATTTCTCGTGTGTGTTAGCTTTCCTTGATTCTTTTGGAATAACATTAAGGTGATTTTTCCACTGGAAAAAAAAATAGAAATGATTGTGATCCTATGGGTGTGACTCACTAATATTATGCTACGTGTTTGGATATGCACTTAGACATTGGATCAACGTCAGTTTCAGTGGCCAATTAGCAAGTTGATTAAATTAATATAGTTGTATAAAACTTTTTTTACTTAAAAACGATCATGATCCTATTGGTGCAACTCACTAATACTTAGACATTAGATAAACATCAAGGTTTTGGTGGCCAATTTGTAAGTTTATTAAATTAATATAGTTGTATAAAGCTTGTTTTTATTTAAAAACGATCATGATCATATTGTTATGACTCGCCAATATTATGCTACATGTTTGGATGCACTTAGACATTAGATCAACATCAAGGCTTCAATAGCCAATTTGTAAGTTGATTAAATTAATATTACCAGCCTAGATCCAAATCTTAGGCTCTATCAAGCGCCAAGAGGGATCAAATCTCCCGAGGTGAAAACCTCTCCTTGAATAGCTCCTTGAGTGCAATACCTGAGCCACCTAATCCGAAGCTCTAAAGTCTCTAGTTTAAGTCTCATATTTACTTTTTACTTACTCTAAAGTCTCATATTTACTTTTTACTTTGTATTAAAAGTAAAAAGTAAAGTCTCTAGTTTAAGTCTCATATTTACTTTTTACTTACTCTAAAGTCTCATATTTACTTTTTACTTTGTCTTAAAAGTAAAAAGTAAAGTCTCTAGTTTAAGTCTCATATTTACTTTTTACTTTGTATTATTCTTTTTTGTTTATGGCTGACATAATATTTACCACCTAATCCTAAGATCTAAAGTCTCTAGTTTAAGTTTCATATTTACTTTTTACCTTGTATTATTCTTTTTTGTTTATGGCCGACATAATATTTATTACTTTTTACTTTGTATTATTTTGTTACTCGACAAACTCAACAAACACTCAACTCACAAGATCTCCCCCCATACTGGGTTGTAGAGCGCCTCTCGGCGCAATAAGAGTAAGGTTGCAATCGAGTAAGGTTGCAATTTGTAACTTGTTTTTACTTTTCTTTAATAAGAGTAAGGTTGCAATCGAGTGTGATGTATCAGATTTATAATGTTTATTATTTATATTAAAAAATGTTATAATTGAAATAAATAGTTGGGTAACATGAAAAGATGATTGACGTTAGATGATAAAAATTGAGTTTAACTATCTATTATTTTATATGATTTGTATTTTGATCTCTGAATACGTGGTATATTTATTGTTTTTCATATTGATGCAATAAATAAATAATTCAACAAAACATAGTGAAATAAGACAAAGAGAATTATTTTTCCCATTCAAAGGTTCAACCTAGATAATTGCTTTGATCTAAGTTCCAAGGGAAACCATAACTGATGCATTGGTTGCCGCTTGGGGGTTGTACCTTCCAGTGAATCCAAAGTCCTCTTGTTGCGTTGAGATATAGCCACCTTGTTGAAAAAACCCTAGCTAGCATGAGGAGATCATCTACTAAGACTTGGACTTAAACCTTAAACCTCATAATGCCCCAAAGAACTCAAGAAGAGTGGCTTTGTCAATCCACCAACAACTATAAGCCTCAAATAAGACAAAGAGATTACTAAAAATCATGTCCATGAGGGGCTACAACCTAGATGTTCTCGTGAGGCTTTTCTCTTGTCATGTTTGTGATCCCCTCAGTGCCCTTTAGAGTGATGGGGGAACAACCTTGAACAACCTGCTATAATTTTTTTTTTCTTCCAAAACTGATCCGCAACTCTAATCTTTTGCACAGCCGCAATGATATTCAGTCCGCAATCTGCAGTCGGAAGTCGAAATTTGGAACTGCAAATTACAGCTTCGACGAAGATCACACCTCTGACCTCCGCAATCCGCAATGCGCACTGCGGAAATCGAAAATCGGAACACCAATATTCCACCTCGTCGAATCACGTCTCCTACTTCCGCAATATGCAACCCGCGATGTGGAATTCAGAAACCCCAAATTCTCAACTTCGATGAATTACTCCTCCGACATCCGCAATCCACAGTGCGGAAATCGGAAATCGAAACACCAATATTCCACCTCGTCGAATCACGCCTCTGACTTCCGCAATCCGCAACCCGCGATGCGGAAGTCGGAAGTTAGAAACCCCAAATTCTCAACTTTGATGAATTACTCCTTTGACATCCGCAATCCTCAATGCGGAACTCAGAAGTCGGAACTCCAAATTCACCAATCCAGAAAAATTACATCTCCGACTTCCGCAATCCGCAATCCACCTTACGAAAGTCGGAAGTCAGAACCACCATTTCACAACTACGAAAAATTTACTCTTCCTACTTCCGCAATCCGCAATCCGTGTTGCAGGATTCGGAAGTCAGAACTACCATGCATAACTCCAAAGAATCATCCTTCTGACTTCCGCAATCTGCAATCCACATTGCGGGTTCAGAAAGTCGGAATTCCAACTACACAACTTCTCTAGATCATAACTTTCTCATCCCAAGTCCATTTTGGGAAAACTCAATACCGTTGGAAATATCTTAGCGAGAACTATGCAACTGCATGATTCTTTTTCGCATTCGATGACTTTGAACCTATCCTTCATCCAACCTAAAATGTGTCCCCAAGCTTCCTCCATTCCTCCTTACTACTCTGTAAGTGCTCATATGCACCTCAGTCATGGACCTTCCCTTCATCTGATCCATAGAGGGAAGCATGAACACCACAGGAGGGTGCCTATTTCCTCCCCAAATCCATAACTGAACCTTCTTCTCCTCCATGGTCTCAACCAAAGTTATCCTTATTCATCAATGAACAAAACTACATATAAATAAAGCACGTAGAGGAAAAATACAGCTGAAATAAACCACATTAAGAACACACACATCATGCATCTATCATAATTTCATCATAGGAATTATAATAAAATAAGTACAAGTATTATTTTCCCTTAATCAGCTGGATCATTGCATGCATTCATACATAAACAAACAATCAACCATGTATATAAATTGGCACAATTCAAAGGCAACATGAAACACTTATCTTTAATTGAAACCACCAAGTAAACTGGCTATGGACTGCAACGTTCCAACCCAACCATAGGTATCTTCCCAACTTGTAGTATTTCAACATTCAGAGACAACCCCCGAGATGGGGCTATGTATCCACTAAGGAGGAACTACCCAGGGTTACTCACTGTCACGTCCCCTCCCATCCTACCAGCAAGATGGAGAGGATCGTGAGGTTAAACCGGGCATCCAGCCCCATACATATTAAACAAGCATTCAAATTGAAATAAGATATACATATGAAAGTGCATAATAGACGTGATGCTAAACTGGGCATCTAGCCCCATGAAACTTTTAACCATAAGCATTCTCATAATATAACAGAGACATATGGAAATGTATGATTTTAAGAAAATCACAGCGGAATATTAAGAATTGCACATCCATCATACATTTAAGATGTTCATCAAATAAGTAATTGCAAGTTAATACAGGGGAATACTTATCTCAATAAGGCAATCCTAAGCAACTGGCTATGCAACTGCAATGTTCCACCCAACCATAGGCCAGTTGTGCTTATCAACCCCTTGATACAACTTCCACCCCCGAGCTGGGCATGATTACTACAAGGAACCAGGGAACAACAGACTCACACATAGCCAAGCATACACCAAGATGAGCCAAGCCAATCTACAATTGGGTTTATTAGGCTGCTAGGAGATGGAAAGGAAGAATTGCTAAGCTAGTGAGCTCCAGCACAGAGCCAGGGATAACCTTGCAAGATCTATCTAGCTTGGCACCCACAATACCTACACACCCAGCACAAGGAAGTATTCTTTTCGCTGCTATACAGTCCCTCAAGCCATACCTTCCCTATCTAGTGCTCTCAGGGTATGCATAGAAGAGTAACCAAATCCCTCTTGATCTTCTTGAGAGGTTGTCTCCCCCACTAGGTTTATCAAGCCACTTCTGTCCACTACCACTCCCAAAACTTCAATTCACAGGTTCAAACCAAAAACGAGGATGCACACAACAGCAGAACACAATTATGGGGCAGGATAAAACGTTTTTACAGTGAGATGCATGAGATGGGGTTTCAGCTAACTCAGAAAAACGTGGGAACCCACAAAAACGAAATGGGAAGTTGGGAAACAACCCAGGGAAGCCAAATCCGTTTTCAGAAAAACGTCCTTGGACATTCGGGGGCAAAAACGACCTCCATACAGTCCCCGAATCGTGGCCCTTCTCTCCCAAGCTACTGTATATGCAAAAACGAACTCCCAGGCATGGAAAGATGCAGGATTTGGATGAAAAATGTGTAGGGAAAGACCCAGCTAGCTCCAACTGCGTGAATGAGAGAAGACTGACTGTTCAGAATGGCTTTGGGCACCATTTCGTGGGTGTTTTCTTGTCTAACAAGCAAAAACACGAATTTCCAGGTTGATGGCTTGCCCATGCACAAAATTGGCTGCCATACTTCTTCATTTCCAAGGCATTAACTGCCTTAACCAATTTCTTGGAAGAATTAAATGATTGGGTCCATAACCCAAAATGGGTAGTTGGTGGTTTATGGGTTTCCTCATTGACACATGGATTAACACCATTGGCTCAAGGGTTTGGATAATTTCCCTCCCTATTCCTTGTAGAATCATGCCCCTTCTCTTTGTTGCATTGCATAGCTAGTTGTGGGTATTTTTCATTAAAATTCGTATTTACATGATGTCTTATTTACATCGTGCCCATCTAGCACAAGAGCCATAGGCATCTATTTCTTTAATTGCCGATACATAAAACGCTAAATCAATGGTGGGGCCTTGGCCTTTAGCTCCTCACCATGATTAAGTAATAATATTTACATCATTTACGATTTAATGCGAAGGGGGTCAAAATGGGGACGTGACACTCACAGCCTTGGTTTCACACCAACAATCATGCTAAGCCAACACAAAGTTGGGTTTATCAAGCATACCAAGAGGTAAGGGAGGAGGAAGCTAAGCTAGTGATCTCAACCAAAGAGCTACAGACTCAATCAACAACCTTCACCGGGTTTATCAAGCCGTTCCAACCTCTACTCTCTCTTCCACACTGTGTCATCCACGCTTGGATCTCTTCAGGGTTACGGTCGAAAGGCTATGTCCCGCGTCTGTGATTTCAGGCTAACAGATTTGGTTTTCTCACGGGTTTCTAAGCATCTCCCACTCTCCAAATATCCCCCAGGGTTCGTGTTTAAGGATTTCCCAACGGATTTCCCTTCCCACGTCGATTTCTGAGCGATCTTGGATCTGCAAATCGTGGTTTTCCCCAAATCGTGACTTCTGGTTTTCCTCTTTTGCTCCCTCTCTCTCTGTTCTCCTTACAAAATCTGGTTTCTAGTCCCTAATGGAATGGGGATCCGGGAATACAAACTTACAGGGGTAGAGTGACGTGCGGATCAAGGAAAATAGAGCTCCATACCCTGCCATTGAAATTTTGTGGTTGCCCCCACTCCATCGACCTCATGAACCGTTTCTTCACCCATTTCCTGCAGCATAATTAAATGACAGCTAGGACAGTCAAAGGTGGGTTACCAAGGTGACATATGGCAGCCTATGGTTCAATCCCACAACCCTCGCACCTATCCCTAGTGGATACATAGTTCCCCCTCATTTAGTTGCATCCATAGCCATCTCCTTAGTATTTTTATTACATGATATTTACATCATTTTACAATTTCCATGGCTTAATAGCACATGGATCACACAATGTCAAATACTTGCCTCTCAAAGATGAGCATTCACTAGCGGGGCCTTGGCCTTGAGCTCCACGCTAGGAATTATTCATCACATATGTACAATTGTTTACATAAAGGCTAATATATACTAAGGGTCAAAATGGGGGTATTACAGCTCTCACTTCATCTTGACACTTGTCTTGTTCAAGTGCAGTTGTAGGGAATACCTCACATGTTCCATTTGTCATGTCCTAGTCATGGATGCGCAATATGATTCCATCTTCCCTTAAGGTTGTTGAGTGGCCACAGTTTGTAGTAGAGCTAGAATCCTCAAGAGAAGGAGGTGATGCAACTATTTCTAGGGTTGGGTTGAGGTGATTCACAACTCTAATTATCAATTGTTGCATGAATCTTACATGCTCACAAAGTTCTAGATGTTGGCTCCTTTGAATTTCCAAGGTGACCTCAACTTTTCTCTCTAAGTCCCAAAGTTTCGATATGTGCCTAGCTTAATCAATTGCACATTTTCCCCTAACACTATTTTACTTTTGCAACATGCTTACAAATTTTTCCTTGTCACATACCTGGTAACCTCACGGTAACTCTAGGTCTTGGGTACTGAAATATGCTAGTTGAATTTTCCTATGATATGTAATTTTATTCTTCTAATAATTTCAATTATAAATTTATAGCAGAATAATTATGTGCATAATTATTCATAAAACATATATGAGATCTCTACCAACTGTTTCCATAAGAATGCATTTACACAGTCATTATTTCGGTTCCATAATTCATATGATGGAAGCAAGTAATATAATTTAATAAATATCATACATTTATTCACATATTGAACTTATCTAAATTATGGCCAACTAACTATAAACCAAGGACGTTCCTCCCCCATAGGATCTGTCAAGCCATATATTTCTTTGCCAGATCCACCCCGAGATGGGGCTACCCATCCACAAGAAGGTACCGAGATTTTGATACAACTACCCAATCCTCTATTCTTGGTCTGGCTCCAGTTCCCTGTTATAGTGATGGTGGTATAGGTATGATAGCAATGAAGTTTTAGACATGGAAGAATGATGGAATAATGATCTCCCTCCAAAATGGGTGTCTCTAACCTCCCATAATGAATCCATGATGGGATAGATCTCTCTTTTTATAATATTTGGTGAGAGTAGTCAAGTGGCACCAAGGCTGACAGGAACTAGCCACTTGGCTTCCATGCAATTGGACACTTTTCCTCCTTTTCTAAGAAAAGTTGGACAAGTGGCATACTTGGGATTTGGACATATCCCCCCCCCTCCAATCCTAGACTTAGGATGATCACTCTCCCCCTTGTGGAAGGATACACCCCCATCTCTTCTTTATCGTTCTTGGTTTACAGTAGTTGTGTGTTATATTAAATATAAAATGTACTTAATAACATTGTTCATGTTGGGCTTCCATCCATATCTTCCATATTTACATAATTACATTCTAGGGTAAAAAATAGGGTGTTACAGTCCTTTCAAATATGTAGACAACTAGTAAAATTCATCACACTATAGTGACCTTCCACATTTTCCTTCTCATAGTGCCAAAGGCCACACTTAACCTCATTTAACTCAACCATGATACAACGCCCTCACCTACAATGGTAATGTGCCATCAGGGTCCACACACTTGCCAAATACCTAAGAGGAGGTACTCCCAACAACTTGGTTAATGCCAACAACTTGCAATTTAAACCAAAACCAAAAGGCTAAGTATAAAATGCATAATCCCTCCATATGTCGCACTTCCATTAGACACTCCAATGCCCACAAACTACGACTTGTAGTTCTAGAGAAAAGACATGAATCTAGGCCAAGGATCTTGATCTACCATCCAAATGCAAATGAACTATATCCTCCAATTCCTATAAGGACCACTACCAAAATTAATGGTGAATAAATCACTCTAGGTCTCAAGAGTGAAAGGATTTAACCCACACACGCCCACAATCAATGCCATCCTATCATTGATAATCCTTTGCTCTCCTTCCTTGAGTATGGTTATAGGGCGGTGATGGGAATGCCATAAAGTTCCACTCTATCGAAACTTCATGGATTTCCACTTAGAGTTTGAATGTGTTCTCTTGATTAATGTTAAGCCAAATCAAATCCCGAGGGGGATTTTAAATTGATAATTCCCCATTTAAATCAAGTGTTCCCTCCACTAATCTCATTCCCTGATTTTCTTGCACATTGAAAAGCCTATTTTATCCTCGAAGAATATGATAGAGTTCAAGACACTTGAAATCCTAAGTTTCTAATGTAATTTGTAGAACAAGCTTACTCAATTAAAGGTTCTTTGGCCATTTTTCGAAGTGCAATGACATAAACATAATGAGGAGTCCCTCACCATCATTTCACAACATACACCATTGTTTTTTAGAATTAGCATCCCTCTAAATAGAGCTAAAGCTTTTGCCTCATTGTTGGTTTATATTCCTATGTTCCCACACACAAACACAACTTCTTGTTTTACATTTGGGTCATAGATGATTCCTCCCCTCTCCCGCACATACCACACCTATGTATTGTAAAATTTTATTTTCTAGATTATGATTGTAATTTGTTGCATTGTAAATTATATTTAGAATATATAGTGGGTTTAACAATTAAGAATGTGCGTTTCTTTAAAAGTAAATAAAGGTTTGATCGAAAAAAAGATATCTACACCCATGTACATTAAATAGTCATGTCCCTTATCTCTTATCTCACATATATAAATCTCATTTCAATATATAACTATATAACTATATTCCAATCTTAAATCAAATTATTATTATTATTATTATTATTATAATAAAGTGTATTGAAATATAAATTTATTTATTTAATATTTTGAATTTCTGTGAATTAAAATATCATTATATAATGTTTTTAAAGCACTTTGACATTTAAATATTAAATATTAAATATAATATTTATACACAAAACTTTGAATGATAATTACATCGATAGGTGTTTATATTTTACAACTTAGGGTGGACGAGGAAACGTCATCTTCCTAGATTGCAAGAAGATGAGACAAGTGTACTATCAAGATTTATTTTATGGTTGTCATCGTTCCCAATCGAAATAAATAAGTATAAAAAAATACATGTGAGAATTGGTAGTTGAGGCATGGATAATGGGTAATTCGTGGCAATTAACTTGTGACTTATCGGTGTTCACCGACCACACATTATTATGTGAACCAATTGAAATGTCGAATGATGGGTGGATTGTCTATGTTCCATTCATATTTGTTTTAATGTAATTATTCATGATTGTGGATGTGGCATATTGACAATTTTAAGATTAGCCTATAATATAATAATTAATATATATTATGTTGAAATGGCTAAATGAATATTTTTACAATTTTATTTTACTTTTATGAAAAATGGTAGGCAACAATAATTAGGGTTTGTTTTAAAGTTGGTTGTAGGTGTTTTATTTTGACTATAATGGCTGACTTGACTTCTCCTTTTCATGTTGATCCTCCCTTCACTTGATTCCCTTTCCACATATTTCTTCCAGGTATGGTTCCTCCATGCTTTACTTCTTCATCGTTGGAAGTTTTTGTTCCCCACTCTTAGTTGACTCAATTAGTTGTGAGGATTTTATTCACCTTGGATTTGTTCCATCCATGATTGGATTATATTCATCACCAGAGGCCATGCTTCCATTTAAGGAGATTATTTCAGCATCAATCCTTCAGGACTATGGAAAACGACCTCCCAACCACTTTACGGTGGATAAAGCTACATCCATTCCTTCCATGGCCATGACTAAGTCAATAAAGTGTTGGTCCAATTTCTATGAGAAGCATGGAATCATTTGTTAGTTTTCTAGCCTATGGTCCAAATTGGTATATTTTCATGGTTAGGTCACACAAAGGGAAGCCCCTTCCATCGAAGGAGGCATACATCTATTCATGTGCTCTAGTTTTCTTTATCATAGAATTTGATGTAGCAGCTAATAGAGATTCTATTCTCCACTTCATCCCCTATTTTTGGGGTTCTATTGGCCTTTGTATGAACACATGATACCCTACTGTAACCCCATCATGGACTATTTATCCTTGGCCCCATTGTGGGTAATAATCCTTATTTTTCCCTTGCAATTATGGTGTCTTGAGACCCTCTTTAAGATTGGAAATGGCATTGCAAATTTTATTATTACAACCTAGAAATGACAAAAAATAAGCACACAACCTTTGCAAGGATATGTGTTCAAATGGATCTCTCAAAAAGCCTTCTTGAAGAGATCTAGTTGAATCCAACGGAATATGTTTGGAAACAAAATCTAGATTGTGAGCATGCTAACTTCCATTGTAGATCTTGTTTTGTAGTCGGGAACACATTCTTTTCTTTCCAAAAGAATAATCTTGGACATGACTTGGGAGAAGTGAAGGACTCATAGTCCTTGCTAAAAGGAAACTTTTCTAGTGAAAATCTACATGGTGGGATGGTGCAAAGGAAGAACATGAATTGATTAACAAGGATTCCCTTTCAATTATTTTGGATATACAACTCAATCTAAAATTTCCACCCTAGATGGAAACATCAGAGGAAGTTCCTATTAAAGAAGTTAGTTCTCCACAAGAAACCCCTCTGCATCCTCCTTCACAAGCGAAGATGCCAAATCTTATCTTGAATGGGAAAAAACTCAACCCATATGTTAGCATTGCATAAGCTAGGCTTATTAGTTTGAGGAGAAAGAATAAGTGCAAGTGACGTGGAAAGAAGCAAAGCAAAAGATTCAAAAATATTTTTTTGTGATTCCAAATCATGACAAAGGGGAACACTAGGATCTAATAATGACTATCCAAGACTCGAAGGAGAATGGATGAAAGTAGTCAAATTGCGAGAAACCTAAATTCCTTTGAGTACTTCCCCATGATTCATGGATGGCCTTGATCACAGAGCCTACTTGTGAGGGGATCAAGAGAATCAAACTTGTGGCTTCCCCTACTGTGGGGGGAGAGAGATCTCATGTCTAGAAAATTAATTAGAGTAATCCTTCGGGTTATCAATTTATAATAGATTTACTCTTAATGAACCAATTGTTAATAAATTAAAAACAATTTATTCATAATTTGTTCATCTCACCTATACCCATCTTTAAATAAATTAGTCAAAAAAATTCTCAAAATTATCTATGTTGAAAAATAATAATCAATTATAAACCAAAATAACAAAATTTATTATAAAAAATTTAGATATGCATATAACTAATTAAACATGTCCACACAAAACCTTGTTACTTTTATCATCTATTTAACTTGTATATTAATCATAAGATATATCACTATATTTCTTATAAATGATATTATAAAACAACGCAATTTATATTTGAAAAAACTTAATTGTGGGTATTGTTCAGGTACACAGGGTACTACCAAAGGACCGAACACCAAGACCAACCACTTCACACAAACATATCATAGATCAACACACCAATGTTTTGACGTGGTTTAAACCCTCTCGAGGGAAACACTCCACGGCCTCGGCCAAATAGATTCTACGGGGAAATTTATTATGCAAAGAAAGAAAGTTACAAATGAGTTTCTCATAATCGATCAACTAAACAATGACCCTCCATGCTCTTTAAATAGAGATCATGGACCAATCGGGTGTTAAGCCACAGATCAAGGTTAGGTTTGATCTAAGAGAAGTTGAGCCGTCGGATCACTCTATGTTGGGAACATATCGTGACCGTTGGATTAATTATTTACAAATGCATACTAATGCATACTAAAGAAACACACTATCCCTAACGGATATATTACACAAGTTGATCTTAACTAACTCCTAAGTGTCTAAATATCCTAACATCCCCCCTTAAGAACAACTTGGGATAGGATTGAAGGATTTACAAAAGTGACACTATTAGGAGAAGGAAGGAGGCATTAGAGCCTATCCCCCCTTAATGACAAGTTCTTGAACTCCTAACATAGATCGAAGTTTAGAAAACTTCGCTTATGTAAGAGACTTGGTGAAAATGTCTGCAACTTGATCATCTGTAGGGCAAAAGAGCACTTCAAGAACACGATCATGAACAAGATTTCTGATGAAGTGCATATGTAGCTCAATGTGTTTTCTGCATTGATGTAGAACTAGATATTTGGCAAGCTTGATGGAACTTTGATTGTCACACCAAATTGGAGTAGGATGTTGCTGCTCAAATCCAAACTCTGAAAGGATCTGTCGAAGCCATAAAGCTTCCTGACTGGCATTAACTGCTGCTCGATATTCTGCCTCTGCTGAAGGAAGAGCAAGAACTTGTTGTTTCTTACAAGCCCAAGTAATAGGTCTAGATCCCAGACTGAAAACATAACCTGCAGTAGACTTTCGATCATCAGGATCGCAAGCCCAATTTGAATCAGTGAAACCAACCAACAAAGGTTTCCCCCCTGTATTGTGATGAATCCCAAACTGAACTGTACCTCAAATATATCGAAGTATTCTTTTAGCTGCTTTCCAGTGACTTTCATGAGGTGTCTGCATATAACGAGCAACACGACCAACGACAAAGGAAAGGTCAAGACGGGAATGAGTCAAGTATAAGAGACTACCAACAAGCTGACGATATAAGGTGGCATCAACTTCAGGTGAAGTACAAGTGGCAGAAAGTTTGACTCTAGATTGGAAGGGAGAAGGGGCTGATGTACAATCTTCCATGTGAAAGCGACGAAGAAGGTCACAAGCATACTTAGACTGAGAAAGAAAGATTCCTTCTTTGGTTTGCAGGACTTGGAGACCAACAAAATAATGCAAATGTCCTAAGTCTGATATTTCAAAATTTTGTTTAAGACTGGATTTCACATGGGTTATAAGCTTAGGGTCACTACCAGTAAGAATAAGGTCATCAACATACAAAACAAGTATGATGAGATGGTTTCCTACTTTCTTGGTATAGACATTGGGGTCAGAATGGCATCTAGAAAAACCAATGTCAAGGAGAAAGTTATCCATTTTGGCATACCAAGCTCTAGGAGCTTGCTTAAGGCCATATAAGGATTTCTTAAGGTGGCAGACAACGCTAGAGTTATTCTGAACATAGCTAGGAGGTTGTTCCATGTAAATTTCCTCCTGTAAATCACCATGTAAGAAGGCAGACTTGACATCCATTTGATGGACTTCCTAGTTGTGTAAGGCTGCAAGGGAAAGAACAAGGCAGATGGAGTTCATTTTTGCGACGGGAGCAAAGGTTTCATTGTAGTCAATCCCTTCAACTTGGGAAAAACCTTTGGCAACTAACCTTGCCTTAAGTCTTTCAACACTTCCATCTGATGCATACTTAGTTCTGTAGACCCATTTATATCTGACAAGTTTTCTTCCTTTTGGAAGAGGTACAAAATCCCAAGTATCGTTCGCCATTAAGGAACGATATTCTTCATCCATGGCTGCATCCCAATCTGGATTCCCTGAAGCTTCTGCAAAAGTTTCTGAATCATGATTCTCGGAAACTTGAGCCAAAAGAGAAGAGGCTCGCTGAAACTGAGAACGTGTTCGACGTTGATCTCTAAGATCACCGGCAAGATCACCAGCTGCTTCACATGTTGAACAGACCCATCAAGGAAGCACTTGTGCCGGTGCAACTGGAGGAACATAAGAAGGCGGAGGTGGATTTTCATCCTCACTGTCATCATCAGAAACTGGAGTTGGAAACCTGTCAAGGAAGTTGGAAGAAGAAGAAGAAGGCACAAACGCCGAATCAGGCTCGCAGGCCAAAGATAGCACAATCGCCGAGTTAGGCTCGCAGGCCAAGAGATTTTCATCAAATTTAACATCTCTTCTAATGATTATATCATGAGAATGTAGTTGAAGAAGTCTATAACCTTTTACATCTTCAGAATATCCAACAAATATGCACTTTTCACTTTTAGGCTGCAATGCTTTCCGTTTTTCATCCGGGATGTGAGCCCATGTTTCACTACCAAACACACAGAAGTGACTTACATCAGGTTTAGTTTTACTCCATGCTTCTTCCGGTGTTATATCTTGTAATGCTTTAGTGGGGGTGCGATTAACTATGTAATTTGCACAATTTATGGCTTCAACTCAAAATTGAAGACTTAGTCCCTTAGATTGGATCATACAATTAGCCATTTCTTTTAAGGTGTGGTTCTTCCGCTCAGCTACACCATTTTGTTGTGGTGTATATGGAACAGTGTGTTGTTGTTGGATGCCTTGTTCAGTGCAGAAAGTAGTGAACTTTTTGTTAACATATTCTCCTCCATTGTCAGATCTTAACTTAACAATTTGATGACCAAATTGTTTTTCAACAAGGGCCTTGTAGGCCAAGAACATGCTAAATACTTCGCTCTTAAGTTTGAGGAAATAAACCCTAGTGCGTCTGGTGTAATCATCAATGAAAGTTAAGAAATATTTGAAACCAGAAAAGGAAGCAGATGGAAGAGGACCACACAAGTCACTATGCACAAGCTCCAAGGGAACCGAGGCGTGCTAAGAGACACGTTTGTCAAAACTATCTCGATGATGTTTTTCGAGTACACAACCAGAACAAATACCATCCCTGCAAGATACCATCGGAAAACCTGTCACCATATTGTCTTTACATAGTTGTTGCAATGAACGATAATTTAAGTGACCAAATCGCTCATGCCAAAGTTTGCTCAAGTTATCATTATGAGCAACAAAAACTGAGGGGAAAGGTGATAACCCAAAGTTGTTAAACTTGTACAACCTGGTAATATCATCAACAATTTCGGTAGCTAGGACTTGTTGAGGATCTTTAAAATCGTTGATTACAACTTGGTGAGGTGTAAAGGTCACAGTTTTACCTTCACCAGAATGAGTGATCTGATAGACTGATCACAAATTGCAGGAAATTCTTGGAACACATAGTACATCACTAAAAAGACCATTATCTACTGGAACTATTCCAGCTCCTACAACACTTAGAGATCTATCATCACCAACAAATATTTGTTTGGTGTTACATTCATGCATAGTAGAAAAGATGGATTGATCCTTATCCATATGATAAGATGCTCCAGAATCAATGAGCCATTCATTTGAAGTAGAAGAAGAAGATGCATTATAAGAATAACCAGAAGCACAAAGTGCATGTCCATGAGAGGCAGATTCTGAAGGCGAATCTAGGCTGATGTGGTGCTTCTTCATTGCTACTTCCAAGGCTGCCATCTTCTTAAAACACTTAGATTCATCATGATTATCTTTCCCGCAATAGTTGCAATGACGCTCAATCTTCTTGCCTTTTAGCTTGGATCCTTTGTCATTTTTTAAAGAAGGAGCTGACTGAGAAGGTTTTGGACCCTTGTTTGACTTATTATTGTGAAAATTTTGTTTCTTGGGAGGCTTGGATTTTTCTTTCTATTGGGACAATAAGGATTTATCAGATGTATCTGCATTGTTGATTATTCCAATATGAATGAGTTTATCTTGCTCTTTAATCAAGGAATCAAAAAAGGATTCAAGACTAGGCTCTTGATAGCTAGTTGCATTCAAGGATTCTTTCATGGAGTAAAATGTAGATACAAAAACAAAATATCCAGGTCCAAGTTTGGAAAGAATATGATAAATGCATTGTTTGTCTTCCCTCTTAATCTTACATTCTGCACATAAGAGTTTAAGAGTTTTGTACTTAGATAAATAATCTTGAATGCATGAAAAGTCACTTGGATTTAAAGAAATCAACTCATTTTCGAGTTGGTGACCTCGAATTTCATTGTGTTTACCAAACACAGATTCTAACTTGTCCCAAGCAGCATCAGGTTCATCAATTCCAGATATGTGGAATCACAAATCAGTAGAGATTGACATCCCAATCAATCCACGAGCTTCATCAAATCTATTTGTCCATTTTATTTTCTTATCATCATCAGTGGGTTCGGTTTCTTTCCCTGAGATAATTCTGAAAAGTCCCCTACTTCGTAGAACATCCTCCATATGTGATTTCCATGAGAAATAGTTGGAACTATTAAGTAGAATATCACACGGGGCGGCCATATTTGTAAATTAATGGCTGTAAAAGCAGAAACCAATAGTCTGAAAGCGAAGAGCTCGAAAAAATAAGCGGTTTCAAAAAAATGACACTGAAAACTGACTCTGTATGATGAAGTTATGCTTGAACAAAGAAACTGTTGAAGATGTCCCCAATAGTGACGTGGCAGCTAGAGAATGTTCAACAAAAAAAAAGAACCCCCCTCTTCCCAAGATGAACCTTTTGACAATCACTTTACAAGAAAGTTGATTTAAGTGAACCACTTTTGTAAAATAAGTGATTTTACTTTTACAATGATATTACTTTTAAATAGTGCAACAATAAAAAAAACTTAAGTGACTCACTTGAATTTTTATTTTTTATTATTTAAGTGAGATGCACTTTTACAATAAAGTAACTTGAAAATAGAAATTGCATGCACTTTTTCTTTTAAAAGTAACTTCCTAAGATTTGAACTCAAGACCTATTAAGGAATAAAGCAACTTTGAACCAAGTGAGTTAGATTAAAATGTATGTAAAATATGGGAATGAGGAAGGGTTTTTTTTTTTTTTACCCTTCTTGCTCGGCTTGCGTGCTTGCCCTTTTTCCTGCAAAACACACCACAAATCGAAACAAAAAAACTTTTCCACACTTGTGGAGTTAGATCTCGTTATCTTTCCCGGAAAGTCTACGTTTTCTCTCTGTTTCTGATTTACCAAGATCGCGCAAGGTGCACGACAAAGAGCATACGCAGCCGAGAAAAACCCTTTCCCTTTCTGTTTCTGATTTACCGAGATCGCTCAAGGTGCACGGAAAAGAGCATACACAGACGGGAAAGCAACAATCCGAACCCAAAAAAAAATCTAACAGTAAAAAAAATGATAAAATATGAGATTTTTTTCTTTTGAAAACAGAAAATAAAAAAATGCGTCACTGTAACATTATACCTTCAGATCTGATGAAATATGCGTTTCTGGAGCAACCGGGAACCGTTTTCAATCAAACAAAAACTATTTCCCAATGGAAACGATGCTCCGGATGCAATGGAACACCTCCCAAAGTCCATAAATGCACAGAAATACCAGAACCAGAAACCCTTTCGAGTTTCGGCAACAACAATTCAAGATCTAGATCATAATCGGAAGCGACTCTTCATAAAAGCTCTGATACCATGTTCGGGTACACAGGGTTCTAACAAAGGACCGAACACCAAGACCAACCACTTCACACAAACAGATCATAGATCAACACACCAATGTTTTGACGTGGTTTAAACCCTCTTGAGGGAAACACTCAACGGCCCTGGCCAAATAGCTTCTACGCGACAATTTATTATGCAAAGAAAGAAAGTTACAAATGAGCTTCTCATAATCGATCAACTAAACAATGACCCTCCATGCTCTTTAAATAGAGATCATGGACCAATCGGGTGTTAAGCCACGGATCAAGGTTAGGTTTGATCTAAGAGAAGTTGAGCCGTCAGATCACTCTATGTCGGGAACATATCGTGACCGTCGGATTAAGTATTTACAAATGCATACTAATGAAACACACTATCCCTAACGGATATATTACACAAGTTGATCTTAACTAATTCCTAAGTGTCTAAATATCCTAACAGGTATTAGGTGAAGTCTCATATGTCTATAATTTAACATAAGTTGGATAATTTTATCAGTATTTAATTAATTAAAATAAATTTCAAAAGAATTGACATTCCAATTTATAAATATCAAAGTTTTTTATATTCATAGTATTAGTCATATTATTAAAAAATCGTTTAAATCTTCCACTATATGTAGTGTCCCTTTTTAAGAATTTGCACAAATTAGGAAAAATTGCCAATTTTGACCAATTCGACCCTTAGACTAGTATTGTCACTACTGCTTCCAAATGACTCAAAATGCTTCCAAATTGGGTCTGAAGGTATTTTAAAGGTATTAAGGCATATAAATGAGGTGTATGGATGCTTAACAACCCTTAAAACACTTCTGCAACATTCATTTACAATATGGACAAAGTAGGGAATCATTCTAGTCAAATCGAGCTTCAAAACCCCCAAGGGTAGTGGACAAAGATAGCTCTCCAAATGCTGTTAAACACTTCCAAATTTCTGAAAAGAGGTATGGTACTGATAAATGGCCTTAATGATCTCCCCAATATATCATTAATTAGTTCCTATGGCCTTCTTCAACTCACTTAAATCATATGTTTAGGTGCAATACTTCACATAGGGGGAAAAGCTAGTAATTTTCACCATATGTTATGAAATTCGAATTTTAGGTGCCAAGGACATGTGAACTATTAATGAAACTTCTTCATAACATTAATGACACTCCATATATAAACAAAATCATAGATAATGACTGATACAATTCGAAATAATGTCTCTTCAATGTCCAACAACAAGATCTAGGGAAAATGACATCAATTATGCATTGTTTGGTATTTTTACACAACTTCACTTGGTATTTCGACCTGAGAGTCTTATGTGCAGTAAATAAAAAGTATATATATCAGAATACAAATAAATTTATATTCATGGAATCTCACAAATAGATCATCATCTCACCAAGGGCGCAATTCTTCTAAGGGCCCAAATATGCAATAAAATGTGAAAGAGATGGAAGAATGAGTTGTAGCGGAATGAACCACGAGATTCCCTATAGCTTCAACCTGTAACTAAACACTCCATTGTAGCTCCAAATCAAAGTTCTGAATGGCCTCTCCAATTTACAATTAGGATGGGAATCTTTCACCCTCAAAATTGGTGCTAAGGCAAGTAGGCTAGCTCTCTACCAGCTCTTCTCTCCAAATGCAAAATGCAAAATGTAAAATGATAAAAAATTATACCATCCTTATTTTTTATTGTCTTTTATAAAATTCTAAGGTCCTCCATGGGTCGAATTCCTTCCAAGAGATTCATGCCAACTCAAGTTGGGAAGAGATTCCAATGTGTGCCACTTGTCCCTCCAATTCTAGCCTCCTCCTCCACCAAATTCGAATAGGTGTCTCTTTGGATTCCATAAATCCCTTGAGCACCCTCTTGGAGGCTATTTTTAGCCCTGACATGTCATATATGTCAAATGTCATCCACTAGGCCTGATTTTTTCATAAGTGTCATAGGCATCTTCATCATTGGTGTCATAGAAGCTAGGGAATCTAGCCCAAGCGTCCCACTAGCTCCAAAATGCCTCTTCCTCTCCCATGGGAGTTACTCTTCCTCTACAATTAGACCTCATCGATTCATTCCAAGTAATATTACCTTCCAACTATCCCCATAATAGTGGACTCCACCTTGGATTCGAATGGGTGAGAGTGGAATGCCATGTGGCATGGGGAATCTAGCTTTTTAGGGCTCCCACACCACCAATGTGTCTCCACGACCAAGTGCCATATTATTTTCTCACCATAAATATTTATTTTTCCCCTATTAATATATTTATGCCCAAAACAAAGTCCATTTGGTTTTATTAGTCTCCTTATTCCAATTTTAATGTTTCCACCCCAACCTAGGAAACTAGTAGGTTGGTGGAATTTTCCCTACTTGAGATTTATTTGAATGGGGACATTACAATCCTCCCCACCCAAGATTGCTTGCCCTCAAGCAATCTCAATTTATCATTCTTCAAACTTGTTCCTCCTCTATCAGGTGGCCTTCCATGAGTAATTTCTGCCCAAACCTTTTCATTCTTATGTTTCATACTATGGGAGGTCACTACCTTATTCGGATAGGTGTGCATTCCTCTTAATACTCTTTGTTTTCCCTCTGAATCTTTGAATCTCAATTCATGGATTTGATAGTTCATTGTATGTTCTCCTATAGAGTACAACCATTTCACTCCCAATACCACATTAGTATCAGCAACATAAACCACATAAAATCCATCAAAAAATGTGTAATTACCTATGGTGAGTTGTAGCTTTGGAATCCATGTTTTGCACTCCATAGTATGGTGACCTGGAATGATGACTGCGAATCCCTCGAATGGTTCAGCAGGTAGCTTTATCCTCTCCACCATGGCTGCATCAATGAAGTTATGTGTGTCTCCTCCATCTACCAAAACTGAAACCCTTTGTCCATGTCCAGCTCCTTGGCATCGAATAGTGTGGAAACGAGACACTCCTGAAAGCACTGCTAGTCTTCCTTTGTCAGGTAATGGATGATCTTATTCTTTTTTCCCTCCTTCTTTTGTTGTATCATATCCCTCTTCTTGGGATGAAATATGTCATTCTTCCTCCATGCCCCCTTCATACTCATCATCACAAAATACTTCAATGAATTGGGCCTTTCCCTTAGCACATTTATGTCCTGGTACCCATGGTTGGAAGCATGAGTAACACAGTTTCTTCCTTCTGAGTTCTTCCCTGCTTAGTTCCTCTTTATTATCCTTTCCACATTCATCTTCTTTCCATGGCTTCTTTTTAGATCTTAATTGTAAGGGAAGTTGGGCTTGGGAGGAAACTTTGTCCTAGGTAGCACATTTTGTAGATCTCTTGTCAAACTCATAGCATCCTTCAATGAATTGGGTTTGTGGGCCTTAACTAAGCCTTTTAAGGGTTCATCCAAACCTTCAGTGAAAAAAAATACTAATCTTACCATAGATATATCAGCCACCTTGACTGATAATTTTGGGAATTCCATCATATACTCAGCAGGGGTTCCAACTTGCTTCAATTGGGATAGTTCTTTGAAAGGCAATTCTGGATCTTTTTGCTCAAATATTTCTAATATCTTGTCAACAAATTCTCCATAGTTTTTAACTTGATCATGTCCCAAGGTTTTCATACCATGGAACCACCAATCATGGCATCTCCTTCTAGATGCAAAATAGCCATTTTTAAAGCATCATTTTCCACCATTGGATTTAGCTGAAAATAAACATCTAGTTTTTGTACCCAAGTATTTGAAAAACTTTGGGGTGAGCCATCAAAAGTGGGAAGGGGAATTTTACCAATGGAACAATTCAATTCTTTATTTTTAAATGGATTCATATTACCTTCCCTCATTTTGAGTTTGTTTGAGACAATGAAGAATTGGTCAAATGGTAGAGTTCTTTTACAATCTTCACTCAACTTTTCCCATTCTGTCACCACTTCCTGCATATCAAATTGGGTTTTTGGTTCTTCTTTGAAATAAAGAATTTTAGGTTTAGTAGGCCTTGGTGTACTCTTAAATTCATTAGGTCTATTATGGGGCCCTGTGCTTGAGAAGATATGCTCATCCATTGCCTTATTTTCCTCATAATGAGAACTACTGCTGCCTCCTATTACACCTTTGCTCCCAAGTTGACTAGACAACAATTCGACCCCTTTCATGATCTGTTTTTTTATGTCTTCAAATAATGGTTTCATAATTTTAGTAAATTATTCCCTATCCTCTGAGGTTTCCTTCTCATCCCTAGCCATAGTTTCAACAAAATACTCTTCTTCTCCTACTTCTTCCTCTTCAACAAAAGTGTTTTTAGTTTCACTTCCTAAGGGTGGTCCCTGAATTCTTGTCCTCAGTAATGGTAAGCCACATCAAGTGCAAGGACCATGCTCTAATACCACTTGTAGTGTCCCTTTTTAAGAATTTGCACAAATTAGGAAAAATTGTCAATTTTGACCAATTCGACCCTTAGACTAGTATTGTCACTACTGCTTCCAAATGACTCCAAATGCTTCCAAATTGGGTCTGAAGGTATTTGAAAGGTATTAATACATATAAATGAGGCTTATGGATACTTAAAAACCCTTAAAACACTTCTGCAACATTCATTTACAATCTGGACAAAGTAGGGAATAATTCTAGTCAAATCGAGCTTCAAAACCCCCAAGGGTAGTGGACAAAGATTGCTCTCCAAATGCTATTAAACACTTCCAAATTTCTGAACAGAGGTATGATACTAATAAATGGCCTTAATGATCTCCCCACTGTATCATTAATTAGTTCCTATGTTCTTCTTCAACTCACTTAAATCATATGTTTAGGTGCAATACTTCACATAGGGGGAAAAGCTAGTAATTTTCACCATATGTTATGAAATTCAAATTTTAGGTGCCAAGGACTTGTGCACTGTTAATAAAAATTATTTAGAACATTAATGACACTCCATACATAAAAAAAATCATGGATAATGACTGATACAATTTGAAATAATGTCTCTTCAAGCTCCAACAACAAGATATAGGGGAAATGGCATCATTTATGCATTGTTTGGTATTTTTACACAAATTCACTTGGTATTTCGACCTGAGAGTCTTCTGAGAAGTAAATACATAGTATATATATCATAATACAAAGAAATGGAGATTCATGTACTCTCACAAAGAGATTATCATCTCACCAAGGGTGCAATTCCTCCAGGGGCCCAAATATGCAATAAAATGTGAAAGAGATGGAAGAATGAGTTGTAGTGAATGAACCACGAGCTTCCCTGTAGCTTCAAACTATAAATAAACAATCCATTGTAGATCCAAATGAAAGGTCTGAATGACCTCTCCAATTTCCAATTAGGATGAGAATCTTTCACCCTCGAAATTGGTGCTAAGGCAAGTGGACTAGCTCTCTACTAGCTCTTCTCTCCAAATGCAAAATGCAAAATGTAAAATGATAAAAAAAGCTACCATCCTTCTTTGCTATTGAATTTTATAAACTTCTAAGGTCCTCCATGGGTTGAATTCCTTCCAAGAGATTCATGCCAACTCAAGTTGGGAAGAGATTCCAATGTGTGCCACTTGTCCCTCCAATTCTAGCCTCCTCCTCCATCAAATTCGAATAGGTGTCTCTTTGGATTCCCTAACTCCCTTGAGCATCCTATTGGAGGATATTTTTATCCCTGACACATATATGTCAGATGTCAGCCATCAGGTCTGATTTTTTCATAAGTGTCGTAGGCATCTTCATCATTGGTGTCATAGAAGCTAGGGAATCTATCCCAAGTGTCCCACTAGCTCCAAAGTGCCTCTTCCTCTCCCATGGGAGTTACTCTTCCTCTACAATTCGACCCCATTGATTCATGCCAAGTAATATGACCTTCCAACTATCCCCATAATAGTGTACTCCACCTTGGATTTGAATGGGTGAGAGTGGAATGCATGTGGCTATGAAAATCCTCACAACAGATCTAAGCGCTGATGTATACCTCACAAGAAAGAATTTAGGAATAAGATTAAGAGTGGTCAATGCAGTAAGATGAGCAACAAAATAATAATACAGTAGAACTCGGATAGAAGCAAAATAACTTCACACATGCTAATTCATTAATCACAATATGGACAAATAAGTAGTACAATGCATGAGGATTCAAATGCCGAGGTGGCAATTCGAATTAGCCTTCATGGAGTGATCAAAAGATCACTGGAGTGTCATCAAAGCAGAACTAGAAGTCTAGCTCATCATCGGTGGAGTCATCAATGCACAAGTAACTGTCAACCATCTATCAAACTGAGTCTAACTGAGTGTGGTAGGTGTGACTGAGTGTAACTAGCACATGGAGGCACTAACTAAGAGGCTCAGTGGAGGGTGCATGAGGAGCTAACTGGAGTCATAGTGGGAAGTCTAGTCTCACTGGAGGTCCATCGGAGTGATACAGTCGGTTAAGAGCTAGTCTTTCCTTAAATCAAGGAAAGAACTAAAGATAACTCAATTAACTGAAGTACAACTGAGTGGTAGGTGAGAGAGGACGAGTGGCTTCCTTAAATCAAGGAAGAAGGGCGCACTAAGCTCTAGGAGGGATAAAAATGATCTGTGAGAAGCTCCTGGGGCTAGCTAGCTGAGGGCTAGGTGTTGGGACTGATGACTGGGATGCATGCAATTGCATGCATGCATGCAAGACTGAAACTGCAAATGATGAAAATGCTGGTAGGACTAGGATGGACTATAGGAATATCCTAACACCCCCCCTTAATCCATCCTGGGCCCTGGTAACTGAGACCAAAGGTCACCCAATACAATGAATAATAACAGTCAATAAACCGAGGAAATGGGGAAAACCTCATGGGAAAAATACCCCCCCTCAAAATAGACTGTAAGGTACACACAAAAAATAAATGCTCCAAACTCAAGCAGGCGTGATGCTTGGTCATATGTCTGGAGGTATCTTCTTCTTGGGAAGAAGTGGATCATGCTCAAAAGGCATGTGCTTGTACTTTCTCTTCAGATCGAATGTGATGAGAACAAATCCAAAAATATGAGGATGATCCTTGAACCTGTGATTCAAATCAGCTGAGGTAGGATCAAATCTATGAATGTGCAGATAGTCTTTTGTCTTCTCCTTCAAACCATCATGGGTGAGATTATGCCAAAAAGAACCATCAAATAACAGTAATTGCTTGGAATCCAAATCAGCTCCAAGACTTGATAAACGGTTTCCTGAGATCTCCTTTGAACCAGCAGGGGTGAAATCAAAACCATCATATGCATGAGAAATTATCCCAAGTAGTGATTGCTTGGATTTTAAATAAGCTCCAAGACTTGAAACATGGTTTCTTGAGATCTCCTTTGAACCATTAGAGGTGAGATCAAAACCTGTAAGTGCATGAGAAATTATCCCAAGTGAATGGCAATGGCCATTATCTTCAATAACCTTCTGAAAGCATGAAATAATGATCATATTGTAGTACATAAGAGGTGAGTGATCAAGGAGATCGAATGCATTGCCTCCAATGGCTGATTTTACCTCCGAAACATTCAATAGATCATGATGCAAACCAACAGACTCTGGTGCAAGAGAGGATTTAGGACCTTCTGCAATTTCTAGAGTGTGAGCTGGCACAAAATTCGAAATAGAAGAAATTTGGAGCATGAGTGTAGAATCTGCAAGTTCTTCTTCTTTGTGGACAACTTCAATATGAGATATGTTTGATACCGATTCATGATCAATGAGATCATTAAGGAGGGAAATTGCATCATTGGGCTTGCTCTCGAAAGGGTTTGGACCAATCCCTTCATCATGTTTGCCGAATCTTTCATCCAGATGGGCCCATAGCTCTTTTGGAGATTCATAATCATCAAAATCAAGGAAGTGGATTACCATGCATCGAGACATAGCAAACAACATGGCTGCACTGAAACTTTCAACTTCATTTAACCAGTCATACTCTTCTTCAAAGGATTTGAACTCTCTTTCAAAACAATAATCAAAGAGACCATTTCTCTTCAAATGTGCTATCATCTTCGGTTTCCATTCATCATAGTTGAATGGAGAAAGAGGAGGGATTTCTTCTGAATACATGGAAGCTATAGAAGACCTTCAAAAACAATAGAAAAGTCTGCAACTACTACTGCTGCAAAAGATGCAGAAACTGCTACAACTGCTGCACTTGAAATCTTGATAATAACCTGCAAAAAACTCTCAGGAATGGAGATAAACGATACTCTCAACATGCTCTGATACCATGTGAAAATCCTCACAGTAGATCTAAGAGTTGATGTATACCTCACAAGAAAGAATTTAGGAATTAGATTAAGAGTGGTCAATGCAATAAGATGAGCAACAGAATAATAATATAGTAGAACTCGGATAGAAGCAAAATAACTTCACACACGCTAATTCATTAATCACAATATGGACAAATAAGTAGTACAATGCATGAGGATTCGAATGCCAAGGTGGAAATTCGAATTAGCCTTCATGGAGTGATCAAAATATCATTGGAGTGTCATCAAAGCACAACTAGAAGTCTATCTGATCATCGATGGAGTCATCAATGCACAAGTAACTGTCAACCATCAGTCAAACTGAGTTTAATTAAGTGCAGTAGGTGTGACTGAGTGTAACTAGCACATGGAGGCACTAATTGAATGAAGGATGCTCAGTGGAAGGCGCATGAGGAGCTAATTGGAGTCAAAATGGGCAGTCTAGTCTCACCGAAGGTCCATCGGAGTGATACAGTCAGTTGAGAGCTAGTCTTTCCTTAAATCAAGGAAAGAACTAAAGATAACTCAATTAACTGAAGTGCAACTGAGTGGTAGGTGAGAGAGGATGAGTGGCTTCCTTAAATCAAGGAAGAAGGGCACACTAAGCTCTAGGAGGGCTAAAATTGATCCATGAGAAGCTCCCGAGGCTAGCTAGCTGAGGACTAGGTGCTGGGACTGATGACTGGGATGCATGCTACATGCAGAAATGCATGCAATACTGAAACTGCAAATGATGAAAATAATGGTAGGACTAGGATGGAGTATAGGAATATTCTAACAATGGCATGGGGAATCTAGCTTTTTGGGGGTCCCACACCACCAATGTGTCTCCATGACCAAGTGCCATCTTATTTTCTCACCATAAATATTTATTTTTCCCTTATTAATATATTTATTCCCAAACCAAAGTCCATTTGGGTTTATTAGTCTCCTTATTCCAATTTTAATGTCTTCACCCCAACCTAGGAAACTAGTAGGTTGCTAGAATTTTCCCTACTTGAGATTTATTTGAATGGGAACATTACACTATATTTAGAAAAAACATCACCACTTTTACTATAACTTTAAATAATCTATCCTTACAAATAACAAGAAAGAGATTATAAATGTTATTATCTTCTATACTGTTTTTGTTTTTTTTGCTTTTTTTCCATAAAAATGATTACATATAGTAAGAGATTACAAATGTTATTATCTTCTATACTGGTTTTTTGTTTTCTTTTTTCCATAAAAATGATTACAGATAGTAAAATAATTAAGGCAAATTAATGATTCTAATAGATTTATTCAAGAATTTTTTGTTTTAACTTAAGTTTGTATTAAAATATGTTGCAATTGAGTTAAAATGCATGGAAATACAAATGGGAGCATACATAGTTCCAAAAAAGATTTTCTATTTGATGACATCAAAGCACAACCTATAAACTTGTGAAGTATTGCTCACAAAACTTGACATAGGATTTCTAGTAGAGTAAATTCTAAAAAATACACTTAGGACCAAAACATATTTCCAATACATTGACAAATACACGATTATTGTTGGGGATGTTATACTCTTTGTATGAGATAGTCAATTGATATAGGTTGACTAGAGTTGAAGGTGACAGATGGTGGAATTTTGGTGAGCTGATTGGACTGGTAGATGGAAGTCGATGAAGCATGAATTCAATGTACACTTGGACGACTGGGAGCTCAACATATTATCAACTACATTTGACAAGTCAAAGCATAATAACCATATTCGGTTAGAAGGTTATGGACTACCATTAATGAGCAGTTAGATGTATTGCACCTATAAATAAGATGTAGTGGCTATGTAAGATGAATGATGAGTGAATATTGTATTTATGAGGATTACAAGTGTAACAGTAAGTGCCAGTTGTTCTTTGTCGGCACCACCCAAGTGTAGCTAATTTATGCTTGATAAAAGATGAACTGAGAGCTCATTGGTTTGCTGGTTTTCGCAAGGTCGGGTTTCCAGGGTAATTTATGGGTTATGTGTTGATGTTTTATGTATGCCATTGTTATCTTAATGTTAAATGTGTTAACTATATGAATCAACTTACAAACCTACTCATGATCGGTATTATACTCCCAACAATTTGTGTTAGAGTCGTATTTGGCTGCAGGGGGGAGCCTTTGTTGCTGAGGGTTTTGGCTTGGTCCTGGATCTAGGGAAATATTAGTTGTAGTGGGAGTTCCAAAACTTTGATTTATAGTTAAGAATGGCTAGCACATCAAGGATAGAAATTGAAAAGTTTAATGGGTAAAATTTCGAGCTTTGGAAGGTTACAATGGAAGATATCCTTACAGACCGAGAAAAATGGATTACAGTTGACCCCAGAATGACTTCGGCGGGTGTGTCGAAGGAAGACTAGAAAAATATTGACAAAAAGGCAAGGAGTACCATTTGAATTTGTCTTGTAGATTATGTATTGTTGAATGTCTCAGAAGAATACACTGCAAGGAAGTTGCAGGAAAAGTTGGGAAACTTGTACCAATCAAAATATCGAGTTAACAAGTTGTTCCTTCGAAAAAAGTTGTACCTTATGAGGATGGGAGAAGGTGACTCGGTCATATAGAAAATTTACGCACTCAACACTGTTATCATTCAACTGTTGTCCATGGATATCAAAATCATAGAGGAGGAAAAGTGCATCAGTCTACTGTGTTCTTTGCCAGACTCTTGGGATAACTTGGTCAGGGACATTGGAAGAAATAGTACCACATTAAAGATCAATGATGTGGTCACATATATATTGATAGAAGAGACAAGACGAAAGAACACAGAAGGATCGACCCATGATTCCTTGACAGTTAGAGGTCAATCGGTATACAAAGGAAAAGGTAAAACCTTTTGTAGAATATCCAAGTCGAGGGGTAGATCTAAGACAAGATCCTTTGGACCAACGACGATAACTTGTTGGTGATGCAATAAAGTTGGGAACTATTGAAAAAAATGTAAGTCGAAGGAATTTGAGAAAATAAAGGGGACTAAGGAAGGTCATTCGACTGATAGCAAGACTTCACAAGAGGAGAAAGGAGATGTGTATTTTGCCTCCACAAGTACATAGTCGTATTTGTGGCTCTTGGTTGATTGAAGCAGGAACGTCATATCATATGACACCTCACAGAGAGTAGTTATGTGAGTATGAGAATATCGATGACAATAATGTCCTATTGGGAGATGACTCACTGACCAAGATAGTTGGATGAGGAAAAGTTCAATTGAAGCTAGAAGACCAAAGGATAGGAACACTTCCATGAGTTTTTCATATCCCAGGTTTGGCCTAAAACCTTATTTCAGTAAGTAAAATGGGGAATGCAGGAGTACAGTCTTTATTTGGGAAAGATACATGTAATATGGTGCGAGGAGCAATGGTGTTGATGAGAGGTGTTCATACTGGAACTGTATACAAACTATTGGGAAGAACAGACGTCGACGAAAGTGATAATGTGGTCTGTCTTGAGTCCGATGGAACATCTTCTTTTCTAGTCATCTCAACCATGCTATGGAATCAAAGAATGGGACACATAGGAGAGAAAGGTATTTTTTCTATGCACAGTAAAGGTATGGTTGAAGGTCTCCCTAAATGTCCTGAAGAAATCGATTTATGTGAACATTGTATTTATGGTAAACAAATTTGTGTTAGGTTCTCATATGGTGCTACTAGAGATAAAGAAATATTGGAGTTAATACATAGTGATGTGTTTGGACCCATGTCGGTCCCTTCACTAGGAGGATCTCAGTATTATGTTTCTTTCATAAATGATTACTCAAATGAAATGGTTGTATTTTATGAGGAAGAAATCATAGGATTTTGGGAAATTTCAAGAGTTCAAATCTCTTGTGGAGAACCATACTGACAAAAATATCAAGGTGATAATAACTGATAATGGAGGAGAATTTTGTGGAAAAGCATTCGACTAGTTCTGCAGAAAACACAATATAACTTGACAAAACACAACTCCATACATGCCTCAACAGAACAGAGTTGCTGAAAGAATGAGCAGGATGTTGATGGAGAAAGCGAGCATGCTCAGTAGTGCAAGAGTTGCACAAGAATTCTGGGCAGAGGTAGTCGACACAGCATGTTTCTGGGTGAATTGGTTGTTGTCGACGGCTCTGGTCAACAAGACTCCATATGAGGCATGGGATGGTAAGAATCCCTCTCTTACACATCTCAGAGTGTTTGGGTGTGATGCCTTTGGGCATGTCCCAAAGGAGAAAAGAATTAAACTCGATTTCAAGTCGGATAAATGCATCTTCATCAGAAATAAGGACGAGATTAATGGATATAAGTTGTGGAACCCAATGACAAGGAAGGTGGTTTATAGTTGAGATGTGATCTTTAGCAAAGTTGAAGGAACTTCTAGGATTCAAGAGGTCGAAAGAGAAAAGGAACAAGAAAAGAAAGAGTTTGTAATGAATGATGAAAGTATGGATTCCAGAGAGTCGACTAAGTTCGATGATGAGGTGGAACAATAGACTTTGGACATGAGGAGGTATGGTCGACAAGACAACAACCAGAAAAGTATAGTCCATTTGAATTTCTCTCTGCTATTTCATTATCTTCCATAAAAAACGATCCTAGATTGGTAAAGGAAGCGATTGAATCGATAGAGAGAAAAATCTGGAAAAGGTCCATGGATAAAGAGATGGATTCCTTGAAGAAGAATGAAACATGGGATCTAGTTGCCTTACCAAATGGAAGGAAACCTATTGGTTGTAAGTGGGTTTTCAAGAAAAAATTGAATGCAATAGGTTAGGTCGAGAAGTACAAGGCTTGATTGGTAGCTAAAGGATATTCCCAAGTCGAGGGAATTGACTTCGGTGAAATTTTCTCGCCTGTTGCTAAGCTAACTTCCATAAGGGTACTAATGTCTTTAGTTGCAAAATTTGATCTTGAGATAGAGAAAATGGTTATAAAGACATCATTTCTTCATGGTTATCTTGAAGAATAAATCTATATGAAGTAGCATAAAGGGTTTATAGTAGATGAAAAAAGGGAGTTGGTTTGTAAGCTCAAGAAGTCTCTCTACGGTCTAAAGAAATCACACAAGATGTTGTATCAAAATTTTGATATGTATATCCAGCATATGGGGTTTGTGAGAAGTCAAGCAGATCACTGTGTGTATTTAAAGAAATTCGGTGATCACTTTGTCTATGTGGCTTTGTATGTCAACGACATGTTGTTGGTTGGGAATAACATGGATCTGATAAAGGAGGTGAAACTGTAGTTATCCTCTAAGTTCAACATGAAGGATATTGAAGCAGAAAATCTCATTCTTGGAATAGAAATACAAAGAGATTGTGCAGGTAGAAGACTTTGGTTAAGCCAAAAGAAATATGTTGAGACAATTCTGAAACGTTTGAACATACAGGATAATCGACCGGTCAAGGTTCGTATTCCTATAGGATTCAAGTTATCTGTTGAATAGTATCCAAAGACAAAAGAATAAAAGGAGTACATGTTACGTGTTCCCTATGTTAGAGTTGTCAGTAGTCTGCTGTATGCCATGGCCTCTACACGACTGGATATTTCCCATGCAGTGGACATATTGAGCAGGTATATGTCAATGCCTGGAAAAGAGCACCAGACCGTAGTCATGGGAGTATTCAGGTATCTACTTGGCATGACATATTTTGTAATCTATTATGGAGGAGAGAACGAGGATAGTAAGGGATTTAATGTACATGGTTTTGTTGATTCTGACTGGGTTGGAGACATCAATCGCAGATGGTTGACTATCGGATATGTGTTCAAGTTATTTTCTGGAGAAGTTAGTTGGATGAGTATAATGCAATCAATCGTTGCACTATTGAATATTGAAGTTGAATATATGGAAACTACTCATACGTGCAAGGAATCTGTTTGGTTGAGGTGATTATGTTTAGATGTTGGATTTGGGAAGAATGTTGTTAGGTTGGATTGTGACAGTCAAAGTGAAATCTTCTTGGTGATGAATCCAACATATCATTTGAAGATGAAACACATTGATGTTCAATATAATTTCGTGAGGGAGATGGTGGAAAAAAGGTGTTACTGGAAAAGGTAGACACGGTGAAGAACATTGCAGACTCATTGACGAAGTCAGTAAGCACAGAGAATTTTTCCGAGTGTAGGGAAACGATGGGCTTGGAAACCTTGCTGAAATGAACTAAATTTATGGATCTCTTGTTTTATGCAAAGAAGACAACAAGTGGGATAATGTTTGTAATGTTATATTCTTTGCATGAGATAGTCGACCGATATAGGTCGATTGAATTCAAAGGCATTAGATAGTGGAAGTTAGGTCGACCAATCGATTGGATAAGTTGTTTCTTCGAAAACAACAACTAGTCGATGGAAGTCAATGAAGCATGCACTCAATGCGCACTTGGATGACTGGGTTCCCAATGGATAGTTGACTACGATTGTCAAGTCAAATTAGAATAAACATATTTGGTTAGAAGGTTATGGACCGCCATTAATGAGCAGTTAGTTGTCTTGCACCTATAAATAAGATGTAATGGCTATGTAAGATGAATGATGAGTGAATCTTGTATTTTTTAAGATTAGAAGCGTAATAGTGAGTGTTGACTGTGATGTATCGGCACCACCCAAGTGTAGATAATTTATGCTTGATAATAGATGAGCCGAGAGATCACTAGTTTGCTAGTTTTCCCAAGATTGGGTTTCCAGGGTAATTTTAGGGTTATGTGTTATAGACTTTGTGAGATTATCATTGAGATATAGAGACAAAGTTAAAATTCACACTAATTCTAACAAAGATCAAAAGAATTGAGCATGAAAAATAGAGAAGGAAAAACTGTGTTACAACACAAGAGAATCAAGAACAATTGGAAAAATTCAATTACCTCATTATTTAGTAAAATGTGTACATAAATAATACATCTCGAAAGGAGAAATTCGTGAGCCCAAAGAGGCAGTTGGAATCCACACATGTGGAAGGATTAGTTTGCATTGGAACCATCTCCTAATAAGGTTCAGTGGACACTGATGATGAATGGCTAGTCAACTGAGGTGGACTGGTGCATGATTGAGTCACTGGGGCTAGAAATTAGGGGATGCGACTCCAAGGGGGGGGATAATGACTTGTAGTGGTCAAAATATGCACTCCTACACTTAGTGGCAGTGAAACTAGGTGTAACAGTTAGTTAACTAGTCAATCAAGGGTACAAGGCACCCTAAATCATGGAACTGACTGTGCTAACTCCTAAAATCATGCATGAGGGCGCCTTTGTAACTTAGTGATGTAACCAAGGTGCTCTGAGTGGATAAGAGGGCTAATGATGACAAAAATTAATCTCAAGGGGGGGTAAACTAAGGACTAGGTGCTAGGATACTCAACTATCAATGCATGGATGCATGGAGTGTTGCATGGAATGCATGCATGCATGCAAAACCAAGATGAGATGGTTATAATATTCCAACACCCCCCCTTAATCCTGACTATGTGAGGAAAGATAAAAAAATGGGGCCCTGGTAACTGAGACCAAAGGTCACCCTTTAGTAAATTTATTAGTCCATATAAGTGAGGAAAGAGGGAAAACCCTGTGGGAACAAAAACCCCCCTCAATATGGACATAAAACACACCAAAAAATTAATTTCTCCAAACTCAAGTAGGTGTGATGCTTGATCATATGTCTGGAGGTATATTCCTCTTGGGAAGAAGTGGATCATGCTCCAAAAACATGTGCTTGAATTCTCCTTCAGTGGATGCAAGCGAATCTGGAGGCTTTTTGAACTTGCTCTTCACACCAAACATGGTGAGAACAAATCCAAAAATATGAATATCATCCTGGAACCTGTAATTCGAACCAGCTAAGGTATGATAAAGTCCAGGAATGTGTAGATGGTTATTTGATATCTCCTTTGAACCAACATAGGTGAGATCATAACCAAATGAACCATGACATGTTGGTGGTGTCTTGGACTTCAAATCAGCTCCTAGAATTGATAGATGGTTTCTTATGATCTCCTTTGAACCATCAGGGGTGATATCAAAACCAAAATATGCATGAGACTTGAACCCAAGAGAATGGTAGTGTCCTCCATTTTCAATGAAACTTTGAGAACATGTCCCAATGATCAAATAGAATTTCATATGAAGCATGTTATCAAGGAGGGTGAATGCATCACCTCCAAACTCTGATTTAACCTCCAAAACATTAGCTAGATCATCATTATGCACACCAACAAACTCATGGGAAGTAGAGAATTTGAAACTGTCTTCAACATCTAGAGTAATAACTAACATATCTTGCGTAGAATTTGAAATAGAATACATTGAGAACATGAGTGAGGACTGGATAGTCTCTCCAAAAGGATCATCTTCATTAGTTGTATCACTTTCATCTACATTAGCTACATGGGAAGGGGACAATTCGAAACTGTCTTCAAGTTCTAGAGCAACAGAGGAAGGAATGTCTTCAACATGAACTTTGTGTGTTGAATCTGCAACTTCTTCTTCATCTTGAAGAAATTCATCATGAGAGATGCTTGAGGCGGAGATATAAATAGAGAGAACACTTGAGGAGGTATCACTGGGATTGTTCTCCAAATGATTTGCACCAATCTCTTCATTCTACTTGTCAAATGTTTTGTCCAATTGGGTCTAGAGACCACTTGTATATTCAACATTTTCCATGAGGTAGCGCATACTAGGAGGCATAGCAAGACACATTGCTCAATAGGCTCCATCACAGTCATTTATCCAATAATTCTTCTCTTCATAGGAAGCAGAATCTCTCATAACACCAATACACGTATCAAAAAGACCATGTCTCTTCAGATATGCTATCATATTTGGTTTCCACTCATCATAGTTGAATAGAGAGAGAGGAGGAATTGCTTTCAAATTCACGGAAGCTGTTGTAGAATACCTGCACAAAAAAGATTTGAAAATCTCTCTGGAAGATTACTTTTCTCAACAAAGCTTTGATACCATGTGATATTTTGTGAGATTCTCATAGAGATCTAGAGACAAAGATAAAATTCACACTAAGTCTAACAGAGATCAAAATAATTGAGCATGCAAAATAGAGAAGGAAAAACTGTGTTACAACAAAAGAGAATGAAGAACAATTGGAAAAACTTCCATTACCTCATTAGTCAGTAAAATGTGTACATAAATAATACATCTCCAAAGGAGAAATTCGTGAACCAAAATAGGCAGTTGGAATCCACACAAGTGGCAGGCTTAGTTTGCATTTGAACCATCTCCTGATAAGGTCTAGTGGCCATCGATGATGAATGGATAGTCAACTAAGGTGGACTGGTGCATGATTTAGTCATTGGGTCTAGAAATTAGGGGACGAGACTCCAAGGGGGGGGGATACTGACTTGTAGTGGTCAAAATAGGTGCTCCTACACTCAGTGGCAATGAAACTAGGTGTAACAGCCAGTTAACTAGTCAATCAAGGGGACAAGGCACCCTAAATAAGGGAACTGACTATGCTAACTCTTAAAATCATGCATGAGGACGCCTTTGTACTTAAATTATGTAACCAAGGCACTCTGAGTGGATAATAGGGATAATGATGACCAAAATTAACTCCAGGGGGCCTTAATTAAGGACTAGGTGCTAGGAGACTCAACTATCAATGCATGGATGCATGGAATGCATGCATGCATGCAAAACCAAGATGAGATGGTTGGAATATTCCAACATCCCCCCTTAAGCATGACTATGTGAGGAAAGATCATAAATAGGGACCTGGTAAATGAGACCAAAGGTCGCCCTTTACAAATTTATTAGTCCATATAAGTGAGGAAAGAGGGAAAACCCTGTGGGAACAAAACCCCCCTCAAGATGGACATAAAACACACCAAAAACTTAATTGCTCCAAACTCAAGTAGGTGTGATGCTTGATAATATGTCTGGAAGTATATTCCTCTTGGGAAGAAGTGGATCATGCTACAAAAACATGTGCTTGAATTCTCCTTCAGTGGATGCAAGTGAATCTGGAGGCTTTTTGAACTTGCTCTTCACACTAAACATAGTGAGAAAAAATCCAAAAATATGAAGATCATCCTAGAACCTGTAATTCGAACCAACTGAGGTAGGATCAAGTCCACGAATGTGTAGATGGTTCTTTGATATCTCCTTTGAACCAACATAGGTGAGATCGTAACCAAATGAACCATGACATGATGGTGATGGCTTGGACTTCAAATCAGCTCCAAGAATTGATAGGGTGAGATCAAAACCAAAATATGCATGAGACTTGAACCCAAGCGAATGATAGTGTCCTCCATCTTCAATGAAACTCTAAGAACTTGTGTCAATGATAAAATAGAAGTTAATAGGAAGCATGTGATCAAGGAGGGCGAATGCATCACCTCGAAACTCTGATTTAACCTCCAAAAAATTCAGTAGATCATCATTCTACACACCAACAAACTCATGGGAAGTAGAGAATTTGAAACTCTCTTCAACATCTAGAGTAGTAACTGACATATCTTGCTCATAATTCGAAATAGAATACATTGAGAACATGAGTGAGGAATGGAAAATATCTCCAAAAGGATCTACTTCATTAGTTGCATCACTTTCATCTGCATCATCTACATGGGAAGAGGACAATTCAAAATTGTCTTCAACTTCTAGAGAAACAAAGGAAGGAATGTATTCAACATGAACTTTGTGTGTTGAATCTGCATCTTCTTCTTCATCTTGAACAACTTCATCATGAGAGATGCTTGAGGTCGAGACATAATTAGAGAGAACACTTGAGGAGGTATCACTTGGCTTCTCCAAATGATTTGTACCAATATATTCATTCTACTTTCCAAATGCTTTGTCTAATTGGGTCTAGAGATCACTTGGATATGCAACATTTTCCATGAGGTAGTGCATACTAGGAGGCATAGCAAGACACATTGCTCAATAAGCTCCATCACAGTCATTTAGCCAATAATTCTTCTCTTCTTAGGAAGCAGAATATCTCATAACACCAAGACACATATCAAAAAGACCCTGTCTCTTCAGATATGCTATCATATTTGGTTTCCACTCATCGTAGTTGAATAGAGAGAGAGGAGGAACTACTTCAAATTCATGGAAGCTATTGTAGAATAGCTGCACAAAAAATATTTGAAAAATTCTCCAAAATATTACTTTGCTCAGCAAATCTCTAATACCATGGGAGATTTTGTGAGATTCTCACAGAGATATAGAGACAAAGATAAAATTCAAACTAAGTCTAACAGACATCAAAAGAATTGAGCATGAAAAATAGAGAAGGAAAAGCTGTGTTACAACACAAGAGAATGAAGAACAATTGGAAAAACTTCCATTACCTCATTATTTAGTAAAATGTGTACATAAATAATACATCTCCAAAGGAGAAATTTGTGATCCCAAAGAGGCAGTTGGAATTCACACAAGTGGTAGGCTTAGTTTGCATTGGAACCATTTCCCAATAAGGTCTAGTGGCCATCGATGATGAATGGATAATCAAATTGAGGTGGAATGGCACATGATTGAATCGTTGGGGCTATAAATTAGAGGATGAGACTCCAAGGGGGTGAAATACTGACTTGTAGTGGTCAAAATAGGTGCTCCTAAACTCAATGGCAGTGAAACTAGGTGTAACAATCAGTTAACTAGTCAATCTAGGGGAAAAGGAACCCTAAATCATGGAACTGATTGTGCTAACTCCTAAAATCATGCATGAGGGTTCCTTTGTAATTCAGTGATGTAACCAAGTCGCTATGAGTGAATAACAAGGATAATGATGACAAAAAATAATCTCTAGGGGGCCTAAATTAAGGACTAGGTGCTAGGAGACTCAACTATCAATGCATGGATGCATGGAGTGCTGCATGGAATGCATGCAAAGCATGCAAAACCAATATGAGATGGTTAGAATATTCCAACAACGTGTTGATGTGTTTTGTATTCCATTGTTATCTTAATGTTCAATGTGTTAACGATATGAATCAACTTGCAAACCTACTCATAATCGGTATTAGACTCCCAACAATAATGAGAAGGAACACTTGCCTATTGCATTATCCTAGGAATGATTGGAAGGATGTGATTCCTGATTCTCTACTTCCACGTCCTCTTGCAACTGATGGAATATTTATTCTTCTTGAATTCAATTGGAAAGGAACCCATAGAGATGTTCAAATTTGAGGCTAAAATTACAAACCGTTGTTGAGTGTTATGACCACAACCTTAAGCTTAGCACATTCCTCTCCTAAATCTTATATTTGCATTTTCTGTTTTACCAATATATCCATGATAATTGGATTCTAAGAGACTTATTGATGTTCTAATTCATGTCCTCTACTAGAGAATGAGAATATCGAAGTTATGTTCCCATTGATTATGTGGTGTTCCTTACCCCTAAAGCTTAAGAGGCACATAGTATATAGAAATATTAGAATGCAATAAACCACAAATAAGCAACACAAAACCATAAATATGAGATAGTAATAGAAGAATATAGCAGAAGAAAAAAAAAAAAAAAAAAAAAAAAAAAAAAAAAAAAAAAAAAAAGAAAGAAGAAAGAAAAGAAAGAAAGCAGCTTTGTTTTTATGGGAACAATGTTCACAGACCTCTTATGGTAGGGAGACCATTCACTTAAGCAGAGATCCATTACAATAATCTTGACCAAACACTTCATAGCCTTGAATCTCTTTAAATAGGATTCAAATATCCAAAGCCCTAACTACTTGACATGGTGAAAACAAAACTTCCTAATGGGTCTTAATTAATAAAAAGACCCTTTTTACATTGATTGTTAAACACTAACTTGTTCGGTTGCATTACAAATTTATAGCCTTATACTATGTATGATTAATTCTTAGAGTAAGGAAATTTAGGGTAGGACCTTATCATGCCCCCCCTTCAAAAGTAGTGTTTCCCTCAATGCTGAAGATACAAAAATTGTTGTAAAATGTTGGCTTGTTCCCAAGTTACATCTTCTAGCAACATGTTTTTCCATTGGATCAAAATTTCCTTGATGGTGCACCCATGCAATTGTATCTCCCTAGAAGCAAATATTGCATCTAGTTGAAGCCAAATGGACCCTTTCTTGTCCAATTCTAGTAAACTAGTATGTACTTTGCAATTTGATCCCACCACTTTTTTTAGGCAAGAGACATGGAAGATAGGGTGAATCTTGGAGTGGTTTGGTAGAGCAAGCTTATAGGCTACATGTCTAATGCATTATAGAATGGTGTAGGGTCCATGGAACTTTAGAGCGAGCTTCTGATGGAGATGGGACTTGAGAGATATTTTTTATATGGTTGTAGTTGAAGAAACACTCGATCCCCAACTTCAAAGGAGCACTGCTTGAAGCGATGTTGATAAGCTTGTTGCTTCATTCTGTTTTGGGCAAGAATTAGATTATCTTTCAGGATGTAGCTATGGTGCAGAGTGCGTCATCCATTTCTCTAACCTGTGAAGTACCTGGTATATAGGAAATATGATGTGAGAAAGATGCTCTTCTTATACCCAAAAATATTTTGGTTCCATGTATACCCGGGTGGAGGATTCCAGTCTTCTTGAATTTGTTTGATGAGGTGATGAACTATGTCTTGGGCCAACCATTCCTATCGTACTTCATCTAGCCATCCTGAGACTAGCAAGGATAAGGCAAAGAATGAACCCTCCACTTCAAAATGCCTAGAAAAGGCATTAACCACCACATTATCGAAACCCTTCGTATCTTTGATTTCATAATCATATCCCAACATCTTAGTGACTCAGGTATGCATAGATTTGGTTTGATTGTTCACCAATGTAAATTCTAGACATAGACTTAGATTATAGGGGGCATGTTGTATTCCCAGATACCTTGTTAATCAACTTTGAGGGGGTTAGGGTTTACTCCAAGTCAAGTTTAAAGAAGAGAATGTTAGGTCAATCTTGACTTGGTAAAACAATAATTATATTAAGGTGTATTTGGTAATTAATGGGTTTACCCTAGGTGGTTTATGGGCCCATGGTATTGGGTAACCCATGGTATTTTCCAATAGTATTTGATGTGATGAAGCCTATTTAAAGGCTTGGAGAGCTTCGTTGTAAAGATTCTCATGTGGTAGGTGTTGGCTAGATTGACCATGACTTAGCCGAATTTGCTAAGGGTAATGAAATATATATTTGAAGGTTAGATTTCTTGTTAACGACTTATATAATAACTAATGGGTTATGCACCCCACTACCTATTTAATACCATGAATGTTATTGGCATATAAAGTATCATGCATGCCTTGGGTGAGACCTCGTCCTTTAGGAAGATATGCACTAAACTAATACATATTGAATTAGACACCTTTTATGGACCTTGAGTCTATCATAGACAACAATATGACCAACATTATTTACCCAACAAAGGTGAATAAAAGATTTGATCATATTTATACAAAAAAAAAAGATATTACATACATAGAAAGTATGACCCAAAAACTATTACAAACATTAAAAATAATCATAATTGTCACCATATCTCTTTACTCTTAATTGTTCTTACAAAGTTGTCGGTCCATTGACATTCCACTAACATAATCAAAGTTAACAGGATCAAATTTGACTATTTGAACTCTACAAAATGACATTTTGGCATTTGAACATCAATAGTTTGACGTTGGGGCCAAACACACAAGAAAAAAAACTAATTTTTCAATAATTTATAATAATTTTTTGTGTCCTAATGATTATATTCCTCATCCAAATGTAGTAGTGATAGGTGTTATGACTTTCATTACGTACATCATTGTTTCTAATTTTTTATGATTAGTTTAAGGATAAAACTATACAAATGGAGTGAAACTGGATTTGGTTTGACAGTTATGCTAGTTAATTAAAAAAGCCCACATATTTCAATGGTTGTAGTTATTGCAAAAAAAATACATGGTGCCGCATATGTGGAACTATTTTGAGACTTGCGAAGGGAAATGAGAAAATTATGGAGTTGTTGTGTGTCAAAATATCCCTACATAAGAAGGAGTTGAAATTATGTACAAATTCCCCTATTTATGATGTAAAATTTATAGGTGTATGGTGTATGGAAATAATGGTAGAGGGGATTTTTACGGAGAAAAAATTCCTATGGCTTGGGGTAGACCACAACAAACATATGGACTCGAGAAATCAACTCACTCGCCAATATATGCTATATAAATGTAAATGTTGATAAACAAAATAAAGGACCTACCTCAACCGGACGTATGATGAAGAATTCCGTTGACCTTTCGAATCACAACACTTGAACCTGCAGCTTAGCCTCAATAATAAACGCAAACAAGTGCATATGATATATCAAAGAGGTAAGCATATACAATAGCATAATCCATGATATATATAAGCAAATGTACCCAATGATAATAAATGATCATTCACAATATAAATGGACGAGAAAATGAGTATTTCTATTAATATAAACAAGAAGTACAAGATACAACCTCCTGTCGGAAACTCATATGAACCAAGAACTAGGTCCCTCCACTTGTGCCTCCACCACTTCAATCCCCCATACAATGTAAAACTCACGAGTAAAAGAACAAATCATTCACAATATATGAAACAGTTTGGGAGGTGAACATAAATGGTTCACAGCAACTAGGATCAATGGATGTAGACTCAAGCAATAGCAATCAAGGCAAAATTTTGGTAAAGTTTCGATGCTCTTCTCTTTCTCCTCCCTCCATGCATCGCAATAGCTCAATATATAACCCTCCAAAGGCAAATGAAAGGTTGAATCGAGTCGTTTCAAGATACATGGAAGGCCAAAGATCACAATGGACGCTTTTTGGAGTGAAAAATAGATATTTTACTCTCATTCACCAAAAAAGTTGATGTACGCAGGTTGTAGTGATGCAACCAGTGCATACGCGAGTTGTACTAAAGAAGCTCGCATATAGGAGGAAAAATAGGTAAAATGGGTTTAAGGAGAACCAATAATAAGGTTTTGAGTCTACAAATGGGTAAGGGAGGCCAAGGAGTGTTAATGCTCACAAGGTGGCAAAATACGGTGCAACAGGGATAAGAGTATGAGTGGAATCAATAAGGAAAATATATGTGCAAATATTTTTAGGAGGTGGTTGGGGTAGATCAATCATATGAAAACCATTTGCATGGGAATCATAGTTTTCATTCAGTTTGAGGTTCTAACTACATTGCATTTGAACTATGGATGATAAAAAATTCCTACTTCTATCCCCCATGTGCCGATGGTTGGAATGAGTGAGAATCATCAAAATGTATTGATATATGAGATAATGTATTTATTTCTCTTGGTCAATGTACAATTCCTGAATTAACCTCATTAGAGGGGGGCAATAATCTATTTCATTGTATTATCATGTCTTAGATCTTGTACAACCTAGTATGATTTCCAGTCTCCTTAACCTATTCATTGGGCATTAATGACCTTATCTTATATCTATTTCAAATTCATTGCATCTCCATTTATTTCAATAATGTAAATCATTGTACATTATATTATTGCATGGAAAATATATGTAGTGGCTTCCCCGGAAAATAATGATTTGGGGGGATTATTTGTTGGCACGTTGTTTAGAGTTAAAAAATGATTCAATATATCTTTAATTGATGATGAAGGCAACCACTTCTGGGTTGGGTCAATGGTTGTTAAAGGAAAATACTTCACAAAAATGATAACAACACAATAAATAAGAGTGATTATGTGTTTAGGGATTAAATATCGGGTGCAAGTGTGTACCATTTTGTGAACTTAATCATTGGTACAAACCTCTAGTTACAAATGATGCCTGGAAGAAAGTCGTTGTTAGGGACCTACCCTAACTCTCCTTACTCTAAGAATTAATCATACATAGTATAAGGTCATAAATTTGTAGTAAGGAATAAGTTAGTGTTCAACAATCAATGTAAAAAGGGTCTCTTTATTAATTAAGACCCATTAGGAAGTTGTATTTTGACAATGTCAACTAGTTAGGGTTTTGGACATTTGAATCCTATTTAAAGAAGATTCAAGGCTATGAAGTGTTTTGTGAAGAATATTGTAAAATATATTTGCTCAAGTGAATGGTCATCCTACCATAAGAGACGTGTGAACATTGTTCCCATAATAATAAATCTCTTTTTCCACCATATTCTTTTATTATTGTCTCATATTTATGGTTTTTTGTTGCTTATTTTTGGTTTATTGCATGCTAATCTTGCTATATACTATGTGATTCTCAAGTTACAGGGGAAAACAACACCACACATGGTATCATAGACACGATCTTGAGACAACAGACCACCAATAATTGATAGAATTGTTTTTAGGTTAGAGACGTGTTCCAACATCTGAAAGTAATCATCGAGAAATGCCATTCAATAGATAAACATGTGGTTGGGGAAAAATACACACAACGAATACAATTGGTACATAGTCATGTTGTACCCTCGTTTGGTGCAATTGTTGGAAATTGTTGTAACACTTGTTGGTACTCCAAGTAGTACCACATCAAACAAGACCTGCACATGAAATAACTTCCATGTACCCTATGGTATATAGGAAGTCTCGTAGCTCACCTAAAACCAGCCTATAATCATCTTATTTCTATAGTGGCACCGAGCACATAACTTAGGAAGATACTCTTGTGTACCTGGGTAGTCGAGTAGTGTGGATAAGGGAATGGTTGAGCCTCCTTAATTAGTACCCTGAGAAATTAGGCCGAGTACTACTGTTGGAACCCACATGTATATAAGAGAGCTATAGCGCATGAAAATCCCTTGACTTCAAAAACCTGGAAAAAATGGAAACCCTTCTCTTTGCAACTTGTTTGTGATATTTCTTCATTTTGTCTCAACAACAAGCAAATTCGTTGGGGTAGGTTGCATGAAATTCCTACATATTTGAATCTAATAGGTATTTGGAAATTCTGTCAATGTAATAACATTCAACCCTAGCATAAAAAAATTAAAAAATGTAGAGGGTCCATAAAACCCTTATTTGAGATCTGCCTCATTAGAATCCTTGCATTTCCCTGATTGTTTTGATATATAATTGGCATAACCTTTTGTCGTGAGTCCCATAAACCATTATTTGTGGCCTACCTCTACAGAATCCTTACCTCGTACTAATCATTTTGATATATATCTCCCAAAACCCTATTTTGGTAGACCCTACCCCTCTCCTTTTTTAATTCCTAATTTTTTGCTCTAATGGCACACACCCACCACCAAGACAACATGGGGAATACCAACTAGAATCCACCCCAACCCAATATGAAACCCTCCACTCAACCTCTTAACCTTCAAACCCTCACCTCTAATGTGATCCAACTCACCTAGAAAGTAGACCAACTCACCCAGTGGATGACCAAACAATAAAATAAGTACTCTAACATCCATTTCTTGCTAAATACTTTTTCCCAACATTGTAGATATGTTCCACATCCCTTTGACACCCCCACCCGAAGATATAGCCATTGAACACCAAGCATCTCACTCTCTATTCTCAAAACACCAGTATCCCTCCTTTGAAGACAACTACATTGCATTGTTTTCCAAAGATTGACATTTGCGAATTTGATGGCTTCGACCCCTCACTAGTTGAGTGACTCAAATGGAGCATTATTTTTCACTCCATGGCCTTAAAGATGATCTCCAAAAGTTGAAAATTGGGGTCTTATATTTGGATTCCGAACAATGGCAGTGGTGGCAATGGTACTGTTATCAGCTAAGTTGCACTTAGGTGATTACAAGTGAGCTTGTGAATATAGAACAAGTGTACTTGTTCATAATCAGAAGATCATAAGTCCTAGCAAGCCACCTTGGCCCTTTTTTTTAATAAAACCACATGTCCATGCCCTACGGGGAAATTGTAAAAAATGTCATAGCATGATGCTTTTGTAAAGGACTCGGCTTTCCTAGGACTTAGTTATTAGTTCGACTATCCCAGAGTGTTTTTTCCCTTGTTAATTATATGTTGTTGAATAAATGGCATATAATTTTCGAGTTTTTCAATCATACCTCCAAAGTTGGGGTGATCGGCATGATTTCTCGGTCTTAGGAGGTTATTAGAGTTCAAGTGTCAATGTATATTACCATGATAGATATTAAAATTGAGTCATATGGACATGTGTTAGGTCCCCTTATTTATTTATTTTAATTCTGAGAAAAAAAATTCCCGTGAAATTAGACTATTTTTTAATAGTTTAATTGGAAAAATTAAAAATGTAATAAAAGTATGGTTTGTGTGCATAATTTGTCAAGTAGATGCAACTCGTTTTCTAAGCCAGAGCATCCACTAGACCCATTAACCCACTTATCCTAAGTGTTGAGTAAGTATTTATCTCAGAAAAATAATATTTACTCAAGAAACCTAAAAAGACCAATTTAATTGGCAAAAAAGACATAATAAAGGCAAAATCCCAATCCCATGGATCAACAAAATGTGTTGGAATCAAATCTCCTTTGATTGGCAATCAAATTAGGGAGAATATTGAGAAAATAAATAAATGATTTGATTGAAGATTGGAGATCCATCAAAGGGGGGGGCGAATTTGTGGTTGGAGAGGTGTCAAGTGGAGGTTGAAAAGTGTCAAATGGTTAGAGAAAGGTGTCATTAACCTCCCGAAACCTCTCACATGTGTCAACAAGCATTTTCCAAGTGTATCAACTCATTTCTCCAAGTGTCAAAGAGGATTTCTCTTGGTTTTTCTATATAATGAGGCTTCATTCTCTCATTTAAAGGAGTTGGAGTTGTGGAGAATAGTAGTCTTGCTATTTGTAATTGTCTTATTCTTTTCATTGTTGGAATAAAGAGTTCAAGCTTTGGAGGCTCATTGGTGTAGTGTCTTTGTGTTGGATGATCATGGCCATGCATGTTTGAGGTAACTTGTATTTAATTAAATTCTTCTTGCAACTTTGTATGGTGAATCTAGATTTGGTAGGATTGTTCTCAATCGATAGGAAGGAATCATTTAATAAGTTTATTTCTTGGTTCCTTTTGTTCATATATGTTGAAGAATGTAGATCTAGCATCTTAATAAGTTTATTATTATGCTTCTATTTTTTCTCATATATGTGTAACTAGATCTCACAAACTTTGTTGCAAGTATCTTTCGAAATAGCTGCAGGTAACCATGGATTGGAGCTTGAATAAGCTTGTTCTCCCTCTCTCCAAGCTTTCATGTGGCTTAGTCCAATTGCATTCCACCAAAAAATTTCTACAAGAACTCTATCCGGCATCAAGATCGCTTCTCCTTCTCTTTCTCCTCTTAAAGAAATATCTTCTCCTTGGTTACTTGCTAGACCTATAGATCTATGCTTCAAATTTCAATTACTAAGTAGATATGATTTATGTGTTTAGTTTATGCTTATATCTAAAGTCCTTTTGAAGTTTTATCATAAAAAGTAGATGTACCTAGGAAGCTATTTCATTTTGCAAGTTCTTTCAAAGTACAATTTTTATCTTGCATGTTAAATGGATTATTTTGGGTTTAATAGATAAATCTAGAAAAGTTAAAGTGCTTTATTGGCTGCCCTCAAAAGCAAGCCAACATCCTCAAAAGGACTCATCATTTTGAGTCATATTCATTCAATTTTTTCAAGTACATTAGCCTAGATTTTTCCGTAATTTTTGTAGTTGCCCAAATCACTTTTAAAATTGATTTTGGGCATTTTCGAACACTAATTTGTTCGCTGTCCTCATTTTGTTTTTAGCAGGTTTTTGTCTTTTAATGGCAAAAAATTGAGTTTGAGGCCAAACCAAAGCTTCCCAGAGCTTCCTAATTTCATTGGGAAATTTACACTTGTATTTTTGTAAGCTTTTGGATCTAGATTTGTAAAGATCCAAAGCATTTATTTCTTCCAATTTCATTGTAAATCATAAATAAAAAGAGCTCAGTAGACAATTCCAGTGCCTGGCCCTAATCCCCATAGGGGGGGTTCGCATTTTTTTTACTTTTATTTTTTTATTTTTTCATTTTTTTTCTAGATTAGTTTTCCTTATGTTTTAGTAATTAAACAAAATCACAAAGCACACAAAAATGTCCTCAAAGGACTCATTACAATTGATTTATCCATCTTTCATTTTTGGTGCTACAATTACAATTGTTCCTAAAATACAAACTAAAATTTACCCCCCTTGCTCTACCGAAGTACTCCACCATTTTGGTGTGAAGAAAAGATACTCTTGGGGTTTAGTTTAGCTTAATCATCCACTTTAAATACTTAATAAAATGAACCAATGCTCCAAGCCCAAAGTATGCTCTTGACCACTGCAGCATAGTCTGAATAGTTTGGCTCAATCAGAAACGAGTGCAAGGCACTTAGCTTTAATAGGGAAATCAAATCGAACCAAATTCTAAGAACTCGGAAGGTTGCATGGGAAGAAACTATAGAGTCATCATGCTACTTTAAGAAGGTTCATGATCGTCTGGTTGGACACTTGGTGAAGCTGCTATAGCACTTAGTTCGAAGGGTTAGGTCTCTTTTGGGCCAAACCAAGAATTTTACCCACTCCTTAATATCAATTAATAAATTTAAAATAAACCAACAAGCCTCTTGCAATACTTTCACAACCCTACATAGCAATTGCACTCATTCTCGACACTGGTCATCTTTTCATTTTATGGTTAAATCAATTTATAAAATGTCATGATTGCATCTTTTATCAATCATGTGTAGTGTTGAATAACTAAATTAAATATTTGCAAACAATGTCTTGGTAGTTATTTTTTCCATCTTGTCATTATTCACTCCTAGAATAGATTTTATTTCATTGTTATAGTTTAAAATCCTTGGTTATTCTTATAGGGACCACCCCCCTTGGCTTCTCTAGGAGTAATCCTAGAAGGAGGAGTCAAGTAATCAAGTGACAACACTTGACTCTCACTTGCCCCCAAGGAACGCACCTAAGCAGCTTGAATATTTATGCTGCGATAATCCCCGGGTGTTTGTTCTAGCGGCAACAGGTACCATAAATCCTATCATTGTTGTGTCCCTTGGAGCCAATTTGTGGATATCCTTCATGAGGGATTTAACCGTGACACCCATTATTTATGCCAATAAATTGCACCAAACAGGTACTATTTTTTACTACATGACAACATTTGAGCAGTTGGCCATCCACACCGAAGGGTTATTTGATTCTTTTTTTCGAAAATGTTTCATTAGTGGACTCAAGGAGGCAATTTGTACACATGTCCTCATGCAATGAACCTCCACTTGGTTGGAAAATTTGAATAGAGATCATGAATTAGAATTGGTCCTCAATGCCCAAACCAATCACCCTTTGCTTCCTCCTCTCACCGTATCTCCCATAAATCCACCTCTCGTCAACCTCCCCACCCCACCTTTCTGCATCCATAAGCTTACCCCAGAGGCAATGGATAAGTGTCAGCGCCTCGGCCTTTGCTATAGTTTTGATGAAAAATATGTCGGAGGACATAATAAAGAATATAAAATCTTCTTGATAGAAGCCACCCCCTCCTAAGGTCCCAAACTCCAACACACTGGAACCTATACCCGAACTGGAAGGTGATAACCAAACATTTCTTCTCGAAGATGCTTTTGATATGCTAGTTCTCGAAGAGAAATGAAAAATTTCCATTCATGCTTTATCCTTTTTTTCCACTCCTCAGACGCTGAATTTGATTGACTACATAAAGCACATGAAAGTCATCGTGCTAATTGACAGTGTCAACACCCATAATTTAATCCATAGGCACCCATACTTTCCAATTTCCAAATCCTAATAGCCAACGTGGATACAATGAAATGTGGTGGCCGATGTGAGAATGTCAAACTTTAAATGGGATACTTCCATCTAAGGAATCATATGTTTTCTATTGACATGGGTGGTTGTGACATTGTTTTGGGGGTTGAATGGCTCAGGACCTTATGCCCTGTCACAATGGATTTATGTAAACTATTTCTTCGTTTTACTCAGGCAAGGCACACACATCACCTTCATGGAATTACTCCAAGTTTTGAAATTATGTCTTCTCACTGCATGGAGAAACTGTTGAAGAAGTGCCACTCAGGTGTTATTTCCCAGTTCCATTCCATGCACATTTAGGACACCCCCCGAGATATTCACCTTGAATTGCAACAGGTTCTCTCCAAGTACCAACAAGTTTTTGATGCGCCCAAGGGTTTACCTCCACATCATGGGGAACATGACCATCATGTTCCTTTAATTCCAAAGATTCAACCCCCCAATGTCCATCCTTACCACCATGATTATTCCCAAAAGAATGAAATTGAAAAGATCATTCAGGAATTGTTGTTCGCTAATGTTATTTGTCCTAGAAACGACCCTTATTCTTCGCATGTGTTTATGGTCCTAAAAACTAAAGGTGGTTGATGCATGTTTCTTTATTTCCAAGCTCTCAATAAAATCACAATCAAAGAAAAAATTCCTATTCCATCCATTGATGATCTCTTGGACGAGTTGCATGGTGCCAATTTTTTCACCAAACTCGAACTTCATTTGGGCTACCATCAAATCCGGATGAAAGAGGAAAATATACCCAAAACAAATTTCCACATTGATGAATGTCTTTATGAGTTCTTGTCACTCCCTTCAACATCTACAATGTCCCATCCACTTTTCAAAGTCCCATGAATAAGATTTTTCACTCTTTCCTCTACCATTTTGTTTGGTTTTCTTCGATGATATATTGGTCTACAACCCCACCTTGGAAATCCATCTCCATAATGTTTCTCATACTTTCACTTATTACAGGACCAATAAATATTTGTGAAACACTCCAAGTGTGCTTTTGGGGTGACTAAGGTTGAATACTTGGGCCATGTTGTGAGTCAAGATGGGGTGCGGGTGGATCGGAAGAAAGTAGAGGCTATGAAGAACTTGTTGCGCCCCAACACTCTCAAGATTTTGTGAGGATTCCTTGCCCTTAGCTATTACAATAAGTTTGTGGTGAAATATGGGAATATTGCAATTCCTATGACAACATTGCTTAAAAATAATGCCTTTTCCTGGCATGAAACAATGGAACAGGTTGATGCCATCAAGGAGGTCATGTGTACTATGCATATTCTATCCATGTTGTATTTCACTAAGACATTCATCTTGGAATGTGATTCCTATGGTCTTGAACTAGGAGATGTCTTATCACAGGAAGGACAACCCTTGGATTTCACTAGTAAGTAGTTCCTTGACAAAAACTTGGGAAAATACACGTATGGAAAAAAATGATGGCTATCCTTCATGCAGTTAATACATCGTGCCCCTATCTAATCAACCGACATTTCTAGATCCAGACTGGCCATCATAGTCTCATGTATTTCCTTGAACAACATATTTCCTCACCCGAGCAATAGAAATGGGTCACTAAGATGTTGGGTTATGATTACGAAATCATATATAAGAAGGGTCACGACAATGTGGTGGTTCATGCCTTGTTTAGGAAATTTGAAGAGGAGGGATCATTATTCACTTTATCCTTGCCAGTCCCAGGATGGCTAAACGAGATGTGACAATAATGGTTGTCCCGGGACACAATTCACCACCTCATCAAACGGCTTCAAGAAAACATGAATCCTCCACTCGGTTATACATTGAACTAAAATATTTTGAGGTATTAGGAGCACATATTTCTCACATCAGATTCTGCATTGAAACCAAACATATTGGTCGAATTACATTCATCACCCACATTGGTTCACTCAGTATTTCATAAATATTATGAAAGAATTAAGTGTTATTTCTTATGGGAAGGAATGAAAAAGATATCCATAACTTTGTTGCTGCATGCGACACTTGCCAATGACATAAGGGTGAAACAATGAAGACACCAAGGGATTTGTAGCCACTCCCCATTCCTAATCATATATGGAGAGACATCTCTATGGATTTGATTGCGAGGCTTCCTTAGGCATGAGATAAAACAATCATTATGGTGGTAGTAGATCATATAACCACATATGCCCATTTATGTGCCTTACCACCCACTTTTACACCCTCTTTGGTGTCCCAAGTTTTTGTGGATCAAATTTTCAAACTCCACGGCATGCCCACTTCCATGTCTTTGATCATGACCCAAATTTTACCAGCAAGTTTTGGAAAGAGTTGTTAAAAATTCAAGGCACTTGGTTGAATCTCACCATAGCATACCACCCCCAAACATATGGTCAAAATAAAGTGCTTGTTGGAGCAAAATACCTTCTCCATAGCATAATTATCCTACCTGGTGACCAAGACCTTGACTTCATGATTCTAGTGGGACAAAACTCACTCATATTGACCATTCGATTCACCCTAGAGCCCAATTCTAATATCTAGGGGTCCTAAACCACCTTACCTACCACTGAAAGGAAACCCTAATGACCAATTTTGGATGACCTAGTCGCATTCCTAGATTTGGGGGTGCTTCCCTTGATTTGGGGAGATTTTCCCTGATTTTTGGAATTTTGGAGTTCAACCTTAGTTAGTGACTAAAATAAATCCCCTAATTTAGCTCCTAACTGACCATTCATGTACAAATTTATCCACTAGTACCATTGTTGACTCAATTAGGGTTTTGCATGCTCATAACAATCAATGCATGAGCTGCCTTTAGTCAAAACTAGTGGTTGTAAAATCACAAGTCAGTGTAACTTAGTTAAGGAGAGTAAGCATGGCTAACTAAGGGTCCTTGGATCAAGTTAATATTGAATTGACTATCTTACATTGGATGAGAAATTCGAGTTGCCTCTTGACCTAATTCAAATTACCTTCCTTTAAATATTGTTCACCTCCATTCATTCAAGTTAATGAAATACGCCATTCTTTTCTTACTATCTACTTCTAGTTTTTGTGTAATAATATAAGTTAAATAATTTGTTACATGATAATTTGTTTGTTGATTTGATTTTCACTATATATCTCTTTATTTTATGTGCTATATCTATATGTTCAAATCTTATATGGTTTCAAAGCAGTAGGGGTACTAAACTAGTTAGTGTACTAGTGATTTTTTGTCAGAGATCAAGATTTTGTAGGTTAAATAAGGGATTTTGCAGCCACCAAAGAGCTCATTTGCAACCATTATTAAAGTTCTCATCTACAACCATAAAAATGCTCATTTGAAGCCATCAAAGAAGTGCATTTGCAACCATCAAAGAAGTGCTCATTTACAACCATCAAATAAGTGCATTTGCAACCACCAAAGAGCTCATTTGCAGCCATCAAAATTTTATTTTGTAGCCATCAAAGAGCTCATTTGCAACCATGTATCTTCTATATCCCTAGCTCAATTTCTACACAGTTGATATGCTAGATCCAATCTTGTTGAAGGAGGCCCTAGAAGCTTCACAACACATGTCCTACAAGGACATATTCACATACATTGAGAAGATGAAAGAGGCCGCATAAGCTTCCCAAGATATGGACTACGAGGACATATGCACATCCATGATCCTCCACTCAGCTGAGGAATACCCTTTTACAGGCCCAAACGAAAAGGTGATATACAAATTTATTCTCTCCAAATTGAGCTTTTATTACAGTATCTTTTATGCTTTCCACTCTACTAAATTGTCTCTTGGAACCTCCTATAAAATGCCTTCTTTGGATTCATTTGTGGCTTCTCTCCTTCAAAATAAAGATAATATCTAACAGATGAGCCTCCAAAATACCTCAAGATGCATGCACTTGTAGCTAATGAGGAGAAGAAGGGTGCAAGTAAGCAAAATCCCCCATACAAAGGAAAAAAGGAGAAACAACCAAGGATTTATCATGAAGATTTCGACTCCGAAAATGGAAAGAATGAATAGGAGAATCCTATAGGAATTATAAATAATTTCAAGACCATGATAGAATTCTAATAATCCTGTATCTAGAAGCAAATAAGTCTTCACAAGAATTATTCAGAGATATGCAAGAAATATTGAAGTAGAACCATGAGAGACATAACTCAATTGATGTAAATATCATCTATGTATTATTAAACAATATGAATACAATATATAATACATCTCAAGAGAGAAAATAGAATGCCTTGAAGGCAAGTTGAAAAGCTCACAAAATGTAGGCTTACTAAAATCTAAAAAAAAAACAGGTGGCAAAAACACTTTCTGAATTAGTCTAAAGGCTCACGAATTGGAAAAAGCAGTATTGGAAGCTCATGAGTGAAGAAAAATGAATGTGATCATGAATTTTGGAGAGAATAAAAAATATGGAGGGCGAGTTGGCCAAATAAAGACAGCTTGCCAAGTCAAACTAGATTTATCCTTATCCACTAAAAGTAGAAAAGCAAGACAAAATTGTTTAAGGCAAGAAGGCACACTTACTATTCCAGGATAGGCATAAAACCATATAGAACTACGCAAAATATTATCCAATATATATCCAAATGTTCCCTTGTGACTAATTATGGCAAGTTTGGTCCTAAGAAAGCAAATTAGGCCACTACCAAGTCTAAACCTAGGAAATTAATAAAAAAATGATTAATGTATTTTATCCTATGTCTAAAGTGGGTTTTTAATGTTCCAACAACCCCCCTTAATCCTGAATTAGAGTGATTAAAATATGATTAGGCCCTAGGAAAATATGTCTTATGGTCACCCTTTACAAAAATTTATTAGTCCATCTAGGTGAGGAAAGAAGGAAAACCACTTGGGAAGAAAACCTGAGTCCCCTCAAAATCAGCATGGAATACACCATAATAAGTCTCTCCAAACTCCAAGCAGGTGAGAAATTGGTCAAATGTCTGGAGGAATCTTCTTCTTGGAAAGAAGTGGAATGTGCTCACCATACTTGAACTTCCTGAGATCAGGTCCAAATGAAACTTGATGATGTCCTCCATATTCCGTGCAATTCTGAGTACAGGTGTCAATAATCATGTAGTGGATGAGAAGCATGACAATAAGAGCGAATCTAGCCACTCCAAACTGTAATTCTACCTCTATATCATCCAATAACACACCAAAAATCAAACTAAAGGGAGGTTCTGAGTGTGTATGAGCTGCAACAACTAATTGATGATCTTCAAATTTCGAATCAGAAGATATATGAGAGAATTGAGAGGTGTCTTCAACTTCTTGAGAAAATGTGTTGGAAATCATGTAGGAATTGGAAGGAGCATGGATAGTGGAAGTGAAGGCGCAACCAACAAACTCACACTGTATATTCAACTTCCAAATAACCATTAGATCACCTTCTTTGATACCAATGACTAGAAAAGGATCCTCAATATCTGAAGTATGAGAGGAGAATAATGATGAGAGATGAAAAGATTTGAGTTCAACTTCTTCAACAATAGATTTATGTCATTCGATCTTCAGTACCTGAAAAAAAAAAACTCTCTGAAATCTTATATTGGAAGACTAATTTAATCAAGAGCTCCCAATATTTGATACCATGTAGGAATTCTAAATAGGTTCAAGACCATGATAGGATTCTAATAAGTCTGGGTCTAGAAGTAAAGAAGTCTTCACAAGAATTATTCAGAGATATGCAAGAAATATTGAAGTAGAACCATGACAGACATAACTCAATTGATGTAAATATCATCTCTATATTATTCAAAAATATGAATACAATATATAATACATATCAAGAGAGAAAATAGAATGCCTTGAAGACAAGTTGTAAAGCTCACAAAAGGCAGGCTTACTAAACGCTAAAAAAAAACCCTAGGTGGCAACAACACTTTCCAAATCAGTCTAAAGGATCACAAATTGGAAAAAGCAGTATAGGCAACTCATGAGTGAAGAAAAAGGAAAGTGATCCTGAATTTTAGAGAGAAGAAAGAGATGGAGGGTGAGTTTTTAAAAATAAAGACAGCTTCCAAGTCAAACTAGCTTTATCCTTATCCATTAAAAGTAGAAAAGAAGGACAAAACTGTCTAAGGAAAGTGCACTTACTATTCTAGGATAGGCATAAAATCAGACATAATCAGGCAGAATATTATCTAGTATCTATCCAAGTGTGCCCCTATGTCACCTACCCAAATTTTGAGACTATTTATTTTATTTGAAAAATACATTATGTTAATTTTAATTACAAAGTTTTGTAATTATGACCAAATCTGGTCAAGAATGATTGTAATGACTTATTATTATTATTTAATAAATTAAACAGGAGACAAACACCCAAGGGAATTGTTAAATGAGTGTTCACTGACCCACTAGGAGGAATGGAAGCTGTTAGAAGGCATTGGACATATGGCAACATTTGCACTCCACCACTAGCTGTTGGTTATGGGACAACTACCCTTAAATTTGTGGCATTATTCCCCAGGTGGGGGAGATATCTCTTAGCTCATTAATGACCAATTTAACCACTAAAAGGCCTAGGCAGCCTAGATAAGGCAATTCGAATTGAGCAGGTAGCTCCACAATATTTTATGCAGAAATATTTCCTCAAGTGTATCAGGTGATCACTGAGAGATTCGAATAGGGAGGCTAAGTGGTAGTGCATTGTGAGTCTACTAGTTATTTTGAGAAGGAAACCAGAGGTGCTGGTGCAGGTCTATTTGACTGCTGAGTCTTTATGACTGGATGATCTACATTTCTACTACAAGTTGATAAACTAAAGCTTCTATAGATTCTTCTTCCTGGTGGTTCAGTGAATGCTCGGGGGTCCTAAGGCAAGTAATTTGGTTGTCTTCAGGAGTAGGCTGGGTGGAATAGGCTCCTTAGGTGGTTTGTTTCTCCTACAAATTATCAGGTTCTACAGTTTTGTTATTATTTTCAGTCAAATAAATTCTGCATTTATTAGTAAGTAGTACAGTTAAAAGAATACAGAAGAAATTGTTTTATTTTATGACCTAAGTATGATTTCTGAATGAAAATGATTTAATAGATGAAATGATCGATTAGATAATCCTTCTCTATATTTTTCCCCATGTTGTCTTTGCATCGTACTCTAATACAGAGAAGCAAATTTAGATAGATTAATGATGAATATAATGTTGATTGAATGATTAGAATAACATTGTGTATATTGTCTTTTAAAACCTGTACTATCAAATATAAGTGTTTATACTCAGATTGCAGAATAATACATCAGAAACTGTTATAGTAAAATTTCTCATTACTTGGTAATAAAAATAAATATTTTTGTCTTTGTATAGAATTAGGGTTTTACTTATCAACATCTATTTTCCTTTAAAAGCCCTTACTATGCATTCTATCTTCTAAAATTCCATACTTTTGTACATTAAACTATTTTGTCATTTATTCCAGACTTCATTTCCCTTTCTAGAAAATTTATTAACTGCATTTTTTTATTATCATTACTCAGTAATCGAATTACCACATTTATATTTTATTTCCAAGTTTACAAACTGAAAACAATGATTTTCGGCTCTCAGCCTCATTCTAATAATAGTATAAAACCTAGTTACAAACACTAGATCGCCATCAAAACCCTAGGCATATAGTTTCATTAAAAATAACATTGTTTTTCAAACTACAACTTAAAATAGTACAAAACTCAAATTTCACGACTGAAAAGGATTTGATTCACGACTAATAGCCTTTTTCTTTATAAAACTATTTTCGTAATCCAAGTATCAAATTAAATAGTTGGAAAACAATCAATACAATTCTTTGTTCTGTTCCAAGACAACGTAGTCCCATTTTTTTTTATTCAAACCTAAATAGCACGAAATATCTACTTTTCACAGTTATGAGTCAACCAACGACTTTAAACTTGTTACCAAAACAATTATTAATTATTCTACATCGACGAAGTGAAATTTATACATTACACAGTAAATCTTTGCAGTTTTAAAAACTGTATGTTCCATTCAAAATAACGAGGGTTTATCCCTTATCAGTTACATCTCCAAACACGGTACCTTTAAACCAAAAATTTACAGTAAACATTGCAAGAACTAGACTAGCCAAGAATCTTAGCAGCTGGTCACTTAACATTGGTTCCCAAAAGTTACAAACACTAGACAAAAGCGTGCCAGGAACCAAACATCAAAACCTTGTCAAACATCAAGCGTCGACCACAACTGAACCAGGAGAACCAACGAGGTAAGGAACTGCTGAGGCTTACCGATGGACACGCACTGCTCTCCCATCATGCCTCATGTAAATGATCCTTCGACGAGAGAAAACCTGACAAGCAAACCTATAAATGGTTAAATAAGAATTTAGAAATGGTTATTAAATGCTTTGAAATAACTGTGACTTGTATAGAAAAAGACATTACCTGCGTTTTTGAGAGACACTTCTGCAAACATAATCGACGAAGCTATCCATCCAACATATGGAAGAGAGAGTTCCAGTTCTGAAGTCAGTAATTTACCACTGCATGAAAATCGAAGCAAGTTCAAATACTTCAACAAAAACCTTGGACAAACACTCTCTCAAATTACACAAAAAAAACCATCTAAAGATTTAATCCTTCAACTTTTAGCTACTGCAAACTTCCATCGAAGGCTCGGCTTCTTAACATGACAAACACTCGCAGGTTAAACGCTCACAGGTTACGGGTTCGAGTTTGGGAAACCCCTAACTACCAAAACCCTAGAACCCCTCGGCCTGTCGGCCTCACACCAATGCTTTTACCATAACGAAATGAAGGCAAAATACTATTTCTCAACGCTAAAGAAGAGTGCAGTTAGGGTTTCATTGCAATCTCAAGAATCCATGGATCAACGGTGGAGGTTGCTGCCAACCAAGCTCGTTGGAATTTGGGAAACCTCTGCTTTAAACACCTTATTTATTATTCCAACCACAACGATGCCAACTCGGTAGACTTCGGATCAAAGCTTGTTACAGCTCGACAGTTTAAGTATAAATTGTGAACTCATTCACGTGCTTTTTCATCCATGAGAGCATCCACATATTGTTACATTCAATGCTTTAGTCAGAAGACTTAAATGTCAAAGCCAACCTTTTGAACGATGCATGATTACTCGTACTCCAAACTTTCAAGACCCCATCATTTCACCTGCGAGCGTTCAAACTTAGGGTTACAACGTTCATTACACATCTTTTCCAAAGTTTGATAATTCAAAGGTTGGGTTCACATATATTATATATATATTTCTTAAGTTGATACATGTCGTATCCTATAGTTAGAGTTCCATTATATACATCGTATTAATTTGTTCACATAGCATAGCTCATTACATGATATGAATAATGGATTTAAAAGGTCAATCTCTATAGTTTTTGCAAGTTCTAGAGTGGAACCATCATAAATATAAAGGTAGGATATTAGTGAATATTATTTCAATAGTATGTTTGCTCATGCAATTAGAGACGCATAAATACTATAATTGTAATTATAATTGTTTTTCAAATCATTCATGTTTTCCAAATACACTAATTGTTTCATGATTTCGATAGTATAAAGCTCTACACAAAGTTGGAACGTTTACGAATAAATAATTATAGTAATAATACTTCTTATGAAATGAAAAGATAATAATAGTGTCATAATAGCATTTAGATAACTTAACCTAGTACATATTCTGGAAATTCATAAGCATAAGTAATTCATCTTGACGAATTCACTAATGAGTGTAGTTTAGATATTAATTATTGCAACTTTTGCAAAATGTATTTATGATCAAAACAACACATCTAGGTTAGACAAAGATCCATACCTGAAGCAAGGAAGTACTTAGAATTTTTCACCAAACATTGACGACTAATTGAAAATCATAATTACTCTTACCTGCGAATCTGCGCAAGAGGGATAGGTACAAATGCTTTAGCTAACATAGCTAAGTAAGCCTCGGGGCACCCCGTAGGACCCCTTTCATCATAATCCAAAAGCAAACTGTCAGTACCTTGTCAAGAAAACCTGATCGCATGATATTTCGAATTATAGTTAACACAAGCAAAACTAATGTCGTAAGTATGTTAAAAGAAGTGTGATGTGTCGCTGTCATTAAAATGTTTTTAGTTATGAGATTCAGTAATTAATTTGTTTTCTGCATTAATGACTTCAGTATTCAATACTGTCTTGTTTAAGCATTGATTATTTCCGCAATTGTAATTTCATCATTTAATGCTACTTTCAAAATTTTAAATTTTTATGAAATTAACGGGATGTTACATGTGGTATCAGAGCTCATGTTCGAACTCTTGGCCTGAAAAGGTCCAAAGAACACGCAACAAAAAAATTTATTACAGCAGAAATCTTACTAACTCAATTTAAAACTATTTTTGTTATAGAGAAATTTGTTTCTAAGCTACAGGTATGGAAGGATCAGTTGAACATATGGAGGAAAAAATTCGACCAAAGAGCCATGTCAACAATAGTACTGGACAACATTATGAAGAAGAATTCCATGGTGAAATAAATGACAGTTCCTCAGGATTGTCATGTGCTTTTAAAGAGTTAAAAGAAGAAATAAGATTTGTTAAACAGGATAATGAGAGAATTCTGAAGGCACAAGAAGAACTGAATCAAGTATTGTTTGATCAGTGCCCAACTGATGAACATGATAGAGAGGTCGAAAATACCTCGAATATTGAAGACTTACCTCATCGGAACATGGAAAGGGAAGTGAAAACTGATGATGTGAACAACAGTTCAACATCATCAGGAGCTGCCAAAAATATACATAAAAAGAAACATAATTATTCAAGTGATAGCAGCGAAGGTGATTACAAACCAAAAAGGAAAAGCCATAAACAGTATGAGCAGATTTCTGGAGAGTTCAAGAAGATCAAACCCCCAACCTTCAATGGTGAAACTGAGAAAGGAGAGACAGCCGAAGCATGGCTGTCCGGCATGAAGAAATACTTCCAGATTTATGATTATTCAGAATCATTGAAAGCAAAGATGGAAATATATAATCTGATCGGGAAGGCAAACATTTGGTGGCAGGATCTCAAAAGGGTGAAGGGCATCAAGTACAAGGAGGTGAATTGGGGCACTTTTAAATGGTACTTCAAAAAGAAGTTCTTATCTGAACAATATTATGAAGAAAAGTCCAAGAAATTTTATGATTTAAGACTGGGTACTATGAACATGAAAGAATTGAACAACAAATTTCTGAATTTGCTAAGGTATGTGCCATACCTTGTGGAAGAGAAACCAAATATTCAGAAGTATCTAAGTTGTCTACCTTTCAATATCAAGGACATAATAGAGTATGACAATCCAAAGACTTTAGAAGAAGCCATGAGGAAAGCAACTTTTTGCTTTGACCAAAACCGGAAAAGAGAAGGGATATCTAACTGGAAAAACCATAAACCCATTAACTTTGAGCTGAAAAAGAAAAATTTTAGGTTCAATGGGAATTCTGGTTTTCAAAAGAAAAACCTCCCAAATCAAAATTTTCAAAGAAACAATCACAGAAATAATCAGCAGCAGAATTTTGCAACTCCTAAGAATACTTCCAATGTTGCCAGAGCTAATGACCATAGGGCACGTATAAAATGTTTTGAGTGTCAAGGTCCTCATTATGCATTAGAATGTACCCTTAGGAAGCGGACATCCAATAATATTCACTCCATTCAAGCTAAAGCTACTGTGGGAGACTTGGCAAGAGAAATGCCTAGAATCAATACAGCACTAGACAACAGACAAGCAGATCATCAAGTCTCTATGGTAGAGATTGAAGGTATGCTACAAAACCATCCGGTTTCTATTTTGATTGATCCAGGCGCTAGCCTGAGTTATATATCACCAGATATTGTAGAAAGTTTTAATTTGAAAACAGAAACATTCAATAAATCCTGGTTAGTTAGACTAGCAATAGGAAAAAAAAGAAAATTTTCTGATTTTGTGAAAAGTTGTGTTTTATCTATGAATCAGTTAAAGACACAAACCAAGTTAAATGTTTTACCTTTAGGATCCCATGACATTTTAATTGGAATGGACTGGTTAGAAGCACATCATGTTATTTTGAATTGTTATGAGAAAAGTTTTACCTGTCTAAATGATGAAGGAGAAACAGTAGAATTGAAGGGTGTTCCTAGAAGGACATCACTTAGACAAATTTCAGCTATGCAAGTGAAAAGAGCAGTTAGAAAAGGATGTCAAATGTTTGTAGTGAATGTAGTGAATGAGGAGTTAATTACTAAAGAGGACAAACTGAAACTAGAAGATATACCTGTCCTAAAAGATTTCCAATATGTTTTTCCTGAAGAGATTTCAGGATTACCCCCTAAGAGAGATCTATATTTTACCATTGAGTTAATACCGGGTGCGGTACCAAACTCTAAGGCTCCATATAGGATGAATATATTGGAATTAAATGAGTTAAAATCACAGTTGAAGGAACTGATTGATAAAAATTATATAAGACCTAACGTGTCTCCTTGGGGAGCACTTGTTATTTTTGTTAAGAAGAAGGATGACACTTTAAGACTTTGCATAGATTATCGTCAACTGAATAAGATGACAATCAAGAATCGATATCCGTTGCCCCGCATTGACGATCTATTTGATCAGCTGCGTGGGGCAATGATATTTTCAAAAAATGATTTAAGGTCAGGATATCATCAAGTTCATGTGAAGGATGAGGATATTTTTAAAACAGCCTTTAGAACTCGTTATGGACATTATGAGTTTGTGGTCATACCATTTGGATTGACTAACGCCCCGACAGTATTTATGTGCTTAATGAATAATATTCTGCACAAGTACTTGCCATCGTATTCATAGATGACATTCTAGTATATTCTAAAAGTAGGGAAGAGCATGATGAACATCTGCGTATTATTTTACAAGTTATGAGAGATCATCAGTTATATGCTAAGTTTAGTAAGTGTGACTTTCACAAGGATAAGATTCAGTATTTAGGACACATAATCTCTAAAGAAGGAATCTCGGTTGACCCCGATAATATAAAAGCCATTAATGAATGGTTGGTTCCTAAGGATGTGTCAAATGTACGATCATTTATGGGTATTACTATTTATTATAGAAAGTTCATAGAAGGTTTTTCAAAGATTGCAAACCCCATAACCTCCTTGCAAAAGAAAGGGAAGAAGTTTGCATGGGATCAAAAATGTTCAGAAAGTTTTAAGAAGTTGAAGGAATTACTGACTACAACACCTATTCTTAGGATTGCAGATCATAATAAGGATTTTATAGCATGCACCGACGCATGTAATGATGGACTCAGTAGGGTCCTAACACAAGAGGGACATGTTGCATACGAATCTAGAAAGCTGAAAATACATGAGAAGAATTATTCTACTTATGATATGGAATTACTAGCAGTAATTCATGCCTTGGAAATGTGGCGTCACCATCTTATTGGCAGAAAATTTACCTAGATGACAGACCACATGGGGCTGAAATATTTACTAGATCAGACAAATCTAAATGCTAGACAAGCTAGATGGCTGACTTTTCTGAGTGAATATGATTTTGAAATTCAGCACATAAAGGGTAAAGAGAATAAGGTTGTTGATGCTTTAAGCCATAATGCAAGGATAAATTTTATTTTATCCATCAGTACATACACAACAGATTTAGAAATTCAGATTTTTGAAGGGATTAAAACTGATGAAGAATATAGAAAATTACATGAAAAGACAGCAGAAAGAAATTCTGAAAATTATATGGTAGATTACAGTTTGAAGGAAAATGGATTGCTGCTGTACAAAAACAGATTGCATGTACCCAATATACCAATAGTAAAAATTCTGATTTTAGATGAGATGCACAAAAGTCATTATTCTGGTCATCCAGGTTATCAGAAAACCATCACTATGTTACGGAAAGAGTACTATTGGCCTAGAATGAAGGATGAAGTAGCAGAATATATAGCTAAGTGTTTTGACTGTCAAAAAGTGAAGGTTGAACATCAGTATCCAACGAGACTGTTATAGCCAATACCTATACCTAGCTGGAAATGGGAAATCATAAGTATAGATTTTATTACCGGGTTACCAAAGAATCAGAAACAGAATGATTCCATCATGGTGGTAGTGGATAAACTCAGTAAGGAGCACATTTTATACCTATAAAGACTACTCATAAGGCTCCAGATATTGCAGAAATTTTTATGGAGCAGATTTTTCGATTACATGGAATACCAAAGATAATAGTTTCAGACCGTGATTCTAAGTTTTACGGGAAATTTTTGGAGGTCTTTGTTTAAAGGGTTGAATACAACCTTAAAATTCATCACAGCATTTCATCCACAAAGGGATGGACAGACAGAAAGAGTAAATCAGGTATTGGAAGACATGCTAAGGATGTATGTTAAAGACCAGCCTGGTAAGTGGGAGGACTACTTGCATTTAGCAGAATTTGCTTATAACAATCATTACCATGCAACAACCAGGCTTAGCCCTTTTGAAATTCTTTATGGTAGGAAATGTAAACACCAGTTTCTTGGAATGATCCAGTTAATAGAGTTATTCTAGGACCAAAATTGTTGCAAGAACTAGAACTAATTGTGAAATAGGTACAAAGAAATCTTAAAGCTACCCAAGATAGGAAAAAGAGTCAAGCAGACCTTAGAAGGACTCATAAAGAGTTCCAGGTTGGTGAGCATGTTTTTCTTAAGGTAAGACCGAAAAAGAGTTCATTGAAATTGGGAAGCTGTACCAAGCTGGCACCCAGGTATTGTGGTCCTTTCAAAATTTTGTCAAGGGTTGGACCAGTGGCATATCAACTGGCTTTGCCACCAAATCTAAAGATACATAATGTTTTTCATATTTTGTTTCTAAATAAATATGTGGACGAGGCTACTCATATTGTAAATTAGAATGATGTACAGGTGGAACAAGACGGTGATTTTCAGGTGGAACCGGATTGTATCCTCGAAAGGAGGGAAACTCTACTCCAGAATCACACCATTAGGTAGGTAAAGGTGCAATGGAAGCACCTTATCCCAGAAGAGGAAACCTGGGAGTTGGAGAGTAGTATGCAGGTAGCATACCCAACTCTGTTTCAGGAACACTTAAAGAGTGAATAAACAACATCGAGGATGATGTTGAGACTTAAGGGGGGGTGTATGTCACCTACCCAAATTTTGAGACTATTTATTTTATTTGAAAAATACATTATGTTAATTTTAATTACAAAGTTTTGTAATTATGACCAAATCTGGTCAAGAATGATTGTAATGGGAACTGTTAAATGAATGTTCACTGACCCACTAGGAGGAATGGAAGTTGTTAGAAGGCATTGGAAAGATGGCAGCATTTGCACTCCACCACTAGTTGTTGGTTATGGGACAACTACCCCTAAATTTGTGGCATTATTCTCCAGGTGGGGGAGAGAGTTGTTAGCTCATTAATGACCAGGTTAACCACTAAAAGGCCTAGGCATCCTAGATAAAACAATTCGAATTGAGCAGGAAACTCCACAATATTTTCTGCAGAAATATTTCCTCAAGTGTATCAGGTGATCACTGAGAGATTCGAATAGGGAGGCTAAGTGGTAGTGCATTGTGAGTCTGCTAGTTATTCTGAGAAGGAAACGAGAGGTGCTGGTGCAGGTCTCTTTGACTGCTGAGTCTTTATGACTGGATGAACTACATTTCTACTGCAAGTTGATAAACTAAAGCTTCTACAGATTCTTCTTCCTAGTGGTTCAGTGAACAAGCTCGAGGGTCCTAAGGAAAGTAATTTGGTTGTCTTCAGGAGTAGGTTGGGTGGAACAGGCTCCTTGGGTGGTTTGTTTCTCCTACAAATTATCAGGTTCTACAGTTTTGTTGTTATTTTTAGTCAAATAAATTATGCATTTATCAGTAAGTAGTACAGTTAAAAGAATACATGAGAAATTGTTTTATTTTCTGACCTAAGTATGATTTCTGAATGAAAATGATTTAATAGATGAAATGATCAATTAGATAATCCTTCTCTATATTTTTCCCCATGCTGTCTTTGCATCGTACTCTAGTACAGAGAAGCAAATTTAGATAGATTAATGATTAACAGAATGTTGATTGAATGATTAGAATAACATTGTGTATATTGTCTTTTAAAACCTATACTATCATATATAAGTGTTTATACTCAGATTGCAGGATAATACATCAGAAACTGTTATAGTAACATTTCTCATTACTTAGTAATAAAAATAAATATTTTTGTCTTTGTATAGAATTAGGGTTTTACTTATCAACATCCGTTTTCCTTTAAAAGTCCTTACTATGCATTCTATCTTCTCAAATTCCATACTTTTGTACATTAAAATGTTTTGTCATTTATTCCAGACTTCATTTCCTTTTCTAGAAAATTTATTAACTGCATTTTTTTTTTATCATTACTCAGTAATCGAATTACCACATTTATATTTTATTTCCAAGTTTACAAACTGAAAACAATGAGTTTCGGCTCTCGGCCTCATTCTAATAATAGTATAAAACCTAGTTACAAACACTAGATCGCCATCAAAACCCTAGGCATATAGTTTCATTAAAAATAACACTATTTTTCAAACTACAACTTAAAATAGTACAAAACTCAGATTTCACGACTGAAAAGGATTTGATTCACGGCTAATAGCCTTATTTCTTTATAAAACTATTTTCGTAATCCAAGTATCAAATTAAATAGTTGGAAAACAATCAATACAATTCTTTGTTCTGTTCCAAGACAACGTAGTTCCATTTTTTTTTATTCAAAACCTAAATAGCACGAAATCTCTACTTTTCACAGTTATGAGTCAACCAACGACTTTAAACTTGTTACAAAAACAATTATTAATTATTCTACATCGACGAAGTTAAATTTAGACATTACACAGTTGTTGGCCCGATTTTGCAACCAGGCTTAGTGCTATGGGCACCTGCTAACTAGTAGCAGCAGTTTCAATAGAATTAAACAAGAAACTAATCTAAACAAAACTAATCATGGATCTATGCAAGAATATAAGCAAATAGTGTAAACATTTAAAAAACAAGAACAAGAAAATATTAAAGAATGAATTTGTATTGAAAAATGGGAGGCAAGCAAGTGCTTGCGATAATACCTTCAATGGTGAAGGTTGATGTTGAGCAACTCCCAAGATGAGTAGCTCCAAGCTCCAAGAGGTCTCATTCTCCAAGGTTGCTTACAATGGCCAAAATGCTCAAGGGAGATTTCGGCAGCATGAGGATGAGATAATGGGTGGATGTGAAATGAGGAGCCCCTACCACCTTTTTATAGGTTTTGGTGGTGGGGAATACCATTTGTGGTTTTGTGGAAACCAAATGGTATTGACCAACATGATTTAGGTACTTTTCCCTCCTTTTTCCTTTTTTTTGAATAAAATTAATATTTTAATTCCCTTTTTAATATTTTTGGGAATTTGGACCCTTTTTGAGGGTTTTTTATGCTTTTCAGGAAAAATAATATTTTTGAGTGGGAAAAAGGGGTGTACTAAGGTCTTTTGGTGACCTTTTGTTGGTTTCGGAGGCTCAGATGGTGGAAAAGTGGACAAATGGGTCATGTGAATAAGGGAATGAGCTAGTGAGCACTTTTTAGGTGTTAACAACAGTAAATATTTGCAGTTTTAAAAACTGTATTTTCCATTCAAAATAACGAGGGTTTATCCCTTATCAGCTACATCTCCAAACACGGTACCTTTAAACCAAAAATTTACAGTAAACATTGCAATAACCAGACTAGCCAAGAATCTTAGTAGCTGGGCACTTAACATTGGTTCCCAAAAGTTACAAACACTGGACAAAAGCTGTGCCAGGAACTAAACATCAAAACCTTGTCAAACATCAAGCGTCGACCACAACTGAACCAGGAGAACCAACGAGGTAAGGAACCGTTGAGGCTTACCGGTGGACACACAGCGCTCTCCCATCAAGCCTCATGTAAATGATCCTTCGACGAGAGAAAACCTGACAAGCAAACCTATAAATGGTTAAATAAGAATTTAGAAATGGTTATTAAATGCTTTGAAATAACAGTGACTTGTATAGAAAAAGACATTACCTGTGTTTTCGAGAGACACTTCTGCAAACATAATCGACAAAGCTATCCATCCAACATATGGAAGAGAGAGTTCCAGTTCTGAGGTCAGTAATTTACCACTGCATGAAAATCGAAGCCAGTTCAAATACTTCAACAAAAACCTTGGACAAACACTCTCTCAAATTACACAAAAAAAACATCTAAAGATTTAATCCTTCAACTTTTAGCTACTGCAAACTTCCACCGAAGGCTCGGCTTCTTAACATGACAAACACTCGCAGGTTAAACGCTCACATGTTACGGGTTCGAGTTTGGGAAACCCCTAACTACCAAAACCCTAGAACCTCTCGGCCTGTTGGCCTCACACCAATGCTTTTACCATAACTAAATGAAGGCAAAAGACTGTTTCTCAATGCTACAGAAGAGTGCAGTTAGGGTTTCATTGCAATCTCAAGAATCCACAGATCAACGGTGGAGGTTGCTGCCAACCAGGCTCGTTGGAATTTGGGCAACCTCTACTTTAAACACCTTATTTATTATTCCAACCACAATGATGCCAACTCAGTAGACTTTGGATCAAAGCCTGTTACAGCTCGATGGTTTAAGTATAAATTGTGAACTCTTTCACTTTCTTTTTCATCCACGAGAGCATCCACATATTGTTACATTCAATGCTTTAGTCAGAAGACTTAAATGCCAAAGCCAGCCTTTTGAACGATGCATGATTACTCGTACTCCAAACTTTCAAGACCCCATCATTTCACCTGCCAGCATTCAGACTTAGGGTTGCAACATTCATTACACATCTTTTCCAAAGTTTGATAATTCAAAGGTTGGGTTCACACACACACACACATATATATATATATATATATATTTCTTAAGTTGGTACATGTCGTATCCTATAGTTAGAGTTCCATTATATACATCATAAGTAATTTGTTCACATAGCATAGCTCATTACATGATATGAATAATGGATTTAAAAGGTCAATCTCTATAGTTTTTGCAAGTTCTATAGTGGAATCATCATAAATATAAAGGTAGGATATTAGTGGATATTATTTCCATAGTATGTTTGTTCATGCAAATAGAGACACATAAATACTATAATTGTAATTATAATTGTTTTTCAAATCATTCATGTTTTCCAAATACACTAATTGTTTCATGATTTCAATAGTATAAATCTCTACACAAAGTCGAAACATTTACAAATCAATACTTATAGTAATAATACTTCTTATGAAATGAAAAGATAATAATAGTGTCATAATAGCATTTAGATAACGTAACCTAGTACATATTCTGGAAATTCAAAAGCATAAGTAATTCATCTTGACGAATTCACTAATGAGTGTAGTTTAGATATTAATTATTGCAACTTCTACAAAATGTATTTATGATCAAAACAACACATCTAGGTTAGACAAAGATCCATACCTGAAGCAAGGAAGTAATTAGAATTTTTCACCAAACATTGACGACTAATTGAACATCATAATTACTCTTACCTGCAAATCTGCGCAAGAGGGACAGGTACAAATGCTTGAGCTAACATAGCTAAGTAAGCCTCAGGGTACCCTGTAGGACCCCTTTCATCATCATCCAAAAGCAAACTGTTAGTACCTTGTCAAGAAAACCTGATCGCATGATATTTCAAATTATAGTTAACAAAAGCAAAACTAATGTCGTAAGTATGTTAAAAGAAGTGTGATGTGTCGTTGTCATTAAAATGTTTTTAGTTATGAGATTTAGTAATTAATTTGTTTTTTGCATTAATGACTTCAATATTCAATGCAATCTTGTTTAATCATTTATTATTTCCGCAATTGTAATTTCAACATTTAATGCTACTTTCAAAATTTTAAATTTTTATGAAATTAACGGGATGTTACACCCTGTGACTAATTATGGCAAGTGTGGGCCTAAGAAGGAAAATTGAGGCCAACTACCTAGTCTAAACCTAGGAAATTAATAAAAAATGATCAATGTATTTTATCCTAAATCTAAAGTGGGTTTTTAATGTTCCAACAAAGCCATGGTGTCTTTACTGCAATAAAGGACCACATAAATAAGAATATTGAAGGTACAAAATTTTCTTTGAAGAAAATGAAGAGAAGGAGCGCAACAAGAAAACTGTCACATCCAGTTGCAAGTATTCACTTTCAGCAATGTCCACTCCATGCATCCTTGATTCAGAAGAGTTTGAAGAACTTGTCGCAAATCAAGTTCAAATTGAATAAGCCATTGGAGAACTTGTTCCAAATCAATTTCCCACTGAAGAAAACCTCCAACGTGTCTCTTCAATCTCTGAAGCCTCCTACTACTCACCAATTTCTATACAAATTTTTTCGAGTAGATTAAATTTTTTACATTCTCTTTTATGGGAGGGTCTCCATGTGGTTTTTTCTCTTTTTTCCAATTTACAGAGAATAATGTGTTCATGGGTACCTAATATGGCTGCAAATTGTCGGGAAACATTTTTCATTTTTTATTTATTTCACCTAGTCATGCTTATGAGGGTATGTTGTGCAAAATACCTTCTCAATTGCATAATTATCCTACCTAGTGACCTAGACCTTGACTTCATGACTCTAGTGGGACAAAACTCACTCATAGTGAGCACTTGAGTCACCCTAGAGCCTAATTCTAATCTTTAAGGGTCCCAAACCACCTTATCTACCACTAAAAGCAAACACTATTGACCAATTTTGGTTGACGTAGGTGCATTCCTAGATTTGGGGGTTCCCCCCTTTATTTGAGGATCTTTTCCTTGACTTTAGGAATGTTGGAGTTCAAACTCAGTTAGTGACTAAGATTTCTCCCCTAATATAACTCCTAACTAACCATTCATGTCCAAATTTATCCATTAGCACCACTATTGACCTAATTAGGGTTTTGCTTGCTCATAACAATCTATGCATGAGTAGTCTTCAATTAGAACTGGTGGTTGTGAATTCATGTGTCATTGTAAAATTAAGGAGAGTAAGCATGGATAACTAAGGGTCCTTTAATCTAGTTAAGCTTGAATAGACTCTCTTATAGTGGATGAGCAATTTGAGTTGCCTCTTGACCTCATTCAAATTGCCTTCCTTTAAATATTGTTCACCTCCATTCATTCAATTTAATGAAACACATCATTCTTTTCTTCCTATATGCGTCCAGTTTTTGTGTAATTATCTATGATAAATCATTTGTTACATGATTAGCTGTTTGTTGATTTGATTTTCATTTTTTATCTCTTTAGTTTATTTTCCTAGATCTATATGTTCAAATCTTATATCAATCAATAAGTGCATAGAAAAATACTTGCACTGCTTTATGTCAGATAAGCCACACCAATGGGTACATTGGATCCCTTTGGCTGAATGGTCGTATAATACCACTTATCATGGCTCCACAAATATGACACCATATATAAAGCAATGTTTAGACCAAATCCCTTATCAATGATTTCCTATATACCAAATACCTCATGGGTTCAGGTAGTGGATGATGCACTTTGTACTAGAGTTGACATTATCCGCACCCTTAAAGATAATCTGATTCTTCCCCAAAATAGAATGAAACAACAATCCAATCAACATCACTCTAAGTGCTCCTTTGAAGTTGGGGATCAAGTGTTTCTTCGACTACAACCATATAAACAAACATCTCTCAAGGCCCATCTCCATCAAAATCTCACTCCAAATTTCTATGGACCCTACATCATTCCATAACGCACTTTATATGTAACCTATAACTTTGATCTACCAAACCACTCCAAGATTCACTGTCTCCCATGTCTCTTGCCTAAAAAAAGTGGTAGGCTCAAATTGCAAAGTACATACCAGTTTACCACGATTGGATGAGGAAAGATCCATTGGATTCAATGGGTTGCAATATTGTCTTCTAGGGAAAGACAATTGCGATGGAACACCATTAATGATGTTTTGATCCAGTGGCAATACATGCTACCAAATGATGCCACCTAGGAACCAACCAACATTTTACAGCAATTTCTGCACCTTCAGTGTTGAGGGAAATGCTGCATTTGGAGGGGGAGGGCATGCTAGGATCCTACCCTAACTTATCTTACTTTAATAATTGATCATACATAATAAAAGGGCATAAATTTGTAATAAGTCTGAATAAGCTAGTGTTCAACGATCAATGTAAGAAGGGTCTCTTTATTAATTAAAACCCATTAGGAACTTGTATTTTGACCATGTCAAGTAGTTAGGGTTTTGGACATTTGAAGCCTATTTAAATAAGCTTCAAGGCTATGAAGTGTTTTGTGAAGAATTTTGTAACGGATGTCTACTCAAGTGAATGGTTTCCCTACTATAAGAGGCTTGCAAACATTGTTCCCATAATAACAAAACTATTTTTTTCCATATTATACTATTATTGTCTCATATTTCTGGTTTGGTGTTGCTTACTTCTAGTTTATTGCATGTTAATCTTGCTATACGTTGTGTGATTCTCATGTTATAGGGGTAAATAACACCACACTCATCAAGGGTACAATTATTCATATTAGAGGCTAAGCATGAGAAACCAATGGGAACCATCAGTAATTGAGATGATTCAAAAGGCCTAGTTGTATGATCACAAGTATGTTGATAGATGATATACAATCTTTAAGAGCCACACAACATTTTTTTCCAATGCAAATTTGTACTTTTCAATGTAATGTTTGATGAGGCTAACCAAACTATCTTTCTATGTGCCCAATTATAGAAAGAATCTAAAGCAAATGAAGGCATCATTAATAATTTTATTGTCTTTAGCCACCACCACAATATGCTCGGAATTATTTTATATTTGAACAAATTAATATTTCATTACATCGTAGCTAGGCCATTTTCTATGGAAGTTGTGTTGGAATGTGTAATTTTAATATTACATGTGTAATGATGTCTAGTATGATGTTGTAAGATGTCTTATCTAGTAAAGGAAAACATAAATAACTCTAATATTATGTAAAAGGAGTTATCTCACATGCATCATGGAGTAATATTCTCCTATTACCATTCATTATATAAGAAGGTGGAGAATCATTTATCCCACATGTATTATGGGATGTTATTCTTCCATACCTCTAGCTATATAATAGAGGTGAAGGAGAGCCTTTGTAAATATATTGAATATTGCATTTTAATGCTATTGAAAAACTGTGAAGCATATATGGAGTGGAGTTCAAGTGTAATATGGGAGATTTCTGAAAAATAAAAATGCAATACCTTCCCGTGGATGTTTCCCCATTTGGGGTTTTACCACATATATCTAGTATATCATTATTTTCTTTCATCTCTTCTCTCTTACTTTGATTATTTATTGTATGGATAGAATGCTAGACTAGTAGATTCTTGATATTGATTTGCATGTTAGCAAACATATTGTTGTATGTTTATGCATAATCTCAATATTCTAACATGGTATCATAGCTAGTCACTATGCTAGATCTACCTTCTTCGGTAATTTTTTTTTACAAGCAACAATTTCTTCAAATATTGTTGGATCTATATTTATTATATTTTTCATCTAATCTATCAAACCCTTCTAGTTATTTTTTAGATCTGGGCATAAGTTTGCTACATATTTGAGGATTTTTTTCAAACTCTAACCCTCATCATTTAATTTTCAAAAACATTTCAAGTTTTTCTATATATTTGAGTTGAAATACCTTGAATACTAACTTGCTATCAAGGATATTTTTTTTTTCCAGCAGATCTATTACCTTTTTGGCTCTGGTTTTGTTTCATCACAGGTTTCCATACAGGACGACAACTGGTTTCGTAAAATTCCATTTTTTGGATAGCTTTAGGCACTTTAGGGAAAAGACGTGCCTTTTGTTCAGTGAAAGCACACACACATGCCTTTCTCACAGAGGAAGCATGTGCACGTGTCTGTTCTGTAGAGAAAGCGCATGGGCCCTATTTTCAACAAAAAATTCGCTAAAGCCGATTATCTGTTTGATGTTTATGTTGTAGATCTATAGATCTGTCAGTTACCTACTGTGAGGCTTCGGTGTTGGTGAGAAATTTCTAGTTTTTACTCACTTTTTCTTCTAGATCTTGGTTTTTGTCATTTTTCATTAGGGTTTAGTTTTTCGTCACACTGACTTCATAAGTAGTTTCTATTCATGAATTAATTGGACCTAATTATCTCACTTGGAAGAGAAAGGTGATTGATGTTCTCGACAGTAAGAATACATGAAAATTAGTTAAAGTTTATCAGCAGAAACCAATCAATGCAAAAGAATTAGGTATATGGGAAGATTGATGTGATCAAGCAAGAGGATTCATTGGAAAATTAATGTTGGATAGTTTACATGTATATTTTGAGGCTGAGGATAGCCCCATTGTGGTATGGAAAACCCTAGCTTCTTTATTTGATAAAAGTGATGATGTTTATCCATGAGTTAGACCCTAAAGCTTTTGATATAATATAGTCTTTTCTTGTTGAAATTAAAACATATAATGAAAAGTTAAATAATTATGGTAGTGATTACAAGGAAAATGATAGTGCTCATATTATTCTTGTTGAACAAATGTTACCTTCATGTTTGATATGTTCATCCAAATTAGGAATAGGGCTATTAAAATGTTACCTGTGCCATGTCTAAAGGTACTATACAACTCTCTTTTGAAGATTTTGTAAAGGTTTGATAAATGAATAAGATAGATTAATTGCTTATGGTCAATAATCCAATAATAAAGCTCTAATCACATAGCAAAAATAATTCTAATAGAAATTTTAATAAACATTCTAAACCACATAATCAAGGATCAGCCCCTCACTCTTCCAATGATGATGCTTCTAATATGGTGTCTAATAAAAAGAAAGTGTATAATCCTTGTAAGTATTGTGGAAAAACCAACCACCCTAAAAACGTTTTGCTTTACACAGAGATGTGAACTTGCGAAAGCAAAAAAGAAGTCTTCCAAAGAACAACAATAGCTTTGTGTACCTATTATGTTCAACCTAGTAAATTGTCCTCTAATGTGAAATGGATAATGGATTCTGGTGCACGTAATCATATGTTTGGTACAACTTCTTTCTTTGAAACTTATAACACTAAAAAGCACACAACATAAAAAGTATCTATAAGTGATGGTAAACAACTTTTAGTATTAGGATTTGGTATTGTTAATGTTCCTAATGGAACTTTCAAAGATGTGTTTCATGTTCAAGGAATGCCCATCAACTTGCTTTCTATTTATCGTGCATGTCAAAAAGGTTATCAATTTGAAGCTTGGACTAATAAAGATTTTTTAAAAGATATCAAACATAACTTCAAAATTGTTTTTTCTAGTCTTGTTGATCATAATGTTGGATTATATAATTTTATTGGTTTTAATTCAATTAAAAATCAAAATTTTTATTCCTATGTTTCTCACATTGATGAACCAATTAAATTATGGTATGAAAGATTAGGTCACTGGAATTATAAAAAAATGAAAATGTTGTCTAAAATGGTACATGGATTACCTTCAATTTCTTCCACTAAAGGTGTTTATGAAGGTTGTGTTATTGGTAAACATCATAAGAAAATGTTTGATAAAGATAAAGTTTGGCATGCTAAAGAACAATTGCAACTAATTCATAGTGATATTTGTGGTCCTCTTGAAACTCCTTTTTTGTCTCGTGCAATCTATTGTCTTACTTTTATTGATGATTATAGTCATAAATATTAAGTTTATTTCCTGAAACATAAAAGTGAAACCTTTGGTATATTTCAAGAATCTAAATCCATGGCTGAAAATGAGTTTGGTAAAAGTATTAAGACTTTGAGAACTAATCATGGGGGGAATTAATTAAAATGAATTTAATGCATATTTATCTAAACATAAATGGCTAGATGTATGCTTTACTCTGAAGGATTACATAAATGTTTTTGGGCTGAATCTATTTGTTGTGCTAACTATATCTTGAATAGAGTCCCTACCGAAACAATTTTACAGGTTACTACCGAAGAAAAATGGGGATGGAAGAAAACCAAATATTAGTAACTTTAAAGTATTTGAAAGTGAATGTTGGGCACATATTCCAGATGAAAAACATAAAACGTTAGAGCCCAAGTCTCACAAATGTATTTTAATTGGTTATTGTGAGGATTCCAAAGCATACAATTTGTTTGATCCCTCTACGCAAGGTGTTATCATTAGGTGAGATGTTCAATTCAATGAAGTCTCTCCTCATCATGAGTCCGTTGAACGTCATGTTACCTTGAATTTGCTTTCACCTTCTGTTACTCCTATCTCTGTTACCCCTTCCTCTAGTTTTGTGCCTACCCTTGATCCTAGTTCACCTTCTTCTTCAAGTTCTCCACCTGAATGTTCCATATATATTATTGTGGTTCCTACCACTACTCCTCTTCTTGTTTGTGGCCGGAAAACTCTTCAATCTGTGGGTTATGAGATTGGAATTCCTTTCAATACTCATTGAACTAGATCTGACTTTACTCTTGTGACTAGAATATTGGCCACAGATGATCCCTCTACCTATGCTCGAGCTAGAGATACACATGAATGGGAGAAATATGTGATTGTTCTTAGTTGTAGTGTAGTAAATAGTAAATAGTTTGTATAGTATTTACTTCTTGCACTTGTTCCCCCTATGTTCATTTGTATATTGGACATAATAATGGAAGGGGACTGATATTGGGTAAGACAATCTCTGCGGTACTATTAACACTTAGTAGTGTAAATCATGCATCCTAATAACTTTGTACCATACTTTTAGGGATTTTTAAACAATGAACATAGTAAATAGTTTGAGAAAATTACCTCTTTACTCTTTTTGTATTGTTCTTAGTTGTAGTGTAATCTATTGGAAAGATAATATTTTGAAAGTTTGTGTTTGACACTTGCCCAGAGTGGAACAATTATTATTTGTGCTAACCACGAGCCTAGCTAACTTCCTAGCTCCACGAAACCCTTTGATTTCCTAACTATCCATCCACAACACTACTAGATGGTCACTCTAATTGAATCTATTAATAGTCAATTCCCAACATTGAAGATTGATCTAGAAGAATATCAATGAAATATGGTAGCATCCAAAGCTTCTTTCTTCCCCCTATTTAGGCACTTCTTCCTTCCCCCAAACATCTACTACCCAAACCCACTATGACCTCACTAAATCTGATTTGGATCACCTTTCAAGATTCCTTAGGGAAATTGGTGGGCCCTTCCTAATCTTAATATTAAATTTCATAATATACAATATATTTACCATTCCAATAAATTATATGATATCCACTCATGCACCATACCAACTACTCAATAAGTTCTTGATTACCCATTTTAAATATTTTAATGCACACAATAGTCTTTCCATCACAGCAATCACTCATTTAGTTAACTCGTGAACTAAATTAGTAGTTAATGCATTACGTAAACATACTAGTGTGCACATGCAAGGTATGGGCATATAGAAAGTGTACACATACCTCATGTATGTACTACTAAAAATAATAGTGAATGCTTTTTAATGTTCAATTATTTGATGTTCATGATCACATAATCACACATGCTTGGTAGTACAAATGCATTATTTAATAGTTCATTTAACAAAAGCATAATGATTCAATCACCAAGCTATGTGCATAATCACCACACTATTTGAAATAAACTAAAAATTTTTTTTAAGCATGGTTAAAAATCTAAGAAATTAACTAAAGAGTGACATGATCAATTCCTATCAAGGTCCTCGCTAACTCAAAATCATCCCTAAGCATCTACTTCCATCTTCCATCTTCATTTCCTCCTCTATTGTAATATGTTGAATTGTTAACTATATTGACCTAACTCCAAATACAATCATAAGGAGAAAACATCAACTATATTGACCTAACTTCCCCAACAGGAAACGAATGGTCAACATCACACATCTGGGGGAGCGTGGCTAACATTGATATAACACAACTCCAAGTTTCAGAGGATACACAATTAGTAATACCTCCACCCCTCCTAATAGGATTAAGGTCAACACTCATTGCACACCAAACATATTGTATGCCAATTGTTCTTAGAGCCACATCATTGAATAACCATATTGAAGAAGCTTTGTTTCCTATCAAAACCACACTTACCGATGAATCATAATAGTGTTTAAAACATAAATTAAATCATAAGTAAAACTAATATCCGACAACCATCTATGTGATGTCTATGACATCTAGGTTACCTTGGCACTAAACTATGTGGCTATTGCATAGGCCATCAACCTTTAGGTTAGCTCACTAATAACCTAAATACATATAGAGATGTATAACAATTTCAAGAGATAACCCGTATTGTGCATTGATGTTCAAGCAAGGCACATATCTTCATTACACAATGCATCACATCCATATGCATATATAGCATAAATCTTGAATTGAGGTCCACATACCAAAATTTCTCATTTTAATTCACATGTTCGAATGGAACCGCATAACTATCATCAAAATGAACATATAATGATAAAATCATACTATCGGAGCATAAATAGGTTTAGTTGTCCATATATCAAATGACTTCATTAGTATAGCTGAGTCCAAACAAATACTAATCAATGAATTACTAAGACGAGTAAAAATTAGAGTTCTCATTGTTGAATTTTAACATAGCAGCATAATTTTCATCTCTTTCAACTTCTAATTTCATAAATAATTTCATTCCACAATTATAGCATCATTCATTTGCAGCGGAAAATAAACAAGAATCACTGAAAGATAACCATGCACAAGAGACACAAAATTTTTACCTTGGGAAACCTAAACTCGAGAGAAAACCCATCAAACTTTTCTTAGAAGAAAAATCAATGCAATACAAAAAAAATACCAATCATGAAGATTAAGCCCTTGCATAAGAATGTGCTCTCCTTCCACAAGAAACCCTAGCGAGGGTAGATATATTCCAAGAGAATAATAGAAAACTGCAAAAATACTGCATGTGACTTTTGCTAGTCCTCCCTGAAAAGTGCGCACCACTTGAGAGAAGAAGATGTGTTGTGAATGTGTCAAATGAAGTGATAGAACACTTCTATTTATATTCTTTAGCTGATTAGAAGTTTCCACAATTAGGTCGGCTTGTACTTTTGTTTTATTATTTATTTATCTTTCAAGTTGACTTGTCATTTTGTCTTCTAGGATCAATTTATCCCTTTTGTTGGGGTAGTTGTGCTCTTCCTTGCCTTCCACTTTCTCTAAGACTTCTTCAATGGATTGTCTTAACTCCTTGGTTATTTCTTCATCATAGAAATGTTCTTGCTTGTTGATATCTCCTCACATGTGGTCACATTCTTTTCAGTAGAGCTCTAATGTTGATTTGACCATACTCTAAGAAGTCTCGGACACTTCTTAGAGCCAATACTCCTAGGTTATTTCTTCATCATAGAAATGTTCTTGCTTGTTGATATCTCCTCACATGTGGTCACATTCTTTTCAGTAGAGCTCTAATGTTGATTTGACCATACTCCTAGAAGTCTCGGACACTTCTAGGATCAATTTATCCCTTTTGTTGGGGTAGTTGTGCTCTTCCTTGCCTTCCACTTTCTCTAAGACTTCTTCAATGGATTGTCTTAACTCCTTGGTTATTTCTTCATCATAGAAATGTTCTTGCTTGTTGATATCTCCTCACATGTGGTCACATTCTTTTCAGTAGAGCTCTAATGTTGATTTGACCATACTCTAAGAAGTCTCGGACACTTCTTAGAAATGTTCTTGCTTGTTGATATCTCCTCACATGTGGTCACATTCTTTTCAGTAGAGCTCTAATGTTGATTTGACCATACTCTAAGAAGTCTCGGACACTTCTTAGATTATACTTTATCTAATAAACAAGGAGATAAGATCTCCTTGTAACATAGACAAGTAATCTCACTCTACGAGAGTGGATCACTCCCACATGGAGTATGTAGTGTGACCTCTATCCCCCTACAGTCTAATCCACATGATTGAACGAGGCTAAGCATCCAAGCCACAAACAAGGGCTACGACATGGCCATTCTCTCTGGGTCGTGAACCCACCCAAGAGAATGATTTGCAGAATGTTTGCTTGATGTTGGAACCATGGAGAACATCAACACTCACTACCTAAAGCCAAAATGTGAGGCATTGCACAATAATATGGGTATAAACTTGTTATGAAGGTCCATAAAATTAAAGCACCCAAAAATATATCTAAGGATAAATACACATACCAAATACTTTGTTATGCAAGTTAGTTTATTAGATATGTACTCTTATGTATGTAGTGCCTAGTTTGAAGTACTTAGAACAAACAATTTCACAATTTTTTCCCTCTAGTACAACACAAAACACATCTATTTTATTGGTAACTTAAATCACTAAAAGTACATAAAATAGAAGAAAGTCGAGAAACATACCTCGAAATGAAGTAAAAAAAAAAAAGCTTACAGGAATGTATAGCAGGCCCCTACCACCACCACCAACGACAACGATGGACAACAAAGTGTGGGGGGCGACTCTCCACCCAACCAACCCCTCAATCCATGACTGAGAGCCCCCAAGCCCTCAATCAGTAAAACTATGGCAACCTAAATATCGCTCCAACATCTCCTCGCCACCTACAAAAAATCCTCATAACCTTCTCCTCCAAGTCTCAAATCTCATGCAACACTAACTAGACCAAGCACCCCCTACTTTAGTTTAACAATTCTGATTTTAATCCTAAATATGCATTTAATTATTCCATGTCAAATCCCATGCATTAATTCCCTCTTTTAGTTTAATAATTATGTTTTTAATCTTAAATATGCATTTAAGTATTTCTCTATTTTATTTACATTAGATTATCATGCACCTTTAGTTATAATTTATTTAACTAGGTGGGACATTATAATACCCTATGTGTGCCCCGAGCTTCACATATATTGGACTTGATACATATACATGTATGCATGGTTAAATATGGCTTTTAATAGTATATATACTCTTATGTACCTATGTATGCCCCCCACTTCCACACATCTTGGACTTGACACATATACATGTATGCACAGTTAAATATGGCTATTGATATCGTATATTGTTTCTGCAAAGCATTAAAAGACACATGGATCGTGGAAATTATCTATAGAGTTGAGAGAACTCTAGGCCCTTTGTACTCCCTTACCTAAACATGGGCATTGTGAGACATTAAGAATAATCATTACATCTCATGACATGATGTATAAAGTCACATGCAAACTAGTACTAACCATGGAGTAGAGATTATTATAATTAACACTAACCATACGAATGTAATCTCTTATCTCGAGTTAAAGATAGTCATAATTCCAATCTTCATGGTGTGCATCTAACAAGTCCTATTGCAGTCCTATTGCAGTCCTTGTGCTTGTATATGATTACATTACAAGTTGATTATGTCATTTTATATCTTATCTTCATGTATTTCACAAAAGAATCAATAACAACCTGAATTTAGTTCATAGTTTTCCATCATCAAAATTTACTAATTTACTTTATAGTTTTCCACCATCAATCTATCCCATGAGTGTGTTAGGCTATCTTTATATTGATAATGTTTATGAGTATTAGAAATTAAAATCATTGAACCTAAATTTCTTTTCTAGAAACACTATGTTAACATACGGTGTGTAGTGTCGTTACAACATGCAAGCTATTTTGATCAACTAGCTTAGTTGTATTTCACTTTTCTATCCACTTTAAATTTGATGACCTCTGCAAAATTAAGAATTTACTGAGATTGCATGAGCTATTTTATTGTTCTTGAGAAATTTCACAATTGCTGTAGAAGTATATGAGATCAAGTCTTATGTATCATAACTTAGCTGAGACGTGCTCCCTTCCAATGTTCTTCATTTTTTACAGAAGTAAAAAAACTTCTTGCTATTCATGAGTTGAATCAAAGAAGTTACAGTTATGCAAATACATATGAGTTGAATCCAAGAAGTTACAGTTATACAAATACATGCGAATGTCACAGATTTTACAGCCAAAACAGAAGCTAGTTACCTCGACTAGATTACCTGTAACTATAAGCAGTAAATCCAGACACTAGGGTTTCCAAAAATCTCAGCAAAATAAAGTTCTGAAAGTTCTTAAATCTAGTGTGCTTATCTGAAAATAATACCATAAACCGAAACAAAAAAAGAAACACAAAAAAACCCGGCAAACTGGAAATGGATCAATAAAGCCTCAGCCGGGGCACAGCTTTTCATTTTATTTATTCTCTTATGTAAATAGTACGCGGTGCTAGAATTATATTGAGCTTGAATAACCTCTCGGGCATTAGGAATTGCACCATTTCCTTTGAGAGGATCACACACAAGCAGTTACATTAATGTTTTAATTTCTACCCAAATAATTTTCATGACAGTCATCCAAGTCTCATAATTTTCTCGGAAGTAAATAATCGCACACTTGGTTGCGACAAGCTTATAAACCACTGCTTATCAACAGCTTAATAGATATTCGTGGTAAGACAAATCGTCCTGTTTGTTTCCAAACCTCATGCAGTTTGACTTACTGTTAGCGACCGTAACAAAGTACCCTGCAAATGACTCTGAGAATATACAAACCATTAGTAGCCATAATTCATTGATGGGCAAAATAAGTAACAAACATAAAGGGACAAAAGTTCAAGATGACATGCCAGAGAATCAAGTAAAAAATTGAAATGGTAATCTCTAACACTATTCAGAAAATTCAACTCATCTAATTAAAATTTAAAACCCAGTCCTTGAAAGTTGTGGAAAGCGGGAAACAACGTTATTGCTTTGTCTGACTAGTTTCATATACTAGTTGAAGCCCTGAAACAGATAAATGCAAAAACCGACAATATTAACTAGTTTAAACTGAGAGAGGACCTTAAATGATCAATAATTACCTTAAAACATGCTAGTGTGTAGCGAATATCATCCTCTGAGATCTGATGATGTGTGACAAATCTGAATCTGCAAAATCGAATTAAATATAAAGAAGCGTATTATTGATAACATATAACCTCAAGGGAACTCTAAATTCTGGAAGTTGTTATGAGTTCCATGTGAGTTTTGTATATGTTAAGAGCTATCAATCAAATAAATTAGTTCCAAGGATCACCTTTATAAAAGGAATTCTCAATTGTTATGTACCATAGTTATCAGAATGGGCTCGGCGAAAAACTAGCTTAGGCAAAAGTGTGGAGCATTCGGCTGGGGAAAAAATCTCGTGAGTACAAAACCGGCCAAAATGGTGAAAATGCGCCAAAGTGGCTCTTTTATGGGTATTTATAACCTTCCCAGCAATTTTTTCGGAATAATCCACTAGTACTGGCAAGTCAAACATTATATATCTATATAGACACACACCATCACTTTGGGATCAAGTTATTAGTTATTACATAATCAATTCCACCGGGAACAGATGTCAGCATCTAGATTATAGTTGTCTGTGAAGTTCTAAATGTTAAGCAATTAAAACATCAAGGTAGAAGTAGGTTGCAAGGGTCATCAAATAAGATAATTACATAAACTCCTTACATCTGGGGATCAACATGGAATTAAGGCATTCAAGATACATTCTAGGTCACACGATTTGGAAATCTGAGACGAACAAGGGAAGCTCAAATTCATGCAAGCACGCTTTGTTTGTAGATCATTCATTAGATCCAGCAGTTTGTACACATCTTTCCTAATTACGCTTCCTCTAATAGTCATATATCTTTCACTTGCTGGTTGTTTCTTGAGATTAAAATATTGACTTTTATTAGTCCATTTTCTAAATGCAATAGATGGTGGTTGGCCTGTATTAGATCTGAAAAAAAATCAGATTACAGAGTGCTGCTGCAGGGTAAGTTAATAAAACTCACATAGCTATGTTTATTGGAGTTGTTTAATTCCAAGAAGTAATGATGCTTCAACGTAAGGCTGTAACAATCAGATTAGAGAGTGCCACGGGGTAAAATTAATCAAACTTGCAAACTTATTGAAGTTGCTTATTTCCAAGAAATAATGTTCTTTCAATATAAGACTGTATTCCTGCAGTATGGTTATAAGATCAAACACATTGCTAGTCAAAGTGATTTACAGAATAACCTAACCTAACTCTATACAGAACCAACTTTTACTTGAACAGAGTACCCACCTGGTACGACCCATAGGAATTGCAAGAACACCTTCATGCTTCATGGCTTCACAAAGCTCTTCTGCCCCAGGGGTTGAATCGGCAATTATATTGACAAAGACCTACTTGAAGAAAACAAATGGTAGAGTTACATCTCCAACATTAGTACAAGAGCCCAAAGGCACTGCCATGGCTACTTTCTACAATCAACAATTGGAACTTCTTTACAATTATCACAAAAACAAAAGGAGAAAATGTGAAAATGTACAACTACCTTTCTTTGAGGCTCAAAAACTATGTAAGAATCAAAGACACTTACAATATTTGTATGAACAGCATCAAGATCCACATGAAGCCCATCAATGCCATTCAAACCTTCTGTAAAGAGAAAAATGAGATAATTTGCCAAGATTCTATTTGACAGAACATTTAACCACAAATTAGAAACAAATATTACAGTTTACACTGATATTAACTCTTGTATTTCCAATAATAGATGTAACAGGCCATGATGTTGTGCATAAGAGAATTCATGATATGTGCTAATAGTATCTATTTGGTAAAGAAGTGGAGTCATATGTGAGATATCTGCAAGTATACAAACATAGTAGTGAAGATATAGAACTGACCATTTAAGTAGCAAAACTGTGGAAGGTTTGCCTAGCAATATAGTTTTCCTTCCAGGTACAGGACCATATACTACACAAAGAATACTAGACTTGATCATCACAGCCATAGTACTTGAGCAGATCTACAATCACCCTAACTATATCACACCAAGTTTATTTTGTTTATGTGATTCCAGTTTGGGAAGGCAATCTATAAAAGATTGGTTAGAAACTTAGATCCTATAACTATGGATTAGAATGAACAACAGACAAATAAGAGGGAGGGTGTTATCAACTTTGTAATCAAATTATCAATTAAGTATAAACAAAGATAAAGAGAGTGTTGATGGGCGATCTTGCCATAAGAAACGATTAAGTTAAAAGTATACTATCACATACAGTTTGCAAGCACAACGCGACTAATGCAATAGAGCTTTTCATTAAATTAACAACTGATTAATCTTGTAAAGGAGTAAACATTTGTTCTCTATTAGCAAAGAAAGGAAAGGAAGATAGGGGTACAAGGGGGCATTTCCTAGAATATAATGGAGTCAGGTATGAAAGTCATAACTGGTCAACAAGGAAATATGCAAATAACGACACAAGGATAGAAAGAGACTACATCTACCCAAGGGAATTATAGGCAACTTTGCCCCATGGTAGTAGTAACTTGTCAGATAAGGGAAAGAAGGGTTTTTATAAACCAAATAATAAATGAAGTTAGGAAAAACATGGATGTAACTAACTTACTCACAAATCTTCCCAAGGATAATGGATAAGAAGAGGCACGTATTTCTTCCAAATCCTCCTTTCCAAAACTTGACCCATCCCAAACAAAACCAATCATAATTCAATATACTTTCTTTTCCAAAATATCACAAAGGTTCTACATTAACATTTTCTGCTTTTGTTACATGAATTTCAAAGAAGGGAGATCAAACATTACCAGCTAAAATCCGACATCTATGATGGTCATCTTTAAGACGACCAACCATATCATGCAATCCGACAAGCCCAGCGGCACACAATACTCCAACTTGTCTCATTCCCCCACCTAAAGTCTTCCTAAGCCTCTTTGCCTACATAAGATAACATGAATATTCTTAAACTTGCAAGCTGCAACAGGCAAAAATTTCCAACACTTCCCATAACATTGTCAAGAACTAATATTTTTTTATTGAATTAATGCTGCATATGAAATGCATCAAACTTGCCCAGCTTATAATCCAAGGATGTATGCCCACCAGGATTTGAACCTGGGTCATTAACATTTAATATTTAAATTCTAAAACAAAGAAAAATTCACATAAAGCCCAGATGTTTAAAAAAAAATTGCATTGTGCACAAACCAGTAATGGCCTTATCTATTGTTACCTCCATATGTTAGAATGTTAAAACACCAACCTTTGCAATGAATGCTTGTGAACCCACAATGACTGTTCCAACTGGAGCTCCCAAACCCTTTGACAAGCACACCTGCACTACGACATATATCCTTTACAATGTATCCAAAACATATCCTTTACAAACAAGGAATCTACAAGTCTATTTCAGGTAACATTATCCTAGAATTTGAAACTTCTTATTCTGGAAAGAAAACACTAGATAGGAGGATTATAATGAGCATAGGTAACAGAAATAAATAATACTAAAATCTTTGAAAAAATACAGTCACCACGTATGGCAACAAATAGGAAAAACTAACTAATTTAAAATCAAGATCTCAAAATATCAAAACCATAAGACCAAGAAAAATATTTGATCAAAATATACCGAAACAGAATCAGCAGCACTAACAAGCCGACCAACAGGAACCCCCAATGCCTGAAACAAAACCATTCGTTAGTATTAAGAACTGGTATTTGCAAAAAAACAGATAAGTTCTACATACCTCAAAGGGCATTTCACTTACCACAGCCAACCTAGTTTATCAAACAGAGAAAATTCACAGGTTCTACTTATGTTTACAAGATTGAAGTTCACTATTAATTTTTAAAGAATCAATAATTTCTCTGGATAAAAGTTTTAAATTAGAATTATGTCAAAGATGCTATGTCTGTGACACAAAATACCTAGGTCTCCCCTACACACTCTAGACTTGCTAGTTTGAGGATGGAATTTAAATTGAAGATTTATAAGAATCACTTACCGTGGAAGCATTAAATATGCGAGCTCCATCTATATGAAGCTTCAGTCCATATGACTTAGTTAACTCCCCTAACTTGTCTGTATACTCTGCTGTAATGCATCTGCCACCACAACTGCACAATCATAGAAGATGATGAAAATTCACTCTAAGCTACCAAGTTGAAACAAAAATATCCAGTTCATGGTGGAAGATTATAGAGAAGATTTGTCACTTTTACATTTCTAAAAATAGGATATCCGCATACCAGGAAGATTGTCTGCCTAAAATAGAAGCCTAAATATCAGCAATCTGATTCACTACAGACATATGACATAAATTCAAGAAAAATATTAAGTTATAAACAATAAATAGATAAATGTAACTAATTGGCTAAGGGAGAGCATTTCCAAGTAGCCTAGGGGTTTCGAAGTTCAAACTGCTGCAGATTTCGTCTTTTCCAATCTCCTATGAAAGAGGTTTCTTTGTTGCAATGTTTGAGAACAACACAGAAAGCCAAAATCATTAGAGAAGTCCCTGGTTTATGGTGAGAAATGGTCTGTAATTTAATTGTTGGTCCCATAGCATTGATCCCATGAAAGAATTTCCCTCACAGGACCTGATTTGGGTCAGGGTAACCATTTTGCAAAATTATATGTGGAATGATAGACCCTTTAGGAAAATTGGAAACTCTCTAGGAACTTTTAAGATGGTCCTATACCAATCTAAGAAAAGTGAGTACTCACACTAGTGCTAGAATATTTTTTAACATAAACTTAAATAAATCCTTCTAGAGGTAACCATTAAAAGTTCTTGAATGAACACTAGAGCAAAAACTTGACAATGAACAGATACCAATTAAATGTATTCATTGTCATGAATAAAGGGATTTTGTCCAAGACTATGTTGTGTGGAAGTGCCCCCCATCCCCCTCCCCTCACTTTGCTCTTGAAGCACACCCCGAGAGGGAGCAATCAATAAGTGCACTTTCTAATTGCTCCTACCAAGAAGCGTTTTCCGGGAAAACACTTCCAGAGATATTGAGGTGCTCACTACCGCTCTGGGTAACACTCTAGGAGCATCACACCCAAAGCACTCCCTGGGTGCTATCAAAGACTTTAAAAACTCCCCCCAAGTGCTCCTTCTCAAATCTTGTGGATAAGGCAACCTTTTGCTGTTTTTGTGCTTGCCGGAACCAAGGAAAGGTTCCAAGAGGTGAGTAAGCCATGGCCAGGATTCCTTGATGAATTAAAATTTAAAGCACTATTTCACTCTATTTGCTCACATTCTATTTCTCATTTCACTCATCGTTTCTCAGGTTTTGAGTGAGCTTCTTGCTTGTTGTTGAGGAGCAGATTTGTGAGAGCTTGAAAGGGAGATTGAAGACTGCCATAGTTACATTTAACCACCATTGGAAACCTGTAGAGGTAGGATCTAAGGCTATTCTTGTTTGTTTTTTTCCATGTGTTGTAAACTAGTATATTTTCTATGTTGAATACTTGAATGTTCTCATCTCCTACTCTTTCCCATTTCTCCTTCTCCATCATTCTATTATAGGAATGAGTTATTCTCAGAAAGCATGTTTGCAAAGACCAAATTTGCTATAGCTAATACCTCATCTTTAGGCGCCTTTCGAAGGTAAGAGAGGCATTGGCTAGTATGGTGTCAAGTGAATCATGGCAAGTTTTGAAAAACAAGGTTGCATCTCCATCTCATAGACACGAATTTCAAGAGGTGGAGGACATTGTTCCTAATGGTCAATTTTGGGCAAGGGTTAGGTATGTTTTGTTGTTAGGGTCTGTTACGTGGTACCAGTACCAACGCACCTTCATATGTGTCCCCAGGGAGAGAGGGTCATTTTTTTCAGACCAGGAGGGGTGTTATCCAACACTTTCTGAGTGCAGGTTATGGCTAGACCTTTTGGTCCTTCTCTTAGGAGTACTATGGCTTAGTGGCATTGCTAATTGCCTCATTATAGGGCTTGTAGCCCTGAGGTTGGTGTCCGGGGCTCCTAGAGGTGGGTCACTGGGTTACATGACCACCCACTTTTTCCACTACTCCGGTGGCAGTTCCGTCTGTTATGAGGCTCTTGCCTCTCTTCCAGGTCACCTCAAGCACCCTCCTGGTCCTTCTGCAACCTAGCCCCCTCCCTCCTTGGGCCTTCTTCCAAGGATGACGTCATCATCCTCACCAGGCCGTATTGCTTGATCTTGGGGGGGTGTTGAGGGATTATTAGCACTGTTGGGGTTAGATGGGGTATGACGTCCCCCCTGCCTTTTCGAGCCTTCCGTTCAGAGTATTTTCCTCAATTTTAGCTATTTTAGTCATTTTTTGGAAAACTCTGGAGAAAATGCCCCAAGTTACCCACATATTTGATTATTTTATATTATTTTATGTTGTAATTTTAAGTTGACATGTTATAATTTTAAATTGACATGTTATAATTTTAAATTGACATTTTAAGGCATGTAGGCTTGCTTATTTTGTAAAAGTGAGTGTGAGAACATATAAATAAAGTCTCCTCACTTCATTTTCAAATTACAACTTATGGGATAAAATTCATTATGCTACTCTTTAACCCTAGAAGGGCCTTATGAAGTGATGCACACCTCTTGGAGGGATGATTTTTCTTGCTCTTGGATGAAGTTGGATGCTCTATTGTCTTGCTAATGCTTTGTGGATGCTAGAATAGTTGGAATAATTCATGCTCAAGTAAGTCTTTTACCTTTAAGTCTTGCTTGGTGAAAGGTAGGTATTTTTGCTTATTGAATGAATAAATGGTAGCCCTAGGGCTGCATTTTTTTTTAATAGGACCTTTATCTATTTTTCTATCCCCTTATCATAGTAGAAACACTCCCAAGAAGAGGTTTTTACAAGGTTTTTTCTTGGAGCTCCAACTTTTCCCTAGTTTAAGCTCTTGGAACGAACTCTAGAGGTTGTTCCAAGAAGCCCTAACCTAGTTGACAAAGAGAATCACCTCTACGAGGGAAGTTGATCACCTTCCTCTAAGGCTAGGGTTTGAGGTAACATCCATTAAAACCCTAAGTTATCAATTTTTACTAAATTAAAATTTTCATTTGCATTTTCATGTGTAAATTTGCATTTTCATGGTAGAATTAGGGTTAGAATTAGATCTGCAATTTTATGTTAAAAACCCTAGAAAATCAAAAAAATAAATTTTTCGATTTTTTGGCCTTCCTAAATTTTCGGCCCTCTTCTACAATTTCGCCCCATCTTCTTTAGCCCTAAAAACCCTGGGACGAAAATTTAGAAAGCCCTAAAAATTTAAAAATATAAAAAATTTCTTTAAAACCCTAATTGTACATGTGTAAATATTTTTGTAGGTTAATTTTAAGTTTTTCTTTTGTCATTAAGTTTTATTTTCTGATTTTGTACATATTTAAAAGAAAACTAACCCTAATTTTCTGCCCTACCTTTCCCTTTCCCTCCTACTCCATCCTCTTCCCCCTTCCTTTCCCTTCCTCCCTTCTTCCTTTTCTTTCCCTTTCTCTTTCCCCTTTCCCTCACCTTCCATCCTCTTCATGTACCCTGCAACCCTCGGCCAGCTCTGAAAGAGCTCGGCCTCCCTCTCTAAGGCCTTGGTCCCTCTCCTTTTAAGCTCCCATGACCTCGGCCTTGCCTTGAGGGAACTCGGCATTGGTTGGAGGGCCTTTACAAGACTCAAAACTGCCTTTTACCAGACCTAACCTACTGCTGCATACAAGTCTGCTAGGACAGCAGATTGTTGACACTTTTTCAGTCCTTTTGCCTATCAAGCCTACACATAAAGTCATGAGAAGAGTTGGTTAATAATTACAATCTGCTACTGTTTTAATTTTTTAAAGGGTGGTATATTAAGACAAAAGGATGTCAGAAAATTACACTAAATGATTGTGATCTTACTGTTATACAAAAGGTCTGAAAGTGCTCATTTACTGCTGTCATAAAGTGTGAAATTTCATGTTAATAAAGTGGGTGGAATTTAAGTTTATATTGTTCATATCTTTCTACATATCTTGAACCATCTTGTTATTGTTGCAAGCAGCTATTACATGACTGTTATAACATTATTATACTGTTGTTAACATCTTGCATACAGTCTGAAAGTGAGCACATTATCGACAATCATATAACTACTAAGTTGCATTTGGAACTAATATTTGTTTCATATACCTCTAATGTTATAAATTGGTACATGGATGATGCTTTAATTTGACTTTACAAGGGCTGCTATACAAGTGTGATTAAGCTGCTATACTACTGTTAACATCCACATATAAAGTCTGAAGCTACTCATAAATTGTTATCACAGACCAAGGTTAAGTTTTGAAGCTACATTGTTTACTTTGAGGCACTTTATTACACACTTTGCACTTAATCTGCTACTGCTGTCAAATTGTCATAAGTAACTATCATCACTGACATATGGTGCTAATTTTTCCATAGACATTAGTCTTTATATTTGTTATTGGTGGTTTTATTCTTTGTCTTTGGATGATTCATGTTACATGATTGGTGCTAATCATTGGTGAATGATACTTTCTTATATAAAGAGCCATTGAATGTTCTCTACCTTTTGGGTGGAATATGTTGAATAGATACATTTATATTTGGCATCTACAAGCACTAATAGTTTGTCTTCTTCATTCACAAAGTCGTATTGATTAAGGCATTGGTCATTGACTTAGTCTTCTAGGATACATAGCTTTGTCGTCTTAAGTGTCTTGCAGATCCTTGAAGGGCTCTCCCCTTGGAGGTTCCAACTCTCCGAAGCAGTTGGAGGAGTGGCTAAGGTGACAGTGGTCACTTCCTCCATACATTTGTTCATCGGATACTAGCCCTGCTAGTTCATCTGGCAACAGGGTCCTACCTTAAAATCCCTACTTTAGGGTACTTAGAAGTTAGTCAATTAATGTATGCGGCCATCTTCTTTGAACAAGGCCCATTAGATAGTTGTGGATAATTATTTAATGTGGTCTTCTTTATCAAATAAGGTCCACTAGGTAGTTAGTATTCATTAATGATGGGACTACTAGTAGCTAGTGTTTTGCCATTGAGAATCTATTTATAGATCTAGGAGGCTATGGAATGTCTCTGTTGAGTATCCTTCGAATTGGAGCTTTGCTCATGAAGCAAGTGAACATTGTTTTCTTTCTTTGATAATCATTAACACAAGGGGTATACTTTGTATATTTCATCTTCTTTGTCTCTTGAATCTGCTTGTCTACATTTATATTCTCTGAATACCTTGTCTATGATTCAAGTCTAAGGATATTAGAGGTCTTTCCTAAGCCAACATGCATTTGGATTTTAGCAGAACTTTTTTTAGACTAGCGATGTGTTCCGACGTCTTTAAATAACACAAAGATCCATCATTCAATGGGTAAAATTGCGGTTGCAGAAGAATACATGCAAAAAATACAAGTGGTGTCACCTAATTGGACACCCTTGTAACCTTTGTTGATACCCCTTTGAGCAGTATCACATTAGACAACACTTGAATATGGAATTGCCTTCCACATACCCTTAGGTATAATGGAAGCCTTCTAGGCACACCTAAAACCATCCTTACATAAACCTACAACTATCATGTTGCTATAGTACATTGAGAATAACACTCAGGGAGACATTCTTGCATACTAGGGGAATTGAGTAGTACATCTAAGGGTACATTCTATCGTCCTTGGTGTTGTGAAAGGTTCAGATGAGTACTATTATAGGAAATCTTTTAGTATATCAAAGAGATACAACACTTGACATTCCTTTGTCCTTAGTATCTTGAAAACCCTAGCCTCTACATTACGCCAAAAAACTTCCTACATCTTTGTGTGTAAGGAATTTGGTAAATCTATCAATATAGTAATACTAAACTCAAAGTAATACCCCCACCAATGTAAAATTAAAAAAAATGGGTCCTGTCGACAACATTGGGGTGACTTGTCTCAAAAGATTCCTTGCATTGTGTTGATCGCATGCATATATCTCTCTAGTAACCTTTTTGTGTGGACCTAGCAATACAATTGTGGGTGATATATATCAAAAGAATCCTCTCAAGCTATTGGCCGTATTGAGATAACTTGAGGATGACACTTTGCAGGGATCTTAAGTGGACCCATGGCTCATACTCACAACATGGCAAATAAGGAGGCAAAACTTGAGGAATTGCAAACTTGGTACTAGGAGCTTAGGGACAATTTCCTAGCTCGAGGAAAAAGTTGACAAACAAGGTGTGGGACTCTCATTAAAAATTACCTAACATGGCATTGATCTCAAGAACTGGATAGTATCATTCTTTATGAAGAACAAGGGGCCAAAACAACACATGGATTCATCCAGAAGGGAATCTTCGACAAACAAAAAGCAACACACTAACATGCTCTTTCCAGATACCCATTACACACCCTTTTAGGATCACAATTAGTGGCATTGCTTTCCAAAAATAAACAAGAAAAAATTTGATGGTTTGGATCCCTCTGGTCAAATTACCCAAATTGAACACTATTCCTCACTTCGTGGAATTATTTATGACCTAATGAAACTTGAGTGGTGGTTTTATACTTGGATCTAGAATGTTGGTGATGATGACAATAGTATAAAATAATATCATGGCCACTACATTTCTTGGAGCCATTTTGTCAAGGCCATCTATGCTTGTTTTGAAAGAGACACTTATTGATTGGGGTGACTGACAAACTTATGACAAACAGGAACCTAAGTTGCACTAAAGCGGATACGGAAACATATACGGATACTGGGGGGAATGAATACGACAAATTTTCAAAAAATTCAAATACAATACGGTGGGGAAACGGCGCGCTCGTGCACACACACACATATCAGCATCATCATAAATATTATCATTGCCATCATAATCATCATAATATTATCATTGTACATCATTATCATCACCTGACACTACTATCTAATATTATTAATCATACATGTAACATGATACTATGAAAACTTTTAACTAATATCATCCGAACCCTCATGCTTAGAGTCATATTCATCATCTATGTCCTCAACAAAAGTAGACCGAAAATAGGGATCCCGAGCCCAACTTGATTCCCCTGGGCTTGAAGGCACCTGTCCAGCACCAATGTTCACATCCTCTAGCTATGGAAGTGGGTCCAAATCCATCCAAGTCAAAGGAGTTCAACAATCAACATCACCAACGTCAAGGTACATAGAGGGGTTGATGTGCTTGATTAAATGCTAATCCTATACCCTCATATATGATAGAATCTAGTGGAAATGTTGCAATCCTAAAATCCTGAAAACTGTAAGTCCGTTGAATTCTAAATGGGATACAAAATTCTAATTTTTGCATATGAAGTCTGATGAGGTTGTAACCACTCTCAAAAATCCTGAAACAATTGATGGTAATGCCAAAATTTAAGTAAAAGGATAGAAAATGAAATATAAGGAGAATGTCATTTTACTTTAAGAATTTAATATTCTTTTTAGTGTTGAAGAATGTAAATTTGGAAGATATTCTTAGTGTATTTTTTTTGTACTTCATTTAAGGAATATTCATATTGTATTTGATCATGTAAAAATCCTAAAAGATATCAAGTAAAATAGACAAGTCGGCCCAATGGGTAAACTGCCCCAAACAATGGGCAGTCTGCCCCAAACAATGGGCAAAACTACCACAGTCAAGTCGGCCCAATTAGGTAAAAAGGTCATGTTATAACTAGTATAAATAAGGGAGTCACCTTGCTCATTTGTACATCACTCACTCAAGCTAGTTTGCATTAGTAGAGAGAGAAAGACAAGTTCACTTGGAGAAAGAGTAGCTGCATTGAAGACATCTTATTCTTAGGTTTCTTTTTTATCGGGTTATTATACGATATTGACATTGTACTTCCTAACGAATCTATATTGAAGAAGTTTGTTGGGTTTTCTGCCCCAAGAGGGTTTCCTAAGATAAATTGTTGTGTACTATTGTTTATGTTTTGGTTGTCTATCTTTCAGTGATCTTATTGTATATGGTTATTGTGATATAATGCAAATTGTTTGAAGATCTAACATAACCATCTCTATAGTATCAAAATTCTAATATGGTATCAGAGCTAGCCTGAAAGAAGACTTTGTGCAGTAGAAACTATCGGAAGTGAAAACTAGGGTTCCTTTCTCCAAAGGGTTTTAACCATAGATTGGCCTGAAAAGGAGGGAAAAGCAACTTTCCCTAGGAGGGTGCATTTTTCTGTGGAGGAAGTTTCCAGATCTGAGAATTTTGAATTTTGACCCTGTCATTGCTAGTCGAGAAAACTAGGGTATCAGATTTTTCATACTTCAGTCCACAGATTTGGCTGAAGCAGGGGTTTGCTCAACTCACCTTAGGGGAGGCGCATCTTTCCCTCAACTCAGATTTGCAAGATTCCAAAGTTGGAAAATTAGGGTTTCTCTAACAAACCCTAGGTCAACCAGGTAGCAGATTTCAGAAGGTATTGAAGCAAGCACTTGGTTGGAGCATCTTGATTGGTAAGTACTCTTATCTTTATTTCCATTTGAGGTTCTCATTTTATCAAGATGACAAACAATACCAAGCTTGAGGATAAGCTTGAAGGAGCTGATAACTTCTGAGCTTGGAAGTATAGAGTACTGCTCATTCTAGAAGAGAATGATTTGGACAACTATCTTAAGGAGGAAGTTGCGGAGCCAGAGGGAGATGAAGAAAAGGATAAACACAAGAAGAATTTGATTAAGGCCAGGAGGATCATTGCTGACTCCATCAAGGATCACTTGATCCCCCATATCTCATCATTGGAGACTCCCAAGGAGATGTTTGATGCATTGAAGAAACTATATGAAGAAAAGAACATTAATAAGAAGATGACTTTGAGAACTCAACTCAAGGGTGTGAAGATGCAAAACTCAGAAAGTATCCAATCCTATTTCACAAGGGTCTCCCAAATCAAACAACAATTAGAAGCTACTGAAGGCCATGTTGAAGAAGCAGAATTGGTGATGACTACATTGAATGGTCTCCCAAGATCATGGAAATCATTCATCCAAGGGATTTGTTCTAGAAGGAAGCTCACTAAATTCAGTAGGTTATGGGGAGATTGTACTCAAGAGGAAGCCAGAGAAGAGAAGATGGGTGAAGATGATAATCAAGCCCTAACAACTCATGTAAAGAAAAGCAAGAAAGAAGATCACTCTCACAATAAGCCAAGAAGATTCCAAAAGAATCATAGACCTCATAAGGACTATTCAAATTACAGATGTTACACTTGTGATGAAAAAGGACACCTTGCAAGAGATTGCCCCATGAACAAAGGCAACAACAAGAAAGGAAAGAAGAAGAGGCATAATGCTCATGCTACAGAAGATGGTGAACCAATTAAGAAGAGAGCAAGGAAGACTCCTCAAGTGATGAAGAATATGTCCTAATTTTAGCTCTCACAGGTACTGTTACTCATGGATGCCATGATTGGCTTGTTGATAGTGGTGCTTCAAAGCACGTGACAGGTTTCAAGAACTCTCTCACCAACTTGACAGAAAAGGACTCACCTCACAAGGTGAAACTTGGAGATGATTACCAATATCCCATAAAAGGGGTAGGAGAAGCATCCTACAATCTAGACTCAGGAAAGGCCATCAAGATGAAAGATGTTCTCTATGTTCCAAGATTGAAGAAGAATCTACTTTCCATATCATCCTTAGATGCAAAAGGATTCCGAGTTGCATTTGTTGATGGCCAACTTGCCAAGTACCAATGTGGTTTAAAGGTAAAACTCTTGATGATGCAGTAGTACTTGGAGAGCAAGAGGGAGGCTTGTACAAGTTAAAAGGCCAACCAGAACAAGCATTGGTTCATGACACTATGGAACCAAGTGAACTATGGCACATTAGGCTTGCACATATACACTTCAAGGCTTTACTGATCATAAGCAAAATGGTAACTGGTATAAGATCTAGACAAAACATGAAGGCGTATGCAACGGATGTGCAAAAGGGAAGAATGTGAATAAGCCATTTCCTAGCAAAGATAGCAAAGCAAAGGAGATCTTGGAGATTGTACACTCAGACGTATGCAGACCCATGTCATCCAACTCACTACGTGGGTATGCATATTATGTTTCCTTTATTGATGATTATTCTCGCAAAACTTGGAAAACCACACTAAAAAGAAAATAAAGACTTTAAGATCAGATAATGGCTATGAATTTACTTTAGAAAGTTTCAAAATCTTATAAAAAGAATCAGGGATTAATAGGGAGATGAGCACTCCCTACAATCCATAACAAAATGGTGTTGCAAAAAGAAAGAACAAGACGATAATGGAAGCAGTTAAGGCCACGATCCATGATCAATATTTTCCAATGCACTTACTGGCTGAAGCAGTAAGAACAACATTCTATGTGCATAACAGAACACCACATCGTGTTCTTGAAAATACGACACCGGAATAAATGTTCACAGGAGAGAAATCGGAAGTCAGCCATCTCAGGATATTTGGTTGTCCAATATACATACATGTTCCCAAGGAGAAGAGAACCAAATTGGATCCTTCAGGAAAGAAGAGTATCTTCATCGGATACAGTGATACATCGAAAGCTTACAGAGTTTATATACTAGGCTTCAAGAAGATCGAGACTAGTAGAGATGTTACCTCCGATGAAGATACAGCTTTCAGCAGATCAAGGCAGATCCACTCCGATGAAGTACATGAAGAAGAACCTGAAGCTCCCAGAGCTAGAGACATTGTTATGGAAGAGATGATTCTAGAAGAACCTGGAGGCCATGATATGGCAGAGCCACAGAGACTTGTAGATCCACCCCGAGAGGTGAACACACACAAGAGAAGACCAGCTTGGGCACAAGAAGCTATTCAAGATGCAGAGAAGTATGGTACTCCAGACGGGACTTCCAAAGAAAGTAAGAGACCTCGACCATATTCTAGCTATGTAGCCTTACTATATGATATCATTGATGCATAGCCTTCCAGTTATTAGTAAGCAGCCGAACCTATGGGAATCAGATAGGTTAGCGGGATGGTCCTTAGTGCTTAAGCAGAAGAGGACATTACAAGGAGCCTGCGTAAGCCCATAGAGAGATGTCTTTAGGCGACAAATAGGATTGGAGCCATTCTAAGTATGGCCAAAATATTGATCCATGTATATTTCTAATTGCAAATCCCCATGCAAGAAGGCAGATTTAACATCCATCTAATTGACCTCCATTTATATGACATTGCAAAGGCCAGAACAAGGTAGATAGAATTCATTTTGGCTATAGGGGCAAAGGTTTTGTATAGTCAATTCCTTTTACCTTAGAAAATCCTTTGGCTACTAACCAAGCCTTATTTCTTTCAACAATTTCATATGTTGCATACTAGTTCTATACACACATTTACATCTAACAAGTTTTATTCCTTTCGAAGAGGGATGAACCCAAGTATTGATTTCCATTAAGGAATGATATTCTTCATTCATTGTTGCACCCCAATCTAGACGGCCAAAGGCTTTTGCAAATGTTTCTGGATCATGAATCTCTGAAACTTGAGCCAAAAGAGAGGACTTGTTGGAACTGTGAGCGTGTACAACATTGATCTGAAAGATCATTCGTAAGATCACCAATCATTAGGGGAATTTTGAGGTAAAAAATGGGCCTCAAAACAAAAAAAATGTACTATCAAAATCAACTTTAAAAGAACCAATCACATTTTAGAGAATGACATCATCTATAATATAGTTGAGGTGGCATTGGTTGAGTTAAAGGTGCTTATTTGTCAAATTCTAAATGGGGAATAAAAACCCATAGTTAACCATATCAATGTTGTAAGTAAAGTACTCATAATGAAAATAGTACTTATAAATTACTTTTGAACATAATATAAATGTACTAAAGTACTCTTAAAGTACTTAAAAAGAAAGGTACTCTCTATATTTCAATATAAAATAAATTACAAATACCAAAAACATAAATGCTTTATTCAAAATCAAATCTATAATTACTTTTCAATGTACATAATATATACTTTTAAATAATAAATTATAAATATAAAAAACATTGAAATCTCTTCAAAATCAAAATCATCTAAATACTTTTCAATATAAAATATATAATTTATACTTTATAATATATATATTAAATATTATAATACGTATATTTATATATTTAATGTTTCTTATAATATATAATATATACTTTTAAATAATAAATTAAAGATATAAAAAAATTGAAACATGTGTGAATACTTTTCAATATAGAATATATTATTTTAAATATTTACTCATTATCTAATGAACACATAGTATTCAACTTAAAAATCCATAATTGTTGTCACGTGTTCTGACATAAAACAAAATAAATTAAATGAGAAGTAAATCCATTAAAATAATATTTAAAACAAATACATATTATATTAATCTATTGAATTTTTAATTGTATATTTAATTAATAATGCATAGGTATATATGCAATGGAATACTTGTTATGGGATCATTGATTCCTATTAAATCCTTTATGTTATTGCATTAAATAAAACAAATAAAATTTATTGATTGTTAAATGAATATTTTAAAAATATTTAATTTTATTAAGTATATTTAAATATTGCAAATATTTATATAAATAGATGTTTAATATATTTAAAAATAATAATAATAATATAAACAAATGATTTAGTTAGATTTATAAAAAATAATAAATATGATTTATATGAATATATGATTGAGTTTTATTTTTAATGAGCAAGTTAGATTTATATAATAAATATATACTTTTAAAAAATGATAATTTATTTATATAAATTTACTTTATGTTTAAAATTCAAAATTATAAATATATTTTGAATATTGAATAACTTATATTTCAAAATTAAAACTTATAAGTACATTCATCATATTATATTTAAAAGTACTCTTACTTTTAGTCACATCAAAGAAGTTTTTTTATTTGTTTTATTTTAGACATCTTTTCAATCTAATTTAACCATAGTTACATTGGTTGTAGTGTAAAAGCTGAGTTGTAAATATACCTCCCCCATAAAATGCCTCACTCATAATATTTTATTATATCTCTTAGGAGGCCCATTTTAGACCTCAAAATTCCCCTAATGGGACCCATCTAGTTAGTTGTGGTGCTGGTGCAGGTTCATGTTAAATGGATCAACTACAGGAAGGCAAGCAGGCAGAGGTGGATTTTCATCCTTATTGTCATCATCTGAAGAAGAAAAAATCATAATAGGAAGACTAACAAAAAAGTTGGGAATAGAAGATGGCTTGCAAGCTGAAGATGGAACAAATGCCAAATTAGATATGCAAAGTAAGAGACCTTTGTCAAACTTGACATCTATGTTAATAATAATTCCCGATGAATGAGGTTGAAGAAGTCTATAACCTTTTACATCTTTAGAGTATCTAACAAAAATGCACTTCTCACTCTTAGGTTGTACTGCTTTCCTTTTCTCATTAAAAATGTGAGCCCATGCTTCACTACCAAACACATGAAAGTGGCTTACATCTAGCTTAATGTTAGTTCATGCTTCTTCCAATGTTATATCTTTTAAAACCTTTTTAGGAGTGTAATTAACAATGTGATTTGCACAATTAATAACTTACATCCAAAAATGAGGACTTAATCCCTTACATTGGATCATACAATTTTCAATTTCATTTAATGTGTGATTCTTTCTCTTAGCAACACCATTTTGTTGTGGTGTGTATGGAATATTATGTTGCATCTAAATGCCCTATGTAGTGCAATAAGTTGTAAATTTGTTGTTAAGTTATTGCTACGTATTCTTTTACATGAACATCTATGAGACTATTTGGTAGATGAACACCAACAAAGCAACAAATGAGGAGGGGTTCCAAGCCAAATTTTTCAAACATGGTAGACCAACACTTTTGGATTACATCATTGACTTGTTTAACCATGTTGTTTGCTCAATATTTCCACAAATGCAGTCTCAACAAATCATTCACCCAATTCATAGATTGGGAGCCATCTCCAATCTAAAACAATTATTCAACAATCATGGTGGGCCACACTTTTTCTAAGCTATATGCAATGATCCTCCATTATAGTTATCCAAGGGGCTTGAGAGAAGACATCTTCGAACTAGGGGATATGAAGGTTTTCAGACTGGAGCACCAAACCATTGATCATATCATACCTCTCCGAGCCATTATTAAGGAGGCAAGACACCACTCTTCGAAAGTCTTTTGTTGCTTTGTAGACTTTCAAAAGGCATTTGACTCGATCTGGAGGGTGGCCCTATTTCAAAGGCTTAGAGGTATTGATATATAGTATGTTCTTACCAAGTTACCACAACCATCATGCAACTTGACGAGTTCATCCTTGGCAGAATCTACATAGGTCACAATGTTTCGAACTTCATTAGGAGAACCATTGGAGTGAAACAAGGTTGACCTCTTTCACCTACATTGTTTAGGATATACATTGATGAGCTAGAGTCTTTTCTCCAAGCATGTATTCAATTAGGAGATGGGTGCTTTCTTCACCAGGTTTTGATCTTAATCCTCCTCTTTGCAGATGACATAGTTCTTGTGTCTTCCACACTAGGGGTTGCAGAGACAATTTGATGCCTAGTCCAGCTTATGTGATCTTTGTCAATTGATGGTCAACCTTGTCAAAACCAAGGTTAGGATCTTGAATGGGACAAAGATCGTTATTTCAACATATCACTTTTATTTTCGTGGTGTGGAGATTAAGATCACTACAACTTAACACTTATTTGGGTGTTTTGTTCTCAGGACCTATAGTTGGTTTGGAGAAATCCCTCCAACCCCAGATCAACAAGGGTATGGATCCCTTGCTCTCCTTGAACTTCAATGTTTACAAAACCACTTTTAGGACATCTAATGCAAGTTGGACCTCTTGGACAGTCTCACTAGACCCACAATTCTCTATGGTTCAAAGGTATCAAGGCTCAATTTATTGGAGTCAGCTAAGAGAGTTCAGGTTATGATGCTTTGTTGCATTATCAAATGCAAGAGGACTATTCCCCAAGCCATTATTCAAGGAGAGTTTACATCCTCCCCCTTTAGGATCGAAACCATCTTTCGATTGGTTTCCCTCTTACACCAAGTTCAACATTTTGCTAACTCCTCAGCAGGCACAAATAGTTGCCCTTCTATTGCCTATTGCTTTTTGAAGGTCATAGCCATCTCTAATACCTTTGATCAAGTTTGTTTTTGGTTTACAAAGGCTTCCCACCTACTTCAGTCAATTGGTATCTTGATTGACCACCTCCCCTAATTCAAATACTCTTTCAATACCCTCAATCAACTCTTTTTTAATAAATAGGATTTGAATAGGACCATCAAAGAGGACATCATCAAACAACTTATTCAAGTTACATGCATTGATCCTCCAAGTGGGTTTAGTTCCAAGATGGCATTCTATGTAGAGCACTTTTTGGTGATGCATGATGGCCTTATTGTTTAGCTCCTCTACATACTTGGACATTGGATGCATGCTCTTTGGGTCCCCTAGGTTAGTTTCCAGTTGGTTCTCATTGTCTTTGGGTAGAATCCAACCACCACATCATCCAATGGGACAGGATCTATCATCTTCATCGCCATCTTGAGATTGAAACTGAGGAGCACTTCATCCTCAGGGGCCCCATCTATTAAGAGACCAAAGGACAATTCTATTGCCTTTTCAAGGAGTCTCAGAACTCTCTCTCAAGTTTTTTTCATTTACAGGACTAGAGATGCTTGACCTTGTTCATGAAGGAGGCCCTTGTATTCAGATCTTGCTTAGTCCACCTTTCTCAACCCCATCCAGACTTGGTCCAAGCAATTACATATTTATTTCTAGTGCTTCCAACAAATAGAAGGACCAAGAGGCAAGCATATTGCAGTACTACATCACAGATTATATCTTTGAGACCCCAGGGGTGCATCAACACTCAACTAGCTAGACCTTTACGGTCCTGTTGCCTCAGATCCCAAGATAGTTCACACTGCACCAATAGTTAGACTACCTCATCTAGGTCATCGTTGCGAACTTCTTCATCCAAACAATGAGACATAACTTATCTTCGGGTTCTTCCAAATCATCCAACCAATCTTCTATTAGGTGTTTCTTCTCTTCGATGTTAGGAAAAAGCATTTCATAGGATGTTGATCACCCCCCAGGAGAGACATCCCTCTAAGAGGGCCAATGGGTCTTGGCCTTTGGTTCTCTACCGCACTTACATGTATCTGCATCATTTCTTTGTTTCACTTCTTCAGTCTAGAATGACTTAAGTTTTGGATTCTTCTTTATAGAGGCTAGATTTTCTTTTATCATGATTTTCCAAGAGGGGATTTTGTTCTCCCACTTTGCAATCACTAATGTACTGAGCAGTCCCGTCGACCTATTTGTGCTCATTTGTTGGAAATTCATAAAATTGTCTTATCTTATCTTTACTCCTGAAGTTGATGTCTGTATTGCTTTTTAACAAGGGCATTGTAGGCCAAAAACATGTCAAAAAATTTTCTCTTAAGTTTTAAGAAATAAACCCAAGTGTGCCTAGAGAAGTCAGAAATGAAAGTTAAGAAGAACTTGAACCCAAAGAAAGAAGATGAAGGAAGTGGACCACACAAATCACTATGAAAAAGCTATGTTGTCCGCCGAGATGCACACCAGCAGCAGAAATCTTTCGAAAGTTGTTCCCTCACTACAAGTGGGGAAAGTGTGGTCTTGGGGGAAAGCAATGAGCCAGGTACTGTCACCTGAATCCCAGCTCCTCCGTTTAGGCTAACTCCTAACAAAGCCAAGGGGGGTAGTCCCTACAAAGAGTTTACTATGGCTCTTATGTTTGAAATATTTTGGGTGTTGAGTGATGCGGATGGGTGTCATTTAGGAGTTTTGAATGGGAGAGATCACAACTTGAGATAAAGACACAAGATAATAAGCAATCCACGTTGTGATATACCAACAGTATAAATAAAGACTTGCGAAAAAATAAAAGCATCCACTAATAAATCACTTAAACAAAGGACAAATGGCCCCAATTAATAATGAAAGTGTAAATAAACCAGTGCCTTATGGACTCAATAACTTGTGTGTAGTGTTGGGGGATGTTGAAGATACAAGTCTTAGTTACTGTTCATGAGATCGTTTTGCAAATTATCTTGGTAAATTAATAGTTTTAATGGTCTTGATTATTAGGCTAAGAACAACAAGGTAAGCAATCGACCAAAAAGGTATACTTTCAATGGCTTCCCCTCTGATGGTATGACGAACCATCCAGATATCAAGGAGTAAGTGTATGAAGACTTAACTACTCCGAAGTCTAAGACAACGGTAATTTCCGGCCTCACCAGGTTTAGGAACTTTGCCCACTACTTGAGTATTTCTCGAATGATCAACGCCGGTTCGTTGGTTGTGGGGGTGAAAATTTTATTATGTTATCGAAAAATTATCAAATCCAACACCTTTCTGAGTACTAGCCCAACCTTTTCAGGTTGGCAGAGCATACGGGTGTTGGATAGCAACCAAGATAAATTATTAAGGGGATGTGAGTTGGAAGTTTTATTATTATTAAAGCACACTATTCAACTCTCCGATAAAGAGCGCTCTTGACTTTGTCTTATGACCAAGTTCAAGAGACTTAGCTAGTCTATATGCCTAATGCAAGGAAAATGCAATACTATTATGCTCTCCGACAGAGAGTGCTCTTGACTTGGGTTATTGCAAGTTCAAGAGGCTTTGTTCTTTGTTAAAATAGAGGTAGTTTGTAAACGAGAACACATGTGATAGCTCAAAAAAGATTGAAGATAAACAATGATATATTAAAATAAATGAACTACTTGCAAGAAAGAAAACTAGTGTTCTACCACAACAGGGACTAATCTAAAGGTGAAGTCAAAGTCACTTCTGCACACCGCTCATGAAACTTCCAACTTAGCCGGTCCTATGCAGTACATGGTGGGGAAAGAGAAGCAACATGCAGTGTTAATGCGGCACTTGGGGATAAAATCCCAAGAGGAATCTCAGGTCAAGACTTGAAATAAAAATTATTCTACGTACGAAAATGAAATTTAATCTAGAAAATTGAAACAAGTCTAACTAAAGCATGCACGAAACAGTCTTCCCCAAATGGGGAAGAAGAAACCAAAGTGTCGGAGGCCTTATCCCACCTAGCCTTTTTATTAATTGATTACAAGTGCCTTTGGGAATGAAACCCTTGTAAGGTCTTTTAAGGAAGAATGAAACTGAAATGAAAAAATCAAACTTGGAAGCCCTCAAGGGCTTTTACAAAGGAGAGTGTGTATAATTTGTCTTCTTGGTTCAAGTCTTCTCTTTGGGTTATAGTCTTGATCTTCTTTGAGTCTTGTTTTTTCAAGTCTTTCTTCTCCTTCAAAATACCTACACAAGCTTAAATCAACTTCAACAAGGCACCCATTAGATGTAAATAAAATAAAATAAAAGCTTTGAAACTAAGTGCAAGCTAAGATCTAATCTACATGCCAAATCCTTTTTCAAATGCAAATTTTTAACACTTTTAAATGAGATCTAAACTAAGTGAGCTAGAAACTTAACAAACAAATGCAAATCTAGTGTTTAAAAGTGAGATCTAAAATGTAAGTGCAAAAAGTAGACTAGATGTTTTAAAAAAGGAACTAGATCCTAAAAAAAATGAGTGCAAGATTAGAGATCCTAAATGCCTAACTTACAACCTCAAAGATAAATGAACTAGCTACCAAACAATCTAACCACTAACTTCAAACCTTGTTTTGCTTTTTTGATGTGTTTACGGCAGAAATGAAGGTGGACGAAAGGAGAGAGGAGAGGAAGACAAGGGGAGACAAGAGGAGCTAAGGAGAGAAGACAAGGTTGGAGGGAGGACCTAAAGAAGAAAACGAAAGGGAGGCTAGATAGGGGATCTAAAAGATGGACGAGAGCAAAAGGAGAGAAAACAAATTGAAGTGGGACGAGAGGCAAAGACAAGAAAAGGTAGAGATGGACGAAACTAGGAAGAGAGAGAGATCTAAGGCAAAAACGAAGTAAGGGAAGGAGGAGATAAGGAGGAGGAAAACGAGGCTAGCAAATCAAATGAGAAAAAGGGATCAAGGAGAAAACGAGAAGGCTTGAAGAAGAGAGCCTTTGGAACCAAGGTAACCAATTTGATTTTGAAGATTAAGGGATGGAAAAGATAGCAAGCCTCAAGGCCAGTTTGTAACTTTGATCGGATCCTTGGAGAGTTCCTGAAATACAAAAGTTGTCAGAAAAATAGTTGATGGAGAGGAGGGAGAAGCAACCGAGCTCAAGCTCCACTCAATCCTTGAATCGCTGCACAATGCACCACTTACAAGCATAAATTCATATCAAAACTTAGTATATTAAACAAAATGGAATGAGAAGTACATAAGTATATCCGACTACAGTTTGTACTCCTAATCACATCAAGCCTAACATCAATGAGTAACTTGGACCATCAAATACTCATCCTATGCTCTTAAAAAATAATTCTAAGCTAAGCAAGATCGAATATAGATAATGTAAGTAAGTGCAAAAGAAACAGTATCACCTCATAGATTGTGAATCATTCTCCATAGACAACAATGGCACACCATAGACCTCCAAAGTCATTTTTTATTCCAATGGTAGCAAATGCTACAAGCTTTTACAAAAATATGGCAAAGTAAGTTTACATCAAAAGTTCCATGAAGAATGAGGAGAGAAAGCCCTCATTATATAACAAAACTAGAGCACCAGTCTACCCTAATTCGAATTGGCATGAAGGAAGCCAAAAGCCATGAGTCATCAAATCGAATTGCCATCAAATCTCTATCACATCCAAGTCAAACCAAGCTTTGGAATGCTAACTCCACCAAGTAATTTGAGTTGCATTGAATGAGATGGGGAGGTGGCCTCCACCTTGGCAAGGCACCCCCATCTCTACATTGGAAGTTTCACCATCCAATAGACCATTGCCATGTGTAGAACTCGAGCTCCAAGTAGAGGTTGACGTGAGCTCCCTTGTGAGGGCGTGAATGCCACATATGGGAGTCAAGTTTGAGTTACAATCAATGCAACATGTGTGTAATGAAAGCCAAGCTTTTGTGATTGCACAATTTGAGGGCGCCTACCATAGGCATAAATGCAACCAACCAACCCATTTAACAATTGACACATCACCAAATCTAGTTTTGCATCGATGAGGGCGAATTAGCTTGAAGGAGATCTCTTGTGCTGACTATATACTTGACTGAGTGATGACTGAGATGATTGGAATCTTCATTAATGCCCAGCGCCATGTCAATTAGCCTTTTATTTTAATCCATTTGGATTATTTTGGAGAGATTTGGATTATCTCCAAATATTCATTTTTTAATATTTTAATTAATAATTTCTCTGTAAATGACTTTTTTGAGAAATTATTAATTATGAGGCTGAATTGACATCCAAAACTTAGGATAAACTGGTCCGGGGATCATGAATGATTTTTGGATTAAGGTTGGAGCTTTCAATCACTGAATTCGGATCCCGGATGACTGACATATTACAAATTGAAATTTTTCCATTTAAACTATGGAAAAATTTATTAAAAATTCAAAAATAATTAAAAACCCAAAACCAAAGGACCCGGTAAAAAAATTTCGAAATTTTTTCTGAGGGTCCTAGGGACCTAGGACATGACCAAAACCTATTCTAATAGTGTCTAGTAGGCTTATATACATCAGTTGGACTCTAACAACCCCCCATGGCTAAAATTTTCAAAATCGGGCATTCCATCTTTGGAGGAAGTGGGAGAAAACCTCATCGATTATAGCTCGGCTATAGGCAAAGTATAATTGACAAGGGAAAAAACTCTCTGGAATACCTTAGTTTCTTAATCAAGTCATGGGGAACCGAGCCACTCAAAATCCTACTAGTACATTTTATTACAAACCCCGTGGGGCAATGGTCATGTCGACTGAAAAACAAAACTGGCTAGGCAGAAAGGATGGATCATCTGATACATTGGAATACAAACACTCATCATGTTTGTCAAATGGCGGCTCTTCAGATAAAATCCAACTATAGTAAAAAAAAGTTGGTAACAAGCTCCAAGGGGGTCAAGGTGTGCCAAGAAACACATTTGTGAAAACTGTTATGATAATGTTTGCCAAGAACATAACTGGAACAAACACCATCTTTACAATAAAAGAGGGGAAGAATCCAAAAATCCCTAGCTAGGGTAAATCAACAAACCCAAGCTCAACCAAGAAAATCCAAATGCAAGAATCTCTCCAACACTACCTCTAAGGCAAGACATCCTCCTCTTCACTTCTTCAGCAATCAACACTAGGGCTTTATCAAAGAACCCTAATATCCAATCTCCAAGGGTAAAACCCTAACCCTAGAAATCCAAGATACTCCAAGAAGACCAAGAAACCGTAGCGCCTCAACAAAGAGAGATGCCAAGTACAAGTGAAGACTCCAAGAAAGAGTGAGAGGACAAGTGTGCTCCTCTTCTATGTCACATCTCTTCACAAGAGTGAGTAAGAATGAACACACAAGTGATATAATCATCTCTAACATCTTCTTCAAAAGAGAAAACCCTAGTCACAAGAATCAAGCTCCAACAAAGATTTCTCCTCTAGACTTCATAACTCCTCCTAAGGTTCATGAGGAAACTCTAGCGACTTCTTCCAAAAATCTAAGTACAAAGAAAAGAGTACAAATGATGATATGAATGAAAAGATTCTCTCAATACATAATTTACATGAGAGGTAAGGAAGGCCAACAATATTGTGTGGGCATAAGCCCTCACAAGCAACCTACATGAGCCCTTGTATGCCAACACAAGTAAGACGTCCACTCTAAAGTACATGTGTCATGCTCAAATGTGATGTCGTACACAACAAGGATTCTAAGATGTTGTAGTTATGCAAGGCAAGACCACACCACTCCATCATGAGCTTTCACGAACTTCATTGATCCTCTTAAGCAATGCACTCCATTAGGTCATCCACCACCTGCAAGAACATTATTGAATCCCTCGACACCCTGAGCCATCTCCAATCCTTCAAACAGAGATGCAAGATGCCACATCCCATCTAGGGCTTGAAGCCCTCCTCTAGGATACAAAACACTCCTCATCCCAAGTGAAGTGTTCTCCAAGCAAGTGGTTCCTCCATGTGGCCATAATGAAGAGTGCCCATCAATCAAGCAAGAGAAATCCAATGCTTAAGGGAAGAACACCAAGCCAACACCATCCTAAGGTCAAGTATCCATTGAGTAAGCAATCTCAATTATGCATATCCATCACAAACCATCACTAATGCTGCAATCCATCTTAGACCATTCAAGGGCCGAACATACACCATGTATCCCAAATCTCCTGAAGCACCCCTAAACATGGTATAAACACTTTCAGAGTAACTCGAAAATCTAACACTCACTCTTTACGAGGAAATTGTTTACACTAACACCTATCAACTCCATCTACATCTCTACAAAATCTACTATTGGAAAATGAGTATTGGTTGCAATCTTGAGATCAACCACTGCCATATGCAATAAAGCTATCAACTATGCTATCACTACATCTCAATAATTCTATGAATAATGAGCACCTATGAATATAAAGGAATATCCCCCTAGAGAAACAACAACCTTCCAAACTCCATCATCCTTAGCATCATGAGGCAACATCAAAGGACACCACATCATGAACTCTACAGGACATACTACAAAGACAATCACATTTCCATACAAGATCAAGTCGACCCTAAAATAAAAATCTTTTGGTATAGTTGTCAAACTATACAAGATCATCATCAACCTGTTAACATGAGAATCCCTCTCATGTACCTCAAATCCTCTGGCAACTCAACCATCAACCTCAGCTAGGTGACTTCCCTCATCTCAAGATAATCTTAGAGTAAGAGTAACATCAAGGGAAACTTCCTCTGTCTGAGAGAATTTAGAATCCTTGTCATTGTACTCTATAATACTCCCATTAGCTACACCTATAGAATCAATCTTGCCACCATCATCCATCGAGGCATCACACCTCTCCTCCAATAAACAATTATAAGGCTCGTGGATGAAGTGATCAGAAGTCTCATAGATGGAAGAAACCAATGCTACATGACTAGCATATTTCCTAGGAGGTACACCCACCCTAACTGATGATCTGGGCACTAGCTTTTTTTCAATTCTCTAACCATTCGTTACTACCTGTATCTGAGTTTTTGACCACCCTGTCACAACCTTGCAATGACATTTTAAATAAATGAGCAACGTTCATTATACACCTTTTACTCCAATAGTGAAGGAACATTAGCTTATTTTTTTTACCTCCCACAACTTCAACCTACATGCTTCACAATAGGGGGACCTACCTATTCTCAAGCCTCTAGATCAACGATCACCAAATTCTCCTCTATCACTAAAGGATAAAATTGTATACTAAAAGATCTCACATCCTCATCTACATGAGATACAATCAGAGTGTCTACGCCTGAACCTAAACTTGGCTCAATGATATCTCACCTTGCATGATGTAATGTCTGAGTGAGCCATCTCGGCCTCCTACAATGTGGAGTAGGTGAAAGCATATCCACACTCAATCTAACCTCAAATTCCTCTAAATATGACTCATCTTGAATCTCTAAATCAGTCTTTAGAATAACAACCTATACATTCTCCTTGTTGTCCCCTAATCCGCAACTGGGCGAGAAAAACCTTCAACTCATTGGGCACTGCCTTGGAGGCAAGTTCAAATTGGGTGCAATTGTCACCACAACACTCAACCTCTCTGTTTAGGCGAACTCCTAAACAAAGCCAAGGGAGGTAGATCCTAAGAAATAAACTAGGGATTATAGGAGTTAATTTTAGATACTGCAAGTACAAATGAAGTCACCCTTAGGATTGTTGTAAATTAAAGTATAAAACAACAATGAAAAGATCACAATAATTCACTTTGAACAGCCCCAAAATTCACAGTAATTCAAGGAAAAAAGATACCAAACAATTAGATAAGTTTCAACCCATTCTAGGGAAACTTATCAACCAATAACCAGATTTGAAAATGTACTTTTACAACAATAAAATCAGCCCCTTATATTCTTCCTTAGATGTTAGAACACTCAACAATTTGATCCTTTCTTATGTCAAATCAGCAAGACATAAACCTTTGCAAATAGCAATGCATAAAGAAAATATATAGCTAAAATTCAAATATGGAAATTGCACAATATATGGACCACTGGAAACTTCATATATAAGCTCAATATGAAATACAAGTACATACCATAACTTTCTCTCAAGGATAATACAAAAACTCTAATTATCCAAAAAGCCCTAGCTAGGGTAAATCAACAAGCCCCTACTCAACCAAGAAGATACAAGTGCAAGAATCTCTCCAACACTACCTCCAAGGAAACATGTCCTCTTCTCTTTTTCACAAATTCACCCTAAAGTTTTATCACAAAACCCTAATCTCCAATCAATAAAGGTAAAACCCTAACCCTAGAACTCCAATATGCTTCAAGATACTCCAAGCATACCAAGAAACCCTAGCATTACAAGAGAGAGATAACAAGTGAAGACTCCTGAAGAGAGAGAGAGAACAAGTGTGCTTTTCTTCTAAGTCACATCTCTACATAAGAGTGAGTAAGAATAAAATTACAAGTGATATGATCATCTCCATTGTTGCCTTCTTCACAAGATAAAACCCTAGTCACAATAATCGAACTCTGTTAATTTTTTAGCATTAATTCAATATACTCTAGGATCTTTACTGAGAGAATAACATGTACAGTATATCAATGCATATCAATCATAGCAAGCATATCAATCATCACAAGATGCAAACATAAGAGACAATAGACACACAGAGTTTCCATGGGGAAAACCCTAACGTGAAAAACCCCACAACTTCCTTAGAGATAGATAGAGCAATGATACAACCAAAGTACAACCCAAGTACACAGAGATAGTCTCCTCCTAGCAGCTGATCCTCCTCCTCACATGTGCGCCACTTTCCGAGTGATGGATAAGTGAGTAATGAAGTGATTAAAATAGAGATCTCCCGATCTCTATTTATACTTGTCCTGACTGCCCAATAAACTTATGGGGCCGACTTGTCTAGCTTAGCATAATAACCCAAGGTTAACTTAATCAGGGCCGACACCACACATGGTGGTCTAATAACCCATCGGCAAGTTACGACACTTGCGACACTTGTCAATACAAATGACGACACTTCCTTATAGAGGAATAACACATCTCTATAGGAGTACAATATACATAGGTGAAATACATTCCAAAGTTACATATACATCAACAAACTCCAACAAAGATGTCTCCTCTAGACTTTATAACTCCTCATAGGGTTCATGAGGAAACCCTAGAAACTACTTCCAAGAAGTTAAGTACAAAGAAAAGATACAAATGATGATATGAATGAAAATACTCTCTCCTTCCTCTATGTATATGATAGGTAAGGGAGGCCAACAATACTGTGGGAAGAATCCCTTGCAAGAAACCTACATGAGCCCTTCTATGCCAACACAAGTGAGACATCCACTCTAAAGTACATATATCAGGCTCCAAGGTGATGTACACAATAAGGATCCCAAGGTGATGTCGTACACAATAAGGACTTCAAGGTGATGTAGTTACGCAAGGAAATTCCATACCACTCCATCACGAGCCTCCACTGGCTTCATTGATCCTCCTCAGTAGTGTACTCCACCAAGTCAAATACCCCCTACAAGAACACTGTCAAATCCCTAGTTGTCCTTGAGCCATCTCCAATCATCTGAACAGGGATGTAAGCTAACATATGGCATCTAAGGCTTGAAACCTTCCTCTATGATGCAAAATTCCCTAATCCCAAATGGGGTGCTCCCTAAGCAAGTTGTTCCTCCATGTGGCCATCATGAAGAGTGTCCACCAATCAAGCAAGAGAACTGCAACACCTAAGCGAATAAAACCAAACCAACACCATCCTGAGGTAGCATCCACAAAACAAACAATCTCAACTGTGCATATCCATCACAAACCATCTCTCATGCTACAATCCATCTCGGACCATCCAAAAGATGAACATACACCATGTACCTCAAATCTCATGAAGCACCCCCAAACATTGTGTGAACACTTTTGGAGTAACCTGAAAACCTAACACAAAGTGGGAGTGTAAAAGCAACTCCTAGAAATCGTGATATAAGCAAATCCAACCCATGTTGAGAAAGATCCAAAGTTAAAAACTGATGGCGTGGAGCAAGGAAACAAAGTGATGCTGCAGATACTAGCAAGTACTGTGGAGAACCCAAGACTAAGAACCATTAGATCTTCAAGGGGGTATGTCTCACTTGTGGAGTGATTAACATCCCTTGATGTTATCTCTCCTAACATCCAAGGCTGAAGTGAAGAAACTCTTGATACATAACTAGTCTGAGGACCTAGAGGAACAAGAAGATATGGGATGAGATATGTCTCGTTATCTAGATGTTGTAGCTCATGGGAAAGACTTGGAGGAAATAACCTCACTGTTGGTTCAATCTGAGTTGCCTTGATATCTCAGGCAACATGTCTACAAGTTTCTTGTTGGTCAAGCATAGATGGCCTCACTAGGTCTCACAAATATGATCGTTGATGTTGTTCTTTTGTTCGCCTACCTCTTGTTACCTCTATCTATTAGAAGCACTACAAAGGGCTCTGTAATCAACCAAGGGTTCTGGTCTGGGATGGAGTAGGCAAAGTGAATGGGATCCAAGTCCAAGGGCCTCCCTCATTTACAAGGTCAAGCATCTTTGGTCCAAGAAACAAAAGAACTTGGATCAGGAAGTTTGAGACTCCCTAAAAAGGTAGTAAAATCATCCTCTAATCTCATAGTCAATGGGGCACCTAAAAATGAAGTGCTCCTCTGCGTCGTTCTCATGAAAATGGATGAGCTGGTAGATCTTGTCTCCCCAAGTGATGTGGTGGTTAGTTTTGACTCTAAGACAATGAGAACCAATCCGAAACTTCCCAAGGAGAGATATGGAGAGCATGCATCTAGTGTGTAGGGAGGCTCAAACAACAAGGCCATCTCTCAGCTCCAAGAAGTGCTCTACAAAAGAGGCCATCTTGTGGCTTATCCTACTTAGTGGATTGAACCAAGTAACTTGAATAAATTGTCTAAAGATGTCCTCTCTAATGATCCTGTTCAACTCATGCATGTTCAGCAAGAGTCAACTGAGGGCATCAAGAGAGTATCTAAATGGGGGAAGGCAGTCAATTGCAATACCAACCCACTGAATATGTCCTTTGTCCTATCCGAATGAATTTGGATCTAGAACCATAGGTTCTAATGCACAAGATCTAGCAGCATTGGCAAATGAAGCCTTATCAGTTAATATTACTTGAAAGATATCAGTTATAGATACTAATGTAATTTGATAAGCTCTTTATAGGCAAACTTAGGATTTGCAATCTATAGATAATTAGGTTGGATCCAGTCAAAATGATGAAAGACTTATCTACAAGGTAGGAAAGGCTGTTATACAAAATACACTTAGAAGGAATTCTCCCATGAATCCTCTATCTACCAAAAATGAATTATGGGAGAAAAGGTTAGAAAAGGTTTTATTATTTCTCCGAATGGTATTTAGAACCTTCGATTACCGAAACAACTATGAAAGAATTCACATGAATGTAAATATTTGTTTCTAATAGTTTGGATTCACATGGATGTACATGAATAAAATTTGAATATTTTGTGCTGGTTGACCAGATTTTGTGTTCGGATTTTTAACCAGTTCTGGTCCAAATCTTGTCCAGTTCCCCTTTTCGGGGTAGACAGGTTTGGTCACCAGTCCAGTTCTGATAACATTGCTCTACACATAAAGGGAAACCTCAGCACTTTATTGGCATTTTTGCAACTATCACTTAGATACCACAGCATCCCCCACCTATGTAAGGATTCCCACCAATGTGAGGACTTACAAGACCATTGCCCAAAGTTGAGCAATTGTTATGACTGTTTTGAAGCACTTTGGAGTCTGGACATTATTTGACCTGAACATAAGATGCTCTCCACCAAAAAAAATAAGCTTCGTACAATAAAATTGCTTGTAAAACCCTAGTCACTTTCAAAGGTTAACCATCAGGGAAGAATTGTTGGACATGCTGAGCTCGTCTGCCACTGTCTCCTGTATACAACACCTATGATTAATTCTCATTACCTATGAAAAGCATCCTCTTGTTCTCGATATAATTGCTAGAACTTCAATTTTTCCCCACATATGGTAATTCCCATCTCTACATGTACTGCTTTCCAGTAAATTTTGCAGAGCTAAAATACTTTTGTCTTCGTACATAATTCTGTCAATGATATCATCAATAAAAAAGCTTGCCAATCTTCTTACTATAATGATGTATCTATGTAGGGCATAAATTTTATTGATGCAGGGTAAAATGTTTGGGCTACTTGGGCCTGTTCAGTTTTTAAATGGGCTGGTCATTAATTTAGTATCATAGATTGCACATTTGAACTGATGTAACTGGATTTTGTATTTTTAGAGAGCCACATCAATCAGTTTGGTTTAGCTAGTTTAGTAGTAGGCAATTTAGCTTTCTTGTTTGAGAATTTTAAGGATTAGATGAAGTCCCATGTTGAACATTTTCTAGAAATGGAAGCAATCTTAGAAATATTTTTCTAGAGGGAAATATAGGCTAAATTGTTAGTTTTGGTAGCTCGGAGATACCCCTGCATCAGGTGCCTAGGTGCAGGGGTCTGAGAACAAGGGGGTCTCTTTAATGACATAAAGTGACTTTATAAAAAGTGTTTGTAGAGTACTTTATGATGTCACTTCATATTTTTAAAGTGAGATGTACTTTATTAAAGTGAGTTGTACTTTATAAAGTGACTTTTTGATATAAAGTACACTTTTTATTAATTTATGGTGAAAGTGACTTTTCAAATGTAATTTGATTTTTATAGTTCCACTTAAGAGATTTAAATGAAGTTGAGATTAAATCTCATTCGTCGATCTTGTGGGCCAAGATCGAATCCGGGCCCTAGAAGTTGTAAAGTCATGGGAGTTACCCTAATTTAATTATAAAAGAGAGTTATGAGACCTTTGGCACTCATTCCAAAGAGAACAATTTGGAGTGGCTTGAATTCCAAGAGAGTAACTTGGTGAGAAGTGTGAGAAGCACATTTCCCAAGAGAAGGTGAAGAGTTGAGCTGAGAAAGGAAGAGTGAGAGAGCAGCCAAGAGGGAGGGCGGCATGCATTCCAAGAGAGGAAGGGTGGGCACGCACTCCAAGGCTAGCACAGCTGTAAATGTTGTTGGTACAGCAGAGAAGGGGTGCATTTCTCCAGGTTAGAGGGGTGGCATGCTTCCCAAGGAGTGGGAGGCACAGTTCCCAAGACAAAGGAGCAGCATTAAGAGGCCATACAGCAGGAGAGAGAATGAGTCTGCATGCAGTCCAAGGCTGATTTCTGCAGCCATTTCATACAGCAGTTTCAGCACTGAAAACGAGGCAAGGTTGGCACGCATTTCAAGAGAGGAGACTGCTGCTGTTTTTGTACCTATAGTGCACAGAAATCAAGGAGATTCCTGTGGCAGTCACTGGGTATTTGGCTCAGATTTCAAGGTGACTGTATTGACTCAGATTTCTGTTTTAGTCCTGTACATTTACTGCTGAAAGTACACTGTTGTATATGTCCGAGACATCTTCTTTAAAGCTCAATAAAATTCTCTTGTGGACTGGTTTTCCCCCTAGGGGGTTTTTCCAGGGTCTCAGGACCAAAAATCACTGAGTCAAATGCTTCGTACAGTATGCTGTTATTTTTATTTTCTGCAGAAATTATTGGCTTAGAAACTGTGTTTCAGCTTACACTGCCTTGTGAAACGTGCATGTGATGCATTTATATTAATAACTGTTGAAAGACTGAAATCTGAGAATTTCTAAGTGTTTGACGAAATCTGAGAATTTCTAAGTGTTTGACGAAATCTGTCATTGAGTTTGTGCACAGATTTCGAGATTTTTAACATAAATTAACCCACTTTCGGGAATACAAGAACAAAGATTTTTTTTCAGATTTGCTTATCTACTCGTCATGGTCCACGTCAACTGAGATTGTGTTTTAATTTTCTTATTCAGCCTCCCTATTGAAATGAGTGTTTGGATTTTTTGAGATTGTATATTTATGTTTTAACTGGCAAATTATTTTCTCATCAACTCACAGTGAATATGGAATTTTATTGCAGCCAAAGACGACTGGAAAGTGAATTTGTAGGGCTTCAAAGCTGTTGGAAGTATCAGTTGCTATCCTAGCTTGAGAAATGGCCCAAAGGGGAGTTCATGTTAATTGGGGAAGATGAAGAAGAAGAAATGGCAGTGATATAAGGAATGTAGAGGAATAACTTTCCCAAAGAATAGAAGCTCTAGAACCCAGACTAATATTGAATGAAACCGAGGAAGAAAAAGAAGATAATGGAGCAAACCAAAAATCAATACATGATCCCCAGGAGAGTCTTATTGAAGTCATCAAAACCAAGCCACAAGATAAAGGTGGAGGTGACTAGTCCTTTTAATTCAATTCTTGCATTTAGGCTTTTTAGTTATTTTTATACTTCATAACAAAGTTAAAATATTTTTTTAAGATTAGGTTAATAATTTGTTAGCCCCGAGGGGTAGCTCAATTGGTTGGAGTCCGAGTTCAAAGACTGTTGATATCGAGGTCGGAGGTTAAATTCTCACGAATCCAACCCTTTGGGTCCTTCGGTGTTAGGCTCCCAAAACTGGAGCCGATAGGGTGAGGCCCCTTCGGGTGCCCCCCCTAGAATTGTTACAGTGGATGTAGCGAGCCCCAGCCACAGGCCCCTTCGGGTGCCCCCCCTAGAATTGTTACCGTGGATGTAGCGAGCCCCGGCAACAATTGTCGAGGCTGTGAACCACGCAAAAAAAAAAAGGTTAATAATTTGTTCATAATTATCTCTTGTAAAAGTTAATATTTAAATTAATTTATATAAAAAAGTTTTAAATTTAAATCTAATTTAATCTAATTTAATTTAACCCCTTTTGGATTAATATAACCTTTTTTCAAGATTTATTCTTAAAACTATTATTTATAACTTTTAGTTTTCCCCCCTTTTCCTATTTTTCTAATTTTTCTTAATACTTTAAAAATAATTAAAATTTTAAAAATATTAATCTAAATCTTTTTAACCCTAATCTTACAATTATTTTTAATTAAAATCAATTGTTTTCTCTTTGTCTCGTCGGCATATAATTTTTGGTTTCTACCTTATTTATAGCCATCTTCTCTCTTGTCTTTCTCTCAGCCTTCTTCCTCCTCATGATGATCCTGGCTCAAGGATCGAAACTGGTCAGGGATGCTCAATTTTTCACAACACAGATTCGTGTTCTCTTAAAAATGTATTTATCAATTTAAGGCAGTTTTGAAACCAGATACACTAAATAGATTGGGTCCAAAAGTTAGAGCGTTATCTTGATATTGAAAATCTTGTTGACGATGATCCAAGAACACTGATGCCCATAGTTACAAAATTGAAATTTCTTGTATTCCTATGGTAGGATAGTTTGCAGAAAGAATGAAAATCATCAGTCACAGAAAACATTAGAATATGGCTGAAGATGTTCAAGCATTTAAAAGCTATATTCTTGCCATCAGATTACCCGCAGAGATTTTTTAAGCAACTTAAAAATTTGAAGCAGCAGGACTTATTTGTTCAAGAATATACTGAACAGTGCATGAAACTGCAAATTAGAGTTGATAAGCATTAAGCTGAAGAACAATCAGTAGCAAGATAATTGGATGGCTTTCATTTCCAGCTTCAAGATGAGTTTCCAATGGTGAAGATACACTCTGTTGATGAAGCCTTTCAATATGCTTTGAGAACAGAAGAAAAAGTAGTGATTAAAAGAGTTGTCAGCTCTCATGTCAGAGGGAAAGAGAGCACTTCCAGACCAGCAAGAGAAGAAGAGCAACAGGAGACAAGAGAAGAGGGTACTAGGTAGTAAGCAAGCCAAGAATAAACAGGATAAGGTGGGTATAGAGGAAGAAGACGTGGGAAATAATTTGGAGGATTTGGAAAGACTCTAATGTGTTTTGTTTGTAATGAAGACCATAAAACCAAGGATGGTCCTCAAACTCCAACAAGCCAAAACTGGAATATGGTTGTGAAAGAGAAAGAACAACCAACTGATGGGATATTGACGCTGAGACCGGAGAAAACCTCATGTTTCAAGAGAATTGGTAATAGGGAATAGGGAATTCAAAGAAAGATATTGGAGGGAAAATGTGTTCAGGACAAGGTACAAATGTCAGGGGAAGGTATGTAAACTCATCATTGACAGTGGTTCTTCAGATAACCTTGTAAGTATTGAAATGGTAAAAAAAGTTGAGTCTTGCTTGTTTCCCAAACCAAAATCCATATTGGATTTCCTGGTTGCAAAGAGGCCGCAGTTTACTTAGACGGTGGTTCTGTGGATAACCTGATAAGTACTGAAATGGTAGAAAGTTGAACCATGCATGTTTCCCTAATCCAAATCCATATCGAATTTCCTGGTTGCAAAAAGGTCACAATTTACTAATTAATCAGTCTTGCTATATCTCTTTCAATATTAGGCCTTATAAGGACAGGCTATTGTGTGATGTAGTGCCTCTGGATGCTTGTCATCTTTTGTTAGGTAGGTTGTGGAAATTTGATAGAGGAGTAATCCATGATGGAAAAGAAAATACCTATGAGATTCAATTACATAGAAAAAGGCCACTCTTGAAGCCTTTAAGGGAAGATGGAAAACCTGGTATAGCTACCTTGTCACTCATTCCATTGGACATGAAAGAGTTCTTAAAGGAGTCTACAGGAGGAGTTTGCTATCGCTTGTACATGTGAAGAGAGAGTGATAGGAAAACAAGGAATCCCAGTACAGGTGCAGAAATTGTTGAAATAGTAAGCTGATTTGACCCCAGCAGAGTTACCAGCAGGTTACCTCCATCACAAGTGTTAAAATTTCAGTACATGGTAGGAAGACCTGCAACCTAAAACCCTAGAAAGCATTAAACTTGAAAACTCATAAAACTGCCCAGTGCCAGTATATATGTTAAATCTACAAACACAAACACTAACTGAAAATACTAACAACAAACAGTAGAATCTGTGGTACTCGAAAAACACATATCTGTTTCGCATTAACTCAGAAAAAGAAAACAGTACAATATCTCAGTCAAAATTGAATTGAAAAACACCTTACCCTTACCTATCTTTTATAGACTAAGAAGGCTAGGGGAGAAGTTAAAAACAGCGTATCTCTGTGGGCACCAAAATTGTAAAAGCTAAATCTGTCCTAGAAAATTGCGCCCTGCCTAAGAATAGTAACACACTTACTCATGCAACTTCTAAGATAAGAAAATATCCCTATGTCTAGCACTATTTCTAATTCTGGAACAGTCTAAAAATAGAACACTACACACTGCTAAATTAAGTAAATATAAAAGCTGGAACAGTCCACCAATAGCAAGGCTAATAATAGGACTCAAAGCTGGCTCATGGATACCTACAGATTGCATGCACCTTCACCTAATGATTATTGTCTACTAAACCCCTATGCATCTCCCAAGAAGACTGTTGCACATCATCAAATCACCATCACTCTGTGCATGAAACCGACGTGAAAGAAGATGTTGTCATCTCTACTGAAGCATACCACATCTTCTATAGGAAGAACAATGACTGAGCAATCAAGGTGTAATATTCCACACTAGTTCAGGTATGGATTATTGTGACTGTTCTTGTGTTCTGGTTGACAACTCTTGACCCCCTCTGATCAATAAACTCTTTAACTGCTGTTCTGGTTGTAAAGGATGATGTAATGCTTGGGTAGAATTTATTATTAGGGATTTGAACGGTACAATTCAGGATTCCTTATTATAAAATACACCAGCCGATATGTAAACTCAGGAATGACCACTTACTTATATCCAATATCAAAGTCAGCCCCAGAAATTCAGAATGATTGCAATGGATATCCACTATAAATAACAGCAGTATGGAAATAATGTAAACTGATGAAAATATCAGATCTAACCTGAGAATTGCATTGCACAAACAATATCTATGATGAGCAATCCTTTAAGCCTGAAGATGATGAAGTTACAAGCTGTGTCGTAGATAGGACTCAGAGATATGCCCAGAATTAAGGTAGAGAGATGGTTGAGAGTGCACTGACTGGTATACTCGCCAACAAGTACAATATAAAGTCCAATCAGCAGATCACGCCTTCCTTAATGCATGCAGCTCCTGGAATGGAAGTGACATCCTTTTCTGGATTGGATTGTGGCTTCCTCAATAATATACAACCTCCAGATTAAGATGCACTCTCGTCAAGGATGGATCGAGTCCTTAAAACAGTAGATCGCTGCTAACATGTGGAGTCGCTGTTCATAATAGGAGGGCGCTGCCAAAGTAATGGATCACTGCTTTTTATACTTGAATCTAACTGTCAAAAACCCCCACGACTTCTTCAAGGATAGATCGAGTCTCCCATTCACTATATCGCTGCTAGAATGAAGAATGGATGCAACTGCAAGTATGAGTAGAATGCCTTTGTAAATCAATAGACGCTACCTTCTTGTGTAGAATGGTGCTTCCCAATAAGACCACAACTTCACTAATGCCACACAGCCATCAAGCAATAATTCGCTGCTCTCACCATGAACTGATGCATCCTTCACAATAACTCGACCTCTGACTTATGAACATGCCTTCTTTAAATCATGAATATGCTTCCTTCAATATCAGTTAGGGCTCACAATGCCAAGGTAGTTTCACGCAGCAGCTAAGGGAAATCGCTGCCTCAATCTTGGAAGGAGACACCCTTTCACAAACAACAATGATACCTCTGATGGGTGTGCCCTTATACTCAGATTTCCAAGGGAAATTGCGCCCTCAAAACTAAACCCCAAGGAGGATGCACTCAGCTCACAGTAAACTCAGATTCTGCCCTAAAACTCACTGAATCTTTAACAATGAAGCACACAATGATAGATCCAGGTGATCTATCCTCATTCTTAGCTAGGATGGATAGATTTCGCCATCAAAACCAATATGTGTCGAGAGTTTCGTCCTCAACACCCAATAAGCTCACCGAGCTCTCAAATCCGAATCTCAAAGATGAATAATAACAACCGATACCTAGCCATTCTCTTTCTTTTATTGTTCTTTTTTGACCTTTGCATGCTGCATGCAACTTTACCTACGCATGCATGCAATTTTAATGATGCATGCCGCATGCGTTTTGACTTATGCACTGCATGTTGCGCATGTCACTTGATAGTGCTTGATTGGTCAAAAACGGGACATTACACAAGGTAAAACCAACACTCCCTCTTTGTGAGAAACGTGTTCTCCACCAAGTCCAATCTCTCCCCAAGAATCTCAAACTTCCCCTTAGCTAGGGACCTTATCAAAATATCTATAACCTACGAATTAAAAGGAGCATACTCAAGAATCACTGCCCCCCTCAAAACTCTGTCTCTGATGAAATGGTATCATATCTCAATGTGCTTGGAGTGATTACGAAACACTGGATTTTCAAAGAGCTCGATACAACTTGATTGTCACAATATACCACAGTAGGCTCAAAATTCTGATTGGTCGCTAACAACATGGAAGCCAAATAAATTCATTAGTACAACTTGCTGCCATGTACGGCGTACGCTGCCTCTGCTGAACTGAGTGCCATTGCCACCTGCTTTCTACCGAACCAGGATATCAAATTTAAATCCAAACTGAAACAGAACCTTGAAGTACTCATCCTGCCTCTTGCATCTCCTGACTAGTCAATCCACAAAATCATGTAGTGCCAACTCACCATCTCCAACCCACCTCAAACCATAATGAACTATGCCCTTTATGTATCAGAGCACATGCTTTGCAACAACCTAGTGAATTTGCCTCCAATCAACTATGTATTGGCTCAAAGTATTCACTAAAAAGCAAATACCACACATGATATTGACCAAATACATAAGGGAACCAATCAACTGCCTGTCAATGTAAGCATCTACGAAATCTAAATCCAGTCAACATGCGACTTCAGATTTGGAACCATCTGAGTGGCTAAGGGTTTGTAGTCCATCATTTGAAATCTCTTCAAAAGCTCAACCATGTACTTCCCCTATCCAAGGAAGACCACGGCTGCACCTTGTTGAACCCAATGTTTTAAAAACCGGAACCGGGAATCAAACTGGTCAGGGGTCAACTCGGACCGGAACCAGAGCGATTTGATTTCAATGAACCGGACTATTAAAAAATACAAAAAAAAAATACAATTTTAATCATAAAAATTATATTTAACATTCCAAGCTATATTTCAATTTTCAAACCATTAGGCACATAATATGTATATTTCAAACCATTAGACACATAATATGTAAAGTCTACTCATATATATAAATCCATAAACCGTATGGGTCACAAAATGGCACCAAGTGCACTACATAGTAAAGTATCATAGCATATATCTCAAAATCTGAAACAAAATACAATATCAATGAGGCTATATATCCTCTACAATCCAAAAAACATGATCAATGATGAGTCATGACTCATAACTAATCAATCATCAAACTCAGCACCACTGCTAGAAATGGAATGCTCAACATCATTGTTTGGAGGGGAATTATGTCTAGGTTTTGTGCTTTTTTAATAAAAAAACAATTAAAATTTGATTTTTCCCTGTCCCGGGCTCATGGACGTGAAACAACAGCCGTCCGGCCGGTTTGTTACGGACTCGGCCAGTTGGGTCCAGTTTGGTAACGAACCGACCGATTCATGCATCGGGTCGGTCGATTCGTTACCAAACCAAACCCTGGTCTGAGTTCTTTGCCGATTTGCATATCCATGTGGCTTGGCCGGTCAAACCGGCCGGCCGGTTTTGATTCCAACTCGACCGGTTTTCAAAACGCTGGAACTTGAACCTCCAAAACCTAGGAAATAATGCATAAAGCCGGTGTCATTCATGTCAAACTCATGCGCCAACTATCTAGCACCATGCAGTGTTTTCTTAAAACTGACTATAAGTAGAAAGTCATCTACATATATTACCAAGACAAGAGAATCAAATTTATCAAATGAATAATAAACATTAGGATCTACAACAGTGATAGTGAAACACAATCTCAATAAATACTCATCAATCCTAAAGTACCATGCTCGTGGTGCTTCCTTCTTCAATCTACATAGATGGGTATTCCACCGATGTACCCCAAAACCCCTCAGTTGATTACCTCCTCCTATATCAATTCATTGATAAAAGTTGTCTTAACATCCATCTAATATAATACAAACCAAAATTGATGCTAAAGACACGATAACTTTGATAGAAAAGTCCTATCATAGTCAACTCTCTCTCTAGGAGAATTCTCATGCAACAAATCTAGCATTATACTTCTTTACGTTGCCATCATCTATATGCTTCACCTTGTACAACCACCTTGAATCAATTATTGACTTACCCACTAGTCTTGACAAAATATCCCATACACCATTTTCTTCATAATGGAGTTATACTCCTCAATCATGGCATCCCACCACACTTGCTCTGAATTTGCATCCTCAAAACTAAAAGGATTTGAATCAATGATGGAAGACATCAATGCAACATAATTAGCAAACTTCTTATAAGGATGACTCACTCAAAAATGATTCTTTGGAGCTCCAACTTGTTCATGTGCCTCCTGCAATGTCTAAGTAAGTCACCTTGGTTTTCTTGTTGTACTAAGGGGTATTGAGGTATGTACTCCTACACTATAACCAAACTAATATGCTTATGGTTTTTTTGTACTCTACAGATTAGCACCTGGACACCACTCTACTCACCCTCCTCTCCCTCTATAGGAGTCTCCTAATACTAGGACAAAGCATCCTCATCAAACTTCACATCTCGGCTTACTGTTGTATTTTGTTGTGCTAGAAGGTCAATCTGCTAATGCTTGGAGGTCTCACTGTATCACACAAATATACTCGTCATGCTATAAGGTTCAATCTTAGAACTCTTCTCATCATGAATACAAGTGTAATACCCGAGTTTTAACCCTTTGGATGTATTAGATCGGAATCATCAGATTATGTATAAATTGTAAATAAGTGTTTATAATGATGGGAGTCAAGCCATATGAGAGTAATTAAAATGATCCCGTGTGTAAATGATGTAAATATGTTGTATGGATTCCCAGTGGAGAGCACAAGGCCATGGCTTGACTAGTGAATGGATAGGCATGTAATTGCAGTAAATATGTTTTCCATGTACCATGTGGTAGACCTTCCACAATTTACTCAAGATACGTCAATATTATTTCAAAAATTAATACAAAGGTCCAAGATCACTGTAGAGAGCATGAGAGAGAAGGGCTTCATGTTTTATTAGATCGAAAAGTAACCTGTAGTCTGTAGAGACCACCCTCTCGAATACCTCTAGCCATAACTCGACCAAGATACTAGTTGCGATCTATGATAATAACTTGCTCACCATCAAACTCATCAACACATCTAAGATCTGTCATGGATGACACTAAAAGAAGATTCTTAATTAAACCAAGAACATATAATAACAAAATATCATCAAGCTCGAGTGCATCACCTGATGAAATGCAGAAGGAGACTAAACTTGTTCCTATAACTAGATATGTGACATCATCACCAAGCTCTACCTACATGTTGGCCTCCTACTCCTAAAGTCTCTTGATATCCTTCTTGTTGAAAATCGTGTGTCTAGATGCTCCATTGTCAGCATACCACCCTACAAAAACAATGTTAGTGGAAAGGCACAAAACTATGCAAAAGGATGCCTCAAGCCTTGATCCTAAGTCATCCACTCTAGTTGAAGCTTCTACAATCCCTGCAACCTGCTTTTTTCTCTGCTTTCCCTTCCCCTTCTTCTTCTTAAGACACTAAGAAGCATACTGGCCCTGTTGGTGGCACTTGAAGAAATTTACATGACACAAGTCTTTCTTACCTTGGTTAGAGGAACCGGAATCCTCCTTTGAACCCTCCCGAGTCCTCCCTTCTTTCCTTCTCTCCTCACCTTCCCAATGAGGACAAGGTTTTGACACCCCTCATCTCTTGCTAAAACAGTGTTTAGACTTGTCTCCTCTTTGACAAAATCATCCCAAAGTTTCTAAAAGGTAAGAAACTTCTCCCAAGCATAGACATTGTTGCCGCCGGAACACGCACTCGGGGGTTATCGCAGCAGAAATATTCAAGCTACTTCAGTGCGTTCCTTGGGTGGAAATTCTCGAGTCAAGTACTGTCACTTGATATTGACTCCTTCAGGCTCCATTTAGGCAGAACTCCTAACTAAGCCAAGGGGGGTAGTCCCTATGAGTTACTAAGGCTATTTAAGCGATTTAGTTTTGAATGGGTAAGTTGTTTAGGAGTTTTGAAATAGATTGATTGAAAGCAAAATTCACTTGCAAATATAAATTAAGATCAATAGCATAAGATAGTTATAAGCAATATAAGATTTGACAAAAGATTGAAATACTGGAAACAAGATCAGTGCCAAAATGGAGTCGAAATTGCGTGCATTTGTATTGTAAATGTTTTGCGAGTGCTTCTTGGTCAGTTTTAATTTATTATGTGATGAGATTTGATTACGGGAAAAGAGGAGCTTTAGATATACCGTGAGGTACAAGCAGTAATGTCCAGAAATTAACTAAAGGTGGTGTTATCACATCCATAGTAGTCGGGCTACCATGATTGTAAAGCAGTTTCCTGTATATTTTTGAGTCAGGCCTCTACACATTTTGATGAGATCAGATTATGATGAGCAGTACTTTTGATGATCACTCACATATAAGAGCAGCCCCAGATCATACATGATGAACCTTATGCCAAGACTGAGCCTCATGACCTCAGATTTGATGACCGAGATGACCACTTTTATTCCATACAGAGCAGTGCAGTGCCCAGAGTTTTACAGCAGCAGTGTATCCAGTGACTACCTGATGATCCAGATGGCAGATACAGGTATATGGCCCAGCAGGTATATAGTGTGCATTGGTTATGATTGTTTTGCTCTTTCGCTCATCTTAGTAGCTTGACTTAGTATCTAGTGGTCATGATCTGGTGGTATATATATATATATATATATATATATATATATATATATATATATATTATATGAACATGGTTGTTTTAATTGATTATCTAAATGGTCTAATTACTGAGAATTAGAAGCTCTTATTTATACTCATTGGTTTTACCCTCTTAGTAGTATGTACGTGATCATTCCCACCATTTATGGCTTGCTAGCTTTGGCGTCACCTTTCACTTTCCCCATCCATCCGTTCTCTCCCATCTTTGGTTTTCACCCTGACTTACACCTCAGCCTGTGATATGGAGGACCTCCCCACTTTTGCCTCTATGTTGGGTACCATCCCTGTTAGTTTGTGTCTCGGTTCTGAGTTGGCAACAAAACTTACCGAAGCCTTGATCCTTCTAGGCCAGGAGAACCCGCTCGTATTGGTTCCTAAGCTTAGGTGAGTTGGATTTGATGCCTTGACCTCTCTGGTCGGTTGCCCCTGATGTTTGGTCCTGATTGGGGATAATCCCCCTAGTTGCTTGATTTGTGTTGGCTAAACCTGAAGCAAACTGTACTACCATCATTACATGCATATGGAAACTATTATCTTATCCTTTGTGCAAGCCCATGGAAACAAATTAAAACTCTGCTTCTCAGCACAATGAAAGAGGGCTATGGAAATTGAAATGTTAAAGCACCCTAGATGAAAGCTGCGATTAGTTGTGCTTCTAAGCACATGCAAAATCCAAAGGGTCCTAAGACCTAAAAAGCAGTGGTTAAATGTATGCTAAATCCAAAGACTGATGGCCATGATTAAATGTAATGATTAATACCTCACGAAGCCTACGGGTTGGGATGTGAGATGGAGTAAGGGACAACTAATTCTAAGTGTCCCCTAGAACCTCAAGTTACGGTTAGTTGTGCACCTAGTTACGACAGTTCTAGCAAAGATCCTCACGGAGTTGGATTTAGCTTGGATGTGAGCTGTAGACATTTGCCAAGGTTGAATAAGCACCTCTCTAAACAACTCATTCCATTTGTGAGACACTGCCATTCCCTGTGTGTTTATTATCCAACGTATGCTTAAGTGTGTATTCCTTTTCCCTTCTCCGAAGTATCACAGTGTTGAGTTAGTCAAGTCATCCCCTTATCCTAGCCCTGCATTCTTCACCCTCACCCTTTGCCAGCAAAATGGTCACGTCTATGAAATGAGTATTCTCTTAAAGTTTTGTTTTGAGTAAGTGATTATTTAAACTTATATTTGATGTGATTATTGTTTAACCGCCAGTGAAATGATGCTTCATATTTTAAGTCTTGCTATTTTCACTTGCAGCATCAAGCATTTTTAGCCTGGGTCATATTTTGATCAGTCTGGTCAAACCTAGTTTGACCAAGTCAACCATAGGATCTGAGATGAGTTGGACCAGAGATGTTTGAGGTTGATGATTTATGGTCCCTTGATGCCCATTTGATGGTTCCATGGAGCAGACATAGGTTTCACTTAATGGTTTGATAGATTTTTATAGTTATTATTATTTACAGACCATTATTTTTATTGGTTGGGGCATGGTTGAGACTACGGATTGATTATCCAAGTAGCCACAAGGTGTATGGGTACTCATCTCTAGTACATTTGGACCTTACGAGTCCATTGGGGCACTCAGATCTCAGTTACAGGCACTTCCAGATGAGATTTCAATCAAATTGCCACTTTTCTGCAGATTTGCCGTTATAAGATGGCCTGACAACACACTTGGATTTTTATTTGGTTCACCTAGGGCCCTACAAAGGGAGTATGGGGTCCAGCCACTTGTTATTACCATATTGCCATACCCCCGGACACTTTGGTATAGTCAAATTTGTGCCCCAGGCACCAGGCGGAAAGCTACAAACATTTTATTGATTTACAGGTGGTTTTCTGAGGAATAAAAATGAAATAAAATGGTCACTGAGGAAATCAATTTGGGTAATTGAGGCAAGGAATTGGCATGGGGTTTGTTCACAGGTCATTTGTGATGTATCCCACACCTTCCAGCACAACTTACAGCATTCAATGGGGTCCACACACTCTCCGAATTATTATTTTGATGTATTATTCTGCTATTGAGGGGGCCATGATTTGGTCACTTGGTCACTTTGAGATATTATTGAGTAATATCTTATATCATTGTGCCATGGGGTGATGCTAGTGAAGGACATTAATACCTCCTAGCCCCACCATGTGCTCCTTACACTTGTCCTAGTCATCTTTTATGTGGTGCGACCCCCCTAGGGCCACTTTAGTGAGTGCACACCCCCTCCTTAGTGAGTTGATCCATGTGTTATTGCTCCGGCTCATCATAGCCGTCAATTGTACTATTTTTATCTTTTGATCTCCACCACTCATTCATAAAGTGGTTAGGGTTTTGGTCTCTCTCATTCCTATTTAAGGAAGAGACCCCCTCATTGTAAAGGCACCTTTGGGCTCTTGGATTTCCGTCGTCCGACATAATAAAGAATATCTTTCACAAATATCTTGGATGCTTTGATGAATGTTGTTGCAAGTGAATATACAATCTTTTCTCTGTGATATCATTAAGGATCTTGTTTTTCTCTAACGTTTTTCTGCAGGTAGGCCGTGTGGTAGAAGAGGAGGATGACTTGAGGGGACGCTATTGTGGGGAAACCCCATATCTTACTCTTGGATCGATCTTTGTCTCAGGGAATATATTTATTGTATCTTTTGGACATCTTGATGCTACTTGTTTCATCTTTTCTTCTATATAGTTTCTTCCATGCTTGATTGATTCTCACTATAGATCGTTTCTGGCAGGGAAGGGCGCACTGGTCACTTTGGAGGGATAGTGATATCACTTGGGGAAGCTAGATCTCACACTTGATTTCCTCATTTTGGGAAGATTATCAACTAGCAAGGCATACACAAGCATATCCAGGTACGTTTCAAAGTATTTTTGTTATTTTGGGATCCAATCCAATCGTCACCATTAAATTTTCACTGTTAAAACCTAAGTTGCCAGGAAACGTGGGTACGGGGACGGGTACTGGTACGGGGACAGGGACAGGGACGCCACTTTTTGAAACAGGGTACTTAAGTACCTCGGGGGTACTGTATATATATATATATATATTAAAATTTATAAAAATAAAGCATGTCACAGTCACATCATACATGTATATTTGATATTTCTAAATTCAATGATTCATATGAACATTCACATTGAAAATTTGAAACATAAAATAATAAATTTGATAAATCATATGACATAGACTCATAGTAGATATCAAGTGGAAGACTGGAAGACTGAATGGCATTTCCAAACATGAAAAAGAAAGTTCAAAACAATAAAACTTGAACAATGAACAAGATAGCTGATTTGGCTTCCTCAAGCCATGTCATTAGCGTCCTCAGGATCAATGTCATCAGCATCACTAAGGCCCTCTGTCAACAAGCTCTCTAGATAGGCATCGCTGGAGTAGTGAGCACGGAGCACTAGCAGTGAGAAATGGAGTGCCGCGCGGGTTTAGGTAAGGGGCTAAGTTGCAGGAAACTTGGTACTAGGCCCCGTACCAGGCAGGAAACTCGGAAACGCGTTTGGTACTCCTCGGAAACGTGTTTCCGACCGTGCCATCACATTTCATGTGGAGGAAACATGGGTGGTACGGCTGGAAACATGTTTCCGTGCCGTATCCGCATCCATATGGCGCGTTTCCTCCTCAAATCTTTGTTTTTCCATCCAAAAAAAGAACCCGTTAGCTTAATCAATGGGTTAAGTTGTTTCTTAATGGGTTAATGATGGTTTAGGAAACCTCTAGAAGCCTCTAAAAGTCATTTTTTTTTATAAACGGAGGATTTTACTTCCCTCATCTCACACGGTGATTTGAGCAAGCAAGGGTTACTTGAGAAAGTCGATTTGAAGACAGTCAGCTACAACACTATGCAAATTGACTTATCTTATGTTTTAGTTCTATGCTGACTATTCACATTTTGATATATGTAGCATTGTAGCCTCATACATAATGGCTGATTTTGAAATTTTGAATATATTGTATTGCCAAGGTTGTTTTGGGATATTACTTCTTGGCAACTTGAATCGTGTAATCATCTATGACAATTATTAATGATGTAGAGATGGACTTATGAGTAAAATGTGATGTTAGATGTTTGAAATTATGATTTATCACTTGTCATTTATGTTTCACATTTAATTTTTAATGTCCTTGCTAATTTGCATATATATATATATATATATATATATATATATATATATATATATATATATCGCGTTTTCTCGTTTCCTAAATTTTGGGGGGGTCGCTTTACTAATGCGTTTCCGTATCAGATACACGTTTCCGTTTCCCCATATCATGCAACTTAGGTAAGGGGTAAGTTCCCACATAACATGTGTTTCAGTGTTTTAATTTTTAATTTTTAAAATTTTAAACATCAAACATTGCAAATCGACCCCCCTCGATCGGCGAGCTAAGGTAAATTTCCCAACGGCCGTACCTCCCGTGTACCCAAACATGCGGTACGGCGTACCAAAATCCATGCAAGTACCATGTTTTCATACGTGAAGTACCTGGTACGTGAGTTTGAATTTGGGTACGGCTGGGAACTTACCATTGAAGTACCCAAGTACCCGATACGAGTTCGTGTACCCGACCCCCCGATACGGGTACCCATGCAACATGGGTTAAATCCCTCACTTAAAATTTATAAAAAATCTCTAGCTCAAACAACTTCAAATCGTGGCGAATGATTTATGGGTTTTCATCCTAATGCCAAACATGAAGTGGGTTTCCTAGGGCATCATTCTCTGTTGACTCCTTCTGGCCCAAATCCCAAGGCACTGGTCTCTCCCTAATGTGCCCTCTCTGAGTTTGCCCTTTTTCAGTTGTTTGACTGCTCATTTTTTGCTTGTAAGCTTTGATATTGTCAGATCTACAATCAAGCATTGCTAGGAAGCCATAATCTATCCAGATCTACTCTTTGGGACCATTTCCCCTAATTTAAGTACACGTTTCCCAAGGCAGTGGATTTTGATCATTTACCTTGACACTTACATCCTGGATTTGTTCCTAATTCCGATTTATTGTAATTGAAGTAATCAACTTTCATATATTTATTTCCCTAAGCCTCTACAATAGCTCAATTCCTTAAATCTAGGGCTCTATACCCATCACTTTGATTTTACTGTTTGATTGGCTTGATTGTGTGTTTGGGTTAGATCTCTCTTTCTAAGAGCAAATCAGGGTCTCCCTCTTTGTCGTCTATGGCTTAGATAACAAGAAGTGAAGAGTGTCTCGATTTATGTGACAACCTTTATTCTTGGGAATCGTGGCCCTCTTAGGTGTCACCGGTTAGTTGTCTTCCTCTACCATCCTGGATAGAACCTTTAAAGTAGACAACTACACTCTGTGTGATAATAGGTGGCTCCTCACGAAGACATGTGGGCTGGAATGGAGTCACGAGGGGGGTGTTCAACACTACACCAACAAGGGTGTAGCCTTACTGTGCCCTGAGGTCACCTCCCAGTGGTTCCCGCTTCTCCTAGGAAATTTTCCCACATAATAACTAATGTCTGAGTGTCGGATTTTCACTATGTTCAGGGTTGTTGATTTTATTAGGATGAGTTTTTATTACATGTGAAAAATTGAGTAGTTGCAACTCTTTCTGATTTACCACAGGCCCAGACAAATGCCCGCAAGGGGAAAGAGCATACTTTGAGTTGGAAACTAAATGTATGTTTCGTTTGATTGCAAAAGGTAAATAACTAAAGTAAGGTGTTATATTAATTACTACAGGAAAAAAGTCTCTTTTTTTATCATCCAATCACGTACTCAAGCAAAGCCCTTTATGTGACGGTGAGAGCATACTTCGGGAGAGCAATGCCAAGTTCGTTACTTTAGGAAAATCAAAGACTGAAAGTAAATTGTTGAACTAATTACTACACCACAAATATCTTTTCCCTTTCAGTACTTCGGTAGAGCATGGTGGGTTAGTATCGATTTCTATGGCAAAAATACTTGAAATAATAAGATCTGCTTAATATGCAAAGTATAGTATATTACTATATACTGCCTGCGAATAACACAATTAGGTGTTCCTACGTCTTGAGTGAGTTTGAAGGCCGATATTTGGGTCGGACACTTGAAACGTTAAATTTTAAATTTAGATTGATTTGTTAAACAAAAATAAAACTAACTACACAAAAAAACAAAATCACACAAAGACGCTAAAAACCCCCCAGGGGGGGTTGGGGTGTGGGTGTTGGGCAGCTCACTTTCTCTTCTTTTATTTATGATTTACAATGAAATTTTGTAGAAAATGCCTTGGATCTTTACAGATCTAGATCCAAAAGGCTTACAAAAAAAGCAAAGGGTGAATGTTGGATGAAGCTGGAACGCCCTGGGAAGCTCCGAAATGGCCCAGAAGTTTTTGACCCAAAAGTGCCAAAACTTGCTAAAAATAAAACAAGACAGCGAGCTAATTAGTGTTATAAAATGCCCAAAATCACTTTTAAAAGTGATTTGGGCAACTGCAAAAACTATGGAAAAAATTTAGGCTAATCTACATGGAAAAATTGAATGAAAATTACTCAAAAGGACAAGTCCTTTTGAGGATCTTGGCTTGCTTTTGAGGGCAGCCAATGAAGCACTTTTTTAATTTCCAAATATACTTTTAAACCCAAAGTAATTAACCTCTACTTTAAGCCTTGAAATTTTCCAATGAAATGACTAGCAAAGGGAAAACTACTCAATAATAGATCTAGCTTTACAAAATAAAACTTTTCAAACGATTCTAGATCTAGAAATTCATATCAAATCTACTTATGATATAGATCTAAACTATAGATTTGAATGCTTGCTAAAAAAATTTGAAAAATTAATTTCTTTGAAGTTCGAAGGAAGAAGAGAGAAGAAGCTTTGCTTGTTGCCGGAAAGATCAACCAAGAGGCTTCTTGGTGGGATGTCGAAGGACCATGTCTAAAAGAATTTGCTTGGAGATAAGAAGAAACAAGCTAGATCAACTCTTCTTCCAAGCTAAGCTACCTACAATCTAATCACACACTTGAACACATACCAGTGAAATTTGATAGTATATATAAAAGAGAACAAATAAATATGCATATAAACTTATAAGCATGTAAAATATAGATCTCTAATCACATATATCTAAGAAGAAATAGAAAGTAGGCTTACTAACTATCTCTTTTCTATCAACTGATAACAACCCTATCAAGATCAGATTCCCAAGATACATACACAAGAAATGTAAAAAATTCACAAGTTACCTCAATATAACCATGACAATGTTCATCCAACACAATGGCACCACACACTTAGCCTCCAGAGCTTCTCTTTATTGAGCAAAAGAACAATGATAATATTACAATGAGCAAGCCTTTCACTCCTTGACTCTAACTAACTTGAAAGAAGAGAGGAGGCTTGCTTATATAGCAAATGAGAGGAAGGAAGGGCGCATGAGCTCTAATGAGCATGAGGGTGCATCATGGATGAAAAATGAGGGATCGAATCCCTTTGATAGAGGGTGTTGAGGGAGTTAGAGTAATGAGGGAGGCACCACTTCACAAGAGGTGTGCCCCCTCTACATCGGGATCTCCTCCCACCAATGAAAGGGTCGCCACACTACCATTCACGTGAAGGATGAGATGGTGGGCGCATCATAAATCTCAATCAAATGAAATCCTCTTGATTTGACCCATTAATCACATGCTTTAATTCTCTCATGAGGTCGCCCTTCATGTGACATGGCATGCCAAATGATTTTTCTTTATTATATATATATTTTTTATATATGGGTTATTTTGTGCGTTTTAGCATTTATTTGCCAATTTGTCGCATCTTTAAGGAATCATGCTCCCAGAGACGACATAGCCATCCGAAACATAGGGAGAATGGGTCCTAGGGTAAAGAGGACACTCTAAGTGTGAAAACGAGCATCCCCACGCCAAAATCTGCCTCTAGACCCCAATTTTATTACAATTTGAAATTTTCCAATTAAACCATTAAAAAATTGTCTAATTTTGCAGAAAAAAAATTATTTTCTTCGGAAATTAAAAAAAAAAAAAAACTTAGGGGGACCTAGCACATGTCCATACGACTCAATTTTAATATCTAGCATGGTAATATACATTGACACTTGAACTCTAATAACCTCCTAAGACGGAGAAATCATGTCGACCACCCCAACTTTGGAGGTATAAGTGAAAAACTCGAAAATTATATGTCCTTTATTCAATAACATATAATTGACAAGGGAAAAAACACTCTGGGCTAGTCGAACTGATATCTAAGTCTTAGGAAATCCAAGTCCTTTACAAAACCATCATGCTATGACATGTTTTACAATTTCCCCGCAGGGCATGCACATGTGATTTTATTAAAAAAAGGGCCAAGGTGGCCTGCTAGGACTTCTGATCTTTTGATTATGAACAAGTAGACTTGTTCTATCTTCACAGGCTCACTTGAAATCACCTAAGTGCAACTTAGCTGATAACAAACACCCCCTAAATAAATGTGCCCTAGGATGAATGGAATCCATTTAGTACACCAACTCCTCATCCTCCCTTCATCCTGATAGCTACAAGTTGATCTCTCAGCTGAGTGATCTTCATCAGGTAGTTGGCCACCCTATCTGTGTAAAGTGTCCATGAGCTTCTTCTTTAGTAGCATTTTCTAGTTACCCTGATTTAGAGTGATCACGGTATCAAACAACTCCTTAGCTGATTTATTCTCCAATAGGTGAGGGATCAAATGGTCCTTCACAAACTCTATAATGATTCAATTCACCTTGGCTACCTTCTTGTTATGCTTGGCTAATGGTGCGAGATTGGTACAGACAGTCACCTTTCCTTCCATGAAACCCCAAAGATCAAACTCCTCCATTAGATTCTGCAGCCTGCACTTCAATGGTACAAAATTGGAATCACCCTCCAACATTTGACACTCTGAAATCAACACTGTTCATGGTTGCAGCTCCTAGTACATGCCTAAACCAAACAAATCAGCCTGAACAAAAATTAGATTCAACACTCCAATCATTGATGCTCTTAGGGCATACATCCTACCACCTCTCATAGAACCAAGTGTTAACACCCATTTAAACCCTGCCACAACACCCTTTCATAGACAGCTGACTTCTCCATACATAGATTCCTAGAGGAATAAGAAGCCTCTTCGAGGGGGAAACCTCCTTGTAAAATGTATCATATGCCAAGACAAGATGAGAAGATCCTAAAACTAGGTCTCCTTTGTATATACATAGGAGACAAAGAGTACAATTAAAATTCTAGCCAACCTTACAATTACACAATTAAAGTCCTACCAACCAATAAACACAATACTAATATAAAATAGAAATGTAATGTCACAATATATAGAGCTTAACATGCCCCTCCTCTTCAAACAAGTGTTGTCCTCAACATTTGATTAACTCTAAATGTTTCTGAATGAAGAACTCATCTTCCCATGTCACCTCTTCTATTAGCAAGTTCTTCCACTTGATGAGGTTCTCAGTAATTGCTCAATTTCGCAGTTGCTTGATCCTTGTATCAAGATTGTTTCAAGTTCTAGTATTACTCTTCTTCATCAATCTTTGGTAAAATAGTCTGGACTAGGATCTTGTTGCCACTACCTTTTTTAGGCAAGAAACGTGACAGACTGGATGTACACATGAAAATGGAGGCAACTCCAGTTTGTAAGCCATACTTCCAATGCTTTGCAACACCTTATAGGAACCATAGTACTTGGATGCTAATTTATTGTTCTTCTTTTGTTGCTTGAGGGACATAGGTTTGTATGGTTGTACCCTCAAAAATACCAATCTCCCACTTCAAATTTCTTTTCACTACAATGTTGATCTACTTGTTATTTCATCATGTTTTGCGCTATGACCAAGTTATCTTTCAACAGTTGGAGAACCTCTTGTTGGTTCTTTATGAGATCCTCCACTACTTGAACCTTAGCTTTCTCTTTCAAGGATGATGTGATGGAAGGAGGATGATAGCCATAAAGTGCCATAAATGGTGACATATTTTATGAAGTATGCAAAGATGTGTTGTACCACCATTCTACTAAGGGAAACCACTTAACCCATTGTGTTTGTTTATCAGATGCAAAGAAACGAAGATACCCTTCTAGGAATTTATTCACAATCTCAGTTTTCCCATCAAATTGAGGATGGTAAGAGGAGCTGTGAACCAAATGAGTGCCCAATCAAGAAAACATTTCCTTCCAAAAATTACCTATGAAAATTGGGTCTCTATCACTTACAACAATCTTGGGGAGTCCATGTAGCTTCTAAATTGTTTCCATGAATGTTGCAACTACTATACTTGCTTTCAAAGGATGAGAAAGAGAACAAAAATGGGCATACTTTGCAAGTCAATCCACTACTACCATAATGACGATCTTTCCTTTTGACTTTGGTAGATCTGTGATAATATTTTGTTATCACATCCATAGTAGCTTGGCTACCATGATGATTCAGAGCGGTTTGTCTCGAACTTGAGCCAGTCCTTCACTGAGATGAGCCTACTTATTTTACAGTGATGATCAGTGGCAAAGTGCCTAAAGAGACAGTCAGAGTTCCAAAGCAGTATCATTAGCTTTCCCTTGTCCCTTTTGAGCCTTCATGATCCCGGAGGGATAAGGCCATTGGTTCACTTTAGCAGTGCAGCAGAGCAGGTAGTTGATGTATCTTCCTAGCCCTCCCCAGACTATCAGAGGCATTTCGGATCTAGATGTAGAGGTGACTGAGCAGGTGTATGGCATGAGGTTTACCGTTTGCATATACATGTTGTCTTTCTTGATTATGTGGTAGTAGCACGGTGATTATGTATCTTATGGTTGCATTTGGACTAACAATTGAAGTGGTTAAATAGTGTGGTGTTAAGACTTAGGCATATGCTCATCAGTAAGGTTACCCCTTGTACAACTTAGACTATTCTCCACCTATCTTTGGCACTGCTTGTTCAGCTGTCTTTCTGTCCATCCGTTTTATCCATTATGCAGACTCTCTCCCTTGACATTGGATGATACTTATGAGATCAAAGACCTTCCCCACTCTAACCTATGTACTAGGATGGCCTCCATGTTGTTCTATGTCTCGGCTCTGAGGTTTGCGACAAAACTTCCTGAAGCCTTGACCCTTCTGGGCTGAAGGAACCCGTCGGTGTTGGGTTTTGAGCCTAGGAAATTTGGGTATCTAAAGCCTTGGCTTGTTCTAGTTGGTTGCCCCGATGTCTAGCCTTGATTGTGGAGGATTCCCGCCGACTGACCCCATGATTCACTTCTGGGCCAGGAGTACCCACTGGTGTTGTGACATGAGCTAAGGTTGGCTAGTTGATTAGGGGGTATTATCTAGACTCGAGGCAAATTTTGCATGTGCTTATATATATAAACATTACTCCACTCATAAAAGAAAGTATGAAAGGTGCTTAAGTGATAAATCTAAAGGAAAAGAGCAAAGCTGTGATTAGTAGTGTTTTTCAACACTTGCTCAAGCAAAATGGCCATGCTGCGATTAGTAGTGTTTTTCAACACTAAGAGGCCATTGTTATAGCAAACTTGTTAGAGTTGAGTGAGTGCCTCCCACTCAATTCATCCATTTGTGAGACACTTCTCTCCCCTAGTGTCTGCCTATCTAGTACATGTCATTATGTTCCCTGTTCCCCTTGTACACTGAGAGATCATAAAGTCTGCCCGCATAAGTCAAACTTCTTTTGACCAATCCTTTCATTGTTTCCCAACTCACTTAGGGTGAGGGGTGGGCTAAATTGTACAAGGGTGTGAATGTGAAAATGAACATATGTTTAGAACTTCACTATTGCTAGCAACTGTCAATTTTGGTCCATGTTTTATGTTTTTCATTATGATCACCATTGTTGTATGCTACTAATATAATTTGGAATATACCACTGACACCTTATGCATGCAGAGATATTCATTTTTTGGTTTAGTCATCATATTAGACCATGTTTGACCATGTTTGACTTGGTCAATGGGCAGGGACCGAGAGCAGATGTGACTATGACTATTTATTTTACGTATTTTGATGCCTATGGATGATCACCAAATCATTCCATGCTTTAGTATGTTGATTATGCCTACGATACAGATTTATTATTATTTATCAAGCCATATATTTTTATTATTGGAGATGGATTTCCTTCCAGTTGGCATCATAGGTGGATCCATGGTGTATGAGTAGTCATTCCTGGTGGATTTCATGCTTCTAATTTCATTTTTGCATTCATATCAGAGTTTCGGGCAAGGGAAGATTAGATTATGGGAAGGTTTGATTATTTACAGAGATTATCAACATTTTAATTAAATAATTAAAGTGACCATGGTTTATTAAGTTGATCAAAGGGTAAATGTTTGGTAATGAAGTGACATTGGCTATTTATCTTATGTTATGGAGGTGCTCTAGACTTCACTTCACATGACTATATCACCATTGGGCCCCACTTTCCTCACTTGGCCTCTCCTAGCCAAGTCGCATTTCTAGAGAGGGGCGCACTTGTGGGCAACATGACTTCATTGGTTACACCATGCTTTATGTGCAGGTTGTATGTCATGTCCCTAGGAGGACAATGTAGCCCCTAGGAGACCCTTTCTATGTACTTTCATGTATTATCATCATGTTATTGTACTTGGGCGTATTTGGGTAACTCACCCCCCTCTTAAGTTGGCTCATGTTTTGTGATTCAATATCTACCATTGGATCATCACTTGTACCTTTAATATCGACCATTGAAAATATGATGGCTAGGGATTATGCTTTCTCATTTTCTATATTAGGGAGGGAGCTCTCATTGTACTGGATTTTTGGCTCTTGAACTGAGATAATAGAGAAAACTTGTTGTGCAAATTTTGTGTCTCTTGTAATTAATTGTTCTAGATTTGTGATTGTATGTTGTTTCTCCTTTGCACTAGAAGCAAATCGTGGCAATTCTTGGCACCTTTGTGGTGAATTTGACTTGCATACAGGGACAACGATTTGGTGGAGGGTGCATTAGTGGGGATAACCCCTTCTCTCTCTCTCAACTCGCGAAATCACATGGAGTTCTTTTGTATCTTTGCATCAATTATTTTCTCTCTGGATTTCTTTGTATGTGATTATCTCTCTCTCGAAAATCGAATTGACTCATTGTTATTTGTTTGACAGGAGTGCACTCACTTGAGCGAAGTTGATTAAGAGTTGGAGCTTCACTATTTTCTTCTCAATTGATCTCTGTTGGAAACAATTGTCACTACCTCAACATCTCTCAAGAAAGCAGGTAAGTTTCTTCATCCTTTCTCTTGTTTTCATTTCCATTCCATCAGTCATAAAAAATAATTAACTATCTAAAACCCTAGATAAACCTTACAAGTCATTCTACTTGGAATTTTAGAAATCTGACACTTGGGTATTTTTTTTACCATGATCCAAAACAATTAGAAACTAAACGATATATTATTTTGACTCCATTTACCCCTTTGGACCTGTTAAAATAATGTAACTGCGGAAGATATTCTATTTATATTATTGTATTCCTCCTATAGGAGTTGATGGTCATGTAATTAATAATGTAAAGGTCATTGAAAGAATCAATGTAAACCCTAAGACATGTGTCGGCCTAGAAAAGCCCCGGAAAGATTATTATATTATGTAATTGACCATCCAGTTAGAGAAGTCGGCCCCATTGGGAAATTAGTCATCTCAACGAAAGAATATAAATAGGCGTGCTCTCTCTCATTTGTATCATCTCACTCACTCAAGCAAGCTCGCATTAGTGTAGAAGAGAGTGGCGCACAAGCAAGGGAGTAGTTGTTTTGTCTTGGGGTTATCTTGTACTTTGTGATTTCTACATTGAGGAAGGCTTTGCTGGGTTTTCTACCCCAAGAGGGTTTCCCAGGATAAATTGTGTCTCTTGTCTTTTATGCTATGCTTGTTTATCTTTCAGTAATTGTTTATATGCTATATACTGCTCAAATGATAAGTAAAAACTAACATGGTATCAGAGCTAGCCTGAAAGATTACATTGTGAAGCCCCTGTAAGTGCAGATACTAGGGTTTCTTATTCCGAGAGCCACCTCCACACTTTTGTCGGAAAAGAGAGTGAATCTACCTCACCTCCCTAAGGCGCATTTTTTTGTCGAAGCAGAATTTCATTTTGAGCATTTTCATTTTTGGGTCCACCACTACAGCCCGGGAGAATTAGGGCATCAAGTTTTTGGATCATCTGCTCACTGATTTTGGAAAAAGAGTACATTTCTCAACTCCCCTTGAGAAGGAGAATTTACTCATCCAATTAGTTTTTCAAAATCCCAAAGTCAAAAAATTAGGGTTTCTCTAACAAACCCTAAGTCAAGGAGGAGCAGATCTCAAAAGGGCAAATTTTATGGTAAGTCTCAAATCTATTTCTATTTCCATTTGAAGTACTCATTATAGCAAGATGACAAGCAATACCAAGCTTGATGAAAAGCTTGAAGGAGCTAAGAACTTCAGATCCTGGAAGTATAGAGTCATGCTCATCCTTGAGGAGCATGAGCTAGAAGACTATGTGAAGGAAGGACTTACAGAACCAGAGGGAGATGAAGAGAAGGCTAGGCACAAGAAGAATCTCATCAAAGCGAAGACGATCATTGCTGATTCCATCAAGGATCACCTGATCCCCCATGTGTCTTCCAAGAAGACACCAAAGGAGATGTTTGATGCCTTGACTAGCTTGTTTGAAGGAAAGAATATCAACAAGAAAATGACCTTGAGAAACCAACTCAAGGGTGTGAAGAGTATGAAGTCTGAGTCCATGCACTCATACTTCTCAAGGGTATCCCAGATTAAAGAACAACTAGAAGCCATTGGAGATATGATCGAGGATGCAGAAGTTGTGATAACTACCCTGAATGGTCTCCCCCGAGATTGGGTACCATTTGTTCGTGGCATCTGTGCGAAAAAAAAACCAATCAAGTTCAGAAGTCTATGGGAAGAATGTGTCCAAGAAGAAGAAAGAATAGTCGTAAGAGAAGAGAAATTAAATGACGATGAAGATCAAGCTTTAGCTACCCATGCTAAAGGTGGGAAGAAGAGGAAGAACAACCCTCGTCCCCGAGAGGACTCTCTGTTGTCTCTCAAAACTGGCATGCATGTGTTGAAGCCCAAAATGTAACACACCAGCTGGATGACAACTCTCAAGAGAGAGGCCAATGTCACCACACTCCTCTCCTCTTCACTTCAGGTTGGCTCTTCTCCAACTCTAGGGGGGTATCCCTAAGATAGGATCATTAAGGCAGATGCAACGGAGGGCAAGGTGAAATGGAAGAGGCTTCCTTAGAGAAACAAATGTAACAAAAAGATGTGTTTTGAATAGGTGATGGGAAAGACGGGAGGATCAACCCCCGAAGAAAGGCCAGTGCCAGTACCAGTAGGGAGAATGGAGTCAAAGAGAACTCAAGGGCGTTTCACACAAGGGAGATTACTCTAGGACGTTGCATGATCGAAGACATGGGGAGCATAAGTATAACCGACTACATTCTACTACCCCTAAGATAGTTCAAAAATGTGACGTAAACAAACAACTTGACAACCGCAAATGTTTGCTCAATGGGCTAGAAACCCTCTACGCTAGATTTACTCTATAACTTGAAATAAAACTCACAACCACATAATATATGCTCAATCTATCCAAAAAGTCCCGTCATGGTATTTTTTCTATTAAGCTCTGTGGGAAAAGCTCCCAAAATTTTCCATGCTTACAAGTGAAAGAGGCCGTCCTCTTTATAGGCCAAAAGGCTCTCATAAAACTAAAAGGAAATAAAATAATAATAAAAAAAGGAGCAAAAAGTGGGAAAGTGAATCTAGATCCACTTTTTTCTCCCCATCGACACATGACCAACTCCCCTTTATTAAATGGAACTCAAACTTGGTTACTCGTGGCATATTCATGAAGCCCTACATGTATTGCAACAGGGAGTCGAGGTTTTAAAAGACTGCACTCTAGGTAATGCTGGCCACTCCAATTTGATGAGTGGTGACCCGTGGCCCACTAGAGCAGCAACAGAAAAATCGTGACTTCCACAATGCTCCAGTATTTCCACAGATCGTGAAGTCAGATCCGAGCAGCTGTCCAACACAAGACACGCAGCCAGCAACTGATGCAATCAACATAAAAACCGTGAAGCCCGATCGGTTTCGACTTTCACTGTGTTAATTAACTTGTTGAACACCGCGCTGAGTTCTGCTGATTTACTTATTGACAACCCAAGCTAACCGGATTCAACTGCGTGTCAATCAATTGGCTTCCAATGAATGGCCTGCTACCGTGGCATTAACTTCGACTACCAACAAAAACGTGGAATTCCATCGGCTGCCAAAAAGGGATGCGCCGTGTCATGAGATGCTCCCAAATTCCAGGTGACCGTGAAAAGACCCACGAGCTGCTGTCAACAATAATATGAAACTGACCACCGATTAACTTGGTTCTCATTTCAAATTGCTAATGGCGAGCATAAAGCTGTAAATGACGTGGAACCCAGCTTGGGTTGTTAATGGCATGATACGAACTGAGTGATAGCTTCAATCGACAGCTAAGTGAAACGGCCTGTGCTGCGAATCTAAGCAAACCCCTGGCATATGACCTTCATTTCATGGACTGATAATCACCGTAAACCCGCAGGTCTCAGGTTCGAGCTTCATCAAAATCGTGACCTTTATCGATCTGTACTCATCTTTGCTGCTTTTGATTTCTAGATGCTGCGATTCCCGAGCTCCTATGATGACCGGGATGTCCCCAGACTTCGTTTCGTGCTTTTGGCATTTTCAAAGAAAGATGTGGTTGTTCCACAAATCGCGTGGAATAACCTCAACGGCTTTCGCATATGAATTGATAAATAATAGTGACTTTCCTGCTGTGGTTCGAGCATGCTGTCTTAAATATCTGTTAATTTCCATATCAATTGCACCACCACCAGCAACAATGGTAGAATTCTTCATTGCTCTTCGAACTATCATGATGGCATCATGCAAACTCCTCTCTGCCTCATCAATGGACTGATCCGCACACCTCGTAAAACTATTGTTGCAGTCTGCCCAGATGGTTGTTTTTCTTCAAAAAGTTCACAGGTTCCAAGTACCTCAGGCACAATGTTGTTCACAGAAGTTTGCACTGATCCCCTAGTAGCGGTAGCAACACGCTGTAGATCCTCCTATGCTACACGTCCTGCATAAAAAATACTTGATCGGCAAAGTATTGGGTTGCCAGACACCAATCGTCAATCGATACATCACAATTTTAGCCCCACTTTTTACACACCTGTCCAGTTTATCATATGTAATATTCCATTCTGCATCTACAATTGAATGATACATTGTTGGATCTAACAGCCTAACTTCTGCATTTTCTTTTTCTGATTTAAACCCCAGCTCAACATTTAGAAGAAGAATTTTTGCACTCAGAAACTTCTTTATGCCTATCATATTCAATCTGTCTTCTTGACCAATTGAAATAACAGCATCAACGACCATCTTAGCAAGGAAATCCTTCTCCCCGCCAATAAGTTTTGGTGAAAGTGTAGTTGCAGCACAATTCTCAAGAAGACCTTTCTTTTCTTCAAGACTTTTTTTTTGTTCAAGCTCTTTAACTTTGTTGATTGCAAATAAGCTGTTGTTCGAAAACTTCGAATAAGGTTCTGAGGATGGACTTCATCTTCAATAAAAGGTTTTGCCTCTTTCAGAAACTCTCCCGCATAATATCATGGATCCTAGGCCCTCCAAGTTCCATAAAGCTACCAGGAAATGTATGCGCAGAGATGCTCTATTCTTGTTTGATTACCAATAAATTTTGCCCAGAATCACTTCATATTCTTCTTCACTGCTGGCTATCTCTGAAATAGTTTTGTTGATATAAACCTGGAGGATTTGGTTTGTAACCACTCCAGAAAGGAGCTTCCAGCCTGCGAAAAATTACCTGTGGACAACCCTGCAAAAATGGGGGGTAACACTCTCTAATGAGACCCCAGAAGAAGAGAAGGACCAGGAAGGATTTCTCTTCAATTGAGTGTTACTCATGCCACAAGACTAGTTTTGTTGATATAAACCTGGAGGATTTGGTTTGTAACCACTCCAGAAAGGAGCTTCCAGCCTGCGAAAAATTACCTCTGGACAACCCTGCAAAAATGGGGGGTAACACTCTCTAATGAGACCCCAGAAGAAGAGAAGGACCAGGAAGGATTTCTCTTCAATTGAGTGTTACTCATGCCACAAGACTAGACACATTGCAAGAAATTCTCCAAACAAATCTGGACACCACAAGAAGCAGAAGAAGAGGTTTCATGCTCATGCAGCGGAAGATAGTGATGATGATAACAAGACCAATGAAGACTCCAGCGAAGAATATGTTCTTATCTCAGCACTCACTGGTTCAGTATCTCATGGAAGTGATACTTGGCTAGTGGATAGTGGAGCTTCAAAACACATGACGGGATACAAAGAATCCTCGTCTCATCTCATCCAGAAGGAATCTCCACACAAGGTAAAACTCGGAGATGACTACCAATATCCCATCAAGGGTATGGGAGAATCCTCTTAAAAGTTGGACTCTGGGAAGTCCTTGAATATGAAGGATGTACTTTATGTACCTGGGTTGAAGAAGAACCTTCTATCTATTTCAGCATTAGATAAGAAAGGTCTTCGAGTTGCATTTGTAGATGGTGAAGTTCTCATGTGGCCTAAAGGAAAGACTATTGATGATGCAATAGTCATTGGAGTAGAAGAAGGAGGACTTTACAAATTGAAGGGTCATGCAGATGCAGCACTCATGACTAGTACCATGAACCCCTGTGAGCTATGGCATAGGAGACTAGTTCATGTACACTACAAAGCCTTACCAATTGTAAGTAAGGTAGTGACTGGTTTACCAGAGATTCAGGTGGATCATGAAGGAGTATGCAAAGGGTGTGCTCAAGGGAAAAGTACGAAGAACCCATTTCCAGGTAGCGATAGTCAAGTGAAAGGTATTCTGGATATCATTCATTCAAACATCTGTGGACCAATGTCCACCACCTCTCTAAGCGGGTATGAGTATTATGCATCTTTTATTGATGATTATTCTCGCAAAACATGGATTTACTTTCTAAAGAATAAGAATTAAGTCTTTGAAAAGTTTAAAGAGTTCAAGGCACTCGTAGAGAATCTTTCTGAAAAGAAGATTAAGATCTTGAGGTCAGACAATGGAGGGGAATATACCTCAAGGGATTTCAAAGATTTCTGTAAGCAAGCAGGGATTAAGAGGGAGCTCACTGTCCCCTATAATCCACAATAGAATGGTGTAGCCGAAAGGAAGAATAGGATGATCATAGAAGTAGTAAAGGCTATGATCCACGATCAAGACTTACCCATGCATCTATGGGTAGAGGCTGCCAGAACCGCAGTCTATGTACAAAACAGGATCTCTCATAGTGCTCTTGACAACAAGACCCCTAAAGAGATGTTCACCGAGAAGAAGCCTGAAGTCAGTCACCTGAAGATATTTGGATGTCCGGTGTTCATCCACATTCCGAAGGAGAAGAGATCGAAACTAGAACCTTCAGGAAAGAAGGGAATATTTGTGGGTTATAGTGAGCAATCTAAGGCTTACCGCATATACATCCCAGGATTCCGCCAGATCGATATTAGTCGAGATGTCACATTTGATGAAGACACAGCCTTCAACAAGTCTAAGAAGAATCATGAGGATGAAGCAGAACAAGAAGCTCCCAGAGTTGCAGAATCAACCAAAGAACCAATTCAAAATATTGAAGAGGATCCTATTCCAAAGGATCATGACATGGTAGAACCTCAGAGACCTGAGGAGATACCTCATAAGGAGATCTCTCGAAAGAGAAGACCAGCCTGGGCACGAGAATTAATCCAAGATGCTGGAAAGTACGATGCCCCAGAAGGATCCAGTAGAGAGAGCAAGAGACCAAGGCCATACTCCAGCTATGTAGCCTTGATGTGCAATCTTGTTGAAGAAGAACCAACTTGTTTTGAAGAAGCAGTGAAGAAGAAGGAATGGCTGGATGCCATGAATGAAGAGTATTAGTCTATCATCAAGAATGATATTTGGGATGTGGTACCTGTTATCAACTGATTTGTACAATAGTTGAAACCTTATTGAGCCGCCAGTGTTGGAACACATCAGTGTTCACTTCCAGAGTATCTGGGTTTCATATATTTGGGTCTAGCCAGTTTTGGCTAGCTGGTTTTGTTTTTGAGTCGACATGACCATGGCCCCATGGGGGTTTGTAATAAAGTGTGCTAGTAGGGTCTGAGTGGCTCGGTTCCCCATGACTGGATTAAACAACTAAGGTATTCCGGGGAGTTTTTTCACCGTCAGATTATACTTTGCTTCAGGCGAGATATAATCTCTTGGTTTTTCTCCCGCTTCCTCCAAAGCTGGAATGCCCGATTTTGGAAATTTTTGCCATGGAGGGTTATTAGAGTCCAACTATAATGTATAAACCTACTAAACACTATTAGAATAGGTTCTGGTCATATCCTAAGTCTCTAGGACCCCCAGAAAAAATTTCGAAAAATTTTTACCGGACGCGTCGAAATTGGGGTTTTTAATTTTTTAATTATTTTTAAATTTTAATTAAATTTCTCTATAGTTTAAATAGAGAAATTTGAGTCTGTAATATGTCAGTCATCCTAGGTCCGAATTTAGTGTTTGATGGCTCGTTTCATAAGCCAAAAATCACACATGACCCATGGAGCAGCTAAACCCAACTTTCGGATGTCAATTTAGCCTCATAATTAATATTTTCTCTAAAAAGTCATTTACAAAGAAATTATTAATTAAAATAATAAAATTGAATATTTTTGAGATAAATCAAATCTCTCCAAAATTAATCAATTTGATTAAAATAAAAGACTAAATGACATGGCAATAGACATTTATGAAGATTCCAATCGACTCCAAGTGGTTTAAGCCAACTATCCAGTCACCAGCAAGAGATCTCTTTGAGCCAATTCGCCCTCTTCCATGCAAAAGTCGATTTGGTGTGTTGTCAGTTGGTAAATGGGTTGGTTGGTTTGCATTTAAGACTAGGATGGGCGCCCTCATGACTCACCATAGCTTGGCTCCTTCAAATTCGAATTAGCACCTACCCACACTCCACTTGTCCTCCTACCAACTAACTCGCACCCTCCTCAAAGCTCACGTCATTCTACCCTAAGCTCACGTCAATCCTTGTTGTAGCTTGTTTATTGGATAGTTGATACTTCCCATGCCTAAATAGAGTCGAGTCTTGCCACCTATTCACTCACACCTACCAACAAGTCGAGTTGTCCATTGTCTAAACTCTCCAAGCCTTGCTTTGATTGGAATTCGAACTACATGTCTTTGCCAATTCGACCTAGGGTTTAGCCATTAGATTTTACTATAAAGAGAGGCCCTTTGGGGTTATTATCTCATGGAATTTTTGATGTAAAGTTACTCTGCCATTTTGTGATTGCACAGCCATTGGCTTAAGGAAATAGAGCGACTTTGGAGGTCTATATGTTGGCAAATGCTTTTCATGGAAATGTCTTCATAATATCAAGGTGAATTTGTTCTTGTTATTTGCTTATAATCTCATATATTGATCTATAATTTGCTTAGAAGGCTTTCTTAAGCCCATAGGATGGGCATTTGAATACAAGGTGTCCATTTATGTTTGGTTTAAGTGTGATTTAGAAGGAGTAGACTGTAGTTGGAAATACTTATACTATTCTAATCTCACTTTTATTATGCATACTATTATGATCAAGATGTGTTTATGAGTGATTACTTGTGCAGATCCAACAGATTTTGAAGAGAGATTTGAGCTAGGTTGCATCTTTCATCTCTTCAAAAGGCCTACATTTTCTAACAATTTGTGTATGCTTCAGGATCTTTCTAGAGTCAATCTCAAGCATTAAGGGATTTGGAAAAAGGCCTAAATCTAAGGTTCCATCTCTTAAATTCATTTAAAAAATCAACTTGGTTACTTTAGGCTTCTTTTCTTCAAGCCATCTTATTTTCTCTTTGAACCTTTTGTATTGACTTGCTAAGCCCTTTCTATCCTTTCTAGATCTTGATTCAAGGTTGGTTGTTCGTCTTTTCAAGCCATAGATTAGTTTGCCATAAGGTTGAAGTTCCTTCAACCTTGGGGAATAGCTTGGGATTTGTTCCCTTGTGCTCTCTTCAACACTTGTTGTCGGCGTATCACCGGTTAACCGGAGGATTTCCAAGACAGTGTTTCAAACCCTCAAGTGTTCCACTTGAAAACCCTTTGCTTTTGTTTTGCTAGCCCTTTCCTCCTTGCCCTAGTCTACACCTAGCCATCCCTTCTCTTAGCTCTTTCCCCTTTCGTTTTTGTCCTCTCTTTTGTCTCTCGTCCATCTTAGAAGAGCTATCTTCTTCCTCTCGTCCATTCTAGCCATTTAGTGCCTCTTCTCTCCATCCCATTCGCCATTCCCTTCTTTGCTCTCGTTTTTGCCATATTTTTGTGCCTCCTTCCCTCTCGTCTTACCCTACCTTGAGTGCTTTCTTCATCTTGATTTGTCCCATCTCTTTGGGGCCTCCTCTCTTGCTCTTACCCCATCTCCATTTTGCCCTACCTCCTCCCTTTCGTCCCATTCCAATCCATCCCCTCTTCATACCATCTCCCATACCTTATTTTCCCATTCGTTTTTGCTCCTCTTCCCTCCTCGTCCACTTCCACATTAGCCCTAAAACACACAAAAAACAAAACAACAAAGTGTTAGTAGTAGTTAGTGTTAGGTCTCATACTTAGTTAGTTGGTAGTTAGTTTGTTTAAATTTCAATAGTTAGTTTACATTGTTTCAAAGTTATTATTGTAGATCTTATGCTTTGTCATTTTCTAGTTTCATTTTCCAAGTATTAAAATCTAGTTCAAATTTCAAGTCTTGTTTTATTTCCTAACATCTAATGGGTATTGAAGTTATTTGTTTGTGATAGATCTTTTCTTGTGAAAGAGGGAGACTTCTAATACAAGAAGCCATCAGGAAAACCAGAGGGCAACCCAAACCAAAGAGATTAGTATTATCCTTTGTAATAGATCTTAGAAATTTGTTTCAAGTTTTTACAAGTAGTTCTTTCAAAGTCCCTACAAGGGTTTCATTCCCAAGGGCATTTGTACTCTCTTAATAAAGTTGCAAGTGGGGTTTTTAAGCCCCCACATTCACTTCCCCCATTTGGGGAAGTCTGGTTGTCTTCATTGAGTGGTTTGAGTTTATAGTTTAAATCCATTATATGCTCTTAAATTAGTTTTTATTTCATTAAGTCATTTTGTTGTTATAATTTCCGATTTACTTACCCCCATGCTCTCCCGAGTACGGTGTTTGACATGAAAGAGACTCTTGGGTAGATTAGACTTATTTTCTGTTTAACATTATCTTGTCACTTCTCTTCCAAACCTTGACCAGAGAAGAGCTAACTTTGGGATCGTATCCCAAAGGCCACATAGTCTTGTGGTAGCTTCTCGTTCCCCCATCAACTTCTTGTGGACATCCAGCTAGCTGGAAGGTTTCCAGGACTGGTGGCTTCTAGTGGTCGATCTTGTTCGGAGATTGATCCCACCTGTTAGATTAGAATTTGTGTGGTAGAACACTAGATTTATTCAAAGTTTCATTTTATTTTGCAAGTAGTATTGTTAGCAGTATTTCACATATTTCCAATCTATCGTATTGTTTAATCATTCTAAAAGTTGATTTATTGCTTTTACAACACAACTACTATTTGCTTCTTAAAACGAACCAAAGTCTCTTGAACTTGGCCAAATCCAAGTCAAGAGCACCCTCTATCGGAGGGCATTATTAGTTTTGCATTTTCCTTGCATTAGGAATTTGTTAATTAGCAAGTCTCTTGAACTGTGGTCATAAGATCAAGTCAAGAGCACTCTCTGTCGGAGAGTTGAACAAAGTGCTCTAATAATAAAAAAAATTCAACCCATAATACCCTTTAATTAATTTATCTTGGTTTTTGTCCTACACCCGTATGCTCTGCCAACCGGAAACGGTTGGGCTCGTACTCAGAAAGGTGGAAGACTTGTTAATTCACAAGTGATAACTTTAATTAAAATTTTACCCCAAACCCCAACCAAGACAAAATTACTGAGTTCTTCCTGAAGAGGTGGTGCCGAGAATCCACTGTCAGACTCGAGGGTGGTCAAGCCGTAAGCACACTTTCCCTCTTTGCAATCTGGGTGCTCCCGACCTATCACCTAAAAGGTTGCCAGTGTTTCTATTGGTTAAGGTTCCACTCCTTTTGATACATTGTTCTTAGCTATAATAATCAAGACTACTAAAATCTTAAATTTACCAAGATAAGTTGCAAAACGTTCTCACAAACTCTTATTTCAAACACTTGTATCAAACATTTTACAATCACTTTTATATTTGACTCCATAAGGCACTGGTCCTTTATCATATACTTTATTTGCTTAACATCAATATAGAGTACTTGCTTTAATTTTCATAAAGAGTGATTTATTTCTTGTTCAAGTGTATCTCTTATCTTCTACTGCAACGTGGATTGCGTTATCTTGGTCTCATTTAAAGCATTTTGTGTCTCTCATTCTCAAAAAAACTCCTAAACAACACCCATCCGCATCACAACACCAAAAAACACTATAAATACTAGAGCCTTAGTGAAACTCTTTTATAGGGACTACCCCCTTTGGCTTCATTAGGAGTTTGCCTAAACGGAGGAGCTGGGATTCAGGTGACAGTACCTGGCTCATTGCTTTCCCCCAAGGCCACACCTCTCTCACTTGTAGTGAAGAGACAGCTTTCGAAAGATTTCCGCTGCTGGTGTGCAGTTTGGCGGACAACAGTACCAAGACCAAAGGACAAATCGGTTGTCTCGTCAAAGTGGATCTTCAAAACAAAACATTCAGCAGACAGAAGCATTGAAAAGTACAAGGCAAGATTTGTAGCCTGGGGATTCTCGCAAAAGGAAGGAATTGACTATGAGGAGACTTTTGCCCCGGTAGCCAGATATACTTCGATTAGAACCATTCTTGCCTTGGCAGCCAAGATGAAATGGAAGCTACATCAGATGGATGTGAAGACTGCTTTCCTGAATGGAAACATAAGTCACATGAAGTAGAAGACAATAAGTCACATGTATGCAAGTTGAAGAAAGCGCTGTATGGGTTGAAGCAAGCTCCCAGAGCATGCTATGGAAGAATTGACAGCTTCCTGATGAGCTTGGGCTTTACCAAAAGTAAAGCGGACTCTAATCTTTACTACAAGATTATGAATGATGAACCCATGATACTATTACTGTATGTGGATGACTTATTTCTGACTGGAGAAGACAAGCCTATTGTTGAATGTAAGAAGAGGCTTGCAGCAGAATTTGAGATGAAAGACCTTGGCAAGATGCACTACTTTCTAGGTCTTGAAGTATGGCAGTTTCCAGACGAGATTTTCCTGAGTCAAGGAAAATACACAGTTGAGATCCTAAAGAGATTTGAGATGCTGGAATGCAAGGCCATGACTACTCCGATGGTGACAAATTTGAAGCTTCTGAGTGATGCTTCTTCAAAGAAAGTGGATGTCACCATGTATAGACAGATTATTGGGTCATTGATGTATTTGACCAATACTCGTCCAGACATATGTTTTGCAGTAAACACTTTGAGTCAGTATATGGTGGAACCCAGGAATGTCCACTTGATTGCAGCAAAACATGTGATGAGATATATGAAGGGTACATTGGATTATGGACTCAAATATGCCTCAAATAGTGAGTTCAGGCTGTATGGGTACACAGACTCAGATTGGGCTAGAAGTGCTGAAGACAGAAAGAGCACTTCAGGATGTTGCTTTAGTTTGGGATCAGGCATGATCTCATGGCTTAGTAGAAAGCAACCCTGTGTTGCACTCAGTATAGCAGAAGCTGAATATATAGCAGCTTGTTCAGCTTGTGGTGAAGCAGTGTGGCTTTGCAAGATGTTGACAGGATTGTTCGATGCAGAGATTAATGCTACGGAGATACTCTGTGATAACCAGAGTTGCATCAAGATGACTGAGAATCCTGCGTTTCATGATAGATCGAAGCACATCGAGATTAAGTTCCACTATATCCAGGATATGGTGCAGAGGCGAGCTGTGAAGCTCGAGTATGTTCCTACAGAGGAACAAGTTGCTGATGTGTTGACTAAGCATCTGGCTCGTGTGAAGTTTGAGTACTTTCAAGACAGGCTTGGTGTGGTCCAGAGGGACCTCTCTCAAAAGAGAGATTGATTGATGATGCCTATCTGAAAGGATAGATGCCTGTCCGTAGGGATGGATGCCTCTCCAAGGGTGAGGGAAGATCAGTACTAGTTGACTGATGGTTCCAGCTCTCACGAGCTGATGCCTGTCCGTAGGGATGGATGCCTCTCCAAGGGTGAGGGAAGATCAGTACTAGCTGACTAATGGTTCCAGCTCTCACGAGCTGATGCCTGTCCGTAGGGATGGATGCCTCTCCAAGGGTGAGGGAAGATCAGTACTAGCTAACTGATGGTTCCAGCTCTCACGAGCTGACGCCTGTCCTTAGGGATGGATGCCTCTTCAAGGGTGAGGGAAGATCAGTACTAGTTGACTGATGGTTCCAGCTCTCACGAGCTGATGCCTGTCCGTAGGGATGGATGCCTCTCCAAGGATGAGGGAAGATCAGTACTGGCTAACTGATAGTTCCAGCTCTCACGAGCTGATGCCTCTCCAGGGGTGAGGGAAGATCAGTACTGGCTAACTGATAGTTCCAGCTCTCACAAGTTGATGCCTCTCCAGGGGTGAGGGAAGATCAGTACTGGCTGACTGATAGTATCAGTATGTAGATACTGATGTTTGTTGCAAGTGTTCCAGCTGATGGTGCTGCTGATGGTGTTGTTCCAGCTGACAATGATGTGGTTCCAGCTGATGGTGCTACTGATGATGTTGTTCCAGCAGATGGTGTTCCAGCTGATGGTGCTACTGATGATGTTGTTCCAGCAGATGGTGTTCCAGCTGACGATGATGTTGTTCCAGCTAATGGTGTTGTTGATGATGTTGTTCCGGCAGATGGTGTTCCAGCTGACGATGATGTTGTTCCAACTGATGGTGCTGCTGATGTTGCTATCCCAACAGATGATGTTCCAGTTGACGAGGTTGCTGACAGCAGAAGATGTTCCAACTGATGATGTTGTTGATGAGGATGTTCCAGTTGACGATGTTGTTGTTCCAGCAGTTGATGATTGTTGATGATGATGATGTTGATGATGATCATATTCAGCAGATGATGATGTTGCTACTCCACAGATGATGCCCCAAGACAGATGATGATCCAAATCCTTCCTACGACATATAGAAGTTCACAAGTCAGTTGTGTAGATGTTGTTACCCGCAGAATACCTTCCTAGTTAAGAGGGAGTGTTAAAATAATGTAACTACGGAAGATATTCTATTTATATTATTGTATTCCTCCTATGGGAGTTGATGGTCATGTAATTAATAATGTAAAGGTCATTGAAAGAATCAATGTAAACCCTAGGACATGTATCGGCCTAGAAAAGCCCCAGAAAGATTATTATATTATGTAATTGACCATCCAGTTAGACAAGTCGGCCCCATTGGGAAAATAGTCATCTCAACGGAAGAATATAAATAGGCGTGCTCTCTCTCATTTGTATCATCTCACTCACTCAAGAAAGCTCGCATTAGTGGAGAAGAGAGTGGCGCACAAGCAAGGGAGTAGCTATTTTGTCTTGGGGTTATCTTGTACTTTGTGATTTCTATATTAAGGAAGGCTTTGCTGGGTTTTCTACCCCAAGAGGGTTTCCCAAGATAAATTGTGTCTCTTGTCTTTTATGCTGTGCTTGTTTATCTTTCAGTAATTGTTTGTATGCTATATGTTGCTCAAATGATAAGTAAAAACTAACAGGACCTGGAAATAGTTTTCTAGTGAATGCGCCCCTCTTGTTCTGGTGACTATAGTTTTGGTTTATGACTTGGTTTTGCCTGTGGTATTTGCTATTGCCCTTATCTTTCATGCAAGCAATAAACTCAAGTGTTAAGAAAGCTATTAAAAGTTATTTTGAATTCTACCTTGGGCATTTTCAATTTACTAAGCTAAATCCCCCTAGGGTAGTGATTTGCTCATCCACACCTAGCATTCATTTTACCCAGGTCTTTGATTGATTTCATAACTATTGAGGAATCATCATTCGAATTTACATTGTTATATCTATTATATCACAATCCTTTCAAGCCTCACTAAGTAGCATCTATGTGTGATCTAGGGTTTCGTCAACAGGGTATCCCTTCCTTCCTAGTTGCATAGCTTTTAGGGTGTCCTGTCTATTGGGGTCTTTCCGCAAAGAGAGGCCAGGGTATCCCCCTTAGCCTTCTTTCAGTTGGATTAAAGTGACGAAGGCCCTGATTGGCATGACAACCAATCCACTTCTGGTGATCAAGATCCTCGAAGGTCACCTCTTTAGCTACCTATCCCCTCTACCATCCTGGATAGGATATTCGTTAGGGAAAACTACAAGTTGTGTGATAAAAAATTCATTGGGACCTCTTCTCAACGCTGACTTGGTATGGTTAATGGTTGTAGAACAAAGTGTCTTGATTGTCTCCCCCTTCTTCTGTTGGCATACCAAACATTCCACCAAAATACTTTTGGACATCAGATTGAAGGCCTTCCCAGAAAAAATCATTCTTGCTCATGTGGTAAGTTTTCAAAAATCTTGAATGTCCTCCTATAGGAGAAATGTGTAATTTTAAAAGGACCTTCTACTTGAGTTGAGATTTCTTACATAAATATAGGCAAACCTGGTACCATAGCGAATCATTCTTCACACAAATTTATCTAGTGAATGTTGAAGTATGTAACTTCGGAAGATATTCTTATTTGTATCATTTGTATTATTTGTATTGTACTTCCTTCGGGAATTATTATTGATGTGATTGATAATGTAAAAGTCATTGAAAGAGAATAAGTGGACTTGGGGGCGCATAAGTGGACATGTGGGGTCCACATGAGAGAATATTCCTCCTTTAAACATGGAGCCATCCCCAAATTCGAGTTGGAAGGGAAGAGGTAACATTCATGAGGGAAGAGGAAGAGTCATAGGGCTTAAAATAGGCAGTGACAGATTCTATGACAACTATGACAAGCATTATGCCACTTATAACAGATTATATGACACCTATGACACTTATGACAAATTCTATGACATCTATGACAATGTAAGAGCTAAAAATAGACCAAGAGGGCGCACGAGAGGAGTTACACATCTCCAAAGCATCTAAAAGATTCCCCAATTCGAATTCATGGAGGAGTTGGAGACAAAAGATGAGCCAAGTGTCATGTGGGGCCAATGAAGGGTCATAACCCTCACTAATTCGAATTTCATGAGTAATTAGGAGATAATTTGAGTTCTAAGGAGGTAAATGAGTCAAATAAAGTTATTAAAAGGAGGCCAAGTCGAAATAGAGCATCTTTTGGTCATTTTTCATTTGCATCTTTGCAATTTGGGAGAGCTTCAAGCTTGTTCTTGCACGGTGGATGCTCATCCTCCCTGCCTTAGAACCAATTTCGAGGGTGCAAGATTCCCATCCAAGTTGGTTGATGGAGAGGCCATTCAAAACTCTCAACAGAGCTTCATGGAGATGTTTTGATGTAGGTTCAACCCCGATCTGAGTTCGAGTTCATATTCTCTCTTCCTTCTCTACTCTCATTCTCCTATCTTTCTCTCAATGTTCATGTAAAGTGTGATAGCGCACTCTTTGTTGCATATAGATAATGGAAGGTTGTTGTTTCAACCTCATGAACTTGTTAATGGATGCATACCTCTGTAATGGATATATCATGAGAGCCACAACTCGAAATACTAATCACTTCATGTACTATTTCTCCAAGTAACATTGATATTCAAGCTAGTTCCCTCACTATATTCTCATGGTGATTGTAGCATGTTTTGCATCAGTTTGATATCAGAATTTTATGGAGGTGTTGCCTATTATTTAAGTTGCATATGGAAATTATTAATTAAATGGATGGCCAAAATATTGTATTCAGACTCCTCAAGTCATACTATAGTTCGCAACATTAATTCATGCTCCCTTGTCCACCATTTTTCATAAATTGTATGCCTTAGAAGCTGATGTCCTTTGGGAGACCTATCCGACCCTAAAACCTGATATAATGTTGCACACATGTTGTCCTTGATGTCCTCTAACAGAGCCAATTCTCAGATTGAATATTAGGGAAGGCCGTACAATGTTTGGAAGGAAAAATAGTGGCAGACCTAGGGGGGATTTTCACCAATCCAATTGACTAGTTTTGTCCCAAGTCTTCTCTCCTTGAAAATTGCAGACCATGAATGTCTATAACAGAGGTTTGCGTGTCTAAAGGTTGTATTAGAATGTCCTATATCCTCCTAAGTCCCTCCATACAGAATTCGAAACCATTTGGGATCATTTGGGACAGTTTGGGGTTTCACTAGTCGAAGGTTCGAAAATTGGGTAAACTTTCAAATTAGGGATATTACAGCCAGCTAGTTCCAGTTCTGGTTCAGCCAGTTTTTGGAACGCTGGCTGCAGCCTACTTTGTCTCATAGGCATGCTAAATGGGCTTCATACTTGCAGAGTTATTAGTTTGTGATATAATATCGAAGAGGGAAATCAAAGAAGAATTGGATGCAGTGAGTCAAAGGCATCATTTACTTGTTACAATGAATAATCGGATATAAGGTTTTGAAAACATGGAGGAATATGAAGTTGATGATTTCTTTAGAAAAGTTGTAATATTCTTTCATAATCCAGCAAGTATAGATCAGAATCCATATCAAGATTATTTGATGATGGATGGTTTTCTATGTGGCAAGCAATTGTGCATTCTTGATGATTTAATGAGACAGTGGCTAATTAGAGAGACATGTTTCAGAGGACTTAGTGGACATTTTGGCAGGGATAAGACATCAAACCTGGTTGGAGAAAAATTATACTGGCCACACATACATTGGGATGTAAACAAATTTGTGTCTGCTTGTAGGACTTGTCAAATGGAAAAAGGAGGATCACAAAATTCTTAGTTGTTAAATACCCTACCGTTACTAGAAGGACTTTGGATTGATATCTCTATGGACTTTGTACTGGAACCGTCTTGTACTCAAAGAGATAATGGTTCCATTTTATGTTGTTGAGGCCAAATTTCCAAAATGGTCTATTTTGTTCCATGTAAGAAGACTAAAGATGTCAGTGAGATTGTTGGTTTGTTCTTTAAGAAAATTGTATGCTTACATTGGCTGTCAAAGAATAAAAGAGAAGAAATCAAGACAATTGTAAATACAAATTTCATTACAACATGACTAGCTACAAGTTTTACCTAGTTAAATGGAACAAACTATTTGAATCTTATCATGCATGAGTCATGGAAAAGAACTAAGAAGTATAGTGGGCTGGGTGTGCATCCTAAAGTCTGAACCAGAAGGTTGAGAAATTTTCAAAACAAGGGGAGAATGATGCAAGACAGAAATTTTAGGGCCGCTGTGTCCTGTTCAGTTTCTGGATGGACTGCAGTCATTAAACTAGTATTATGGATTACATGCTGAAACTGATGTAATTGGATTTTATATTTTTACACAACCACATCAATCAATTTGTTTTAGTGAATTTAATAGTAGACAATTTAACTTTCTTGATTGAGAATTTAAAGAATTAGTAAGAGTCCCATGCCGAACTTTTTCTAGAAATAGAAGTGGTCTTACGAGTCTGCCTTTTTATAGGAAAAATAGGCTGAAAGAAAGTCTCTTTGGACAGGGATAGAGGAAGCTTGTAGAAAAGAAGAGAATTGTTATCACATCCATGTTAGCTGGAGCTACCATGAGGCAGATTGTGTGGTCAGGGACCATACTACACTTTTTTTTCGGATCAGAGATCAGATGCCTTCAGAGAGGGCATACATTGTATTTAGATTGCCCCTAGCAGAGATATCAGAGGGGACAAATGGTTTTGTATTGGTCCAGACACATTGCAGAGTAGTTGCCACAGGGTCACCCTCCCTTGTCACGCTTTGCATGATCCCATTTGATATAGTTACTTTGCCATATTGTGATGAAAGCACCACAGAGTACTGCTGGTTTGCCACCTCTTGCCCGGATTCAATAGAGATCCAGTTTCAGAGACAGCCTCAGCAGCAGGTAGATGGTATGGCAGGTATAGCATTTGATGTTTTATTGCTCATGTTGGTGATTAGACTTGTTTATACATGATAGTACACTGACTTTACGTATGATGTTGATGTGGTGATCTTGTTGTTATGATGATGTGGTGATCTTGTTGTTATGATGATGTGTTGTTTGGCCCTTGGTGAGGTCAGTCCACCCCTTTCCAAGTAGGCTCCTGTTTATGCACACATGTTCATGTTCCCACTCATTGGTATAGACTTGATCATTTTGTCCTCCTAGGCAGCTGACTTTGGATCCACTTATCACTTCCTTCACCCATCCGACTCATTCATGTTGGTCTTTCCCAACTTGGACCTTGATTTGTGACCTTGAGGATCCCCTTCCCCATTGACCTCTGAGTATGCCATGACTCCTTGTCATTCATGTTGGTCTTTCCCGACTTGGACCTTGATTTGTGACCTTGAGGATCCCCTTCCCCATTGACCTCTGAGTATGCCATGACTCCTTGTTTATTGTGCCTCGGTTCTTTAGTGTGTGAGATGCATTCTCAAACCTGTGATTTGCTCCTATCGGTTGCCCCCGATGTTGCAATGCAGTATAGGATTGTGTAGACTCACCAGGTGTTCCCCATTGGTCATCGAAGCATGTGCATTTACCCCCATTACTCTGCAGTATGAGCACCTTGATTATATCTTTTGAGATATGTATGTAGCCCAAAAGGGCCTTGATGTAAAAAAATGTAAAAGAAGCCAAAAAGGCTAGAAAATGTAAAATCAAGCCAAAAAGGCTAAGTATGAAATTGTAATGTAAAGTCCAAGCAATGTGTTTTTGAACACACACGAACACAGGTCAGCCATATATATCAGCATTGTAGTGGTTATTTCCTCACCTAGTCCTGCGGGGCAAGGAGGTGAGATGGAGCAAGGGACAGTTATGCGAAATGTCCCCTAGAGTCTCAAGTTCGGGTTTGTCGGACACCCAGTTTGGCGACTCTAGAAAATATCCTCACGGAGTCTTCTTAAGGCACGGATGTGAGTTTTGAGGTCTATGTTAGATGATCAGTGGCGGTTTCCCTGCACTATACCCATTTGTGAGGCACCGCCCTTCCCTGTGTTTTGTCATGGTATGCTTATGTCAGCGGGTCCTGCTTTCCCTGTTTATCCAAAGGGTCACATGATCTTGGTCCTCGTCTTTCCCTATCCTTCACTTTATTCGTCCACCTCACCCAAAGTCAGCTAAGTGGTCAAGTCTGTGAGTTTTGCATAGCAGTTTTGAGTCTTTTGGGAGATGGTGGGCCCACCTCACCTGGGGCCTGATTATTTTGAGATATTATGTATTTGTGATCACCATATTGATATTGTATTGTTTGGTAATGTACTAACATGTATAAGGAATCCTTCACGCTTCATGTGGCATACAGGTTTTCAGTCAGTATCATTTTGACCAGATTTGACTTGGTCAAACCAGGTTGACTAGGCCAAAAATGGGCCCGAATAAATATTGCGATCAAGATTTCGATTTTGGTCATTTGTTGTCTCTTGGGGTCCCATATGAACCTCCAAGTGTCAGAATTTGAAAAGATTGAGGCATGGATGAGATTTTTAATTATTATGGGTCATTATTGACCTGTTTTAATTAAAAATCATGGATTTTGGGCAAACAATACCTAATTGATGGATCGAGGCCATTCAAGTGACCATGTCTACTACATTTGGGGTCTACAATCACATTGCAGCAGACGGTTCGTCAATCCGGGCACTATAAGTGGGTCAAAAGCCCAAATTACACCTTCAGCAATAAAAACCAGCAATAAATTAAATGGAAAATCAAATATGACAAATGTAACTATGGAAAAATGGCAAATGCAAAGGTTGGCTAATACAAGGGTGACTTCTAAGGTATTTCTACTATGTTTGGACATTATATTTTGTGTTGTGGGGCCCTCACTTGCCCAACTCACCATGAGGGGCGAATTTGCCCATGGGGGGCGTTTTTCCACTTAGCAAAAATCAATGTTTTGATGTTTTATTGTATTGAGATCATAGTGTAGTGGTATGGGGGGCTAAGCCCATAGGCACCCCCCAACCACATTTCTTATGTATTTTATGGGCCCCACGAGTTGGCCCCATCTCCACTTGGGCGTTTTTTAGGGTAATTCGCCCCCCCTCTAGAGCTCATCCCCGCCATCGATTTGGCACTTGAGAGAGAGCATCTCAGCCATCGATTTTTGGAGGAAATTAGGGTTGTATTGGGAGCATTCTCTACTTAAGAGAGAATCTCTCCCATTTGTACTCCTTCTTGGCATTGTAAAAACTTGAGATTGGAGTAATATAGTGATTCTTCTCCCAACTTCTTGAGATGATTTGTATGGATTGTCAATGGTGTTGATTGTTAGCTAGTCTTCATAGCTTGGTGGAGCATTCTTAGTGAGTTTTCTGTCCATATTTGGCTAACACGAATTGCAGGGAAGGTGGCCATTTGAAGGGAGGTGCTACACTTGGAGAGGGAGCTCCATTCTAGCAAATTTCGTCAAAATTATTCACAAGGGAGTTGTCTTTGCTTTCAGCTTGTCAATTTCTTTACTTTCAGCCATCTATTTGTTGTTCTTACTTGGTTATTTGCTGCAACTATTGATTTTCTCTTGTTTGTGGCAGGTACTCAGGTCGCTATTAGTCATCCGGTTGCTCAAAACACTCACAGAATTTGCTAGTTGCTCAACAATTGGACGTGAAGCTGGTCTTCAACCTATTTCTTCCATACACTTCTATCCCAGGTACTTCTCTTTGCTAATCTCATAGAGTTCCAATTTCATTGTGTGTATGTTAAGCTGCAGAATCACAAAATAAACCCTAAAAATACAAAACTTAAGATTTCACCGTTAGAAATTGTTTTCCTTTAAAACCTGCTTATGAAACACTGTTAAACACTCATATCCAAAGTTTCATTATTTTCTGACTCCATTTACCCATAGAACTAGGCACTAGTACTTCACTGATTTCGCCCCCCTTGGGCATTTTAGCCAATCACGCTGTTGGGTATTTTCTGGGTTGTGGGTACTCTTGATTTGAGTTTAAATCGTCATTTTATCATCAGAAATCAAGTTGTCGTTTGCTGAAAGTGATTAAAAACCTTAATTTTACGCTACCCTAGGTCCACTAAGCTATTGAGTCAATCTCTCCCTTGGGCAGATTTTCATCGATTAATCACTTCCATTTCATTTGCATCTTCAGTTGATTTTCAGCCACATTATTGCTAATCTAGTCCATTTATCTCATCACTTTTGATTGCTGGTCACTTTCTATTCATACACTCATTTTATGCTTGTGTCCAGTTAGTGGCTGAAACCCAACTTAGGATCTTATCAACACTCATTTCTTGTGTCCATCTCTTTATCTTTTGGGGTTTGGGTGTATTTTTGTCTCTCAACCATCACTGGTTGAGCGGGGTCTCCCCCCTGACTTGGCTACTTGCCTCGTCTGAAGTGACAATAGCCTTGTCCGGTGTGACAACCGTTCCTTGAACGGAGGACTTGGCAATTGCTGGTTACACCTTCTTAGCTGCTCACCCTCTACCATCTCGGACGAGATACCTTTCACCAGCAGCTAGAGTTTGCGTGATAACAAGAATAACAGAGTTTTTCTTTCCATATTTGCTTAATTGATCATTATGGGCCATGCATATTGACACAGTGTTCTAATTTTATTGCTGGATCTTCTTATTGAAATGAGTATTTTAGTTTTTTGAGAGAGCATTTTTAACTGGTAAATTTGTTTCTCTTCAACTCTCTGCAAGTGTGGGGTTTTATTGAAGGTAAAGAGGAGTGGAAAGTGAATCAACAGGGATTCACAATCGCTGTCTGTATCAGTAAGATCATAGGCATAGTTCATTTTGACTATTTCTTTCCTGTATGTGGCAGAGAAAGCAAAAAAGGGAACTGATGGCCTATGACACAAGAGTTACTTTAAGAACTAGTTAGCATTCCTATGATGTTAGCTGATCTCATATACCACTAGCACAAATCCAACTAATATTTCAAGCATAACAAAGCTGTGACACATATTCTAACGTGCAAACAATCACAATACAACAAGCACACGCTAGAGCATAGATAAGGGGTTAAGTCTAAATCAGGCCATCCTCTGTCTCGATTCTCAGGCTGTTATTTCTACGTTAAAAGTTCTCTCATGGAGGAAGTTGTAAGTATAGCCCCACCTTAAGCAAAGTGATGTAGTGGCCCTCTCCTACTAACATAGTGATCGATTGGCTTTAGAGCTGATATGCTTGCTTGGTCAGCATTCCCCTCCCTCCTGTGTGTGACCTCTATGTGTCAAAATAATGGCAGTCGGATATGCATATCTGTGGCATCTTGGAATTATTTCTACGACTATAAAATCTACGCTCATCTCCTATCTATCTCCTCTTTGGAAGACAAAACATATGAAAATCTGCCCCCTCCAAAAATAAATCACCATGAAATTTCTAAAAATGATACTAAATCGTTCTAATGCAAATTAGATTAACACAGCCACCTCCAGCAACCAGTCTCTTCTAAGAGGCATTTATCATAACTAAACCGTAAAAACCAGCCCACAGACTCCACGGGTGCAGTTGAAAACAGAACAGTATAGCAACTTACTTGGCATGCGTGTTCTCTATGCATATGAGGCGTGTTGTAGGGTAAAATAACTCTTCGGTGGCAGGCCGGATGGAATCTTCAATTTTTCTCAGGTCCATTGTTCCATCCTCTTTGTTAGGAACCACTCGGGGATGGACATTACCAATTGTTGAAATTCCACCATTTTCATATAAGTGTATGTGGCTGTCTGAACCAAGTATCACTTCACTGCCCCTCACCTAACGTATCACTTCAATTATTAAATTCTAATCCCAAAGATAATTATCAGCAGCAAATTGCAAAGTAACAAAACGATCATATTTAAGCATCATTTCACCATAATGATTTTTTTCTAAAAAGGAAAGGAAATCATTCACTGGAAAAATTCAAGAAGAAAAAAATATGCAGGTACCTCGCAATGAACGAGAACGCTGATGAGGTTACCCATGGTGCCGGAGGCCACGAACAAACCGGCCTCTTTGCCCATTAACTTGGCAACCTGGTGCTGTAACTGCTCCGCCGTGGGATCCGAACCCAGGACGTCATCGTCTACGTCAGCCTTTGCCATTGCGGCCCGCATGGCATCAGTCGGCCTAGTCACTGTGTCGGAACGGAGATCAACAACCCGAGGTGCAGACTTCGATTCCCGTATACTTCCATTTGCCACGGGACTAGATGAAACAGGTTCCATGAGCTTATTGAATTGTTTAACGAAATATGAGTAGCTTGAGGGCTTCTTTATAGAAGTGTATTTACAGGTTATGAGAATATGGGCTCAAGCTGCCAACCAGCTTCAAGTGCCAGAGGCAACAGCTGGGACTATTTGTTAAAAAGCACAAAAAATTGGGCTCATGCAAGGAGCAATTGGGAAGCAGAGCAAAGCATGGATTGGAGCGAATGAGAGCGGAATCCCGACGTAAATGACACTGGACAGCCGGGTGTAAGACAGATGACAAGAGCCTTATGAGGAAAACCAACGACCGAACAGCACTTTTCAAGGAATCTGAAATAACATTTACCAGAATCTTCGCCGATTGTCACTCGCAATTTATAAACGAAATTGTGAGTCTCATAGAACACGGACACCTTAATGCCACGTCGTGAATCACCGTAACCAATCATCTATTATCTTCGTACGTAACTTAAATGATGTCACGAACCATATTTTACAACCATTTGAATTCTCTAATAATTTAATTCATTATCTTTCTAAAAGCGATCTAGTCATTATAGAATCATGTTAATAAGATGATACTTTCTTTAGAAATTCTATTTTATTATTATTATGGATTATGTACGTTGTAGTATTACTATGGATTATACTTTATAGGGGCGAAAGTAAGTAGCTCACTTGGTGAGTGAAGGAGCGGGGGTTAATTAGAAAGTATGGGGTGTGAAGGAGTTGGGTTAATTAAAAAGTATGGGGTGTGAAGGAGTTGGGGTTAATTAGAAAGTATGGGATAGGGTGCTCGGGTTAAATATAATTTCTTCTTCAGTTAAATTTTGATATTTATATATTTATAGTATATTTGTGTCACATGCAATCAATCAATTAAAATTGAAGAAAAAATAAAGCATGCTTAAAAATAAATATGCATACTAGGAAGTGGATTAGCACACCAATCAATGAGTAAGATGTCATTTGGAAATTACCAACTAAATGTAGGGGCAAAGGAATTAGTTTCAATGCTCCAGATCAACTTCAGAATTGAAATTTCATGGGATAGTCGTCATTTACCATTTTACACATCAAAACAGTGCCACTTCATGAAATTAAACATCATTGATGAAGTGTACATTTTAATGTTATTCGTCATTTTTAAATGCATATTTGTTTTTGTAGGTCATTAATTATGCTGATAGGTGTTAGAATAACACCGATACTCTCCACTTTTGGTTTCACTTAGGGTCGTTCAGTGCTACAATGGCTCAGCTCCGGCTTTCAAAAATCCATCTTTTTCAGGCATTGGGATGCGAGGGTCGATGGCATAGCACCGAATTTCAAAACTTCAATTGTTTCGGGCGCAGGGGATGTGAGGGTTTGTCACGACACCCTTCTCCTCAAATTTCCTAGCAACGAAATATTTTGATTTTCTCGTCCATGGATGGGAATCCCCTCAAATCTACTATGGCTTTCAAAACTCCGCCTTTTTCAAGTGTGGGAGATTCGAGAGTAACAATGTGGACTTTGTTTTTCACCCTTTGCATTATGAGCTAGCGAGCAGTTCAAGATATGCATGAGAAACAATTTGTTTTATTCCTCAAGTGCAACTAATCACGTGGAAAGCAAACGTACAATATTCCCCTTCAAGATCAACCTAATGGACGACATAGAGAACTTGTTTTATAATCAACACCTCATATGACCACCAAAAACTCATCTTGCTACATAGAACATATATCCCCCCTTCTATGGTTGGATGTAGGGTTCCATTTGTCATTTTTTCAATCAATTACAAACATGTTTGTAACATTCATGTGGATTAAACTCTATTTAGTTTTAGTTTTAGGTCACAGTTTTTATATATAAAACTCAGACATGTTGATTGTATAACTCAACTTTTTGCACTTGGGAACAACCATTTAACTTGTAGCTACTAATTTGGACTTTTCTCACTTATATTATTTTAATCATTTTTTCTCTAAAAATTATTGAGATTATATAATTTGAGTGCATTAAGGGTATAATATTTAGATTACTTTTGTATTTTTGTTTCTAATATTTTTAGTTTTATTTATAGTATTTCTAATTAGTTTTTTTAATATTTTATTTTTATTTTTAAATTAATATTTTTATTAATATTTTCATTCTTTTTATTATAGAAATTTAAATTTATTTTAATATACTTTTACTAATTAAAATAACATATTTCATTTTTTAAATATGATAAAAACTTAATTTTGGAAATTTTAATTTTTAAAATCTTATAAATTATTAATGTTTTCAATATGTAATTCCATTATGATTAATAGGATTTTAGACATTGGTTTTGAATTAAATTTTTAATTAGATTTCCAATTTCTTAATATCTTAATAGTGAACCACACTTATTAAAGTAATTGGATCAAGTTGCATTGGAATAGAAAAACCAAAAAGGATTAGTCAATGATCATAGATTTTATAAATAATTATTATATTTTATTTTATGTACTTGAGTGGGAGAAAAAGATGAATTTGATTAAAAATGTTCAATAAATTTTTTTATTGAAATAATATAAATTATTTGGAAAATTCTATAAGTAATCATTATTTACTATTCTAGAAATTATCAATTTGAATTATTGAAAATTATGATTGCAATTAAGCTTATGCAAGTTTTGACATTTCAGCATGAGGTTAAGTTATGAGAGTTCAGACAAGTTTTATATAGTTATTATAAATGTTATTTCAAAAAAAATGTAACTGTGGTTATGATGTGTAACATTAAGATTTAAAAGTAAAATGAAAAGCAATATTAAAATCAATCCCATAGAAAAAAAAAAAAAAAATTGATCTAATATCAAATTTTAACCTAATATCAACAACAATAAAAAAATATACATATGATTAAGAAAAAGATTAAAACATACCAATTTGTTAGTAAGATGTCATTCAATTAAACAACTTAATGTCCAAAGAAATCAAATTCAGTATTGTATACTAATTAAAAATATAGAGAGAGATGGACTGAAAAAGATAACACCTCAATGAAACGGAGTCAATGTTGCATAGCAACAAAGAGTTTTATATACAGGAAGAACAGGATTAACATATCTATTTAAGCAAGTGATGTGTTATTTAATTAACCAACTTAATGTTAGGCTATGGGAATCCAACTCAATGTTGAAAATTTGGAGGGATATGAGGTTGATGATTTATTTACCAAAGTTGTAATCATAATTGAGTCAGTATAGACAAGTCAAGATAACTTGATGATGGATGATTTTTTATTATATGGTAAGTAATTGTGCATTTTTGAAGGTTTAAAGAGGAAGAAGCTAATTTGAAAGATAAGTTCTAAGTACTTGAGTTCTAACTGACTTAATAGACATTTTGACAGGGATAATACATCAAACTCCCATCAAACCTTGTTGGAAGAAAATGTTACTGGACACAGACTTGTCAAATGGCTAAAGGAGGATCACAAAATACTAAGTTGCAAAAACCCCTACAGCTGTTAGAAGAACCTTGGATCCATATCTCTATGGAATATGGAATTTGCATTGGGTCTGCCTCATACTCAAAGAGGTAATGATATATTGTTGTGGACAGATTTTCCAAAATGTCCCATTTCGTTTGAGGTAAGAATACTGATGTCAGTAGTTTGCTGGTTTGTTCTTTAAGTTGGCTGCCAAAGAAGAAAAGAGATAAAATCAAGACAATCGTAGATACAAAATTTACCTAGTTAAACGGAAAAACCTATTTGAATCTTATAAGTTATGACACATGGATCACCAAGAAAGCACTGAAGAAGAAAAAGTATAGTATTAGTCGATTGGGTGTGCATCCTGAATTCTGAACCAGGAGGTTTGCAACTTTTGCAACTTTCAAAAGAAAGGGAGAATGATGTAGGACCAGGGCAGAAATTTTAGGGCCACTTGGGCCTGTTGGGTCTGCAGTCATTAATCTAGTACTATGAATTGCATGCTGTAACTGATGTAATTGGATTTTAGATTTTTAAACTGCTACATCAATCAGTCTGTTTAGTAAATTAGTAAATTTAATAGTAGACAATTTAATTTCTTCATTGAGAATTTTAAGGAATTACAAAGTCTTACGAAGTCCGCCTTTTAAGAGGGAAAATAGGTTGAATGAAAACCTCTTTAAGGATATGGAGAAAGCTCGTAGAAAAGTAGAGAAGAAAGGAGTTTTCCTTTTCAGATTTGCTCATTTGTTCATTATGGACCATGCCTGTTGACACTATGTTTTACTTTTATTGCTGGATCTTCCTACTGAAATGAGTATTTGAGAGCATTTTTAACTGCTAAATTATTTACTGGGGTTTTATTGCAAGTAAAATGAGTAGTAAGTGAATAAGCAGTGATCCACAATCGTTGTCTGCATCAGTAAAATACTAAAATCATAGGCATAGTTCATTTTAACTATTTCTTTCCTACATGTGTGGCAGAGAAAGCGCAAAAGGGAACTGATGTTAGCATTCCTCAGATGTTAGCATTCTAAGATGTTAGCGGATCTCATATACCACTAAAACAAATCACACTAATATTTAAATCAGAACATAAGTGTGTCATATTCTAACATGCATACAATCACAATACAAAAAGCACACAATTGAACATAGATAAGGGGTTAAGTCTAAATCGGGCCATCCTTTGTCTCAGGCTGTTGTTTCTAGGTCAAAAGTTCTCTCATGGAGGAAGTTGCAAGGATTTTTCTATCACTATACTCTTACGATTCATATTGCTAAGGAAATGTATGGAGTATAATTCATAATGCTAAATAAATGTATGGAAGCGATAGAGGTCATTAAGAAACATATTAAGGTAAAAGAGGTCACCAAGTCATGGTTATGTTTGAACTTTGAAGTATGAGTTCATTTTAAGCAAAGTAATGTAGTGGTATATTTTACACTCTAAAAAGAAGTTTGCATCTCTAAAGATTTGATCCCTCTCCACACTTGGTAGATCCTTTTAAGATGAATCTATACTGATTTTATTAACATAATGTTCAATTTACTGTAAAGCTGATATGCTTATTTGATTAGCCTTTCCTTCCTCTTACTTGTGTGTGAAAATAATAATAATATTTAAAGTTTTAGAAATTGTTTTTACAATTATAAATATAATCTCCTCCCCTTTTCTATACACAGAAAAAAAAAACATATGAAATTCTTACCAAAAAAATAAAATATCTAAAAATTAAACTTAATTGTTCTGCACATTAGATTAACACAGCCATCTTCAGCAACCAGAGAAGCATTTATCATAACTAAACTGTAAAAACCAGCCAATTGAACTTAATTGTTCTAATGGATTAACACGGCCACCTTCAGCAGCCAGAGAGGTATTTATCATAACTAAACTGTAAAAACCAGCCCATGGATTCCACAGATTCAAATAAAAACAGAATAGGATAGCAACTTACGCATTATGCGTGTTCTCTAAGCATACGAGGCGTGTTGTAGGGTAATATAACTCTTCGGCTGCAGGCCGGATGGAAGCTTCAATTTGTCTGAGGTCCATTGTTCCATCCTCTTTGTTAGGAACCACTCTGGGATGGACATGACCAATTGTTGAAATTCCACCATTTTCATACACATATATGTGGCTGTCTGAACCAAGTATCACTTCACTGCCCCTCACCAAATACAACACCGTAGTAACACAGTGAATTTTCAATAATTAAATTTTAATCCCAAAAATAATTATCAATAGCAAATTGCAGAGTAACAAAACGATAATATTTAAGCATCATTTCACCAAAATGATTAATCATTGACTGGGCAAATTCAAGAAAGAAAGAATGTCAATTGTTAAATCTTAATCCCAAAAATAATTATCAATAGCAAATTGCAGAGTAACAAAACGATAATATTTAAGCATCATTTCACCAAAATGATTAATCATTGACTGGGCAAATTCAAGAAAGAAAGAATATCAATTATTAAATCTTAATCCCAAAAATAATTATCAATAGCAAATTGCAGAGTAACAAAACGATAATATTTAAGCATCATTTCACCAAAATGATTAATCATTGACTGGGCAAATTCAAGAAAGAAAGAATATCAATTATTAAATCTTAATCCCAAAAATAATTATCAATAGCAAATTGCAGAGTAACAAAACGATAATATTTAAGCATCATTTCACCAAAATGATTAATCATTGACTGGGCAGATTCAAGAAAGAAAGAAAGAAAAAAAATTCAAGAAAGAAAGAATGCAGATACCTCGCAATGAACAAGAACGCTGATAAGGTTCCCCATGGTGCCGGAGGCCACGAACAAACCGGCCTCTTTGCCCATTAATTTAGCAACCTGATGCTGTAACTGGTCCGCCGTGGGATCCGAACCCAGGACGTCATCGTCCACATCAGCCTTCGCCATTGCGGCCCGCATGGCATCGGTCGGTTTAGTCACTGTGTCGGAACGAAGATCGACGACCCGAGGTGCAGAGTTCGAATCCCGCATATTTCCATTGGCCACGAGATTTGATGAAACCGGTGCCATGGGCTTAATGAACTATTTAACGAAATATGAGTAGTTCAAGGACTTCTTTATAGAATTGAATTTACAGGTTGTGAGAATATGGGCTCAAGCTGCCAACCAGTGCCAGAGGCTACTGCTGGGACTATTGGGAAAAAACTTAAAGGATTGGGCGCATGCAAGGAGATATTCGGAAGCACAGCGGAGCCTGTAGTGGAGTGAATGAGTGGAACCCCAACGCCCCCAACGTTCTAGTAGAAAAATTGGAGGTGGAGATATTATGAAATGACAAGAGCTTTTAAGGAATGCCAACAAATATCACTGTTTATAGCATCTGCAGTGACGTTACCAGAATCTTTACTGATTTGTCACCCACAACTGAGAAATGAAATTTGTTAACATCGAACACTCTGGTAAGTTAAGCCAATCATCATTTATCATTTATGAATAATGTGTTATCGTGTGCAATCAATCAATTATTTTAAAAACGGGTCATATTTTGCAACCTCAGTAAAGACGGGTCATATTTTACAACCTCAACAAAAATGGTTAACTTTTTTTTAAAATTTATATATTATTGTAAACAATATTTTTCAATATGGAATAACGAATAAGAGAAGAAAATTAAATTGGTAAAACAACTATTATTATTTTAAAGAAGGGTCATATTTTATTTTTTCAAATACAATGTATTTAATTTGTATTAATGATTAGAGTTATGTTAATATCTAAGTGTATGATTTCAAAAAGTGAATCAATATGAAAATGTATTGGGTCTATAAACTTGGTGGTGTTACATAAAATTTGAATTCTAACACAATAAAAAGATTCACATAGGAGGGAGAAGAAGATTAGCTTGTGGATCAATGAATGAGGTGTTATTTGAATGTAGTGAGAAGATTCACATAGGAGGTAGAAAGAAGATTAGCTTGTGGATCAATGAATGAGGTGTCATTTAGTAAACAACTCAATATTGAGATAATGTGGGTTTTTGGTCAAGTGTTTAAAGGTAATGGATTGGGTTTTATGATTAGCTACTTATAGCAATGAAATAGAAAAATTGACTTCCAATCTTTAATGTGAAAATAAAATAGTCTTTAAATTTTTTTTTATAAAAAAGTATAAAATAAATAAATAAATTATCATAGATTTATCTTATCCTTGTTGCATTTAATACCAAAGGGACCAAATCTCTCAAGGTGCAAAAACTTAAGGTTTACACTTTTAAGGATTCGAAATCCTTGATAGATTTGAGCTTAAGATGGGTCTATGTTAGTTTAACTAACCAACTCAGCATTGGGAAGGGAAATCAAATACAACATTGCAATCCAAAAAAACTACATAAGAGAAAGAAGAAGACTAACATGTCACTTAGTGAGTCAGGTATCATCTAGGCAACCAACTCACCTCTGAGGTAGGAGAATTGAATTCAGCATTGCACTCTAACAATTAAAAGATTTAAGGGGTGGCAAGTGTGGGGGGGTGGGGGGGGGGGGGGGTCGCCTACGACCCCGCGGGACAAGAAGAACAATGTTTCGCTTGGGGTCTAGGAAGGGAAACCAACAATATGGAAGAATCCCTTGCTCTATTCCTCGACCTTTGCCTCATCAAGGAAAGAGGAACAAGATCAATGAAAGTATTCAAGGATTCAACGGTGGTCATTAAAGCACTGCACTCAGGAGTCAAAGGCGACTCAACACCACTCAAAAAACTCATAAGAAGAGTGAGACTTATAGCAAAATCCTTTGATTCAATCTCCTTCTACCATGTCCTATGAAGGCAGAACAATGGAAGAGCATACTCCTTGGAAATAGGGGAGCCACCCTTCACCAAGGAGATCTCGAACTAAATGAGGGGGCCTTAAAGCATTTAAGTATGCCATGATAGCAAAATCATCATCACACACTTGAAGGTACATCTCCTAGGTGGATACAAGGCAGCATATCTTGGATACCATACGCATCAATATTTTCATAGCCCGAAAGTGCAAGACTACTCACACAAGAAAGGAGGCTTCTTCAATCCCTAACCCGACTCTTAGACCTCACTTCACTCTCTAATTGTTTCTCTCTCAGTGAAGGAAAAAGTCGAGTGATTTTGGAATGTCTTGTTCGGATCCTACCTTGGTTACTAGCTCCTATCAGCATTGGTGGGTGATGGAAGATAGGTTGCAGGTGCCCTGGAAGGATAGGGGGGACGCTAGCAAGGTTGGCACTAAGCTTGAGCAACTACAACTAACAAACAACCCCTGCCACTTGGTGGAAATGGCGTGCATTTAATGCCTTTCTTATGATATCTTGGATCTGAGAAGGGAAGTGAGGGCCCTCCATAAGGAAGTGTTCAGCCTCCACCAAGTCATCTCGAACATTTTGGGAGATCACCAAGAGTAAATCCTGGAAATTCAGTTGAGCATGGAAATAAATGAAAGGAATTATGGACAACTAGGGAGGTAGGATGGCACGGCTCCAAGAGGACCTCAACACTCATCTTTAGGCCCAAGATTCAAACCTGTATCCTAGCAACGTGACATCGTTAGCATCAAGGCACCCTAGAAATGACCCAACCCACCAAGCGGACACGACCACAGAAGGTGAGATCGACAATCAGTAAGACCCAGCTCAAAACCAATAGGGTTTTAAAATTTTCTTAAGCATGTAATTATGTCCTACGCTAGTTTATAAAAATTTACAGTATGTGGGGGTCAAGCTCCTTTCTGCAATATGTAAGACGGATTGGTAGCCCCATCAGCTTCATCAATTTTGCTACAGAAATGGAAACTCAGACATTAGCAATATGCATGCTTCTTTTTGTTATTTTCAATTGTTTGGCATTCAGCCTTAGCTTTTTTTAATAAAATTACCTACTCGTTTATGTGAAGAAAAAAACAAATTAAAATATTTATATAGGAGGAAGACATTGATTAGCACACCAATCAACTACTAACTTAATGTTGGGGCAAATGAAATGGATTAAATAATGCATGACATTAAAATGTTTTAGGAGTTCGCTCAAGCTTCTATGTTTTGGACTTTTTTGTCACTTTATTTCATTATTCAAATTGCATTTTTTATTGAAAAATAGATTCAGCTCCCTCTAATACCCATCCGCACCAGATTATACATTTCCAACAATGTATATATACAATTCCAACTATTTCAATTAGATTTTGTTGAAAAAAGATATAATATTTTATAATACCCATCCGCACCAGATTATACATTTCCAACAACGTATATATACAATTCCAACCATTTCAATCATATTTTGTTGAAAAAAAATATAATGTTTTATATAAAGAAAAAACTAAGTTAATATATCAATAAATGAGTTACTTGTCATAAAGAAATTTAATATTATGATAAGGGAATTTCAATATTACATATCAATAAAAAGGTTTAAGAAAAAAAACAATATATCTTAACATACATGTATCTTAATATATTAAAATATCTTAACATACATCTGTCTTAATATATTAAACAATATAAAAAATTAAAAATATTTACTTATAAATATATGGTTGTAAATAATTAAACAATTTACATTTTGTTTTTTCCTTTATTTTGTTTTATATATTATTTTCTTTTTCATATTTTCAATTATGTAAAATATCTTTTTTTCAATTATAAAATATTGTTATAAAAAAATATACATATAAAATTTTATCTCAATCACCTGAATATTAAAAAATAAAAATAAGAAAAAGAATTATATTTAAAAAGTTTGAGCATAGTCATTCTTTACAAAGAGTCTATAGGAGAAGATCTTCAAAATTATGTCTTCTAATGACATATTCCCTTGACATATAATTTGACATATTGCCAAAACTTGCTAGCCAGTTTTCCTTCCTCTTCCAGGGCATGGGTGCTATAAACTCTGATAAATTGCTTATAAAGAAAGACACAAAAATACATTCAAAAATAACTACTAAAGATGACGATCTTTCTATTCAAGCTTGTCTGAAATTCCATAAATTGGTTGCAAAACCGAAGCTTCATCCATAGGTCATGCTTCATTGAAGGGAGATTCCTAATAGTGGTTGCAATGGTTCATTTTAACCAGCTGACTGACCTAACTTCTTCCATTGACACCATAAGTTCCCTCATATTTCCATCAAGGTCCTTGATGCAGGACTCCATACAATCCAAACAATTTGTGTTGTGGTGCGCTTGCTTTGTCAGAGATGAGACAAACTGGAGAACCCTCTTGATAGATTCATGTTGAGCATATTCTTCTAATCTTCCATATTTCCCCTGAAATTTGCAAAAATCTCCCTCCAAGAAGACATGTCTGCTTCTACCTCAGCTATGCTTAAGAGACTACCACCGTCAAAGGAAAGCACACCCCACTTATCCTCACACTTAGTGGAAGAATTTCCTTGAAGCCCAGGTCTGAGAGAGTTCTTAATGGAGAAAGGGGAGGAATTCTCCTAGTCTGGAAAGAGCCCTTCAAGATTTATGAAGACTTCAGTAGACTCCCGTGTTTCGACCCCAAACACTTGCATCCCCTATGGGCTTCAACTTCAAATGAAGTGCCCTTCTGAGAAGTTCTGTCCGCTTAATATAAATCCATAACCTTACCAATCTCGTCACAATAACTTTTCATCATTGCATATGTGTGAGCCTACATGGAGGACAGAGATGTCTGACTGATGCCTTTAATGGCATTTAAGCCTTGATCTCGCCTACTTGCAATGGAGAGCTTCTTGCCTCATGCCCACACTACATGAGGCTTGCCAACTGTTTGTCATTTGTGATGACCCTCGGGGAGGATGCCTGGTGCATGGGTCAAAACATTTCCATATTTTTTCCTTATGCTTTTCACATTTCTAAAGTCCTCATGGGCAAATTTTAGTAGCATTCTTTGTTCAAGGGTCATGGGATCCATTTATTAACTTTTGCTTGATTCATGTAGTCTATTATTCCTTGTTCATTCTTGGAGCCTTGATTGGCTAATTCGTCAGCCATGCTATTATTATCTCTTCTTACATGATAGAAGACCACATTGGCGGGCTTGACAAGGTTAAGAATACGCTTTTGGACCCTCCCACAGCTTGATGAGTTTTCCTTGAAGGGATTGCGCATCTTTTGAATCACTTGTTTGGATTTGCCAAATACAAGAAGTTTTGTAATGCTTAGCTAAGAGACTATTTCCATACCTTGATAAAGCACAAGCCATTCTGCTTCATTATTGGTCTTTGTTTCTAGGCCCCAACCATATGTATTTATTGCTTATCTCTAGGGTCAAATATAAACCCACCCACTTTTGCCAACCCTTCTCAATCACCTAAATGTTAATCACAAATAAAGATAACATTAAACATATTAGTATAATTTTTTTTTAAAGAATATGATCAACAAAATATCACAAATATTTCTTAATGAATATAATATATAATGATGATACTTAAACTAATCTAATAAACACACACACACACACACATATATATAAGGATTTTGGAAGTGATATCAGTCATACTTGGTTATGGAACTATCAATGTGTTTTAGCAGGTTTAGATGTCTAGTTATGTTTTTCTCAATTGGTTGTGGTGTACTTTGGTTATCTATTTTTTGCTCGGAACTGTTCTTCATCAGTGGTTTACTTTTGCTTGATGGCATTGTGTGTATTGACTTGTGATGTTATTGTGTGCTTTTTGCATTGGTTTTTGAACATTTTTTTTAAGTAGATACCCACGGGAATTTGAACTCGTGACTTTCTATTTACAACTTCTCATCTCATTTACTCATTACCAATTACTCTACCCCATGAACTAAAACTTTATGAACATTGCTATTATTGAAATATATTATTTTTATTGTAATTATTCTTTTAATATTAACATATACTAAGATGGTTTGAAGGGTCTCATTACTTGAAATACACTATTGAATTGATGAACATTAATATTGAAATATATTAATTTGTTTTTTCCTAGGGATTTATTACTTGATTTGCAATAATTGATTGAAATGTATTAAATTGATTTTAGGGACTCGTTACTTAATTTTTATCAAGTGTGGCTCATTGGCTTTTGTTTATGTCCATATTGAGTGGAAAGTGATGGTATTTTATCTAAGGCAATTGATGTTCCCCATGGGATAAGGGTAGTGTTTGCCACGCATTCCAATGAAAAAGTTGGCGGTAAGCTCTTAAAGTATTTAACTTTATATACATAAATATTTAAATCCCACAAACATTCCACATTTGTCACACTTATATTAAGTGAGATCTATCTTATTCACATTTCCATGAAATTGTATGAGTCAGGATCATTATCTTCTTCACGTTTCTATGAAAATTGTATGAGTCATGATCATGATCTACTAGTGTCAGTCCACCATTATTAGGCTAGTGTCAGTCCACCATTCTTATGCTGGATGCTTGGATATGCACTTCGATATAATATCAGCATTGCCAAGTTGATTAAATTAAATTTAATAATTGTTTTAATTTTTTAAATAATAATAATAAATTATTTTTAAAATTATGATTAAGTCAGATCTTGAATTGATGTCTGAGATTTATAATAATTATTATTTGTATTAAAAATGGTATAATTAAATCATGTTCTAAAACACACAAAAGTAAGAAATATGGTCGAGGTTAAATGTTCAAAATAAAGGCTTCACTATCCATTATGCTTCTTATTTTGACCTCTAAATACTTGCCATCAGGGTTGGAATTTGAAGGATGTCTGCTCGTTCTCGAGTATTTTAAAGGGTACAATGGAAAGAGAAAGTTAAAGACACTCTCTTTGATCTATAGATGTACAACCAGGTCACACCCATTTTTCACTAAATATCCTCACAATTACAACTCCTTGATGGAAGAACAAATATTTTAAAACACCTTATTATTACTCAATAATAATTTTAAAAAAAACCCTTATTCTTGAAAGGTTATTTTAAAACCAAACTTCATTATTGAAATTAATGTATTTCTAAACAAAAGGTTTTGTGAAGAAACACAAAACGTTAAAAAAGATGAATGAAAGTAAATTCCCAACACTGTCACTGGAACAGTTCGGCTTGTGATAATTGTTGGTACTCAAATCGCCTTCTGTTGGAGATAGAAAATTTTTCGGCCAAGCACAGTTTCACCTCTTCTCAATTTCATCTTTTCTTGTTATTTTTTTGGAATTTCGAAGATTTAGGTCGTCTTAAAATGGGCTAAAACTCCAAAAGACACAGTACCACGGCATAGTTCCGCACTAAATGAGATAGAACTACGATTCCACCCATTTTTATAACCGGAAAAACAAAGCGATTTAAGTACCAGTTATCCCACGCCGAACAGTTCTTCCTACTTTAGTGTACTAGTCACCGTTGACAGTACAATGGAGCTAAAAAGAGCTGTCTTACCTCATCAGTCCCTACAGGCTACAATAAACACATCAGTAGACGACGAATATCTTGGAGCAGGAAAACTCATAGTTGTAGGCAGACAAAATTATCAGGGCATGATTCTACGGCGCATTAAATGCTCCTTACTGTCCTCTATCGAAAAAGTAGTGTAGTACTTTGGCCGATGAAAAGACATGACACCAAGCCAGTAAACATGTCTATCTTTTGAAGAACGTTTAATATCAGTGGACTGTAGACTAGTCATGGAAAAAAACCCAGAAGATAAGTTGTCTTTTGCAAATATCTTTTGAGGTTTTGAAATTTATCTTTGTACGGTTACTATCTGTTATGTTATTTTGGGCGTAGGATAACAGACAATTAAAAAGCCCTGCCCAGTTTTCCAGGCGAAATTGGCGAAATTTTTATAGAAACCTGTCAATTTTGCAATTTCAGTAATAGTAATTATTTCTCCTAAATTAAATATCTTATTTTATAGCTACTCAGATTACCCAAATTGCGATTTGAACACTCTAAATTGCCATCAACTAATCAAAGGCGAAGGCGTTTTAGTTAGCCCTTATTCTGCTTGCTCCCTTAATTTGATGGCAGGCAACTTCTTTGTATTTCTCACAATGAATTTACGAGCTACTGACATGCCGAGTGTGGTCCTCGCCTGGGTTTGTGGTTTTGTTGTCGAGTACTGGATATCTAATCCGTTCTACAGTTTTACACCTATATTAAAACAAAACAGAACCAGAACCTACAAGAGGATCATTACAAACGTACCAGAATCTGCAGGATGATCATTACACAAGTAAATAAAGAAGAATCTGGATTTTCATTTCTGGATAACACATTGTTGTGTTTACGGAGCTGAGGGTAAGAGTCAGATGTGAGGATTAACTTCCGTCTAGGTGGAAGTCCAGGTTGGAATCTCCATAAAATCTAACACATTCTTAAAAACAAAAAACAAAAAAACATATTGTTATTAAAGTTAGATGTTACTTTATTGTTATAATTTTAAATTGTTATTAAAGTTAGATGTTACTTTTATTGTTATAGTTTTAAAGATGACAATATAAAATACTGCTTTCTTACTAACACTTTCTAGATTGAAACAGTCTTTCAGTTCATGAGTATGAACTTAAACGGCTACAGAAAACAATATAAAATACTGCTTTCTTACCCACACTTTCTAAATTGAAACAGTCTTTCAGTTCATCATGAGTATGCCCTTAAACTGCTACAGAAAACAATATAAAATACTGCTTTCTTACCCACACTTTCTAGATTGAAACAGTCTTTCAGTTCATGAGTATGCCCTTAAACTGCTACACAAAACTTGAAACTCTCTTTTGATTGGGGTATGCCCTTAAACTCTTAAATAAGAGCTTATCTTCCTTAAAAAGTTAAAAAAATAGTTTTGATAGTTAAATTACTATTAAAGTGAGTCCGATTGTTAGGGTTGTGCATGATAAGCTAGTCTGGTGGGAGATGCAGCCTATTTAGATATCTCCAAAACTGTTATTACATATTAGACAGATTTTACTAGAGTTAGAAAGCTTTAAACTAAGTTTTGTTTGTAAGGAACTAGAGTTGGATTAACTTTGATGAGGTAATAGTTTTGGAATAACACTTCAATTTATTGTATCCAGAAGAGTCAAGTGTTTACAAACTAGTATGGTGGAGATGTCAGGTTTGTCAAGTTATAACAATTTCATGTGGGCTCATAACATATGGAAAATAAAAAGTAATTAAAAATTTACTTGTAATTTTGTTTTGATATGTAAAACATTTAAGATTAAAAAATTTACACCTCAATAAATTGGATCTCTCTTAGTAGTTAATAGATCCTAATTTGAAATAAATCTATGCTAGTTTTTAAAGTAAACAATAACTCTATCTTAATCTCAAAATTCTCAAATAACAAGAGAAATTTACATTTTAGGTTTCCCTTTACAGTAAGAGTTTTCTACTCTATATATATTCCAAACTGTATTGCTGAGATTGGATGACAATCCAACCATATGAAAAATAAAATGGTCGTTATTTTCTGATCATTTCCATTCACCAAGTCTGTCACTGTGTTAGTAGAACCTCTTTGCTCTGTCAAACGTCTAGTTATTTGATAGGGTTTGATTAGCATATATCTCATTATAGGGTTTTTAATCTCTGAGTTAAAATGGATCCTAGCCTCCATCTACATCTCACATGCTATACGTTGCCAGATCGTTTTCCTTTTTTATTTGTACGGGACTTTTGGTTTATTGCATGCAAGTAACTGCTGGTCTCTGTAACAACACTCAATTATTTGAGAGGCTCAACTGCTTGAAATAATTTATAGTCTCAATTTTATAAAATTAATGGCCGGCAAGAAAGAGAAAGATTCTGATTCCTGATGGATTTGTTGGTAAATCATAGATTCCATCAAGTGTTTTGGAGAATGATGGGCATGTAATGGAGCCTCAGTGGAATGCAGAATCTATCATAAAGGAAGACATAACATATATCCACAAGAATCCACCCTTTCCTTATCTAGTAATGACATGATTGGTCTTTTGTTTTTTTTGTTTTTCATCCTCCACCCTATTCCTGGTTAGAGGAAGACATAACATATATTTCCTTGAAGTTATCAGAACACTCTTGCACATCAAATTTCTTTTCAGAATTATCACCCGGGCTCTGTGATGGGTTTTATTAATTACTTTAAACCCTAACCGAGATCTACTCCTATGCAAGAAATTAAACTTAATGCACAGCGGAACTTAGAAATCAAGCTTAGTGCACAGCGGAACTTACTTTCCATCTTCAAAGGTCGCGGACAGCTTCTGGTCTTGACTTGAGTTGTTGGCTCTCGAATCCTTCCAAGAACTTGCAATCCTTTTCTCTGGAGAGTATCCTGTCTTCAAATGGAGCAGACAATTTTTCTGGATGATTGCAAGCCTTGGAGACTCAGCCCTTTTATAGCAGTGCCAAAGAAAAAGATTCTAATCCTAGGGCTGCTGAAATTTAGCTAATACTTGGGAAACAAGTCCAAAAGAAATCTGGAGTTTCCGATTTTATAAAAAACTTCAAATCGGGAAACTTCAGAAAAAACTGAAATAAATCAGAATAAATTCTGATTTCCTTATTTAGCTCAATTTATTACTGCTATTATTTTAATCAACTATAATCGGTCCATTAACAATTATAATTGATTAACATTATTCTATATGTATTTGTATCCAAATCCTTATTTAAATACGTATAATGCCATGACTTAATTAATCACATTGTTTGGCATGTTTTAATCATTACATAAATGTAATCTTTCGACAGTATTTGATATCATAATCATAATGCACGTATGTCCAACTTAATTATTGTAATTAGACGTCTCTAAATCCAACACTCTGGTCCTCAAAGATTAGACTCATCTATTACGAAGAAAAAATCAAAATTCTTGTGGATTCATGGTGTTTTATTTGAGTATTTGGGTTTATGCATTACATCTCACATCTCAGGTCAAAGGGCATACAGGAGCACAATCTCATTATTAAAAATGATTGATATACATTGTAACCATGGTTGCGTTAATTTACAATAAAAGATTTATTAATTATTATAATAAAAGATTTGTGAATTATTATTATTAAAAAAAATGAAAATAACTATTTATAATATTATTAAAGTAAAATGAATACTATAATTTTTAATATAAAAACATATTAATAATGATAATAATAAAAACAACAAAATATATATCGCTATAGATCTATCTAATTCCCATTTTACAAAGTGTCGAGAGGGATCAAATCCGCAAACCTTTCATTACTAAACTATAACACACATCCCTATCACCACTATCAAATCTGCAAACTTTTCACCACTAAACTACAACACACATCCCTATCACCACTATCAAATAGACAAACATTTTACCACTAAACTACAACACACATCCCTATAACCACTATCAAATCCGCAAACTTTTCACCACTAAACTACAACACACATCCCTATCACCACTATGCTACAAGACACTAATGCATGCATTCGTATTTATTTATTTTATTATTACTTATTACTTATTTATCATTTATCATTTTTGTTTATTTTATTTTTATGGGATAGAGGGACACTTCTCCCCCACATGGGCTCCACTATGCTACAACAAATTCATCCATGCATTCTTTTTATTTTTATTTTTTATGGATAAACTGAAACTTCCCCTAGAAATGTGCCTTCTAGGTGCAATAATCAATATTCAATGATTAATAAATAATATTCAATAATGTAATATAAATAATTAATAATATTAATAAAATAATCAATATCTAATAAAATTACATAACAAATAACATTCACTAGTTGTTTCACGGTTATGTTGAATTCCGAATTCCCCAATGATTTTGATAAATTGTGATGTTCATCTAAATGTCATTTTATGTGATTTCTTGTGTTCCTCAATGATTATGTAACATCGTGACATTCATTAAGGGTTATATCACCTTGCGATGTTCCTCAAGGGTTATGTTTCATTGTGATATTCTTGATTAGTTACGATGTATTGTATATTCATCTTGACCAACTTATGTGGAATTGTTACATCTCCCAATAGTTATGTTGAATTGCAATGTTCATCTTAGTGGACTTATTTCAAATTGTAGTGTCCTTTGGATATTATGTCACATTGCGATGTTTATTGAAAACCTAATCCATAAGGTTAAGGTTTTTGTAAATATATTTTGTTTTTCAGTTACAAATATGAGGAGACACGTACCTTGCCATATGAAAGACCAAAGGTCATCTCACCTGCAATATAAATGTTATTTTTTCATCATTTAATTCAATAATCTAGGATCTTAACTGAAAGAACAACGTGTACAACATATCAAGCATAAGAGACAAGAGACAAGAGACACAAAACATTTCACCGGGGAAAACCAAGAAGGTGAAAAACCCCGCAACTTCCTTAGAGATAGAATAAGCATCAATACAAGGATCACCATGATCAAACACAAGAGATAGATATTTTCAGCAGCATGCTCCTCCTCCACTTGTGCGCACTCCTCCTCTCTCTCACTAATGCGAAGTGAGTGAATAATAGAATGTGTAAAATGAGAGAGACACACTCTCTATTTATACACTAACTTTCACTTGACTTTTACTCAACTAGGTCGGCCCCAACTTAACCACTTAACATAATGTTGACTAGGCAGACCCCTCTAGGGTGGTCTAATAACCCTTTGACCCACATGACTCATACAGGGCCGACCCCATCAAGGTGGTCTAATAACCCATCAAGTATAAGTTACGAAACTTACAATATAACTTGCGATACTTGCAAGTACACATGATGACACTTCCAATCGGAGGAATAATGCATCTCCGTTGGGGATACAAGAAGGTACAAATGTAATACATACAATATACAAGTGAATATCTTCCGAAGCTACAAATACATCAACAATGAATAACCTATTCTCCATCAATAAAATCATCCATCACTGGAGTTATCCACAATAGTGGTATCATAGCGTGGTTCTGCTATAACTCCATTATGTACTCTTGCATATTCTTTGCCAACTCCGTTTCCTTTTTTGCTTAGATTCCTCTCAAATGTGACAAATGCTAGACTTGCGTATTGTCCCTCCTCTATGAAATTTTATCTGGCTCGTTCTATCTATTGTTGGTCGAATTATCTCCTTTATGACCCGAGTCTCTCTTTCTTGCTAGCAGCTTAAGAATACCTTAATCAACATGCGTAAGTCTATCATTATTTTTTCCCTACATGAAGTCTGAGAGTGTTCCCTACAGTGGTGAATTTTCACCGTATTCCCTTACATGAAATCTCTAGTTTATCCACTAGTCGTTTTCGTTATCCACGCATATCTATCTCACCAAAAACCCTAACCTCCCTCTGCATGGTGTGTGTTCCCTCCCAATATAACCTGTTTCTGTACGTCGTGACTTTGATTCATATCGTGTTATATCTCCTATTCGTTTTTCCATTTGTGCCTAAGACCATCGACTCGTCCTGCCTACCCTTCACCAGATACCACTGTGTGAAGAGCCTTGTGAAGACCTGTGACCTGGTGGCATTTCCTAGACCTTTTGTAAGTGACACTTGTATTCCAACATATTGTCTTGAGAGAGGTGTTGCAAGATATTTTTGTGGAGATGGGAAAAGGTGTGAGGAAGAGAAGTCTGAGTTGAGAAGTTACAAGAGCTCTTGTTTTTTAGGTTTGAGCTCTACTCGAGTGCCTTCCATGCCGATCTACGTTCACAAATTTCATGAACTCATTGATATCAAGACTACATATCTGTGTGAAGACTCCTTTGTGTGATCTAGCTCATTCACGGGTATATCACGTGTGTGGATACATGTTTTAAAGTTGCAAGCTTCATTCTCTGTTACAACACAAATTGACACTTCCTCATTCTGCACCTAAGTGTCCACGATCAATCACAAACATGAACCTTCAAGCATGGAAGAACCCCTAATTTGACCTTATTTGATGGTCTAAACACCTTTGAGAAGAACTAGCCCATTTCCCCTTGAACTCAATAAGTTTCAAGCTAAAAGGAGACTCGATGCACCTTTTTTTTCCTGCAATGTGCATGCCACACCAATTTCCCTTGAGCAAGGCGCACAAGCCTACAAAAATGGCCAAAAAATATAAAAATTTGAAAAAGTGAAAGTTGAGTGAGTTTTTAGGTAGTTGGTCTCTTTTGAAACCTCCAAAACGCCGACTTTTCACAATGGGTACTGCGTTATCCCCGAATTCTTCACTAAACCCTCAACGCAGGAATCTACGAGATCTCTAAAACTAATTGGAAACCATCACAACTATCCCAAACATTCACTAAAAAGGGATTAGATGGACCAACCAAGGGAGCAGACCCATCCCATTTTTATGCTGGAGGAACCTAGACACTTTGTTAATCACATTGATCCCCTTCATTCCCTCAGTGACCCCTCCCCCTCGATATAATTTCATTAAGTGTTGGAGTTATCATCCCTATATGAATTTCATTATATGCACATTTGGAGTATTAGAGGCAGGATTATAGATGTTTCAAGAGCAGAGGAACTCATTCACTCGATTTCAAAAGGTGCCAAACAACATTGAAGGTAACTGCTTGTATTACTTTATTGCATTAATGGAAATTTGTTATCTTTCCCTCCCCCATATGCAAGTGTCATATGTTGAATCATAGATTTGTTGAAAGTTGCTTATGATTTGCAAGAATAGTGTTATAGCTAAATTAACATCACATATATGCTCTTGTATTGTTTGAGTCTTTTCATTAAAGTCAAAATCTTGTGAGGAGGGTATTTGATGTCTTTGCAAGTATTGGATTGTTGGAGAGGAGTAGATCGAAGGAGAAAAATAGGATCAACAAGGATCAACCATAAAAAAGGTTCCTCCTTTTTCCCTGTACCTCTTTCTTTCAAGTGTTTCCATGAAGATGGGTAACACTTTTTGGCTAAAAGTGACGGTGAAAATTCAAGTTTTTACTCATTCATTAAATCAAAGCCCTCAAAAATCATATATTCCTTGTGAATTTTGACACGCAACAAAATAAATTGTTGGGAATTATGTCATATTTCCACCTATATTTTTTTTAAAATAATAATTTTTTTTAATATGGAAAAATTGCATTTAATGATAGGGTTGTTCTTGAAAATTTCAGCAAAAGTTTAAAAGTAGCTTGTGTGCACGTAAAATAATTTAGTGATAAATGCATAATTTTTGAAAAAAAACATATTAAAATAATGTCCACAAAATGCACTAGGGCACGCGTGCACACATATAATTTATGATGAAAAATTCTATATATTTTTTAATTTTCGAAATCGATCGTTGAAAATTTTAAATGCATTTCATACACGTGTGTGCACATATACTTTTTTTTTACTAGTTACAAAAATCGAAAAATAAAAAAAATACCCTTTTGAAGAGCAGACGTGGTCCTCGGGCGTATATATTTTTGAAATTTTTTTGTTGTGTATTTTTTTTGGTTGTTGATTTATCTTTGCACTGATTCGAAGTTGTGGAGATTGTTTTATAAGTATAAGTTTCATAAGAAAATAACAAAAAATTATCATATGAGCTCATAAACTTGCAAATTGTATGCCAATGAATAGACAATTCGTTAACGGACCCATTGGTATGAAGTCTGCCATATAAGGTGTATCTCAGGATAGGGTTTAGGTCTAGTAAAAAGAGCAGGAAAAAAAATTCAAAAATGGGGGATGAAAGCCTATTTTAAAGTCCTCAATCGAGCTCTTTAGCTCGATCGAGGTTTTTAGAAAGCTCGATCGAGCGTTCGAGCACATTTTTTAAATAGCCTGATCGAGGGTTAAAGTGTAGTTAAGAAAAGGATCGACCGAGCTAATATATTGATCAAGATATTATCTTGATCAAGCTTTTAAAATCTCAATCGAGCAGCTGAATAATGCTCGATCAAGCTGATATCTTGATTGAGCTAATATCTCGATTGAACTGATGTTCTCTCACTTTTCTGAGGAAATCCACCTTTCTTCCTTCCCTCTAATAATACCCACAAACAAGGTTGGAATTTGACGAACATATGCCCATCATGAGGCATTTTACCCTTCAAAATATTGTTAAATTTTTTAACAAATTGTCACAAAGAACGATATTGGCCTCTCTTCCAATTATGACTTCGACAACCTTTATATCATGGACATTCCTAGATTTCCCCTTATTTTGGTGTTGTAATGATTGAACATACCTTGTGCCTTTCCAATGAGATGAGTATTTTATAGGCTGCAATTACTCATATTTTGTTTGTAAGCTAGTACCCACGGGGATTTGAACTTGTGGCCTTCCTTTTACAACTTCTCATCTCATTTAATCATTACCAATTTCTTTACCCCCCTTGGGATTTGCAATTACCCATATTAATGACAACATTGGTAATCAATTCGAGGCACAATTGATAAGGAACCTTGAACTAGAAGCGAAGTTTGATTCCCAACATTAGAGATTGGAGAAATTGTCATCGGACCTTGACATACATTATAACATGATTAGGGAATTTCTCGAAGCTCTCAGTTCTTGGTATATTGACCCTCATATTCAATTGGTTTAGTTTAAAATATGCCCTTAAAGAAGAAGCCATAATTCAACAAACCCATGGAGCTTATGAGACTAAAAAAACAACCTAACTTGCACAAGGTATTCAAGCTAATGAAGAGGAAGTTATGAAGGAAATCCACAATGGACATGATTTCATTTAAAATGTTTATATTTTTATATATGTATTGTCAACTCGTATTTTTGTCTAAGCACTTTATAAGAATTTATATTTGCAAATATTATAGGAAGCAAGCAAATAGTAAACTAAGTGTCCATTATGTAGCATCAAAGGATGTAATTGACATAATCACAATGACAATCTATATGTCACTTGGAAATTTAATATGTTTGATCCTCCATTATGATGAGAAACATTTTACAAGGATAGGAGGATGGTCACAACTTATCATTGAAACAAATTTTTGGCCGACCTCTTAAATAAAAATATATATATGAGTTCAAATTGATTTTTTTTATAGAATTGGAAATTTTAAATCCCTTTACAAAATATCTTAATTGTTTTGTAACTCTTTATTGAAGGAACTGACTTTTTATATATCAATACAAACTTTTTATATATCAATATAAATGCTATTCAGTTTTATTTATGAAAAATAAATAATTTTAAAAACAAAATATCCACTTGATATTACTAAAAATATATATCAAATGTAAATTTATGATATTTTTTTATAACAAAAATAAAAATTAAAAGGAAAAGTAGAGGATCAACCTTAGCACCCTAATATGAGACAAAGAGAAATTTAAATTTTAACTTTTAATATGGGGAAAACCATAAACACATATGGGGTGGACAAATTAAACAAGAGCCATGACTAGATTAGTTAATTGCAAATAGATTTGATTCTATCCTAAGTTACGAAAAGTAACCCTAGTTGTTTTTCTAAGTCAATATCCCATACTGCAATGATATTTTTAAGTTGACATTTCATTTTGAAATTCCTCTTTGTTTCTTGAGTATTTATCAAGATTCAAATCACTTTCATTCTATTATTTGAGACATATAGTGAGCATTTTGTGGCTTTGGCCACATATAGTGAATTTATCTGGAATACTAAAAAAACATTGTGGTGATTGCGTTGGTGGTGATTCCCAACATAAATAAGATTAAATAACATTCCTTGAACTTCATAAATATTCAAAATTCATTCATAACAATATGAAAAGGTTCATGAATCAATGATTAAAAACCATTAAGTAGGCATAGTTCTAAATTTCATTTTACATTTCATTTTACATTTGAAAAAGTTCTCTATCCGGAAACACCACAAAACTCTAGAAACAAAATATGTTTACATTGCACAAGAAGCAAGTCAACACATTAAAAGAGTGATAGCTGAGAAAGGCTGTGGGAAGAACTAATTGCGACAACTATTGTTGAAAGAATAACAAATAATGCAATATCTATTTCTAACATGAGGTTACAGTAGCTATATCAAAAAAAGAAATGGCATCAACAAAAAAAAGCATATTGTCAAATAGTATAGAAGAGGCATAATTTGTTGTAGGCATCACATAGGAGCTTTGATATCAAGGCAAAATTCGGTTTGCTTTGTAAATGTCGAAAGCTATAGACATATATGCACTATCAGTCTCAAAATTTCAAAATTTCCAAGGAGGGTATGCAGTGCATGCTAGGAATAACTATTTAAACATTGTGCATTGTCTAGAGAAACGTTTTTTCTATTTGTTGTGTCAAGAAAGTAGGAAAAACAAGGAAACTATTGTTGGGAGAGTAAATGAAACTTAAGAACAATTTTTTGATGTAAAGTACGATTTTACAAAACTTGTTTGAGAACATATTTAGTCCAAGTAGAATTTTGTTGAAATGATGGGAAAGAAGCATCAAGCAACTACACAATGGGAAATGAACATAGAAGTCTACTAGCATAACACCATAATTGCCATCCTAGCTTTTGTGTCTTTTTTGGTCTGCAATGTCCAAGCAATATGTTTGTCGTAAAGGCTGCACGGGCCATGTTTGATGTTCTTTTTTTGGAAAATTGCAGATGTTTTCATTACCTTGTAGGCATTGCCAATCCTAATAAATGTTATAGCAAGAAAAGGCAACAAGGTAATTAGCAAAATAGGTAGTGTTCTAGTTACTCATTTGTCTATATTGCCATTGTTCTTAGTTTTATTGATTTCGGAAAGTAGTTCAACTACATATACACAACTTGCATATGGAGGAACACTAGGGAGGAACAAGCTCTTTTCCAATGGAGGAACACTATTTCTTGACCTTTGATCAATTTGCATAAATCATAGCAAAGCATGTGTTTCTAAGAACATGTGGGGCAGGGTGCGTAAACCATTTGAACCATTTAAACTTAATTTTAAATGTTTTAAAATTTAAGTGTTATTTAAAATTTGAAAAATGATGTTGATGGAATGTGTGGAGGAAACTGTTGAGATTCTACCTTTGTTGCTACCTAATCATCGATTCTCAACCATCTAAAAATTTGACAGGTGAAAATTGAAGTAGTACTTCAATTGCAAAGTTACTCTAATTGTTATTGCTAATAGTAATTGATATCACGAATTTTAATTTCATATTGTAAAATTAGTAATTTATAAATTTCTAATTATTATTTTCTTAAATTTGGTTGTACAATTGTAAGTTGGTAAATTGTGAAATTGTATTTAAAGATTACGATGTAAGTTGTAAATGTAATTGTAACTTATAAATTTTAATTAACATCATGCATTGTAAACATGAATATAAGATAAATAACGTACATGAACATAAGATAAATAACATGTATACACTCGACGAAATAAACATAAACATAAATAACATACACTCATTGACATAAGTATAAGATAAAGTTAACATATACATGTGCATAAACAAAAACACACTTAATAAAGATAAATAATTGTACACACGTCCACATAAACACAAACATAAGATAAATAACTCATGTTGACATAAACATAAGACATCATATATCCATGCAGAAAAAATATGATATGAAATAATCCATCAAGTTTATAAAAAAGTAATAGTGTATATGTGGACATAACAATAAAAATAGTGCACAACATCAACAAGTGTCATCTAATATGGGGAATAGGCCCTTGATGGGATGTGTGGTCATTCCCACCACTAGTACCTCTTGCACCATGCGCTTGGCATGGGGATGACATGTGATCAAAAATGTCGTCTAAAGACTCAAACTGCAAAAAAAATAAAATTGAACTCTGTAAATTAGTTCTAGATTTAAACAATATACTTAAATATATAAGAAGACATATTTATAAAATTTTAAGTGGATGGATCAACTAACCTGGCTTGAGTCCATGGTGATATTTTCCAAATCGACCCGTGTGGCATCTCTAGGACAGTATTGAGTCGATGGGACCTCACTAGGATGATGCTAAATCAACCTTTCCCACTCATCTTTGAACATCACCGGAGCATCAATTCCCAATTGTACATGAGCCTGTGTATGGTGAAATCATGCATATAATCAGTAAAAGAGTAATAAATAAACATTATAATTAAACTTCAACTTGAATTTTATATTGCATTGAAACATAAGTTATAGTACCTCAATGACTAACGGTTGAGGATTGAACTCCAGAGGAGACTGCAACGTCTCTCACTCCTCTGTAATCTCCTTGCCTCTACCCTATACAATTTGAGCGAGGGACAAGATGAAAGTTAAAATAAAATAATTTCAATTATACACATGTATGTAACTTACAAGGTTAGGATGAAGGAACTAGCATATGTACCATGGGGACATTATTGGGAGAAATGGTTTCCGAGCCAAGCAATGGAGAAGTGGAACAAAGTGAATCCATAAAGTTTGTCCTCTACATGGAGCAACAAAAAAAAAATCAATATTACTCCATTGATTATTTTAGATACATTACATATATTAAAGATGATTATTTAATGACATATAATAAAAAATTAGGCACATAAATATATACCTGTTGTGTCGAAAACGACCCGAATCTCTAATACAGAGGAAAGTACGAGTCTCATGCATGTATAGCATATGAAACTAGAGACTCATAGTCAAGGAAATGAATATCCGAGTCATCCATCCACATTAAATCAAACTCTGTAGGTCGAGGGGGTGGTCTAGACCTCTCCTTGTGCATGGCAATGGTAGCGTGACCCAATGTAGTGCACATGACACTTGCTATCAAAGAAGGTGTCTCAATTTTGAGATGTGTTGGCTCGACTACGTCCCTGGGTCATAGAAGTATCTGACTAGGGACATGAATCAATTGAGGAGGAAGTGGTATAGGAGTAGAGTCTCTATGAGCCTCTGTACGTTGATAAGTGCATCCCCACCCAATGTCATAGAAAGGTGATGGTGTACTTGTGTAATCCAGATGCATGTGTAATACAAACTCTGCATAAATATGTTTAGCAAAGTATAGTGAGACCTGGTCATGGTGGGGAAACATTCCCCATGTTCCAATAAAACTATCATAAATATAAGGTGCAAATGCCTCAAACCTAAACTCGCGCAGTTGAAGCGGTTATCCAACAAGATGACCAAGAGGGATGTCAAACAAAGTCCCTTTGATATCCCTTTGTTTAGGAACCTGTGTCAACCCTTCTCTTTACTTTGTTAGTATATTGTTGTTGGACGCATATGCTTTGTAAGTTGTCCCGCAGTATTATATGTTCCATGGTATTGATCCATAGTTTGTATTATCCCATAGTATTATATGTTCCATGGTTTTGATCCATAGTATTGGACGCATATGCTTTGTAAGTCATCGTGTAGTATTATATGTTCCATGGTATTGATCCATAGTATTGGCGCATAGACTTAGTATATAAGTAGGTGTTGAGGCCAATGAAGGCACCCAGAAGTTAATTGTATTGAGATTTCTCAAAGGAGGTTGCCCCCTCGAAGTGGCCCGCGATCAATAAATCTATTATGTGTTCTGTTATTTCTGATATATCATGCATTTTCATTAATTAATTGTTGGAAGTTCCTCACATTTGGTATCAGAGCACTTTCTTCGGCTCGTTGGGTGGAATCTCTGCCAATTTTTTTTCACATCTATATTGTTCATTTCAATTGCAGGTTTGGATCCGGGAATAATCCATATCCGCTTAACTGTGGGAAGTACTTGGGCATAGCCCTAAAACTCATTGTGAGGAGTACCACAGGAACCCCGAAGTAGTTGGACCATTGAGAGGACCTGCCAATGAAAAGGGAAACAACCCCTACCTGATTTACTAGTTCCCACCCGTGAAGTAAAGCAAGAGCTGTCATTTGTGGCAAAGTGGTTATAAGTTTTACCTAAGCCGTGGAGTGAGGGGTACTGCCCCAATACGCAAGCCGTCAGACAACATTGGTGGCCGAGTGAATCCCATGAACTGTTAGGAAGTCGAGCATACCCGGGGTCCATATCTATTGCCAGCTAATAAATAGAAAATTACGTCTGTCCAGAACTGTTGCAGATCAAGTACGAGCCGTTGCAGATCCATTATGGAATTTTATTTTATTTTTCCCCATAATAGTGAATCTAGAATTCTAAAATAACTAAAAATATAAATTTTAGTGATGCTCTTGTAATAAAAAGATTCCAATTTCAATGAAATATGTGTTATATCCTCTTGATTTTCACTCTGTTTCCCTTGAAAATTCACTGACACCCCTGCAATCCCATTTCACATATTTCATTCCTGAGGACCCTATCCCAAATTCCACTTCAGGAAGCCTGAAATCCCACATCTGTCTATTTTTAGGGTTTTCCATAACTACTTCAATTTCCACCCAATCGCCTTCAAATTTTGCCACAGTGTTCATTTCCTATTTCTGCTTCTTTGTCCCTCACTGACAAAATTTCTCATTATTTCACCCTGCTTTTGAAATCCCCATTTTCTGCTTCCTTGTCCATCAGAAAGTGTCCAAAACCTAGTCAAACCCCAATTACCCATTAGAGTTTTTCCTAGATCCAAATTTTCCTTTACTAAAGAAGCTTCTATTTTTGTTTTTCTACCCATTCACAAAAAAAAAATCATTGTTATGATTGTCCCCCGTGCAGGAGAAAAAATCATGGAGGAAGAACTTGCATCCCTCAAAACCAAACTCCAATATTTGGATGAAAAATTTCTCAGCCTCCATCTTCAGCATTCAACCATGAACAATAAACGACAGCCAGAATCTTCTGCCGACACTGGGTTCTCTTCTTCCAGCAATTTTCGTGGGCCGAAGCTTGATTTTTCCCGCTTCAATGGTAATGATCCAACTAGATGGATATACCGGTCAGAACAATATTTAAGTCTGCATAATACTTTTGATGTCACCAAAGTTCCACTTGCATCCTTTCATTTGGAACATGAAGCCCTTCAATGGTACTGTTGGTACATCAAGGCTCATGAAGAGCCAAAATGGACATATTTTTGCTAACTCCTTTTGCAACAATTTGGTCCTAGTGCTTTTGATGAATTCACAGGAGCACTCACTAAACTTCGCCAAATTGGCACTGTGAGAGAGTATCAGACAAAATTTGAGAAACTGGCCAATCACACAGAAGGATTGTCTGATGAATTCTACAGGAGTTGTTTTATTAGTGGTCTCAAGGATGCAATCTGATCAAAGGTTAAAATGTTTTGTCCCAACACAATGATGGAAGTCCTAGGATTGGTTAAGTTGGAGGAGGACAAGATCACAACCCAACAATGCTCCAAATCCACTTTTATTCCATTTTGAAATATGGTTTCCCAACAGCATCCCATCACGCCATCTCCTTGACTAAATCCTATCAAGCATTTGTCTGAAGCAGAGATGCAGGCACATAGAGAAAAAGAGATTTGTTATAATTGTGATGAGAAATTCACTCGGGGCCATAGATGTGTTGAGAAAAGCTCTATCTCTTGAATGTGGATTCTTCACTTGCCTTTGAACTTGTTGAAGAAGCTCCAGATATAATATATGATCAAGTCGATATTCAACAGCCGCCTGTTGACCCTCCATCTCAGGACGACCACCCAGAGATATCTCTTCATGCTTTAGCCGAAGTCACCACCCACAAACAATGCGGGTCAGGGGTTACTTCAAGAATCTCCCTCTTACAATACTCATTTATTCTCGTAGCACTCATAACTTCATTGACGCTTAGATCGCCAAACATGATGATTGTTTTTTCCATCCTTGCTCCAACTTTAAAGTCATGATTGCCAATTGGGGCACCTTACCTTGCAAGGGGAAGTGTCTCAATGTGCGTATCTCTATGGGATATTATAAACTGCGCTCTGACATGTTTTCCTTAGCCTTAGGAGGATGTGATGTGGTTTTGGGCACTCAATGGTTACGCGCACTTGGTCCCATCTTATGGGATTTTGCTGAACTTTGGATGCAGTTTTCAGTCAATGGGAAAAACACACACATTGAAAGGCTTACAACCAGGGTCTCTCCGCATCATCAGTTCACATCTCCTGGAAAATATCCTTAAGAAGAATTCACATGGTGTCATCGCTCAACTCCATTCCATTCAAATGCACCCATCAATGGTCTCCACTACTCCTTTAGATCTACAACAAATTTTGGATAGATATGTAGGTTTCTTTGTTGACCTAGTGGGATTGCCACCTTCAATATCCCTTTCCGGTAATAATTTAGCTGGCTCTCCATATGAGAAGGAAATGATGGCTATTTTGCATGCAATACAGAAGTGGCGACCATACCTATTAGGGAATTACTTCTGCATCAAGACTGATCACCAGAGTCTGAAATATTTCCTGGAACAACGGGTATCCTCCCTAGCACAACAAAAATGGGTTAGAAAACTCATGGGTTATGCGTATGAGATCACTTACAAGAAGGGTAAGGACAACCTGGTGGCGGATGTTATTTCTCACACATTTGATGACCAAGTTTCTCTTTCATCTATTTCTATGCCTGTTCCAAATTGGTTGCAATCTGTTCAACATGGCTATGTGAATGACTCCACATTATCTGAAATCATCCAACGGTTGGCCAACAAACCTTCTACTGTACCGCATTAATCTTCAAATGGTACTTCCCTGAGATACAAGGGCCATCTGGTGCTTCTCTAGAGCAGAGATATTCAACAGGTTGTCTTCTATTTAATCCATGCTTCTCCATCGGCAAGGCACTCTAGGTTCCCCAAACCATATGAGCGGGCACAACGTAAATTATTTTGGCAGGGAATGAAAAGGACAACTCAACAGATGGTGGTTGAATGTGATACTTTCTAGCTCAACAAGGGTGAAATGACACTCCTTCTGGGATTGCTCGAACCCTTTCTCATCCCTACATGGATTTGGACAAATATTTCTATGACTTTCATTGAAGGGATCCCTAAATCTGGAGGGAAGACAATGATTTTTGTTGTGGTTGCTCACCTCTACAAATATAGTCAATTTTTTTCCCTCAACCATCCCTATACAGCCTCCTCAGCAGCACAAATTTTCCTGGACCACATCTTCCGTCTTCATGAAATCCCTTCTTCCATTGTCTCGGATCGCGATGCAACTTTCACTAGTCATTTTTGGACAAAACTATTTCGCCACACTGGAACCAAACTGAATATGAGTTCAGGGTCTCAAATCTGCACTTCTCCGTCCATGATCACATTATGTTGTCGATCACACAAAAGGACAACATGGATTGAAGAGCTAGATTTCCCTGGATGATGTATGGACTGAACCTACCCTCTTTAGCTAGGAATTTCGCTGATTTACTTGATCTTTTGACATGTGCGCTACTATGTGGGCAGAAGACTAGCGCACATCTACTAGTATGCCCTGCTTTGCTCAAGTGAAACTAGCACACACCTTGGAAAATATGCAGACGCTTGTTGCAAAACACTAAAGTTGCGTCCTGTGCGCCACTATGCCTTGAGGAAACTCGCGCACATCTTAAGATGAAATCAAAAATATATTAAATTGACAAATTGGGATTAGTTGAAGTTGGTTCTGCAACTTTCCCAACCTCCCAATCCAACTACCTCTCAATTCCAACTGCCTACCTTGTCCCATAAATACAAGGAGGATCCATGAGAGAGGGACCTAGAAGAAAGGCTTTAAGCATTGTTACACTGGAGGAAAGTCCCAATTCATTGTGAAGAGCAGGAGCCCAGGACTCGGTTGCAGAAACATCTTGACATGTCAGGTATATTGTACTGATTCATGTTTCTTTGACAATAAAAAGGTCAAAATACCCTTCCTGTCCCAAATCAGATATCTATTAGATTGTATGTATGTTTGGCTTAATGGTTGATTATATTTGATGTTAAATTGCTTTATAATTTCATCACATGTTATATGGTCAAGAAATGTTGAGGAAGGTATCCTTTGGATTGCAGGTTCATCAAGTGGGAGATCAAGTGAAAGCTAGGACCAGCCATCGGTTAAAGGTATGTCTTTCGATATCCTGATCTCTGTCATTTGTAAGAACTAATTGTAATGCAAATAATGTATTTACCTGTCAACTCCGCCCAGTTGGTAGTGTCCATCTCCTCGCTATAAGGTAGAAATCCTGAACAACAGACTGGCAACGCTGCTGGGGAGTAACCGTTTAGTCTTTTCTGCTCTAGGAGACTTATTTTTTTTTTCTTCCAGCCCTTTTTTCAGTTTTTGATTCTTTGAGAGGTCTTTTAGGTCTGTGTTTATTGTTCCTTGCTGCTTGATTCATCTCAATTGGTTGTTGCAAATCCTGTTTCTGTATTTTTGACACATGTGCGCTGGTCTTCCCTATTAACAGTAGCGCATATCTCCAGATGGGCGCTTCTCTTTACACTACATAGTAGTGCACATATCTTAGTGTGCACTGGTTTCTGCACTACACAATAGTGCATTTTCCTGTAGTGTCCAGTTTTTGGTTAGGGTTTGATTTCCAGTGGTTTGATTCCACTTCCATCCTGTTGCTTTTCCTTCTTGACTGAACCCTGAGAATTCCATGTCTCTTTTGAGTCTTGTTGGCCTCTCTTGAGTCTTTTTAGTTTGTTTGCTTGCTTGAGTACTTATTTAAGTGTCTTTGCCGCTTACTAGCCCTTTTTGAAGTCCGTGCACTATTCTCTTTTGGACATAGCTGCATACCCTCACCTTAGTTGCTGTTGCAGTCATACATACCTACATTCTTAATGTTTGTTGTCTGTTGCAACGTTTAGCATGCTTTCACTTTGTCTTATCCTTTCCATTAGGGTTTGGCTTCAAGTTTGAGTCCTTAGGGTTTCTTTCGAAAGGTTGCTTGGTTCAGATACTTGCTGATTGTCTTATCGTTTCAGTCCAAGTAAGTCAAATATTTCTAGTCTTCTTTCTGTTGAGTCTGTGTGTTGTTAAAGTCATTCTTGGTTCACTTGCTTACTTTTTGCTTGGCTTGGTGTTTTCTTAGGGTTTTTATACTTAGGAGCAACCTGTTTAGGTCTGCCTTTCTGTCACAAGTGTCTCTTTTCCCTGTTTCTTTTTCACTTTGTTTCCAAGCCTCGAGTTTTTCTTTTGCAAAGACTTGGTAAGTCAAGTCTTCATCGAGTCTCTTGATTCATTTGCTTTGAGCCATTTAGATATTTGTCTTACACACGCTTTATATTTAGATCTTGCTTGCTTTTGTACAAGTTCTCTTTCTTTTACATTTATCAGAAAAGACAAAAAATTGTTCAAATAGCTTAGTAGTAAGGTCTTGCATTATTTTGAGGTAGCATAGTTCACTTTGAAATATTAAAAAGAAAATACAAAAAGATTTTGTTTTAGGATTGCTTAGGTTTCAAGTTTTTGAAATAATTATAAACGAAAAGAGAAAAGTTTTGTGAATTTGAAAGCGTTATTTTACAAGTACTTTACTTTCATAACAAACCATTCCACACACCGCACTCCAACCCTTGAGTAACAGGTAGCTCTTAAAAGAAATTATTAATAAAATTTATTAGCAACATTTGTTTTTAGGTATACACGACATCAACTAGCTTAGGCTAGAGTTTCGAGCTTAAATCACCTTAAATTGCTCGGAACTGGCTTCATTACTCAACAAGCGTAGTACGACTTTGTATTAGGTAAATCCATCTATATCAAATAGTCCTGGGAAACTCTACTAAAACCAGATCTAAGCACGAGGTCGTGGAAGATTGGAATTGTTGAGGATATCCCCTCACTTTCCTCTCAACCATAAACCAAAGTTGACTCATGTACGGGGGTCCTTTCGGACTTCGGGATTTGTTACCCTGCCCATGCGTTTTGACTAGGCTGACGACTATCCCCCCAGGTTATTTCGTATTGATGGTAGCCTTAGTATCAGACCTTTAGGATTCTACATAGGTAGAGTGGGCGGTTATTCCCACTTCACCCCGGACAGACGTGGAAGGTAACCCTCTGGCAGTAATCCTGGGAAAGTGGTTTGGTGATTCAAGCGCTTGCACCCAGTGGACCTCCGGAGGACGCCACGTAATTGACCGTCGATACTCTGTTAGTCTGTTCTGGGCCCTAATCATCCCAGACTTGCTTCCGAGAGTATTTTCCATCTGTTTGATTGGTTTCATTACTTAGGAAATTTTTTAGTGGTATGCTGTTTGCTCCTTAGTTGTGGTGGCCACTAGGTTTTTACTTAGTTTTATTTTGTTATAGTTGTGGAGGACCAAGATCTTCGTCGGTATCAGAGGTTGCAAAACCTTCCCCCACTCATAGTGGAGCCTCCACTGCCACCGCAACGTAGGAGAACAAATTCTGTGGTTCTTTTGAACTTACGGGTGAAACAAAGGTTCTTGGAGAACCACAGCCTAGAACACCGGATCGACAAGTCTTTGACACTGTTGAGGTTTAGGATCTAACTGCTACAGAGTTTAGTACTCCTTTTAACCCTCCTCTTACATGACCCAACGATCCACTTCTGGTACCTGTTGGCTTCCAACAACCTGAGTTTAGTGCTTATCTGTTTACACCGGGTTATACTATGACTAACCCAGGAGACGAGCAGGGAGTTCCACAATCTCCCACAACTTCTATGGATGCAAGGATTCTTAATCCTTCTTTCTCAAACACTGCCCAATCGAGTTTGTCACAGAATGCTTCGGCCTCGAACTCGTCCTTTAGTTTCAATGTTGGCACTTTAGGCATGTCAATCTCATTAGCCTCGACATCTGCCTCAGCTTCCACACCCACTTTTGGACCCAACAATGTCCCTCTATCGAGGGTACCCGCAGTGAGTTTCACTCAGTGTTCTACCACACAACCGTTATAAGGTGTAACTCAGAATATTGCTTCTTCATCTGTGGTCGGATCCATCCCTTCTACATCTATGCCCGCCATGGGTATGATGACGGCATCATCCACTACTACCACGCCGGGTTTCAACCCCTATACAGGTTATAACATTAATCCGTCGAATATACCTGTAGGGAGTATCCCTGTTGGGCCTGGCCCAAGTTGGGGCAAATTTTGATAACAGAAGGAGTTTTAGCTACGGAGCTGAGCGCAGCTCAACAAAAATACAATTTTGTGCAAGTGTTGGGGATGCTGCGAAGTTGCGCGCAACAACCAAATTTTGGCAGTACTTCGAAGGGTGCTGCGAAGATCAGTGCTGCGAGGAAGCAGTGCTGCGAAGTGACTAGTCCAGGTGGAGCCGGAAAAGCAGAGTACTGAACGGAGGATGGGCACGGGTACCGGTTAGACCGTCGGCGGTCTAGTTTTGGCAAAGATGCTCGAGGGAGGCCGAGTGGTGGCCACGAGAAAATCAGGAAGACGGCCAGGTGTATGAGGCCATTAGAGGAAGAACGGTTTGATGAAAGCGACTGGGAGCTAAGCCAGCTATTTGAGGCCGTTAGAGGAAGAGCGGCTCGAGGAAAGTGATTTGTTGGTGTGCGCTCAACAGAAAGGCCGATAGCGACAGGATGAAGGCGTGGAGGACCACCACGATGGAGCACTCGCCACTAGAGGCCAGCAGTTCGGTTTAGAGAAACCATAGCAGTTTTGGAAACCCTAATGGTTTCGGCCTTTAGCATTGTAAAGACATGGCCTACGCGCATGATCTATTTAAGGAGGCATTTTTGTATGGGAAAGGATTGTTGTTGTTGTTAGAAGTTTAGTACTGAGCATTGTAAAATCTTTCTGAATAAAGATATTGTAAAGGCTTTGCAACTGAGTGCGCAGAGACCTATCTGAGAGAGAAGAGAGTCTGTAGCTAAACGTGCAGACTAAGAACTGTTGTGCCCTTCCAAAAAGATATATATAACAACAGTTCTTGTGGACGTAGCTTCCCACCCAGAGGAGTGAACCACGTTAAATACTGTGCAGTGTGATTGTGTTGTATATTGTGCATTTATCTGCTTCCTGTGAATGAATGTCTGAATTTTCCCTTGCATACCATTATGATAGGACTTTTATATGTATTTGCCATCAGAAGAATATGGAAATAATATGTTAAGCTCTGCATGAATGGATTAATGGTGAATGTTTGGCCTCTACTTATGAAGCAGTAATGAATCAGTTATTCGGCTAAGTGTTAGATATTGTTTAAGCACTTTCACATTAAGTAATAGGAGGAATGCATGGTAGTTGGACCGTCTCCGCAGCCCATGCTTGAGCAACAAAAAACCTAAGTGAATGGATGAATGATTGAGTGTTAATAACTTCAATACTCTAGTTAACTGCAAGTATTTCAGGTCTTAGTGTGAACTACATCGGCCGTAGTCACGAAGAAATTCCATGGAAATAGAATTCAGAGGTGCGGATCACGGTGTCGTCTATCGCCACGCAGTCTTTCCTCGCAGCACATGTCCCGTGTCATGCTGCGCAGTACGTCAGACTAAACAACTCATCACCTACTGTGGAAACTTGATTCCGCAGTACCCCATAGATACACCTCGGGTGAGACCTCAACCTGCTCACAGGTTGTTGCTGAAAGGGCCGGTGCGAAGGCGTTTTGTTGGTCAAGGGGAAACTGCGAAGAACCTAGGTCTTTATTGAAAACCCTCTGGGTCAGCATACGATAAGCCAACAAATGATTCCATTTCCGCGCTAGAATCCATGATGAGTTGCAGCCGTAATGTGTGACGAAGAACATCATTTCCCGGAAGGCTCCGACAATTGGCATCCTGAAAAGACAGAGATCTGGGATTGGTGTGACAAGACCGTAAGAGACTTTGGAAGGTAAGAGAATAGACACCCGCATCTATCTGAAGAATAGTGGTTAAATATATATCTGTGGAAAGATATTCATGAGATTTTTTGGGCATCATTTCCAGACGAGCTACATGAGTGGATCTTGCGGCTTGTAGGAAAGAAAACCCGTTTTCAAGGAGGAGTTCCTACAGAGTGGACTCTAGAGCTCATAACGCAGCTCAAAGCAATAGACAGCCCATTGACACGCACAGTTGACTTCTGGGTTGATCACATGCTAGAAGGCTTTGTAACAGAATTTGCTGTAGACACACTCAAATCCTACAGCCAAGCAGAAGCATACTTTTTCCACGGATTCCAAGGTAAGTACCTGAACAATCTCTGTCTATACTTTAAGATGTTGTTAGCTGAGAAAGGTGTTTTAAGAATGCAGTAATATTTTCAAGTATGTCATGGTAAACAGTATATATAGTGATTCTGACGAAGACACCCATAATCTTAGAAGTGGGAAGAGATATAAATTTAATAAGAATCTTGGAGGCACTGGACCCCACATAGATACTGAGATTCCTTGTGACCTTAACAACGAAGCCATGCCACCGCTTACCCCTCAGAATCCGTCGGTTGCAGAGACCGCGCCTCCCTTATCTCAGAGCCCACATGTTACATAGCCCACCCCTCAGGATAATCAGCCGAGAATGTCTACTCCGATATTCCCATTTACTTTCACTGCGTAGATACCATCACAACAGTCGCGCACAAATCCGGGTGCTCCTACTAATAGGACAATGGAAAACACTGATATGAAGCTACCGATATTTAAAGGAACTGGTCTAGAAGACCCTGACTAGCATTGGTTTCTTTGCAAAGCCGTATGGAGCGTAAGACAAATCCAGGATGATGCTGTGAAGAGAGCGCAGCTCATTACCACTCTCAGAGACAGAACTTTACATTGGTTTATGAAGTACTCTCAGACATAGCCGAGAACCCTCACAGAAATTAAAGCTGCGCTTGTGGCAGAGTTTAAGAAACCTAAATTTGAATCTCAGTGTATAACCGAGTTGAAAGAAATAAAGCAGAGACCGACTGAAATGGTCTGGGAGTTTGATCAGAAGTTCAAGACCTTATTGGACCAAGTGAGCTTTGTTATAGCTCTAGAACAGCACAAGGAATGGTTTATTGTTGTGCTGTTGCCCCACATTAGATTACCATTGATGCAGCAGAAGGTTGTATCGCAAGCAAAGGCCTTGGAGATCGTAATGAAGCTAGAGGCTTCACCGATTGGTGAGACTAGTTCTGGGATGTCTCAGATCCAGAACCAGCTGACCACCCTAACACTAGAACTGCAAAGCATGAAGAATGGCAAAGAACAAAAGTATGAACCTAGGCATGAGGTCTGGTGCACAGGTTGTAAAGGAGAAGGCCATGACCACGAGCATTATTCCGCGACTATCTTGACAGTGGTGCGCCCAACCCGATAAATCATAATCAGGCCCCATGGTGTGAAATTTGTAGAACTACAGGACACAGACCTGAAGACTGCTATCTCATACAGAAATATGTGAAAACACCCAAAAATTTATACTGCACTTTTTGTAAATCAGTTGGACATGATGAATCCAACTGCTGTGCATATGAGCTAATGAACGAAATAAAACGAGATATGGACACAATGAGAGGCGCTGGCTTGTACCGCGTACAAGAAGAAAACCATCCCAAACAAGAAAACTCGCAATATGATCAAGGAGGATATAGAGGCCGTGGTGGTGGATACCGCGACAGAGGAAGAAATGCTGGCCCGGCCATGCCAGCCAAGTCATGTGTCTAGAGATTGTGTTAACCCATGCGCTACATGCAACTACTGTAAATCATTTGAGCATGTTATTGAAGATTGCCCAGTGCTAGAGGTGGAAATGTAGAAAAGAAGACGGATGGAGGCACCAAATCCAAACATCCAGTGGATCGCAGCAGAGAATAGACCAGTGGACCCGAGCATCAATGTGGTCACGCACAGTGGCGATGAGATAGGCCGCGATAGGAGAGCAGAAGCTTCAACGTCAGGGGAGGCTCACACAAAGCAGACCCCTCTTGAGACAGTATGGATAAGAAAAACTCTGGGAAAAATACCTGCTCTCGACCTATGAAAGAACAAGGAGGTCTTTATCGACGCACGGGATACCTTCACAGAATTGGCAACTAAGTCAGAGAGGATCCCGTTGCGTAGTGAAAAACCGCATGTTGAAGACATGCCAACTGCTTATGACAAAACAAGTACCGCAACGGATGTCGGCACTTCCGTTGCGCAGTTCCTACGAACCTGCATGAAGTTACTAAAAAGTGAAAATGCCATAGCAGAGCTATAGAATCTCATAAACCAATATGAACCACAGACGGGAATAGAAACTTCTGATAGCGCCGTACATCACATAAGGAAGCATAAAAGAACATGCCGAGAAATGAGGCTTACCGCGTAGATAGGAGATTTTGAGATGGATGAAGTCATCCTTGATCTGGGATTTGAAGTGAATGTCTTGACTAAGCAGACATGGCAGCGGATGGGTCGACCAAAGTTGTTATGGTCACCTATCCAATTGAGAATGGCTAACCAAGCAAAAGTCATACCTTATGGCCAGTTAGCTGATGTGGTGGTTGACATCGATGAAGTCCAGAGTCATGCAGAATTTGAAGTTATCGAGATTATGGACGATAGTCAGCCTTTTCCTGCACTATTAGGAATTGACTGGACCATGGATAACCTGGCTATCATAAACCTAAAGACAAAGAAGATGATATTTGAAGGAAAGCATCTTAGGGTCATTGCACCATTGGATCCTAAAGATGGGGATAGATACAGTGAGCCGATTCAGGAGCAATCCAAGGCTCAAGAATTGGACAGACTATACTAGATCACCGCGAACCAGGAAGATTACATTAATCCAACTGCGGATGGTACACTCAGCTGGAGATGTGACAGCTCTTGTGTCTCTGACTCGGATACAGGACTGGAAAATTGGCAAAGCCGCATGCATGAAGTATCAGCGAGAAGGTGTGCCCAGGTTACGAAATCATTGCGCTGGATCGGAAAGGAGGTAAGTCCTATCCCCGTGTATGATGGTTCTGCTAACGTTTACACTTTCATCCAAGAATATACTAAAGCTATTGCAGATGAGCATAGATTACCAGCATTGGATATGGCACTGCGCAACACACCAGCCAGATGGTGGGCTCCACACAAGCAGACATTGACTACTTGGGATCAATGCAGGATTAAGATGCAGATTCGGTTTGCTGACAGGGTCACTTTACCTTTTGAAAAGTTTAATGGATATACAAATCCTATCCATCATATTGAAGTCTGTTCGCAGGTATGGGTGGAAAGGCCACAAACAGAATGGGTGCATCTATTTCTACACACACTGGATGATGACATTCCAAAGAAATGGTACCTAGACCTGGAGTTGCGCAGGGAAACCACTGATTGGGATATGGTGACTGCGAACTTCCAGAAGGACTTCAGCTTTGATGACGACAACCCACTGATGCATGACGCATTGCAGATAATTAAGGAACACATATTCAGGGAAGACTGTCCTCACAAAAATATAATGTTGGAAGGATTCTTCGGGGTAGATGGCATTCTTGCAAACCTACAATCAGAAGGGAAGGAACACGGAAAACATCCCATCGAGTGTTATAACCTAGCTGAAGTACCCGATGATAGATAGGAAGACGATGAGGACAATCCGCGCAACATAAACGTACCCAAATCGGAGGGTGCACGCGACGTAGAGGGACCTCCATTGGAAATCCCAGACATGAGTGGACCAGTAAAGACGCAGAAGGTGAACATTGGCACAAGCGAAAAACCAAAGTTCGCATCAATTGGAGACTATTGGGATGATCAGTCTGTTGCAGAGATTATAGACATCTTACATGAGTATCAGGAGCTGTTCCCGACGAAATTCACAGAAATGAAAGGTATTCTGGGAGACCTAGGGGTCATGAAAATACCTTTGAAGCCAGGCGCCAAGCCTGTGAAGCAGAGGCCATACAGACTAAACCTGCAGTACAAAGAAAGAGTCTGCGCAGAGCTAGATAAGATGCTCAAAGCAAGAATCATTGAACCCGTTGAAGAATCCAAGTGGATTAGCCCCATGGTCGTTCAAGACAAGAAAACGAAAGGTGAGATCAGGATTTGTGTGGATCTCAGAAAACTGAATGATGCTTCTATGCACGATCCATTCCCTACTCCTTTCATGGACGAAGTACTTGATAATGTTGGAGGGAATGAGGCCTACTCTTTTACTGATGGTTTCTCCGGGTATCATCAGATCAGGATTGATCCCACAGACAGGCCGTAAGACGCATTTTTCTACAGAATGGGGGTCGTTCTAGTACACAGTAATGCCTTTTGGTATGAAGAACGCACCTGCTATCTTTTCCAGAGTTGTCGTCGCAGCCTTTAAATATTTTATGCACAAGTTTCTGGAAGCCTATTTTGATGATTGGACTGTGTTTGGACTATTGAAGAACCACTGCGCGAATCTCAGAATGATGCTTGAGAAGTGTAGACAGCATCAGATCTCCTTAAATCTGAAGAAGTGTATTTTATGTGTTCCCTACGAGATTCTACTTGGCCACATTGTTTGTAAGCAAGGATTGATGGTGGATCTTGCGAAGATTGCAATTATTGTAAATTTACCAACACCAAATTTAGTCAAGATGTTGCGCTCTACCTTAGGCCATACCGAATATTACAAAAAATTCATAAAGGGTTACGCGCAGATAACTGCAGAAATGGAGAAGTTGCTAAAGAAAGATGCACCATTCATTTGGAACATAGAGTGTGAGAAGGGTTTTGATACACTAAAGAGAAGATGGTTACTGCGCTGATCCTAGTCTTCCCAGACTGGGCGAAGCCATTCCATGTACATGTTGATGCATCATGCATTGCCCTGGGAGTCATATTAGCTCAGCCAGGAGAAGGAGGTATTGGCCATCCCATCGCATTTTCAAGCAGGAAGCTCCCAACAGTACAAAAAAATTACATTACTACTGAGAGGGAAGGTCTTGCGATGGTATATGCTGTTGGGTTGCTTTTTTGCTTTTTCGCGATTTTCGACCCATTGTACTCTATCTAATTCCGGTAAAAGGAATTAGGGTTGTAACCTAATTCGGGTAAACGAATTAGGGTTTTAGATGCTGCAGAATACCATTTATTGTATTGTACATGTAAAATAAACATATAATGAAAAAGGAGCTATGCGACTCTAAGTTTGCTGGTTTTTTCCCGGTTAAGGGTTTCCAGGTGAAAATCTCTGTGTAATGTGTGTGCCATTGTGTATTTTCTGTTAAATGCTTAAGAATCATATAAGTTTGTACTTCACTGTTAAGGTTTAAAACTTACATATGCGCTGCAGAAATTCAGACACTACTTGCTTGGTATGCACTTCCTCATGTTTACTGACCATTCCGCTTTGAAATACTTGGTCAATAAGCAAGTGTTAGGGGAGTGCATATGTAGATGGCTGTTTCTATTCCAGGAATATGATTTTGAGATTGTTGTAAAGCCAGGCAGGCTGAACTTGGGACTTGATCACCTTTCTAGGATTGAGTCAGGAGAAGAGCTGACAAACATTGAAGACAGTTTACTTGATGCACAGTTATTTGCTATACAGGTTGCTGATGATTATTATTAGGACATTATTGATTTCTTAACAATAGGATTAGCACCTCAGGAATTTTCCATCCAGCAGAAGAAGCAACTGGTAGTGCGCGCTGCAGACTTCACTATTATTGCAGGTCAGCTATACAAACTCGAACCGGATGAAGTCCTGCGTAGATGCGTACTAAACCATGAGAAACCATTCATCTTAGCAGATGCACATTCAGGGATTGCAGGAGGCCACTATGCAAGAAGGGCTACCGTGCAGAAGATACTACGCGCAGGGCTATGGTGGCCTACGATCCATAAAGATTCCAACGAATACTGCTGGAACTGCGATATCTGTCAGAGGACAGGAAAACCTTCGCGCAGAGATGAAATGCCATTGAATCCATAGTTGACCTTACAGGCATTTGAAAAGTGGGCGATTGACTTCGTGGGTCCCATAAACTCACCAGGGAAAAGAATTGGTGCGAGGTACATCATTACTGCTACTGATTACCTCACCAGATGGGTGGAAGCAAAACCAGTAAAGGAATGTAGCGTCGGTACGGCTACGCATTTCATTTTTGAAGATATACTTTCATGATTTGGATGCCCAAAGATTTTGATGAGTGATCAAGGCACTCACTTTTTGAACAGAACTATCGAATCTCTCACGGAGGAATTCTACATCCATCATCAGCGTAGTACCCCATATCATCCACAGGCGAATGGCACTGTTGAGGCTTTCAATAAAATACTCGAGAATGCGCTCACTAAGATCTGCAATGTGAATAGAGATGACCGGGATCTGTGCATCTCATCTGTGTTATGGGCATATAGGACCACTTGCAAGAAATTGACAGGACACACACCTTTTCGGTTGGCTTATGGACAGGAGGCTATAATGCCAGTGGAGTATATTTTCCCCAGCTTGAGAATCGCTGCATTTACAGGGATGGCAGATCACGCAGCCCTAGAAGAAAGATCGCTACACTTGGTTGGATTGGAGGAAGATCGCTTCATCGCAGGCTTTCACCAACAAGTGCAAAAAGACCACAAGAAAGCATGGCATGATCGCCATATAAAGAACAAGTCCTTTCAGGTAGGTGTCCTAGTCCTCTTGTATGATAGCAAATTCATGAAGTTTCCTGGTAAATTTAAGATGCATTGTCTTGGTCCATATACTGTGATACATGTTACTAACACTGGTGCAGTCCAGTTAACCACCTTAGTTGGTGATACTTTACCAAGTTTGATAAATGGGAGCAGACTAAAGCTGTACCACGATAGTCCTGCTTCGCAGAATCTTGAATGATAAACAGAGGGAGAAATTTCTAAGTGTCAAGCACAGTTGGAATTGGACACTGGAAATGAAAAGGAGTTTGTACATGTACGATAACTAGGACAATGTATGTCATGCGCAGCACTGCTGAAGTTGCACGCACAAAAAAAAAAAAGAAGAAAGAAAAGAAAAAGGGAGCTACGAAGTTGAAACATCGACACTACGAAGTAACTGCGCAGGATCAGAGATGGCCTGCCGCATAGCTCGGTGCAGATCTCAAACAAATAGTTGTTATAGTGGCTGTGAGAAAATAGCCGTTATATGACCGTTACCAACAACCGCTTGAGCATTTAACACAAAGATAGTTGTTCTGAACATGTTGGCGAAGAAAGGGACTGAAGGATCTGCTCGATTTGGCCAACGGACACCACATTTAATGCTCACCTAGCCGTTGGAAGGCGTGGGAGGACTCACTTGTGCCTGTAAGTAATGTCGCATAAAGACTCGCGGGCATTACCAAACACTTAGAATTTTCATGTGCTCACTCCTGTGTTAGCAATCATTAGTAACATATCTGAAACATTTGCCTACTCTCGCCACCGAATGTCCAAGTGGTCGTACAGAGAAGAAGAGCTTACAATCCAAGAAGCGGTCAAAGTCTTTCAGCACGTAGGGATTGAAGAGTTAATGAAAAACCATGCCAAGAAGGTTACATTGGAACCAGGTCAGGCATCTCGAAGGTCACCTAGACACAACCCAGACATGCAGGATAGGGGGAAAGATACAGTCGAGCCACGAACAAAGAACGTCAGGCCAATTTCGACGGTGCCATGGTCATCGGTATTTCAGAAGGAGATACCTTTAAAGCTTACACTAGAGTACGTATCACCATGGGCGCGGGATGCCCCAGTCTATAAACTGGTCAAGAATGCCTGCTATGACATCCCCTTGTCGTCAATCTCGAAGCACGTAGACGTTGCCCAGAACTTGCTAGGAAAGATCCCAGAGTGTAAGTGGGAAGACTATGACCTCCTGGGAGTGCAGAAGGAAGAACCCCATGATCCCAAGTTCCCATAGTTCCAGCCTGACCAGTACATGTGCTGGAAGAAAGATGCTAAAGGCATACTTAACTTGGTCGCCGAAAGTTGGCTGACACCAGTAGTCCAGTCAGGATTGCTGAACCTGCTGAGATTACCCCATTTTGATCATTTAGCAGAAGTCAATGTGGTGGTTTGCACTTTGATGTCGCAAATGCATCAGGGATACCTGTGGCTAGACAAAAATGTTGATTTGAACATCGACTTAATCCACCGTATCACAGGACTAAGAAAGCGCAGCAAGGACCCCAAGCAGTTATTCCAAGGGAAGAGTAAGGAAAAAAAAACTGTCGCGAAGATGAAGAAAAGCCATGCATTGATGAAAGGAAAAAAAGGTTTTTCGACAAAAGAAATTGAAGATAGAGCGACAAAGTTTGTTACACAGTTGTTGGTTGGAAAAATATTAAGAACAGCAAGGCCTCCGGAGGTGCCTGCGGGCGCAGTACTACTTGGTGCCGCAGTTGCTGAAGGAACCGAGTTCAATTGGTTTCAGTACCTTTTCAATGAGTTCCTGGATGAACTCAATGACACCCAGGAGAATGGAGGTCAATTCCACTTCACATGGATGATTATCTTGATCGCCTTTGTCGGATGGAAGGAGCCGAAGGACTATGTCGGCGTAATTGCAGACACCAATGATCCCAAAGGAGTTCGATATGCCAACCTTTGGGAAAATTTGAACGTGGAGCGACAACACGCGACAACTGAAGTCTTCTACCAGTATTACACCCAGCTGCGCGAGGCGATCACTCGTACATCGCGCATTACAAAGCAGGTAACATCAAAATACATTCGCATTCTCGATTTTCATGCGGACATGCGTTGTATTTTTATTTCACCCAAAGCAAAGATGAAGAAGCCGGAATGGTATGCGGGTAATTACCATATGTACAAGGAAGACATCGAGATCCTCATGAGGGACTGACCGACAGAGTTCCGTGTCGAGGTCATGGATGTTCCGATCGATTCAAAAGAAGATGAACCAATTCCGCAGCCATGCCCAATCACCGAGGAAAAAGGAAAAAGGAAAGAACCCGAAAGTCCACCAAAGCCAAAGGCGCGAAAGAAGATGAAAGCAACCAAGAGTCAGTCAGAAACAGTGCTTAATGAGGAAGATTTCGACATGATTGCCGAAAAAGTCACAAAACAAATGGAAGAGCTAATGATAGGCAAAGAGAAAAAGGACAAGACCATACAGGATGACTTGCAAAAGAATTGGCTCGCACTGCAAGGGCTCATGCAGAAGATGGACGATGTCTAGAAAAGGCTACCTTCGCCACGCGACACAAAATTGGAAGGGAGGTCGAGAGAAACCTCATAGCAGACACCATTGCAGCTAGCCATGACGCTGCCAGCGAAGACCTGGCTCATTCATCTGGACTCAATGAGCATAACGTTGCCAATGTCAGAACAAGTGACTCTGGATAGAAAGGGTGTCAAGCGGGTAGAGCTTGACCTGGCCAAGATTCCGTTGCCTGGCTTGCACTTTTTGCACCTGCAGGTTGTAGACGAAATGCATGAAAGGACCATTGATTTGATGAAGTCCCAAGCTGAGCTGCAAGCCGCAAATAGGCAGCTCAAGGAGTCTAGCTCTCACACATATATGCAATTGCACGATGAACAGGACCATTGGCTGCGACTGGAGGCCACTATTACTTCTGTCACAGATGAAATTGAAGATCTTGAGCCCCAGAGCGATCCCACGGACACTGTTCTGAGAATGGGGGATATGGTGAAATCTTTGAAGACAGAAATACTGAACAAGCAGATTCTTCATGAGGCTGATATTAACGCCCTGAAGGCACAAATCAATCCGGAGATACCATTAACTGAGTAGCAGTTAAGGGAGCAAGTAGTAAAGGCCGCAACACGGAATATTGCAATGGACGTGGCTAACTGCCAAGATTTATTGACTGCAGCTTCGAAGGCATTCACTACCCTCGAAGAGGATCCAGGGCTACTGCAAGTAAAGACCGCAGTCAAAGAAAAGCAGGCCACAATGAAGAAGCTAGATATGGAAGTTAAGACCCTGCCAGCCAGAGACAGGCTTCCGAAATACAGGGAAATAACCAACTTGAAAAAGGAGGTACAAGCATTAAGGGAGAAAGAGACTGCCATGGACGATTAGTCCCAACCACTACTGCAGGATGCCATTGCAATATCCCAGCAAATTGAAGACAAACTCAAGGACTTGCGCGAGAACCAGGAGAATGTGGAAGGACAGATTGGACAATAAATAACTGCGGAGATGCTCGACACAGTCAGGCAAGTCGAGCACGGTACAAAGGAAACAATGGAGCAGCTGGTCGACACATTCAATGAATTCACGGCAAAGCTAGCTCCACAAGTCATGGAGCAGATAAAAAAGGTCGAAGCTGAAGGTGGCTCAGGCATGAGCCACATGTAAGTGTTAGGGGCATGTTGGGCCTGGCCCAAGTTGGGGCAAATTTTGATAACAGAGGGAGTTTTAGCTATGGAGCTGAGCGCAACTCAACAAAAATACAATTTTTTGCAAGTGTTGGGGATGCTGCGAAGTTGCACGCATCAACCAAATTTTGGCAATACTTCGAAGGGTGCTGCAAATTGACCAGTCCACGTGGAGCTGGCAAAGTAGAGTGTTGGATGGAGGATGGGCACGGGTATCGGTTAGACCGTCAGCGGTCTAGTTTTGGCAAAGATGCTCCAGGGAGGCCTAGTGGTGGCCACGAGCAAATTAGGAAGGCGGCTCGGTGTACGAGGCCGTTAGAGGAAGAATGGTTTGATGAAAGCGACTGGGAGCTGAGCCAGCTGTACAAGGTTGTTAGAGGAAGAGCGACTCAAGGAAAGTGATATGTTGGCGTGCACTCAACAGAAAGGCCGATAACGATAAGATGAAGGCGTGGAGGATTGCCACGATGGAGCAATCGCTACCAGATGCCAGCAGTTCGGTTTAGAGAAACCATAGCAGTTTTGGAAACCCTAAGGGTTTCGGCCTTTAGCATTGTAAAGACATGACCTACGGGCATGATCTATTTAAGGGGGAATTTTTGTATGGGAAAGGGTTGTTGTTGTTGTTGTTATAAGTTTAGTACTGAGCTTTGTAAAATCTTTCTGAGTAAAGATATTGTAAAGGCTCTGCAGCTGAGTGCGCAGAGACCTATCTGAGAAAGAAGAGAGTCTATAGCTGAACGCGTAGACTAAGAACTGTTGTGCCCTTCCAAAAAGATATATATAACAACAGTTCTTGTGGACGTAGCTTCCCACCCAGGGGAGTGAACCACGTTAAATACTGTGCAGTGTGATTGTGTTGTATATTGTGCATTTATCTGCTTTTTGTGAATGAATGTCTGAATTTTCCCTTGCATACCATTATGATAGGACTTTTATATGTATTTGCCATCAGAAGAATATGGAAATAATATGTTAAGCTCTGCATGAATGGATGAATGGTGAATGTTTGGCCTCTACTTGTGAAGTAGTAATGAATCAGTTATTCGGCTAAGTGTTAGATATTGTTTAAGCACTTTCACATTACGTAATAGGAGGAATGCATGGTAGTTGGACCGTCTCCGCAGCCCATGCTTGAGCAGTGAACACCCTAAGTGAATGGATGAATGATTGAGTGTTAATATGTTCAATACTCTAGTTAACTGCAAGTATTTCAGGTCTTAGTGTGAACTACATTAGTCGCAGTCACGAAGAAATTCCATGGGAATAGAATTCAGAGGTGCGGACTGCGGTGTCGTCTATCGCTGTGCATTCTTTCCCCGCAGCACACGTCCCGTGTCGCGCTACGTAGTACGTCAGACTAAACAACTCATCACCTACTGTGGAAACTTGATTCCGTAGTACCCCATAGATACACCTTGGGTGAGACCTCAACCTGCTCGCAGGTTGTTGGCGAAAGGGCCTGTGCGAGAGGGTTTTGTTGGTCAAGGGGAAACCGCGAAGAACCTGGGTCTTTATTGAAAACCCTCTGGTTCAACATATGATAAGCCAACAATCCCATTCTCTCTGTTTGCTGGAGGAGGGGGTAATATCATTAACCCGCAGTTCGGTGGGGTTAACCCCCAGTCACAATGGACTGCTGCCCAAGGATTTAACCCGCTTACTTTCGGATGGAACAATTTCAATCCTTTCATTTCAAAACCAGTGGCTGGGGGCAACCCTAACCAACAGTACACGAACCAGGCCATGGGTGGTCCCCAATACCAGGTTCCTGTTTACCATATGCCATTGAATCAAACACGTTTACCTTTTCTGGAAACTTTAAACTTCCCAGATCTTTCAAAGCTTACGAACGACCCCGTGCGCCATGATGCTGCATGGCCACCCATTCCCACCAAATTTCCCTCAGACATACCAAAGTTTGAAGGCAAGACTAGCGAGGACCTTGGTGACCATGTCACAACCTTTCATCTCTGGTGTTCCTCCAATTCACTGAATGATTATTCCATAAGGTTGAGGCTCTTCTGAAGAACCTTGACAAGTGTTGCAGCCAAGTGGTATATTGAACTACCCGCGGACGCCTATAGCACCTTTCGAGATCTTGCCATTGTTTTCTTGAACCACTTTCAACTTCCTATCCGGTACAATGCTGGTACAGACCTTTTGTCGACCTTTCGGAAAAACAAGGCCACTCATTTGTCAGATCATATTCACGAGTGGCGAAGGAGAAAGAGGCTCATTAAGGCCGACATCCCCCCAACATTCTTATTAGAATGGTACCTTAAATCTCTTCTTTCTTATGTTTCTAAGGAAGTTGCCACTTTAGGGGTGTCTTCCGATGAGGAGGCCAATTTGAGAACTCAACAACTCGACTTAGTTTATGCTTAGTCTGGGTTGTTGTACGAGATTATTCACGATGCGCCAAGGTCTAATATAGACTTATGTAAGCCTAAACCTGGACCACATGTCGATGGCATGGTGGGTTCAATCGACTCTGCAGCGTTTGACGTCTTAACAAAGCAGGTTCACGCCTTGTTAGTTAAACAATCTGCTGCAGAAGCAACTTTTGTTGCGTCCTCCCCTTCTACAACTGAATCTGTACAACAGGTGCAGACAAACCAAAAGGGCTCTCGGCAGCCCAAAAGAAAGGGCAAGAAAGGGGAGGGAAACCAACAAAAGCCCAAAGATAGACAAAATGCCGAGGAGGGAAAAAAAGAGAAAAGGAAGGCTAAGTTCCCTTGCAAACTGTGTCAAGAGGACCACCCTACCCACCAATGCCCTCTAATGGAAGAATCCCAGAAGCTGATCCGTGAGAAGAAACCAACTGTCTTGAAAGATCCTTTTCCTCATGGACAGAGTTCAATTTCTGGTAGCTCTAGTTCTGGGGGCACTATTCGTGCCGCCTCAGGTGATCAATTATTCGTTAGCATGGTTAACTCAGATGCTCTGTTGCAAACTAGAGCAAGAAATTATACCCCGGACCCGTAGCAGAAGTATGTCCTTGAATCATCTACCCCTCTCCACATCGAGAGACCGGTGTTTCGCGGACAATCTACCGAGAGCAGACTCAAGGCCTGATCTCCCTAGCTTAACGTAAGTCTAGAACAAATAGGACATAACATAAAATACTTTCCTAGATCATATAGAAATACAAATGAAAGAGTAGATCATTTACCTTAGATTTCTAGATCCCTTTCTCCTTCGTTGATCCAATGCCCCAGCGCTGCCAGATCGCAAGTAGCTAAACCCTATTGAACATGTAATAGACCACGAGAAGTGAAAGCATATATCTCATATGATAGATCTAAGCTAACAGTTAAGGAGGAAAACTCTAAACATCATCAAGGAGACAACATTTATGGAAAGAAATTACATTAACTGTATTGAAGAGTGAGGAGTACAATAGAAAATAGGATTACAACCATAGCCTTAACGCTGCAAGCTCCTTCCAACAAGCCATGCCAAAGCTCCTAGAGAGAAGTGAAGGTTCTCCAAGCTAGAGTGTTAGATTTATTGGGCTTGATTTCAACAACATAAGAATACCATAGACTACCTCCCTTGGGATGGGAGTGAGCTTCATTTAAATAGGACTAAGTGGATAGGGTATGGATAGGATAGGTTGATATATGATAGGAGAGACTTAAGGGATCCTTCTAAGGTGTTAGGAACCGAATGCCAGCTCTCCCAAGAGGTTAGGGATAGGGTCCCAAGTCAGCAAGCTTCGAGAAAGGGCTCGAAGGGCTATTTTTTCCTATTAACTGACATCGTCACACTCTGTGATAGAGCAAGATGCGACGTCGCATGTTGCATGAGTGAAACCTGCGACGACCTCTCAAAACCTAGTACAAATGGGTACAAATCCTTCCAGGTCAATTACTTAGTCAAGTTAACTCCAAGGGTGTATACACTAAATCTCATGATGGGAAGATTTTAGGTGTAATAACCAGTGGATCCCCTGCTAAAGATTCTGAAAGGTGTCTTCAAACGGGCTGTGCACAATCCTAACGCGAGGGCTGCTTCCAACTACAATGTAGTGGAGGATTTAGCCCAAACCCCTTGTGCCATGTCCACCCTGGAGGTACTGCAAAGTTTCCCATTGCAACGCAGTGCTCTTCTGGCAGCGATTGGGAGTGTTGATTCGTCCAACATGCTTGCACGCTTTGATATGAAAGATATCAAGTTCTGATTTCCATATCACATCGCTCTCCAGATAGAGGTCGTTCATGGTCCCACGACCAATCGACAAGCTGTTGTAGATGAGGGCGTGTCCACGTGTGTAATGTCTATTTATTGCTGGAAAGCTTTAGGTGAGCCTGAGTTAGCTCCCTCGAACATGATACTTACTACCTTTGATGGAAGATCCTTTCGTCCACACGAAGTCTTATCATCCTTCGATGTCGAACTTGCAGAAAAACTAGTATCAGTAGAGGTTGAAGTTCTGGATGCCCCACTCGATTACAACTTGTTGTTGGGTAGGAACTGGACATATGCCATGCAGGAAGTGCCTTCAGTTGTCTTCCGGGTTATAATGTTCCCGCACGAAGGAAAGATCGTCACAGTCGATCAACTTTTGTTTACCCGGAAGAACAACCAGACTTCATCGGATTCATCTATTCCGTTGATTGATCAATCCAGCCCAGTCATTGAGAGTTTGGGAGCAGGTCTCTACGGGTCATTAATAGGCACTTTCCTACCTGCTCCCACTTTGTTTATTGGTTCTGAAGAATGTTCATCTTCTGAGACTTCTACAGTCCGTTTAATGACAGATCCACGAACTCTCTCAACTGAATCAGAACCAGTTGTGCCTATATCTGTTGCATAGGTAACCTACTTGGATTCACAACAAACTGCAACAGAACATATCACGACTCCATTGGTCTCTACTGAGTCAGATATGGACTGTGCTCCTGCATGGTCATTAGAGTCCACTCACTCTCCTCATTGTTTAGATAAAATTTTTCCCTCTAATGAAACATTCTTGGAAGCCATGGTAGGCTTGGACCACTCTCGAGAAAATATGTACCCCAGGTCCTATTTACTTCCCGTTCTGAACTTGATGGAGAGAGGTGAGTTCTCTCCGAGACCTAGTGAGAATGTTGATTGGTCCTCTATCCCTTCCACTTCACAATCTATTTTTGTCGAAGGGAATAGGGCGAGTACATCAAGAACCATCCCGATCAATGTTTCCACTGAACCAGGGATCATGGAAAGTATTTTTATTGAAGCAGATTATTTTCTTGATGAAGTAGTTATGTATACCAATCTTTTCAATGATTTCCGTGACATGTTTGTCCGGCATCACGAAGAGGCCGCAGGCATTGACCCTACTTGAAGAAGTACTACGCATATGCACTTGTTCTTTTTCAAGTATTTTTAGCTGTACATTTTGTAGAGTTAGCTTTGTTTACAGTTGTAGTTACGTCTTATGCATCTTTTGCTTTTTTGGTGTTTTAGATGTCAATTGAACACTTTATAGGGTTTGCTGAGGGCACTAGACGCCACACCCGTCAGTTGACCGCAACTGCTTGGGTTATTTACTCACCACCTGGTCAACTGGTGTCTTTGGGAGGGGCTTGTCTAGGTCCCACAACGAACAATGTGGCTGAATACAGTGCAGTCATTGAGCTACTCCGAGATGCTCTGTTTAATGGCATTTCACATTTGGAGGTACGGTTCGACTCACAGTTAGTTGTTTTTCAGTTATTGGGTGTTTATCAGGTTAGAGATCCTACTTTGCTATGTCAGTTCATGCGTGTTAAGATACTTGAGAGATAGTTTGATTATATAACATATCAACATATTCCAAGGAACTTGAATGCATTAGTTGATTCATTTGCAAACTTTGTTTTAGATTGGCATTTGCATCATTCACATACATAGTAATTCATGCATAAAACATAATAACACACATGTAGATAACCGATACTGTATATATATCCGATAATGTTTAAAAAAATAATATGAGTTTGGATCATAAGTCTGTCACAGAGTCATGTCATAAGATACAAAATTGGGTTCGATGGCCTCAAAAATATACATAGAATATCCTTCTCCTATGGAGAAGGTGGGGCCTCATCTGCCTCTGTTGCCTCTTGGTAGCAAATGACCAGCCTAGCTACTTTCCACAGCAACCTAATCCAGGCTGGGGGCACACCAACTACATCCTCCTGCATATCAATCGACATCGGCTCAATCCGATGTGTAGGAATGTCATGAGTCAACCGACTCATCTTCCTCTCTATGGTCCCCAACGTGGCATCAGCTGCACCCACTTCCATTGGTCTCACGAAAGTATATGGGTGTCCCTCAGGGTGCACTGGTACAACATCTGCATTTGACACTTTGTTTCAGTACTTCGAACTCATCATAAAAATCATATATGCAAAAAATTGGAAAAATTAAATAATTTTTCAAAAAGCATACCTATCTCTCCCCAGGATTCACCTGGAGGAAGAATCAGCTCAGGATCACCGCGGAAGTCCATACTAGCATATGGAAACTGCTCAAATGTTGGCACTTTTCTTTCCCACTAGCCCCATAAATCATCCTCGTGGTAGCAAAAGTTGCTCTCACCTCCACCTTGGCGGATAAATATTTCACCCCAACGAGCCAGCCTTGGCTCACGAGGGTTGACTGGGGGAAAAGGCATGCCCAAACTGATATCAGGCACTCTCTCAAAGAAGAAAGTGCAAAGTATGCTCCCATATCCAAAGTTCTTCATCCCCCCGGTCTTACATCCCGAGAGTTGAAGTTTCATGTTTGCCAAAAGACTAGTACACCAGTCATATACATGCCCCTGCAAGCATTCAATACCAATATGCATATAGTGTCTCGAGGCTAAATTTTGTGTAGCACTCCCTCCCATCCGATTCAGTATACTCACAATAACTTTGAGAGAGAGGCTGACAATGGTCGAGATGAGCACTTGACTACCGGATTTTTTTGTTCCCGGTACACAGTAAGTATCCACATATTCTTGTATGGATAAGGCACCCACATTGCGTGAGGACCCCTTCAGATTCACTTCATCTCCCCTTCGAGAGAGACCCATGATAAAATAAATTTCATCCATGGTGAGTTCTAAGGTTTCTCCCCGGATATTAAATACCATGGCATCTGCATCCCAATACCGAACAAGCCTCTGAAGCAAGCGGTTTTGTGCCCTCATGTTAATGGTTCTATAGAATTTCAACAACCCACACCTTCGGAGCGTATGAAGAGTCCCTGGATCGTGCAAAGCTATCCGATCCATATCCTCATGCTCTCTTTCTCTCCAAACAAGTACCATCCTGCCAAGAAAAGGTCAATTTTTTAGCCCTCATCTTTTTTTTACCTCATCTTCAGGGGTGTGCGCTATTGTTTAAGCTACATAGGCACGTTTGAGCGCTACTTTCCTTGAAGGAAACTAGCGCACACTACCAGTATGCCCTACTTTCTTTCATACACAGTAGAACACATGCAAAATACGAATTGTGCATTGCTAGAAAATGATTTTTAACCATAAAAATTGACAAAAAATGCATTAAATTGCAAGTATTGGCAGAAATAACTTACTTGGTGGAGACGGAAGGTCAATTGATGCTCCGGTTTGATCACAATGAGTGGAAGAAGATCAAGGGTTTGATCCAAATTTTCCCTACAAATTTCCAAAATGATATTTGAGTTTTCAATTTGAAACTAATTATATAAAATTGACTTTAATTTTTACCCACTTTTTTCAAAAGTGTATAGTTTCAAGTTGTGCAAAATTTTTTCTATTTAATCACTCATATTTTCGATACTTTGGTGAGGTAATTTTAACCTAAATTTTTACTAGCATCAAACCAGACAGGACTTATTTTCTTATTGATAGATCATATAGGTATTATACCATTCGTATTATGTTAGTGAGAAGATTTGTCGATCATTACTAATGCGATTGTTGAGATCCTATTCTTTGGCAGGTCATGAACATACGATCCTAGAAGCTGTCTTTTAAGTTGTTTAAGCTCTTGTTTTGACTATTGAAAAACTAAACAAGATTGCCGAACAAACTTGGCCTCTTCAAGCTCGTTAAAGGAATTGAAGGTCCATCCGCTTAGGTATAAGTTTAACACTTTTCCGGACCTTTGCGGATTAATTACGAAAAAGAAATACTCTAGTCACCCGTGGCTAGAAGAGTTCTTCTCTCATTGTTTTATACTTTTTCAGGGGAGGGGACTAACTATACGAAAAAGGACCTTTTGGAGCCTTCTTTAGGTATTTCAGGCTCTCGAAACATGAAAACACCAAGCGAGCACTCAACTACTCAGGCTCGATGTGAAATCCACGAGAGGGTATATAGAGGATTGTTTAAGTTTTTTAGACTCTATAAACAGGAAAACACCAACAAGCATTAACCTACTTGGGATCGATAATAAAATCCACGAGTAGGTGTATGGAGTTATTGTTTAAGTTTTTCAGACTCCTTAAAATTGAAAACACCGGCGAGCAAGAATAGATCTCGACTCGATATTAAAAACCAGAGATCAGTACTATAGAGTATTCTTCTATCTCTTCTTCGAACTCTGTAAACAATGAAAAAGGTCCTGAGTCTTCCTCCCATGGGCTCGTTAAACTCTTTAGATGGTTGGACTTATTGAGTTTTCTTTTCTTCTTGGACTCATTAAAATAACAAGACATATATTCTTTTACCAAAAAGAATAAGGGATAAGAAGAGTATATCACATCTTTTCAGTTTCAAAGGTAGTTATGTCAGTTATGTCCTTGAACACAGCACCTACTTGAGTATATCATTTCAGTTGGGTTTTAGTTTTTGTCCTTAGGGTAAACTTGATCTCCGAGTTTTTACTCCCCCGGTTGGTTATTCTTCCAACCATATGGAGGGTCCGTTATGTCTCCTACATTGCAGACTTATATCATTTCCCCTCATGTTGAAAACTGCCTAAGTCACTTTGTGTCATGCTCACTGTTCAAGGATACATCCTGTGTCGGCCATTCTGCAGTTTACCTTGACTTCATGTGTCGGCCATCCTGGTGTCAGTTTGTTTCATCTTGTTACTCGTCCTACTCCACATCGACTCATACATGTGAGTGTTCCTCGTGTTGGATGATGGAGGATGCATTAATGCCTCCCTTCCAGCGGACTTCTTCCCATCGACTTCAACTCATTATGCTCTAGTAACACAGTAGAGAGTTTCGGTTAGTACCTTGGGGATTGCAGTCATCATTGGTAGTTTCCCTCACTGTTGAATAAATGGGAATACATCAATGTCTCTTATTTGACAGGTTCCTCAAGTGTTCGACTTCAAGTCCTCTTATTCACACTTGTTGGATCGTGCTAGGTACCTTGGGCCCCATTATCATTATCGATGGAAGCCCTCACGTTTGTTAACGGTATACATCAATGACCTGTAATCAAATGATACCCCCCATGTTCGACTTTAGCTCATTTATTTGCATGGTTAGGGTTTGTACCATGGATTTTTTTGGATGAAGACCTTGGGACCATGATAGCATCACCATATTTATGTTATCCCCCAAGCTGCACAAGACTGAGCCTCACTCATTTTGGCTCTTCATGAGACATATATCCAGCTTGTTGTTATGGCTGTGATCTCTCTTTTGACATGGATCCATGCTTGTATTTCAGTGGCCATGCTCTATATATACATCTCCTAGTTATGTATCGGAGATCATGTTACACATCTATATGATGTCAAGATTGTAATTGCTCGCTGACCTTGATCGTTGTTTCAGGTGCTTTTTATGACTTGGTTCTGTGGTTTCTTGCTCCTCTTCTGACTTGGACTTATAATGTATTTCGGCCATCATTTCCCTCTAGCCTCACACATTAGGGGGCATCTGTTATAGGTCAAATATGCACTTCTCCATCCGTGATCACATTATGTTGTCGATCACACAAAAGGACAACATGGGTTGAAGAGCTAGATTTCCCTGGATGATGTATGGACTGAACCTACCCTCTTCAGCTGGGAATTTCCCTGATTTACCTGATCTTTTAACATGTGCGCTACTATGTGGGCAGAAGACTAGCACACATCTGCTAGTATGCCCTACTTTGCTCAAGTGAAACTAGCGCACACCTTGGAAAGGCTGCAGGTGCTTGTTGCAAAACACTAAAGTTGCGTCCTGTGCGCCCCTATGCCTTGAGGAAACTCATGCACATCTTAAGATGAAATCAAAAATATATTAAATTGACGAATTGGGATTATTTGAAGTTGGTTCTGCAACTTCAACCTCCCAATCCAACTACCTCTCAATTCCAACTGCCTACCTTGTCCCATGAATACAAGGAGGATCCATGAGAGAGGGACCTATAAGAAAGGCTTTAAGAATTGTTACGCTGGAGGAAAGCCCCAAGTCATTATGAAGAGCAGGATCCCAGGACTCAGTTGCAGAAACATCTCGACACGTCAGGTATATTGTACTAATTCATGTTTCTTTGACAATAAAAAGGTCGAAATACCCTTCCTATCTACCTCATGTGGTGAAAGGCTAGATACTAGTAATCAAGAGTCTAAAAGGAACAGAAAGAGGAAGAATAAGAAGAAGATGTAAATACAAGGGGACATGCTGCCAAACATTGCAAGTCATGTTGGGGGGGAATTCCGCAACCAATGCAAGTCATGCTAGGGTAAAGTCGCCAATCACTACAATTCATACTGGAGATAAGTCACTAGTCATTTCAAGTCATACTAGAAACAAGCAACCAACCACTACAAGGCATGCTAGTGCCAAGAAACCAACCATTCTAAGTCATGCTGGGGTAAAACAACTAGCCAATGCAAGTTATGCTAGGGGTATTGATATTGTTGAGAAATATAGAAGAATATGATGCAAGCCCAAGTTTCCTTGTAATATTTGCAATGGATATCACCTTACTCATTTATTCCTTGCCATTCCAAAGCTACAAAGAGTGTGTACCATGTCTCAAGAATATTCTACTCTTGAGTAACCTATAGTTTCCCAAGACCCCATTCAATCCATGGTTGATAAAGTGGTCGAACTGATGCTATATTCGATCTATCCCACTCTTCCATTGGAGAGTGAAAACATTAAAGTGGTAAAATTGATGCAATATTCAAGCAGTCCCACTCTTCCCTTAGAGAGTGACAAGATTCAAGTGGTCAAATTGATGCAATCTTTGTTATCCCCACTCTTCCTTTGGAGAGTGATGTGGATACTGCTCAAGTTTTCTTCGTTGCTACTTCATAACTATTTGGACAAGGGGCCACTCCATTCACTTTGAATGAGTTACCACCAAGCTATAGGATTGCTTCCTTTGATTGGAATAGTCTAGATGGGCCATGCCTTCCTTCTTTTGCACCCTTTTAGATAAGGGTTCAAGTTAAACACCAAATGGTTTTTTCGATGTATTGTAGATGAAGGAGCCTCTGTAGTATTTTATCTGCATATGCTTGGAGAGGTTTGGGTTTTCCCAAGCTTATGCAGACTGCTAATTAGCCGATGGATTTTGATAGAAGACATAGTGAATCTTTGGTTTGCTTCCTCAATTTCCTATTACCTTAGGTGGGAAGACTATATTAGTCGATTTTATGGTTATAGGGGGCCCATTGGACTTCATTATGATCCTTGGGAATGATTATGTATATGTTATAAATGGTTTGATGGCTATGTTGTTTCGTGTGATGTTTTTTTCTCATAATGAAAGCAATGTCACTATTGATCATCTTGCATTTGTCGATCCTTCTCATTTCTCGACTTTAGACAAATGATTCCCTTTGTATGTTCCTATTGTTTCGGTAGAATCTATCTTTCCATGAGTGAATTATTTAGCCTCGTATCCCTTGTTTCCAAACACTACTAAGAAGAATCCTTTTCATTCATGCTCACTTTCTTGGGAGCTGGTTTTGGTAGCTAACTAGGTGATTCATCTGATGGGGGCATCAAAGCTTGTTCTTGAACTTGTTGGTCCAAGTGAATGTTCTGGCATGTGTTCTCTATAGGATGACATCCTTCCCTTATATGAATCTATCCTAGAGGCTATGATCAACTCTAGCATTCCTTCGAATATTTACATCCTTTCCAAATATCATCTCGCTGGATTGGACCCAGTTGCAAACAAATCCAGTCCCAATTTTCCTTTTGAGTCTAATCTCATTGTTTTTGGATCCTCAAATGGTGGAATTTTTGAGTCTTTGGTATCTTCCATTGAGCTCCAAGTTGGAATTCTTTATGAGTTTGATTATTTTAGTATATTTTTTGACTCCTGCGATGATGACTTTATTATCGTAGACTCCATTATTGCTTCCAACTTCAAACTTCCTCATGAGTTTGATCTTATCGATTATAGGTCCTCAGGCCTTAGTTCTCTTGAGTCTTCATTGGTAGAATATACCCTTGTAATTAATATTGTTGAAGACATTGAATGTAATGTCCCCAATTTGAAATTTTTCCTAATTTAGGCAATTTTAGAACCTTGGATTGGTGAAGCTCCAAACTGTCCAAAATGATCCCAAATGGTTTTGAATTATGTCCAGAGTGGATTGAGGTGTATTATGACACCATAATACATCTATAATATTCTTGTACACCTTCTAAGTGCTTCATCAACTTGCATTTACAATTAGAGAATGAAAGGCAAAATTACTAGGAAAATCGATGTTGAAACCCCCAAGGGTAGATGGTTCCAAAAGAATCCTAAGGATTCCAAATTGGGGCTGAGAGTGTTTGGAGGGTATTAGGACATAAAAATGAACCTAATGGGTGCTTATAAACTATCAAAAGACTTCTGAAACATTCATTTAAGTTCAGGAGAAAATAGGGAAATTTACTAGTAAAATCGAGGTTCAAATCCCCCAAGCATAGAGGTCACTAATGGCTTCCAAAATGCAGTACGAACCTCCAAAATTTCAGAACAAAGACATGGATTAGTTATATGACTTAAATGGGCACCAAAATTCATCATAAATCAGTTCCGAAAGCCTGCTGCAACTCCCATAAATAAGAGATTGGTAAACATGACTTAACATGGGGGGAAATGAGAGAAAAACTCTATAACTTGCTATGAAATTTGTGAGAAATATTACAAGGACTTGCGTAAGGTGTATGAAAATTCTTCAGTATATTAATGGATCTCCAAAAATCAATAAAACCACATATATTTACTGATACAAGTCGATACCAAACAACTTCAAGCTCTCTCAACAAGATACATGGGAAAATGGCTCGAATCTCTTCCTTGAAAGTAAATATCACTTGAAATACATAATGTTTTGAGCTGTGGCCCTCATGATATGATTATTGCAGAGATATATAGTATCTAACATGTACATAAAGTATAAATATTAGTCCTTCACTAACTATGTGCAACAACAAGTGCGCTATGCAAAAGCTATGGGGGAAAATGGCACCATTCATACATAGTTTGGCATTTTTACATGGTTTTAATTGGATATTCGACTTGAGATTCATATTAGCATAAAATAAAGAGTTCAGAAATCATATTACAAATAAATGGGTCCTCTTGGACTTCCACAAAGAGATCATCATCTCACCTGTGCGCCCTTCATCCAAGACCAAGAATATAGAGAGAAAAGTGAGAGAGATGTGGGAACAAGTTGAAGGATAAATGTTCATGAGCATCCCTGTAGCTCAAACCTACAACAAATGACTCCATTGTAGCTCCAAATGAAAGGTCTGAATGTCCTCTCCAATTTCTAATTAGGATGGGAATCTTTCACCCTCGAAATTGGTACTAAGGAAAGTAGAGTAAACACTCCACTAGCATGGACAAGCTATGCTCTCCAATTTTCAAAATGAGAAATGATGAAAATCTGGTCTCCTTATTTCTTCTTGTATTTTATTAACCTCCAAAGGTCTCCTTAGCTCGAATTCCATCCAAGGGACTCATCCCAACTTGAGTTAGGGATAGATTCCCATGAATGCCACTTGCCCCACAATTCCTAGTCTCCCTCTTCCCTCAATTCGAATGGGGAATATTCTTGGCTGCAATAAATCCCTTGTATGCCCTCTTGGAGGCTATTTTTATACCTGACATGTAATATATGTCATATGTCAAAAATTAGGTCTGAAATTTGTCATAAGTGTCATATAATATTCATCATTGTTGTCATAGGAGTTAGGGAATCTAGCTCCAAGTTTCATAATTATTCTAAGATGCCTCTTCCTCTTCCATGGAAGTTTCTCTTCCACTCCAATTTGACCTTACATTATTCATGCCATGAATAATGGATCTTCAATGGGCCTATAATCGCCAAAGGATTGTCCTTTATCTGTTTTGGGAATCAATGTTATGAAGGTAGCATTATTTGCTTCCAATATCCGCCCCTTGATCCGAGATTCCTCCACAACCGCAAGTATATCCAAATCAAATAGGTCCATAAAATCCTCGAAGAATTCAGTAACCTAGCCATCAGGTCCGAGGCTCTTATCATGCTCTAAATTCCCTAGAGAATCCCTAACCTCTTTCATGGTGTTGGGAGAGGTGAGTGCAATGCTATCAGTGTCTGACACCATGGTGGAGTAGCCACCTAGGGTGCTCATCATCTGAGCCACCAAAACATCCTGTGGTTGTGCATAAACCATTTTGAAGTGGCAGGTACCCATAGAGCATAGATTGTGGAATCCTGATTGGGTAATACCGTTGTCATCCTTCATGTCCCAAATGGTGTTGACATATTGTCTATGTTTTACATGATTATGAAAAAACTTGGAGTTCGTATCCCCAGCCTATATCCACAGAGCCCTGCTCTTTAAACGAGCCGTGGCCTCATCCGCCTGCAAAATATCCTTTTGATGACGCTCCATAACCAGAATTTCCTCTTTCTGAGAAGCATAAATAAAACCGGTTGTGTGGGCAGAGTAGAAAGAATCCATAACTGATTCTATATGAGCAAGTTCTTCACTAATCTCAAGTGTATGCCTCTTAATCCAGGGGATTGATGCATGCTTAATATTTACAAGGTTATCATTGAATTGAGTGGCCGCTGAGGAAGAAGCAGTAGGATCATAAGGCTGCCACTTCCTTTACTATCATGTCACAAAAGGAAGATTCCTTTAACCATCTAGTGTTGAACTTGAAAGGGCTTGATGGAATTTTATGAGACTGACATAATTCCATGAGGATTGGGTGGTGGTCTAAGTCACCCCCAATCCCAATCCATTGACGAACAAGATATTCTGAACCCAATAAACTAGAATTGACAAGGAACTGATCGAGTCGCTTTGCAATGTGTGCCTCGCCATCCCTCATGTTCCTCCATGTCGGGCACATTTGGATCGGAGGTAACTGAATAAGAGGATAGGTGGAGAGGAGAGCACTGAAAATTTCCGAAAGAGGGTCCCTAACAGAGTGTGTTCCCCATATCTCGACATTCCCCAAGGTGAATTTGAGATCTTCGCCGATGATCAGCCGATCAACCTTCAATAAACTGTTAGCCAACAAGTTGTTCCAAAAAACCTCCCTCTGAGCATAAGGGCCATATATATTCACCCTTGAATATGTCAGTCCAGTCTACTTGGAGAATAACATAGAGCCAAGTACCAATCATAGGGCCCATGAGTTGAGAAGAAGAAATCTAGACGTTAACCAGCCTGTGATAAGGCCGCCGGATCTCCCATCTTTCTAATGCTTCTTCGTCTGATTCCCCGTAAAAAGGTTGGTCGGCTCAACCATTAGCAGCTCCGAAGACCTGGAAGATGGTCTCTTCCTCAGCCAAATCTTCCTCTGGAAACCCTGTTCACAGTTCCGAGCTATATGGTCGTAACAATGACATCCATTGCAATGAAATGGGATTTACTGGTAGTCCACACGCTGTGTCCAAATACGGCCTTGGACTTTGATATCAATTTCGTCAGGAAATCCCTCCCAAAGGTCCAATTCTGCCAAGACCTTAGCCACCGACATAATTCCAGTAGTGAGAAACCCCATGCCTGCTCTAAGAAAGGTCCCAAAAAGGTTTCCGAGTCTTGAAAGAATGTCAACGAACCACAACTCTGGGGGGAGGCCCGGAAACTTTATCCAAACTAGCTTAACAAAACTTTTCTCCACCATGGAGTCAAATAAGGGGTTCCATCATTTTAGGCTCAGGACAACTGAGTCCCATGCCCTTCAGCCAGACAATAGGGTGGTAGTGTCTGAATGTTGTTGTAGTATGATTCCCAACCATCCCTTGGTAAGGATATAGAGATGAGGCTCGTAGCCAAGCAGTGGAAACTAGTGTTGAGTCGTCTAGGCCCTGAAGGATGGTAAGTTTATGTGCCGACCAACAAAATGCCCAACCAAGCCATGTTACAACATGGAGAAAACCTCAAAAAAATCGATGTCTTCGCCTAATGCTAGGCATCTCTTTTTAGTTTTTTTGATATATGGTTTGGGATTATCACTACGGGCGGTAGGAAAAGTCTTCAACGTATCTGCATGAGAACTGGGAAAGCGCTCCTTACAAGTGGGATTTCTACCTTGACCTCTGGAAGGTTCAGTAGGACAGGTGTCAGAGTCAAAGGCTAGAGAGGGAACAGTAACAAAGTTCCCTGTTAACCCTCTAGAAAGTTCCATGGGTAAAAAACAAGGAAGAAAACTATGATGAGAAGATGGCACTGGCGAGAGTTAACTCGGGATGCCAAAAGAAGAACCCCGTTAAACCGCTGTCATCCAGTAGAGCGCCCAACCCAAAGCCGGACCCATGGGACCTAAAAACCAGGGATGACTAAAGACTATGTGGGGTCAGATAGGAACGTAGATGAATACAAGGTCAAGACTATCGTAGTCCAAACAGAGACATGAGAATGCCCGGGGAACCATTCTAGAAACAGAGAAGATCTCCCTGTTGAAAGCCAGAAAACCCTAACAATGTCGAAACCCTATTAGAGCCGAACATAAAAACCTTCCAAATATATATGTTATGTCAGTTGAAATGCTTAGACAATTGAGTGTGAGGATCCATGTTTAGCTTTACAATTTAATAAATAAAGATTGATTTTAATTTAATTTTGCTATGTTAATAATTAATTCATCATCAAATGAAATTGGGAAATAATGTTTTTAATGGTTATCTTCTATACTTATTCTAAATAATAATATCACATTCATATCAACTAATATGAAATTAGATCCATGTTTAGCTTTACAATTTAATAAATAAAGATTCATTTTAATTTAATTTTGCTATATTAATAATTAATTCATAGTGAAATGAAATTGGGAAATACGGTTTTTAATGGTTATTTTCTATATTTATTTTAAATAATAATATCACATGCATATCAACTAATACGAAATTAGATAAAGAGTCCATACTCCCAACAAAAATGAAGGAAAATAAAAATATATGACCAAGTGACACACATCTGTCACCTCCACCTCCACCTCCATCTCCATTTCCATTTCCATCCCCGCCACCCACCATTTCAAAATGAAAATATGTGTATGTAATGTGATGATTGGAGTTACAACGGTTGATATATATCATTCCAAAACACCCCGATGTGATCCACATATCTTATCTTAGCACGTACTTGCAATTGTCTTATATTGATATTCAAATTTCCAACCCTATAAATATTTAATGACAGATTTATTTTTCTCTACTCCAAGATAGTCACTTAACTGCTTCAATAAAGAATTATAATAATAATTAGGCTAAACAATTAAACAATGAATGAATTAGAGAAAATTATGGTTAAACAATGAACGAATGACTATCAAAGAGTCCCATTTACAATTTCCTAACAAATGTCTTTCTCCCTTATAATGATCAGGCCTTGAAGGACAACTAGTGCTTCCACCTCTTTGTTGGATGCATTCCATGGACCCCATTCATTCTCTTTTATTTTTGTCCATTGAGGTCATAAATGAATCCCTACACCCACAATTTCCACTCCTTAGTATGCATCTATTTTACTATGCTAACATTCAATCAATTTCACACCATCAAATACAAAAAATCAATGTATATATGAATTTAATTGTGAAAATTCAAATTAAATGTAATTCAAATTAATTGATTATATTTATAATAAGTGGTGCATTTCCAGTCCAACGAAATATTGACTTTGTATACAACATTGCAAGAAAAAATATCTACACATATAAGGAAATTAAATGAATTAGACATCGAAAGTTTGTTGAACTATTGTTATCTCCCTCGTAATCTTCCAAACCCTACTCACTTGTAAGAACATAATTAAAACTACAAGGAAAACAATTTCTAGTGGAGGTTTTTGCAGACTCTTCACAAAAAAGAGCCCATTTATATTTTTATAGTAGAGGTGCTAGTGGAGGTGAGTGGGCGGAGGTTTTAGCAGAGTTTTTTTTTTTGTGCGCATAAACATACAACCTGCACTAGTGCAGTTAACAACATGGCACACTGGTGTGTTGAATTAAGAATAGCACCAAAAACCAGTGCACTTAATTAGGAAGCACACCAAAGTCCAAAAAGATCAATGCCATTTCAAACAACTATATAATGTTTACTTCTAGGAAAAACTCAACGGTGTGTGTTAAGAACATAGATGCACTAGTGCGTTCAGGAGTCAAATGCACCATTTGAAAGACATAAAAACATAAATTCCAATTATTTTGAAAAGAAAAAAATCGGTGCTCTTTATCTACCTAGTCGCACCGGTGTGCTAACGTCAATTGTGCATCAGTGTGCCTAATGAAAAAAAGCACCAGCGTCAAAATAACTCACTGAAATTTGTAAAATTATGTTCATTTTATTTTCCATGGAAAACCTGTCCGGTGCGTGGGAATGATACTAATGAACCGATGCATTGAATAATAAAACACACTTCTTTACATGAAAAAAGTATACCCTCAACTGGAAGAAAACTATTTCACAATTTTTCAATCTGGGGACCCCTGTGTGTAAATATTTGAAGATGCGTCGGTGCACTACTAAGTATAATGCATTTGCTATAAAAAACATAATCTCTTTTCATTTTGTAAAAATAGAAATACTTGATGGTGCTCTCTATAATGAGAATCCCATCGGTGCACCACTATACAAGATGCATCAATGTGCCACTAAATCGAGTGCATCGAAATAGAGTTAAAAACATTAAAAAAATACCACACCAAATTACTCATTTCACCCATTTTGCAGTGCGACATACTCTAGGCCAACCTAAGCATTGGTGCGACACTCTTTTCCTGTTTCCCCTGCACATAATGCTCATTTGTTGTCATATTTCTCTCATGGTTTTGTTGGTTGGTGGAGTTGAAATTTTTCCAAACTGGTGGAAAACATAATTCGTTGTGTACGTGGAAACCATGCCTCCTCAGAGGGGAAGATTCCATGTATTTTCTTTATTACCTTTGCATTTATATTGTTAGCGGAGTAAAAACTTAAATTTTCCATTTTTAAACCAAAAATTAATAAAATATTCATGGTACTTGTTGTAATCTTGGCTCTCATCGTATCACGGGTGCACTGTGTATAAACACAAAGTGCACAGATAATGGGGGACAAATTTCAACTTTCATGCATGGTATTCGATGTGTTACCAAAAACGTAACACATTGAAATTAAAACAATAAAACAATTTTTAAAAACATGTCATGCACTATAAATATAAGGATGTACCACTAATGGTGCATTCGTACATTGAAATAGCACCATTTATCTAACAAATTTTTTTAGGGACATAGTGCATTTGAGGTAACAAAACGCACCACCATTGAAAACATTAAATTTTTTATAGAACAAATGATGCTTTGTAAATATACTGACACACTGCTAACTGTGCGTCAACATATATATATCGAGCACCAGTTAGTAAACAAAAAATTAAGGTCCATGGTGTGTTTTAGTAAACAAATTGCATCGCTTAGAAGCCATAAATAATATTTTGAAAAACATAGTGCTCTCTAAATATATAGATGCACCGGCATCACAGTGCGCCAATATGTTTATAGAGCATCGCTTAGTAAACAAAAACTCAAATGTCCACGGTGTGTTTGAGTAAACTCAATGCACCATCGTGAAACCATAAACATTATTTTTAAAAAAAGGGTGCTCTATAAATATATAGAGGCTTCCGAAATGGTGTGCCTTTGTATATCAAGAGCACTGTACAACCCACATAAAAATTTAGATTTGCGGTGCATTTTGATGAATTAAATGCACTGCCACTTAAAGCATAAATGATTTTTTTAACTAAGCAGTGCTATTTATATATATACCAAACAAACTGCCACTAAAACCATAAAACAATTTTTTAACTAAGGAGTGTTATTTAAATATATTTGTTCAACTATCATAGGATACTTCCAAAAGATCGAATACCTTGAGTAGCCACTCACACAAACATATCATAGAGAAACACACCGATGTTTTCACATGGTTTAAACCCTCGAAAGGGAAACACTCCACGACCCCATCCAAATAGCTACTTGAGGCAATATTATTATGCAAAGAAAAGAATATTACATATGAGCTTCTCATAATCAATCAACTAGCAAATGACCCTCCATGCTCTTTAAATAGAGATTATGGACTAGTCGGGTGTTAAGAGCCACAGATCAATAGTGGTTAAGATCGAGGAAAAGTTGAACTATTGGATCACTCTATGTCAAGATAATATCGTGACCATCAGATTACATATATACAAATGCATACTAATGCATACTAAAAAACACACTTTACCTAACATATATATTAGAACAAATTGATCTTAACTAAATCCTAAGTGTCTAAATATCCTGTTGTACAAAAAATATTCCTAATGACTGGGAAGTAAAGAGGTCACCCACATACTAATGAAATCAATCAAAGACCAAGGAAATAGCAGATACATAACAATATATTCTTTGTGAAAAGAACTAGGGTTTAAAGACAAAGAAATTGGTACCTTATATTCTAGAAGGTTGATCCAAGATTTTAAATCTTCAGCCTTGGTCCACAATCTTGTATAAAAAAACATGCAAAATAAATGCAACCTTCCTCAAAACATTTGTCTATATATGAATGAATAATAAAGTTAAAAGCACATACACATAAAAGCATGAAATAATTATAAACATTCAATTCATATACCAAGCACTAGTAATATGGGAAGATAAAAGTTTCTTTATTGGTCATGAAGATGACAACAAATACATTTCTCCATCATTTTCTTATGAGATGAGTGAACCCCTTATCTCATAGCCCTCCCTTTGTATTTATGACAAATCAAGGGGAGTGGTTTCAAGAGAAGATCAGTTAGGGTTAGTGTGGAAGTTAAATAACTGCCTCCAACTGCCCCTATTTTGATTTTACTTTTTATTTTTTCGTGATTTTATGAGGGAACCGCGAGTGAAGATTTACAATAAGTGGGTAACCCGCTAGGAAGCTCCAGACAAGTAGCGAGTGCAATTTTTTGGGGAAAATCACGAGTGGTAAAGGGGCCACCAACGAGTAAATCACTATATGTCAAGTATAGAGTCGCGAGTAAGTCCTGCAGTCATATCAAAAAAATGAGATGATCTAGAGAATCAGGGAATGACTAAGGCCACGCGCATCTATAGTAAATTAAGGCTCTTCCATCTGTCATAACTATAGATCTAGCTAAACTAGATTACCTATCTTAGAAATCAATAGCATATAACCATAAATAAGAACAGAAAGAGAATAAGCAAAATAATACACCATATATACGTGGTTCACCCAATTGGGCTACGTCCACGGGAAGGTTGTCTTCTATTATCTCCAGAGATCTCCTTCAATCTTACAAGAGAGCAACTACAAATAACCCCAATACAAAATAGAAAATATTGTGATCACAATACCATGTGTTGATACTATCTATGAGCGTATACCACTATACCATCATGTTGTTCACTATATCACTACCATGGTGATGTGACTCCCTTGAACCTATTATATACCAAGATATGTGGAGGAATTACTCTCACATATTGCATGTGGGATAATATAATTCTTCATAATAACATCTCTTTATATAATGATGGATATCAAGAGTATACTTTACCATACTGAATATGGGATATAATGTATTACTATTTTACATAAGATTGTGGATAACTTTTGACATAATACAAAGACATTATTACCTTCCAAGGAATATAATTAATATATTCCAACACCATCCATAGTGTCCTTTTGTGTGAACGACATTTTAGTGTCGTCACGGATGGAGAAGTGCCAATCTGATTGATAACAGATGTCCCCTAATGTATGGGGTCATAAGGGTAGATGATGGCCAAAATGCATTACAAATAGTGAAGTGGAGGAGCGCAAGAGTCAGAGAATCAAAGTTCCAAAGGTACCTGAAACAAAACAAAGGTCATCGTACAATATAGTCTTAACATAATGCCATGTTCAAAAGGATAGAACATGATATCCAATACATAGATGTAACTGATGTATATAGCATGGCCACTAAAATACAAGTGTGGATCCATGTCAGAAGGGAGAACATAGCCATAATGAACAAGTTGGATCTATGTCTCATGAGGAGCCAAAATGAGTAGGGCTTAGTCTTGTGCAACTTGGGAAATAACAAATTGGGATAATGTTATTATAGGCCCAAGGTCTTCAATCCAAACCATTGATAAAGGTACAAATCCTAAACCACATGAATAAAGGAGTTGAAGTCGAACATGGAGGATACCGTTTGATTATTGGTCATTGATGTGAACCGTTAACAAACGTGAGGAAACCCACCAATAATGAAAATGGGGCCCAAGGTACCTAGTACATTCTTACAAGTGTGAATAAGTGGTCTTGAAGTCGAACACTTGAAGAATATATTGAGTAATAGACATCAATGTATTCCCAAAAATCAACAGTGAGAGAATCTGTCACTGATGACCGCAAATCTCAAGGTACTATCCGAAACTCTAAGTATTCTTCCTAGAGCAAGATGAGTTGAAGTCGATAGGAAGATATCCATGAGAAGGAAGGCATTAATGAATCCTTCATCCTCTCACACAAGAAACACTTGGAGACTGAATTGATATGAAATAGGATTGATTACATACTGATATAAGGGATGGCCAACATGAGGAGTCAAGGCAAACTGCAGAATGGCCGACACAGGTAAAATTCTTGAACGATGAGCACAATATTGGAGTAACTTAGGCAACTGGAACATATAGGAAAACATGATAAAAATATGCCATTTAGGAGACAAAACAAACTCTCCATATGATCAGAAGAGTAAGCAATCAGAGGAGTAAACAACTTTGGAATCAATTTTATCTTAAAGCAACCACTAAAATCCACTGACTAAAAACAAGTGATGTGTTCAAGGAATAATTAGACTTGCTACCATAATATGAACAAATGACGGAGATCATTCCCTTCCCTTTCTCTTTTTAGGTATCTTTTCATTTTTTAACGAGCATGAAAGAAATAAAAGGAAGCTCGATATTGTCTTTCTTGTAAAATTTTAACGATTCCAAGGCAGTAAACTCGGGACCTTCATTTTTTGAACAAGCGCGAAGAAGAGAGAGAAGAATGATTGATAGAGGTCCAACCATGTGTAATTTTATGAGTCCATGGGAGGAAAAATCAAGACTTTCTTCATTATTTTATGAGTTTGAAGAAAAGATAGACTAATACTCGATAGGGTACTGATCCGTGGATTTTAATATTGAGCCCGGACCTGTTCGTGCTCGCTGGTGTTTTCATATTTAAGGAGTTTGAAAAGCTTAAACAATAACTCCATACACCTACTCGTGGATTTTATATTGAGCCTGGGTTGGTATCTGCTCGCAGGGATTTCATATTTAGAGAGTCTGAAAATCCAAAAGAGGACTCCAAGGGATACTTTTTCGTAAATTTAGTCACCTCGCCTGAAAAAGTGTAAAATGATACGAGAGAGAACTCTTCTAGTCACAATGAACTAGAGTATTCATTTTTCGTAAATAATCCACAAAGGTACGGAAAATGGTTAAACTTATACCTAATTGAATGTCTCTTCAAGTCGTTTAGCGAGTCTGAAGTGAACAAGCATACTCGACAATATTGTCAATTTTAAGGAGTCTAACAAGAGTGTAAAGAAAAATCCATAGGCGGGATCTCTATAAAAGGTGTTCGACAAGATGATGAAGATAGAGTATGCAGTTATTGTTTGCGGATCACAATATATTGAAAAATCTCCTGAAATGACAACTGACAGCATGGGCACCAAATGTAGCATGGTGTGTCCTCTAAGGTGGCCCGTGTAGGGTAGGTCCTAACCATGGAAGAACAACAACGATAGTGGGAAAATGGAAGGTTAATGTCGTAGTCCATGGTGAAAAAAGGGGTCCTAAGGCATAAGATGATAGTGAGGTATTAATTCAATGATACGTGCAACAGTAACCTAACCTAAATGCAATGAATAACAAACCTTTTTCACATAATGATGTGGACAAAACCTTATAAAAAGTGCCTTTTCCGCTTATTGACCTAGTCAAAACACCTTCGTTAGTGGTCATAATTAAAAAAATATGACATAAAAATCCACTTGAACTATATAAAGTGGGTAAAAATCAACAAATAATTACCACAAATAGTGAAAAAGGGTAGGACCAAGTCATTTTACCATTTTACCATTGCAAAGAGCAAAAAATCCCTAGGATTTCAATCCTTGCTTGCGACCGATTCGGTGATTGATTTCAAATTCCGTCAGTTGCAGATAGTTCCTATCTCTCTCCTTTGCATTTTACATATATTTTTGATGATTTTCTCTGGTATTTTTGAGTTTTATTTAACTTTAAAATTTTTTAAAGCGTACCTGTGGGTGTATAAGGTTGAATTAGTGGGTTCGATGAAAACCCACGGGTGAAGGGTTCTTCAACCGTGGCTAGGCCACTACTGTTCTAATGTACACTAGCTGGTGGCATAGTTTACATGTAAAAACTCAATGCTCACTCAATTAAATGAATGCCTTGCATATATGGTGCTTACATGGAGGGAAAGGGAGCACGAGGCAATGGATAGAGAGGCTATGCATGATCCATTGACTCTAAGTGCCTTACGCTGGTGTGATCTATTGAAATTTTTTTGCACATCAAATATGAGGGATCAACCCCATTTGCTTGAGAGCTTAGTGCATATATGGGATCCATATCAAGGAGTGTTTAACCTCCAAGGTGATATACTATAGCTCACACTAGATGAAATTTACTTCATCACCGGATTGTCCTGTCGAGGACTCAGAGGTTGTTAACCTCAAGAGCACTTTTTGTAGATTGGGAGCCTTATTAGTACAAGACTATGTAAACACTTATTGCACAACGACAATGGAAAAAAGTTCTACTCAAGTGCCAATAGTCCATATAGAAATAATTCCATTGAAATTCATAGTGAGTACCATAAACCAAGTTGGCGGTAGTGCCGCTCAACACTTGCTACCCTCAATTATATGCAAATCAGTGTGGAGTGCTTGTGTAATGTGATCTTTGACTGGTGCATAGAACCATTGGTGAACATGAAGCAACAAATCACTAAGTGTAATATGGGAAAGAATAAATTTTTTTGACATGGAACTATCTTATGCACATTCTTCTTCTTCGAGAGTTCCAAGTTTGAGTCCCAGAGTGGCCCTTCCATTAGTTGACCGCAGTGAGCCCAAAATGACTTGTTGGGTTGAGGTATTTGTATGATAGGGAGGTGGAGACACTTGTTCGTCTTATGATGATAAGGAATTCCTAGGATGGTGGATCCGACAGGTTCCTGCATTTGAACAGTTTCCTTACATTGGGTTGTATTTTCGAGGAGACCCGGAACTCATGCTCCCTCTAGGAGCGGCTTGGGGAAACATAGGTAACAATTTTCATTTTATAATATTCAATTTTTATGAATTTTATCATAGATATATACATGTATACATGTTTTGGTGATTTTAAGTATTAAAAACATACTTGATACAGATGTTGGACCAGTGAAGACAGTAAAAAACCCTATAGTCTTTGTACGACCAACAGAGTGGGGTGGAGCAGAGGCCATGCTTAGGACCATTGAGGGGAAGATGAACTAGTTGACACATGACATTCCTACATATAGGATAGAGCGCATTCCTATGGATATGCAGGAACATGTAGTCGGCGTGCTCCCTGCATGGATTAGGATACTCCGTAAAGTAGTTAGACTAGTTATCTGTTATAAAGAGGTCGTAGCTGAGGAGGTTGAGGCTCCCGCCTCTCCTTAGGGACATTTACATCATTTTGAGGCTATACGACCAATTTTTGTATATTGATATGTATATTTGATGGATCTAGATACTTAAACTCTTTTATTATTTTGGACCTATATATATACATCTATCGATTATATACATGTTTCTCTTATGTGCGCAGTTATTTATTTACTGTGTATGATACAAATTCCAGTCAAGTATATAGTTTGCATATGCATCAGTTATAGTGTTTTGGTTTCTTGAAATGTGTTGATATATAATCGAATCAAAATGTTTTTCAAGCAATCTAACTTTAAAGAACCAATGTAATAACGGAGAATCCTTAACTCGATACTCACCATTAAGTTGGGAAAATATTAACTAAGAGTCCAATCTAACTTGCATACATGAAATGTCATGGTGTAATGCATCTTAGAGCAGCTCAATAATAGTGCTATACTCTGCCATATTATTATTAGTAGGGCCTAGACAAGCACCTCCTGATGAAACAAGTTGACTTGTAGGTGAATAGATCACCCGAGCAGCTGAGGCGAGGTTACGAGTATGACGACTAGTGTCATAATTAAATACTACAAACCAATCAGTTGACATCTGAAACACAACCATAGGTACATGAGAAACAAGAAAAGATGAACTCTACACTATTGTACAGCTATTTATAAGAAAACGTATATGGGTTATGCATAATACTTCTTCAAATAGAGCCCATTTCTAGGCTCCGACATCTTATACCCATCATAATCGACCAATTCATATGACCCTTTATTCAAAACCTTGGAGACTACATAAGGTTTGAGCCACATAGACTTGAACTTTCCTGCCCCCAAAGGATATTTGTCCTGGTCGTAGACCAAAACAAGGTCTCCTTTAGAGAAAGCCCTAGGTTTAACAGACTTATCATACTAACTTTTGACTCATTTCTTGACTCGTTTCTTGTGTGCTTCATTTGCAATGAGCGCATATCGACGATGTTCATCAAGATGTTCTAGATGAAGCAGACGTTCTTCCAAAGCAGATGTCTTAGGTAAAATTTGAATAGCCAAATTTAATGACGGTGTTTCTCACTCAACTGGTGTGACTGCCTCCATCCCATGAACGAGTTGGAAGGGTGAAAAACTGGTAGCAGTATTTAAGGTTGTTCGATACGCCCAGAGATCCAAATAGAGAATGATATGTCAGTTTGACATACCAGCATTAATTGTGAGATGGAGAATGGTTTTCAAAGTTTTGTTTACTACTTCGACTTGGCCATTCGCCTGCGGGTAGAAAGGAGACGAGTGCTCCTACCTAAATCCTAGAATAGAAGTCAAATTTTCCATCATATTATTTTGAAAATGTTTGTTGTGATCCGCAACGATATCTTTATGAATAATGAACCTAGCGATAATCTGATTAAATATAAAATCGATTATAGTTTCATCGTTCTCCTTCACAGTAGGAATTTCCTCTACCCACTCAGTAAAGAAGTCTACATCAACAATAATGTACTGATGCCCCCCAATAGAAACTGGGTTTCATGTCATATAATCAACCCCCCACTTAGTGAAGGGGCCCACTACGATAACGAGGAATAAGGGAGCAGGATTTGCTTGCATATTTTTGTTGAAGAGTTGACATGGATGACAGTGCTTAAACACTTCTACATAATGCTTGAAGTTGGTGGGCCAAAAATAACCGTCATGTAGAATTTTATGAGTTGTTTCCAAGCTAGAAAGATGACCCCCACATGCTCCACTATGGGAATCATTAAGAACGAACTTAGCCTCTTCAAGAGTTAGGAAATGATGCAATATGGAATCAACCCCTTTTCTATACAAAGAATCCAAAATTATGAGGTAATTCTTAGCGTTATTTTGAAGTATTCATCACTCTTCTCTTGAAAAATATGGCAGAAACTTCAAAGTTTGGAGATAAATAAAAATATCTCCATAACAGAGATCAGAGGTAGAAATGAGGAAGATTTGTTCATCAAGGAATAAATCCTCTTCCATATTAAAATCCTCACTACTAGGTAACTCAGAAATGAGCTCGACAAGAACTAAGGTCTTTTTAGATTTACTAGACTGAAAGGTGAGATCAAACTCTTGAAGGATAACAATCCATTTATTAAATTTTCCCTCAATTATGTGTCAGGTTAAAACGTACTTAAATGAATTGATTTTTGCAATAATCGTAGTGGTTCACAACAATATGTAATGGTAGAGCCTTTGAAATGCATGCATAGCTGCAAGTGCCAACTTCTAAACATGAGAATAATTAAGTTCAAGTCTTACCAAAGCACGACTGATATAATAGATAAAGTGATCCTAAAGATGATCATCCTCCTAAACAAGAACTATGCCAACTGTTGAATCAGATACATCCAAATATAAAATAAAGTCTCGAGTATAATCTAGGGGACTCAACAAGGGGCATGATAATAACACTTTTTTTAAATCATCAAACAAGTTTTGAGAAGCATCGTCCCATAAAAATGGGGTATCTTGTTTGAGTAAATGCATAAACCCTTTCGTTATTTTCGCATAGTTGACAATGAAACATTTGAGGAAGTTGGACATACCCTGTAGACTTCAAAGTTATCTAATGTTGCTAGGAGAAGGAAATTTAATTATCTCCTCAACTTTCAATGGATTGACCATAATGCCTTTACTGGACATAATGAAACCTATAAGTCATCCAGACTTGACGGAGAACACACATTTATGAGGATTCAATCGAATCTTGTAGTTTCTACATCGTTCAAACACAAGTCGTAAATGGTATGGATGATCTCTTCTCTTTCGAGATCACGTGGGTAGATCATCCAGGTAGGGTTCAACTATATGTTTGATATCATGGAAAGCAAAGTTCATTGCTCACTGGAAGGTAGCTCCACCATTATTTAAACCAAAAGGAATCTTCTTATAGGAAAAGGTACCCCAAGGACAGATAAAAGTAGTCTTGTGTTGATCTTCGGGTTTCATTTGAATATGATTATATCCAAAAAATCCATCCATGAAAGAAAATATTTTGTTACCCGCATGTGCATCTATGATCTGATCAATGAAAGGCGTGGGGTAATTATCTTTAGGATATGATTTATTCAAATCCCTAAAATCTATGCAAACGTGAATAGTACCTTATTTTTTGTCAACTAGAACTGGATTGGAAAACCATTCCGTCATTGCAATAGGATAGATAAACCCGGCTTTCAAGAGCTTTTCAACCTCAGCTTTCACAGTTGTAGCTTTCCTTGGGTTAACTGGACGAAGCTTCTGTTGAACTAGTTTCACATTCGGATATGTCTTAATATCGTGTTCAACTATAGACGGGTCAATTCCTTACATATCCTCATATGAACATGCGAAGACATCACAAAATTCTTTAAAGAGATATGTATACATGCAAAATTCAGGAGAACAACTTGCACTGATGAAAATATTTTCCACGACATTAGGTTTTATGGAGATATCGATTAGAATAGTTGCTGATATATTAGCCATATTTCACTAAAGGGTTAACATGCTTATCAACATCCCTACTAAGTCTCACACGAAACTCCTCATTCTCAATTCTACCTAACTTTGGAAGGAAATAGGATCTATATTGATGCATATGTTCCCAAGGGTGATCAATGCCTACCATTGCTTCTAAAATGGCCTCATCTGAAGGAAAAACTGTGTCTAGATAGTCTAAAGAATGAGTGGATTCTACCGCCCATGCAGGTGCGTAATCAACATCTAACTCCTCGGAGACGGAAGGATTCAGGATGGCATCTATGGTCATTTCTTATAATGATTGATAAGAAACTTCTGCCACGGATCGTGGAACCATTGGCTCATTTTGAGTAGGTAAGATCCAAGGATCAATTTTATTAGATATTGTGAATACCTCCTTAGATACTAAAACATTGTTTCGAGTAAGTTGAACCAATTTAACTGACGGGAGCAGGAAAATCAAAAGTGCCCATAAGAAAAGAATATAAACGTACTCCCAAACTCTCGCTGGGTGGACATGCTTGATCAATCATTGGGATGTTTGATTCTGAAGACTCCTTTGTTATTTTTTCGGGTGAAGGAAAGTTGATTGACTATGACAATTCTTCCTTCGTGAGGAACATCAAGACCTAAAAAGCGAACGATGGAATAGCTTGCATTGCATACGTCCAAATCCTTCCTAACAATATATTGTAGTCAAGAGGAGAATCAACAACCTCAACTTCTACTGACACCGCTTTTCCTGCTAACTGGATTTCGAAGGAGGGTAAAATCACATGCAGACGAAAAGATCTTACATCGAAAGTAGTAAGCAGTGTGATTGAAGGGACTAACTCAGGGGATCCTAAATCTTTCCATCAAGAAATAGCCATTACACACGTAGACGCGCCTTCATCCACCATCATTCACCCAATGGTTTTAGAGCCATGGAATAATTCAATTTGGAAGGCTACGTGATACGACAACCAGGGTTTGACATCAAACATATCAAACTTCACCAACAAACTTGATGAATCAAGACTTCCTATTGTTGCTAGAAGTGCATTCTGTTGTGAAGGGAAACTTTGCAAAAATTCTAAAGTTGACATGGCACACGGAGTTTGGGCTAAGTCTTCCACAACAAAATATTTGGGAGCTTCCATCGCATTGGGATTATGTGATGCCCGCGTATAGACACCTTTTGGTATCTTAGGCATATGGCGACAAGCCTCTCAATGTGAAGAGGAGCAGACACTACAAGAGTCTCTTTGTCTTTTTGCGATGATTCTGGGGTATAATGTCTTGATCTGGTCTGCAATAAAGTTTCTGAGAGAATCATGTTGATATAGGATTGATAAGATGATGTGGCACCTTGGGTGCCCCCAACACTAGAGCTTCCAGAAACCATGTTTTGTCCTTTGGGAAAAGGATCCTTTAGGACTGTGGGTTTCTTTTGTTGTAGTAGCTTCTGGGATTCATCAATTAAGGGGCATTGACGAGTCAAGTGGTCTTCCTTTAAAAGTTTACATGGGAACTTTACTTTCTTCTTTTCTTTCTTACCCCGCTCAACATTGTGTCAAGTCCCCTCTCGTCGATCCAACGCAAGGAAGGGAACGAGATGCCAAAATATGGGATTTTACATAAGCTCATCCCCATTCATTAGATCCATACAAATAAAAACATATGCATGTGCATATCTATCAAACACATCAGAAGTAAAATTCTTCTACACACATATATCATGCAAATTCCAACATATTGATAACATTCATCAAATAATTAAAACCTTGCAGAAGTAAAACACATAAAAAAAATATACTCATCTTGATGTAATGATGTCCTAAGCAACTAGCTATGTCGCTGCAACATTCCACCCAACCATAGGCCAGTTGTGTTCATCAATCTATTAACACAACTGCCACCCTCGAGCTGGGCATGATATCTACAAGAAAAAGGGGACTCTCAAGCTCAACACAGCCAAAGCAATGGATACCCATCTCAACCCCAACATTCTCTTACAAAAAGCAAACTCAAAAACTTGGCATGGATACACATTTTCAACAATGGATTTACAAAATAGGGTCCATGGGTTTTCCCCAAATCATGGCACACCCAAAAAAAAATGAAATGTTAGATGGGGACTCAACCCTGGGAGAGCAAATCAATTTCAAAAAATGTTTATCAGCATTCAAGGGGAAGAAACGGCCTCTATAAACCCCCAATTGTGACTCTCTTCCTCACAGCCACTGTGCAACACAAAAACGAGTTCCCGGCTATGGAAAATGAAGGAAAACACAACAAAACCATGGAGGAAAATGCCCAGGAAGCTCCAAACTCATGAGAGAGAAAAACTGATGGGTGAAGAATAGATTGCGGAGAAATTTCATGGTTTCTTTCTTTCCAAGGAAGCCAAACACGTATTTCTATGAAGGGTGTCTTTCCCATACCCAAATTTGGACAGCCATACCTCTCCATTCCCCAAGGCATTAACTTCATCAACCAACTCTTGGGAGAAATGAATGATTGGGCACAAAAGTCAACATGGGTAGTTGAGGGTTCATGGGTTCTCTCATTGACACTTGGCTTGACTTGATTGGATAAAGGGTTTGAATATTTCCCTCCCAATTCCTTGTAAATATCATGCCCCCATCTCTTGTTGCATTGCATAGCTAGTTGTGGGCATTTATATGAAAATGCATATTTACAATTTCCATGGCTCACTATCACATGGGTAGCATAATATCAAATACTTTCCTCTTCAAGGTCGAGCGCTCATTAGCAGGGCCTTGGACTTGAGCTCCACGCTAGGAATCATACATAATATGCATACAACATTTACATTATAGCCCAAAATATCCTAAGGGTCAAAATGGGGGTATTACACATTGTCAGTGGTTTTGGGATTGTTTTGATTACCCTCCCCCTCTTGCCCTTGTTTTTATTACCACCGGGTTGCTGAGTACCCTGTTGTTTGGATAATACATTGTGTACAATCTCCGTTTTAGAACGGGAGGTGGCAACCGTAGTTGCCTCCACTGCAGAACACTTTACAGATAGCTCTTGCACTTGCTTGGCCAAATTTTCTAGATTCGACGAGTCAACTGAACCAACAATGCCATCAGCATGCGGTCCAGGCTTATGTTTGATAGGATTAGTAGTTGATCTCGATGTTTCAGGAATAATTTCATACAGGATCCCGGACTGAGAGTAAATCAATTCTAACTGTTGGGCTCTTAAGATGGCTTCCTCCTCTGAGGTAACCCCTGAAGTAGAAACATATTTAGAGATGTAATTTAAAATTGATTTCAAAAACCACTCTAAAACGAATTCTGGGGGAATCTCAGCCTTGATCATCATTTTCCTCCTTCTACACTCCTGAATGTGATCAAATATGTGAGTGGCCTTGTCTTTCCTAAATGCAGACAAAAGGTCTATTCCCGCATAAGCCGCACAGGAATTTGGAAATGGTTTAAGAATACTGTCGCTAAATCGTAAAAATAATGATAAGCAACATACGTCAATTTAATATATCATTTGGATGCTACACCGGTTAAGGTCCTTTGAAAAAGTCTCAACCGTATAGAATCGCCTTTCAACGAGTTAGAAGAGAACCACAAATGAAAAGTAGTGATGTGATCACTAGGATATTCCCCAGTCTTATGTCCAAATTTTGTAATATCTGAAGGAATCTTGGTTGGAATGGGATGCCAAGTAGGGTCGTGACGGACCGGATCGTTCATGAGTTTCGAAAGGTCTGGAAATTTTAAAGTATCCATAAATGATAACCGAGGTCTAGCAGATGGAAAATGTGTTTAGGGAGGTGGATAAGGAAATTTTCCTAATCCATAGCCCCTATAAGGTTGGTTGGGGTTTCCCCTAGCCATTGGTTGTGAAGTGAAAATGTTTTTAAAAGAGCTCCATCCATAAGCAAGTGGATTACTCCCTTGAGGCCCTCTCCACTGTGATTGAGTATAACAGTTCCAACTGAAAAATGAGTTGAAGTGGAAGCAGTGATACCGCTTCCACCAAAAAGTGAAAAGGGAGCACTCCCTACAGGCACATTCGATATCGGAGGACCTCGTGCTTGACTCCGGTGTTACTGGAGCTTCCCGGTTCACCTTCTACAAAGGTGGATTTACCTGAAGATTGGCCATTACGTCTAAATTTAACTGCTTTGGATAGTTTAAGACACCCTAACCCAAAGCACTAACCTAAACTAGTTGGTGATAGAACCTAAAAAAGAAAAGTTACTAATTGATTTTAAGTTAATGGTTCTTTTTAAGGCCGTTATATAGTCAAAAGGTAGTGGTTGTGTGCATAGTGATGTTACAACTGGAATGTAAGAACAACATGATAAGTGTATAATGAAATTGTACAATGATGCTTTCACATTTTTTGCTTTTTCATTTGTTTAAATTGCCTTTCAAAATCAAAGTACTGATAATGCAAACCTAATGAAGTAAACATTTTATTTTCTTTTTCAAAAATAAAGTTATGCAAATGCAACTACTTTTGAAAAAAAAAATGACTAGAATGCTTGCTAAGGAAACTACTTGTTTTTTTTTAATTTTCCTTTTAAAATATGAAAAGAAAAACTAACTATAAACAAGCATAACACACCCAAATAACAACTAAGTGTATAATATTCTTACCCTAAGCTCACAAGATCGGAACTCTATCCCTCTCGGAACTCTGAAAACAACATGCTCAACTTTTCAATCCAAACAAAGATTTGAATTCACTAAACTTGGTATAAGAATCTTTGAAAAATGAATTGAAAGATAAGAAAGATGTCCAATGGACCTTTTAGGGTCATATACAACCCTTAGACAAACCAACAACCAATGAAGGTCAACCAAAGCATCCAGAAACCAAGCACTAAAAAATGCAAGACTCAGATACAAACCCTAACAAGCTTCAAATCCAAAAGAGGTCAAAAGGAAGAGTAAATACTTAACACAAATAGTAAATTGATTGTATAAACCTTTTAAAGAGCAATGACTTGGGGTGGCAAGTGTGGGTGGGATACTCTTTGATCCCGGAGGAAATAAAGTCGCAGCCTTCTCTTGGGGTCTAGGTCGCAAGACAAATAATGAGGCATAATGGCTAGCTCTCATTTTCTCATTAGACTTGGCCTCCTCCTTCAGGATTGACAATCTCAGAATTTATGGAGACTTTAGACACGTTATTCAAATTATGAGAAGGGGTTCTGCTCCACAAGGCTCAAAAGCCCACAGATACATGCAAAGAATTAGAGCCAATGTTCATCTCTCAAAGGCCTCTTTTTTTCACATTCGCCGAGAGAACAACAGGCTTGCGGACTTAGTGGCTAATAAAGGAATCTTGTTAGAAATCGGGCACGTCAAGGACCTCAATGGTGCCATGGGGTTTCATTTCATTCCCTAAGTTAAATGCCAAGGGTCTATAATTTCATTGCAAAACATAAGGTAGGGTCCTTTGACTCGAGGGTCCTCCTCATCCCCCATTCAAACTTTGGTTATGAGCCTTCCCCTCCCTCCGTTGCTTCTGCCACACGCCTCCCCGACCATCCTCGCATTTGTCACTTGGCTCCCTGCTGTGCTGTCAGCTCCCACGAGCCATTAATAACTCCTCCATCCTCTTCTTTTCCTTCTTTCACCGCGATGGCTCGCCCTCCTCATTTCTCCTGTGCTTTGAGTCGGCTCTCCCTCTGCGATTTAGACTCCCCTCCTTCCCGTTCCCTTCTGCTACCATCGTTTAACATTGGAACAATGCAAAGTGTTATGGCGGCCATAGCCGCCCTGAGCCGCATTGTGGTAGACATTAAACTCTCGGTTCGCAGCACATACGACGCCATCTGTACCAGCGTGAAGCAAAATGAGGAGATGGCCATGGATCTTAATCACACGGTCTCCCAGCTTTCTTGCCAGGATTCGAGGATAGATGACTTGGAGAAGAATTTGTTTGAGCTGATGGGAAAAGTGGACATGCTGCAGGAAGACATGGCAGTCCTTACAGGGAAAACTCAGGGAAGTTATGTGCAGGAAACCCCCACGGTCAACCAGGAGATCAACCAGGAAATGGTGGACACAGCTTCTGCTCAGTTCAAGAATTATGGATAATTTCCAGCTTAGCTCAGGTTTCAAAATTTTGTATCTAATTTGCCAATGTATTTCTACATAATACTCAATAGACAGTTTATCAGGGTTTATCCTAGCTCCATTTTTAACAATTCTAGAAAGACAAAGTTCAGAGCTTGTAAAGCCATGCTGTTAGAAAACATAGTTACAATCTTTTCAGACATTTCCTCCTCTGTTATAAATCTTTTGAATGCATGTAATGAATAGCTGTGCACAGCTTTTATAAATACACCATATTTCCCTGTTACTGTTAAAAAAAAAAAAAGAGCAATGACTTCAAAAACCATCAAGGAAAAACCCTAAAAAATTAACCCTAGCAGGAAAACCTTAACTTACAGGGATACCCACAACTGTGCGGATAGCAACAGGCGAGCCACTTGCAAGTGTAAAACTTACAACCTACAGGTAACAAGGTAAAATTGCTACTGTAAGTATAGACAACTAGTGAGTATGCCTTAAAAAAAAAGATCAATAAGATCAAATTTTGGGCAGAGAGTAGTGGTACCAACCCTCTGCAAACTCCTCCTACAACCTAAAAACACACTCAGACTGAAGAAATCTCAAACAAAGGACTCCCAAAGCAACAGGGCACTCCCCAGTGGAGTTTCCAATTCTATTGTACGGAAAATATTCCTAATGACTGAGAAGTAAAGAGTTGACCAACTTACTTATAATGAAATCAAGCAAAGACCAAGGAAATAGCAAATACATAACAAGATATTCTTTGTGAAAAGAACTAGGGTTTAAAGATCAAGCAATTGGTACCTTATATTCTAGAAGGTTGATCCAAGCTTTTAAATCTTCAGCCTTGCTCCACAATCTTGTATAAAAACCCTGCAAAACAAATGAAACCTTCCTCAAAACATTTGGCTATATATGAATGGATAATAAAGTTAAAAGCACATACATATAAAAGTACGAAAGAATTATAAACATTCAATTCATATACCAAGCACTAGTAATATGGGAAGAGAAAAGTTTCTTTATTGATCACGAAGATGACAACAAATACATTTCTCCAGCATTTTCTTATGAGATGAGTGAACCCCTTATCTCATAGCCCTCCCTTTGTATTTATGACAAATCAAGGGGAGTGGTTTCGAGAGAAGATCAGTATACACAATTTATTTTCAACCAAGCTTTTAAATATGAACCATATATTCATTGCTTATGAAACTATACACACTTGTAGAGCTCTCTCTCTTTCTCTCTCTCTCTCTATATATAAGTAGAAGAAAAAATGATTTTTTATTTTTTTTATTGATTTTTGGGTGTACATAGTACATACATAAGTCTTTTAATTGTGGTGAAACTTTTTATTGCCTTGCTCATTTCCACAATAAATTGTATGGTGCAAGAGACCTACACATAAAAAAAAAATAAAAAAAAAAAATGGATTGATTAAGTAAAGACTTTCATTTTGATATTAAAGTTGATTTGTGTGAGTTATGCCCATTTTTTATAACTAAAAGTTACATCTTCCTGAATTCCGAGTTTTATAATTTTACACTATTATAATAAGTTGTGCATATACTTTTTAAATTCTCTTAATCAACATATTGTTAATTTTTTTTTTCATTCAAAAAAAAAACATTAACTTGCACCAACGTTGATGTTAATGTAGAAATAAAATACATAAAAACAAGTCTAGACAGTCTTCAGTTTTGCACATGTTCAATCTCTCTGCTTTTGATGTATATGGATGATTTTGCCATTTGAAACAAGAAATTAGTGTGTAATTCAAAACATGAAGAAATTAATCAACTTCGTTACGTGTTCCATGTGTTTGGTGTTAAACATGATTTATTTGTCATTCAGGAACCAACTCAAACAACCGTAGTCTCTGCCAAATAAAACATGCAATATGGCAAACGTTTAACATGATTTATTTGTCATTCACAATTTTGAGAGGATTCTTTATGTACTTTGTTACGTAACATTTATTGGTGTTATTCTCTTCATTTTTGGGATGAAAATCCATCACCAAAATCCTAAAAAATTAAGAAAATTTATGTTAATTATTTTGATTAAAACACTTAATATAAATTAATTAATAAAAAATATACATTAAGGTTAAATATACATGTTAACCATACATTAAATACTAATTCTTCTATGTTCGTGCCATGTTTAATTGGTTATTAAGCTTTTGGATAACGTGTTGGACTAACAAATCAACTCTAATTAGGCGAAGTCACTATTCGGGAGTGCCCTACAGCTAAGGAAGTGGGGTCATGTGAGATTTTTTTTTTTTAAATGTAAGATATAAAACAGTTTGAGAAATATTGTTTTTAAATGTAAGATGTAAAACAGTTTTTTTAATAGTGCGTAATATATTTTATTTTAAAACATTTTAATTACTTAAATTTGGTTTGTAATGATCTATAAATATTTATCAATTATAAATTAAGTGGCTTATTAATCATAAATTAAGTGGCTGTATTAATATTATTGTCATATAAAAAAAATAAATGAAGCTAATGTTTTATAAAACATGATTGGTAATCTAAGCAAGTATGACAGAGACCTATCGGGAAATGATATGAGAATTTAACCTAAGTCACAGCTTATCCATCAAAATGATCAGCTATCAGCATTGGAAGTTGTTGGGTAACCTAAGCCATAGCTTAACCATAAAAATGACCACTATTAAATTGTTAGGTATACAAATAAAACTAGGACAATCACTTAAATATGTGATTGTTAACCCATTAAAAAAAAGATTGCAATGCACTAACTTCATTTGTTGACAACGGATTTAAATAATAATTGAAAAGTTCCCTCAATGTGAATCGTTTAACAATTTTAATAATGTGGAACGACTATATAATAACTCCGAGCTTATAAGTAGCATATAAATCACTTCATTTTCGGAGACTACATTCAAGGTTGATTCAAATATCATAAAACCTCTTAAATTACAGTTTTATATTTGGGTGGATAACAATTCACCTGCTAAAGCAAAATCATATCTATAACTTATAAAATAATCTGATCCAAAACCTACTCTTTTGAGCATAAAAAAACAACCAAAATCTTCACTATGCTTCAAAGGGGAAGCAAAACCATATCTACAACTTATAAAATAATCTGATCCAAAACCCACTTTTTTGAGCATAAAAAAACAACCAAGATCTTCACCATGCTTCAAAGGAGTTTGGAAGTTGCAGGCTGACTAAAAGCTTTAGGAAAGTTTAAATACATCATAGTGTTAAATTCAGTCACTTTTTGAAGTTTTAATTTATTGACAATACTTCATCTCAATTATTAAACTACACTTAATTCATATTCTTACATGTGTACTCATTTGAGAACAAACCAGTTGAATCATATTTTTTAAATAAAAAACCATCTCTATAACAAGAACTTCTTGAAAAAACTTATACAGAAATTCCCTTAAAATTGAACATGTCAGGTATGAGAAGTACATGAGTGCAAAAATAAAATTAATACATAGAAAACAACAAACCAGTTGAATCATATTTTTTAAATAAAAAAACCATCTCTATAACAAGAACTTCTTGAAATTTTTTTAGAAATCCCCATAAAATTGAACATAAATTGAACATGTCAATATAGAAAACAACAAATTCAATGTGTTAGTTTTCTATCAATGACCAAGTTAAAACTCAAGGATGCATAGTTTCTCAAATTTAAGAGAAAATTGAATAACCATTTTTTTTAATAGTTCATTATATTTGAAAATAGAAGTGAAGTAAAATGTCTACGTAGGTTTTTAAATTTTAAGAAAATGTTTTATATATATAAAGAAGATGTAATTAACATAAAAATTGTTCATTTATACAAGCAAGTAATGAATGTGAAGGATCATAAATAAGTGTAATGGCAATCAATAACATTGTATTATATTTCATTATTAGTTATATGATTAATCGAAATGTCAATTGAATGAATTTTTTTATGAAAAATAGGAAACCAATAAGGGATTTATTTTGTTGATCAATAGCTTATTAAGTTTATCGAATAGGGGTTTTTAAATTGTGAAAAAAAAGTTCAATATATATTGTTGGTATTGGGAGGTGGGGAGTAGGGTATGGGGGTTTGTAGATATTGGGGTTATAAAAAGGGGTATCTAGTAAAAATAGAGAATATCTCCTAAAAAAGGTTTTTTTTTAATTGAAAATATGTAATGGGAGAGAGCTCAACAAAAGGATTTTGATAGGTATTTATCACTATCTAGTGAAATTAGGGGTATTCTTTAATATCCCATGCACAAAGATGCTATGGCATAGTGGGCTTCACTTTATAAACAATGGATGGTCCCATTGTAAAATCCTAGATAAAAGGAAGTCAAAGTTAACAATGGGAAAGTGGGAATTGAAAATAAAAATTAGAAACAAACTAATGAAAAACACATACTAAACATAAATGTATATTTATATAAAAGTATAAGATGTGTTTATTTAAATATAGATTTCAAAAATTAATGAGAAAGTGGGAATTGAAAATGAAGATTGGATGTAAATTAATGAAAAACACTTACTCAAAAAAGATGTACTTTTATATTATAAAATAATATAAAAATGTAAGATATGTTTATTTAATTATGGAATTCAAAAATAATAAACAAAACTACTTTTAAAACATTGTACTTTATACTTTTATATTTTTATACTTTTATGAAAGATGTATTTACTTAATTATAGAATTCAAAAATCATAAACAAAGTCAATATTTAATTATAAAATTCAAAAATCATAAACAAAGTCAATATTTAATTATAAAATTCAAAAATCATAAACAAAGTCAAGTCTCTTTTCTAAGAATATTTTACAACATAAATTATATGCTATAAAGATTCAAATTTTTATAAACTATTAATATTTGGAAAGTATAAAGATTCAAATTTGTATAAACTATTAATATTTGGAAAATAGAAATTAAAAGTGAAAATTAAATACAAATTAATTTAGAAAAAGCATGAAACAAAATTGTATATTTATATAAAATTTAAAATGTATTCACTTAAGTACAAAATTTTTTAAACAAATTAATATAATTATGTCATGTTTATTGTTTTAAAAGTGTTTTATAACATAAAGTCTGTAACAAAAAGTCAAGTCTCTTTTCACCTTTAATTCCTACTTTCCAAATATTAATAGTTTATACAAATTTGAATCTTTATACTTTCCAAATATTAATAGTTTATAAAAATTTGAATCTTTATAGTATATAATTTATGTTGTAAAACATTCTTAGAAAAGAGACTTGTAGACACACTAGAGACTATGAAAAGCTTAAAGGAAGAACTATAGGGTTGTAGGGAGGACAATGAAAGGATAACCAAGGCCCATGAAGAACAAAACTAGTTAAAAGTTTCCCTATTGTAGAGCTTGACAAAAATGTAGAGGAAATTACAACAGGGGTAGATTTCTAGTATTGCAAGAAAGATCTATCCGAGCAAGAAGTTAAAAAGCACCAAAGGGAAGATCTCTAGTGATGGGACATATACCCCATCTTAGTCATCTGACCTACAAATAACTTCCACAAAATACTCTATGGATAGTAGTTCAACATCTTCTTCTCGTAAAAGGGAAAAGAGAAGGCATTCCAAAGATAGGGGAATTCATAAAAGTGAAATTTGAGGGGCAAAATTGGGTTAAGAAGCAGAATCTTTGCTTCATGGTATTTTGAAGTACTTCTAGGTACATGAAATTATTTTTTAACTTAGATACAAACATATAAATACAATTGATTTTGATCTAGAAATTATTGCAAATGTGTATAACAATGCAAATATAACTAAGTTCCAAGCACAACTAAGAAAAGAAGAAATTTTGAAGTTATGTTTTAAGAGGAACTCCTAAGGATCCAAAACTAGGAATACTTTTAAAGGCCACTATAAAACACAACTTTTCATTTTCAATATATCTTAGCTCAAGTTACTAGAGTGTTTATCTTTCAAGAGGTGTAACAAAGCTACAAGTTGAGAAAGAGCAACACATGCTTACCAAATATAATATAAACTACAAAGAATAAGTGAACTTAAAGCTAAATAACTTAACCAAGTTCATAATGCGAGTCTTATCAAATACATAGAAGTATAAGGAACCCATCTTAATTATCAACTAAAAGTTGAAGAGCAAGGTTAAGTTCATGAAGCAACTCTTATCACAAACATAAAAGTATAAGGAACACATCTTAATTAGCAACAAAAATTTGGAGAGCAAGGCTTTGAACATGGAAAGGACATGGACATGTACATGAAAGGAAAGTGAGGTATCAATAATTGAAAATGTTGACATATATACAACCAAATTTGAAAAAATAATATAATAATAACTGAGTGATTTTTTATCAAATATTTTTATATTTTTTGTTAACAAATTTGTTTAGAAAATTAAAATATTTTTTATATATATTTTTTTAACAAATTTGATTAAGCAGAGGTGAACCAACCCAATCTTCATGGTTCTAAGTGCAAGTCAAAACCAGCTCCCATTGAATGGATTTGCACAATGCTAGAGAGTTTGATTGGTCATGAGTAAAATATAGTTTGGGATATTGCTTTGCAAGTCATTTTGACATTTTTGATATAAAGATTCAAATTTTTATAAACTATTAATATTTGGAAAGTATAAAGATTCAAATTTGTATAAACTATTAATATTTGGAAAGTATAAAGATTCAAATTTGTATAAACTATTAATATTTGGAAAGTATAAAGATTCAAATTTGTATAAACTATTAATATTTGGAAAGTAGGAATTAAAAGTGAAAATTAAATACAAATTAATTTAGAAAAAGCATGAAACAAAATTGTATATTTATATAAAATTTAAAATGTATTCACTTAAGTACAAAATTCTTTAAACAAATTAATATAATTACCTCATGTTTATTTTTTTAAAAGTGTTTTATAACATAAAGTCCATAACAAAAAGTCTATATTATAAACATTCAACAATTTATAAATTAAAATTAAAATTATCATAATAATTATTCACATATCTTTATGTGAAAAAATAATATTATGAAAATGAAAATAAATTAATTTAATTTATTTATTTTACATAATTTTATTTAAATTGATTCTATTTTGAATCAAATTCATTTAGTTAAACTTTGTTCATCAATCATTAATAATAATTTAATTTTAAGATTATAGTCTTCTCATGATTTAATTTTTTTTCATTAAAAAGAAATATTATTATTTGTTATTTAAAAATAATTAAAAATAACAATTATATTCGTGAAAATATCATTTTTATTAATTTCTCTGTTCTTAACTATTTCAGAACTATATAACAGTTTTTATATCTTTTACATAAAACTAAAAACAAACATCAAAACTCTATAACCAAAACTCTGTAGACTCCTAGCAAAATAGTCCATGGAGGAAGGAAAAAGATCCATTACAAAACCCCATACAACCAAAACAAAATCCTATACCCTTGCTGTGCAGAAATTCCAAAGAAAGTTAATTGTTCATTGTTACCTCTTAAGCTATAAAAGTCTTGGAGTAATAAAACACCTTCAACTTGCATAATAGTTTTTTGATAAATGTCAAAAACTGTTAGCATGTGAATTAAACTGGAGATAATCTGTTAACCTCCTAAGAAGAAATACGCTTTCTTAATAATTATCTATCAAACTGGCATAGTCAAAATTCCATTATAACACCTACACAGTCAACCTGATGCCACGAACTAACTAGTAATAACTTGCCCTATGGTCAAAGTTTAATATAAAAGTTAAAACTCAGACATTGTGCAGCTTTTCATGCTTATCCAAGGGCTTTTCATGCTTATCCAAGGGGAACCTTAAGAATTACAAAGACTCGCCATAAATGCCGGTTTTGAAACTTTGTTGTGTAATTTTGATTTTTAGGATGAGTGATCGTTCATCCATAGCTTATCGAGCGTTTTCATTCAGTAGAGGCTTTGTGGTGAAAGGGAGGAAGCTTTCATTCAGTAGAGGCTTTGTGGTGAAAGGGAGGAAGATCGCACACAACCTAGAACACACCAGAAGACAGATTTTTATTATGTATATTGTAAAATGATAAAGGAGGAAGACCGCACATAGCTTAGAACACACTAGAAGATAGATTTTCATTATGTATATTGTAAAATGATAAGTCCTACTAATTTCATAGTTTACTTTGTATTTTGGTATTCAGTTCACATCCAGTCTGTATAAGCACCTATATATTGTTGTGTGTCATAGTTAAGTAAAAGGATCCAGCCTACTTACTTGCATTCAAATTGCAAATTTTGTAGATGCTTAAGTTTTTACTTTCATCCCGTCAGAAAAATGTTATGATTAGTTGCTTCTGAAATTTGAAGTAACAGAGAAAGTCAGAAAAAAATGTTATGATTAGTTGCTTCTGACCTTTAAAGTAACCGACAAAGTCAGCTGAAACCATTTACGTTACAAACTTAACACATCGAAATTCCAACCAAACAATCTTGACACTTCTATCTGGTTCATAAAAACTCTATCGTATATAGATTTTGTGCACGTTAATACTGATCTCAATACCTTCGACGAGATTTACGTGTACTCATCTTTTCTCTAAATCAAAGATACCTTTCAAACAGATAAAAAAAATTGTATGATCAACTGTTTGTTTTCAAAAGAAGATTGTTCTGTGACAGTAAACTCTAACAACACTGTACAATATAGGAAATGTCTTTTAATGGCTACATTTAAAACATATATAAAATTATACAATTTAGATAAATTAAAAATTTTCTTCAATATTGGTATCTAAAAAGGGGTTTGCACCTCCAAGATTTGATGCTTCTAGATATTTGGTAGATTTACTTTTAAGATGGATCCATGCTGATTTATTAGAGAACTCTTCTTCTGCAGGGACACTGGCTATTATTTGTTTTTTCTCTGAAGCTACCATTAATTTTATTCAAAGTAGATTTTAAACATTACCCATATATAAAATTATACAATTTAGATAAATTAGAACCCTTCCTCAACAACATTTGTATTCTAAAAAGGATTTGTACCTCCAGAAATTTGATCTCTCTAAATACTTGGTAAATCTAGGTTTAAGATGTATCTATACTAATTTATTAGAAAACTCTTCTTCTCCAAAAACACCGTCACTATTATTTACTTTTTCTCTAAAGCTACCCTTAATTTTTTTCCTTCTTCAAAGTTTCTTCTTAGTCTGTAATTGGTTTCTTCCATATCAGACTTCAAATTGGCTGGTTGGCCATTGACTGAATTCTTTTTGTAAAGGAAGCCCAGAGAAGTATCTCAGTCCTCATGCTTTCTACTTTCACTTTTGCTCAGTGGCTATGGCATATACTATGGATATGCTTTATAGTTGTCGTTGATCCTTTTTCCTAGCGCGATAGCACTAGGGCTACTGCTTCTTGGTGGCAGCCTGGTGATCTGAGCGAGAGTGTGATTTGGCTGCAATTGATGTATGTACATTTGCAGTGGCATGAAGTCACTCTAGACTGCATGAAAACAAGTCTCCTGTGATAGCTTCTGGAAGTTGAGGGTTTTGCACAATATGTTCAATCTCTCTGCGTTGTTTTATGTTTGCGGATAATTCTAGATTGATAGAGATTCAAAACGAGGAACGGGAAGAAATTAATCAACTTCGTTAAGAATGAGGGGTGTCTTATCCGGCTCCCTGTGTTTGGCTTTAACGGTTCACTTTGTAACCGGCCCATCCAATGAACCAAACGCAGATGCAGAATATACTCCCATAAAGACCAACAAAGATGAATAAAATCTAACCCACAACCCAAAAACATTAAAGATAAAGATAAATTAAATCCAACCCAAAACTCACAACTCATAAAGGAACAAACTCACACAACCGTAACATATGCCAAATACAACATGCAATATGGCAATCGTTGTTTAATTTCTACATTTCACCTTAGCTATTTTGTCATTCACAACCTTGACAGGATTCTTTATGTACCATGATTATTGCAATGGAAGAAAACAAATGAGTGTAATGGTTTACAAAACATGACCTGCAATCTGAGTAGGTATGACAGAGATCCAGTGCCAGTAGGCAGATCATGAATGGAAACTCTGTATGGAAAGTATTGTCTGAAATGGACAAACCAATAAATAATTGTAGCTGGCTTGTTTCCACCGGGTATATAAAGTGTCCAGGAGATTGTTCTTACATCGTATAGTGTTACAATCTTCTGAAAAGTGTGTGTTTTAACAGAAACCGCCCCTTTTTAGCTGGGAGACGTTTTGCTTCTGGCATTTTCACATAAACCCATAAGAATTTAATCTAAGCCACATTTTCCATTAAAATGATTAGCATTGAAAGTAGCAAGTTATATAAACTAGAATAGCTATTTAATTTAAGTTATTAGTACTTGTTTTTCATGTTTAATTATAATAATATGTTGTCTATGACTTAGCTACATGTTACCTTTTTTAGTTAAATGGGTTGTTTATTTTGAATTTTGAACGATGCCTATAAAATCAATCTGGATAACGCTCGTCCCATCCTCCTTCAATATGGTAATCCACCCCAAATTCTAAGATTTAAACACCTATAGGTGTAATAAAATAGGCACAAGTGGATGAGAAGTTAAGGAAGACACTACACTGCCTCAACTACTTGTTATTATTGGTTTTCTTTTGCTGCTACCAACTATCTATTATCCATGCATCAACTCAGAGAGTCCGTGTATCACTATCATTTATTTTTTATATTATTTTTTCTATAATGGTTTATTTACCCATAAAATCAATTTAGACAATATACTTGTCTCATCCTTCTTCAATCTAAAAAAAACATATTTACTAATCCACCTTAAATTCTAAAATATAAACACTTTTTAGTATAAAATTACAACTCATAAATTCAAAACAAAATTATACCTATATATATATTCCTTTAATTATTAATTATAATAGAAAACACCAAAATCAAGTTCTTCACCATGCTTCAAAGGGTTTCAGAGATTTCAGAATGATTAAGAACATTAAAAAAAAAATACATCATAATTAATAAATTCAGTCATTTTATAATTTGAGGTTTAGGTTCGAACTAATGTAAATATTATTGATAATACTTCATCTCAAGTTGACTCATACTCACATATGTACTCAAACAACTCTGTTTTTATTTTTTAAATTAAAAACCATTTCTATTACATGAACTTCTTAAAAAACATATAAAAAATGCTTGGAAAATTGATACATTAACTTGAAGTTATGATGATCTATAATATTAACAATAATCCATTTGAATACATATCTGATTTTACTATTGGGAGAAATTATAATGATACATTGAATTTAGTTTTTGGTGTAAGAATAAGTCAATTAAATATACTGAAGTTATATGAAGTTATATTAACCGGAATTATTGTATTATTTCATTACTTTATATATTGAAGTGAAGTTATATTTAATTGAATCATTGTATTTCTTAATTGGATTATATATTAATGGTAAATTAAAATGAAAAGTAATGATGAATGTATAAATATTACTACTAGTAACATGATGAATTCAGATGTCAATAAAATGCAAAAACTTATGAGAAGACCCGAGTATAAAGCTCACACAACAAAGGCGGTCCACTTTATATACAATGGATAGCTCTATTGTGAAATCCTAGATGGAAGGATGGTTCCATTGTGAAATCCTAGATGAAAAGAAGTCAAAATAATTAGTTGACATGAAAAGTAGGAATTAAAGATGAGGATTAGATGTAAATTAACTAATATAGATTCATCTTAAACTCAGATCAAGGGGTCACATTTATTGAGGTGTAATTTTTTTAACTTAAATTTTTTACACATTCAAAAAATTACACCTACATAAATTTGATCGCTCTTTGTGTTTAGTAGATTTGAGTTTAAGATGGATCTTTGTTAATTTTAACTTTTTTATTTTATGAATCCATATTATTTTTTTAATTACTTTTCATTTACTTTTAATTTTTATTGACTACTCTAAATACAATAGATAAACATACAACCATAATTATAAAAAAAGATAAATTATATGTTTTATATAAATATATTTTTTTAACACTTATGTTTTATATAATATAACACTAAAATCTCTGATGTAAAAAAATCAATTTTCATAATAATTATACACATTTTTATAAGGAAATTATCATAATGAAAATAGAAAATGGTCAATTTTACATAGTCAAAGACACGTGACAGAGTCAAACTTCTGACACGAACAGTAAACGTAACACGTGACACAGTCAACCTTCTGCCACGAACTACTAATAACTTGGCTTATAGTCAAAGTTTAATATAAAAATCAAAATTCAAGACTGTACAGCTTTTCATTCTCAGCCATAGGGAACCTTAAGCACATTGTTTTGTAATTTTGATTTTCGTGCATCAAAATTCTAACAAAAACAATCGTGACACGTCTATCTGGTTACAAAACCTAATGCATCAAAATTCCAACAAACCTAATGCATCAAAATTCTAACAAAACAATCCTGACACTTCTATCTGGTTCATAAAAATTCTCTCATACATAGATTTTGTGCACCTTCCTAGTGCTCACTACCTTCCAGGATATTTATGTGTAACTATCTTTCCTACTCTAAATCAAAGTTACCTTTTTCAAATAGAAGAAAAAAAAACTGTATGAAGAACTGTATGTTTTCAAAAGAAGATTGAGGAAACTCTAGACAAAAACATAGAATACTAGGAAATGCTGCGGCTCCTTTCATGACTTCTGCCAGGAATTGATTCATCCCTAACAACATTGATCTGACTACAACTTGAGCTAACAGAAACAGGTGGTATTAAATGATTCTGTCTACTGCGTCTGATCGGCTGATCCAGGGAGGTTGAATCTAACTCCAATTGAGTACCTGGGTTTTCATCCCTTGCCTGCTCTGAAGACCATTTTGGTTTTCCTGAATCGTTTTGATACTCAGTGGGTTTGAGCTTAGAAGATCTTCTATAACCGCCGAGGTTTAGTTTTTGCAGTGATCTGATGAGCTTCTGGGCTATACCGCCACCGCCACAGCCCTTGTTAACCGAATGTAACCTCCTTAAATCTGAATTCTCCCTTAACTTATTAGAGAACTCTTCTTCTGCAGCAGGGACACTGTCACTATTATTTGCTTTTTCTCTGAAGCTACCATTGATTTTTTTCCTCATGCATGCTATCTCTTCTTCAAGGTTTCTTAGCCTGGAATTGGTTTCTTCCATATCAGACTTCAAATTGGCTGCTTGGCCACTGACTGAATTCTTTTTGAATATGAAACCCAGAGAACTATCTCGGTCCTCATGCTTTCTACTTTCACTTTTGCTTAATGGGTATGGCATATAATGTGGATATGTTTTATTGTTGTCGTTTATCTTTGCTCCTACTGTGAGAGCCCTAGTGCTACTGCTTCTTGGTGGCAGCCTGGCGATCTGAGGACTGGGAGTGCGGTTTGCCTGCAATTGATGTATGTACATGGCCTGCACTATCATTCTCAGTGGCATGAAGTCGTTCTGGACTGCGTGAAAACAGGTCTCCTGTGACAGCTTCTGGCAGTTGAGGGTTTTGCACAGGTTCAATCTATCTGCGTTTGATGTCTGCGGATGATTCTGCCATTGAAAACAAGAAATTAGTTTATAATTCAAGATTGGTAGATATTGAAAACGATGCCGATGATTCTGCCATTTGAAAACAAGAAATTAGTTTATAATTCAAGATTGATAGAGATTGAAAACGAAGAACAGGTAGAATAGATGCGGAGAATTGGTAAAGTCAATGTTATCTCACTAAGCACAATACTAAGGTAGATAAATTATCAAAACAAGTTATGGATGGTGTGGAAGGAGTTGTTATTTGGGAATACATTCAAGATTCTTAAATTAGCAAAACATGCTATGGATGGTGTGGAAGGAGTTGTTATTTGGGAAGAGATTTAAGATAGGGAGAACAGGTAAAGTCAATGTTATCTCACTAAGCACAATACTAAGGTAGATAAATTATCAAAACAAGCTATGGATGGTGTGGAAAGAGTTGTTATTTGGGAAGAGATTCAAGATTCTCAAATTATCAAAACATGCTATGGATGGTGTGGAAGGAGTTGTTATTTGGGAAGAGATTCAAGATTCTCAAGTCTTAAATTTGGGAACCTTTAAAATTTTTGAATATTAAGCTGGGTATTATGTTTCCAGTTTATATATTTGATGTATGGGATGGGATCTAGCTTGTATTAGAACTTTGGTTAAAGTTATGTTATGACTTTTGAAAGGGAAGGCTATATAGCTGTGATTATAAGAAAAGTTTATGGTCTATTTTGTAGTTGCTAAGTCTATATGACTTACATTATCTGTACAATTTGATTAGAATGAATAACGATGATATGCTTTTTTTTTCTGCTGAAAAAATAGAAAAATAATAGGCAGAAAATAATCAGACAATGTTAAGAAAAAGGCTTATCTTATACCGCATCTATGTTAACGTTAATTGTTCACTTTGTACCTGGTCCAAGCAATGAAACAAATAGAAATGCAGAATATAGTCTCATAAAAACTGAGGCTTTGAAAATGGTGATTTTCATTATTCAAATTACAATTTTAGTTGTAAAAAAAATTCAACTCCTATAATATTTTTTAGATATTAAAATTACACAATTACATTAACCTAAAACTACAATTTCTATTAAATTTTAACAAAAAAAATCACTTAAAAAAATATCCTAATAAAAACTAACTAAGATTAATCAAACCTAACCCAAAATCAAAAAACAATAAAGATAAACTAAATCCAACCCAGAAGCAACCACTCAACCCATTCAAACAACCGTAACCTCTGACAAATATAACATGCACTATGCCAGTGGTTCTTTTCTACATTTAACATGAGCTATTTTGTCGCTCAAAATCCTTACAGGATTGTTTATGTACCTTGAGATGGAAGAGAACAAATGAGTCGAATGTCTTACAAGACATGTTCTGCAATCTCAGCAGGTATTGACAGAGAATCAGTGCCAGTAGGTAGATGATGAATGCAGAAAACCAACAGTAACGGACAAACTAATAATTAAATGTAACTGCCTTGTTTCCACTGGGTATATCTATATTCGAAGGAAGAGAACAAATAACTCGAATGTCTGACAAGACATGACCTGCAATCCGAGCAGGTAATGACAGAGAACTAGTGCCAGAAGGCAGATGTTGAATGCAGAAAATCAACAGTAACGGACAAACCAATAAATAATTGTAGCTGGCTTGTTTCCACTGGGTATATCTACATTCGCAAGTGTGCAGGAGAATGTTCTTACATCGTATCGTATTATGCGCCCTTTTGACAAGTGTGTTTTAATGGAAACCACCCTAATTTTAGCCGGAACTTCTGGACTTTTCTTCGGTCCTTAAAAGTTTTAGATTTGGGTTCATAAGATTGCAACTGCTAAATTCAAAGCAAAATTATATCTACAACATTAGAACAGATAAAAATCTTTAACCAATAAATCTATTCAAAACTCACCCTTTTTAACCATGAATTATAAAAAAACTCTTTCGGTCATAGATTCCGGACAAAATCAGGGCCTTCACCATGCTTCAAAGGGTTTTGGAAGTTACTGAATGTCTCAAAAGCTCAGTATAATCAGGCCAAAATCAGGGTCTTCACCATTCTTCAAAGGGTTTTGGAGGTTACAGAATGTCTCAAAAGCTCAGTAGATTTCGGCCAAAATCAGGGTCTTGATCAAGCTTCACACGGTTTTGGAAGTTACAGAATGACTCAAAACCTCATAAAAATTTAAATACATCATAATCATAAATTCAGTAACTTTTTAACTTGAAATTTAAGTTTGAGCTTATGTAATTATCACTGGTAATACCTCATCTCAATCATTAAATCACAGTTAGACTCATATTCTTGCTTCTGTACTGTATTGAGAACTTTTCTATTTTTACTTTCTAAACTAAACCCATCTTTATAACGAGAATTTCTGAGAAGTGTAGCTTGTGGCATTTTCACACAAAACCTACACAGAAATCACCTGAAATTGAACATGGAAAGTATGAGAAGTAGGTGACAAAGCTCAAGCTAAAGGATAAGTAATCCTGACGTGAAGGTGTTATCCAAAAGGTTGGAACAATTGGAGCAATTTAATGCAGTTGATTTCCAAAATCCAAAGCTCAAGCTAAAGGATGAAGTAGTCCTGACGTTCCATACTCCAACGAAAATTTGAAAAAAAATAAAAAAATGCGTTTGGATAAAATTCCATCCAGCTTTATCCAGCCTTCCAGAATGCGTCCTCGAAAGACAATTGATGGGCCATAAAATATAAAACCCCATAATTGATATGCCCGGGGCAGGCCTTACTCATCATACTGACATGGCTTTAACCAGCAATGCTCAAAGTATGAATACACAAGACTAACCAACGGTACTAACAGTATGAACTCTCAAAATTACCATATAAACAAATTTTAGTCTATAAAACACAGAAACATGAGCATAGCACAGAAGATATTAAGGAAATATAACAGTGAAGCCCATTTGCAATAGTACTAATGTAATATGATAGGAATTTCACTAGCCCTACTCCAAATCCTTGATCAGTTTAGCCTGTCATCAAATTCTTGATAAAGGAAATGTAACAGTGAAGCCCAATTGCAATAGTACTACTGTAATATGATAGGAATTTCACTAGCCCTACTCCAAATCCTTGATCAGTTTAACCTGTCATCAAATTCTTGATCAGTGTAGCTCCAGAAGTATTAAAACCTTCTTAGTTGCATCATCCCAGATTGAATACCCCATAGGGGCTTTAATACCTTTAGTAGGGGCCATAGGGGTGGCCAAAAGCAGACTGGCAGCCAGCAAGAAGTCGCAGGCCTCTAGAGACCCAGAACAATAATGGACTGCAAATTCTTCCTTGAATGGAGGCGTGATTCAAGGAAAAGGACACAAAAACACAGGCACTACTACTGTGAGTGGTGTCAAGCTGCACTACTACTGTTTAACATAATATCAACTGAGTTAATTATGTATTTTACTAATATCAACTAAATTAATTATGACTTATACTTTACTGAAAGAAGAGCCATTGTTAAAAGTTTAATTATGCCAACCTTGAGGTATATGTGAATGGCTTTGTAGAGCTGATCATGAGCAGGCCTACTGAATGATGGTACGGTTTCCACGAAATCCAGGAATTTAGCTGGAGAAAGCCATGGATAAACTGCAATTTCTGTAAGATATTCGTCCCATATTTTGGTCACATTGCATATGACAGAGGGGTTGCTGCTTGTGGAGCTGTGAGAACTGGCGTTCCCTTCACTGTAAAGAGTACTGTAATCAGAATCATCCCCCGCATCTGTTTGCAGAGACATAAACAGAGAAACTATGTGTTGCATGCTGTCCACCTCAGGCGAAGTATCCATAACACAAATTTCCTCATCTTGTGGTATTTTGGAATTGCTTCTACTACTATAAAATATCTCCTCCTCATCACCACTATCATTCTTCTGCATCAATGGTAATAAAAAATCTGCAAACCTAGCCTGCTCGAGCTGGCCTGCGATTCTGATCTCGAGCCTAAACCTGCAGTCTTTTCCCACATTCCATGCGAAGGCACAGCGAAGGAGCCCAAACAGAAAGCTAACAGGAACAGTATCTTCTTTCTCCACGGGAAGCAGCCTAATGATACATTCTATTACATTTTTCATTTCAGAGGCCTTGCCCTTCATGTGACCATGGGGTTTAATAACATCATAAACCCACCTGTCAACGTACAGTACCAGAGCTCGGCCGATGAAGCTCTCATAATCTCCCTGCCTTCTGATGGACTCCATTATCTGTCGAAAGTATTCAATTGGGAGCGTTAACAGGTCGTCAATCAGCCAGTCTTTGTCATGATTCTCCATGTGACCACCCACATCAAACCCAATCTCCATGGGTGTCAAAGGAATCGATGTGGACCCCTGTTTCTCGTTCATGATTTCAGAGCAGGCCAGCAGCGCCAGCGCTTCAATACAGGCGCCGACGATATCTAGCTCCCGGGCTATGGGATGAAGTTCCTCGCAGCTACGCAGAGCTTCAATGGCGTCGTCCCAGTTCTTTAGTATAACGTCCTGGAAATACAGGTGGCTTCTTTTGCAGAGATTTCCTTTATAATGCTCCTCTGTCATTTCTAAAAACTCCGAAGCACATCGTATAGCAGCAATGGTGGACGGTGTCATGAGGATGGTAGAACCATAGCAATAAGCTGCTATTAGTTCAAAAATCCTAGCCCCGCCTGGAGGGTTCAAGTAAATCTCTTTGGCATCCATTAGCTCCCTCTTGAAATACCCGCTTCTGGACACCAAAGGGAACTGCCAGCACACAAAAAACACAAGTATATGCATACATCGGTACTGAGCTGATAAATATCCTTGAGAATTTAAGGAGGTCAGGACTGGTTTGAACTTTGTATACCTTATGAAGCTCGAAACTGCAACCTATGATGTGAATTGTAACACTGGTTGGAAACCCAGTAGCTTTGTACCTGTGGATATCAGATTGTCATTTTCAGATTCTTGTCATCAAAGCATGTCTATATATCTTTAAATTGAGGAATCAACAAACCATACACATATTTTGCAGATCTTTCAATCTAGATCCAAGATAGAATATGTTGTGATGGCCCTACAAAATCTGCTGGTCTAAGCAACATCCATCTTATTCATGGGATCCAAGATATCGATAGTTATCATATTTTGAATGCCATTAGCTCAGGAGTGTTGCAAAAAAAATAAAGGTCGTAGTCATCAACTCGGGAAATTGACCAAAATGAAAAAAATATCCACATAAACTTTGGGCAGTGTTGAAAAATTAAATAAATATAAACTTGGACTTAAATTTAGGACTTAAAACCTCTGAAAAAAATAAAGAAGTCTACATAGTGACTGATGCAGCTGAGACTACATGCCATGACCAGACAATGCCATGCAGGGCTTCATGTTCTTGAGTACATGCCATTCCATCAGAAATATGATCAGGAAAATATATGTGCAAAAACAGGCAAGCATAATCTTGGGCTTGAAAATTAGGCAATTTGATAAATTTGGACCTGAATAACTCCCAGTGGACAACTTTAAAATCTCAAAATTAGAGAAATAAAAAACCTGAATAACTCCCAATGGACAACTTTAAAATCTCAAAATTAGAGAAATCAAAAACCTGAATAACTCCCAATGGACAACTTTAAAATCTCAAAATTAGAGAAATCAAAAACCTAAACCAGCATAAACTTGGACCTGAAACGCTTACGAAACATAAACTTCAACTTGAAAAATTGAACATGTTGGTGTCTGTATTTTCCAACATAGTCAGTTGTTAGAGTTCCAATGTGGCCATTAACTATGGCTGTAAGCTTACCTAGGAGCTCTTATATGCTCAACTGTTCTTGGGCTTCTTACATTGCTAGGAAGAGTCTCCATATATAATTTCATATCAGTGAAATCAATAAATTCTGCTTTTGTTTCTAATGATTCTCATCTTTGATCCGGGTTGATCTCAGAATCTTTACAAAACAAACTTGAAAAACTCTATATCAGAAAAATAAAAATAAAAACCTGGAGAAACTAAACGAACATAAACTTGAACCTGGAACATTCACATAAACTTAAAACATGGAAATCTCAAAAATAGAATCAAAATAAATTCAAAATAATTGAAGCATTGCTCCAAATTGCCAAACATAACACTTATTCTACATAGTGACTTAGTGAATGATGCAGCTGGGACTAGTTACCATGAACAGACACTGCCATGCAGAGTTTCATGTTGGTCTTGAGTACTAGTCATTCCATCAGAAACAAGATCTGGACTACTATACTCTCCATTTTCAAATACAATCCACGGGCTACGATCTCGTGGGATGCATGAATCCTTATATTCGAGCCTGCGTGAATTGCTTGTGTTAATTTCTGGGGATGACTGATAAAGTTCTTCTTGATCTTCTTCGTAAATGGTATCCACAACGCCAAGCCCATTTGCTCCTCTTGACCTAATTGTCATCTCCACCCAGTAAAACCTTAGCAGCCTCTTCTGTGGTTGAATTGAACTGAGAAAAACATATTCATGGACTACCTGATTCTCCCAAAGCAGATGAAATCCCAATGGTTTCAGAAACGGCTACATGAAACAAACCAAAAGCTGGTCTTCGGTGCCCCTGAACAACTCATTGCTGTTATGTCATAGGTAACGTCTCTGAAAACAGGACTGACATGGGAGCCTTAACTTGAAGCTTCTATTTGAAGAACATGTTGCAGCTGGTACAGTACTTATGACTGCCCATTCCCTACAGGGCTCCCATGCTCATGCTGTGTACTGGTGATCAAATAAGAAGCCATTCCGGGATTTTTTTTGTCATAGACTCTGAGAGGACAGGACTCTGTTGGTTTGTTTTCATATTGAGAATGGCTGTCATGCATGCAAGCAGCACGGCCATCGAATTCACGTTTTTCTTGGGATTTAGCCCAAGCAAAGGCAGAATATCGAATACCATCATAAAGTGCTTCACATAATTACAAAACTTGGCCCGTACCTGCTAACTCCATGAACTTGAATTTCCAATGGTGCGCAGATTTACTGTAACTGTAATGTACAGGGTTAACCCAAATGACAGTCCTGCTAATCCGGGTATCTCGCTATAGTTATCATCATATAAAAGGATATACAGAGTACAAATTTGGTTATCCTTCTTTCTAGGAATTTATATAAGATGTCTTAAAATCTAAACATGGGTTTTGGGTTTTTAATGATAAATTGCATTGGCCAAGTAAATTGACTTCTATGGTAAAGTCTAAAATTTAAGCAATGTGGATAGGAGTCAAAGATTTCAAAATTGTAGAGTCACCCATCACATGCAACATAATAGAAAGGACAAATATAAGAGAAGGACGAGTTTTAAAGTGTCTTTTTCTCCTTGTTATTAATAGAGTGTTTTGGTTTGCTCCTTTATTTTCATGTTAAAAATATCTTAATATGGTTTCACCTCTGTTTTGGGATCGTTGATACGTACTAAGTAGTACAGTGACATATGAGGTGTACAGTTACTTTGAAAGCGAAAGGGGAGAATTATGTTAGAAGAAGATATATTAGGATATATTTAAATTGAATATTCTTTTTAGGTGTGAATTTGAATGAGTAGAAATAAGGAGAATAGAGTTAGAAAAAGATATATTAAGATATTAAATTGAATATGATTTGTTTAAATGAGAGAGAGTAATAAAGTCAACAATTTCATTGTAGTTCTTTAAGAGATTTAAGAATTTATATAACTAGCAATTGCCCCATAAGGTGTAAAGGAACGTCGAAAGGAAAAAAATGGGAAGTAAAGTAGATTTGATGAAGTGACAAATATATTAGTGTTATTCTTATGATGATGATATTCCATCCAATGTCACACTACTTAATAACTCTTTGATTATGCTTGGGACTAGATCCACCATGTTTGTTGTATCATGGATTCTCAATGATGTATGTGTAATGTTTTTTTGTGATGGTTTAAACATATGAGTGCTTTGGTAGATGATCCATCCAATCTTGAACTTTCAATTTGTACTTGTGGACACCCAATTGCTCTACCTTCACCCCTTGTTTTCCATCAAGGAGGTTATGTACTCCACACCTTTCAATTTCATCAAGCCTTGTTGGGAGTTTATGATCTATGTTTCTATTTTAGCAAGTATGCCCATTCCTCTTTAAATGAAAGTGGTAGAAAAGCATGGACAATATCTCAATTAAAAAGAAAAGACAACTCAGCTATGTGAATTGCATGACCTTTAACAATGATTTAAATTTATGGATATAGACATCCTTAGTTGAAAATGTATTTGTACATTCAATGAATTTGAGCTATATTGAACATATAGTTGAAATAAATATATGTATATCTCACCTTAGATGTATTTCAAAAGATAAAATATTCCATAACTAAGTACAAGGATTTTAAGTGTTACATAATCTTCTTGATTCCTCTAATTCTTTTGGTAAATCCCTTCAAGGATATCCATAATATTCTAATAAAAGTTATGAGGGAATTTGCTAGTCAATTCTCCCCTAGATATGGGCCTCATTAGAGCATTGATTTTGCAGAAGAATATCATTGTTGAAGGTTTTCCCTTGCCAATGATCCATCCGCCCTAATAATTCTTGTGATGGAATTGTAAGATCCCTTTCATTGCATGTATTACAAAATACATACATGGTTGGACTTGTAGTCTCCTTGGAGCGCCATTGAATTATAGATTTCTACCAATATAAAATTAATTTATTGTAGACGAAGTAAAGCTTCTATGATTTATGGAGTTTTCTATCTATAGGAGATCATCATTGCATCTAGAATCCTTGTTGGAAACAACTAAATAGTGTGAAAACAATCAAATTGTAGTAGAGTAAATATTGAATAGAAAGAAAAAAACCTTTTTAAAATGTACTTATATTATGAGTTTAAAAGACCTAGCGATATTAAACCATAATGCTTGAACAAAGATCCATTGATGAAATGGGCATCCATCATTCCCTCATATGTTATATCAACCAAAGCATTGAGTGGGATCAACCATCTTGAACTTTCAAGTCATTGTCTTTCAAAACCCTATCCACTCATTTACAAATATTCCAATATTCCATGGTGATTATACTTTGTAGTGGTGTCTAATATTGCCACTATTAGCAAATCCACGATATAAAGCCTCAAGCTACTACAACAAACGATTAAAGGTAGTGACTAGAATAGGAATGAGGTTCAAAGAAAGGTCCATGGGGTTATGATGGACAATAACATGCAACAATGATACAACTATCGAGGCACATATTTGTGTCCTTTTAGTTGTGTGTCTTTATAGTGAAGGATCATTGCTTTTCTTCCTTTAGCCATTATTGGATTTGGTGAGGCCATGTATTTGGTGAGACAATACAAGCTCGTGGCATTATATTGAAGATATGAGATGTAATTATTTAAAAGTCATGTATGGCTTCTCTTGAAACCCCATTGGTTTGTGTGTGATTAAGTAGTGTGTTATGATGTTGAAATAGTGGTAACTCATGGACATGGATAATAGGCATAAAATAAAAAGACATGTAACTTGGGGTGGTGCATTTGAATTAGGTCCTATTGCATGTCTTTGTAATCTTTAATCCTTTGATCTATTTGTATTTATTTATATTATTGCTAAATTGAATTGAATATTATACAATAATAAATTGGATTATTACAAATGATTTTATATTCTTTACTAGTTACATATGACCCTATACTCTATGAACAACCAACAAAGGATTCAAAATAAATAAAAGTTGTGTATTTCTTTTTCAATTTATAAACCATTGTAAAAACAAATTATATTTACAAAAATAATGCAAAAATTGAACATTATATTTTTTTTAGAATTTTAATATATTTTAAATACATCACATCAATTTTTTTAATCCAATTAAAAAATAATAGTTAAATAAAATTCTTAATTTAAAAAAAATATCTTAAGAGTAATGTTTTGAAAAATATAATAAATTGGAAGAAATCTATTTATAAAAATGGAAAAATATTCTTCTCCACAAAAAGAGGTTAATAACTCTCAAAAGAAATTCATACACTATTGCATATCCTCGTTCAACCCCACCCCACCCTACCGTGGGAGGTGGGTTTGAGTTGTAAATAGAAAACATGAGGTCTCAGGATCAAATCCCTAGGCTAACTTCCTTTTACTTAAATGAACCTCATTGAATGTCCCTATTAAGTTGGTGAATTATTTTTTTTTATGCATAGGTGACTTCTAATGTTTATACATTTAATCCATGTTACGTGTATAATACAAACAATGCAAGTTAAGTAATTTATGTTTATAGTGTAGATTGAGAGATAGATTACTAGTACACAAACTTTGTTTTGGGCCAACCAACTCCTCAATGAAGAGTATCATTGATGGTTCATGTGACTTGTATATGACTCTTTGACATTGGTAAAATTCATGCATTAGGTCTACAGAGTCCATTGGTAAATTAAGGAAAGCAAACACAAGTTATATATTTATGTACAAATAACTTTCTTAACATATGTAAAACGGAAAATATGTGCTTTATTTACATGGAGCAATAAATGTTTCAATATTCAACAAGTATTATAGAACCTTGGGAAAGGTATGATCACGAGTATGATATATGAATTTAACGAGTTACATCATAAAATAAATAGTTTGTGAACATATTATATGTCTTTCAATTTTAAATACAATATTAAAAAAATCTTAAACTACTAATATTAAATATATTATTGAATATGGCCTTAGTTGAATTCTCACTCAATTGATATATATTTCTATTATCACTCAAATTTGGCTATGTTGTGCATAATCTTTGGCAACCTATAGCATGATGAGGGGGCTCTTCATAATGTTATTTATGTTTATATAGACAATATAGATAATTTAAAATTTAAAAAACATGTTATTTTATTTGTATTGAAGTTAGCTCGTTTTGTAAAGCTAAATGTGGGTTAATGTTTGTTTGCCATATTTATATATTAATTTTTTTAGCTAATTTTTGTTAGTCATCTATCTTCTATCATTAAGAATGCACACCAGATTGAATTTAAAATTTGTAAAGCTAAATGGAGGTTCATGTTTATTTTCCATACTTGTATATTAATTTTTTAGCATATTTTTGTTAGTCATAGACTTCTATCATTAAGAATGCACGCCACATTTAACTCATAATTTAAGGTAGAAATTAAATATAAAAACTATACTAAATTTTTAGATATTTATAATGTGTGATCTCCACACACACACACATATATATATTCCAAAAATGCATTCTACCTTACTTATTATTTCAAGATAAAAATTAGATTTAGTACCTATACTAAATTTGTAGACATTTATAATATGTGATCTCTATTTTATGTATATCTAATGCCAAATTAAATGATCCTAGACAACTGAATTAAGGGAGAGCATTAATGAAATTGGGCAAGGAAAAGGTGGAAGAGGATCAAGAAGTTAAAGGGTGGAGCTATATGTGAGGGGTCATTGCAATTTAACTGCTATCTTCTCAAATACCTTTCTCGAGGACCTTTGCAAAAGAAATCCTTTGCCTAGAACTATGATTTTATTTATTTTTTAATGAGAACGTAGAGAAGAAAGCATGCATCGAATTGGGTTATTGATCTTGAAAACCAGATAATAGATCACACATACATTAAGTCTAATGAATAAGTATCCTGAATTGGATGATTGAGCTTACTGCAATCGTTGGATTTTGTAAGGGTTTGGGGAAAATAGGTGCAATAGTTTTATTTCATAATTTATACCAGTCTAATTATCAATTTGGAATTTTGCCACTAGGTTTTAGTTGCGAAGCCTATGGGGAAGCCTATGGATCTATATTTCTCAACCCATTATTGTGGTCCTAGGGGAAAGTTTAATCCATAGGTTGTGGAAATTTATAATGAGCTTATGAAGGAAGGGCAGGCCTCTGAGATTGTTTTTCTTTCTAGGTGATGAAGAGGAGAGAGACTTTGAAGAGTATTAACATGTATTCCATAGCTCTAGCGGTTATCTACTCGTCTAAGCTCTATCCTGACATGCTCATGGCCCCCAAAAAGACTTAACCGTGGCTTCTACACTAATTACTACATTTATGAAGGGATGTATCATAAAGAGTAGACTTTAGAAGAATTATAATGAGTTGTTGTAGGAAGTTATACTATCTAATGACACACTATTTCACATTTTACTAACACAACACAAACACAAATTGGTAAATCTCAAGGCATTTCAGTATGAGCTTGAAGTCACATTGACAGACTTGCACCTGATCCATCTAAAAGAGTGTTTTCCAGCTTGAAGTCACATTAACAGACTTGCTGCATAGTTTCCAAATCAAAATTCAATCCCTTTAGATCTAATTCAAGCTTAAACGACAATGTTCACTTGTACACTTCAAGTCTGATAACATCTTTATGAGATCTAATTCAATATAAATGTAAGAGCAAGGGCGTCAATCACATAAAAAGATTAACTTGGCATCCCAATATCGCTAGGTCACAATAGAAAAGTCTGTTATTTCATATTGTATGCAGCTACATTAATTCCTCAAATTCAACTAAACTTTATAACCAAAACAAATACATATACTTTTCCAAGAAAAGTAGCATTTACTATTAGCTTGTACAAAATGTCAAATATAACATGTTGTACAAAACATTTAAAATAGCATTAACTATAAAAAATTATGTGAATCTCTCAGAAAATGTTGGTAGATTAATAAGTTTTATATCTGAAATCAGAATTACAAATTTCCCATAAGATATTTGTTGGATGAAATGGTAATCCTATGAATGCGAAGAGCAAAAATTCTTTTATCAATGCATCAATTAGCATGGGTCAACAAGGTCAACCTAACCATTTCATTTGTGTGAAGTGGTCGCATAGAGTTTTTCTAGCTATGTTTAGTAGAAGCAAAGGAATCAACGCCAGAAATTGAGGCATCTGATTCAGAAATGGGCTTCAGCTGCTGCAGTATAAGTCTTTGCATACTCTTCAAACATTCATGCAAACTCTGAGTGATACCATCAAGACCAATAGAGGTGAAAATGTTGATGGTAAATCGTGAGTTCTTAAGAGTGTCCTTTGGGAAAATTGACTCAAGTGAATCCTGCATTGTAGGATGAGTACACCGTTCATTGAGCAATCATATGCTAAGCTGCTCTGTCAGCTCCTGCAATATCATCAAATTCAAATAATAGTAATTTCTTATTAATAAAATAAGAAAACTACAATATAAGGATAACGTTTTATTGCAATATTTTATTTTGAAGATAAGAAGAGATAAGATAATTTTATTAATGTCCAATAACTGATAACAAAGACAGACCAACGGAAATGAAAAATAACATCCCACAAAGAAAAAAAAAACATACCAAGCAACTTTATAAACATTACAATGAACTAAACCCTCCAACGAAAAAACATCGTCGAAAAAAGGAAGGATTCAATGCAATTAAATTTACAGACAAACGATCTATCTAAGACTCTCCAATGCCAAATTATCTAAGACAAATAATCTATCATTCCAATGCCAAAACTAAACCATTCATTCATTGTCTTCAACACACCATAGGATATGCAGTATGAATGAGTAAGAAGTTGTCAAACTCACCTAACAACCCACTGAATTGAAATTCAAAGAAATATCTCCTCTTTGAGGTCTCTCTTTTCCTTGATGGACAGATGGATAGTAGTGATCATCAATCAATATTTATAGTTGTTGACATGAAAGCTCTCAAAAACTCTATTTCCCTTGGAATAATCACCCACATACTTGACCAAAGTGGCATCATGATAAGAAAGCATCGTGTGCCAAGGGGATATTCTCAACTTTTCCAGCCCATGCCTTCAAGTTACTAGCATGAAGAGCCCTTCACTGTCAAGTTCGTCGTTATCATCCTTGTATACACTATGAATAGGCATGGTTGTGACTCTGACAAATAAAAAAGGCAACACGTAAAAATAGACTTACCCCAAGTCCTTAGGATATAAGACTAAGCTTGGAATCGTTCACTTGATTGGTAGTATTGATTGATATAATTCAAGTTTCATTGATATATAAGGTCCATCAATTCCTCTTAACAATATTACAAACCTTTTTCTTAAGTAACAAACAAAATGAATTACTTTGCTATCCAACTCTGCTCCACAATTTGATGAACTCTTTTGTTATATTCCCGCTTATTTTCACTGAACATTTAGGCAACCTCTGAATTTGCTAGAGAGTTGGGATTTGGATCACAAAGTAAGGACAACAAAACTAGCTAAGTTATTTATGTAATATTCTTAACATAATTACAGAAAGTGCAACAAAGAATTGCATACAAATTCTAGATTAGCTCCACAGTATCCCAATTTAAACTAAGATTTGGCATATAGGTCACATAAAGGTTTAAGAAACCAGTATGGACGGTCAAGACATATGAACACATGACACTTCAAAAAGGCCAGAATTTATGAAGGTTTGTTATAAAGAAAATTTTAATAATCAAGACATCAAAATAAAAGCCTCATTCATACCAATGATCATGGAAAATCTTAGGACACGGAACTAAGGCTGTTGTTCCTAGTCCCATTGCCATATTTTGATCAATCCATGGAAATTAATATAATTTTATTTCATTTCTCAACCATTAAATTCCAAGAAAAAAATCATCAATAAGATGCTAGGGTATCCAATATGTAATATTACTATTCATGATGTAGTGGCCACTTAATTATACCAAGTCCAGACATGGAAGCTAAGTGATGTTTAGCTATTTACTTGAATGGACATGAGAATAGCTGCAACATGATAGATTGGGTTCCATTGATTTTGTAAAATATGCAAACAAATGCTCCCATTAGCATAAAATGCAAAAGGAGAAAGAATAATTCATAATGTGAGCATTAAAATTTTTGAAAAATTCAATTTTCACAACTTAAATATATTGACTCTTACAAAAAAACAACATTATTGCAAATTCACAATGGCCTCCATATCACAGTCAAATTGGAAATCAAATTAAGGAAACATGCTAAATGAATGTCAACAGTCCAGAAGGAAATAACTCATGATTTTTTTAATCACTAGCATAATTAATGCTAAATGTCTTAGACAAGCATGCATGATGCAAGCCATAGAATAAACATGAGAGTGACACATATCTTTTCCTCGTAACAGATCTAGATGGAACAATAATATTTTATAGTGAGAACACACAAAAGAACATTTTCTTAACATTCATTGAACAATATAAATATTGATAATTTAAATTAGTGCTAGTCGACTGAGTCAACTCAACTCAATCTCTATGTATTTAGAATTATATTCATTGTTGTCAAAGCTATATTAGTGTAAAAATATTGCATTCCAACAAATTAACTATTACACTTACCATATATAAGCTTTAAATTACATGTCTTACATTTTTCACAGTTTGCTTGAAAACACACCTGATTTCTTACATCAACCTGATTATATTTTCAAATGCAAATTATGAGTTCATCCGAAGCATATCTGACAAGCATGCCATTCTTGTCAGGTTCATTCCCAAAGAGATCTTTATACTCTGTTCATACAAAATTCTTCTTTGAATCTACATGACTTCAGTGCTTGGTATTCATCTTATGTATCCAATTCTTCAATTTCATTCAAGTTGGCTAGAACAATTCTACTAGAACTCCTTTATCTACTTTCTATGTTTGCTTGAATACTGGGTTTGTGTTATATGAATCTTCCTATGTTCATGTCTACTTGTTAGAGGTAGCTTTCCCTCACCTATTGAAGTTAGAGAAATCTGCTCTTCCTATTCTTGAAAATCAATTGTATGATGCAGGCATTTGCAATGCAATTCTAGGTGACGGTTTCTTCTAGAGAATGACCCTCTAGCACAGATCAAATAGTGAAATTTAAAGCAAAGCCCATGTGTATTACATTTTATGAATGGTCATAGAATAACTCTCTAAAGGATAGCATGCCTTGTGTTGCCTACTTCTGTATGCTATACAATTGTTTGCCATGTGATGCTATGGCTATTAGGGAAAAAAGTGTATCAACTGTAATAATTGCAGAAAAAGTGTATCAACTGTAATAATTGCAAAAATAAGGCTTTTGGAAGATTCACTTCTGCATATTCTCCAAAGCTAGGGACTCTAGATGTTACCCAACCACATGTGCTCTGCCAGTAACCCATCAATTTCATGCAAATGTATATGTATGTAATCAATTCTAGACTCTACATAAGTCCAAAATCTTGGCCCATAAGAATTGATTATTTATGAATCATATCAAATAAATGAAGCAAAGAAACATAACAAAAATTCAAAGAATGGAAAAATAAAGCATAAAGAGAAAAGACAAACAGAAAAAACATAACATGAATCGCATTGTCCTTCTCTAAGAATTGAAGATGTTGGAGCTGGAGTTATTATGCACTACGTATCTCAATATACAAGCCAGGGGACTTGTACAAGAAGATAACCTTTAAACCTTTTATTGAAACTAAGATTAATAGGAGGAATTCCAATGACCATGAACATAATTGGCACAAAATAATGCCAACTATTTGTGATAACGCGTTTCTTTTAAAATGAGGCTCCTCGCCTGGTTCATTTTGTATATAAGCTTTATAAAATATGATTAACAGATAGAAACTGCAACTATTGTGGTTAGCTAGAATATCTTGATCATGTTTTTGGAGATGCCCATTTGTTAAGGAGATTGGACATGGATAGAAGGCCATTTTCATGAATCTATTGAGGGGCTATCTTTGGGGATCCTTGGTGTTACCACAAGTCTATCCATGTTGACCATATCTTTTGGAGTTACTTGTAAGAAGGTCATTTTATGAATCTGTCTACATCATAACTCTATCAATGGCTTATCCTTCTCAGGGATCCTTGCTGCTACCAAAAATCTATATGGAATACCTAGCAAGTAATCAGGATAGACTTTGGAGCTGGAGTTACTAGGCGCCTATTTAAATATACAAGGCCGGGAGACTTGTACAAGAAGATGACCCCTCAACCTTTTATTGAAACTAAGCTTATCAGAAAATAGCTTTCCAATGATGACAAACATGAATGGCATATTGGTATGTGTGGTGTTGGAGAAGTTGTGTTTTGTTTCTCATTCACATTTCATTACCTTAAAAGATGGGGCAGGACAAGGTACTAACACTAGGAAAGAACTCTATGCCTTTTGAATTTTATTAAAATTTGTTCTGGAAAAAGGATTGATCTCTACAAGTGTTGGGAGACTCAGAAAATCGATGGACTGATTCTCATTCAATGAAAAGTGTCAATTCACAAACTTAGCTTTATCACATATGACACAAAGAATTAGGGAGGCTCAAAATGAGTTTGTTTCTCTTTGTTGTACACACTTATAGAGAATTCAATAATAAAGTAGATTCCCTGTCAAAAGAAGCTATTAATATTTAGGAAGGCCTTTTATGTTCTCAGGAGTTTAATGGGGGAGAGAGCTTTCCTATAGTGATTCAGAACATCTTTTGACCTTGCAACTTTTTCTAAGGACCTTTTTAGGGGTATGCTAAGAAGTAAGAGTTTAGTAAATATATCATGTTGGTTCATGTTTTTTCTCTTTGTTTTGGAAAAGGAAGACTGTAATAGTAAAGGGGATGTTATTAAGAGGTCTGATAAGACCTGTACCTCAAAAAAGAGCTTCCAGGTTCACTCATGTATATTTTGATTTCACTCTTGAAATATAAAATATAAAGTTTTTTTTCTTGGAAAAAGAAAAAAAAAACGTGAATGGCATATAAATGACACAAAAGTGTGCTAGATGTTTGTAATGCAAAGTTTCCTTTAAGATGAGGTTTCTTTCTTGGTTCATTCTGTATATGGAAATCCAAACTAAAGCAACGTTTCATAAAACATGAATTGAAATTGCAACTTGACAATGTTTATGACACATAAATGGTACAAAAGTCTGCTAGCTATTCATGATGCAAGGTTTCCTTTAAGATGAGGTTCCTTGCCTGATTCTTTATGTATATGGAACTCCTAACTAAGGAAAGCTTCATAAAATAGGATTAATGGATCAAAATTGTAGTTATTGTAGTTATCCAGATGATGTTGACCATGCCTTTTTGAAAGTGTCAGTTTGTTGAGGTTAGACTTGGATATAAGGTCATTTTATGAATATGTTTACATTATAACTCTATTAGCATGATGTCCTTTTCAAGGATCCTTGGTGCTACCACAGATCTATTTGGACTCTCTGGAAGTAACCAGGACAATATTTAGTGGTGAAAACAATATTTAGTGGTGAAAGAGATGTTCTGTGCCACAGTGGAGTAGTGCCCCATGCTAATATATTGCTTGATTGGTCGCGGGCCAATATTCCACTTGCTCTGTTTTCCCTCCTTTGTGTGGTACAACTATGCGGGTGTTATAAAAATGCCTCACCTCAATGTCAGAATGGTTGAAGATCTTCCCAGATGAAGGGTACCTATAATTGATAGTTATCGATTTCCAATTATATAGCTAGTAATTTTAAAATCATCTGATTGCTTTAAAAATAGATTGTGTAAAGCCAATGTAGAATCTAGATTTAGTGCACTTGCCCTTGCATAGGTATGTAGGGGAAAGCTATTCCGATGTAATGATGGATTTTACATCCCTTTTAGTAATATTACTATCATCTTTTAATGACAAAGAAAAAATTGTTCCAATTCAAAGGGTTAGGCAATAATTTTAAAAATACACAACACTCAAATTCTGAAAACTACAACTAAATTGCACGATGGCTTTGTTTCTAGATGTTGTTGAATAAAGTACACGGTTTTACAAATGGGCCTGGAAGTAACTAAATGGATGACAAGAAGCCAACTACAACTTCTGCTGAGATTGCAAGATGGGTGAAAACTAACAAAAAGTAGGCAAAGAAGTAGACAAAAATATTGCAGTTTGCTGGGATCAAAGACGTGTTCACCTCCTCACGAGGGTCAACCAAGACTCTTGGAAACTTTTTGAAGGTGCCTTAAAAGATATCATATTGATTGCTGCCCTGTTTTCTTATGTATATTGGCAATATATGAAGCAAAGTAGATTTCAGATTTAACACAGAATAATATCTTTCTTGATAATGTTGCAAGAGCTTATTCTCTTAAGAACAATTTGGTACCACTTGTTCTATCCCAAGTAGAGTCAAAGATATAATTGCATTGTGCACACTGTGATATTGTATCATGCAAGAAATGGAAAAGAACACAATGAAATGTTAGCTTCTTCACCACAAACAACTTAAGTGCATATATGATATGAGCACAGTACTAACAATGTGAAATAAAAAAGAGAACATAAGAGAGCATGCAATTTGTTTTTCAAACAGAAAAAACCGGTTCGTTGATATTCAAGCAGAATCAAAGTTAATAGGCCATTACATATTGTCCAGACACTACTCGAGTGAGCTTTTAAATTAAAATACCAATCACACAGTAAAAAAAAACAATCTATAAAAATCTACCTACCAACAGAGCTACAAAACAAACTAACCCAGCATAGCTGAAGGTATAACACAGAGTCACAAAATGCTACATAATAGACTACGTAATTTTGCAAAAAAACAGTCTCTAAAAGTAGCTAATACAACCGAAGAGAACATGTAAGTATCAGAGAGGATATTGTTGAACTGTACATATCTCTATACACTCCTTTGTATTACAATATATAAAGTACAAAATACAGAATAGAAATGTACAAATAATACATGTTACACATGCTTACTGGAAGTGCATAGAGTAACAAAATATATTAGTACAAATATAATACATATTCACTAAACTAAGTCTCATCAATATAGAAACTTGTAGACATTTCTTTGACATGTTGAACATGCTCACATTATATGGTCTAGTGTATCATGCCATAGTGAATGCCCTTCAGCTAGAACACCAAGCACAAGAAGAATTTTCTTCTACCATGAATAAAGTATCTTGGAAGAACCATTTTCTAATGAATCTTTAGTGTAGGTAATCTATACGAAAACCAACAAATTGGAAATGCCTTTTCTTCCAAAAAATGTTATAGCTGCCAAATGAGACAAAAACAAATTTTAAACTAAATAGTGACCTTGAAAGTAAGAAAAATCAGAACTCTATGGATTGAAATAACACTGACCAACAGTACATAAGACAAAAGCAGATTCCCTGAGAACAAGTGGGCACTAATTTCAGGGCTAAAATTCTCCAAAAGTGGTATGGATCCACACTCGGCCAAAGCAGTCTCTTAAGAGTCAAGATTGCTTGTAACAAAGAAATCGTAAAAATGCCCTCCTTTGAGTAGTTTTAAGTCTCATCTTATCTAGTGAAATGTTGTCCCTCATCATTGTGAGCATGGCTCTTGGCTATTGTCTATTGCAGCAGATACATGCAAAGCATCAGTTGGAGTTGAATAAATATCAGCGTGCTGGGTATGAATGTCTGCGTGAGTGGTAGCAGGCGATATGATTTGATCATCCTGCCTTTCCTCCTCCTATATTGCTGGAGGAGCAGCATCATCATCATGAATATGATTAGGATGCCAACTATCCTCTTCCTTGCCAACTGATGCAGCCACCGCCGGAGGAACAGTTGGATCAAGATGAGCAGATTGGTCGAGAGAACCAATAGATGGAAAGCGGTAAGCGAGCATGACCATTGTATGGTTAGGGGTTACAAAACATTTGTGGATTTGATTAAATCTTGGTGTGGAGAAGGCATCTTTCCTAGACAAACAAGGAATTAGACAAAATTTCCTTTCAAGTTCAGATAGAGCACATGTTGTTCATGAAAGATCCATTAGGGACATTTTTTAAAGAAAGAGGTTCAATTTTCACGAAAGAAGATGTTATTAACATAAAGAGTGAAATCTCAGATGTGAAAACTATAGTTTCAATGCCATAGAATAACTAACTACAACTACAAATTGGGGGACTTCGTCTCTCACCCATGAGCTCCAATGGTTGCACAAACTAAAGCTCCATTTCAACAGCAATCGGGACAACACTTCCATGTCTCATTCGGGCTGCAAGATGTAATGATGTGCCTCATCCGTCAAGTTTACAAACCAAGAAAATACGCTGCATATTCAACTCAAAGGCCCATCTCCGTTTCAGAAAAATACAGTCAACCTGCAAAATATGATAAAAACATAAAGTAGAACCATCGTAAGCACACAATCCACTAGCAGATCAAGGCATCGGATTCAAATTATTGGATGAGGATCGAGAAATTCGCAGAAAACAAAAGACGAGGGCTACTTGAATACGCGTGAGAGGGATTGGGTAGGGGGTTTCAAATAATGGAACTCCTTAAAACGTCTGGAAATTGCCATTAAAAAATCTTCTTGAGCTTTGATTTGACCATCAGTTAATTCGATGCTTCGTTCATCCTGGGACCTGGACGAATCTTTGGTGTTCAATAGATTCATTTTTATAAGAGTTGGCATTATCCAACTCGAAGTACATTTTTTTAATATCTGAATAATTTTTAGTGACGCTGCTTATCGCTCAAACATATGAGCCTAAAACCTGTCAAAAGCTTCAAATTGGATTTCATCCAAAGCAGAGCATGACAACCAAAGTTGGCCTTCAACGGCCATATAGACGAAATTTGTGAGGACGTACCTGTTTCGATCGCAAGGCATGGGTGGATTCAAGCTCTAGGTCTAGCTTTGGGGGCCAAAGACTTCGAAAAATGCCTTCGGAGCGCTTCCACCGCTTCCATCATCTCATCGCCATAGACAAATATTGCAGGCTGGCGCTTGTAAATGAAACTTGTGAAACATGGAAAAAGAAATGCACCGAGAACTGTTCCCACAACAAAATTCAACATCACACCAAGCACATGGTAGCATTTGGAAAATACACGTGGAAGCATGTAATTTGACGGATAGACGAGGAATTGTCTACAGTGGCATGAAACATCTTCTCCCAAAATGAATGCCTTCGGCGTAAAAATGTGAATATAAATTAGTTTTTATTTTCAACAAGGTCATTATTATATTAAGAGTAATAAAGCCATCAACAAGGTCATTATTATATTAAGAGTAATAAAGCCAACAATCTGACTGTAGTGAGTTCAAGAGACTTAAGAATTTATTTAAAAATGTCAATACAAATTAACTTTTATTTTCAACAAAGTTTTTGATGTGATGGTTAAAATGGGTGAGTAAGGAGTGAGTATAATTTGTGGATTTCATTTCCAAAATGAACTAATTATTCTTAAATCAACATTTTTTAATAAAATAATTTTAAATATAAAATATGTTACATTCATTTTATATTAAAAAACTTACGAATATAGAATTCATAAGGTTAAAGTCAATAATTAAGAATTAAGATTAATTAATAAAAAATGATGCAAATAAGATCAAAATAAATGTTAACTATTAAAGTTATATAACTTAACAAACCTTGAAAGTCTTTGTTGTATTTTAATTTGATAATAGACTATGTGTGTGGAATGTTTGTTGGTATTTTAATGCATTTACAGTTTTGTAGCTTCTTGTGAGTGTTTTTGTTGTGTGATTCTAATTTGCAAGCTCCCAAGTCTACATCCAGTGGAATTAGAGCTTCCATTGTGTGACTTTGATTGCATCCCTATGTTGTACCAATTAAACAAAAATCATGAGTATCGGGCCTAATTAACCATCAAGCAATGTCATAATAGAGAACAATGGAAATAGTAACTACATATGGAAGATGGTATCTATCATTAGGGGGTGTCCACAATCTATTAGTTGCAGCCTCATGATCAACCTAGATCATCTCTAATCCAAAATTTCCCCTATCACGCTCCATACATTGCTCCATTTCATAGATGGATAGAGTCACAACAAGAAATTTTTAAATGTGAAGAACAAAAGAACATTGGGTGGTGATAAGATTCTATGTCACTCTTGATGCTCACAAATAGGACAACCAATTGTGTTTTGGGGGTTTTTGTTAGCACATATTTAGGACTAGACTGAGCACGATGGAGAGTGAAAAGCGAGCTTAGGTTCCCTCCTCATGGTACAAATAGCCTTGCTTCAAAAGTCTAATAACTAGCACATGCGTCATCTCCATATCCACCTTCACTACAATTTGCACATATATCTACAAGTGAAATTGGGTATAGAGTAAGGAGGCATATTCCTAGGTAAATAAATTATGGTAGTGCACATTTTTGAAAAGGCAATATCATTTTTTGTTTTCCAAATATATGATGTAATATATGTGTTAAATTTATATGTTGTAATAACTTAGATTCCTACTTCATTACCATTTAATACATATTCACAATAATAGCATAAATAGGATCTCTGAAAGACACACAATCACAAGGTACACCAGCATAGATCCAAATCCTAGGCTCTATCAAGCGCCGAGAGGGATCAAATCTCCCTTATATTTACTTTTTACTTTGTATTATTCTTTTTTGTTTATGGTCGACATAATATCTATTACTTTTTACTTTGTATTATTCTTTTTTGTTTACTTTGTATTATTTTGTTACTCCACAAACACTCGACAAACGTTACAAGATCTCCCTCATATTTACCTTTTACTTTGTATTATTCTTTTTTGTTTATGGCCGACATAATATTTATTACTTTTTACTTTGTATTATTCTTTTTTGTTTACTTTGTGTTATTCGACAAACACTCGACAAACTCGAATCATGTTACAAGATCTCCCTCATACTGGGCTGTAGAGTGCCTCTCAGCGCAACAACAATTTATCCTAGGAAACCCTCAAGGGGAAGAAAACCCAGCAAGAACTTCCTCAATATAGATTACCAAAGTACAATGCCCAAAGAAATAAGTCTCATAAAGAAGAGAGACAAAATCCAAACTCTAGAGTCAAGAGAAATCCTCCTCCTCCTTCGCAATCTTCCTCTTCTCTCTAGTGCGCAATGCTTGAGTGAGTGAATGGTACAAATGAGAGGAAACACTCTCTATTTATACTTTACCTTGTACTTGACATTTAACCTAACTAAGTCGGCCTCACTAGCTTAACTGGGCCGACCTCTCTAGGCAAACTCAAATAATATTTATATTACATTATTTTGGGTACTAATGACCCGACTTATAATGGAGGTTTTACCTCATGACTTTTACATGACCTTTTACATTAAAGACATCTCCCGAGGGAGGAATAATACAAGTAGAATATTCTTCGAAGTTACATTATTACAACAATCCCCCTTAACAAGAAGGGTATTCTACTAACAACAACAACAATAGGTGTGACTCTACACAACATCATCGGAAGGAGGGAGGAGTAGGAATCAATCAACATCATCTGGAACATTGGTTGGTACATCTATAAATAAATGGAAGTTCTTCAACAACATCAATATCAGAAATTGGAATAGTTTCTTGTAACATCATCAACATCTACAGCACAAAGTTGGAACATCATCATCTGCAGCACGAAGCTACAACATCATCATCTGTAGCACGAAGCTGGAACATCATCATCTGCAGCACGAAGATGGAATATCATCATCTGCAGCACAAAGCTGGAACATCATCATCTACAACACGAAGCTAGAACATCATCATCTGTAGCACGAAGCTGGAACATCATCATCTACAACACATCATTATAAAACCTGATAAAACAACAACACTGGTGGTCCTTCCTTTCGGAATTACGGGATCATGGACAATCCTTCCTTTCGGAACTACGGGATTTAGTCCAACAACACTGGTGATCCTTCCTTTCGGAACTATGGGATCACATGCAATCCTTCCTTTCAGAACTATGGGATTCAGTCCAACAACACTGTTGATCCTTCCTTTCATAACTATAGGATCATGGACAATCCTTCCTTTCAGAACTATGGGATTCAGTCCAATAACACTGGTGATCCTTCCTTTTGGAACTATGGGATCATGGACAATCCTTCCTTTTGGAACTATGGGATTCATTCCAACAACACTGGCGATCCTTCCTTTCAGAACTATGGGATCATGGACAATCCTTCCTTTCGAAACTATGGGATTCAGTCCAACAACACTGGTGATCCTTCCTTTCGGAACTATGGGATCATGGACAATCCTTCCTTTCAGAACTAAGGGATTCAGTCCAACAACACTGGTGATCCTTCCTTTCGGAACTATGGGATCATGGACAATCCTTTCTCTTGGAACTAAGGGATTCATTCCAGCAATACTGGTGATCCTTTCTTTCAGAACTATGGGATCATGGACAATCCTTCCTTTCAGAACTATGGGATTTTAGTCTAAGGATCAACATTTAAGACTATCCTTCTTTTCAGAATTATGGGATCATTGTCTAAGGATGATCAATCCCACAACTGTGCCATCATAGTAACATCAACACTACTCCCCCTTTCGAGGGAATTCCTTATGGACTATACCAAGCTTGTCTCGGAAGTGATCAAACTTCACACGAGACAGAGGCTTAGTCAACATATCTGCAACTTGCTCATCTATGCTCACATATTGGAGCTTTACAGCTCCCTTATGCACCATATCTCGAATGTGGAAGTACCATATTTATATGTTCTTTTATCATGGAACATAGGGTTCTCTGTCATCTTCACGCAGCTTTGTTTATCACATAGAATCACTATGGTATCCAACTCCAGATCGAATAGACCTAATAACAACTTTCGAAGCCATATGGATTCACAACTGACGGAACGAGTTGCAATATATTCTTCTTCTGTAGTGCTGAGAGAAACACTAGACTGCTTCCTGCTTAGCCATGAGATCATGGTTGACCCTAGATTGAAACATCCACCTGAAGTGCTCTTTACGTCTGAGACACTTCCTGCCCAATCTGAATCTGTGTAACCATACATTCTGAATTCATGATCTCTAGTATACTGGAGACCATAGTATATCGTCCCTTTTAGGTACCTCATCACATTCTTTGCAGCTATAAGGTGAACACATCTAGGCTCAGCCAAATACTGACTCAAGGTGTTCACGGAAAAGAAAATATTTGGCCTAGTATTCGTCAAATACATCAATGACCCAATAATCTTCCTGTATAGTGTCTCATCCACTAACTCTGACGAAGCATCAACAACTTCAAATTTGTATCCATGGGTGTGGCCATGGCTTTACATTCCAACATACCAAATCTCTTCAGGATTTATACTGCATACTTCCCTTAGTTAAGGAAGATTCCTTCTGGGTTCTGCCATACTTCAAGACCTAGAACATAATGCATCAAGCCAAGGTCTCAAATTCTTCAGCGAGCTTCTTCTTTCATCGTTTCTGCAACTCTAAGAGCTACATCTTCTTCATAGACTTATTCAAATTGGCACATGTGGTTCTTTGTAGAGAGTTACGAATTTGGTAGGTTACTCGATATACTTTCTACTTTAATTACGTCATCTGTCTAGTATAATATACATCATTTTTCATTAAGGAAACGTCTTGTCATAATCGACTCACTCTCACTTTGTTCATCTATAATATGCTTGATTTTACAATTCTTCTTAAATATCATCGTCACTTGTTTTTCAGAACAAGTCTCATCATTATTCCCTTGTAGGAGAGTATACATGATCTTTCCTACAAATCAAATTTAGTTTCATAATTAGAAACATTTCATAAAATCAATTCTTATGTATAAATATATAGGTCTCACAATCATGCAACTATCTTAGCCAATGCTTCAACACAACATTCATCCATATCCTGTATTCATATGGTAACTTTTTAGATGCCTTCCATCTCTACTAGCACATCATTAAGAGCATGCACTACTCTCAATATGTCAGCAAAGAGGTTTCACTCTAGATAAGCAGCAATGGAATGTTGTATGGCCCCATAGGCTATTTACCCATCACATACATATTAGTAGTATATTGTTCATTAATGCAATTGATCTAACATGCATACTACACTTCCTAAATCTAGGAATATATGTACATAACTGAACGATATCATTTAAACAATTTGATAAAATGACAATTTAGATACTTATCTTAGTTTGTTTCGTAGGATCCCTTTTGATCCTAGTCTCCTTGCAGGGATTATTGGAATGTTTGATGGTGAGCTCTACTCCATTATCTAATTCTTAGGTCCTGTGATTTTCTTTCTTATGATCTATAATGTTGATCAAGTCCTATCCTTCATCTTCATCGGGGTTCTTGAATCAAGCTTGTATGTGGCTTCTCCTATTCTCCTAGTGAAACTTTCTGAGGGGAGCCCTTTTCTTCATGATTGGAGAAAGTGCTTTAAAGCACCACTATTATAAGACATATTCTTCAGTTTCTTCCTTTGGTAACTTCCTGGGAGGTTCTTCTTCTTCTTCTTCTTCTTCTTCCTCTTATTCATCTTCGACAAAATGAGCATGATGTCTTTTGTTATTCTTCTTTTCTTACTGGACAATTTTTAGCAATATGTCCCATTTTATCACAATAATAACATTGATAAGAAGAGAAGTCTCTTTTCTTGTAGTTTCCTTTCTTGTACTTCTGAAACTTCTTAGGAGGATGAAACTCCTTATGAGTTTCCTTCTGGTAGTGTGATTTTCCTTTTCCTCTTTTAGTATGGGTAGCTAGAGCTTGATCATCCTCTATGAGTAGTGCTTCTCGATTTGCCACTCTAGCTTCCTCTTGAACACATTATTCCCATACAACTTCAAATTGTAGACTTTCCTTTCTTGCACACATTGTCTGGATAAAAGAATCCGAAGGTCTAATAAGACCATTGAGAGTGGTCATCACTAATTCATCTTCATCAAGGTTGTCTCCAATTGCTTCTAGTTTTTCTTTGAATACACCCCTGTAAAGTATTCTTGGATAGATTCAACCTGATTCATCTTTGTACTTTTGAGTTGGGTTCTCAAATTCATCTTCTGATTAATTTTCTTTCCCTCATACATTCTTGATAGGGCATCAAACATTTCCTTAGGTGTTTTTTTGGAGGACACTTGAGGAATCAAGTGATCCTTGATGGAATCTGCTATGATCCTCTTGGCTCTAATCATGTCCTTCTTGTGATTTTCCTTTGCTTCAGCTTCTGTGGGTTCTAGCGCAACTTCCTTAAAAAAATTCACAAGATCATTCTCTTCTAGAATGAGTCCAATTTTGTATTTCCAAGCACATAAATTTTCTATGCCTTCCAACTTGTCATCAAGCTTAGTGCTTGGGGCCATCTTTTCTCGGAGAACATAAAATGATCAAAAATTTGAATTTCTCAAAAATGAAAATTGAACTCACCAAAAGATGCGCTTGATTGAGGCGAGTATGCTAGTACAATCAGTTTCTAAAGAATCCAAGATTTAACCCCTGAAATAGGACTTGCGAAATTCTGGAATGCACTTTCTGGTTTTATGGTTTTTCTGGTCCCAAGTCAAACTAGGGTTTGACTTTCTAGAAGATCTAGCCACTGAAAAATTTCGATCTAGGTTCAAAAAGATGCACCTTGGAGAGGCGCACTTCCCAATGTCACTTGCACTCCAAAATTCTTCTTCGGTAGAAATCCCTAATTTTTCTTGTACAGAGAAGGAGAGAGATTTACCTCAGTGAAAGATGCTCTTTTCAGTCTAGCTTCGATACCCTGTTAAATTTATATGTTGTAATAACTTAGATTCCGACTTCATTAGCATTTAATACATATTCACAATACCAACATAAATAGGATCTCTGAAATACACACAATCACAAGGTACACAACAATTTATCATGGGAAACCCTCAAGGGGAAGAAAACACAACAATAAATTCCTCAATATAGATTACCAAAGTACAATTCCCAAATAAATATGTCTCATAAAGAAGAGAGAAAAAATCCAAACTCTAGAGCCAAGAGCAATCCTCCTCCTTCACAATCTTCATCTTCTCTCTAGTGTGCAATGCTTGAGTGAGTGAATGGTACATATGAGAGGAAACACTCTCTATTTATACTTTACCATTTACTTGACATTTAACCTAACTAGGTCGGCCTCACTAACTTAACTGGGCCGACCTCTCTAGGGAGACTCAAATAATATTTATATTACATTCTTTTGGGTACTAATGACCCGACTTACAATGGAGGTTTTACCTCATGACTTTTACATGACCTTTTACATTAAAGGCATCTCCCGAAGGAGGAATAATACAAGTAGAATATTATTCGAAGTTACATTATTTCAACAATATGAATTCTTATAATCTCACATGTTGTGTTGTCAAACTCAATGAACTAAGGGAGTCTATCTCCTAAATTAGTTGCATCCTCAGAGATGGGAATGGGAAGAAACTAACTACAAAACCTAGAGATATGATCCCAAGTTGATTTGGAAAAGGTGGAGACCCAAAAAATATGCTTAATAGTTTCATTCTTTCCACACAAGAGGCATTTAGGTTAAGTCACACCTAACTATTTCATTTGTTTCCAAAGAGTTGGGAAACCCAACTCCATAAAACATGCAAAGAAGACATTTTTAAGCATCGAGGAAGACTTCCAAGTGGTCTTTAATCTGTACAACCAAGTTTTTTGTTTGAACATGACTCTCCATAATTGATTTAACCTCACATTAATCATGAGCTTAACAATGAACCAACTTGATAGTCATTAGTTAGCTTACACTTCTTGAAGCCCTTAGTGTAGTTCCATCCCCTATGTTGCCAACAAGCATGTGGCCATGAAGTATAAGCTTAAGGAATATATTGTCTACAATGAGATTAAAAATTATTTCAATGATTATCATATCTAGGTTGACCATGTTTAACTTGACCCCAAGGGATGGCCATTTCATTCATTCTTGATTCTAAAAAATCATCCAAATCCCTTGTTCTTTTAATCCCTCTTTTGTCCTCAAGTTTCCCTTCAACAACAACATATAATGATCACTAGAGACAATTATGATTGAAATAAATCCTAGAACATAAAACAAACATATTTCTAACCAAACTTAGGTTTCATGGCCTCCCAGGCCTTCCAAAGAATCTCAATAAATATTCATGCAATAGTTACTTTAAGGTAGAGGTAACAAGCAACTTTTGAAGTTTAAATTTCTCCAAACTTTTTATTATAGAAGAGGCTCTTGAAGTATAATACAAACCTTAAGGAATATGTGTCATGCCTCCTTGCATTAAGTACTTTGATGGATCACTTTGTTATGTACATTAATATCATAATTGAAAATTCAAAGCATAAATAAATAAATAAAAAGAAAGATTTTTGCATGAAAAGATACAAATAAAACAACACTAGGAAATTGTAAATAACAAAATATCACAATACAATATCTTTATTGATGAAAACAATGTCCACTTTCCTCTTCGAGGGGTAAACCACCAAATGAAGCCAAGATATAATTACAAAATACTTCTCAAGACATCTTGTTTGTTTGCTTCTACTTCTATATATAGTTTCTAGTGAAGGAACTTTCTAGTAGGTGGAAGCTTCTAGTAAGTCTTCTTATAGATATTGTTTTCACACTAAAGAGATTTTCTAATAGGTGGAAACTTCTAGTAAGTCTTTTTACAAATATTGATTTCATGCTATATATACTTTATTGGCCATATTTACCATAGATAGCCTTAATACATAAAAACCTATCTATTAAGGGGGTTAGGGTAGGACCCTTACATGCCCTCCCCCTTAAAAAATAACATTGTCCTCAAGGATGGAAATATGGAAATTGTTGAAGTAGTTGTGTTGGTTCCCATGTAGCATCCTCGGAATGGGTATTTTTTCACTAGATCAAAACCTCTTGGATGGTGTGATGGTGGCAACAACGTTCCCAGCTTTTGTAGAGGATGGCCTAATTCTTCAACCAAATGTAACCTTGTTCATCCAATTCTAGAAGGCTAGTTTGAATATGACAATGATATCCAACCACTTTCTTCAAATAGGAGACATGAAAGATGGGATGTATGTTGAATTGGCTAGGTAGCTCTAGTTTCTAAGCCACAAGGTCCACATGTTTGAGGAGACTTATAGGGCCCATAAAAATTTGGGGAAATATTCTAGTGGATTTTTTTCCTTCAAAGAGGTCTCCTTATAGGGTTGTAGTCAAATAAATACCTACTCCTCTTCGACAAAATGGAATTCATAATGATGTTGAACATGCTATTGCTTCATCCTATTATAAGGCATTACTAGATTATCCTTAAGAGCACAAAGAATGTTGGCCTAATATGTGATTGTGTTTTGAACCTCCTAAATGTTAGAGATTCCTAGTAAGTAGGATAGTATCAAAGGGGGTATTTTGGCCATAGTCAACTTCAAAGGGAGTGATTCAAGTGGTAGTATGATAAGTTGTATTATACCATCATTTTACTTAAGATAACCATTAATCCCATTGGGATTGTTGCTCTAAAGTAAAGAAACACAAATATGCTTCCAAACACTTAATATCAGCTTCAATTTGACCATCCATTTGGGGGTGATAGATAGTGTCGAGATTCAATTGAGTTCCCTAGAGCTGAAACAATTCTTGCCATAAATTGCTAGTGAAGGTGGGGTCATGGTCCGTGATAATAGTTTGTGGCATACCATGGAGATTGAATATATTATCCATGAAGACTTGAGATACCATAGAGGCCTTAAAAGGATTTTGTAGGTTGCAAAAATGAGCATATTTGGAAAGGTGATTAACCACAACCATGATTACAGATTTATTGCCAAATTTTGGTAGCCTCACAATGAAATCCATAGAAATGCCAGTCCATACTGCAGGTGAAATTGGAAGTGGTTGATGCTTTTATGGAGGTTTCACTATCTTCCCTTCATGTCTTTGGAAAGTGTCACATTCAACTACAAATGTGCCAATTTTCTTCTTCATGCCTTCCCAGAAAAAATTATTGTTTGATCCTTTCATATGTTTTATGAAATCCTGAATGACCGATTGTGGGGGATTAATGGAGCTCAGACAACACCTATGATTTCAATTATTATTTCGTATGTAAATCCATGCATCCTTTATAATGAATCTCATCATTGTGCCAAGTGTAGCTTGGATATGCATGGGGTTCCGATTTAATTTGTTGGATCATGGTAGCAAGCATGGGATCTGTCATCCATTCATTACAAATGACATTCAACCAATTTGCGGTGACGAAGGAGAGGGAAAAGAGGGAAACTTCTTCTTCAAGGTGTCGACAGAGAGCATCTACTACCACATTCTCCTTTCCCTTATGGTAAATTATCTCGTAGTTATATCCCAACATTTTGGTGACCCATTTTTGTTGCTCAGGGGAGGAATTTCTTTGTTTGAGAAAGTATTTCAAGCTACGATGATCAATTTTGATTTGTAAATGTTGCATAATTAAGTATGGATGCAAGATGCCCATAGCATTCAATGCGATCATCATCTCTTTTTCATAAGTTGATGTTTCCAAGTTTCACCCATAGATTTGTTTTCTAGTAAAATCCAATGGTCTACCTTCTTGCATGAGGACTGCTCTAAGGTCTTTAATGAGGAATCACATTTGATGATAAAGGTTTTAGTGAAATCGGGTAAATTGAGTACTGGAGTAGTAAACATAGCCTCCTTTATGTCTTGCAAATCATTTTTTGCCACATCATTCCATTTGAAAGCATCTTTTAGCAAAGTTGTGAGTGGGGCTACAGTCTTACCATAGCGTTTGAATGAAATTTCTATAATATCCCATGAGACCCAAAAAATCTTTGAGGATTTTAAGAGATTTAGGGAAAGGATAATCCTTCATTATTGTAATTTTATTTGGATCTACATGCACACCCTCCTATCTAACAATATGGCACTTTTAGGAAAGAGTTGATCATCTTGAAGGAGTTGTAGGACATAATCTACCTAGGCTAGAAGACCTTTCCAAGTTTTAATGCAAATCAATATGTCATAAAAAAAGACAAGGACAATTTTACGTAAAAAGGGTTTAAATATTGGATTCATAAGACTCTAAAAGGTGGAGGGTACATTGAAAAGGTCAAAGGGCACCACCAAGAACTTGTAATGGCATTCATGAGTGTGAACAATGTTTTGGGAATATCCACCTCCTTTATGAAAATTTGATGATATCTTGAGTAGAGATCAAGTTTGGGGAGGAAGTGAGCACCATTGAGCTCATCCAAAAGGTCATCAATGACAGGAATGGGAAAATTAGCCTTGATTTTCAACTTGTTCAAAGCATGGAAGTCAAGACACATGCACCAAGTTCATTGTTTATTGGGGACCATAACAACTAAGGAAGAATAGAGTCTGGTACTGGGGCATATGACATAGTAGCTAGCAACTCCTGAATGATATTTTTAATTTTACTTTTTTGGGAAAATGGATGGCAGTACATGCATACATTGGGTGGGAGGATACCATGTATGAGTTGAAGGGAAATATCGTGCTCACCACAAGAAGGTGATAGTCCTTTGGGAGTGTCAAATATGGATTGGTTCTTGTCTAATACTAACTACATGTCAGAATAAATGGGTTGAGAAGGGGTCCCAAAAGGTTGAATGGCATGGAATTGTGCCATTGAATGCATGAATGACTCTTTTTACTAAGCTTTTTCCATATGATGTGAACTAATAATCTCTTGAGATGTTGTTGTAATTCCTTTGAGAGTGTAGTTATGCCTTCTCTATTGGAAACTCATGTATAAGGCATTGAAAACCATGGTTATTGGGCCTAATGTTCATAACCATTTAGTACCCAAGACAATATCACAACTACCCATGTCAATATAAAACATGTGGGTTTTGAGGGAATAAGCCCCCATTTGAAGGCACACATTTTCACAATGACCCCCATATTTCATAGCTCCTCCATTTGCAAACATGATTTGGAAGTTTTTCACAGCATGGATATAGTATTGTGTTTCGTGGGTGACTTGATCATGACTAAAAGTATGCATGATATCATTGTCAATTAAGACGATGACATTGTGATGTTTGAGATAGACAATTAATTTGAGGTTTCAAAGGATATAAAGACCAGTCGAGGCATGCAAAGAGATTTGGGGTTCCTCCACCAATAGATTAGGTTGGGGAATATCTTACATGGGTGTATGAGGGACTTCATGGGTTCTAGTGTCAATGGCTTCATTAAAAAATTTCTCTATAATTGTAATAAATTTTTTTTCTCCTAACATTTATGTCCAGGGGAATATTTATCATCATAGGTGTAGCAAAGGGCTTTGAGTTGTAACTCCACCATTTCATCTCATGTTACCTTTCGTATCTTGAGAGGTGGAGAGGATGAGAAAGGATTAGTGGAAGGGAAGGTAGGTGGATGGGAATGGGGGATAAATGAGGCCTTTTCTATTTGAGCTTTCATCATATTTTGGGATCCTCTAGCTCTTTGAGTGGCACCAACCACATAGTAGGATGATCCATTAATACCTATGCACATATCTCTTCTTTCAAACCACTGATGAAACATTCATTGTAAAAATCATCGGATGGATAGCTACTCAAAAGACGAGATGAAATATTCGACTATGTCAGAGATTGTTTGAGCTTGGTAAATTACCCAAAATAACGAGTTTCTATTTTAAAATGTTCATAGAGATTGAAAACAAATTGTGTCCAAGCAATATAACCCTTGTAGAATTTATCATTCCATTTCCACCATTACCAACGTTTAGGATCTAAATAATAATAATCTATTTTTAAGGTCATATCCTACCTAGACACCAATTTGTTGTATGATACCCCCTTGTTTGTGGGACAAGGGACCCCTTATGCGCAGTGAATATGTAACTGTTAAATTCTACATAAGTGTTTATACCTTAAGCCCCCTTCGGATTTGAACCTGTGGCCTCCTAGGAGAAAACACATGTTCTTAATCGTTAGGACCACGGGGGCTTCACTCAATAAACCGCTATCATAGCACGTTCGTTCATGGCATATGAAGCAATACCCCTAATTTCACTAAATATTGGAAAATACTTTCCAAAATCGTTTTTTTTAACCCCCCTCCCAATATGCCTTCCCAATTTAAAAAAACCCTTATTTTCACTAGATATTGTATGTATCAATTTTTTCATTAACATTTTTTATACCTCTTTATATTTCTACCTAGTATATTGATATGATACCCCCCTTATTACCCCACATGCATTCTACAATGCACCTTGCTTCTTTCGATGCATATTGTGGATGCACATTACTTCACCCACAATGCAGTTACTCAACCACATATCATTATTATTTGCAACATCTAATGGTCTAATGAAGAGATAGGATATCACTTCTTGTATGTCACTAGAGCCACTCCACATAGTACAACATTTAGATTTCCTGGTGCAGTTCCCCAATCGCTGACTAAGCCTATTGTGGGCTAGGTATCCAAGCCTCTAGGGCTTGTAACAAGCTCTAGGAGGATGACTAAACCTCCCAAGGCCTGTAATAGGCACGAGTGGTTGGGTATTCAAGCCCCCAAGGCCTATCGAGGGACTATAACAGGCCCTGGAGGCTTAGAGCCTCCTAAGGCTATTGGTAAAAATTGGCTAAGTGCTATTGGTGACAATTGGCTGTCAATGACCACTGTCTCTTGACTATGATCGTCTAGAAACCCACTTCACCACGAAACCCCTGGCCTCAAGCATGCCTCAAGATGCGATTTCCATGCATACTGGTAAGCCCGAGCCTTGCCTCAACCCGATTTCTCATCCGTTCGTGATCCCGCCATCTCCATTTGGCGGATATTTGTCAGCCCGCCCATATAAAAAATGCCCCAAAGTATTTTTGTATTGTTACATTAAATAAAAAACCCTTTGCCCCTCAATATATAAGCAATATCATTTTTAGGTTTTCATGAATATTTAATATCGCAATATGAATGAACGTGGTATTATATTTCCTTCTAGTGAAGCCCCCGTGGTTAGGCCCACTCATGATGTACCACTCTAAGTTTCACCATATCATATGTCATCCCCTGCAAAGAAAAGTAAATTTCTGTCTAAGTGAACCATTTTGTGGGGTTTGACCCATTGAATTTGGTAACTATTGACTTTAGGAATTTTGTGCCACATGTGAGTCATCGAATCATGGACAAGTGGATTGGTGTGAGGCCCGAGGCCCATAGTGATTGGATGAATCAGCTCCTTCCTTGTGGGAACATTGTTCTATCTCTTGGTATCTTGAATATGATGAAGGAAAGAATATCGTTAACTATGTTAGCTGGTTAGAGAGCGACTCCAATTTGATAAGCTTTGTCACATACCTAAAAATACCTATATTAAAAAAAAATTAAAAGGATAAATGCATGTATTCTTTTGTACTTCTAGTATTGTGGAAAACAAAATACTTTACTTGAATACATACATAACTCTAAACCAAGGTTAGAAGCATGTCAAGGTTATGTTCCTAAATAACATCCAAGGTCTATTCTCTTACTTCTTTTATGAGCATACTAGCTTATGATTAAGAGCATCATTACATGAGTATTTAACTTAGCACATTTTAGCATAACAAGGGTTTAAACCCTACAAAAATTTGCATGAAGCTTAGTTTAGATTACTAACATGTAGCTTCCACAATTTCCAATTTATAATTTCTTAGTTAAATATAATGTTGAGTTTTAAACCTCTTCTGCAATCCCGACTTCCGCATTGCGGATGCGGGTTGCGAAACTCCAAAATTCAACCGTTTACTTTTACGGTTCGGGATCCGACTTCTGCATTGCGGATATCGGTTATGGAACCAAAAACTCTGACTTTTTATTTTAATGGTTCAGCAATATAACTTCCGCATTGCGGATGCTGGTTGCAGAACCCCAAAATTTTGACTTGTTTAATTTAACGGTTCCGCAATCCGACTTCCGCATTGCGGATGCGGGTTGCGAAACCCCAATTTTTCAAGGGTTGAAAACAACAATTCCGCATCCCGATTGCGGATTCGGTGGGTTTGACTGCTTGCAAATTCGCTTAACAGGTAAACCAGAACTTAGATAACAAAAATGATTTGAACTTGTAAATAATTACATAAGATTAATAAACTAGATCTAGGGTTTGCATGTGTAAAGTTTCCTTTCAAATCTGTTATGAATTACTCTAACTATATTTATAAAAATAAATATAACAAATGTCCATTCTATAACAGAAATAAACCTTGTACATACTTTGCTTATAATAGTAAGGGGATAAACAGACATTGATATATTATTTGATGCATAAATATGACTTCTGCATATAAACTAAATGAAGGATGTTACAGTAAAATGGCAAGGTACAGTGGTTTCAGAATAAAAATAAATAATAGGTTAAATCTGAACCAAAACTATAATTCATACTAAGATAGTTTTGTGCCTGCTAGAACTATACTTTTACCGAAATAAATCTAAATCAGTGTTTGAATATCTTGCATGCAAGTCTAGAAATATAATTCTGAATAAGAATACTTACAGTAGAACATGAATGTACAGTAAAACATTATATGATAACATGCATAAGCAAGATAAAACAGTAATATACAATAAAACATTATATGATAACATTCATAAGCAAGATAATCATTTATGATGACATGCATAAGCAAGATAAACGGTAATGTACAGTAAAACATTATATGATAACATGCATAAGCAATATATTATTTTCTGAATAACAAATTACCTATCATTTACAGTAAATGGATATTTCAGCAAATAGAATAAATGAAACCTGGACTAAGAAATGCAACCCTTATGCTTAACAATCAGATATCATTTATAGTAATTAGACAATTCAGAAATAAATAAATAGAATATGATCTAAGCAATGAAATCATTAGATATCATTGACAGTAAATAGACAGTTCAGAAATAAATAAATAGAACCTGATCTGAGCAATGCAATCATTAAATATCTTTTACAATCAATAGACAGTTCAGAAATAAATAAATAGAACTCGATCTAAGAAATGCAATCATTAGATGTCATTTACAGTTAATAGACAGTTCAAAATAAATAAATAGAACCTGATCTAAGCAATGCAATCATTGGATGTCATTTACAGTCAATAGACAGTTCAGAAATAAATAAATAGAACCTTATCTAAGAAATGAAATCATTAAATGTCATTTACAGTCAATAGACAGTTCATAAATAAATAAATAGAACCTGATCTAAGCAATGCAATCATTATATGTCATTTACAATCAATAGATAGTTCATAAATAAATAAATAGAACCTGAACTAAGCAAAGGCAAATCAAAGCTAAAGGTCACCGTTCCTCCCAACCAATCTCCCAGAACAGCCAAACGACTTGTTCTGTAACCCCCAAGCCTGTTTGCTGAACCACAAGGACAAACACTGGTCATAGATTTTCTCTTGCATAATCTAGGTCAAAAATATCACTTCATCATAAGCCTCCTGCTCATTGGATGAATCAATACTCAGTGTATTCTCTCCTTCATCATGATCCCCCCGCTCAGTGGATGAAATCGATGCTTTATATCATTTTCCTAGGACTTAGGTCATTCATGAGCCACTTGCTCATAATGCTCCTACATCATGTGCTCCTTTACTAGGTTGTATTGCCACAGTGGGTTTCCTCTGAACACTTGTCATTTCTCCTTGTGGGTCAGCAAGCACTCTTCAACGGCTACCTTCAGTTTTGATTACCTTAGTTATTTAAATATTTAGAAATAATAATTCTTTTACAAATGTCTTGACATCACTTGGTCAATAATGTCACATCAAATAATAACATAAGGTCTTATGAAACAATAATTATCCGGGTTCCTAGGTGTATTAAATACACCCCCCTTAAAGTCTAACACCGTCCTCGGTGTTACTTTTAAACTTCCTCTGAATCATTCTGAAACAGAATTGGATATGCCTCCTGCATATTGCTTTCCAATTCCCAAGTAGTCTCTTCTAGGCTAATGTGCTTCCATTTCACCTTGACTTGTCCGATGGTACGATTCCGAAGTAATATTTCTCTCCTGTCGAGAATACATCTCGGTCCCACATGATATTCTCCTTCGGGCTCCACCTGGATAACATTCCAGTCAACCACATGAGTAGCATCATGAACATATATTTTTAGAATTGAAATATGAAAAATATTATGTACTTTAATTGTAGGTGGTAGTGCTAATTGATAATCCATTGGCCCAACCTTGGCCAATATCTCAAATGGTCCACAATATCTAGGTGCCAATTTTGTGCACTTTCCTAATTTTAAGGAACTTTTTCTAGGTTTCATTTTCACATAAACATGATCCCCTACCTGGAACTTTCTTTGAGTTATTTTCAAATCAACATAATTTTTTTTGTCTATCTTGAGCTATGTTCAAGTTGTGTTGTACTTGTTTCATTGTTAGTTCCATATCCTTCAATATTTCAGGACCTAACATTAGTCTATCAACTGGGATACTCCAAGAAATTGGAGTGTTACATTTCCGTCCATAAAGTATCTCAAATTGACTCATTTTTGTAGAGGCCTGAAAATGATTATTATATGCAAACTCAATAAGATGTAAATACTCTTCATATTTCTCATATTTTTCCATTACATACATTTTAAGCATGTCTTCTAAAATTTGATTCACCCTTTCAGTTTAACCATCAGTCTGGGGTGATATGCAGTACTGAAATTTAGTTGAATATCCAAATATTTAAATAAAGCTTTCCAGAAATTTCCCGTAAACTTTGCGTTCCTATCAGAAATTACAACTTTAGGTATACCATGCAATCTGAAAATTTCATTCATAAAAATATCAGCAATATTAATAGCTTTGTAAGTAGATTTGACAGGAATAAAATGTGTTTTTTACTAAGCTTATCTACCACAACCATAATTGAATCATTATGTTTAGCATTTTTAGGAAAACATGTTATAAAATCCATGCTAATAACTTCCCACTTCCATTCTGGAATGGGTAAAGGCTGTAGCAATCTGGCTGGGTGTTGATGTTCAACCTTAACTTGCTGACATTCAATGTATCTAGCAATGTATTATGCTCCTTCATTTTTCATATTAGGCCAAAAGAATTATTTTCTTAACATAGTAATCATTTCGGATATCCAGGATGTCTTGAATATGGTCTTTTATGCATTTCATTCATGATTAATGATTTGATCTCTTCTAAATTAGGTACATACAATCTGTTTTTACATACCAACATTTCTTTTCTGTTAAAACTGAATTCTTATTTTACTTTATTGATTTTCTTTTCTGTTGTCCTTTCCTTTAATTTTTTATATTCTTTATCAAATTTTGTTGTTGTCCTGATTTTATCTTCCAGATGTGTTTCATAGATGCTACTTGCAGTTACATACAGCATATTTGCATGACGACTTAATGCATCAGCCACTTTATTTTCCTTTCCTTTAATATGTTTAATTTCAAAGTCGTGTTTACTTAGGAAAGATAACCATCTAGCTTATCTAGCATTTAAATTATGTTGGTCAAATAAATATTTTAAACTGACATTAGCAGTCATTAGTAAGAATCTTCTTCCAATAAGATAGTGTCGCCACATTTTAAGTGCATGTATAATGGCTTCTAACTCTCAATCATGAGTAGCATAATTCTTTTCATGTTCTTTAAGTTTTCTTGATTCATAGGCCACCACATAGTTGTCTTGCATTGATACTCCACCTAGAACCTCTTGGAATGCATTTGTGCATATAACAAAATCTTTATAGGGGTATGTTATTTTCAAAATAGGAGTTGTTAATAAATATTTCAGTTTATTAAAGCTAATTTCACATTTCTCATTCCATTCAAATTTCTTACTTTTCTTTTGTAATGAAGTTATAGGATATGTAATTTTTGAAAATCCTTCAATAAATTTACAATAATATCCAGTAATCCTCATAAAAAATCTAACATCAGATACATCTTTAGGCACATGCCATTCCATGATAGCTTTAATTTTATCGGGATCCACCAACACTCTCTCTCAGCTATGGAGGTATCATCACTCTGGAACACATCTAGATATCATATGATCGTCACGTCTTGTCTTGTATAGTTCATCATCATAAGAAAGGTCTCTTCTGATCAAGTCCTTCTGACCAGAACAATTGTTCCCACTGGAACCTTGTTCCTCACTGGAACCACGTCATCTTTCCAAAGATGATACATGATCCATCTGATCATCTTGGTCAACCTAGACCACAGAGGAACACATCTTCATGCTTTATCAGTCTAAAAACTGAAAGGAGGGTACACTCCTCAGGAAGATACTTCTTCCAAGCACTTTATCAATCTCAAATCAAAGGGAGGCTCCACGTCCTTAGGAAACCTCTTCTTCGAATTTACCAATCATTACAACTGGAAGGCGGTAATGACTGCAGCTAGTACACCCCTATGGTCCCAAGCTCCAAACAGGAGCACTCTCCCCACTGGAGAAATTCTCACATAGGGATCCACTCCATAAAAGAGTCCTCTCCACACTGGAGAATGTTTCCACACGTGAACTATCCCACAAAGGGATCCACTCCATAAAGGAGTTCTCTCCACACCGGAGAAGTTCCACATAGGAACCATCCCACACAGGGACACACTCCACCAAGGAGTCAGGCACAAGTCTTAGCTTGTGCCTCTTCAACAACCATACCGGTCATCAATCACCCTTCTCGAGGAAAGGAATCTCCACCACCCCAATCCTTTCACAGAAGTATGCAAAATTCACTCTGGACAAAGGCTTGGTAAGGATATCTGCAATCTGCTCATCTATGGAGATATAATGGAGCTTCACTGCGCCCTTCTAACTACACGGGTTGCGACGCACTCTACCTCTATTGTACTAAGTGCCACAGAAGACTATTTCTTGCTAAACCAAGAAACCATAGCTGATCTCAAGCTAAAACATCACCTAGAGGTGCTCTTTCTATCAACTGCACTCCCATCTCAATATGAATTGGTGAATCCTACGAGCTTTACTCTATCACCTGAGGTATACCTCAATCCACAACCAAATGTATATATGAGCACATGCTTAGCTGCTATCTAATGTACTTGTCTCGACTCAACCATGTGTTGACTCAAATGCGTTCATTGCATAACAGATTTATGGCTTAGTTTAATCAATCAACTGGCAGTACATGGTGGGATCCACTAAATATGAAGATATGGAAGCATCATATAACTTCTTCAGATTCGCTTTCATGGGCGTAGCCATGGACTTACAGTCCATCATCCCAAATCTCTTTAGGACATCAATAGTTTACTTCCATTGACTCGAGAAGATCTCATCATGTCTTTGCCACACCTCTAATCCCAATAAATAATGTATCGGTCTAAGGTTCTTCATCTTGAAATCATAGGCTAACTCCCTCTACATATATCAATGAATCTCTCTGTCTCGATGGGAACAACATCACGATCAAGGAATCATTATCAACAATTTGTGCCATCTGCACATGCTGAAGCCTGAGACACTGCTTTAACTGAACAAATCAAAACATCCAGGCACAAGTAATGCTCTAATCAATTGTAGAGTCTTCCATGATTCCAACTGGAAGCCAACTGCTCTTCATGTGATCCCCACATCTCAGGTAACATGTTGTGTAGTCGAGAGAGACCAAAATTCATTGGAGCCTCCTGCTTCCAATCATCAATCTTCATATGAGATCCTTTGGACCTATAAGTTATATGTCTGAATGTACTAGGTCCACACTTGATCCACAGTCCACAAAGGACAAGGAGTTCACACAAAACTCAACTCGATTCACACCGAACGGAAATCCACACAGGACAAGGAGTTCACACAAAACTCAACTCGATTCACACCGAACGGAAATCCACACAGGACAAGGAGTTCACACAGAACCATAGTCCACACAGGACAAGGATTTCACATAGAGCTCAGGATAATCAACTCCATCTCCCTCTCAAGGAGGGACACATCATTCTCTCAGTCTTAGGGAGAATGTCACACAGATGCTTTAACCATCAGTCTTCAAGCGCCTTGCACCCTCTGCATCTAAGCATCCTGCTCCTCAAGTACCGAGTATAAAAAATATCTTCACATCCATCACTTGTCCTCTTATTGAACAACTCTTACTTGTTCTTCAAAACAAGTCTCTTGTAGGTCACAACACATGATCTTTCCTACAAGTCAAGTTCAACCAATTAGTTACCAACATTGCATAATTATGAAATTCAATCAAACCATATTGACATTTCAATTCAATGGTTCACATAGTTATGTAAGCATCTTAGCCAATGCTTCATCACAACACCCATCCCTATCCCAAACACAAACAAGGGATCATGGGTTGATGTGCAACACTATAGGCTACTTACCCAACATATATATGCACTACATGAGCCTATTGTTTGTCAATATCAATCATGCATAAAGAAAATTGTATCACATATCTACACATAAGTGTTGTGAACATTATCCTAACATTCAAGGATTTAAAGAATAACTCAAATGACAAAACACATACTTATCTTTTATTGTTTTGTGGGCTCCCTCTTGATATTTGCCTCCTTGTAGACATCACAGGAGTCCTCAGATCTTCATCTTCTTTATTGAGCCTGGATCTTCATATATCCCCAATGATAATCACACCATCTTGATACTGCAATCATTGGTGCACTCATAAAGTGTACTAGAGAAAGTATTATTTTCGACAGTCATCATCTCTTGCATTCCTTGACTTCTTTGGTGAAGTCTATTTATCAACATCAGCAATAGAAGCATGTTGCTTGACTTTTCTTTTCTTCCAGCATTCTGAAGCAAGGTCACCTAGCTTGCCACAATTGAAACATTTGAGGTTTGATTTATCCTTCTTGATTTTTGGATTTTGAACTGCCTTGATGCCTTTGTTCCACTTTCATTTCTTCTTTCCAATTTTGGTTGCAAGAACTAAATCTTCCTCCTTTTCCTTTGAGGTAGAGGCTAGCTCCCTCGCTGCTTCTTGAATACATTATGACTAAAACTGATCAAAGGTGGGAAGTTTCCCATGACCACATATCCCTTTCACAAATGGCTTCCATTCTGGAGGAAGTCCACTCATAGATGTCAACACAAGTTCTCTATCAGGGACACTTTCATTAACAGCTGCCAGTTGATCTTTGATTTGAGCAATCTTCAAGAAGTAAGAAGACACTGAATCATCCTTGTTGAACTTCACTTGATGAAGTTGATCCTTTAGGGCCAAGACTTTGCTAGGGTTCTCATTCTCATATATATTCTTCAAGGCATCATACATCTTCTTAGCAGTGTCTTGGCTTGCAATAAGGGGTACAAGATGGTCTTTCACTAAGTCCATCAAGATCCTCATGGCTATGGCTTCATTCTTCTTGTGTCTTGTTCTCTATCGGGCTCCCTCTGGCTCTGGAATATTTTCTGAGTATATGATCCTTAAGGTCATGTTCATTAAGGAGCATAAGCATCCTACTCTTCCAAGATCGGAAGTTTTTAAACTCCCTTCAATCTGTCTTCTAATTTGAGTCCAGCAACCATCTTAACTGAACCAACTGCAAAAAACCTAGCAGAAGAGGGTCAAAAATTAAACTTTGAATTTTGATAAAAGTGAGTCCACAAGCTAATGCGCCCTCCCAAGGAGAGTTGGATAGACCTCCTTTTCTTCCAGATCTAAGGTTAGAACAACTCGCAATGGAGAGAAGAGTCCAAACCAGGATGCCCTAGTTTCTGACAATTGCACAACTAAAACGTGGTGTGGGCCCATAACCTGTTAGATTTTTAATGATGTATCAGTAGAATTTTCATTTCTTTCAATTCTTAATTATTGTCATCCCACATTCATCATTGCATAATATCATCATTCATCAGTAGCAGAATTAAAATCAAGGCTCACTGAAAGATAACCATGCACAAGAGACACAAAGATTTTACCTTAGGAAACCCTAACAAGAGAAAACCCAACAAACTTTTCTTAGAAGAAATAAGCAATCCAATGCAAGAACAATACCAATCATGAAGATTAAGCCTTAGCACAAGAATGTGCTCTTCTTTCACAAGAACCCCAAGAGAGACAAGATAATAAGATAACCCCAAAATTATGCTTCTTGTCTTCTTCCCTTGTCTTCCTAGAGAAGTGTGCACCATATAAGAGAGATGATCTTGTTGTGTAATAATGAAGTGTGAAAGCACTTTATTTATATTATTCTTTTCACTAGAAATTTTGGGCCTCACTTTTATATATTTATTTATTTAGTTTTTATTTAGCTTTCAAGTCAACTTGTCTTTTTATCTTCTAGGGTTATTTTACCCATTTTATTAGGGTAATTGTGCTCTTCATTTCTTTCACTTTATCTAGGACTTCTTAAGAATATATTTCATTGCTACATAAACATCAAGAAAATGGCCATGGGTTATATCTACAAGTCTGTGGATAATACCAATGTTCCATGGAGTTTCTAGGACAAGGAGCGCGGGAGCAAGGAAAAGCACAAGGGGGACATCTGGAAGCCACCCCAAATTTTAGGGAAATTTCGAGGGGACAGTGGGACGTTGGAGTCATAAAAATTAATTTAAAATATAAATATAATACATCCCAATAATAATTGTTACCATGTAAAAACTAAAAACTAAATTCATCCTTATGCAATGTACATCTAAATTCAAATTTCAAATTTGTAAATGATATTGAATGATTAAATTTGTACATGATATTGAGCTAATACCAAATTTCAAATATCAAATTTAAAATTTGTAAATGATACCGAGCTATTACCATGTAAAAACTAAAAATTAAATTCATCATTATCATTATGCAATGTATATGTAAATTGAAATTTCGAATTTATGAAAGATAATGCAATAGATATTAAACAATGAACACAAAGAAGTTAAAACCGTGAAATAGACTACAGTTTAATAGTAAATTAAAATTTCTCAAAAAATAGTAAAGAGTCAAAGATTGTCATTAGTATCTAGCAATGTTTTAAAACTCGGACTTGGAACCGACCGAGGGTCAACTCAGCTCAGACTTTGACTCGGCAATGACTCAGACTGGTTTGACTTCAATGACTTAGTTTTTTAAAAAATACATAAAACTTTCAAGGGAAAAAATATTTTAAAGATTCCAATCCATTGGAGACAAAATATGCAAAGACTACTCATGTATATACCACGTAAGGGTGAATATATGAAAAATTCAAAATGGTACCAAGTGCAATACATATCTGAATCAAAATTGAAAATACATAATCAATGAGGCTCTAAATGGCCTATAGAGTCCAAAAAACAACATGATATACCTACAAGGCTAAAAGATCAACATGATCAATCATCAAAGATCAAACTCATCACAGGGGCAAGGGAAGATTTGACTTATTTCAGACTGGTAGCATACCTAGATAATTCATTGTTGGGCTAGGACAATGAAAAGTTGAGGAAAAACCGGCAAAACAGCTCAATGGCCACAAGTAACAATGAGATGGACAACAACTCCTTTAAGATGGGTTGTAGCCTCCTCAATCAGATGCCAAATCCACTACAAACAGTCCAAGAAAATTGTCCAACAAGCTCCAAAACTTCTAACTGCTCAGCTTGCGATTCTGCTCCAAATGCTCAATAAAGATGGTGTGAGGCAAATAGAGGGTGGGGAATTTTGATTTTCCATCAAGTTAGGGTTATATGCAGAAGAATAACAATTCAATATACTTTAATGCAAAAAATATCTTTAATAAACAATTACAAAAATTGAATATGAAATAGTGCAGTAGTAATCTCTAACATAACATAATTTTCATCTCTTTCAACTTCACACCTTTAACACTATCAGATAGGTCACTGTGTTAAAGTAATCTTTTAACACTACCAATTATATCACTATGTTAGAGTAATCTTCAATAACATGTAATAAATAAACAAATTGATCATATAACTATAAAAGAGATATAGTTGAAGATACTTACCTGGGTGTGAAACCCTTCCTGTAAAACTACTTAGAAGAGTTACTTGCATAGAAGACTGTGCCTCAGGGAGACTAGTCAACTCTAGGAACTAGCTGACCCTACAAGAGGGTAGTACAAACCAGAGAGAGAGATGAAAGGTTGCAGTGGTGAAGATCAATGACATTCAAAACATAGTGGCAGTCAAACAAGACTTAAGCACAATAGAACAAGTCTAAGTAATTCTCAGCACAAAATGTTTGACTACAAACAAGTAGATCAGATCAAAAAATTAGTCCACAGATAAAATCTTAGCACATAAAAATTCAGTAGTAGAGAACTGGCCCTAAAGAAAATCTCAGTTCATAGAATCTAACCAACAAGGGTCATGGTTACTAAAAAAAAAGTGCTCGGTGGACTAGATAGGATCCTCAGGCCTCACTACTTTCCCAAAAGAAGACAACCAGCCAACAGGTCAAACCCTAGGCAATCCACAAACAGATGGATCAGATCCAACAGGACCACGACTGTCCTCAACAAGCTTCCAACGAACTGAACAAGCCTTATGAGAGTCACGGCTGAGTCAAACAAGCAGCAACAAACATAATGGTCTTCAAATAAACCCTCAGCAGGAAGATCGAGGTACAGTCAGAACTTAAACAAGCAGATCGGTTCTTTCAACAGGTAGTTCGGATTTCAGGCAAGTCACAACAAGGCAGATCAGACTACAATCAGATCATAACAGTCAGTTCGGACCCTCTTTTTCAGATAGATCGAACTACAGCCAAACCCCAACAAGCAGATCGGGTTTCAATTGGGTCACGACTAGGATAGCAGCAGCAAAGGAGTCTTCACACCAATCTTCAAACAATCAAACAACCCAGATCTGGGACTGTAGTAGGAGGGCGACCTAACCAACAGCATAAACAAACCTCAAACAGATGACGTCAAGCAAAGAAAAAATCAATCAGATCTAAGAAGTGTTGGATGATCATAATAAAAGGAGGAGAATAGACTCTAATATATAGGATTATGATCTAGAAAAAGATCATTAAGTTTAATCCTGTAATTAGGGTTCCATAGAATTAGGAAGTTTATCAAAAGATAAAAAGATAAAAGAATAAAACATAAAAAGTAAAAGATAAAAGTAAAATATAAAAAGTAAAAATAAAAGATAAAAAATAAATTAAAAAAAATAAAAAATAAAATATAAAAAAATAAAAAATAAAAGATAAAAAAAAAGTATATATAAAAAAAAAAGTCTTACGTGGGTACAATGACCAAACTAAACTTTAAATATGGTCAAACAAACATAGTACCCATAAGATCACAAACATCAAAGGTGGTACAACTTAAAGTGGGTAAATAACCCTATTAACCATAAGTCAAAGACAAGGTACCACAAGACAAATAATCTATAAGGTGTAAGGACCAAAAAATAAATCAACCAAGGTGGGGAAAGTACAACCAATCATCTCTCTCTCAAATGTACAAATGTGCCATATAACCTGAAAGTTCATCATCATTGTATAAGGAAGGGTTCACACGGATGATGTGATCATGTGGTCCCCTAGACTACTCTTGAGGTCAAATGTTAGTGGCTTCATCAAGGGGTGGCCAGTCTCTTGAGAAGATCATCTAACTCAACCATCTCGAAGACCTAGGAGAAGAGGACATCACACATCATTATCTTGGTAACTGACCAAGTGCCTCCATTCTCAAGGAATGGCTCTCAGCCCAAGGCTGATCTTCAATCCCAGACTGAGTCATGTTGATCAACGTCTGGTCCATGACCAGGTCCTCCATTCTCCCGGAAAATGGTCCTTAGCCTCAAGCTGAGCTTTCCGTCCCAGACTAAATGTTGATCAACCATCTGCAGGACCTACTTGGTCTTTGACCAAGTATCTGCCTTGTCCTAGACCAGGATGTCTTTGTCTCAACCTACAGGATCTGCTTGGTCCTCAAGACCAAGAAACTGTCTAGTCCCATACCAAAATACCCTAGAGACAAATAGGGACCCTAGCCACATGCTAGGGACTTTGCCATGGCAACAACCTGCTTGGTCCTCTGACCAAGAACCCCAGGAGACGGCTGGGGGCCCTAGGGTACCTTCTAGGGTCTTACTCTTTACTCTGCCTGGTTAACTTGACCAGGAACCCTAGTTAACTGACTAGGGTGCCATTCTCTTTGAGAATGAGTCTCGCAACTGCACTAAAAAATTAACACTCCCTCTCAGCAAGAGAGGCATTCTCAGCAACACTAAGCTTGTCGAAGACAAAGGCTTAGTCAACACAACTGACAACTGCACCATGTCCTTGTCATGGTGAAACATCCTGTCATGGAATACAGGATTTTCTGAGAGCTTCAAAGAGCTCTGAATGTCAACAAACACCTTAATCTTATAGATCCACTTGGAAGTTACACCTGACTTCCCTTGTTGTCTGAGAATCACTTTCCACATATCATTATCCATTTTCAACTGAAAAGCATCATTCCAAACCTGAAGTTTGGGTATCTCCACATCAGTGGTTGATCTTGAATCAGTGACAGGGCTCCTACTGGAGCATCCTTGGAACCCCTTAATAGGCTCCTTAATGAGATCAACTGAAGGCTTCTTGGCCTTCTCCCTCTGCTTCTCTAAACGAGAAGTTTCATAGACTTATATATCTGAGTCACTATAAGACTCCCTCTTGATCTCTGACACTTGACAGGGGTTGTTCATTAGAGCTTTAACAACATGTCCGGAGACCTTGTAAAGGTCCCCCTCACGGACACCAATATCAATAGCTGAGCTCATATTTCCACCTTTAGTCCATACTAGTACCTTTCCTTTTGAGAAAGCTACAGAGAACCCCTTGTCTTCTAAAATTGCCACTGAAAGAACATTCTTCTTTAAACCAGGAACATATAAAATTTCCTCAACATGAATTAATGTACCTGAATCAAGCTTTAAGGCAGTTGAACCAACTCCTTTTATTTTAAAGGTACTTATGTTTCCCATCTCCACTTTCTTATTGAACTTCTTGGCCTTGTAACCCACAAGAGCCCTTTTGTAACCAGTCATATGCTTGGTGGCCCCACTGTCAATCCACCATGAGTCTGATGAGTTGGAGATGGAACTTAAGAGTGCTGAAATCAAGAAGAACTCTCTTTGTTCTTTTTCTTTGGTCTCAGCTTTAGATTTCTTTTGTTGAAGCTTTTCTTCTTCTGTAGCAATTGAAGCATGATGCTTCCCTTTATGCCAATTCTTGTTAGGAGGATTTCTACAAACGTTTGCATAATGACCAAGCTTGTTAGATTTAAAACATCTTACTTTTGACTTATAAGATTGCTTACCTTGAGGTCTCTTACCTTTGTTCTGGTGCTGGGGGAAATTTCTTTATTTCTTTGTCTTGGCAGCAAGAGCATGATTATTTTCAGCTAGAGGCCCAGATCTACTCTGGATTCTGCCTTCTTCTTCTAGACAATCATGCCACAACCTATCAAAGCTTCGTTGTGATTCTCTTCCATTCATTGTTGAAAGAAATGTCTCCCAAGATGAAGGAAAACCATCTACTGTTGTTTGCACAAGATCATCATCATCTACTTCAACTCCAATTGCCATGAGTTGATCTTTTAACTGAGCAATCTTTGAGAAGGAGGTGACTGATTCTTTATCCTCCATCTTTAATGAACAAAGTTGCTTCTTCAAGACCCTCTTCTGAGTAGGTGCCTTCTTCTCATAGAGATTTGCTAGGGCATCAAAGCAGTCCTTAGCTATCCTTAGAGGAGCTATTACAGGTATCAAATTATCTTTGACTGAGTCAAAGATGACCCTCTTTGCTTTAGCTTGCTTCTTCTTAAATGTTGCTCTTCCTTGAGTTGTTATGGGTTCTTCCACAACCCTAGTGACCAATTCATCCAAGTCACTCTCCTCCAAAATATTCAAGACCCTCACCTTCCATGTATTAAAGTTTGAGGCTCCTTCAATCCTATCTTCTGCCTTTACTGAGTTAGAAGCCATCTTAAACCCTTACAGTCAACTTGCCAAGTACACTTGTAAACCTGTAGTCAAGTTGATTAGGGCTCAAACCCTTACCTTATGATCTATGTAGATTTTGTTAGCCTGCAAAACAGAGTTAGCTACAAGACCTAAGCTCTGATACCATGTTGATTTTTCATCAAGCTAGGGTTATATGCAGAAGAATAACAATTCAATATACTTTAATGCAAAAAATACATTTAATAAACAATTACAAAAATTGAATATGAAATAGTGCAGTAGTAATCTCTAAGTGCAGTAATAATCTCTAACATAACATAATTTTCATCTATTTCAACTTCACACCTTTAACACTATCAGATAGGTCACCGTGTTAAAGTAATCCTTTAACACTACCAGTTAGATCACCGTGTTAAAGTAATCTTCAGTAACATGTAATAAATAAACAAATTGATCATATAACTATAAAAGAGATATAGTTGAAGATACTGACCTGGGTGTGAAACTCTTCCTGTAAAAATACTCAGAAGAGTTACTTTCATAAAAGACTGTGCCTCAGAGAGGCCAGTCAATTCTAGGAACTAGCTAACCCTACAAGAGGGTAGTACAAACCAAAGAGAGAGATGACAAGTTGCAGTGGTGAAGATCAATGACATTCAAAACACAGTGGCAGTGAAACAAGACTCAGCACAGTAGAACAAGTCTAAGTAATTCTCAACACAAAAAGTTTGACTACAAACAAGTAGATCATATAAAAAAATTAGTCCACAGATAAAATCTCAGCACATAAAAATTCAGTAGTAGAGAACTGGCCCTAAAGAAAATCTCAGTTCATAGAATCTAACCAATAGGGGTCACGGTTACCAAAAAAAAGTGCTCAACAGACTAGATAGGATCCTCAGGCCTCACGGATTTCCCAAAAGAAGACAACTAGCCAACAAGTCAAACCCTAGGCAGTCCACAAATAGATGGATCAGATCCAACAGGACCATGGTTGTCCTCAACAAACTTCCAACAGGCTGAACAAGCCTTATGAGAGTCACGGTTGAGTCAAACAAGCAGCAGCAAACATAATGGTCTTCAAATAAACCCTTAGCAGGCAGATCGAGGTACAGTCAGAACTTAAACAAAGCAGATCGGTTCTTTCAACAGGTAGTTCAGATTTCAAGCAAGTCACAACAAGGAAGATCGGACTACAATCAGATCATAACACTCAACTCGGACCCCCTTTTCAGATAGATCAAACTACAACCAAACCCCAACAAGCAGATCGGGTTTCAACTGGGTCACAGCTAGGGTAGCAGCAACAAAGGAGCCTTCACGTCAATCTTCAAACAATCAAACAAACCAGATCTGGGACTGTAGTAGGAGAGAGGCCTAACCAACAATAGAAACAAACCTCAAACAGATGACGTCAAGCAAAGAAAAAATCAGATCTGAGAAGTGTTGGATGATCATAATAAAAGGAGAATAATAGACTCCAATATATAGGATTATGATATAGAAAAAGATCATTAAATTTAATCCTTTAATTAGGGTTCCATAGAATTAGGAAGTTTATCAAAAGATAAAAAGATAAAAGAATAAAACATAAAAAGTAAAAGATAAAAATAAAATATAAAAAGTAAAAAGTAAAAATAACAGATGAAAAATAAAATATAAAAAATTAAAATATAAAATATAAAAAATTTTAAAAAAAAGGAAAGTCTTAGGTGGGTACAATGACCAAACTAAACTTTAAATGTGGTCAAACAAACATAGTACCCATAAGATCACAAACATCAAAGGTGGTACAACTTAAAGTGGATAAATGACCCTATTAACCATAAGTCAAAGACAAGGTACCACAAGACAAATAATCTAGAAGGTGTAAGGACCAAAAAATAAATCAACCAAGGTGGGGAAAGTACAACCAGTCATCTCTCTCTCAAATGTACAAATGTTCCATATAACCTGAAAGTTCATCATCATTGTATAAGGAAGGGTTCACACGGATGATGTGGTCATGTGGTCCTCTAGACTGCTCTTGAGGTCAAATGTTAGTGGCTTCATCAAGGGGTGGCCAATCCCTTGAGAAGATCATCTAACTCAACCATCTCGGAGACCTAGGAGAAGAGGACATCACACATCATTATCTTGGTAATTGACCAAGTGCCTCCATTCCCAAGGAATGGCTATCTGCCCAAGGTTGAGCTTCGGTCCCAGACTGAGTCATGTTCATCAACCTCTGGTCCATGATCAGGTCCTCCATTCTCCTGGAGAATGGTCCTCAGCCTCAAGCTGAGCTTTCAATCCCAGACTGAATGTTGATCAACCATATGCAGGACTTACTTGGTCTTTGACCAAGTATCTCCCTGGTCCTAGACTAGGATGTCTCTGTCTCAACCTGCAGGATCTGCTTGGTCTTCAAGACCAAGAAACTGTCTGGTCCCAGACCAAAATACCCTAGAGACAAATAGGGACCCTGGCCACATGCTAGGGACTTTGCCATGGCAACAACCTAGTTGGTCCTCTGACCAAGAACCCCAGGAGACATCTGAGGGCCCTAGGGTACCTTCTAGGGTCTTACTCTTTACTCTGCCTGGTTAACTTGACCAGGAACCTAGTTAACTGACTAGGGTGACATTCTCTTTGAGAATGGGTCTTGCAACTGCACTAAAAAATTAACAAGGGGGAGGGGGGGGGGCAGGCAGGCCTCCTCATAGAACATCGAGTGTAATCCATATCTGACCCAAAATACATAAACAAAGAGGTTCTAAATGGCCTATAGAGTCCAAAAAACTTCATGAAACAACAAATAACTACATATCATCAAAATCATTGCCTATATTGGGATCCTATTCATCAATAGCACCCTGTTCCCCCCTCCTTTCGACTCTAGCCCTTACCACTACCTCGAATCTCAAAGTTGATCCTCTAGGGACATTATTCAACACCCTATAATTTTGATGAAACACCATAATCAAAGCATTAAAACAAGGTAGAAAAAGCTTCTCATGCTAAATAAGTGATTTTGCTTGATTGAAGGGTACATTTTTATTAAAGTCATGATAGAGGAGTTCAAACAACTTCAACAATCAGCATCACCAACATCAAGGTACATAAAGAGGTTGACGTGCTTGATTAAATTCCAATCCCTTACCCTCATACATGATAGAATCCAGTGGAAACGTTGCAATCTTGAAATCCTGAAAGCTATTGTCTGTTGGATTCTAAATGGGATCTAAAATTCTACTTTTTGCATATGAAGTCCAAGGTGGTTGGAACCACTCTCAAACATCCTGAAACAATTAATGGCAAAGTTAAAAATTTAAGTAAAAGGATAGAAAATGAAAGAGAAGGATATCAGGGGGGGGGATGCCCAAACGCCTCCCCAAAAGGGAAATACATTCAGTCACTGGGGAAATGTTTCCCCACATGTTTCCCCGCATTCCCCCCAAAATTGAGATGTGGGGAAACATTTCCCCATGAATTTCCCTATCCCAAAAACGTGGGGGAGTGCAGGGCCGCATTTCCCATCCTGGGGGACGCATTCCCATTGAACACTGGATAATACCAAAGAGAAAATAAATGAAGCATACAATGATAGAAAACAAAAGCATCTCTCTATTGGTGGATCATTGATCAAGGATGAAACAAACAACTCCATTGGCCTATCCATGCAACGAGGTATTACCTGAATCTAAGGTACCATTACACATCAAACTTTGAAGCAGATGGCAAGATAAAAGATGGATTGCACTCATGTTTAGAGAGCATAGTCCCCATCCAAGTGACCAAGAATACATGGACAGCTCAATGATTTCAATAAAAGTAGAGGTACCTTTGGAAAAGGCACAGTTGTTTGACAACAAGCCAAGGAACAACCAGTCAAGCAATTTCAAAGTTTTCAAGCTCTATTATTCATTGTTTTAGACATCGAAAAATTCTAGTCAAAGTGTCAAAGTCATTTCTTAATTATCTAAATTTGTATTCAACTTTTATCATGAGTAGGTGGAAGGTGTTTGGTCCCCTACTATTCCAACTTGATATTAAAATATCTGGCAGTTGGTAGCCTCCAATTAAGATATTATGCATAGTAGGACCATGAATGACTCACAACCTCAGGCTGTAGCTTGGCCTTTTAACAGCACATGCTCCAATAAATCTTATTGGTCCACTCTTAGGCAAGTAGAGTTTTGCACTGACATTCATAAACACCTGAGCTAAAGTTTTAATTGTCATGGTCAAAAGGTTGGTTAGAGCTGAGTAACCAAAAATGTCAAATGTCTGAGGGTAATAAGAAAAACATTTAACCAGTCGCTTAGGAGTAATAGCTTGCAAAAGAATGGAAGAGACTTCTGGGAGCATGTGGAGCATACCAAAACAAACTCCATCAATATCATTGATATTTCCAAATCTTGTATTTTAAGGCTTTGCAGAATATTAGGAATGGTGTAGCATTATACAGTGCTGATTTACCAAACATGATACTATTACAAGTTCTTTTTCTGGAAGTCAAAAGACTGATTTGAAAACTCACCTGATTGACACCAAAACCATGGTTAAATATACGTAATAAGTTATGATGCCATTGTAAGCTCAAGTTTTGGATCTAAGCTTGTGCAGTTCAACTTGTTTAATACTTATTTTACTTTGGCATCACCAATAATCCCCACAAGAATACAGTCTACCCTTAAAATGATTGAAGCAATTGGCATCCTGAGCAGTGATCATTTGCACATACACAAGCATTCTTCTTGACATGAATACATGTCCCATCGGCTGTGCTGACAAGCCTAAAAGCAATAGCCAGCTTTTCACTATGGTAGCAGAGACTCAGTTCCTTCGCTCCTCCAGGTCATGCAACACAAAGTTTGTCTCCAGCACATACCGTGCATCCTCCATCTGGTGAGATAATCTCTCAAGCATGACAAAATCTTTTCTGGTTTGTGGGTGTGATTTGTCCTCAAACAGGGTTAAAAGTACCTAACAATCATGATGCAAATATAAGCTTCAGTTTCAGATCTCATCTTGTGCAGTTCAATTTGTTTACTTCTTATTTTACTTGGCATCACCAATAATCCCCACAAGAACACAGTCCACCCTTAAAATGATGGAAGCGATTGGCATCCCGGACAATAATCTCACGCCTGGTAATTTTGGAGATGAGCTTGGTGGCTGTGTGGCAGTCACCACAGACACGAAGGTTCTTGTTGATGCGGATACATCTCCCATTGGGTGTGCTGACAAGCCCAAAAGCAATAGCCAGCTTCTCACTATGGTAGCAGAGACTCTGTTCCTTCTGCTCCTCCTCCACATCATGCAGCACAAAGTTTGTATCTGGAATATACCCTGCCTCCTCCATCTGGTGGGCTAATATCTGAAGCATAGCATAAATTTTCTTGGTTTGTGGGTGTGATTTGTCTTCAACCACAAATGTATGCACCCTGTTGTTGATCTCGATCCAGCTACGTCCCGTCTGCTTTTTTAACCCTTTATCTTTCATTAGTTTTCTCACATTTGCCGCATCCTTCCACCTGCCAGCTGCAGAATAGGTGTTGGCTAAGAGTATGTGCGCTGCTGCACCCTGTGGTTCTAATGCAAGAAAAGATTCTGCAGCTCGTCTACCTAGATCAATATTTCCGTGAATTCTACAAGCACCAAGTAAGGCACCCCACAAAACTGCATTAGGTGGGAATGGCATTTTGTTAATAAAGTCCTCTGCATCATCCAGGCGGCCAGCCCGACCAAAGAGGTCAACCATACAGGCATAATGCTCCACTTTTGGTACAAGACAATAAGAATAGATCATGGAATTAAATAACCTCCAGCCTTCATCCACTAAACCAGCATGGCTGCAAGCAGTTAAAACACCAAGAAATGTGATGTCGTCAGGTTTTGTGCTTGCCTCCTGCATTTGTTCAAATAGTTGGAGGGATTTGTCACCATGCCCATGTTGTGCAAAGCCTGTAATCATTGCATTCCATGAAAAAGTATCTCGGCTAGGCATTGTGTCAAACACATATCGTGCATCTTCTATGCTACCACCTTTTGCATACATTGTAATAAGGGCATTATTCGCAGAAACATACACATCAAATCCAGTCTTAAAGACGTGGGTATGGAGTTGCCTCCCCTGCTCCAGTGCTCCTAAACTGGAACATGCACTCAGAACAGAGGCAAACGTGAAATCATTGGGTTTGATGCTAGAACATTGCATTTCGCTAAAAATTTTAAGGGCTTCCTCGCCATGCCCTTGTTGTGCATATGCTGTGATTATCGCAGTCCATGATACCAGGTCATGCTTAGTCATATTGTCAAACACTTGCTGTGCCTCCTCTACTTTCCCGCACTTGGCATACAATGTCACTAATGCATTTCCCACACCTATATTCAAATCAAACCCACTTGCAACAACAAGGGTATGAAATTGCCTACCTTCAAAAAGTGTTGCTAAGCCAGCACATGCACTGAGAACACTGGACAAGGTCAGCTCATTCGGCTTTACACCTGCTTGCTGCATTTGCTTAAAAATCTGCAGAGCCTCTGCATGTCCATGTTGCGCATGGCCAGAAATAATCGCACTCCATGAAACTACATCTCTACCGTGCATTTTGTCAAACACTTGGCATGCATAGTCAAGGAAACCACATTTAGCATAACATGTAACAAGAGCATTTCCCACAGAGATATTTGACTCAAATCCTGTTTTAACTATTTGGGTATGGAGCTGTTTTGCCTGTTCCAAGCCCGAAAAGTTCGCAATCGCCTTTAAAACACTGGAGAAACTGAATTGATCGGGCTTTATTCCTTCCCTATACATTTGGCAAAATAGTTTCAGGGCTGCCTCGCCGTATCCATTCTGTACATATCCTGTGATCATGACAGTCCAGGATACCACGTTTCGTTCAGACATTTTGTCGAACACGTTGCTTGCATCGTCCAAGCTCCCGCACTTGGCATACATGTGGACAAGTCTGTTATGAAGAAAAACATCAAGCTCGTTTCCAGTACTTACCAAGTGGGCATGGACCAGCTTACCTTCTGTCAGCGATCTCAAATTAGTGCAAAACTGCAAGAAATGAATATGGATATTGCGTTCTACCCAAATGCCTTGTGCTAGAATGTTCTTCAGTCGCTTCTGGGTATCAAATGAACTTAAATCTGCGTCGATTGTGACAGAACCCTTGCTGCATCCGGCACTCGGATGGCGAACAAATGAGCGGATTTGGGCTGAGTTTAGATTGCAAGAATTGAAAATGCCTGCATGAGTTATACATTTCGCGGTGATTAGCAGTGCCCTTCCAATATGGTGAGAGCATCGGAAATTCTCCATTAGTTTCCATCTCTCCTAATACTGGTACTGATCTTGAATTTTCACCTCGCCAATAAGCTCTCTATTAGTCATTAAATTAGGTTGAAGCTCTTAGGCAAAGCCAATGTTTGAACTAGGACGTGCTATGACTGATAGGGCATTAAAACACCCAGTTTTGAACTGGTGAAGCCTATGGACGAAACTTAGCCTAATTATGGCCTAGTAGTGTGGAGGCTGCATTGTGTGGATTGTAAGATTAGGCTCTCCGTTTTGAATTGATGTTCTCCTTCAAGGTAGAGCATCTCCTTAAGTGGATATGTCATCTCATTCAAGGCATAACCCATTAAAATATTCATGTTGAAATCTTGGTTGGTCTCTTGACCAAAACTGCACGAGCCTCATCATGGAACCCAATGGCATTGGGTGCATTGTGTCTAATTAGAAGAGTCTATGTTTGGTTCCCATTGATATAATTGGCATTTCTTTTCAAGTGAGAGTATTTCTTTAATTGAACATGACGTCTCAATAAGGTGCAGTGCATTAAAGTACTCATGTCTTAACTTTGGGGAGATATCTTGATCAAACTTGGGTGGGCCCTATCATGAGTCGAATAGGACAGTGGGCACGTTGTGTGTGATTGGAAGACTTAGCTCTTGTTCTTGATTAAGTGATGATTGTATTAAACCTTGAATTAGTTTTCCTCTTCAATGGGGAGCATTGGCTCAAGTAGGCATGTCATCTTAGTCAAAGCATAACCCATTAAAATACTTATATATAAAAATTGGGGAGGTCACTTGAGAAAACCTAAGTGAGCCCTATCATGAGCCTAGAGGGGTAGTAGGTGCATTGTGTGTGACTCAGAGAGCCAACGCTTGGTCCCTATTGAAGGTGATGGCATTAAACTTCGAATTGGTGCTCCTCTTCAAGGAGAAGTGTTGGATCATGTGGATATAATGTCCCAATAAAGGTATAGCGCATTAAAATAATCATGTTTGAACCTTTGGGAGGTCTCTTAACGAAATCTAAGTAGATCCCATCAATGGGGTAGTCGGTGCATTATGTGTGATTAGAATAGTTAGCTCTTGGTCAATGGGAGTTTGTATGACGAAGTTATGCCTCTTGCAATTTGACCTGTCGTGTCAATCACCATGATATTAAGTGAATGCCACATTAACTTCCATTACTCACATCTGTCGAACTAGAATTTGTGGACTTTTAAGAAGACTCTAAAGGGTCCAAAACCATAACCCTAATCAGGAATTGAGACATATAAAAACTCTAACCCTGACCTTAGACGACTATTACACTGTGTTAAATATTGGATCTCTAACAAAGGAAGGGATTTCATTCTTATTGTATTGTTTATTATTTCATAGTTGTAACACCCTTCTAATTTACCAAGTGTTACTAGGTGTTAATTAATTTACTTATCTAGCTAATATGATTTAAACACTAATATGGTTTCAAAGTTTTGCATATGTAATTTTTTTTGCATAATTTCCAAGTTATTAAACATAATTCCTTTCATCTTCAATTGTTGTTACTCAATATAGATTTCTTTCATATTCAACTAATCTAACATATTCAATTTCTATTACTCATAGTATGATTTTTTGTAACTCACGATATAGTTGTCTTTCATATTCAGTTAATTTAACATATTCAATTTATGTTACTCACAATATAGATTTCTTTCGTATTAATCTAATTGATCAATTTAATTTCAACAACTTAATCAGAATAAGGAATAGTAGATTACCTCCAGATAATATTTGACTTAGAATTCCAATCTTCCATAGTCCTCTCCATAAAGGTATTGTCCAAATTGGGATTAACCCTCCCACCAAATTAACAACTCAATTGCTACTTCTAGGAAACTTGTGAGTTTCCTAGCCCTCTGTGCCCACAACTCTAACAACAACGACAACAAAATTGACAAGACTTCATGTTCCCAATCTTAAAGTTTCAGTTCCAAGTTCTAGCTCAAGGTTTAGTAATCCTCTAAGATTTTCCTTCTTCAATAACAATTCCCTCCAAATACAAACCCCTAACACATCTCCCAAAATCCTCTTTTATCAAGTTTACCCATCATAGTAATAAGAATTGAAAAAAACTCTATAAAAATAAAATATAATATAATAATAACTCACAATCTACAACCCATTCAACAAGATAATTTCACATTTAATCCAATTCACTTTTTATAAGTTACACATATGTCAAAATATAATAAAATATGTATTCACCGTAACTAATATAACAACCCATTCAACCAGGTAAATTCAAATTTGTAAGTTACACATCTTATCTTTTATTGAAATGAAGCTATATTCCAAATGAAATGCAAAGTCCCACTTTTTAATAAATAAATATAACTAAATTCAAATGCAAGTAAATACATCTCAAACAAAGCTTAAAGATAAACCTACAATTCACATCTTATGACAATTTCGACGCATCAACCATTTAACAATGTTAATTTAATCACTAATATATAGAATGATATTAGTGTATGTGTGCAAAGTATGTATGCATAGTTAGAGTATACATGGCTCACACATGTACTAACATTAACCATCATCACCTCTAATACATAATTCATGTATGATAATAACCAAGCGTGCAATGCAGTAGTTAAGTAAACACAATATTAACCATCTTACTAACTAAGTTACAATAATCTAGTGTGAATTAAACATTATATTAAGATTATACTAAATGCATTAAGTAATTGTTTTAAGCACCAGAGAAACCAAGCACAAAACTTATGGTTACATATCTAATTTTGTTTGCGGACAATCCGTCAGTGCGGACACTAACCGATCTCCTTAGTCCGAATGGTTCGGATCTAGAACAAAAGAAGTACACAATACAAACTACTTTCCTAGATAATTGATCAAATAGTAAAGAGTACCAGAAGAGAACTCACCTTACAAATGCAGTATGATCTCCTTGCTTCATGTAGCTCTTAATCTCCAGATCTCCAGATCTCTAGCTGCAAAACAATATACCACAAAAGAAACAAGCAAGTAGTAATAGCATATAAACATGAATCAACCTAAACTAGCAGTCAAAGAAGCTAATTCTAAAGATCTTACAATAACAAGATGTTTATGGAAAGAATTTGCATTAATGTAATAATAAGAAATACATAGAGAGAAGTTACAACCAAGCTTTAATGTCGCAACTCCTTCCAAATGATCCTAGCCTCAAAGATCCAAGCTCTTGCCTCTTGATGGATGAAAGGGAAGCAATCCTAGCAGAATTTCACCATCATTTTAGTGCTCTATCTTCTTCCTCCTAATCATGGAGAGGGGGTTTGTATTTATAGGCCTAAAAGGATAAGAGAGGTTGAGGATTTGTGGGAGAAGCTCAAGGGATCACCCCAAAATGTAAGGGAATTGAATGCCACATTTCCTAGGTCATAGGGATAAGCCCCCACGTAACCAAGGATTCTAGCAGTTGCTCGAAGCTTTTCTTTTACCTTTTAAACTAACAACGCCGCATCTTGCATACAAAATACCCGCATCTTTGGAGGGTGACACATGCAAAGGCAACATGCATCACCGATGCACTCTGTCAATGTGCAGAGCACGTCACCTAAGGTTTGACGCATCTTGTCAACGAGCAGGGCATGTCAGGGTGACAGCAAAAGGTAAAAGGAAAAGCGACAATTATCCATTCAATGATTTGGCCCAGGTGCTTTAGGAATTAGGGAAAATAGAGGACACATAACTCATGATGACGATATTTTGGTGTAACAGAATGGCCCCCAAAGCATGAATATAGTGAAATAGGATAGGTGAAATGCTTTGAAAAATGAGAGTTTGAGGCAAGGACCATTGGTTGGAGTGAAGAACAAAGACTCCTGCAGTACAATAGACTCTGAGATAGATGTCTTAAATGAATCATAACATGGCTTCCGACCAATACATTGCAGATCCATGGTAGTATCGACTGATTGAACACAATCATGGCTACTAGACAGAAGTGTAGATCCGTGATGAGATAATTACATATCCACGACCATTACAAGAGTGGATCCATGTGACATGACTCAAAAGATATCCATCGCAGCCTTGGTAAGATACATAAGTTAACCCAGGGTCTTCAAACCGAACCCGCAATGATACGAATCTAACCATGTGATTACAATGTTTTGAAGTCGAACATGGTAGAAACCACTTGATTATCGATCATTGATGTAAACCGTTAACAAGTATGAGGAAAATCATCATTGATGTCAATGATCCCCAAGGTATCATAGTACATACATCATAGTACATACCTCCAAATGTGAATCAGATGAGTTGAGGTTGAACATTCAGGAGAAGATTTCAATCAGAAGTAAATGATGTGAACTTACTGTTGAAAGCGAGGTAACTTTCCATTAAGGCATGAGGCCCAAGGTACTTGACTAGTTTCCAAGTTCAATCCTTAGATGATGCGTTCAAGTCGACAAGGACAAACCCATCGAAGGAGGGCCATGATGCCTCCCTCATCATCGACACGAAACAAGATCAAAGATGTTTCAAAGTAGATCGGACGGTAGTGTGATGTTTGAGACTGATTAAGGGGTGACCGACATTATGGAAGGTATAATGACTGCAGAGATTGACTTGATCAATGGACTTCTCTTGAACATGGAATGACATGACTTGGAAGCATTGACATGACGATATTGACACTGATACCTAATGAAACTAATGATCAATGCATTCTTTGGATGACTAAAAGGAGTAAAATGACTCAAGGAATTGGTGAGACTCGAAAACAAGCAGATTATCCAAGCGATTCGAATAAAAATGAAAACGAGTGCCATGTTCAAGAGTGACTACATACTGTCATTACTACAAGTAAATGTAAACTCTTTCCTTATTCCCCATCATGATTGATGAGTACCTATGTGTTTATTAACGAGCTTGAGGAGGGTAACAGATGCTCAGTATAGCTCATCCTTAGGACGAGTCCAATCTCACATGTTTAACGAACCTGATATAGGAGGGGTTCATCCCAAAAAATGGCCCTTCAGTGTTAGATTTTAATGAGTCCAGAGAAGGTAAACTCAACGTCATTTCATGTTTAGAGATTCTAAAAAGACTAAAGAAAACTCTAATAAGTACTTTTTCATAAATTTTAGTCTCCTCACCTGAAAAAGGATAAAACAATATGAGGAAGAAATCTTCTAGTCATGATCAACTAGAGTGCTCATTTTTTGTAAATAGTCCTATTGGTCCAAAAAATGAGTAAACTATCACCAGAAAGATGACCTTTCTAACACTTTTACAAGTGTGAAAGAATCAAGTTCACTTGACGATATTTTCTTATTTAGGGATTCTGAAAAGAGCTTAAAGAATAACTCAAAAGGGGTTCCTTTTTCGTAGGATTTTTACAAGCCCTAAAAAGAGATAAAAGATAACTCAGTAACTTATTCTCATGTATTTACGAGCACAAGAAGGAACAAAGACTTAGCTCGATACCTTTAATGGGTAGTTTTAACGAGCGTGATAATGGTATAAAAAATGCTCAAAATATTTTTCATGTTTGACCAGAGCACGAAAAGGTGAAAAGTAAGCTCGATGCATTTTTTCATGTTTTAACAAGAGCAAAAAAAAATGGAAAAAGTAAGCTCAAAACCATCTTACTGTTTTTAATGAGTTCGAAGATATGTTGGAAGAATGCTCATGGTATCTGCTTCATTTTTAACGATCTCGGAGATAGGTTGGAAGCAGTTGGAAGAATGCTCATGGTATATGCTTCATTTTTTAACGAGGTTGCGACAGAAAATGAACTATCCTCATGGTTTAGCGAGCTCGAAACCCAAGAGAAAGTATGCTAAAAAAGATTCCCATTGGCGGATGTTTTCCCAACATGATATCCAGAGGTTGGTACATGCCCCCAGCATGATTGCTAGAAGTAAGCGACTTAACTCCAACATTGCATGGAGAGGCTATCAAATTCACTTCAACATGATGTTCAGACTCCAACATTGAATGGAGAGGCTATCGAATTCACTTCAACATGATGTTCATAGGTTGAAGACATGCCCCCCAAGCTTTAGTTCATTCGCCTAATCTAGGTCTTCACTCAATTTAACTCCTGGCTACTAATAGGAATATGTCCACCAGAGACGAAAGAGAAAAAATGATCAAATGGCATAGGCGGATGAAAAGAAGGTTCAGGTACTAAGTCTAGTGAAAGACTCAACTCAATGGGAGGAGGATCTATTTCATTTTTACACAAGCTTGAAATAGAAAATAACTATGCTTGCAAAGACCCATTTTATTTTTTAATGAGCTTGAAACAGAACGAAACTATGCTCATGGGAATTTGTTTCATTTTTTAACGAGCTTGACACAGGAATAGAACCGTGCTCGCTTTCTTCTGTTTCATTTTTTACCGAGCTTGACACATGAAAAGAACCATGATCGTGGAGCCGATTTCATTTTTATGCAAGCTTGGAATGAAGGTTAAACTATGCTTGGGAACGGTTTCATTTTTATACAAGCTCGAAACCGAAGGTAAATGATGCTTGTAGGGGTCTACTCCATTTTTTAACGAGCTTGGAAATAGAGACCAAACTGTGCTCATGGGAACAAAGACTCAGCTCGATACCTTTAATGGGTAGTTTTAACGAGCGTGATAATGGTATAAAAACGCTCAAATATTTTTCATGTTTGACCAGAGCACGAAAAGGTGAAAAGTAAGCTCGACACATTTTTTCATGTTTTAACAAGAGCACAAAAAAATGGAAAAAGTAAGCTCAAAACCATCTTACTGTTTTTAACGAGCTCGAAGATATGTTGGAAGAATGCTCATGGTATCTGCTTCATTTTTAACGAGCTCAAAGATAGGTTGGAAGAATGCTCATGGTATATGCTTCATTTTTTAACGAACTTGCAACAGAAAATGAACTATCCTCATGGTTTAGCGAGCTCTAAACCCAAGAGAAAGTATGCTAAAAAAGATTCCATTGGCGGATGTTTTCCCAACATGATATCCAGAGGTTGGTACATACCCCCAGCATGATTGCTAGAAGTAAGCAACTTAACTCCAACATTGCATGGATAGGCTATCAAATTCATTTCAACATGATGTTCAGACTCGAACATTGCATGGAGAGGCTATCGAATTCACTCCAACATGATGTTCAGAGGTTGAAGACATGCCCCCCAAGCTTCATTTCATTCGCTTAATTTAGGTCTTCACTCAATTTAACTCCTGGATACTAATAGGAACATGTTCACCAAAGACAAAAGAGAAAAAATGATCAAATGGCATAGGCGGATGAAAAGAAGGTTCAGGTACTAAATCTAGTGGAAGACTCAACTCAATGGGAGGAGGATCTATTTCATTTTACACAAGCTTGAAATAGAAAATAACTATGCTTGAAGGGACCCATTTTATTTTTTAATGAGCTTGAAACATAACGAAACTATGCTCATGGGAATCTGTTTCATTTTTTAACGAGCTTGACATAGGAATAGAACCGTGCTCGCTTTCTTCTGTTTCATTTTTTACCCAGCTTAACATAGGAAAAGAACCATGCTCGTGGAACCGATTTTATTTTTACACAAGCTTGGAACGAAGGTTAAACTATGCTTGGGAATGGTTTCATTTTTACACAAGCTCAAAACCGAAGGTAAATTATGCTTGTAGGGGTCTATTCCATTTTTTAAGGAGCTTGGAAACAGATACCAAACTGTGCTCATGGGAACAAAGACTCGGCTCGATACCTTTAATGAGTAGTTTCAATGAGCGTGATAATGGTATAAAAAATGCTCAAAATATTTTCATGTTTGACCAGAGCACGAAAAGGTGAAAAGTAAGCTCGACACATTTTTTCATGTTTTAACAAGAGCACAAAAAAATGGAAAAAGTAAGCTCAAAACCATCTTACTGTTTTTAACGAGCTCGAAGATATGTTGGAAGAATGGTCATGGTATCTGCTTCATTTTTAACGAGCTCGAAGATAGGTTGGAAGAATGCTCATGGTATATGCTTCATTTTTTAACGAGCTTGCGACAAAAAATGAACTATTCTCATGGTTTAGCAAGCTCTAAACCCAAGAGAAAGTATGCTAAAAAAGATTCCCATTGGTGGATGTTTTCCCAACATGATATCCAGAGGTTGATACATGCCCCCAACATGATTGCTAGAAGTAAACGAATTAACTCCAACATTGCATGGAGAGGCTATCAAATTCACTTCAACATGATGTTCAGACTCGAACATTGCATGGAGAGGCTATCGAATTCACTTCATCATGATGTTCAGAGGTTGAAGACATGCCCCCCAAACTTCATTTCATTCACCTAATCTAGGTCTTCACTCAATTTAATTCCTGGCTACTAATAGGAATATGTTCACCAGAGACGAAAGAGAAAAAATATCAAATGGCATAGGCAGATGAAAAGAAGGTCCAAGTACTAAGTCTAGTGGAAGACTCAACTCAATGGGAGGAGGATCTATTTCATTTTTACACAAACTTGAAATAGAAAATAACTATGCTTAAAGGGACCCATTTTATTTTTTAATGAGCTTGAAACATAACGAAACTATGCTCATGGCAAACTGTTTCATTTTTTAACGAGCTTGACACATGAATAGAACCATGCTCGCTTTCTTCTGTTTCATTTTTTACCAAGCTTGACACAGGAAAAGAACCATGCTCGTGGAGCCGATTTCATTTTTATGCAAGCTTGGAATGAAGGGTAAACTATGCTTGGGAACGGTTTCATTTTTACACAAGCTCGAAACCAAAGGTAAATTATGCTTGTAGGGGTCTATTCAATTTTTTAACGACCTTGGAAACAAAGAACAAACTGTGCTCATGGGAACATGTTTCATTTTTTAACGATCTTAAAATGGAAAAGAACCTATGTCCGCAATGACCTGTTTCATTTTTTAACGAGCTTGAAACAAAAAGGGAACTCTGCTCTTGATGATTTGTTTCATTTTTTAACGAGCTTGACACAAGAGGGGAACTCTGCTCATTGAGTTGGTTTCATTTTTATGCAAGCTTGAAACCAAAGGTAAATTATGCTTGGGAACTGGGTCCTATACAACAAGATGTCCAGTGGTTGGTAGTGTGCCCCCCAACATAAGAAGCTAGGGGGATAACTCCAGCATGGTGTCCAGAGGCTAGAGACATTCCCCCCATCCCTAAGGGGTATAAACCACTAAAACATGTGGAACATTTATGGAATTCTGATGAATGGAGGTCATGCGATGATTCGGTGTAACAAAGGAAAGTTGGTCAATGGTCACCATATTTCCATGATGAGGAAAATACATCACTCGAAAGAGCATGGACACTACAACTTTCATAGCATAAACATAATATCCCCCAAGGAGTAGATTAACATCTAAGGGACCTTGGATGACCATAACATCAATATAGACAATTTTCCCTCCTAAGGTGATAGGTAACAGTTGCAGAAGGATCCCTAAAGGTCCAGTAGGCCTTCTATTAAAATACAGTATTTGGTCAGTGACTGGAACAAGCTGAGGAGAACCTATAGCTTGCCAAGCAGTTGAGGATAAAATACTAACATAAGCTCCATCGTCAACAACAGTGCGAAATATTTCCTTATCAGAAACTCCTACAAATATCTGGAAAGGAACACCCGAAGGAAGACAAAATTATGCTAGACTATTCCAATCAAAGGAAATGACCTCAGTACTTGGAGGAGGTCCTGTGGAAATGGACATGATTTCTGCTTTCCTAGGACAATTTGAACTGACTAGGAAAACATTAGTGGTTTTCAATTCTCTCTCAACCGGAAGAGTAGAATGAGACGAATATTGTGTCATGGTGACTACTTCAGTCTTAGCATTCTCCAATGAAGGAGTGGGATCAAGCGAAGATGACATCGACTCAACCACTTCAACTTTACTCTTCAAAGGAAGAGTGGGATGAACTATGTGTTCTTCACTCTTTGAAGAAAGAGGGGGATTGACCGAGGAAGTAGCTGGATTGACCACTTGGTCGACCAATGAGGGGTCAAGAGACAACTTACGACATCCAGTTGGAAGGTGATCATGATATACAGTAATGTCTTTCAGCAATTGTGAGGCTTTATCCATGCGAGGACAAAGATAAGTAAGGTGCATTCCCTTGCATAGAAGACAAGGATTCTTTAATTCACCTTTTTGAGCCTTAATGATAGAGTCATTGGTCGATGGGGGTATCATCAGTATGATGTACAAAGGATGATGATATAGGTGGGTTGGAGGCTTTAGACCACTCTTCTAACACTTTGGGAATATTAGAGAAATTCTTAAGAAGGTGATCACCCCTACAAAGATTGCAAGGGAACTTGGGTCTGTGAGGTGTTAGAATAGAAAGAGTGTTGTCAGAGGCAACCGGTTGATGGTTGGTCTCTTTCTTATCCTTCTTCTTTTTAATATTCCTTTTCTTCTTCTTCTTATCCTCCTGATTACAAGCACTATTGATTTTATCAGGTGAGAAAGAAGAAACGAAACAAGATACATCCGACGAAGAAGGGGAAGGATCATTTTGGGATTGACACTCTCGTGGTGGAGAGTTAACATTTGAAACATTGGGTAAAGCCAGAATTATCGGATTGAATAACCATATCGGTAATCCTATGGTTAATACAAGAAGATTTAAAGTGGAAATAAAGGGAAGACCAATATCGCCAATTGGAGGAAAGACAAAAGGTACCCCTTGAAAAGGGGCCTCTTGATTGGTAGTCCCAGAAGAGGTTACCATATCTAAACTCTCTAAGGCCTTCTAACTATCACACACAACAAATGATACTCAAACTAAAAGTAACAATCAAATGTGTGAATAGGAGGGATGTAAAAGCAGGATCCTCACGGGTGTGTCAAGCTATCACAACTCGCGATATACTGTAAGGTCCAATAGTTATACTTGTCCAATTTTTTCAGAGCACTAATCAAGGAGGATTGGGACCGTACCCTTGGCTGTATAACCTAACTACCTAACAATATGTGCGTAGTAATCTCCCTGAGTGTTGTTCTCGGTGTATTGCGACAAAAAGACGACCAATGGTTGACTCAGATGGTTTCAGGATCCTAGTGGGGTCTCCCGATATACCCAAGGTACGTGGGAGATCCAATCCGTAGTAGTGTTGTCTAATGCACAACCATTCGACACGATCCTTCCTATATACCATCGAGTACGTGAAGTACCTTTCTATATACCCGTAGGTACATGAAAGTCCATTCGATATAACGACTAGTACATGGAAGAACTGCAAGCCCTCGGGATGCAATGCAGAAAAATAACGACAACTACTACATTTAAAGACGTCGATACACGTCTCTAACCTATCACAGGAGTTGCTAAAAGCTTTAAATTAAACTAGTGCTTGATTTTATCTCGTATGGTTTGGTGAATGCATAAAGTGTAGACTTGTAAAGTAAACAAGATGCACAACTAATCTAAATGGAGTGCATGTCTTTCGCTTTTGTTTTCAATGAAGTCCTACTTAAGAAGGAGAGAGAGATAGTTTTTCTTCCCAACTACACAACCCTATGCAAATGCAATTTTGGATTTTCAAAATGATAGAAAGAAGTAAAAGATTCAAAATCATGCACCCAAAACTGCCCTCTGAAGCGATAAAAGAGATCTTTTTATGAACACCAAAAGCAAAAATTCTAATTCGTTTCCGATATTTTTACACTTGAAAAAGATACATATAATCTATGGAAAGAAAGATCCCATAAATGTTTCCAATCAAATGCAAGACAAAGAAAAGAACTGAATAATATTTTCTAATGCACACAAATCTGAAACAAATCTTTCTTCTTCTTATGAGTGTAAGACCAAGAATGTGAAATGATCAAACTAAATCAAGAAGAAAATTTATGTTTTTCAAATTTGTGAATATAGAAAAAGAGGGAAAAAATTAAGCTTCTCTTTGAATTAAGGTGGATACAAAGAATCGATCTTTCCAAACAATCACCATATAGCTCAGCATGTAAAGGAAACAATATTCACAACCCAGGAAAACGAGGCTCAAAAAGACATCGATATCCCACACTTTTCAAGTCTTTAAAACAAGCCAATCCACACCAACAAAAATTATTCTAAAACCTTAATATGGGTCAAATGGAATGCTATCCATTTTGCTTAAAAATGCAATCCATTTCGCTTAAAAATCCAAGCAAAACACTAGTTTTGAATCAAAGGGACAAACATGGATCCAAATCTCAAGAAGACCTAAGAAAATAGGCAAATCAAATCTAGAGGATACTATGGTTGAGACAAGAAAAACACAGATCTTGGAAATCCAAGCAAAAACCAATTTTGTGGGATTTTGTAACCCTATGCACTAAGTTTTGTGGGGCGACATGCCCTACAAGTGTACACCAGAGCGTTGGAAACCCAACGACGTGATTTGCACACATGGGAAGTGCGTCAGTGACGCAGGTTTCTCATAGAAAAAACACATCAGTGACACAGTCTGCCTAAAGGAAAAGAGTGTAAGAATTACAATGATGTAGGCACAGAACTACCCAGGTACATCGATCGGGAACCAAATATGAAAAAATGAAAAAATACCAAGAACAAAAAGGTAGATGGCTAAGCTAAATGTTCCAATCAAAGTATGGATCACCCAGTAAAACCCTCTGATAAACAGATCCAATGAAAAAGAAGCAATTAAGAGGCTATTGGAAGAAAACCAAGAAATAAAAAATTACAAACGAATCAAAGACTATGGGTTACCTATCCCCAGTGGATTTGCCAATTTTGTTTGCGGACAATCCATCAGTGTGGACACTAACCGAGCTCCCTAGTCTAAATGGTTCGGATCTAGAACAAAAGAAGTACACAATACAAACTACTTTCCTAGATTGATCAAATAGTAAAGAGTACTAGAAGAGAACTCACCTTACGAATGGATTATGATATCCTTGCTTGATGTAGCTCTTGATCTCCAGATCTCCAGCTGCAAAACAATATACCACAAGTGAAACAAGCAAGTAGTAATACCATATAAACATGAATCAACCTAAACTAGCAGTCAAAGAAGCTAATTCTAAATATCTTACAATAACAAGATGTTTATGGAAATAATTTGCATTAATGTAATAATAAGAAATACATAGAGAGAGGTTACAACCAAGGTTTGGCATCATAAATCCTTCCAAATGATACTAGCCTCAAAGATCCAAGCTCTTGCCTCTTGATGGATGAAAGGGAAGCAATCCTAGCAAAATTTCAACAACATGTTAGTCCTCTATCTTCCTCATCCTGATCATGGAGAGGGGGTTTGTATTTATATGCCTAAAAGGATAGGGGAGGTTGACGATCTATGGGAGAAGCTCAAGGGATCACCCCAAAAGTTAAGGGAACTGAATGCCACCTTTCCTAGGTCATAGAGATAATCCCCCACATCACCAAGGATTCTAGAAGCTGCTCGAAGCTTCTCTTTTACCTTTTAAACTAACAACGTTGCACCTTGCATACAAACAACCCGCGTCTTTGGAGGTTGACACATCTTGTGCAAAGGCAGCGTGCGTCACCAATGCGCTCTGTCAATGTGTGGAGCATGTCACCTAAGGTATGACACATCTTGTCAATGAGCAGGGCGCATCAGGGTGACAACAAACGGTAAAAGGAAAAGCAACAATTCTCCATTCAATTATTTGGCCCAGGTTCTTTAGGAATTAGGGCAAATAGAGGACACATAACTCATGATGACGAGATTTTGGTGTAACAAATTTCCACACATCCACAACTACTATGAATTATCCTACCTTCCAAACCTACTTCCATCTTTACACATCCTATGATTTACTATGTTGGAATATATTAGGGTGTCAACTATATTGACGTAACCCCATATATAACCCATAAGTGAAAGTGTCTATGAAAGAGATCTATCTTCCACAGTAGACAACTAATAGTTGTCATCAAACATCTTGGGGAACGTGTCTTAACATAGCCCTTCCAAGACTCTATATTTCAAAGGATAAATGATGGGTAATACCTCCACCTCTTCTAATGGAACTAGGGTCAACACCCTATTTAAATCATCATAATATGCTATTAATGTTGTTCTTAGAGTTAATGTCATTGAATGACTAGTGTGGGAAACCATGTTTCCTGTAAAAACCTAATGTAGCTCACATATCATAGCAATGCATATGACCAACAATTAACTTGCTAATTAATGCTTCATATTATACCATTTTCTATTTCAATGTTAACAACATCAAGGTCACTTTAGTACCCCAAGTATATGGCTATTACTTAACCCCTCTAAACTATGGGTTAGTCTCGTCAAAACATAAGATCATGCTACTCATTTATTGTTTCTAAGTAATTACCAAGTTATTAATTGTTAAACAATGAAAACAAGTTAATTTATTCATCATGTGCATGGAACCTATTTATTCATTTAATCATAACTTAAACTAGTATCCATGTATCTTATCTTTCCATTTAGATTTGCATGGTGGAAATAAATCACATAATGGCCATCATTAATAACATAAATAATAAATTTAAAACATAACTTCCGCATAAAGGTAAGTTCATAAATCCACAAATATAGTTTCCTCGATAGAGTTGAGTCCAACAAATAATAAGCAGAGAAATACAAAAAATGCCATAATCTTGTTTAGCTATCATGTGAAAATATGGGGTGTTACAATAGTTGAGCAGAGCATTGAGGAGAGGGATTTGGAGCAGAATCAAGGAAGTGGAAAATCCTGTAGCAGACATACTAGCCTCAATGTCCATGGTAACTCCATAGTGAATTTACTCTCATTATATTTGCATTTCATAACTAAGAATGAAAGAGCATGGCATAGGCCTCACCTTCTGGCTAGGATTTTCCTGTAATGGGTTTTCCTAAGGTACATCTTGTGTTCATTGTGTGGGTGGTGTTATTTTCTTAGCTTCTTTCATTTTAGTTTTAGTTTATTTCAATGTTTTGTGTACTAAGCTAGTAATATTAAATATGAAATCTAGGCTAATAAGATATTCCAAAATATTATAAGAAATATGGTGGTGAACTATTCTAGTGGAATATCCATGACAATTTATAGATAATAGATCCTATTGGTATTATAACAACTTTATTTAGGGGTTTTGTGGGAATATGCAGGATCAATGATTAGTGTAAGAAATAAGTCTTAAAACCCTAGCCAAGGTGAATAAGTATAGTAAAAATCCACGAGATGAATCAAAGGAGAGATTTTCAAAGTTGAAAGAACAATTCAGTGAGATCTCTCACAACATGGCCATCCTCATGGAAACTTTAAAGAACAAGTTGGGAAATTTTCATGATTTTGTTAGCTCTAACTCAAAAGATGGCTCAAATGGGAAATCGAGAGATTACAAAGACCCATAAAAGGAGTCAGTAAAAGAACCAAAGAAAGAGATACCAAGTTCCAATGCCATCACTTCTTCCCAATTTCTATTTAAAGTGGAAGTGAAAGTAGACATCAAGCCCTACCAAGATGAGATTTATGCTATTAAATTGAAGCAATGTTTGCAATAATTAAAATTTTATTACAATGTTCATAACGTAGGAGAAGAGAACACAAATTTCATTTTATGGACTAAAATTAGAGGACCATGGCCAAATTTCATGGAAAAGTCACACGAAGATGCTTAAGATAGAAGGTGATACCCCAATAATTAAGTGGTAGGTATTTAAAACCCTCATTAAGTCTTAGTTTTACCCTACTGGGTACGAAGAAGACTAGTAGATCCATTAGCATTACTTCCAACATAAACAAGGAAAGAGTGAGCAAGAGTACACCATCGAGTTCATATAACAAGCCATTATGTTGGGTATATATCCCAAGACACCATATGTATTCCTCAAGTATCTAGGAAATATACATAGTGATTTGAGGAGGCAAGTGATGCTCTTTAAACCTAGGACAATTGATGAAGCATGTGTGCAAGTACAATATATGGTAAATATGGACACAAGTGGTGTTAATCCCTATATATTATGGCATTAAATTTTTATTGTTATATTAGTATTGTCTTTATTGGTTGGCTAGGACTTTAATTGTAATTGTATGGTCGTTTAGAATTGTAATCGTACCCTTTGTCTCCTATACATATACCAAGGAGACCTAGTTTTAGAATCATATCATCTTGTATTGTGGATGTTATACATTCTGTAAGGATATTTCCCCCCCGAATATGCTTCGTATTCATTTCTTTATTTCATTCTCAATTTGTTGAGTTACTCTTTCCTTCTATTTTTATGCTAGTTTGGGATTTCCCCCCCTAAAATTTAGTATCAGAGCCATTTTCTCTATAAATTTTTTTTAGGGATGTATTAGATATAAATTTTTTTAGGATCTTCATAATGCAAATCGGAGTACTTGTGGTAAAAATTTCAGGCTCTGTTTCAAGATAAATTCAGAGTTATAATCAACGGAATTTAGGGTGTTTGACTAGTCAAAAAACTGGTCTCAAATAGGTGTTCTGGATAAAACTATTATATATGAAGTTTGCAAGATCCAAATTGAGTGCCACCTATTGAATCAAAAGGAATATGGACCATAGTACGCGTGGTAATTTTTAAAAGAAAAATAGGAAAACAAATTGTCATGTGTCAATTCGTACAAGTTCACTCTTATGAAATGGAAAAAAAAAAACAATTTTGGAAAAGTTTCCATAAATATATCTTGGCACATCAGAATTGAGGCAAGCCTATTTCATAGAGAGAAGATATAGCAAGGTACTACAAGATAAAATTTTGGACTCTGAGGAGCCAAAATTTTAGAGATAATTCAAGAGAAATGTTGGCCATCAAGACAACCTACAAACCAAGGTTTTTAAAGGTATGCTAACTTGAAACTTGAATAAATTTTGATTGGAATATCTATTTTGGATGATCCAAAATGTGTGATAAAAAGTAAATAGATAAGAAATTTAGTAAATATTAGTGGTATCAAATGGAATAGGTGGAGAAAAAATTACTACGCCCAATAAACCTCTAGAAGGCTCATCCATGATGTGAGACAAGCATGATGATGTAGACTTTGGGGTGTCCAAGCTTACCGAAAGAGTAGAGAACATAGAAAATACAATTCTAAGAATGGTGGACATCGTGAATTTGGTAAATAATGATGAATTCCAAACATTCAAAGAGGATATCCAAAAGAACCTTGAAAACAAGATGGTCAGTAAAGAGGATCTCGAAGTTATGAATGGGTTAATTTTGAATTAGATGAGACATGTATTTACTCTTAATTCATATCCTCAAGAAGAGTATAAGGAGAATAAGAGGGACTTGTCCCAGTTACAAATTGAGAAAATTGAAAAATAGTTGGAGAACAAGAGGTTCAAGTCCCCAACATTTGATCATTCATCACATCATCATGGGTTCAACTTAAGACTAAGGAACTACTTTATTCCCAGCATTGATATGAGAAATTTTAATGGCAATGATCTAATAACATGGATATTCTATATGGGGAAATTCTTTGATCTACACCAAGTTCCAAATTTACAAAATGTAACTATTACATTCTTGTATTTAGAACATGATCAATTTGTATGGTACAATGGCTTTGTGACCATAAAAAGGACTCTATTGTATCTTGTTCTATATTTATGGATGAATTGATAGCATATTATGGGGATATTAAGAAAAACACCTTCTTTAGCCAATTGATAAATCTCAAGAAAAAAAAGGTCCAGTTACATAGCACATTAAACAATTTCATAAGTTGAATCTTAGAGTGAAAACATTCCAAAGGATAATTTGTTGGAACAATCTCAAGAGGTAGATCTAGAAGATACTACTCCAAGCACATCTTAACATGCATCGGTTGACATTAACACTCCTCAAACTCTTCATTTAGAAGGATATATCAAAAAGAAAAAGGTGCAGTGCTGATTGAATATTGCAAATTAGCCAAACTTCTCAATTGCTTTGTATATCTAGCACCAAAATTTCAAGTAATGATTGCAGATGAAGGCACCATAAATTGTTCAGGTAAGTGTCAAAGTATTAAGCTTATTATAAGGGAGTATTTATTGGATAGTCTAACGATTGCAACCAAATGGGTGGTGTTGATGTTGTATTAAAGGTCCAGCCGCTACAATTATTGGGAACAATGGCTCTTAATTTTTAGGATTTTTTCATGAGATTATCTTTATAAGGAAAGGAAATTGACCTTAGAGGTATTCCAAGGAAACCCTCTAAAGTCATCATCTCTAACAACATGACAATATTTTTTAAAGGAACACCATGGAGTAATTGAACAATTGTGCTCACTAGATGTTCAAGCATATATACCCTATGTTCCAATGGATCTCCTACAATTTATTGACAATCATTTCAAACTATTTAGAGAGATGCCTAAAGTTCTTCCACCTAGTCAAGATCATGGCCATGTTATTCACTTGCAACTAGGAAGTGTACCACCTAACATCAGACCCTACATGTACCCATATGCACAAAAGAGTGACATTGAAAATGTGGTTCAAGAAATGTTAGATGTAGGCATCATTCAACCCAACCAAAGTGATTTATCTACACCAGTGGTGATGGTTCACAAACAGGAAGGTTCATCGTGTATGCATCCCAATGATAGAGAGCTCAATAAGATGACATTTAAAGACAATTTTCCTATTCATGTCATTAATGAATTATTAGATGAATTACAATGAGCAATTTTCTTTACGAAGTTGGATCTCCATTCTAGATATCATCAAATCAGAATGAGGAAATAAGACATTTAGAAAACAACCTTCAAAACACGTGAAGGTCATTATGAATTTTCGGTGATGCTGTTTGACCTTATCAATGCACTTTCCACATTTCAAATCTTCATGTATTCTATTTTTAAACCCCTCATAAAAATTGTGTTAGTATTTTTTGATGATATAATAATCTATAGAAAATATTGGGAAGAGCATGTACACCATATTGACAAGGTCTTAAAACTATTGGATGAGCACCAACTATATGCCAAGCCTTCTAAGTGTGCTTTTGGGGTTCAGGAAGTAGAATATTTGGGTCATATTGTATCTCATGAAGGTGTCAAGGTGGACCCTAACAAAATTAAGGTTATCATGAAGTGGTCAATTCCTAAAACCATGAAGAATCTTAGAGGATTCTTAGGATTGTTAGGCTACTACTGCAAGTTCATCCATAATGACGGTCAACTAGAAAAACCTATAACAAGGTTATTGAAAAAGGAGGCATTCTCATGGACTCAAGAAGAAGCCAAAGATTTTGAAAAACTTAAAGTGGCTATCTATACAACTCCTATATTAGCCATGAGTGACTTCACAATTTTTTTTATTGTGGAATGTGATTCCTCAAAGCATGGCATTGGTTTAGTTTTAATGCAAGAAGGAAGGTCGCTTGCTCAAACCAATTTATGAAAAGTAAATGTTGATCATACTGCATGCAATTAACGAATGACACCCTTACCTAATAGGAATGCACTTCAAGATACGAATAGATCATGACAGTATTAAGTACTTCTTGGAACAACGATTATCTTCAAAAGAGCAGCAAATATGGGCTACAAATATGCCAGGTTATGGCTTTAATATACAAAAAAGGAAAACAAAATATGGTGGCAAATGCACTTTCAAGAAAAGAAGATGACATGTAGGGCTTACTTTGTGCTATATCCATTATGCAATCTAATTGGGTGGAAGAAGCAAGGACATAATGGAAATAAGATCTTGGCACCCTATTTCACTAGATATATTTGTGTGGAAGAATGATTCACTATGGTAACATGATCACCTATATTTATGCAAGAATTACCAACTCAAATAGAAGGTCCTTTTGGAATTACACACTTCTCTTAAAGGAGGACATTTTGGTTTCTTGAAAACTTACCACGGGATCAATAAGGATTTGTTTTGGGAAGATATTAAAACTAATGTCCATGATTTTGTGGTAGAATGTTTGGTTTTCCAATAGAACAAAGGATTTTATCATAGATCTACCAAGTCAACATTGGGAAGAGGTCTCAATGGATTTTATCATAGATCTACCAAAGTCAGAAGGAAAGATTGTTATCATGGTAGTATTGGATCAACTCACAAAGTATTCCCATTTATGCTATCTTTCTCATCCTTTTAAAGAAAGTACAATAGCTACAACATTCATGGAAACAATTTAGAATCTACATGTAATCCCCAAGTTCATTGGAAGTGATAGAGATTCAGTTTTCACTGATAATTTTGGAAGGAAATATTTTCTTATTTAGGCACTCGGTTGGCTCACAAATCCTCTTTCCATCGTCAATCTGATGGGAAAACTGAGATTGTGAATAAATGCCTAGAAAAGTATCTTCATTTCTTTTCATATGATAAGCAAACAAAATGGTTTCCCTTAGCAGAATGGTGGTACACAACATCTTTCCATACTTCATTGAAAATGTCACCATTTATGGCACTTTATGGCTATCATCCTCCTTCCATCACATCATCCTTGAAAGAGAAAGCTAATATTCAAGCAATGGAGGAACATATAAAGCGCCAACAAGAGGTTCTCCAACTATTGAATGATAACTTTGTAGCACAAAATAGGATGAAACAACAAGTAGATCAACATCGTAGTGAAAGGAAATTTGAAGAGGAGGGTTGGGTATTTTTTAGGCTAAAACCATACAAACAAATGTCCCTCAAGAAACAAAAGAAGGACAATAAATTAGTGCCCAATTACTATGTTCCCTCTAAGGTGTTACAGAGAATTGTAAGTATGGATTACAAATTGGAGTTGCTTCCATGCACATGTACATCTCGTCTTACATGTTAATTTCTTGCCTAAAAAGGGTAATTGGTGACAAGGTCCCAGTCCATACTATTTTACCAAAGATTGATGAAGAAGGGAGATTGATACTGGAACCTGAAATAATCCTTGACACAAGGATAAATCAACTACAAAATTGAGCATTTTCTAAGTACCTCATCAAGTGGAAGAACCTACCAATAGAAGAGGCAACATGTGAAGATGAGTTCTTCATGTAGAGACATCCGTAGTTAATCAAGTGTTGAGGACAACACTTATTTGAAGGGGATGGGCATGTTAATCCCTATATATTTCGAAATTACATTTCTATTATGATATTAGTATTATCTTTATTGGTTGGCTAGGAATTTAACTACAATTGTATGGTGATCTAGAATTCCAATTGTACCCTTTGTCTCCTCTATATATACTAGGAAGACCTAATTTTAGGATGATATCCTGTTGTATTGTGCATTTGATACATTGTATAAGGAGGTTTCCCACTCGAAGAGGATTCTTATTCATCTCTTTATTTTGTTCTCAAGATGTTGGGTTACTCTTTTTTCCTATCGTATGCTATTTTGGGGATTTGATGCCTAACAAGTGGTTCCAAGAAGAAAGAAAACCAAGAAGATTTCAAGGAGGGAAAGAATAAGTGAAAAGAAAAGGATTAGAACACAATAGCCATGACAAATCAGTGCAAGGATATGAATAATCACTGTAATTATTGTAATAATGGTCACACCAAAGATAAGAGTTGGAAGTTACATCTATAGCTGAATTTAAAGATCCACAAGAAGGATTCCAAGAAGAAGAACATGCTAGTTGCACCATGGATATATGAAACTACCCGTGGAGAGAAACTAAGATGTAGATGAAAATACTTTATTCACTATAATGCAGAAAGAGGTGAATCTGAGTAGCATCCATCCTAAGGAAGAGAATGAGATGAATAAACTCTTCTATATCAAGATCTAGGTTAAGAAGACAAAGTTGGATTCTCTATTTGTCTAATTCACACTTAGAATTTATAATAGAGGATTTGGTAAACAAAATTGGATTGGAGGTTCATGACCATCCTCTCCCATATCCATTGGGGTGGATAAATAAGGATGCAAATAAGGATAAAAATGCTATAAGTGTAAATTATATTGATGAAGTGAAGGTGGATTTAGTACCACTTTACATGTGTAGTGTAATATTTGCAAGCCTATACATGTACATGAGGGATGCAATCATAAGGAGAGCAAACCCATATTGCCAAATCAAGGATTTGAATTCCTTCATCATCAATGCACAAAAAGATAAATCCAAGATCTCTCTAGTAAGTGCTAACCAAGCCAAAAAACATATAAGTTCAAGTAGGAAGTTTGTATTGCTTTTCTTAATGGAGAATCATCCAAGAGATGAATCAGTGAAAGTGGAGGCATTTCTAGAGGGATGTAATCAAGAGCATAAACATTAGTTGGAGAAGTTATTGCAAGTATGTAAAGAAGTGTTCCAAGAGTCTAAAGGGTCACCACCTAAGAGAAAAGTGGAGCATGAGATACAAGTTTTTATCTAAATCCCCATTAACAGACATTGGGTTATACAAAAAATCCATCCTAGAAGAAGATGAAGTGAAAAAAAAATTGCAACAACTATTGGAGAATGGAGTAAATAGATCAAGAACCTCACCTTGTGGGTTACCTATCATTGTAGTACCCAAGAAGAATGGGACGTGGAGAATGTGTATTAACTACAAATATTTGAATAAAGTCACCCTCAAGAATCAATACACTTTTCTCAATATTGATAACTTGCTAGATCAATTGTAGCATGTCAAGTACTTCACTAAGTTGGATTTAAAATCAAGATACCATCAAGTACAAGTTAAAGAATAAGATACCTAGAATATCACCTTCAAGACAAGGAAATATCTATGTGAATGGTTGTTAATGACTTTTGGTTTATGTAATGCACCAGCTACATTTATGTGTATGTTGAAATATGTATTGATGAATAATGTACTTAGATTATATATGTTGAACTTTGGTTGTCATTGATGTCAACTTATGTCAAAGAGGATGTCAACTGATTCAGTGTGAGTCATTGATATCAACTGATGTCAAAGTGTATATAACATTCCTACAGCAATGTGAAGAAGTATATGGACCATGAAGGCGCAATACACACAAAGGATGACACATCAATAGCACAGAAGATGACACGTGGAAAATGCACAATCCGTGAATTTTGGAAGAAGGGATGGCACGACCAACTTCTAGACATACAATCCATGCATGACTTGTATAAGAGCTTCAAGGGTTTGTTGAAGTTTGGTATTTTGGGCATCAAAGGGATCGAGGACATAATAGAATGATCTAGGGAGGATCCGAGTAGCGCACATGCAACATAATACATTTTTTATTGCACGATATATGATGTCGTAGATCTGTGACTGATGAGCAAGTACTGAAAGGAATATATATTGAGGTATGTGCATGTGCATGATGATTTGAAGGACAACATTACAGATGGCACGCCAGTAGTCACAGATGTTGAAAGACAGAAGCACAAAGACATAAGAAAAGTATATCAGATGATGTGCATATGTCTAGCTGATGCATATGAGAAAAAGTGAAAGTGTGCAAAGTTGAGAAGACCATTTGATGTGCGATGATAGAACAACAGTAGGATCCATCGTGCACATCATGATGCAGATGATATGAGACAAGTGCATTAAACCGAACAGACAAATATTTTGATGCATAGGTTGTTGCAGATTGTCTAAAAGACTGTGGCAATTATACAAAACGTACACATCAGTAAGTGCAAAGTTCTATATGTTACTAGTGCATTATTTCATAACAAAAAACTATCAATTGAAAGCACAATATTAGTTGGTGAAGGCAGTAGCGCTATAACAGAATTACAGAGCATACCTCAGCGCATACTGCAATATCAATGAGCACATAGTGCATGAAGTAAGTCATCAATAGAAGTGCGATTAGAGAGGAATGAGAAGTCAAGTGATGTGTGTAGCTCAGTCACAGAGAATCTATTACATTGTCATGTCCCCTCCCATTGATCCAACGCAAGGAAGGGAACATGACTACAGATCTTGGATTTTACCAAAAACCCTTCTATTTTTGGATGCTTACTTTCAAGATCAAGCCAAAACAATGGATACCCAACCCATACACAACAAGCTCAATTATTGGGCATGGATACCCATTATTAACACGAGGATTTACAAAACAGGATGTCCATGGGTTTTCCCCAATCGCGGCACAACAAAATGACTTATGGGGAGGGAAAAATCAACCACCAGGGAACAACTCGAATTTCCCACAAATATATGGGAATTTAAAATGGTGAAAATGACCTCCCAGGATGCCCAAATTGGATTTCTTTTCTTCCCCACAACTCTGCAACACAAAAACAGATTCCTAGCTATGGAAAATGAAGGAAAAAGATGGAAAACGTGAAGGAAAACGCCCCAGCTAGCTTAGACTGCGTGAGGGAGAAAAGAACATGGGTGAATAATGGCTTGGGGAGCAATTTCGTGGGTGTTTTCTTTCCCAAGAAGCAAAAAAAACGTTTTTCCAAAATGGTGGCTTGCCCATACTCGAATTTGGACAGCCATACCTCTCCATTCCCCAAGGCATTAACTATCTCAACCAACTCTTGGGAGAAATAAATGATTGGGTACAAAAGTCAACATGGGTAGTTGAGGGTTTATGGGTTCTCTCATTGACACTTGGCTTGACTTGATTGGATCCAAGGGTTTGAATATTTTCCCTCCCAATTCCTTGTAAAATCATGCCCCCATCTCTTGTTGCATTGCATAGCAAGTTGTGGGTATTTTATTACAATGCATATTTAAATGATATTTGCAATTCCATTGTGCCTGGTTAGCACGCAACCCATATGCATCACTAAATCGATGGCGGGGCCTTGGACTTGAGATCCTCACCACAATTTTATAACAATATTACATCATTTACATTTTAATGCAATGGGGTCAAAATCGGGATATTACATGCATACGAAGGTAGCGCATAATATAACGGTTTTCAAAAAATCAAACAAGTGCGCGAAATCGAAGTTTAGTTAGATGGAATTATACTTTGGACATCAAGGCAGCTGGACGTGGTGAGGAGACAGGGAGTTGGAGATTCCTTCAGGTTGGTTCCTATAAAACAACAAGGAGATAGGGGGTCGGTTCCTCCTTCCATTTGATGCTGGATAAATATAGGGAGGTGTAGCTTCCTTCAGGTAGAATCCTGTAAAATCAAGGGGTCGGTGCCTCCTTCCAGTTGGTGTTGTTAAACACAGGAAGTTGGTTCTTCCTTGAATGTATTTTTTCTCATTATAAAGAAGCATTCAGTGGTTTTCTCCCGATTGGGTTTCCACATCAAATTCCTATGTTTTATGTTCTTTGTGTTGGTGCATGAATGGATGAATATTTTATTGATTGATTCATAATAGAAGATAATAATTAAGTAAAGTCTAATCTGTTTAAGAAGGTAAAAATTGCTAATAAATACGCTAATACTGATTCACCCCCCCTCTCAGTATTAAATCAATTCAAACAATTGGTATCAGAGCTGGTTGCTTCAGTAATAGATTAACATCTGGAAGTCAAATTCTCATGCAAAACTCAGTAGACATGCATTCAATATATGAACATATGGCCAAAGTAGATTTTGAAGGAGAACTAGTCAGTGTACTAGATGAACTAAAGAAGTCAAGGAAGAAAAGCAAGCTCCTACAGGAAGCTCTTTTGAGATTGGAGGCATACACCACCAAGAAGTTAAATTTGAAGGATGATAAGTGTGAAGGATTGGAAGCCAAAAAAATTTCTCTGAGAAGCGAACCTCAAAAATTAAGCATTCAACTGAAAAAGGAACAAAGATGTAAAAACAACATTGATGGAGAATCGAACTGTGCTAAAAGTTATGCAGATGATCTCAAGATTCCTTTGTCAGATCAGAAATGTGAGAGAGAACATAGAAGGGAAAATCATTCAGAAAACAAGCCTGCAGAACCTCAGGTTTTTTATCCTATAAGGTACCAAAATATTTTCTTAGGAAATTGCTATTATTGTCACAACTTTGGTCATAAAACAATAAATTGTAGAGCTCGGGAATTAGCATATGCTAGGAAAAATCATTTGTGCAGCAATAAGAGGAATTCTAAATGGAGGATCCTCATAAAACCACTTGAAATTTTGAATGAATACCCCAATCCCTTCAATATTTTAATTTCTGAAGACGAATGTTGTAAAACCTCAGAACGTAATACTCAGCAGCAACCTACGCAATTCATTATGACAACTGAAGAACAAAAGGATCAAGTTCATAAGAAATCATGTAGCTTAGCCTTGCATGCACAAAGTAAAAAGGGGCAATGGTATATAGACAATGGATGTTCTAAGCACATGATAGGAGATAAAAACACAGTTATGAAGTTTAGAGAAGACAAGGGAGGCAATGTCTATTTTGGGGATAATGGCTCAACCAAAATTCTAGGAAAAGGCTTGGCAAGCCTAGGAAACAAAAGGACCAAGTTGAAAATGTTATGTTAGTCGATAACATGAAACACAATTTTCTAAGTGTGAGCTAGATGTGCGACCAAGGACACACTCTCACTTTTGACTCAGAAAAATGCAAAATAAAAAACATGAATACAGGCAATATTGTGGCAACGACCTCCAGGACTCCTAACAATGTCTATATCTTGGATGATGAAAGAGACGAAAAATGTTGCATGGGACAAACTAATGAAGTTGGCTCTGGCACAGAATATTGGGACACATCAATTTTGACAACCTTGTCAGAATCAGTAGGAAACAGGTAGTATGAGACATTCAAAGAATTATTAAGCCATCAAACTCACTCTGCAAGCATTGTCTAGATGAGAAACAAGAAAGAATTAAGTACCCCACGAAGAGTACACTACCTCAAGACCCTTGGAATTGTTTGATTTAGATCTATGTGGTCCAATGAGAACCAGAGGAATGAATGGTGAAGAATATTTCCTTCTTTTCATAGATGATTTCACTCGAATGACGTGGGTGTTCTTTCTTAAGGAAAAATCAGAAACATTCGAATGCTTCAAAAATTTTAAAGAAGTAGTTGAGAACGAAACGGACTTAAGAATAAAGTGTTTGAGGTCCAATAATGGAGGTGAATATGCATCAAAAAAGTTTGATAACTACTGTGATGGAATTAGAAGACAATTTTCAACAGCTAGAACACCACAACAAAACGGGGTGGCAGAAAGAAAAAACAGAACTGTCCAAGAGATGGCCAGAACAATGCTAAACGAGTCAAGGATATCATATATGTTTTGGACACATGACATTCATATAGCTGTACACATTCTCAATAGATGTATGATCAGAATGAACAGTTGTGCAACACCATATGAACTCTGGAAAGGAAGACCAACTATAGTTAAGCATTTCAGAATATTTGGAAGCAAATGCTATATTAAAATAAATGATGATACTCTTGGAAAATTTGACTCCAGATCAGATGAAGGGATCTTTCTTGGTTATTCCTGCAAGAGCAAATCCTACAAGTGATATAATTTGCGACTTAGAAAGATAGTTGAAATTCCTGAAGTAAAAGTTGATGAAGTACTGACTCATAGAAGAATTAAAGAAGATGATCTACCCTTACTGGAATAGCTGAATAAAGAAAATCAAGATACTGAAGTTCCACGGGAGGAAGTGTATCATCGCAAATTAGAAGGAGGAAGACCAGACACAAAGGGACCCTCCATATATGTCCAGAAAAATCATTCAGAAAATTTGATTATTGGAGACAAAGATGTTGGTGTAAGAACTAGGAGGAGTATGAGCAATCCAATTGAAGAAGTGCATTTCTCATTACTGTCTCAAACAGAACTAGAAGGAATTGAACAGGCCAAAGCCGATGAAGTTTGGATGAAAGCCATGGATGAGGAATTAGATCAAATTAAAAAGAATGATACTTGGGAACTGGTTCCAACACCTAAGAATAAGAATGTAATTGGAACAAAGTGGGTATTTAGAAACAAACTAAATGAAGAAGGACAAGTAGTCAAAAATAAGGCGAGACTGGTGTGAAAAGGGTATGCGCAAATATAAGGAATATATTTTGAAGAAATTTTTTCTCCAGTAGCATGAATGGAAGCAATCAGTTTGTTCCTGGCCTATTCCTGTGCATAAAATGTCAAAGTATATCACATGGATGTTAAATCAACATTTCTAAATGGATATCTTGAAGAAGAAGTATATATTGAACAACGAGATGGATTTTCACTTTCAGGAAACAAATATTATGTGTGCAAGCTGAAGAAAGCATTGTATGGAATCAAACAAGATCCCAGGGCTTGGTATTCAAGGTTGGACAAATATCTGCAATTTAAAGGTTTCAAAAGGGGCAGTGTAGACATTAATCTCTACATCAAAACTAAGAATGAAAAGATTATAGTGGTGGATGTATACGTAGATGATATAATTTTTGGGAGAAATGGTGACAGAATGAGTCAGCAATTTGCAAAAGACATGAATAAAGAGTTTGAAATGTCCATGCTCAGGGAATTATCCTTTTTACTTGGGTTACAAATTTTCACTTAAATGATGGAATCTTCATTTCTCAATCTAAGTATGTAAAGGAAATTTTAAAGAGATTCAACATGGAATATTGCAAGCCTGTCTGTACACCCATGCTCACTAGGTGCAAGCTAAGTAAAGAAAATGAGGCTAAGGAAGTTGATCAGAGCCTTTACAGATCTATGATCGACAGTATGCTATATGTGACTGCTTCAAGACCAGATATTATGCAAGTTGTTGGACTTATCGCAAGATTCCAGTTAGTACCCAAGGAAACACATGTTCAAGCAGTCAAAAGAATTTTCAGATAATTGTAAGGGACCATGTATCTTGGCCTATGCTATCCATGTAGCAAAAAACTAGACTTAATAGCATACAATGATGCAGACTAGGAAGGAAGTATTGATGAAAGGAGAAGTACTAGTGGTGTTGCATTTTTCTTAGGAAATTGTCTTGTATCTTGGATCAACAAAAAACAACCATCAATCACATTATCCATAGCAGAAGCCAAATATATTGCAGCCGCTGCTTGTTGCTCACAAGTAATATGGATGAAACAAACATTGAGAGATCTACAAGTCAACATAGATCAGCTGATACAAATACTATGTGACAAAACTAGCGCAGTCAATATCTCCAAGAATCCTGTTATGCACTGCAAGACTAAGCACATTCCCATCAAATATAATTTTGTAAGAGAGAAAGTTGTTGATAATGTGGTCAAACTTGAATACGTTGATAATAAGGAGTAGATTGTAGATATATTTACTAAACCTTTTTTATGAAGTACATTTGAATATCTCCAGGAAAAACTGGGTGTGGTTCTCAATCCACAACATAATGAGAACCTAAATGTGTAAGTTTGGAATGAATTGGCATTGCACAGTTGGAACGATAGGAAGTCTGTATCGATTATTGTGCAAGGAATAATGGAGTGGTGTGATAGGAATTGGAGATTAAGATGACGTAAAAATGAAACATCTATATCAAGAAAGCAATCAAAGATATCAATGTAGAAGTTCAACAAAGAAATGAAGAATGAAGACAGGGGGAGTCATCCTTGAAACAATTAAGGTAGACACCAGTGCAAAACAAAATGAAGAACTTACATTGCACAAGTAATGGATCCTCTTTGCCATTGATGTCAAGGGGGGAGATATGCATGAGGCTGACAGAAAAGATGAAGATGCATGAAGCTAGAATTGACAGCATGAAGCTATAACAAACAACAGAATATACAACATGAAATGGAGAGTTGCATGAAGCTAATATGACTGAAATATAATGCATGAGTGCAACAGAAGAAACAACATGATTGAATACACAACATAGAGATAAAGAAGACGTGAAAGAGAGCGAAGCAAATCAGTTGGATAAATAACATGGATATGAATGAATGTATGGTATGCATAGAAGGAACAGAAAACAACATGGTTCGCGCAAAAGCAACAGAATAATTAGCAGCAGAAAGCACAGTATCCAAAATACCAAAGAACGTAGGGGGAGCACATATACAGGTTGAGCGCTGCAACATAGTACATATAAAGCACACAGTTCAAAAAATATCATGCACAACTTCATAAGGTGTTGACATAAATGCCAAAGGGGGATATTGATGAACTTTGGTTGCCATTGATGCCAACTAATGTCAAAGAGGATGTCAACTGATTCAGTGTGAGTCATTGATATCAATTGATGTCAAAGTGGATACAACATTCCTACAACAGTGTGAAGAAGTATACGGAAACCACTTTGAAGGAGTGTTTGCACAAGATGGTGAAGGACATGGATGCGAGTGTGAATAAGTATATCTAGAAGGTGCATTCAGTATAAAGGTGTCTGTCTAAGGATACAACATGTAGATTCAGCTCAAAGAAGAACATAACTAATGTATCCCACTACATGTTGTACCTGCGCAGAAGACAATTCCACCATGTCATACGCCTTCATGATAACAGTCAAAAGATTGGTTGGAAAAAGGTACTTGTGCACAAGCATCCAAGGAGTTGGTTGAGAAAATAACACAAGTGCACAAGCATGTTGAAAGAAGTCTTTGGTATGCGCAAGCATTGCTTGGTTAAATCTCGGAAGTGCGCAAGCAGTAAGAAACAAAAAATAGCCAGACATACCTGAAAGCATAAAAATTAATCCAATCAAAGGATGCTTTCAGTTAGTGGAACGCGCACAAGATCCTAGAAGGATACAACAGTTGAAGTAAATCTAAGAGAAAATTCCACAGCCAATAGTACAATAGGTGCGCAAGTCTCGCAAGTGATGACAAGGAAAAGGTCAAAGTTCGACCAAGTAGAATATGGAGTAGGAGCATAATCCACAAAGTGTCAATGCATCAAGTGAGTAATGGCGCAGAATCCACAAAGTTTCAATGCATCAAGTGCGCATTACTCACAAGTGATGAAGCGGTAAGGGTCAAAGTACCACCAAGTGTAAGTTGGAGTATGCACAGATTCCATAAAGTATCAACACATCAAGGGTGCATTATCCATAAGGGATGGTACAACAAAGATTGAAGATACACCAAGTTCAAAAACATGGATGCGTACATCTCTCAAATGATGGTACATCAAGAGCACAAGTGTACACCACCAAGTTGTAAAGTCCCACTAAGTTGTGGACCATGAAGGCGCAAGACTCATAAAGGATGACACATCAATAGCGCAGAAGATGACATGTGGCCAATGCACAATCCATGAAGTTTGGAAGAAGGGATGCCACAACCAACTTGTGGACATACAATCCGTGCAGGACTTGTATAAATAGAGATGCAAGTTGGAGATTTGAAGTAATCTTGACGGCGAGAGCATAAGATATTAAATGGTTTTTTGAAGTTTGATATTCGGGGAATCAAAGGGATCGAGGACATAACAAAATGATCTAGCAAGTAGTATGCACACATGCAACAAAATACAGTTTTGATTGTATGTAGTATGGTGCCGTAGATCTGTGACTGATGCACAAGTAATGAAAGGAAGATATTTGAAGTATGCGTGGGTGCATGATTTTTTGAAGGACAACATTACAGACGCCACGCTAGTAGTCAAATATGTTGAAGGGTAGAGGCGCATAGATAGAAGCAAAGTATATCAGATGATGCACAAATATCTAGCTGATGCATATGAGCAGAAGTGAAAGTGTGTGAAGTTGAGAAGAGCATCTAATGCGCGATGACATAAGAACAACAGGATCCAGCGTGCACATCATGATGCAAATGATCTGAGACAAGTGTGTTAAACCGAATAGACGAATCTTTTGATGCACAGGTTGTTGTAGATTGTCTAAAACAATGTGGCACTTATACAGAATGGACACATCAGTAAGTGCGTAGTTCCATCTGTTACTAGTGCATTATTTCATAACAACAAACTATCAATTGAAAGAAAAGTATTAGTTGGTGAAATTACTAGCGCTATAGCAGAATGACAGAGCATACCTCAACACATACTGCAATATTAGCGAGCACATATTACATGAAGTAAGTCATCACAATAAGTGTGATTAGAGATGAATGAGAATTCAAGTGATGTATGCATCTCAATGACAAAGAATCTACTGCATACGAAGATAGCGCACAACAGAACAATTTTCAGAAGATCAGACAAGTGCACAGAAATGAAGTTCAGTTAGAAGAAATTATACTTTGGACATCAAGGCGGCTAGATGGGGCAAGGAGACAGGGATTTCGACCTTCCTTCAGGTTGGTTCCTGTAAAACAACAAGGATATAGGGGGTCGGTGCCTCCTTCCAGTTGGTGCTAGATAAATATAGGGAGTTGTAGCTTCCTTTAGGTAGAAGCCTGTAAAACCAGGGGGTCGGTGCCTCTTTCCAGTTGTTGCTGTTAAACAAAGGAATTTGGTGCTTCCTTGAATGTATTCTTTCTCATTATAAAGAAACATTCCATGGTTTTCTCCCGATTGGGTTTCCACATCAAAATTCCCGTTTTTGTGTTCTTTATGTTGGTGCATGAATGTATGAATGTTTTATTTATTGATTCATAACATAAGATATGAATTAAGTAAAGGCTAATCTGTTTAAGAAGATAAAAATTGCTGATAACTGCGCTAATACCGATTCACCCCCCCTCTCAGTATTAAATCGATTCCAACAATATATTGATTTATAGCACTACTTGGGAAGAGCATATCTCACATCTCATGCAGGTGTAAGAGACCTTGGAAAAACATCCACTACTTTCAAACTTTAAAAACATGAATTTTCTCAATAGTTATTGGTGTATTTGGGGTATCTAATTGGTGGAGGGGAACTCATATTGATTTTATGAAGATGGATACCACCATCAAGTGGTCAAGTCCTTCTTATGTGACTGAATTTAGGATATTTGTGGGGGTATCGCAATACCCATGAAATTTTATAGCATCATTTTTAGTTGTGGCTACATCACTCCATGCCAAATTGTCACGACAAGAGTTTCCAATGGGGTAAAAATTAACAAAAAGCTTTTGAAGACTTGAAACAAAAGATTAGTCACACAATAGTTCTTTCACTGCACAATTTGCAAAATCCTTTTGAAGTGGAGACAAATTCAAGTGGATATTCCATGGGAGATTTCTTAAAGGAGGTAGGTAAGTTGATATACTATTTTGAAATGTTACATATGGAGTCTTGAACTACCCTACATATGACTTGAGGAACTCTATGCTCTGGTTCAATATGTTAAAAAAGATAAGCACTCTATGGTGGGAAAGGAAACCATCCTCCACACTTATCACCAACCACTATAGTGTTTGTAGGCCAAGAGTAAGCTTCGACAAACCATACATTATAAGTGGATGATTTCTTTACAACAATTCCATCCAATCATGAAATATAAGAAGGGAAACACTAATAAGTTGGTAGACATGCTTGAAGGTCACCTACATTGAAAATCACATCTTTGGAAACTCTTATGCAGATGGATCCTTTCACCCATGATGCATACAAAGAGGCATACACATGAGACGAGGAGATTAAAGAGATGTTTGAGTAGGTACAAGGCCAATTCGGTAAGTATGGATATCATTTCTAGATGGATTGATATACAAGCTAAAAAAGCCTTGTGTTCCTCAAAGTGAAATATTTCATCTTATTAGAGAGGCTCTTACCCCTAAATTTTAGTGTCTGCACTCAGTTGCCAAGTTATAGGGGTATGTGTTCTGGCCTAGAATGCAAGAAGGTGTAGAGGATATATACTTTTTTGTTCCAACAAACCCAATAATAGAAAGGAAGGTTTATGCCATCCCTTACCTATACTTACTATACCATGGAAGAGCATCTCCATGCATTTCGTGGGAGGTTTCCTAAGAATGAGGAAGGGATGTGATTATTAATTTGTGGTAGTTGATAGGTTTAGTAAGATGTGCAATCTCTTTCCTTGTAAAAATACCATTAAGGAACAATATACAACAAACATGTTCTTTGAAAATATATTGGTGCACTTTGGGATACCAAGGAGCATCATCTTAAATAGAGATAAAATATTTCTCAATGCTTTTTTGGACTACACTTTGGGAGAAGTTAGACACCAAGTTGACATATGGGTAGATAGAAGTACTGAATAAGACATCAGGTTTAGCTTTATAAGCATTCAAGGACTCAGGATGAAAAATTAATTTATATTCAACACTTTTATAATAAACCAATCCACACTCCTACCAATAATTCCCCTTTTAAAAATTGGTTTAGGTATTTTCCACCCTTGCCCTTAGATGGTGTATATGGACAATTAGGAGGAGTGAGGGAAGACAACCCATGAAATCGAAAGATGAAAATTCCGTGCTGATAATATGAAGAAAATCCATTCACAAGTACATGAGACATCCAAGAAGTCCATAAAAAGTACAAGGCTTGACATGATCAATAGATAATTGAAAAATTATTAAAGGTAGCAAATAGAGTATGGTTGCAACAAATGATATAGGGTCCTTGTAAGAATATCATGGCTCTGTGGTATGGTCCTTTTGAAGTGTTGGACAAGGTAGGAGATAATGCCTATAGACCCACTCCACCCCATGTATCCACATTTACTGAGTAATGAATGTGGGAAATATTTAACTCTATGAGCCTTCCATGGTGGACAAGGAAACTAAACAACAATTCTTACTTACAATATAGGGATTAACACTAGTAACCTTGGTGGAGTTATTAGAAGATACAACTTTGCAAAAGAAGTACAAAACTTTAAATGGGGGTATCATGAACTCTAGTAGGTTTGGTTGAAAGCTCAACTTCCAAACAAGGCCAAATGGTACTCTAGGAGAAGCTAGAGGAAAATTTCCTCACTTCTATCAGTAAAAGCTTTTAAGGACAAAAAACCTTCCAAAATAGGGAAGTATTGTGGTTATATAATTTATTATTTATTTTGGTACTTTCATGAAATTGTACATATCACCTTCCCTAAATGCAAAAAAACTCTCACTAGTAATTCTTCAAAATATTATTTTCACATGTCTTCCTAAAAAATGTCCTTACTAAGTGAGATATGCCTAACATTGGTGCATCTCGAAGTTGTTTCTATGACATACATTTCTCTTTGTACAAAAATTATTATCCCACATTTGTTGAGATAAGTGGTACACAAAAACATATAAACTTCAATATCCATAATAATGCAATCCCTTACAAAATAGCTCACCCTAAAATTATTTATACTATATAAAACATTCAATTATTTTATTTAGAACTTATTTAAATACAAGCAATTTATATTTAAATGAGAATTGGTATATTGATGGTATGAAATGAAGGAATAAATAATAAAAATTATTAAAATAAAATTATAAATACCGATTAGGCTAACATATCACTTAAAAGAATAAAATTTGCATTCAAAATAAACTCTCCATTCCCAATTCTAACTAAGAATTCTAATTTGCTAATTGGATCGTAAGTGTATGAGAAATAATATTCAGGTCATAAGAAGTGCTCTATCTTGGAAGATGGAGGGGTCTTAAAATTTATGGATGGAATTATTCTACTTTCTGTTCAATTTCATTTTTGGTGAGCATAATAGTTATTGTCCTCTCTCTATATAAATGATAGTAACAATATTTTTCGTGGTGAAAAAAAAGATAGTGACTATTATCATTTTAGTTTGTTTTTTAACTTTAAAGTTGCAAGAAGTAGAAAAAAGTAAAAAGAAAAACTGAGAGTTTTTAATAACTCATTCTATTGCAGCCAGTAGGATTTTTTGACTATCAAGTGCAAATAGAGGATTGATGAGAAAATCACATTTTTTACCACACTTTTGGAAAACAAATTATATACACTTTAATTTACTCTTATGAATAGGAAGTATACAGTTTTTTTAGATGAAAAAAATAGGAGTTATGGCAATTACTCTTGTAACCACTTGCTAGCATTCACTCAGTTATCATTAATATGGTTGCATGGCCACTATTTTTATGCACTTTTATCAGAGAAACAATTGAACACATTTCAGCCTTTGAACTTGCACTCACACTTCCAAGAGTCAATTCAACTCTAACATGGGATTTGTCCATTGAACACATTTCAGCCATTGAACTTGCACTCACACTTCCAGGAGTCAATTCAACTCTAACATGGGATTTGTCTTATTGCACTGTTGATGTTAGATCACGCATGTAAATGTTGTACAGCATTGGGTGTGATATCTAGATTGATGGATTTCATTTTTTTTATATTAAATGTACTAAACTACGTTGTACAACATTGAGTGTGATATCTAGATTGATGGATTTCATTTTTATTATTATTAAATGTACTAAACTACGCTCTTGTAGTGTAATGTTTGTTTTTTATTTAATGTACTAATCTAAGTTCTTGTAGTACAATGGGAAAAATGGTCAAGAATAATAAGTAAAACTTGTTTTTATCCCAACACCAGATAATAATTACACCATATAATCTTTCAATAATTGAAACATAATACTATTATTGACTGAACGATTCGCTTTAAAGCCAGTAAATGCGCCTCCTTGTCCCTTAAAAAAAAAAGTCATTTAGCACTTACAGGCTGATGAGAAGACATGCCATGCCACCAGCCCAGTTGGCAAAACCCTAAAAGATAAGTTGTAGGTAGATCTTTACTTTTGTATTTCTCACAATGAATGTGCGAGCTGATAGACATAACCGAATGTGGACCTTACCTGGGTTTGTGGTATCACTGTACAGTAATGGATATGCACTGTTAAATTCTTCTACACTTTTACAACATTGAAATTAATTATATTGTTGAACACCATTTTAAACAATAGCTTCCAAGGGGTACTCTATGGTCACTGAGTGGTTATTGAGTCCATGGTTTTTAAGTATGTTTTTTTAGAATAGAGGAGGATGAGACAAATATATTCTATAAATTGATTTTGATTTTATGGATTTAGTTTCAAATTCAAAATAAACAATTATAAAAAAGTAATATAAAAAACAATTGGTAGCTAATGCATGTATAATGGCTAGAGGCAGATAACCAATTTAAATAGAAGAAGGGTGATAACAAGTAGCTAGGATATATACAAAGGATTATTACAACTATGCATAGAAAACAAGTAACATATAACTTGTCCATAGCACTTAACTTATAACTGTTCTGCATAGCACTTAACTTAAGTAACAGATCACTTCTCCATGACACTTAACTTATAACTGTTCTCCATAACACTTAACTTATAACTGTTCTCCATAGCACTTAACTTATATTAACTATGCTAATAAATTAATTTCCTGCTGCAAAACAAGCTAACTAATGATAATTCATATCTAAAAAAATACAAAGGCCATGCTAATTAAGATATCTCATTTGCTAAGACTTGAAACCATTTTGCTAAGACTTGAAACCATTTCCTCTACGTAACCACACTCGACACTCATTTTCATGAGATTAGACCTTTCTTTGAAAGGCCCAGCTGCTTGAAATATGACATAGATGGGCTTATTTTTATACACAATATGGTTGGCAAGGAAGAGAGATTATGAGTTTTGTTTTTAGCTTTTATGTTGTAAAGGATCTCGGGTGTCGCTGGAATGAATCATCCATTTCCATACGAATCTCAAAGTGTTTGTAGAATGATGGAGCAAGGAAATGCAATAACACAGTTAATTTTGTATTTGTCAAACACTAATCAAAAGTGTGTGGGGAATGATGGAGCAACTGAATGCAGTAAAAAAGACTAAATGGAGTGTTTGTCGAACATGAAATTTGGAAATTTACTTTTAAAACAAAAGTTAAATCTCACCTCCTTCCAATGATGGAACAACTGAATGCAGTAAAAGACTAAATTGAGTATTTGTCAAACAAAAAAATTTGAGAATTACTTTGAAGACAAAAGTTAAATCTCATCTCCTTCTAACTTTTTCTTTTATATTTCAGGACATATCATGGCCCCATCCTAACCTTTTGAATATATTTAGGATTGAGATTTGAGTTGTAAATTAAGGATAAAGTGTCTGAGAATGATGGAGCCAAGGATTGGCCCATTAAGACGTTAAAAATAAGGTTTTGTCAAACATGAAATTTGGAGAATTACCTAATTTTATTTTTTTTGATTGGAGGAGATATCATGGTTCCATCATAACCTTATAACTTTATGGATCTATTTCTAACTTTTATTTTAGAATGATATTATCGTTATATCATAGCCTTTATGTATACATTTAGGATTGAGATTTTAGTTATTAATTTTAATGTTTTAGCACATCATATAGTTGATATGTTTGGACACTTAATAAATTTATATTAATGAATTAAATGGTGATGTTGGCAGGCGGGTTTGGATCAGTCAGATGTGCAGCATCGCGGATGCTGCGCAAGGTCAAAGATGCCGTGCAAGGAGGAAAACCGTGCACAAGTCGGAAATGATATTACTTGATGTATTTTTGGTCATTTTGGACCACATTGTGTGGGTTAAGGGTCATTTTGTTGTAGATCTTGTTAGAAAGTAGTTAGGCGGTTTCCTAAGTGGACCGTGATTGTAAAGGCGCAAGCCTATAAATAGATGTAGAATTGCAAGTGTTAGAGGCATCGATGATGAGAGAAGAATTGCGCATGTTTTGGTCTTGTGAATTTGGGTATGTGATAGACTAACTATATTGATGTATATGTGTTTTGTTGCGAAGGTTAATATGATATGATGGAGTTTGAGTAGAATCATTGTGTCTTTACCTGTTTTCCTGTTATGAATGTATCTATGATATGAATCTGTGAATGATGCGATGTTTCCTTGCTCTAAATGATGTTATACTGTTAGATCTATTTGCGCATTGATGGTATTGTTGATAATGAGATTTGTTGAATGATGTTGTGACTCTGTTTGATGCATAAGCTGAATAATTAGATCTATTATATAATGCTGCGCTAAGTTGATAAGTAGACACACATGGTCCTCCTTCATTCGGCGGAAATGTGGTTCCGTCAACTCTCCTTCAAACATCTCGGGTGAAACTTCATATGCTCCGTAGGTGTTACTAGACAGGGTAAAACCTGTCTAGGCCGGTGCTCAGGGAGATCGCGGTGGTTTGGGTGTCGACAGAGCGAGGAACCCCTGTCGACTGGGTTTGTGTCAACAAATGGTTTCGTTGCCGGGATCCTAGCGTGAAGTGGAGGAAGGACATGTTGCGGCATCCGACGCAACCGAAAATTCAAGATTGGTTCTACCAAAAGTTCCCAGAGTTTGCTGAGAAAGAGAATAAGAACCCTGGACTAACGACGAATTGGTGGCTGGAAAGGTACATACACGATGGTCCACACGAATATTTATTCTGCAAATTCTCGATCATCTTGTATGAATGGTTGGCGCAATTGACCTTTCACAAGCTAAAATTTTAAGGCGGTGAGCCAACATCTTGGACCCCATAATTGATCCAGGAGTTGCAGGAGGTAGACAACAGAGCATCGTGGGCTGTTGAAGTCTGGCTTGATAGTATATTGGAGGGCTATATCATTGATTTTTCGGTTGATACGACGAAATCTTATAGCAAAGCTGAGAGGGAATTCTTCAGCAGACCTAGAGGCAGGTTCTTATTGTCATTGAAATTTTCCATTAAGATGCTTATCTATGAAAAGGGCATACTCAAGATGAACCTTGAGTAAAAGAACCCTGGTGGGCGAAGGTTGTGGATATCGCGAAGGCAGGGGGAGGTGAATGGAATGATACGGGGTAGATGGGTGCAAGTTACGATGAGACTGTGAAGGAAGCCAAGGAAGAGAGTGGTCTTATGAGGAGAGGAGCAAGGTTTTGACAAGAGAAGAGGCAGAGGGTAGGGGAAGGTCCTGCTGTGATCGAAATGCAAAACTGTGAAGGAAGACCACATGGGACGAAGTGACCCCATAGTGCCGACGAGGACAACCAGGCTATGCCTGAGGTAGGCAAGACCAACCCTCAGTAGTAACGTACCCACACCTCTGCTCACTATATCACAGCCAAGAAGAAACATGAATTTGACACAGTCGTTTTTGATGTGTCAACAACACTCAAAGAGTAGTGGATCAACGACTGCAGGAAGAAGGCCCAGGATGGCGGGCAACGATGCGAAGTTACCTCTGTTCCCTGGGAATGGAACTGAGAACCCAGAGCAATACTGGTTCTTATGTGAAGCTGTGTGGACTGTTAAAAAAATTATGGATGATGAGGCCAAAAAAGGTCAATTGGCGATGACTCTTTGGGGTCGCACATTGGATTGGTTCATGAAATTTGTACAAGTTCATGTGGGAAGTCCAGAGAAAAAATTGGATGAAGTTAGAAAAGAATTAATTGACGAGTTCAGGAAACTGAAGTCTGAAGCGCAATACATTACGAAACTAAAGGAGATCAAGCAGTATCTGAACGAAACTGTTTGGGATTTTGACCAGAGGTTTAAAACACTAATGGCAAGGGTCAGTTTTGAGATGAGCGATGTTCAACATAAAGAACGGTTCATCATGGCGTTACTACCTCATATTGGAATCCCATTGATGTAGCAAAAAATTACGACACAGAGCGAGGCTCTAGAGATTGCGATGAAGTTAGAAGCTTCACCTGTTGGTGAGAATGCAGTCGGCATGTCTCAGATTCAGATGCAGCTGACGAATCTGACAATTTAGTTGCAATATCTCAAGAAGGGTAAAGAGCACCCCGAAGAGGTTTGGTGTACTCGATGTCGCGCAGAAGGGCATACCAAGGATAACTGTCCAGATTTCCGAAACTACGTATTATTAGGAGAACCGAACCCATCGAGTGGCGGAGGTATGCCATGGTGCCGCATTTGTCAAGTTTATGGGCATCGACATGAGGAGTGTCAATACATGCAGAAGATGGTCACGGAGCCGATGAATTTGTACTGTACATTCTACAAGTCTGTTGGGCATGAAGATAAGGATTGCCGAGCATATGGCCTACTCCAGGAAAGAACGTATGATGCATACTACATGAAGGGAGACGACCATCGTGCAGTACAATAACCGCAACCATACCCACAGGTGGCCCATCCACCACCTCAACCGCAAATGCAATTTGTACCACAGCCGTAACTGCAACAGCAGTTTGTGCCACAACCGCAGTATAATCAGATGCAGATGGATCTGTAGCAGCCACAGTACGTTCAACCAGCGCAGTATGTTCAACCAGGGCAGTGTGTTCAACTGCAACCGAATCCCCCACAAAAACAATTTAATCAACCACAATATCAACAGTAAGGAGGATTTCGTGGAGGATTCCGAGGAGGACAAGGTGGAGGCTTTGGATAAGGTGGAGGACGGGGTCGCGGACCTGTGCAATGTTATAATTGTGGAGTATTGGGACACTACCAGAGAGATTACCCTAGTTGTAAACACAATGTACATATTGTTTTGGTATTGATCACACTGTTGAGAACTGTCCACAGCGGATCGCGAGATGGCAGGAAGGAAATGTTCCGCAGTTGCAGAACGAGAACCAGAACCAATTTTAGAATCAAAACCAGTTGCAAAATCAACAACCATTGCAGAATCAAAATCAGAATCAGCAACAGAATCAAAACACAAATCATAATGTGAATCAACCTGCGAACCCACCCCCGAACCAGAATCAGAGACCAATTGTTGCGACAATTTCAGCAGAACCAAGAATGCAAGATGTCAATGTTGTTGTTATCACTTGCGGAGGTGCGACGACAGGAGAAGATGGTTCACATCCACTAATCCGGGTGGCTGGGAAGAAGAAGGTGCAGCTTGATATTGATGCTGAGTGAGACACATTCTTTGAAGCACGTAATGCGATGGGAATAAATCTTGGTAAGACAATTACTTATGACATGCCCACTGCTTTTGACTCAACTTCAAAAGAAGGACCATCGCGACAGTATGGTACTTTGCAGAACTTCTTTGAAAGTTGCTTATCACTGGCACGCGATACCGATGCTCTTGCCGAGATCGAGAGTTTGTTGCATCGATCGACCAAGGGATGGAAAGAGTCCGCAGTGAAATATTTACAGAGGAAGAAGACCGGAAAAGAGATGTACATGAATGTCCAGACTGGGGACTACAAGGTAGATTCAGTCATTCTGGATCTAGGCTCAGATGTCAATATTCTAACAAGGCAGGCATGGCAAAAGATGGGGATCCCAACGCTGAGCTGGTCTCTCTTACAACTGCGACTGGCTAATTAGGCCAAGGTAACACCAATTGGAAGAGTTCTGCGCCTTGTTGTGGACATTGAGGGGATGAAAACCTATGCTGATTTTGATGTTATTGAAGTTGTCGATGGCGGGAGCTCCTGTCCTGCGTTGCTAGGGATTGGATGGGCCAATGAAAGTATGGCAGTAATTAATTTCAAGAAGTGGGTGATGACTTTTGAAAATCAAGACCTCCTAGTCATAGCTTTGTTGGATCCGACTGAAGGGTGAAGGTATGTTGAACCAGTAAAGGATGAAGTTGTAAGAGGATGGTATCACGCATATAACATTTCAGAAGATCACATCCATCCGACTGTCGACGGTGAACTTGGTTGGTGCACCTCTAGATTTGCGTCTTCCGACTTTGATGATACATTAGAGAATTGGCAGAATCGCATGCATGAGGTGTCATTCAGGAAGTGTGGTTTGATCATGCAGTCACTATGTCGTGTCGCAACTGAGAATGTTGAATTACCAGTATACGAAGGCCTTCTTGGGTTGTCTAAATTTATAGTGGCATTTGAAGACAAGGTGTCAGAACCACAGCGGTTGCTAGCACCGGAGGAGGCGCAGAAGGCTGCTCCAGCATAGTTGTGGGAGACCCATAGGAAGTCGATTACTAGATGGTCGCAGTGTCAAATATTGATGACGATTCTCTTTAGCAACGTAGAAGTATACCACACTGGAAAGTATGATGGGAGGAATGACCCTAGCGGCCATCTGATTGAATGTCAAACTATGTGGGCCTCGTGACCACAGGATGAATGGGTCCATGCCTTTGTCCACACTCTGGATGAACTGCCGCCATCTTGGTATGCCTTGGCTGAGTTACGTTAGGAGATTACCACATGGTTAGAGTTGACGGTTTGCTTCACTCGTACCTTCAATTTCGTGGATGCCAATCCAAATGTTCATAATGCCCTGCATCCCATCTGGAATGTTATTCTGAAGGTGGTTCTAGTTGCCTACACTGTGGATCCACATACGCATTGTCAGATGCAGTCGATCATGGAATGCTATAATATTACTGGAGGGCCAAAGGATGGTGATGACCCGCGGAATATCAATATTCCAGAAACAGAAGGGAGTCGGTATGTCGCAGCACCTGATGTACTGACAGATCCAATAAATCATCCGTTGAAACTTAGGAAGGTCAACATTGGGTCGCAGGAGAACCCAAAGTTTGCTAATGTTGGGGACTACTGGGATGAAGAAATGATGGCAAAAGTCATAGATCTGTTGCATGAGTTCTAATATTTGTTCCCCATGAAGTTTTCTGAAATGAAGGGAATATTGGGGGATCTAGGGGAGACGAAGATTTCGTTGAAGCCAGATGCGAAACCCATAAGCCAACGACCGTATCAACTGAATCCGCAACACAAGGAAAGGGTCAAAATTGAACTTGACCAAATGCTGGATGTTGGAATAATTGAGCCAGTTGAAGAATCAGAATGGATTAGTCCCATGGTGGTGCAAGATAAGAAGATAGGTGAGGTGCGAACTTGTGTCGACCTTAGGAAGTTGAATGATGCTTGTATGCATGATCCATTTTCGACGCCATTCACTGATGAGGTACTAGAAGGAGTGGGCAGTCAAGAAATGTATTCTTTCACGGACAACCTTTCTAGCTATCACCAGATTAGGATCGCGAAAGAGGATCGCCACAAGATAATGTTTGTAACTGAATGGGGTTGTTTCCAGTACACCATGATGCCATTTGGGCTCAAGAATGCACCTGCGATATTCTCCTGCATTATTGTCGCTGCATTCAGAGATTTTATTCAGAAGTTTTTGCAAGTCTATATGGATGACTGGACAGTTTATGGATTGATCAACGACCATCTGGAAAACCTGCGACTGATGCTAGAGCACTGTAGACAACATCAGATCTCGCTGAACTTGAAGAAGTGTATTTTCTGTGCACCGTTTGGGATGTTGTTGGATCACATTGTTTGCAAGAAAGGATTGTTGGTTGAACCAGCAAAGACTACGCTAATTTTGAGCTTGACACCGCCTACAAATGTAAAACAGTTGAGAGCGACGCTGGGGCACATAGGGTACTATCACAACTTTATCCGTGGTTATGCTGCGATCATGGCTCTTATGGAAAAGTTGTTAAAAAAGGATGCAGTATTCTTATGGAGTCTAGAATGTCAAGTAAGTTTCGAGACGCTGAAGGCTAAGATGGCTTCCGCACCAATACTGGTATTCCCTGATTGGAGCAAGGAATTCCATGTCCATGTTGATGCATCGTCGATTGTGCTAGGTGTGGTGCTTGCACAACCAGGAGAAGGAGATCTCGACCACCCGATTGCTTTTGTGAGTCAAAAGTTGTCATCTGCGGGGAGAAATTATACGACTACTGAGAGGGAAGGTCTGGCGATGGTATATGCGCTATAGAATTTTAGGCATTACCTATTGGGGGGTCATTTCAAGATGTTCATAGACCATTCTGCTTTGAAATACCTAGTTAATAAGCCTGTGTTGGGGGGGGAGATATGCCGCTAGCTACTTCTCTTTCTGGAGTTTGATTTCGAGGTAATTGTGAAGCCAGATCTCTTGAATGTAGGGCCAGATCATTTATCGCGAATTGAGACAGGTGAGGAGCCAACAAACATTGAAGATGGGTTGCCAGACGCGCAACTATTTAGAGTTGAGGTGGCTGATGACTACTACGAAGAAATAATTCAGTTTTGGGCGACGGGAACTGCACCAGAGGAGTTTACCGCAAGTCAGAAGAAGTAGTTGGTGGTTAAGGCCGCGGATTTCCAATTGATAGCTAGACAGCTTTACAAAGTAGGACTGGATGAGCTCTTGAGGTGATGTGTCCTACCTCATGAACAAGGGAAGATATTGGAAGAGGCACATGCAAGAGTGGCTAGTGGACACTATGGAGATCATGCTACTGCTAGGAAAGTGCTTCACGTAGGGCTCTGGTGGCCCATTATTCATAATGATGCGACAGATTATGCGCGCACTTGCGGTGTCTGTCAACGAACTAGAAAACCATCACAAAGGGACGAGATGTCATTGGTACCTTAGGTGACATTGCAACCATTTGATAGATGGGCTATGGATTTCGTGGGGCCCATCAACCCACCTGGAAAGCGAGCTGGTGCACGTTACATAATTACAACGACATATTATTTAACAAGGTGGGCGGAGGCTGCACCTGTCATAGATTGCACCGCTGCGACAGTAGCACGATTCTTGTTTGATAATATTGTTACTCAGTTTGGATGCTCGAAGATATTGATGAGTGACCAGGGGAGTCACTTCATCAATCGCACAGTCAGTGCATTGACATAAGAGATTCAGATACAACATAAGAAGAGTACCCTGTATCATCCACAAGCAAATGGAACAATAGAGGCATTCAACAAAGTGTTGGAGCATGCACTTACCAAGGTTTGTAACGCAAACTGCGATGACTAGGATTTGAAGATTCCAGCAGTCTTGTGGGCATATCGCACCACTTGTAAAAGATTGACGGGACAGACACCGTTCAAATTGGTGTATGGGAAAGAGGCAGTTATGCCTATGGAATACATTTTTCTGAGTTTGTGCATCGCAGCCGCGACAGGCATGGATGGCGAAGCAGCATTAGAAGAACGACTGGCGCAGTTTGTACAACTTGAGGAAGACCGCTTTATCCCAGGTTTTCACCAGCGTGTAGAGAAGGATCACCAAAAAGCTTGGCATGATTGACATATTAAAAACAAGCAATTTCAGCAAGGCGACTTGGTGCTGTTGTATGACAGTAATTTCATGAAGCATCCAGGTAAGTTACATATGCATTGGCTAGGTCCATATTGCATTAGTTTCATTACTTCATCAATGTTGCGTGATGCGTAAGGAACTGCGTAGAGTAAAAAAAACTAAAAAATGATAGGTTGTTGGATAGCCGGTTGATGCACTTAGAGGGCATGGATGCACAAATAGGAGAGATGGTATTGCAATTAGGCGTCCATGCTGCGACAACTGCAGGGTCGCAACACATTCAAATCAACAATAAATGCAGACAGTTAAATGCAGTTAGATGTCGACACTCGTTGAAGCGACGCATATTTATGGTAGATCCAACCAATGGATTGACAGGATCGACGACAGATTTGGACAATTAATGCATGATTTGATCATAATCATTGGGTTGATTTGGTCAAGATGATGGATGGATTGGATTGGCGCTATAAAAAGGGGTCGAGGGTGGTCGAAAATCACCATTGTGCAAGGAGTGAGTTGAGCCGAGTCATAGCGAGTTGAATTGTGCCAGGCTTGCTAGCGTTGCAGATTCGAGTTGGAGAGAGTTGAGTGAATTGTTGAGTGTTGTTGTGGGGCAGTGGTGTGGCATGCTAAGTGAACGGGTCACGGTGGAAATTTTGAGCCAAAGGGACTCACCAGTCGTCCTAGTGTCGATCGAGGAGGAAGTTTCTAGTATACCAGTCGGGTCATCGTCCATAGTACGAAAGAGGAGGGGAGGGCAGCAGTCTGGCTCCCCGGTGCAGAACAAGTGACATACCAGGTCATCTGTACAGCTGCCGGAGGATGTACATGTGCAGGTGGGTCCATCGAGCTTAGGGGGGTGGAATCAACTCACGACGAGGTATCTACTGCGGATATCCTCGGGTATTTACCTCCCTGTTGGCACAATGTTCCGCCTAGGAAGCCTACCAAGAACCAGCGATATCAGGTAAGGATGCCGGTGATACTGCAGGGAATGGTTTGCACCACAAACATTGCGCGTGCATTGATGCGGATGAAGTATGATGAACATGATCTGCTTGCCTTAAGGGACATTATGATGGAACCATATGAATCGAGGGTCGCGGCTAGAGGTAAACCGGTACCCCTTATTCTGAAGGATTGTGCGCGCGGATTGAATTAGGCAGGACTGTTGGGATTGATCAACATGCCGCATTTTGGGTGGTTGATTGAGGCAAATGCCTACGTAAATAATCTCTTGGCTTGTTTCGATGGCAGGATTTTATGGATGGACACACCGATCGCAGTCACGGTTGAAATTATCTTAGAGATCACAGGGTTTCCTAAGGACGGGCCAAACCCCTCGTAGTATTTTTGGGGGAAAGAGAATGATAAGAAGCTTGCGGCAAAGTTGTGGATATGCTATGCTTTACAGTGCGATGGAAAGGCATACCACATTAACAGCATAAATGATTGGGTGGTGCGCATCGGGGCCAGGATTTTGGCTACTAAACTAGTCAGGAATAATCGACCCAACCAAGGGAACTTAGGGGTCATTGCATGTGCCGAAATGTGTGCGCAAGGGGTCCACATGAACTAGTCACTCTTTTTGCTAAACTAGTTGACGAAGGATGCAGTGGCAGTCCAGGTGGGGAAGCGGTCGTTTGCATATAGTTGGTTGTTGATTTTGATTGCACTTGTGGCTTGGATGGAACCAAACGTTTATCAAGGTATGGACATACCGGCAGTAGTGGTTTGTAAGGGCGTGCACTACCAGAACCTCTGGTGGGTAAAAGAACCTGAGCGACTTAAATACTGTGCAAGAAAGTTCTGGATCTTTTGGGAGGAGCTGCAGGTGGCATCTATGAAAGTTTCTCGGTTATCTGAGGTAGCCATCACGAAATATGAGCAGATTTCCTGGTTTGTGATTGGCCCACACGCCATTCATGTCCAAGCACGGCGAGATCCGGAGAAACAATGGTTTTCAACTCCATACAAGTTGTCTGATGAAGAGCTGGATGCCATTGTTGATGATTGGCCCTCCAAATGGAGAGAACCAGTCAGTATGGAGGAAGTAGAGAGGGGTCCCCCAGCAGATGCACCAGTTGACCCAGTACAAGGGATGGACCCTCTTTCATACTAAGATTCGTCGCGGACACCCATGGATGAGGAAGCAGAGCGTTAGTTTGAGGAGGCCAGAACGAAGCGGTGCTATGAGAAGGGTATGACAAGTTACGCAACCATAGGGATGGAAGCGCAGCTGAACCGTCTTATTGAGGTCGTCATAAATGCCACAATTGCGGCAGCGGATGAAATGAAGAAGCAGGCAACAGAAGGTTTCGGTGAGGTAAACACTCGACTTGATTCTTTAATTAATGTTGTTTTGAAGAAAGAACCGGAGGTGTTGACTGTGCAAGACTTCGGCTCAATCAGCACTGGGACACGGGTGCAGAATGTGCAAATTCCACCAATTGCGATTGAGACCAATGATGCGACTCTTAATACTTCCCTGCAGCAGTCACAAAATGGGTCGATCGACATCAATGGGTTGTCCATGCATACATTGGTGAACTTGCTGCGTGTCGCCAATCAGGAGTTGGAAGATAGGGAGCTAAGTATCAGTGGCCAGTTCTTACGATCGTAGGAGACAGCGGCAGCGGCCCAGAAAGAGGTAGAAGAATTAAAGGGGAAAGTGGTAGCAGTGCGGGAAGTGGTAGAAGAGTTGGAGAACAAGCTAGAGCAGTTGATTGCGGAGAATGATAGCGCAATTGAGGAGCTGAAAAAGGAGTAGGACCGCTTGATAGTTGAGAAAGCCAACCTCTAGGACAACAGCGTGTGTTTGGAAGAGGCAGTTTCTGAAGCTTATTAGTATGTATTGGAGCCCACCGCGTAGTTGGATCCGGTCGAGCGAGCACGGCGACTTGGGGATGTCATTGCCTAGTTGCAGCGCGACAATAATGACTTAACAGCTCTGATACAACCAGGCACACCACAGGAGCAAGTAGCAGAAAGAAAAAGCGTCATGGAGGAGTTGGCGACCCAGCTAGGAGAGTTAGAGCAAGAAGCGACAAAAATAACTGCAGAGACTGTGCAATTTTGGGGTAGCGTCATCCAGGATGCGCCATTAGAGCAACTGACCAAGCTACGACAGGAGGCGGAAGGGTAGTTGGAAACACTGAAGACATCAATGAGAACACTGCCACCGGTTGTTCAGGTCACCAAATCCACAGAGTTGAAGGAGTTACAGCAGCGTGTTGCAAAGGCACAGGAACGTCAGCAAAAGTGTACTACGCAGTTAGATGAGTTCCAAGAGATTGGAGCGCAGTTTTCTGTCAAGGCAGTTTCTGCGCTGCAGGCTTTGTAGGAAGGTAAGAAGAAAGTTGCTGACAAGCTGGTTGAGCACCCATTAGCGCAGGACTTGACAGAGAGCCAGGAGATTGCTGCGACAGTCAAGGAGCAAGTAAGGGATATCAGTCAACAATACGTAGATTTTAGGTTGAATATCAACGAATACACCATGTCCAGCTGGCGTGGCTCGAGGGCGAGCCACAAGATTGTGTTAGGGGCCTGTTGGCAGGTGGGTTTGGATGAGTCAGCTGCGCAACATTGCGGATGCTGTGCAAGGTCAAAGATGTCGCGCAAGGAGGAAAACCGTGCACAAGTCGGAAATAATATTACTTTATGTATTTTTTGTCATTTTGGACCGCATTATGCGGGTTAAGGGTTATTTTTTTGTAGATCTTGTTAGAAAGTAGCTAGGCGATTGCCTAAGTGGACCATGATTGTAAAGGCGCAAGCCTATAAATAGATGTAGAATTGCAAGTGTTAGAGGCACTGATGATGAGAGAAGAATTGCGCATGTTTTGGTCTTGTGAATTTGGGTATGCGACATAATAACTATATTGATGTATCTGTGTTTTGTTGCGAAGGTTAATATGGTATTACGAAGTTTGAGTAGAATCATTGTGTCTTTACCTGTCTTCCTGTTACGAATGTATCTGCGATATGAATCTGTGAATGATGCGATGTTTCCTTGCTCTAAATGATGTTATACTGTTAGATCTATTTGCGCATTGATGGTCTTGTTGATAATGAGATCTATTGAATGATGTTGTGACTCTGTTTGATGCATATAAGTTGAATAATTAGATCTGTTATATAATGCTGTGCTAAGTTGATTAGTAGACACACATGGTTCTCCTTCATTCGGCGAAAACGTGGCTCCGTTAGCTCTCCCTCGAACATCTCGGGTGAGACTTCATCTGCTCTGCAGGTGTTTCTAGACAGGGTAAAACCTGTCTGGGCTGGTGCTCAGGGAGATTGCGGTGGCTTGGGTGTCGACAGAGCGAGGAACCCTTGTCGACTGGGTTTGTGTCAACAGGTGAGAAATAATGAATACATAACTATATAAAAAATGTGGTTACTTATCTTTTAAATAAAAAAATGTGATTGACCACATTTATTTCAAAAAATATCAAATTAAAAAATATTAAAACTACATTAAATATAATTATGAACTAACAAAAAATTAAAAAGCAAAAACCCTAAAAATGTAATTTAACCCTAACCCTAACATGATTAGGATTGGAATCTTCTTTAACTTATTTGAAAGAGCATTATGAGACTTAATTAATCCTACCCTAATTTGCATGACGTTGACCACAAAGATATATAAAGATATAGGGGATGACATCAAAATATGTGTAGTAAAACTCAACCCAAAAACTATCAATATCATGATTGTTTTTTTCATTATCCTAGATTTTGACAATTCTAAAGGTTGGAGGCAGAAATAAACACAAAGATTATGCAGAATGAGCTACGGCATGGAAGATGAACTAATGCATTACAAACCAAATATGAATGTATATTTAAACACTTATGGCAACCTTAAAAAGTCTAACCTAGCTTTTGCATGTTTTATTAACTGAACTCCTAAATAGGAATTAAAGCAAAAGCAAAAGCTAACAAAAGTAATTACTATTTATAACAAATTCCATAAAGTTATATGTCATGTTGGTAAGCTACTTTTTCTCAATGCCTTTGGACTACACTATGGGAGAGAGTGGACACCATGTTGAAGAGATCCACAACTTTCCATCCACACATAGATTGGAAGATAAAGTTAGTGAAGAGGACATTGGTTTAGCTTATTCAATACCACTTTATAATAGACTACTCAACACTTCTACTAGTAAGTCCCCTTTTGAAAATTACTTAAGGTATTTACGACGCGATAATCATTGGAAAAATGAAATTTCCACTGATATTATCATGAAGATCTATTGACAAGTACATGAGGAATTCAAGTACAAGGATTAACATAATTAGTACATAATTGAAAAGACATTCAAGGTGGGAGAGAAATTATGGAACTGCAACAAAGGATATAGGGTCTTCTTAAGAAGAAAATGACTATGATATGGTCATTTTTAAGTTTCAAATAAAATAGGTGATAATGTCTTTGAATTTTGAAAATTTGAACTCTCTTTCGTGTTGGACCAAAAGAGTAGAAACTCAAACAAAATTAGTATCATGCATGCAATGAATTCGAATAAGTGAGAACAAATGAAAGATTATCAATATAAAAGTATATAAATAATTATTATAATAAACATATCATCTTCAAGGCTCTCCATCCAGGCTAAACTCAATTATCAAAATAACTTTTACATCTGGTCTCCCATCAAGCTAAACTCAACTCAACTATCGAAGACAATATTAGGCTTATATATATAATAAAAGAAAATACAACTTGGGGCAATTGTGGTTGTTGTTGCTGTCTAGGTTGAGGTATATTTTTCTCTTGTCCTATAGCTAATAAATATTTGGTTATTATTCAAATTAAGGAAATTAATTCTCTTGTGATTATTTTCATTGTCATGGTTAAATTTAGTGTGAGGGTTGTGAAAATTTATATTTTAAAATGTATAATACTCTTTATTTAAGAATTAGGGTATTACATTATTAAAAAAACAAGTAATTTAAAAATTAGAAGTTTTGCACAATTCCTATCATTTTTGCATTTTTTTTATTGTAGATATAGATCAGACACACCCAGATTATACAATTTCATCAATGTAAATTTACAGTTTTAACAATTTTAATTAGCTTTCAACCTAAAAACCAAAATTATACCATTTAAACAATGTAAATTTACAATTTTAACAATTTCAATTTTTTATTTCAACCCAAAAACGTTAAAGTTTAAACTTACTCCACAGAATTTGTCGCTCTTTATCTCTATACATTGTTGACATCGCAATCTACGTCACTCTAGTTTAAACCTTTACAGCAGTTAGAAAATAATTTTGTTTAATCACCAGCATATAATACCGTCATATAATTTTGTTTAATCACCAGCATATAATCTTTTAAAAATTGGAATATAATACCGTCACTGTATCAACGATCTTAAAAAATAAATATTTATATAAACACAGATACTAATAACCAGATTCACCACCTTTTTGCACTTTCAATAATTGGAATATAATACGGTATACCGTCACATCTGAGAGTACTCGCTAATATTATTAAGCCATGTGACGAATTCACACTAAAGGAATTAAGTACTACGTGCCATGCACTTACCCAGTTGTCAAAACCCCAAAAGATAAGTTACCAACGTAGTTAGATCTTGTACAGATGACTCTCTCTTATGTTATTTCATGGAAGGCGAGGGGACTTCTTTGTATTTCTCACATTCAGTACGAGTCGAATGTGGACCCTGCTTGAATTTGTAGTATTGTTGGAATTGCAGGAGAGTAGAGATGTTAAGTGATTTACATTATTATTTAAAATAAAAATTAAAAGCTAGTCAGTGATCAAATTTGAAGGGTGGATTTTAATTTCAATTTGAAAAGCAAATTGCAATCAAATAAGATAAAAATAATAAAATAATATTAATATATAAAAACATATAAACAAACAAATATAATACTCAATAATACAAACAAATAACTATTAAAGGACATAGCCACTCACGATGAGGTTCCCCTACAGCGGGTGCTGAATGTGGGTCATCTTATAGAGATGACTGTCAACCGTGAGACGGAAGAGGCACCTGCCATAGTCAGCCACTAGGCCAGGCACGTGCATACCGGTGAGATTTATGAGGGGGGTTGTGGGAAAAGCTGCCGGTTTAAAAATGAAATTCCGCATAAGGCTCAAATTTGAAGCCTTAGATCAAAAATGAATTTGAAGCCTTAGATCATAAACAAATTTGAAGCTTTAGTCACGGACCCCGGGAATACCAGAGGTCGAACCACTCTGTATCAAAAGACCCTAGACTACCACTGGCACAGAAGGCAATTCTCGGAAAGGCTTTAGCGGAGAGAGGTGAAGCACACGCGTAAATTTTCCTTCAACAAGATGAAATGGTTGTCCTCCTCACTCATCCAGAATCAGAAGCAGATAGCTCAGCGTCGGTTCCCACGCTGACATGACTGGTTTGAACATATAGTCTGGTTTTTAGACTCTGTCTTTTTCTAGGCTCATAGTCAGCATTACAGACTCTATTGTTGTTAGTGTTAGTTTCTGGTTAAACTGATAGTAGCTCTCTCAACTCGTAGTTGCAGTCTTAATTTTGGATTTGGGTTTGTTTTCTCTGTTAAAGGAGGACCTAAATTTTGGTCCTGGGTCTATTTTCATGAGAAAGCTTTGTTTAAACTTCTGCTTATTTTGATGAAAGCAATATAAGGATCTATACTTACTACCATTTTAGGATGGAGCTAAGGAATGACATACTAGGTTTTAAGATTGAATTTTAGAGAATTATTTGTTTAAATAAAAGTTTTAATTAGATAAAAGTTAAAATTTTAATTTAGTTTTTATAGTTAGAAGAGATATTATTATTATTAAATTAAAATTTAATTTTGAAAAATTATTTTAAAATTAGATAAAAGTTTAAATTTTAATCTACTTCTTCTTTAAGTTTTTTTTATAGTTAAAAGAGATATGATTATTATAAAAATGAATTTATCTAAAGTTTCAACAACATTTTTTTATAATTAATATATATATATATATATATATATATATATATATATATATTATAGATCGAGAATTGTATTTTAATTTTTTTTAATATTGATATGTTATTTGAGTATTTTAGAAATTTAAATTAGATTATTGAAAATTAATTTTTATTAATAAATTAAAAGATGAAAAACATTTTAATATACATACCAATACAAAATGTTGTGAACCGTTAATTGGTTATCTTAAGAAAGTAAAATGTCATGAACTATTAATTAGTTATTTCAAAAATCTCATAACAAGAAACTACGACTATATTTTATAATTATGCTATCTAAATTTAAAAAAATTTAAAATGCAAGAATTGTAAACTTAACATGATTATGGAATAGGAAAAATTAAAGCACTCATAGCTCCACACACCATACATATCTTTATATCTTTATTAATCAAAAATTGTGTTATATATACAGGAATACATCACCAATTTCAATTGATCTAGATCTGTAGAATGTGGATCTAAATTGCTAACTAAGGAATACTAGTAACAAACTCAATCCCAAGTAAGCATTATCTCTAACTCCCCCCTTTAATACTTACATAACAAACAAATCACAAATTACAATATTCTCTTGTTTGACTGGTCATCTGCATTTACATCCACTTTGAAGTCTTAGAGTTTGCCTTCGAGCTTCCCATTTGCCCATTTAAAACATAACTACTTCTCACCAACATTAAAGTAATTGTAGTGACTAACAATATTGAATACTTTTCTCTTTCAAAGCACATAGCTCGTTGAGCTTGGCAAAGAAGTAGCCAAGTAACTAAGTAACTGGACTGATCTATGGAGGTACTTCCATTTGTCAAAAGAGCTCGCTGAATCCGAAAATAATCTAGGAGAGCACTCTAAATATTGAACATATCGAGAAGTTAGTCATACAAGTGACCTTCCCAAACATACAAACACACAAACACACAAACACACATAAAATATTACATATAATTAATAATTATTTCTTAGAAGAGTTTGAGAGGTTATGTATTGACTTCACAATCACTGGAATCTAGTGTGACTTCATAGATGGCATGTGAGATTTCTTCAGAGATTTCTATGTTAGCCGACTCTTTCAGTTTTCCCTTTAGTAGATCACTAGCGCGAATTTTACAATTTAGTGTTGCATGTATCCATCTTTTGCAGTAGAAGCATTCAACTGTACTATTTTTTCTATTAATCATTCCTTTTGAAAAGCAATTTCAGTTTGCGGAGGGACTTCTATGTTTCCTTCTTTTTGCCTCTTTTCTTTTGCTAATAATGCTGCTATCATTTCATGAAGAGTTTTAGTGGAAAATTGACTTAGATTGAAAACAATATTATCATAATTTGATGATAAACTATTTAATAATATTGCTTTCACATAATATCTTCAAGTGGAGCTTTAATTTATGTGAGGTGCCTCATAAGAGACTTTAGTTCATTGATATATGAGGAGATAAGGATGTCTCCTCATGCATTTTTAATTTGAATAATTCCAATTTCAAGTAGAACTTTGCATTTGTAGATTTTTCCCCAAATAATTTAGTAACTTTCCCACATCTCTCTAGATTTTTTTAAATCAATGAGGTGTAAATTTCTTCATACATTTTTTTAAATTCAACCATTGAAATTCCCATCCTCTCACATGTACAATTTCAATATTTCAAAATTTATTCCAAGATCGAATTACTTTACTGAATAAAAAAAATTACAATTTTAATCATCCATAATGCATAATTTTTTCTACTAAATTTCAACTAATTTTAAAGTAAAAAATAAAACCATTTAGAAATTCAAATCCAACAAAAAAAAATACTAAACACCATACAATCTTTCAATGATCCTAATAATACCCATTGAAAAATACTAGCTAATAAATAGTAGTTCATAATTCTAATACCTTCCATTAAAGAGTAATGGCTGATAATATCACTATTCTATTGCATAGTTTTAAAAGTTAAGGGAGATAGTGTGTACTTACTAAATTTGATTTAAAAATAATTCAAATCCAATAGCATACATACTACCCCTACCATTTAATGTTGAGCAACAAGGTGAATAATAAATATGACTTAAATGTTCCTTTCTATCCTTTATCATAGAAGTACCTAGGGTTGATGAAAATACATGTTAATAGAAAATTAAACATGTATGAATAAGCCTATAATATAAGTTATCAAGATAGGTATATCTGTTACTTTTGTAAAACATTTATCTTTATATTAATAGGTATCTATATCTTAGAATTTAGGGTGGATTATCCTCTATGGTTTTCGTAAATTGAAGGTAGTGGATGAAACAAGTGTACTTTTCATATTATGAGAGTGGTTCAAAATTCAAAATAAACAATTATATATATATATAATAACTCATAATTGATGTATAGATAATTATGCATGGATAATATGTAGTGGCATAGAACTCATTTAACTAAAGAAGGTAATAGGTAACTTAGGCATAGACAATAATTAAGCATGGAGAACAAGTAACATGTAACTTGTTCATAACACTTAACTTGTAACCTAATGCAGTTTGAGTTTGTGGTATTGTTGTAAAACACTTCTGAACTATGCAAGTTAAAAATTGTTTTCTTAACTGAGTGAGGACTTACATCAGTGTGCTTAGCTGCAAAGCAAGTTGATGATAATTAGCCATTCCACGTGTACAAGACAAGAGGCCATGCTTAGGGTATCTCCTCGTGGCCATGAAGCATTTCATCCTATGTAACGACACTCATGTTCATCAGATTAGACCTTTCTTTGAATATTCAGTGTTTGAAATATGACACATTTAGCCTTATTTTTTTACCCAATAATGTGCCTTAGTTTTTGACCCAATAATGTCCGGCAAGAAAGAGAGATTAAAGAGAGATTATGAATGTTTTGTATTTTTAGGTTTTCTAGGTTTTCTAGGTTTTCTTCGGTGTAAAGGATTCCCATTGTCTATGGAATGTAAAGTGTTTGGAGTATGATGGAGAAAGGGAATGAATATGTGAAGGATCGAGATTGTTGGTATGTTGGTTTGTATAAATAAATTAAAAATGAAAATTAATTTTTATAAAATATATAGATTATATATATCAATATAAAATGGTTAAATATTATTTTTTTATAAATAAAATTATATAAAGTTAAACTTCACAGAACATAAACAGTAAATATATTAAGCTTTGTATAATACTTTAATACTAAATTAGTACTTTTGTTTATATAAATTATAAATCTAAAATAAAAATTAATTTTTATAAATATATAAAATATACATATCAATTAATCTGGTTAAATATTATTATTTTATTTATAAACAAAATTGAAAGAATTGATTTTATGGGGTCATTTCAAATTCTAAATAAATAATTATAAAAAGAAATATAAAAATTAACTAATAACTGATTAATTGATAATCAGTTATTAATTAATTTTTATATTTCATAGAGCATAATGACAATGTTCAAAATAAGGATAATTTAGTCCTTGGTTTTACTACCATTGAAAATAAATTTATGATAATTATAACTATCCCTCTAGTGAATCTCTCTTTGATCAGTGATTACAAAGTCAATGCATAAGCAATATAATTGAATATCACTATAATTTACCACATAATTGATAGTACATTACATAAACAATCAACACCACTAAATTAATTCTCACTTACTTCAATTAAATTTATTTTATTAATAAAAAAATCTAAATATAGACTGTAAACTAAAAATCCATGTTGTCCATTGGTTGTAGCTTGGGTGGTTGGGAGGAATGTTTGTTACCCTCCCCACCCAGGTTCAATTCTTGTAAGTGACATATTGCTCTTGTTGAGCTCATATTGTAATGATTGTAATTCGTGCCACCTTTTGAAAAAAAAAACTAAAAATCCATGTCACCACCAATATTAGTTACTAACTTGTACTACGTCTATAAAAACTTAGAAATTTTTTATTTAACACCAAATTAGTATATCTATCACATTTAACCTTCAAAAAAAATTCTCATAATGCAAACTCTTGCAAGCTCTTTTTTCAACTATACCGTGCAAGATTACAGTGACAATAATCCGAATAATACCGTCCCATCGAAGAGTACTCCAATATTATTAGACCATGACATTAATGCTCATTAAAGTCATTAAATGCCCCTCCCTATCCTTTATCATAGAAGTCCTTTGGCTGATGAAAAGACATGCCACTAGCCCATTAAACATGCACGGAAAAAACAGATAAGCTAAGTTGCCAAGATAAGTATATCTTTTGCTTTTGCAAATATCTTAGGGTTTTGGCATTTATCCTTTTATCCATATTACTCTACGTTACCTATGTGATTTTCATGAAAGGCAACTTCTTTGTATTTTTCACAATGAATGCACGGGTTGATGAGACAATGAATGCACGAGTTGATGAGACGTAGACTGTGGCCCCTGCCTGGGTTTGTGGTAGGGTTGTAAAGCATTGGATTATGGATATACACTGTTATAATCTTTTACACACAAAAACAAAACATGAAAGATTCTGTTCATAACTACGTTAGGCTAATAATTTGAACAACAAAAAGAACACATTCCCAACATAGAAATCAATTATACGGTTAAACACCATTTGAACTAATAGTTTCTAGGGAAGGCGACTTATTTGTATTTTCCACAATGAATGCAATGAGACGATCAATTATATTGTTAAACACTATTTGAACTGGTGAACACTATTCAACCTGCTGTATCCCATTTAACTGTAGTGAACCTGTTGATCGTTGAATCTTAATAGCTCAACAAGCTGAACTTCTTTATATTTCTCACAATGAATGCACTAGTTGATGAGAGCAAAATGTGGTCCCTGCCTAGGTTTGTGATATTGTTGTAAACAATTAGATATATACTGTTTTACACAGCAAAACAAAAACAAATCATGAAAGAGTCTCTCATAAGTATGTTAGGCAAAGAATTTGAACATCAAAAGGAATACATTTCCAACATAGAAATCAATTATACTCTTGAACACCGTTTGAACTAATAGATTCCATGCTAATAGGTTAGGGTACTCTACGGCTTACTGAGTGAGGCCCTACACTATATGTACTTAACATATAGAATTTTTTTTTTTTTGTTATTTATAAAGAATCAAAGAAATTACAACTATTACTTATGACAGAATAATGTTTTGTGTTACCACAATTTTTATAGTATTTTCTAAAATCTAAAATCTATGTCAAAAGACAATCTACCAAATGTATCTCAATGAATACAATTTTAAGTATCATAGTTTATATATCTGTTCACTTTTATATACAAAAAAAAGCTTACATTTAGTTCTATTTAAACCAAAATATATATATATATATATATATATAACTAATCTAGTAACTAATAGATCAGATACTGACCCTCCTCCACCCAGGCCTTAGCTACAAAACTTGAGAAATGTAGTATTCCTTCTCTAAGGGCCAGTGTCCTCTTAACATACTGAGATGCAAAACAGGTTGATGATAATTCGGAATTCCACTTCTACAAGACAATTGGCAAAGCGTAAAGTGTATCTCACTTGTTATACGTGGCCATGAAGCATTCCCTCCTCTGTAACGAGAGTCATGTTCATCAGATTAGACCATTCTCTGAAAGGTTCAGCTGCTTGAAATATTGCACATTTACTCTTATCTTTTTTCTACAATAATGGCAGGCAAGGAAGAGAGATTCTGAATGTTTTGTTTTTGGCTTTTTTTGCTAAAGATTCTGAATGTTGATGGAATGTGTTGGAGAATCATACATTTTCATAAGAATGTAAAGTGTTTGGAGCATGATGGTGAAGAATGGAATATTAGTTTTGAAGAATTATTTGAGAAAAGCCTATTTTCATTTATATTAAAAATAGAGATTTGAGTTGTACATTTCAATATTATTTTAATCAAATAATTAATATATTAATCAAATAATTAATATGTTTGTACAATTTTGTAAATACACATTAAATTAATGAAAATCAAATTTTATAAATATATAAAATATATATATAGCAACATCATATATATAGGAATACAAGATGGTTAGAATCTTGATAACTTATTTCTTAATAAAAATGTAAATTCTTAAATTACATTTTATAATGATGGCCACAAAACATAAGCAAAAATTATAATGAGCAAGGACCATTTTGAAAATAAGTTTTTATATTTATTATGTTTAGGTTGAAGATATTATGAATGTTTTGTTTTTGGGTTCTTTTGTTAAAGATTTTGAATGTTCATAGTATGATGGAATGAAGATAGAGGTTAAATGGAATATTTGTTTCATATTAGTTTTGAAAAATTGTTTGAGAAAAGTGTTTTTTTTTTCATTTATATGTATTTTTTTTAATCTTAATTTCAATATATTAAAAATAGAGATTTGAATTGTACATTTTAAATTATTTTAATCAAGTAATAAATATGTTTGTACAACTTTGTAAATCTAAATTAAATTAATGAAAATCAAGTTTTATAAATATATAATATATATATAGCAATATATATAGGAATACAAAATGGTTAGAATATTGATAACTTATTTCCTAACAAAAATGTAAATTCTTAAATTACATTTTATAATGATGGCCACAAAACATAAGCAAAAATTCTAAAGTGCAAGAATCATTTTGAAAATAAGTTTATATATATATATTATGTTTACGTTGAAGATATCATGGAAACATGGTTTTGAGCTGGAAATTCTAAACAAGTGTATTTTGATTTCCCTTCATATGTATCAAATGCAAAAAAATTTCTTCTTAGAAAAAAATCTATACATATAATAAATACTTGTATATATTATATATAATGAACATCCATCCTCTATTGTACTCGAGTTTAATTTTTTTTCAATTTTGTAACACTAAGATATTCCACTAAAACCTATGCTAAGTGGTGTTTTCCTTTTTGTGTCTACAAGGAGAATCACCACTTATTATAAAATTGTTCTATGACCTTTCAAGGTTTGTCTCATTCTCCAGAGGGGATTGGGTCTATAGGAAAGGGTGCCAACTCGGATGGAACTATGAGGCTTACTAGATCCATGGTTACATCAAGATGACAGAAAATTTATTATGTCCCCGGCAAGGGACATATATAAATCGAGCAGGTGGATTAATTGGTGACGGGGGATTTGGATATTTTTACCTATCGAATATTTGGGCAAAGTTCAAATTAAAATATTAAAACAATTTCTGAAATCCGTCATATTTGTTGCAAAAAGATTGGTTCAGACATGGATGATGTCCACCTTCGGAAGCCCTCAGTAGGAATTGGCGGCGTTGTGGACGTCATCCTGTATTATGTGTGGTTACATTTACAGTGATACTTTCAACGATTTATGTGTGGTCTTCTCACACCAGGGCAGTGGTTTTGGCCAAGAGTCTTCTCGACACCTTGGTTGTCATATTCGAGGTGTTTTCTCGCCGGAGTCAGTGTTCTGGACGTGTTCTGGGCGGTGTTAATGCGTTGTATTGTGCGGCAGTGCCTGGGTGTTTAATGTGTGATTCGATGTGTGGTTAGATTTATGTGTTGAAACACTTAAATTACGGTGACGCATTCGATGATTTATGTGCAGTCTTGTCTCATCAGAGTAGTGGTTTTGTCCAAGGGTTTTATCGGCACCTTGGTCGCCAAATTCGAGGTGTTTTCTCATCGGATTTATCTGCAGTGGGTCGTGGGTTTTCTTAGCAGCTTGGTCGCCAGAGAAATGGTTTTCGTGGTGTGTTTTCTCGGCATCATGGTCATCTTCTAGATTTATTATGCCCTTGGGACATTAAACCTGTATTTCACTTTGAACTCAAACTCGAACTCCTCATTCAATCACTCATCAACCCTTAGTATATCTGCAAAGTGCCTTCACCAACTAGTAAGTCCTTATTGAATTCCCGGAAGTATAAAATACCTTCCTGTAATCCAATGCCCTTCTTAGATAACTGATCAGCCTGCATATTGAATTCACAGAAGATATGATTGAAATTTGATCAAATGAAATTTTTTCTTGAGATCTATGATACTATCTTTCCATTTATCCAAAGCTGAGACCTGTAGCACATGCTTATCCCTAATCCAGTCAGTCACCACCCTTGAGTCTCCAAAAGTGTGGACGGAAATAATGCCTTTGGAGAAAACAAAACTGAGCAAGCCCCATAAACTGAGAAATTCTGCATGGGTATTTGACCCCTTCCCACAACCAAACCAAAGAAGAAAATGTGAATCCAGATTCAATTTTAGGTATGCCCCTCACCGCACATCCCACGTTGAGATGCACCATCGAAGAAACCAGAGGGAAGCATATCAGAAGTGATAGGAGGACTCCAATCATGTTTCAATGATGGAATACTAACAAAATAAGAAGACTAATATATATAAAAATATTTGTCCCACCACAAATCCAAAATAGAACTATGCATTATAAAAAATAATATGATTTTGAATCCTCCAAATGCCCCACATAAAGAACAATTGAAAAGTAGAGACATGTGCACCTTTAACAAACCATTGATGCATGTAAGAATCCAAAGTGGCATAGCATTAACAGTCTGTCGACGAAAAAACCCATGATAAGTGGCCCTCCACAAATCCTATATAATGTTACAGTTAACCAACAGATGGGTCTATTGTTTCCGCACTCCGAAAACAAAGGAGAAAACCATCGAACTGGTACCACCCCTCTTATAGTTATTATCACTCGTTAAAATATTACCATTAATAGCTAACTAGGTAAAACAATGAATCTTAGTAGGAACCTTCCAATCCCAAATACGACTGTGCCACCAAACATGATGATATATAGTACACACATAGGCAATAGATTCATAAGCATGCTTACTAGTTACCTTCCTCGTCACAGTGTTCCATGAACATGAAAGTTTATCCTCCTTATTTTGCAAAATGATGCCAGCATGTCTCAAGGATACTAGATATAGATTCCAATCATTCACTGCCTAAGAATCAAGGTCAAGGTCCACGACCTTAAGCCAATAATCTCTAACACCAACCAGAAACTCCTTCTTCACATGGTTGAGGAAGAATATGCCCTTGGAGTGTAGTACATTTAGAATGGAATGAGAAATATAGTAATTAGTGCCACCTATAATAGGATCCACGCCAGCTCAAACCTGAAATCCATCACCAACTTTGAAATCCAACCAACGGTTTAAATCACCAAAAGCATCCAACAACCCATGCCAAGTATTTGAGGCCCCAATGCACTTTTTAGTCTCTTTCCATGTCCATGCATAAATTGAGAGGTTCTTAATATATTTACCCCTAATGATATCGCCCCACAATCCCAAATCCATAAGCCCACACCATAATCTCTTTAAGAATAAGGCTCGTCTAATCCACTGGATATTTTTAATACCCCATCCCCCAAGGGATTTAGGGAAAGCAATGGAATTCCATGGAGTAAGATGTATGCTAGACCTTGCTGTGTACCAGACCAAAGAAAATAAAAAATGATCTGTCCAAGGAGAAACAAAATTTTCTTCAGGAATTTTGTGAGAATGAGCCAAAAAACAAGAATGCCATTAAGTACAGGATTGATAAGAGTAATATCCCCCCCTAGTGATAATATTTGATTGCACCAATCCTTAATCCATTTCTCCACCTTCTTAATGATACAAAGCCAATCATTAATGAGATATCCATTCGGCTTTATGAAATAACCCAAATACTTCAGTCCCCAAACAAGCTCCAACTGTTCAAATGGAAGCCTGGATTGAAGTGAAACCCTCTCCGAGCTATATAGATCATGCTAATACATATTAGACTTTGGGAGAATAATCACCATACAAGAGGCAAGACAGAATCGATCAAGGATCTCTTTAAAAACTTGCCACTCTCACATATGACCAATGCCAAATATTAATACATCATCCACAAATAGCAAGTGGGTAATGACTGCAATGGAGACACCTTAATGCCCTTGATCTTTCCCTCCAATTTTTCCTGTCCAATCATCCTTCTCAAACCCTTAATTGCTAGAAGGAACAAGAGTGGAGATAATGGGAAGCTTTGCCATAAACCACAAGAGTTTCTAAAAAAACAGTAAGATTGCCATTAATCAAAATAGAAAAGTTCGTTGAAGAAACACAACCCATAATCCACTGGGTGACCTTAAAGCTCAAATTTGCATTAATAAGGATTAAATGCAAAAAGGACTAGTATACCATATCATATGCCTTAACAAGATCGAGATTTAGAACCATCAATTTGATGTGGTTGACCTTCATTGAATGGATAATATCCTGAGCAAACCTAATGGCATAAAAAATATTCCTTTGGTGAAGGAAGTAGAATTGTTATATGGAAATACCTCTAGATAAACCACCCTCCAGTCTATTAGAAACCACCTTGGAAATGATCTTGTATAATATATTGCACAACGATATAGAGTGATAATCCTAAAAAGTTAGAAGATTTGAAATATTTTGGATAAGTGCCACAAAGGTAGCATTTACCACACCCGAAACAATACCCGAGCACCTGGCTTCATCAACCAATCAAACCAATTCAGGCCCCATCAGATCAAAAATCTGCAAATAAAATCCAACTGACCATCCATCAAGTCCGGGACTCTTGTCCTTTGCCATCTTCTTCAATATAATTTCAACCTCTAGAACAGTAACCGAACACCCAATATCCACATGATGCTCCCCCAAAAAGATGTGAGGCATCACATGAATCACATAAAGATGCGAATTAAGGTTATTGAGCATGGGTTTCTCAAAAATATTTCCAAAGTAACACGCGGAAGCTTGCTCTATGGTAGGTTGAGAGGTATGTATAATACCCTCTTGGTCCTTAACCATCCAAATCACATTATTCCTCTGCCTCTGATTAGCATAAGTATGAAAAAATTCGTATTTCGATCCCCCAAAGAAATCCACAAAGACCTGCTCTTAAGTCACCGATAATCCTCTTCATCCTAAAGCAATGTTGTTCTTTCATTCACCAAAAGTTTAATAGTATCACATTCCATCCTTGAGATACATCCCAACACTACTAAAGAATGATAATCAACAATCTGTGCCTCAACCTGAATTAGATCCTGCCTCTACGAAACCTTCTTGTGTTTGATCCAAGGAATAATCAAGTCCTTCAGTGATTGCAAGAATCTAGGGAGTCACGACATCGTCGAATCAGACCCACTAGAGTAGTCAGAAAGCCAGTGAGATCTAAAAATATCATTGAATTCTATTTCTTCCTACCAAACCCTACAATATTTAAAGGGAAACCTGTAAATACATCTGCCTTTATCCAATGTCAAGACAATCGACCTATGATCAGATAAGGAAGCAGATTCAATCCATGACTTGCAATAATCCAAAGAACTAAGAAATTATTCTTACAAAATAGACTTGTCCAAATACTTGTCGACAACATCCCCCTCAATCCAACCACTACTCCACGTAAGAGCAATAGGAGATAGTTCAATATCGACCAAACCATGGTTAGTAATGTAATTCTTTAACCAAGAATGCACAGGATCTATCCTAGCAGATAGGCCCCAAGACTCCCAAGCCGAGGTCATGAAGTTTAAGTCACCTGCAACAATAAGGGATGAGCAATCCAATATTCCACTTACATCAATATTATCCCATAAAGATTTACTATCAACATCTGGACTGTAAAAATTTAAAACACTCAAAGGTAAATCCAAATCCTTAGAGACCGATCAAGAGAATGCCCCCAACGGTTTTATAAGGACAAAAATAGAACTTAAAATGGTTCCATGAGATATAAGTCCACTCGAGAGTCCATCAACATCAATAGAAGAACAATCCCATGAGGGAAGAAACTTCCAAAGAAAATTGTGGGCCTTATTACCCAATACCATAGTTTCTTGAAACAGTAAAAGATTCGGAGAAACAAGCTGGACTAAATGCACGAGGGCACACAATTTTGGGGATCCCACCACCCCTCTCACATTCAGAGAAAAAATAATCATGAAGGAATCAATAAGACGATCGACTCCACTCTAAGAGGATCTGTAAGGATTCATCCTTACATGATTATCATAATTGATAATATATATTTGATTATAATTGAATTGATGATTTTACAATAGGAATGGCTGATACTAAATATGGCTTAACAGGAATAGACATGTCTATTGATAAAGAGACATATCACTTAATAATTAATAATCAATTATCCTAATCTAATAATAAATACATTTGTAATAACCAATTAGGTTTATTACAAGTCATCCCGCTCTGAAAATATTTGACCATGAATCTTCTACGTGTGCTACTGCTGGAATTCTTGCCACGAATAACTGCTCCACGGTTTAGCAGTTCTTGGAATAATTGGTCACATTTCCATTCAAATCTTATCATGCTTATGATTCTGTAGATGAACGTATAACAACTAATCGACGTATATTTCGGATCTTCTAATCTGCCGGTGTTCCATTGCTCTTCTAATTTTATGTGGATCTTTGATAATTCTGCATGTTTTGATATTGTTTTCTTATCTATAGAGGTAACTATTAGTAATGTACTTACTTCATTGTCTGACAAGTTTGTCGTTAGTTGTTCCCTGAGATCCTTTCCATCTTGAGATTCTCGAATATCTTGACTTGCGACAATTTGTAGAACTTTTTCCTTTTCAAGTGTCCCCTTATCTTTGAAGTTTCCTTCTTTATTAGGATCATTTTTTATTTTTTATATTTTCATCATTGTATCATTCTACAACTTTAATTCTTTCATAATTGTCCTTAATATCGACATCGCTTCCAACGATATTTGGTGTTTTATAATCTATGACATTGACTTCCTTGATTTTTACGACATTGTTATTTTCTTTACAATTGATATTGACCTTATGACTGTCAATATCATCTTGATATTCCATATCCTTGTCTTCTACCTCTTCTATTTCATCATCCTTATCATCGAATTCCTTAACAAGTCCTTGTTCTGGAGTTTTACTAGACAATTTTATAGATTTTTCAACTGGCATGTTACTATGCCTTACTTCCCTACCTTGTAAGAATCAACGACAAACTTCTGGTAGGCGTGCATAATTTTTACTAAGTATCGCATTTTGAGGATTGACGTTGGGATGCCTTTTCTTATCCCTCTTGGTGTTTGGCGTCCTCGATCTTTTGTGAAGAGGGATATTAGGAGGCGGTTGGCATGGTTTCCCTTCTTTCCTAGGGGTAGTAGTGACCTTAGATTCTTCCCTACTTTATTACTTATGAGTCGTCGTAGTTCCTTGTTCTTGTTTACTTGAGAACTTGGGAGTCGCAGTTGCTTCTTTCATTATGGTCACAATACCTTCTTCTGCGAGTGCAGATGCAGTTCCGAGCTCTACTTGACTTGAGAACTCAGGAGTCGCAATTTCTTCTTCCATTATGGTTGTAGTAGTCCCTTGTTCCTTTTTACTTGGTAATTCAAGATTCACAATTACTTCTTTTGTCGTGGGTGTATATCCCAGCTCTTCTTGACCTGAGAACTCAGTAGTCGAAATAGATTCTTCCTTTATGGGAATAGCCCCTTCTTCTGTCGTGAGTGTCGATGCAGTTCCTAGCTCTACTTGACCAGATAACTCGAGAGCCGTGATAACTTCTTCCTTTCCTTTATTCCTGGCTATTTCTTCCTGGCTCTGATACCACTTGTAAGGATTCATCCTTACATGATTATCATAATTGATAATATATATTTATTTATAATTGAATTGATGATTTTACAATAGGAATGACTGATATTAAATATGGCCTAATGGGAATAGACATGTCTATTGATAAATAAACATGTCATTTAATAATTAATAATTAATTATCCTAATCTAATAATAAATACATTTGTAATAACCAATTAGGTTTATTACAGGATCAAAAGTATCATACAAACTACCCAATGAATCCCAAAGCTCACCAGAATCCACTGGGGAGAATTCTAGCCCGTTCTGATTCACCGAATCCCCCAAAGAAGCCCTAGCAATTTCCTTCTTGCACCTGCCCCCAATTTTCTTATGAGTAGTAACATTGGTATTACTAGTATCCAATGAGCAAGACTCAATGGAATCCTTAGTATATACCGATAAGGGTTCTTGGAGAACCCCACCTGTTTCCCCATGCAATCAGACACATAAGTATTCCCAATCCCCAAACTGAGAAGGGCTATTTGCTCATCCTGAAGAATTTTAGAGTCATATTCCAATTAGATATTATCATGGAAAAAGGGGGGAGACACCAGAATCCCATCAGCTTGGGAAAACCCCAGATTCGGGCCAACAACATCAACACGACCCACCTTCAAGGGAGGAGTAATAGACTCATCCCCCGACCTGAAATCAATACCACCACTATCAGCCTCAACAAGTCTCAACAAATCCGTCCCAGATAGGATACCAAAAAAAGCAGGAAATAAAACTTGTAACTTACTTGAGAACGAGGACGAAGCTTTCGGTGGAGGCATTTGAGAAATCTCACAACCTCAAATAGAAGCCCCCAACGCTGGAACCCTTAAAGTATTGACTGGTCCCAAACTCAATGGATATGGAATATGAGCCGAACCATTGAACTGTGAAGAGTGACACTCATGTTTCAGCTGTCCCACCTCTCCACATCCATGGCATCGAAAGAGGGTTTTCCAATAATACAAGGGTTAACGGATCAATTTATCACCCCACTGGATAGTCAAGACATCTGGAAGCCCCAGCTCAAGATCCATCTCAGTAAGAACCCAAGCAATACGTTTGTCTTCATAGAAAAGGGATTTTTCATCAAAATAAATGAATTGGCCAACCTTGTTAGCAATAGCCACAAAAATGTCCCGAGACCATAAATCCAATGGAAAACCCGTTAGGAGAATCCAAAAATGATTTCGCTTAAATTTATCTGAATTAGGGTTAAACAATGTGTTCCAGCGCTTTAGGAAAATGGAGCCCCAACCAACCACCCAAGTATTCTCCAAAATATGATTAGCATTAGCTTCATCCACAATATGAAACACAATCCAATTATTGACCAACATATGGACCCCAGGACAGTAGTTAAGTATTGGCTTCAAATGTTCCATAACCCAATCCATCAATGCATTCTATCTCAGGGTCGATAAAAGGATTTTCCCAACAAGAGCCCTAGCCGAAAGACTAAGGACCATGTCCAACTGCACATATTTCCCAAAGGTCATGAATACCCCTTCAGATAGGGGTTTAAGAACCTTCAATGAATGATGTCGGTGTGCCAAATCCCCCTGACTACAGGAGAGTCCACCACCATCACGAGGGATGCTTGAATGATTTCCAGTTGGAGGGATACCTAAACCATCAGATTCCACCTCGAAATAAAAATAAAATAAATAAAATAAGATCATTTAGAAGTTCGAATCTAACTCAAAAATAATAAACACCATACAATCTTTCAATGGTCCTAATAGTACCGTGTCATTGAAGATTCCATGATTTTAATACCTTCCATTAAAAGTTAATGGCTAATATTATCAGCTAGCACTATCTACCTTGCTAGAGTTTTAAATGTTAAGTGAGATAAACCACCCGATCCATTTAATGTTGAATGTTAAGTGAGATAAACCACCCCATCCATTTAATACTGAGCAATAGGGTGAATATATAATGGAATAAATGCCCATATCTGTCCTTTATCATAGAAGTACCTAAGTATGATGAAAAGACATTCCAATTTGCTATACATGCATGGAAAAATCCGATAAGATAATAAGTTACCAATATATGTATATATTTTACTTTTGCAAATATGTCAGGGTTTTCGCATTTATCTTCATATACCAGTTACTTTATATTATGTGATTTTCATCGAATGAAACTTATTCGTATTTGTCACACTGAATGCACTAGTTCATGAGATGTCGAATGTGGCCACTGCCTGGGTTTGTGGTATTGTTGTAAAGCACTGGATATTAAACAACCAAAAAAACATGAGATTGTATTCATAACTACTAAAGGTGAAGATTGTCTTCGTAATTGAGTGAGGGCATACAACATTGTCCTTAGCAGACTGATGATAATTCAGCATGCCATGTCTACAAGACAAAGGCCATGCTTAGGGTATCTGATGGTCATGAAGCATTTTTCTCCTGTGTAATGATAGTCATGTTCATTAGATTAGACCTTTCTATGAAAGGTTCAACTATTTGAAATATGACACATTTAGACTTATTTTTTTTACACAATAATGGGTGGCAAGAAAGAGAGAATATGAATGTTTTGTTTTTTAGGTTTTCTTCGGTGTTAAGGAAAATGAAACAATTGTATTGTATAGATTGACTTTATGGGGTTGTTCCAAATTCAAATAAATAATTATAAAAAAAATATAAAAATTAACTGGTAACTGATGCATGTATAAATTGTAGCTGATACGTGGATATCTGCCACTGATAAAAGCTAGCTGAAGCATCACATGATTAAAACTATATATAGTATTTACAAGTAACTGAAAACTTGCTCATGACACTTAAATTGTGGTCTATTAATATTCACCAACCAAAAATTAAATGACTATGTTAGAATACACATAGTGAGATTCTCTGCACATAGAATTTAATTGTATATCTATATATTGTTGACATTGAAATACATTCAATCTCTACGTAATTCTATTGTGCGTCCATGATAGTTTCTTTGATCATAAAATTCGTTTAGTATTTTGGTTGATGAAAAGACATGAAACAAATTGGTAGATCTTTTGCTTTAGCAGATATCTTGGGGTTTGTCGTTTATCCTTTTATATGGATTACTCTCTATTATGTTATTTCATGGAAGGTGACTTCTTTCTATTTCTCACAATGAATGAATGTAAGAGATGATAAGATAGCCGAATGTGGTCTTTGCTTTTGTAGAGCATTGGATATATAGTTTGTTATACTCTTCTACATAGTAGAACAACAACACACATAAATGAAAAATTGTCTTCATAACTACATTAGATGAAGAATTTGAAGATCAAAAGGAACACTTTAACGATTCATTTTATGGTTGTCATATCTTGTTATGCTTAAATGCATATTGATTAAGATTTAAATAAGCTTCATTTAAGTAGTGGTTAAAAAAAGGGTATGCTTATTAAATAATATTTGTTTTAAGGATTATATTAGTTAGTTTAATGTTTAGCTTTTGTTTAACAAACAACCGTCTCCACAAAACTAAGTGCTTGGCTGCACTTATCTAAGTTCATCGGACACTTTGCTTGTGGCTGTTCTAGTTATATCATTTATCACCATTTGAAACAATACCTTCCAAGCTATAAGTTAGGGAACTCTATAACTTACTCAGTAGGGGCCTACTACAGTGTATTTAACATACTGTTGCACAACAGGCTAATGATAACTTGAAATGCCATGTGTCATGCTTAGGGTTTTAACTCACAACCATATCCTATCTCAATGGTTCTTTACCAACTATATATTTTTATAAACTCTCTTCAACCAAATAGCTTAGTATACTGCATTATTTTAAAGAGGATTTTGCCCCAAATCAAATAATTGAAAATGCATTCTCTCAAATTTGCAATTTCATTATTTCAAAATTGTAATCAATACATGACTTCTAAAATGGATGGATCCAAGTTATCATAATTACAATTTAAACAGTAAATTAATGAGATAACAGTTTTTTTTCACCAAACTGCAACCAATGCAGTAAAAAATGAAACAATTTGGTAGTTCAATAGAATAAGCCAAATACCATACAACCACAGAATATTGTAATGATCAGATACTAAGCACCATGCAATCTTATAGTTGCAATGATCCGAATAACACCGTCCCATCCAAGAGTACTGTAATATTACTAGCTTTTGCCCCTTGAGGGGAAAAAATGAACGCCGGTAGGAAAAGAGGTTCAAGTTAAAAGGAAGAAAAACATAGGCACATGCAACAAAGGATAGTGGTAGGAAAAGAACAAAGTTTGTAACAATCTCAGATTACAAAGACATAGGCACTCAACCCATAGCAAAAAATAATGTTAAGTTCATCAACATAGTGAGCCAACTACAATTGCTTTTCTCACAATCTCTGTAATAGTAATCTCAACACTATAGATTACTACTATATATGGAATATATAAGCAATTTGAAAAAATATTTCTGCAATAATATCAATGAAAACAATGATTATAATAGCTCCTAAACTGCACAAACTACTTGTGAAGAAAAGTTTGTTTTCATGCCATGTGCTATAGCAATAAATTTAGGAATCTCCATATACATGTATAGGTATAGAACTCTTTCATGGACCAACTCTTGATAGTGCCACAATCTAAGTGGTAAATGAATCTTCGTGCTGGCCCTAGGAAACCGACGGGTTTCCTAGCCCCCAAGCCCACAAACCAATAATCCCGAGAGCAACTTTCCTTAGTACATTTCCATAGTTCAATACTGCAGTTTCACAATACCCAAAATCATTATCTGAGTTAACCCCCTCCTCCATCTTTGAGTTTCCCACCTCCTTAAAGCTTCGAGTTCTCCCCCTCCTCGGACTTCCTCCTTTTCATAACAATACTAAGTCATTCTCCCCAAAAGAAAACCATCCCCCTTTCCTCCATAATACCTTTCCTATATATCCAAATTTTCCTCCTCCTTGCTTCAGCCTTACTCCACTACCCTCACTTAATGTCTCAGAACCCAAAATCATTAATGCTATTCCACTATTCAAGAATAAGTAATATTTAAATATATTTACCAAATTCTTTTTTTTCTCATGCAGATAAGGAATAAAATGCTAATTATGTTGGGCCTCTCAAACTGACCCCATTTATTCATTTATTCTTGGAATGGCCATTATTGGTTTTTACGAGGCTTATTTATGAATTGACAGTTCAATCCATTGCTCTTGTTTTAAATTTTTAGGATAGAATAATAAATACCAGGCTTATTTATGAATTGACAGTTCAATCCACCGCTCTTGTTTTTAAATTTTTAGGATAGAATAATAAATACCACGCTTGACTTTTCATAATGGAGATGCTTAATATTCAATACAAATCAAATTTCACGATCATGTTTTAATTTAGAAAATAAGTTTAATAATCATATCATTTGACTAAAATAATATTAAAATCATTCAATCATATCCTATTGGGTTATTCTACTTATACCAATATTCTTTCTTTTTCAATCAAGCATGTAAACATTCCCGATAATAGAACAATTTATTTAAACAATAACCACAAATTATGTTTGTCAAGTAATAGTCCTAATAATAATAATATTAATAATTCCTTTAAAGAAATGAACTATGATATATCAATTTATTTTAGACAAAACACGTTTAATAGTTTAATTAGAATGGTACGTATGCTAAACAGAATAATGCTATTGGTGTAAACCAAGCAATAACTATGTTACTAACTACAACTATCTTAAGGCAACACTGATTAATTAGCAATGCATCACTTATAAGTAGCTTACTTAAATAAATCAATTAACCTATTTATACATATCCACATGACTTAAATAGTCATTATATGAACCCGATTAATGCATGACTGAATCTTATACAAAACACCATTAAGATCCTTTATCATGTTTATTATTTATCATATTAATACTAGTGTACATGTGCAAGGTGTGCATGTGTGGCCAACGTATGCACAGATCATATATGTACTATATGAAAACATTATTTCTCCTATGTTTATTTACTAACTGACGAAATCAAAATCATTCGTGCAGACATAACAAACATACATTCAACATAAGCATTTTAGTATCTTTAAGTCATTTAACAATTCACGAATCAAATTATAACATCATTATATTTCCTTTTTCATAACAATTAATCAATGAAATTATTTTCAAGGAAGAGGTACCTACTACTACTAAGTCAGGATCAAGGGATACCCAACCCTCAACAGTACTAACATATCCTCCCATCCTAACCTACGTCCGCATCCTCCCTATCCTTCCTTTGCTAGTACAAAAGTGGATGTCAGCTATACTAACCTGGCCACGTAGAACCTGAGAGCGGTAGCATCGGCTAACTAGCGGACCTAGCCTCTCCTAGCAGGCATCCAACTATCGTCATCACAACAACTTGGGGAGCGTGTCTCAGCACGGCCCTCCCACAACCTCGGGTATTATAGAAACATAGGGTGGAACATACATCCATCCCTCTCAACATCATGGGTCTATGCCCTATCAAAACCATACTATGCTGTTATCGAGATTATTGGAATGTGTCATCGTATCATCAAATTTGGTAAAGTCTCTCTGTAAAATAGGCACTATACCATACTTCATGTCAAGTATCCGGTTATTGCATAGCCCATGTTTCCTGCAGATTAGTACTTTGCAACCATTCATTCATAACAAATATTTCCATTTGATCATCAACTCATCCATATTATCAACATTATTTCATTTCATCACATAAATCATTGAATCGATCACATCATGGGCGGGCATCCACGTACTACGTCATATATATCATATTTCATCAAGGATGACAATTAAACATACACTGTCAGTATGAAAGAAATGAATCTCATGCTGCATAACATAATAACATTATGAGAATAATAACATCCTAATCATCATAATCATGGTATCATCATAAGCATCGTAACATCATAAACATAGCATCAGCATATAATCAGGTCTAATGTGCCAGAAATATAGTTTACTTAGTCTAGCTGAGTCCAACCAATAATAAACAAATAAAGTGCGATATGTCTGACTGATAAACACGCCTAGTCAAAATATGGGGCATTACATACACCCACCCTTCGGGAAACTTCGTCCCGAAGTTATGGTCAAATAGTGAGGAAAAATATCGATGCATAGTCTCTGCGTCCTCCGAGGTAGTAGGGCTTGGTCTATATTTGTCCCACTTAGCATTAACTTGCCCAAACATGTCGATGTTATCTTATAGTTTTACTTCCTTTATCCTATGATAGGGGTTTAAACATCGTAAATTTATTCATTGTGATGCACATCGGTTCCTGTTTTGCCTCCATTATTATTCCATTTACTTGTATTATTATTTCACTTAACCTCAATGGGATTTCATGCATGCTCATTCAAGTAACTCATTAGTTCCTCAATAATTTACATACTTTTATAATTTATTGCTTGTTCTTTTGGTAATTATTAAATCCTAGATGTCTCTCAATAATATTTTCCTTCAAATCATGACAATTTTACATAAGCAAGACTAGCGTCATATAACCTCTACCCCCTTTCCACACATACTTAGTTCTCTCAATATCTTTCCCTTTACTATATCGACACACATCCCTCAAATTCGACCTCTATTGTTATTTATTCTTGTAAATGTAATTATGAATTTTGTAAATGGCCATGGTGAGGAGCTCAAGGCCAAGGCCCCACCAATGGACCTCGAGTTAGTGTTATGATTATAAGTCTTAGTTAAGACTAAAATATTAAGAATAGTGGTACGACTAAACGATAAGTAACAAAACCCATCCAACATAAAAGATGAGATGGTTAGGAAGCCCTGAGATTCATGTTTTAAGTTATAAAAACATGGAGGGTGAAAAACTAGTGATGTCTTAACTTATTAAAGAATTCACCTAAGTAGAATCTAACATAAATTAAAATAATTAGATGGATGTTATATATATATAGATACCTTGTATACATATATATGAAGGGTTAATTTAATAGTTGAGATAACTATCAAAAAGAGATATGTTATCTACGTGCAAGAGAAAACTAATAGTTGTGATGACTATTAAGTATATATATATATATATATATATATATATATATATATATATATATATCGATTAGAAATAAATAAATAGAAAGACATTATTTACAATATATATATATATAAGTTTAAATTGAAATAACTAATAGATACTAAGTACTTGTAAAGGTGTCATATGCATATGAAAGAATAACCATGGTAATTATATTAATATATATCATATTCAATATATACATATAGTTATATGTATCTATATGTTTTAAACCATCTTATTTATATAAGAAAGTTTGGGACAAAAGTTGGTTAAGGGTAATATATGTGAATATATTACTAGTAGTATAAATTTAAAGAATACATAAGAAAGTATTGCTTTTTTGCTTAAAATAGCAAAGGAAATAATCACAAGGTTGTTATTGCTTAAAGCAAAATAAGCCCATGTAAGCAACGAATAGTTGTGTTAAGATAGAGTCATATGTTAGTTAGCACACAAAAGAATAAAAGATATTTATTTAGGCCACTACCGATGTTTTTAAAGTGATTCATAAATGCTGAGGTAAGGGTAGTTAGATAAGGAATGACGGGTGGAGAAGTTTTTGGATTTTGTCTCCCTGCGGAAGAATGTGAATCTACTTCCATTACTACCACTTAAACCCTTATCTATCCGTTTGCGTAAAACTTCATATATCCCGAGATTTCCTGGGTTGGAGACGAATTCTTCAACGTGGAGGTAGGACGTATTATTTTGTTTTTATGAGTGCTTACACTTGAGATGGAGGGTCTGTCACCTCATAAGGAATGAATTTTCCATTCTCAGAGGAAATCTACGCAAGAGTGGTCTGTTAAAATTAACTCGGAGGGGACAACCATCACTGTTGGTTACAATTGGCATGAAATGTTTGACTGTTGGTCACAATATTGATCTAGAGGTTTCCCAATGTAGACTCAGGTACTTCGCGGTACAAGATACCAACAAAACCCCTATTCATCGGCCCTTTCGGCAACAGACTATGAGCAGTTTGAGGTCTCACCCGAGGCGAAGTTGAGGGAGTGGTTGCAGAAGCAGGTTTCCACAACCTTGTGATGCGATTGTTAAGCTGGTTAATGCACAACGCGGTGACAGATTGTGCGCTGCGGTCAATGACTACATGAAGTCTTCTACTTTGGGTTGAGTACTTCAGCAAGCAAAGATACTTGCACAAACAGCGTGTCCACAGACTGCGCAGTGGGGTTATGAGGCCTAATCACTTCTAATCAATCTTATTCGATAATAATTCATCATTCATCATAACTTATGCGAATGAGTGAGATGTGCAATGTTGTGTGCTCTGATATCGCGATTCAACCTTAGCACTTAACTGTGTGTTTATCTAACAGATCCATTCCTTCGAGGACTTATAGGTGTTTGATTGTTAACATTCATCCATACACGAACTACTAACATCTTATTCCATCCCTTCCGTGGTGAATACAGATAAAAGTAAACATATATCAGATAACAGTAACTTCATGCAGGCACTGTAAGTAATTCAAGCAAAAATTATGGCAATCATACACAGCAATCACATAACACAAGGTTTAACGTGGTTCACCCCCCCGGATAGGAAGCTACGTCCACAAGAACTGTTGTTTTATTATCTCAGGAAAGGGTACAACAGTTCTTTGTCTCAGCACTCAGCTGCAGACGTTCTTTTTCCTCAAAATTAGGTCTCTGCGCACTCAGCTGCAGAGCCTTTACAATGGCTTCTCGCTCAGAACTTCTAACAATGTTCAAAAATACCCAAATACAAAATTGGTTCACCCTTTCCCATACAAAAATGCCTTATATATAGATCATGCCCGTAGGTCATGTCTTTACAATACAAAGGCAAAACCCTTAGGTTTACAAAACTGTCACGGTTTTTCCCAAAATCGGATTGCATATGTCTGATAATAGATCTTCTATCACGCACACACCAATGGGTTGCTTCCTCTGAGATGTTCCTTCTTTCACGACCTTAGATGACTGGTTCAAGTAGTAGTAGTCAGTTGTTGTGTGATCAGTCACCTACCTCCCCATCTGCACCTACCCATTGCTTGGTAGTTATCGGCGATCTTTGCCAAAAATAGGTCTCATGTGAACTAATCGAACTAACTGCCATCATCCGTCCAACGCTTTGCTAGGATGGACCTCCGTCGACGTGGCACATCGCGGCGCTGTACTCCTCACAACACCGACCTCGCAGCTCTTCCAACACTGTGTTGCGCGCAACCTCGCAGCATACCAAAACTTATCCCAAAATTGTTCCAACTGAACTGTGCTCAGCTCCATAGTTCTCAAAATCCTTCCTGCTAAAAAATGCCCCACCTGGACCAGGCCCAGGTGTGTGTTTTTTTGGAGTCTTAGTTGGAGGAAACTCCAGTCCCATTTTTTATTAAGGATTCCTGCGTAGAAGAGGGGCGAGGAGTGTTGTGGGGGATGATAGTGACAAATGGGTTAGAAGCCACTCAACAGTAGACAGGAGGAAGCTCTGCATAGAGAAGACCAGTCTGCATAGTTCTGTGACCTCCGTATAAGTGTGGAACGTTGGACAATACCTTCCATCGAGTACTCATTGACCTCTGAGAGAAATGTTATGGTCGGATTCATATTTTTGGTAGAAGATTTGATCCCAGTTCCTTTAGGGTATAGGAAAGGGACAGGAAAGGGACAGCAAGGGAAATATGGATCCCAACTATCTGCTCAGTGGCCTGGAGCCTCTCGGAGTTGTTTCTTTCTCCACGCTTGATTGGCTGCACAAGTACGTTCTTATTTTCATAGGTGGAATCGAATGAAGGTGAGAGAGTTAGTGGTACTTTGAAACGAGAGAAGCGAGGGATCAACTCTGTGGAGTGAGATTCATTCCACGGATCCTTGTCAAAAAGGGAATAGCGCAAGAATAGAGATGTTAAACTCATATTGTTTTACTGCTGTAGATATATCGTTATAATATATCTAACTCTCTGTCACGGAGTTCTGTGGATCCATCACTTACCATGTTATATCTCAGCTAAAATATGCGAATAGGGTGAAGACCTGAGTGCTACTGCGCTGGAAAGTGAGTTCCCTGTACGACTGGTAAGAGATTTGGTTTGAATTTAAGATTATGTTGATGTAATTATCGCTTACCATATTATATATATATATATATATATATATATCTCGGTTGAGATGTGCGAATAAAGGTCAAAGATCTCACCACTACAGCGATGGACAGCGAGTTTCCTGTGTGATTGGGTGAGAGGTTTGGCTTGAATGTAAGTTCTGTTGATTTAAGTAACATCTACCATATTTTATACCTCGGTTGAGATGTACGAGTAGGGTTCGGATGTGTCAATGGCTTATTTATATTTTAATTCCATCGGAACCGAGCTAGGCTCATATATGATTAGAAGTCGAGTTTGTAATAGCTTATATTTTTTTGTTGCATTCTATTTTGAACCCTGTCATAAACTAATAAGCATAAAGTTTTTATTTTATCTGGTCTGCAAGTTTACTTATTGTGTTGGGGTTTTCATGGAAGGAAATCTCCAGTGGAAAGGACGGCCTTATGACATGCTTGATCCGAGGACATTATTTGAAATACTTTGTACAGAGGATGGTCGGATCCTGGATGGGTGGACCGATGCTGTATTGTCTTGAGTTTTAGTTCATACATATGCTGCGCCAAGGATGGACGCACCCCAAAGGGGAGAACCGGTCCAGGTGATGTTTTGAACTCTGCACCTTTTTGATATAGAAATATATATGCATTTAAACATACTCAGTATAGATAAAACGATCTTCCTATAATGCGATCCTAGCCTAGATAGGTCGCTACAAATCTACTTCTGGATTATGATCGTAACCTATACTTTTGTCCACGGCCTTATGGGTTCGATCCATGTCGAGCCTTACATCTTATTATTTAGATTCGTGAATCTCCTGATATGAAGACTTCACTTTATTACTTAAGTTTCATTGATAAATTATATATGGAATAAAGGAGGGTTACTTTTCGTATTATTATTATTTTCACATAGGTAATCCCATTATCTATGGTAACCTTGGAAACAAACTATAGCATGATCATATATATATATATTCTCATATTTCATTATGTTTCATTTAGTGAAAAGGTAAGGGGAGATTTTAGTAATGAGTTAGCACATATTGTATGAGTACATTAATTTATAGAACTTACATTATAGTAGTAGTTTGCCTCTCTAGTTTAATTAACCCAAATCAACATTTAACTAGAGAATTTATTTGAGGATTCTAAAACATATACTATTTAGTATGAAGCGAATTTATTATGTGGTATTAATATGAGATGTTAATGTAATTTGAAAGGTATGATTCCGTAGATTAAATTTAGATTACATATATAGATTTTTAAAAGAATATTAAGGAAAGAAATATATGGTAATATCAGATATAAGTTAAAAGGGTATTATCCCTTTAGATTAATTAATTTGTAAAGAGTCATTTTCATTTAGATGTTAAAGATATAAAAAGCTTTTATGTTGATACTAAAACTATCTCTTATTTCGAAGGCAAGTATACAAGTTTATAAACTATCCCTATCTTAAAAAGCCTTATACTTATATATTGCATACTTTAAAGTATAGGTTAGAGGATGTTTAAGTTATGGGAGGTCTGGAATGTTTCCTTGATTTATTGGTTAAAACTTTATGTTAGAGTGGAAGGTTTTCCTTAGTTAAGGTCCTCTACTAACCTTTTATCTTGTTAAGGCTATTTGTTGCTTTGAAGATAATTAGGATTAAAATTAGGGTATTATATACATATGGTTGATTCATGAAAGGCTCTACGTGATAGAGGCTTGATGGAAAGAGAAGGAATCTTGTTGAAGTAACCATGTTGCTCGTTGTAATCCTATTTTGCCTAATAATAATAAATGCACACACTTTTGTGGACTAGCCCATGTACGGGTGAACCACGTTATTTTTTGTCTCGTTTATTTGTCTATGGCTTGTGTTATATGTGTATGTTCATTCTTGACGATTGTATGATTTTCCTCTCATATGAGTTATCTTAATAGTTGATGTTTATAACACATTTGTCGAATGCATCTTGGCAAAGGGTATTTCATGTTAAATGTTGTTAAAATACATTTCATGTTAAATGTTGTTTAAAGGATATTTCAAGTGTTCAAATGAGGACCATAAAGATGTAAGTATTATTTTGGTTCAAATTTGTAAATCCTCAATTTAGAATGGTAGTATTTAAATATGTGCTAGTATGTTATCAATGCTTGGAGGGTCTCTATGGTTGTTCAGTTATATTTTTGTAAACATAGTATATAATTAATTTTCCCCTTTACATACAAAGGTTTCAGACGAGGACCAATGAAGTGCTTAAGAATCACTTAAGATAAAAAGGTAATTTCCACCTCTTGTAAGTATGTACTAACACCCTTGCATAAATATTCAATGATAAATTTTATGAAGCATTACATGTCGCATTTTAGTAGAAATTTAGATACTGATTATATATTTATAATTCCGCAAAGCATTTTAATGGCAATTAGACCATTTGGAAGGGAAATAAGACCACTTAGAAAAAATTTAAATTTTTACCAATTCTGGGTTCGTGACACTACCCCCTTTCCACACATACATAGTTCCCTCAATATCTTTCCCTTTATTATATCGACACACGACTATTTGCACACAACATGGAAAAATACATCATACTAATCAGTAGCACTATCAAGCATCAATCCGCAACACTTGTGCACATATAATTATTTACCAATTTGATGCCTAGATTCAAACTACATTAGCTCATATTATGGTGTTTTCCGATAGAACTAGACTAATTAACATATTCTCATAGATGAAGATATTATAAGGAATAATGCCACTTATTTTTTAAACATAAATTATGGGTTTATAGCATAGCCTTTTCTTACCACATTGTATCATTGCAACACTTGAACATAAACAATGATCATATTACCATAAAATACATGTTTTCATACAAACCACAGTGAGGTAAAAACCTAATCTATCCCTAATGCCAACTATGGAGGGATCAACACCCTACCCTTAATAGATTGAGGCTCATACTTATGCCTATACCTAAGTACAAAGATAGCTCAACTGCTTAGCTACTTTTCCCAACAAACCCATAATGAACAACACATCATACCCAAATCCCACAATCTTGGTAGTGTCTCATTGGGAAATATTAATTCGTCATTGACCTTCCTTTCTCTGTCACTCATGTATGACCCTATAACAACCAATGATCTTTCACGTCAATATGAAGTTTTTAAGACATACCAACTTTCTCATCAAGTTGTCTTCAAGGTAGCAACATAATAACAACTTCACTAATTTAATGTAATGTCATAAACAATAATATTGATCATTTTATATTTATCAGTATCATATTAACCTTCTAATATTAATATTATGTAATCAACATACTATCAGATAATTAGTAATTAATTCATATCATTGCTATTTTATATTGTAAGATTTCCACCGACAATTTTCCATATTTCAAAATATTAATCTTTTCTATATGTATTATCAATATTTGTAATTGCTATTTATAATATGGTTACGTGTTACAATTTTCTTCCTTTACATCTATTTATATACAAACATAATTAAAATCTAGATATGCATACACTTATACTTGTGTGCAAGGAATAACTTGCATCATGAAAACAACGGATTGTCTTGATTAGTGTGTTAAAATCTATGTTCGTTTTTATTAAACGATTTTGTCATGTAGTAAATTCAATGTTCTAGTGTTCAGCTCATCATGTTGATCTCAACGGTATCTTGTTTTTTATATTTTAGGTTTGTCTCATCCCTTCGACTAGGAGTTGAATTCTCGGTCGAAGGCATTTTGGGGTCTTACTACTTAAAGTTATGGTTAAGAATTAATATCTATATTTAATTTAAATTTAAATGTGACCCCTTAATCTAATTAACCTAATTTACATTAACCTTATTAACATTAAGTGCTAACCCTTAACTAATCATAGTTACTTTTACTGAAATTTAAAATTTAAACTTAAAATTAAAATTCCCTTATTTACATACTTTATAAGACCTATAAAATAATAAAATAATTTTAATTTTAATAAAACAATTATTACAACAAAATTACCATTAATTTTTAATAAGAGTTCCTTTAGTTCTCAACTAACCACGATTTAAGAATGTCTCTAGTCTTAGTTCTTAACATTACTATCTTTTGTTCGTAAAAGAGCAACCATGTTATAGAACGCTGATGGTAAATATTAATACTCTAGTAACATGTGACAATAAAATCATATGATTACCATTTGAATATCAACATATTATCATACTCTTTAACTACATCCATAATCATATACGGGATTAAGGATAAGACATATGCTATAATGACATCGGTGAGATCTTAGTCAAAGCTCTATATCAACATATCAATTGTCATTGTAATAAAACATACCTGGAGTTGCACATTAAACTTCCAATTAAACAACATAAAACAATTGTACATCAATAAACTCTATACCTTAATGGATTTATAAAAAACAAAATATTAATCGATTTTTATAACATTTTTATATAGATTATAACTACTTCATATATTATATTAAACAATATATATATATATATATATATATAATTATTGTATTTTCCTTTTTTCTTTTATTTTAAGCTCTACTCATTTACGACAAGTTACACACACAAAAAAAGAAAATTTAAACCTAACTCTCAACCTAAGCTAACCTAAGCCCTACCTTTCCTTCTCTCCACTTAATCTCACCTCTCCCCCTTCCACGCGTCCTTACCTACCTACTCCAGTCTCCCACTCCACCGGCTCCATCGACGAACCTCTATATTCACCTGGCTAGAAGGGAATCACGAGGGCCCTGGGCTGCATGCTAGCCACGCGGGCTGCATGCATGCCCTCTCCCCACCGTCGATACATAAGGCGCCTTCCTACAAGAGAAGTTCATCCACCCGCGCGCACGTGAAGGACCTTCAGGATCAAACCTAGGTGACTCGAGAGAGGCGCTAATATTTCTCAGCGCAAAGAATAGAAAAAGGTGAAACCCCAGCGCAGCTTCAGATCCTTCCCATTTAACCAAAGATATCTTCGTTCTCTTCAGGAAAAAAAAATGAAGACTACCTTGCTATGATGTTCAGGGAATTGGACGAAATGGTGGAACGATGTTTGAATAAGGGAAAAATTCTTAACGTGGGAGATTTCAGGTGGCTTGCAGAGCAGCCCAAGGTAGAAGGAGCATCGACAGGGTTGTCAGTCTCATCTTCTGTGCTCTATAAGGAGGAATTGGTCGCCTATGGCTGATAGGGCCTTTTAGAGAAGTTGTGGCTTTTATCGATGGGACCCTTGTAGGTGTTGTGTGGCCTTTTCCTGTGGTTTACACTGGAGGGATTAATCCATTGTTTTAGCACCCTATTACTGGTATTGGGTCATTTGATCTTCACAGCTATGAGATAGAGGTCACGCCCTTTTTGGGTAAATTGTTAGATGGAAAAGAGCACACATTCGGTATGGCCGTGGCCAATGATCTGGATGTTTGGTTTGTAGATGCCAATTTGCACCTGTGGCTTGATGAGAAGTCTGGTAGTGCAATCAGAGAGCAATTGATTGGACACGGGGAGCCCATTTTGGAGTCGTCTGTTGTGTCAAACTTCAAAGGGTTGGATGGATCATTTCACACATTTGCGATCAGGAGGACCTCTTCCTCAGGTTAGGTAGAATCCTCTAATGGAATGCTCATTACTCATACTTCGCAAGAATTCAAGTTGGGCAATTTAATCACTTTTAAAAGCAATGCAGATGTACAGATTGTGCAGCAAGAAATAACAACCAATAGGAAGGTTATTGTGGAGACAGCCACAGGAATAGTATTATCTTCTAAAGTTGATATATTTTTCCCCTTGTATATGGATGCTCCTAATGTGGAAGGAAATGGCACATATACGGAGATAACAAATCTTACAAATGCATTTAATAAATACATATCCATCGTTGCCCCTTCTGGTAGTTTCTTCATCTCTCTGAATAATACCCAAAGTGCAGAGGGCTATTTGATTATCAAGAACAACCTAGTTCAAAGTGGGCTGGGAAGCACTCAAGAGATGTACATTATCGAAGCACTGAAGGTTTCTATTCTAGGAGTTAGTGTAAGCAACTATACATTTATTTTAGACTTTGCAGATAACCTGTGTTGCAACACAACCTAATCTTTTGAAATATGGTTTGTTTCTTCCCAGGTCATGCCACATGCAGATAAGGTTCATTTTCTTAAAAAAAAAAAAAAAATTATTCATGCGCAAATGGTAATTTACTGTCACAGTTTATAAACCAGTAACAATTTTCTTTTGCGACATTAAGCTACATTTCATCAATCGTTTAACATGTTAACATCACTTTATTTCTGTGAGAAATTTCAGGATGAGAAAGTTTGAATAATATTGACTCTTAATATTTACATCTTTATGGGTCCATCTCTATAGGGAAAACGAGAAGCTGTGGAATTGCGGGGTTTGAGATATTAGGCCGCTCTATTAGCATTTCTAATGTTTGGAAGACTTCCATTACCACGATGATTCTCCATCTCGTTCTGTTGTAGATCCATGTAGCAAACCTATGTCACGAAGCACTTATGTCACGAAGCGTGACCTTTTCTACACTGACAAGGCATGACGACACCATCCACGTGGCAGCATTCCATTCGCTCTATGAGCGAAGAATCTAACCGATGTAGATGGTTATGCTTCTCGTTGGTAAAACTCCAACGGCATAATTACGCCATGATATTAATGCTCATCAAAGAATTAAATGTCCCTCCCTATCCTTTATCATAGAAGTGCTTGGACTGATGAAAACACATGCCACTAGCCCATTAAACATGCACAAAAAAACCGATAGATAAGTTAGGTCAATATACGTATATGTTTTTCTTTTGCAAATATCTCATGGTTTTGGCATTTATCCTTATCCATATTACTCTACATAATTTTATTTTCATGGAATGCAACTTCTTTTCATTTTTCACAATGAATGCGCTAGTTGATGACAAAAGGAACACTTTCCCAACATAGAAATCAATTATACTATTATAACACCATTTTATTTTGAACTAATAGCTTCCATGCTAATAGGTTAGGGTACTCTACAACAGAATGAGTGTGGGCCTACGATAGTGTGCTTAACATACTGCTGCAAAACAAACTGATGATAATTCGGCATGTGGCTTCTACAAGACAATTGGAAAAGCTTAGGGTATCTCACTTATTATACGTGGCCATGAAGCATTTCCCTCCTCTATAACGACAGTCATGGTCATCAGATTAAACCATTCTCTGAAAGGTTCAACTGCTTGAAATATGGCACATTTAGCCTTACCTTTTGTCCACAATAATGGTTGGCAAGGAAGAGATATTATGAATGTTTTTTTGTTTAAGATTGTGAATATTGATGGAATATGTTAGAGAATCATACATTTCCATACTAATGCAAAGTGTTTGGAGTACGATGGAGCAAGGGAATGCATATAGAGGCTAAATGGAATATTTGTTTCCCAATAATTTTTGAAGAATTATTTAGGAAAAGTGTATTCTCGTTTTATGTTTGCATATGCATGATATATTATTAGAAAATATTTATCTTAAATTCATTAGATTTGAGTTGTAAATTTTAATGTATATATATACACAAAATTGTTAGAATATTATTGACTTATTTTTTAACAAAATGTGATGGCTTAAATTACATTTTATAATGATGGCTACAAAACACAAGCAAAATACGAATAAGAACCATTATCTATTATTTATTGTCATCCACTTTGAATACAAGTTTGTATATATTTTAGGACTAAGTTGAAGACATGATGAAACATGGTTTTGAATGAAAAGACAAGTCAAAGTGTATTTTGATTCCTCTTAAAGATTTTTTTTTTAGGAAAAAATGTATATAATAAGAAGTTGTGTGTATTATATAGAGTGAACATCCACTCTCAATTGTAATTGAGTGTCTATTTTATCAATTTTGTAACACTAAGATGTTCCGCTAAAACCTATGCTAAGTGGTATTTTCCTTTTAGTGTTTTTGAAAAAAGTTATCCTTTATTGTAAATTTAGTTTGAGAATTCCCTCCATCCCTAATAGACTCTATTTATTTTGTTTTTTTAACTTAATTTTAGTGATTTTTATAAAAACGAATTATGAAAAAACTTTATTTTTCTTTGGGAAACCCCTCCACCATCTTAACATTGAGCTATTCCAAGCGGGGCTAAAAACCTTATATTTTATATTGCAAAAGTGAAATCAAATATATATTGTCTATTTTTTTAACTAAAAAAATGTATTTCCTTGAAATTAACATAAAAACTACTTATATGATAACATGGTCACAATTTTGGAAAAAGGAAATCATGAACACTACAAGTGAGGTGGGTAAACCCTGAGTAAAACTTCTTGCTTTGTTCATATAAAAGGAAGTGACATAACTCCAGAACAATGTATACCAAAAACACAACACATACCCAAGTATGAATTGATTTGAACCAAAATTAATGCTCATATTCTATTCTTAAGTGATGTAGTTAATGGTAAATTTATGTGAATATGGCTATCAGAAAAGGCACTAATCTCGTGGATCAAAACATGCTCGAATCCCAAGGGTCATTATAATCTACAACAAGGTTCTATTGGCTTTTTTACTGTCATTTTTCACCATATGGAGGATAGGGACAAGGTATTCGAGAGTGGACCGTATTTCTTCAACTCGACAAGTTTATACCTACAATTTTGGATGGCTAATTTTAGCCCATAATGGGAATACGTGACATATGCTATGGTTTGGATCCACTTATATTCACTACCAACTAAATATTAGGAGATAGAAACCCTAGAAGGGATAGGAAACACCATCGGGACTTTTTTCCGAACCTTTGAAGCCACTAAAGCAACCAAATATATAGCTTATGCAAGAATGTGCATATACATAAACATAGCACAAGCCCTTTCGAAATCCATCTGCTTAAGTCATGAGGATACATAATGGAATAAACCCATTGACTACGAGCACTTACTGTTCATATGCCATAAATGTCATGAACATGGTTACTTATTCAAAGACTTCCCCCTGAAAACCAATTTGGTAAGACCTAAGAATCCTACCCAACTAGATGGAGAAGGATTTTCTAATGTTCCCACGAAAAAGAGATCAGGACGAAGAACAGAAGGATCTAATTAGCAAAAGAATATAGAAACTCACAACAACTATGTTATCATGGATGTAGATCTTAAGCTAAAAGACAACGAGAAGCAAGGTACCTCCTTGTAGAAATATTCATATGGGGAATACCAAAGAGATACCTCGATTCTAATCAATCAACTAGAAAACAAGAAAACCAAAATGGATCCCAATGTAGCAATGCCTACGAAAACAGAGCAAATGAAAACTTAGCACCAAGAAAAAGAATATCTAGAGGAGGAGGAAATGGAATAAATGGACATAGGAGAATTAAATCTAGTGGGAATAATGGAATCCTATGATAGAAGCGACACCAAATCCATACTAGAAAAACTAAATTATCCTTCTAAAATAAGCTTTGTATGAAGTTTACAACAAATTATCAGCAAGCCCATCCAAAGGAGGAGGCTCTTCTACACCCTTAGGATTAAAAGTGGCGCCACTAAAAGATCCTTCCAAGAATTTACACAAATACGACAAGAAACAAGGGATACCTTTAGTTCAATAGGTGATTAAGGACATAAGAGATAAACTCATCAAATCAAGGTAGTATAATAGCCTGAATGAGACGTTCCAACCCCTATCCTAGTTTCCCAATGGTTGTCATCTCTTGGAACAATAGAGGAATGAATGCATAATAAAAAAAAGGAATCTAAGGAATAGGTTACATTTGGATAAACCAACAGTTATCATGATCCAAGAAACAAAATGTAGCTATGATAGGCTCAATCAAATAGCTTTGCATTGCTCAAAAGGAATCCAAGATTTATGCAGTAGATGCGCAGGGCCTAACCATAATGTGGAATCCTCAAGTGATTCGTCTCGATAATTTCTTCCATACTCCTCATACCATCACAGCTAGTTTCAAGATTATAGGATGCCATATAGAGGGATTTATTACCAACGTTTATGGGGAAAACATTGTAGCTCAAAAGATGGACCTCCTCCATCATCTTAGATTCATAGGTAGACTCCAGTGAAAAATGAAGCATGAATATAGGGGGATTCATCCCTGAAACAGTTAAGGTAGATGCTAGTGCGAAACAAAAGGAAGAACTTACATTGCGCAAGTAATGGTTCCTCTTTTCCATTGATGTCAAAGGGGGAGAGATGCACGAAGTTGACAGAAAAGTTGACGATGCATGAATCTGTAATTGACAGCAGGAAGCTATAACAGACAACATAAGATACAACATGAAATGGAGATTTGCATGAAGCTGACATGAATGAAGTATAATGCATGAGTGCACCAGAAGAAACAACACGATTGAAGACACAAAATAGATATAAAGTAGAAGTGAAAGAGCATGAAGTAAATAAATTGGAGAAATAACATGAAGATAACTGAATGTATGGTCTACGCAGAAGGAGCAGAAATCATCATGGTTCGCACATAAGTAGTATAGGAATTAGTAGCAGACGGCGCAGTATCCAAAATCCTACAGAACTCAAGGGAAGAACATATACATGGGGAGCAATGCGACATAGTACAGATGAAGCACACAGTTCAAAGAAGATCATGCACAACTTCATAAGGTGTTGACATCAATTCCAAAGGGGGAGATTGTTGAACTTTGGTTGACATTGATGCCAACTAATGTCAAGAGGATTTCAACTGATTCAAAGTGAGTCATGATATCAACTGATGTCAAAGTGGATACAACATTCCTAGAGTAGTGTGAAGAAGTATATGGAAACCACTTTGAAGGAGTGTCTACACAAGATGGTGAAGGACATGGATGCGAGTGTGAAGAAGTATATCTAGAAGGTGCATCCAGTCTAAAGGTGTGTGTCCAAGGATACAAAATTCAGATTCAGCTCAAAGAAGAACACAAGTAATGTATCCCACTACATGTTGTACCTACACAGAAGACAAGTCCACCATGTCATACACCTTCATGATAACAATCAAAAGATTGGTTGGAAAAAAGGTACTTGTGCACAAGTAGCCAAGGAGTTGGTTGAGCAAATAACACAAGTGCAAAATCATGTTGAAAGAAGTCTTTGGTATGCGCAAGCATTGCTTGGTTAAAGCTCAAAAGTGCACAAGTAGTAAGAAACATCAAATAGTCAGACATACCTAAAAGCGCACAAATTCAATCAATCAAAGGATGCTTTCAGTTAGTGGAACATGCACAATATCCTAGAAGGGTACAACGATTGAAGTAAGAAATGAGAAAATTCCACAACCAATAGTACAACAGGTGCCCAAGTCCCACAAGTGATGACAAGGAATTAAAGGTCAAAGTTCCACCAAGTAGAAGATGGAGTAGGCGCATAATCCACAAATTTTCAATGCATCAAGTGAGTAATGGAAAACAATCCAAAAAGTGTCAATGCATCAAGTGCGCATTACTCACAAGTGATGAAGCGGTAAGGGTCAAAGTCCCACCAAGTAGAAGTTGGAGTATGTGCATATTCTGCAAAGTAACAACACATCAAGGGCGCATTATCCATAAGGGATGGTACAAGAAATGTTGAAGATACACCAAGTTGAAAAACAGGGATGCGCACATATCTCAAATGATGGTACATCAAGAGCGCAAGTGTACACCACCAAGTTGTAAAGTCCCACTAATTTGTGGACCATGAAGGTGCAAGACACATAAAGGATGACACATCGATAGCGCATATGATGACACATGGAAAATGCACAGTCCATGAAGTTTGGAAGAAGGGATGCCATGACCAACTTGTGGACATACAATCCGTGCAAGACTTGTATAAATATATATGCAAGTTGGAGATTTGAAGTAAGCTTGATGGCGAGAGCATAAGAGATTCAAGGGTTTGTTGAATTTTGATATTCGGGGAATCAAAGGGTTCAAGGACATAACAAAATGATATAGAAAGGAGCCGAGTAGCGTACATGCAACAAAATACGGTTTTGATTGTGCGCAGTATGATGCCGTAGATCTGCGATTGATGCACAAAGACTGAAAGGAAGATATTTTGATGTATGCGCAGGTGCGTGAGTTTTTGAAGGACAACATTACAGATGTCACGCTAGTAGTCATAAATGGTGAAAGACAGAGGCATAGAGACAAAAACAAAGTATATTAGATGATGGAAATATGTCTAGTTGATGCATATGAGAAGAAGTGAAAGTGTGGGAAGTTGAGAAGACCATCTAATGCGCGATGACATGACAACATCAGGATCCAGTGTGCACATCATGATGCAAATGATCTGAGACAAGTGTGTTAAACCGAACAGATGAATCTTTTGATGCACAAGTTGTCGTAGATTGTCTAAACGATTGTTGCACTTATACATAATGGACCCATTAGTAAGTGTGCAGTTCCATCTGTTACTAGTGCATTAATTCAGAACAACAAACTATCAATTGAAAGCACAATATCAGTTGGTGAAAGTAGTAGCGTTATAGAAGAATGACAGAGAATACCTCAGCGCAGACTGCAATATTAGCTAGCACATAGTAGATGAAGTAAGTCATCAGTAGAAGTGTGATTAGAGAGAAATGAGAAGGCAAGTGATGTATGCAGCTCAGTGACAGAGAATCTACTGCATACAAAGATAACACACAAAAGAACAATTTTCAGAAGATCAGACAAGTGCACGAAATCGAAGTTCAGTTAGACAAAATTATACTTTGGACATCAGGGCGGCTAGACAGGGCAAGGAGACAGGGAGTTGGATCTTCCTTCAGGTTGGTGCATGTAAAAGAACAACAAGATAGGGGCTCGATGCCTCCTTCTAGTTGGTGTTGGATAAATATAGGGAGTTGTAGATTCCTTTAGGTAGAATCCTGTAAAACTAGGGGGTCGGTGCCTCCTTCCAGTTGTTGCTGGTAAACACAGGAAGTTGGTGCTTCCTTGAATGTATTCTTTCTCACTATAAAGAAGCATTTCGTGGTTTTCTCCCGGATGGGTTTCCACGTCAAAATTCATGTGTTATGTGTTCTTTGTGTTGGTGCATGAATGGATGAATGTTTTATTTATTGATTCATAACAAAAGATAAGAATTAAGTAAAGGCTAATCTGTTTAAGAAGGTAAAAATTGTTGATAATTGCGCTAATACCGATTCACCCCCCCTCTCAGTATTAAATCGATTCCAACAATATATTGATTTATAGCACTACTTGGGAAGAGCATATGTCACATCTCATGCAGGTATAAGAGACCCTGGAAAAACATCCACTACTTATAAACTTTAAAAAATGTGAATTTTCTCAATAGTTATTGGTGTATTTGGGGTATCTGACTAGTGGAGGGGAACTCATATTGATTTTATGAAGATGGATACCATCATCAAGTGGTCAAACCCTTCTTATGTGACTGAATTTAGGATATTTGTGGGGGTATCACAATACCCATTAAAGTTTATAACATCATTTTAATTAGTTGTGGCTACATCACTCCATGCCAAATTGTCATGGCAAGAGTTTCCAATGGGGAAAAAATTAACAAAAAACTTTTGAATACTTGAAACAAAATATTAGTCACACAATAGTTCTTTCATTGCACAATTTGCAAAAGCCTTTTGAAGTGGAGACAAATACAAGTGGATATGTGTTCTGGCCTAGAATGCAAGAAGGTGTAGAGGATGTATACTCTGTTGTTCCAACAAACCCAATAATAGAAAGGAAGGTTTATGTCATCCCTTACCTATACTTACTATACCATGGAAGAGCATCTTGATCATGTATTTACTTTGGGAGGTTTCCTAAGAATGAGGAAGGGATGTGATTATTAATTTGTGGTAGTTGATAGGTTTAGTAAGATGTGCAATCTCGTTCCTCGTAAAAATACCATTAAGGAACAAGATACAACAAACATTTTCTTTGAAAATATATTGGTGCAATTCGGGATACCAAGAAGAATCATCTTAAATAGAGATAACATATTTCTCAATTCTTTTTTGGACTACACTTTGGGATAAGTCAGACACCAAGTTGAATATATCCACTACTTTCCATCTACAATCATATGGGTAGATAGAAGTGCTGAATAAGGCATCTTGTTTAGCTTTATAAGCATTCAAGGAATTAGGATGAAAAATTAATTTATATTCAACACTCTTATAATAAACCAATCCACACTCCTACCAATAATTCCCCTTTTGAAAATTGGTTTAGGTATTTTCCACCCTTGCCCTTAGATGGTGTATATGGACAGTGAGGAGGAGTGAGGAAAGATACCACAGGACATTGGAAGATGAAAAATCCACTCATAATATGAAGAAAATACATTCACAAATACATGGGACATCCAGGAAGTCCATAAAAAGTACAAGGCTTGACATGATTAGTACATAATTGAAAAGTTATTAAAGGTAGTAGATAGAGTACGGTTGCAACAAATGATATAGGGTCCTTGTAAGAATATCATGGCTCTGTGGTATGGTCCTTTTGAAGTGTTGGACAAGGTAGGAGATAATGCCTATAGACCCACTCCACCCCATGTATCCACATTTACTGAGTAATGAATGTGGGAAATATTTAACTCTATGAGCCTTCCATGTTGGACAAGGAAACTAAAGAGCAATTCTTATTTACAATATAGGGCTTAGCACTAGTAACGTTGGTGGAGTTAGCAGAAGATAAAGCTTTGCAAAAGAAGTACAAAAATTCAAATGGGGGTAGCATGAATTCTAGTAGGTTCGGTTGAAAGGTCAACTTCCAAACAAGGCCAAATGGTACTCTAGGAGAAGGTAGAGGAAAAATCTCCTCACTTTTGTCAGTAAAAGCTTTTAAGGACAAAAAACCTCCCTAAATGGGGAGGTACTTTCGTAATATAATTTGTCATTTATTTTGGTATTTCATGAAATTGTACATATCACCTTCCCTAAATGCAAAAAAATCTCTCACTAGAAATTCTTCAAAATATTATTTTCACACGTCTTCCTAAAAAATGTCCTTACTAAGTGAGATATGCCTAACATTGATGGATCTTGAAGTTGTTTCTATGACATACATTTCTCTTTATACAAAAATTATTATCCCACATTTGTTGGGATAAGTGGTACACAAAAACATATAAACATCAATATACATAATAATGCAATCCCTTACAAAGTAGCTCACCCTAAAATTATTTATACTATATAAAACATTCAATTATTTTATTTAAAACTTATTTAAATACAAGCAATTTATATTTAAATGAGAATTGGTATATTGATGGTATGAAATGAAGTAATAAATAAGAAAATTTATTATAATAAAATTATAAATACTGATTAGGCTAAACATATCACTTAAAAGAATAAAATTTGCATTCAAAAATAACTCTCCATTCTCAATTCTAATTTGCTAATTGGATGGTAAGTGTATGAGAAATAATATTCATCTCATAAGAAGTGCTCTATCTTGGAAGATGAGAAGTGCTCTATCTTGGAAGATGGACGGGTCTTAAAATTTGTGGATGGAATTATTTTTTTTTCTGTTTAATTTCATCTTTGGTGAGGATAGTAGTTATTGTCCTTGCTCTCTTCATATAAATGACAGTAACAATGTTTTTCCTGGTGAAAAAAAAGATAGCCACTATTATCATTTTAGTTTGTTTTTGAATTTTTAAAGTTGTAAGAAGTAGAAAAAGTAGAAAGAAAAACTAAGAGTTTTTAGTAACCCATTCTATTGCAGCCAATAGGATTTTTGGACTATCAATGCAAGATAGAGGATTCATGAAAAAATCCAATTTTTGACAAGTTTTTTAGAAAAAAAATTATATATACTTTAATTTACTCTTGTGAATAAGAAGTATACAGTTTTTTTTTTACTTATACAGTTTTTGTAGATGAAATAAAAAAGAAGTTATGACAATTGTTCTTGTAACCACTTGCTAACATTCACTCTAAAGTTATCATTAATATGATTGCATGGCCATTATTTTTATCCACTTTTATCAGAGAAACAATTGAACACATTTCAGCCTTTGAACTTGCACTCACACTTCCAGGAGTCAATTCAACTCTAACATAGGATTTATCTTATTGCACTGTTGATGTTAGATCACGCATGTAAATGTTGTACAGCATTGCATGCGATATCTAGATTGATGGATTTTAGTTTTATTATTATTATTATTATTGGTGTGATATCTTGCAATACAATGGTTTTTATTTAATGTACTAATCTAAGTTCTTGCAGTACAATGGACAACATGGTCATAGTCAAGAATAATAAGTAAAACTTGTTTTTATCCCAACACCACATAATAATCACCGATTCACCACCATATAATCTTTCAATAATTGAAACATAATACTATCATTGATTCAACGATTCGCTTTAAAGCCAATAAATGTGCCTCCCTGTCCTTTAATAAAAAAAAGTCATTTAGCACTTACAGGCTGATGAGAAACATGCCATGCCACCAGCCCAGTTGGAAAAATTTTGGCATTTATCTTTGTACGGATTACTCTCTGTTGCGTTGTTTTCATGGAAGGCGACTTCTTTGTATTTCTCATAATGAATGTGCGAGCTGATAGAGATAACCGAATGGCTATTATCAACACATTGGCTTTGTCCTCTTGGCTGACCTAGACTAAAATCCTTCTTTGTCAATGTTCTCAGACTTATATTATACACATCTCTTGGGAGCATAATACTGTGGCAGACTCCCTCTCTAAGTGTGGTCTTGATACGGCCTTAGGTAGGATATTCTATGAAATTTTGGATAGCTCTTTAATCCCATCTAGAGGATGTTGGAACATTTTTTATGCCTAAATTCTGCTGATTTTTTGCGGCCATATATTTTCATGCTTGGCTGGTCCGACTCTTATTTTTCTTTTTTGTCTATCTTCCTTGACTACTTAGTTCTTCTCATAAGGGATTGGAATATAACACTTTATACTTTTCATATAAATATGTTTTTTTCATATAAAAAAAAATAACCCAATGGGTTTGTGGTATGGTTGTACAGTAATGGATATGCACTGTTAAATTCTCCTCCACAGCAAAACAAAACAAAAGATGAAAAAATTGTGTTCATAATTAATTAGATGAAGATTTCGAACATCAAAAGAACACTTTTACAACATTGAAATTAATTATATTGTTGAACACCATTTTAAACAACAGCTTCCAAGGGGTACTCTATGGTTACTGAGTGAGGGCTTCTAACTATGTTTTTTAATTATATCGTTGAACACCATTTTAAACAATAGCTTCCAAGGGGTACTCTATGGTTACTAAGTGGTTATTGAGTGAGGGCTTTTAAGTATTTTTTTAGATTATAGGAGGATGATACAAATATACTGTACAAATTGTTTTTGATTTTATGGATTTAGTTTCAAATTCAAATTAAATAATTATAAAAAACAATTGGTAGCTAGATAACTAGTTTAAGTAGAAGAAGGGTGATTACAAGTAGCTAGGGTATATACAAGGGATTATTACAACTATACATAGAAAACAAGTAACATATAACTTGTCCATGGCACTTAACTTATAACTGTTCTCCATAGCACTTAACTTAAGTAACAGATAACTTATCCATAACACTTAACTTATAACTATTCTCCATAATACTTAACTTATATTAACTATGTTAATAAATTAATTTACTGCTACAAAACAAGCTAACTAATGATAATTCATATTTACATGAATACAAAGGCCATGCTAATTAAGATATCTCATTTGCTAAGACTTGAAACAATTTCCTCTACGTACCGACACTCGACACTCATTTTCATGAGATTAGACCTTCTTTGAAAGGCCCAGCTGTTTGAAATATGACATAGATGGGCTTAGTTTTATACACAATATGGCCGGAAAGGAAGACAGATTATGAGTTTTGTTTTTAGCTTTTATGGTGTAAAGGATTCGGCTGGAATGAATCATACATTTTCATACGAAATGAATCTCAAAGTGTTTGGAGAATGATGGAGTAAGGAAATGCAGTATCACAGTCGATTTTGTATTTGTCAAACAGTAATCTAAAGTGTGTGCTGGAATGATGTCCAGCAACTAAATGTAGTAAAATGTTAAATGGAGTATTTGTCAAACAAATTTGGAGATTTATTTTTACAGACAAAAGTTAAATCTCATGGTTGGAGAATTAGTTTAAAGACAAAAGTTAAATCTCATGGTTGGAGAATTAGTTTAAAGACAAAAGTTAAATATCATATTCTTCTAAGTTAATTTTTCTTTTATATTACAGGACATATCATGGCCCCATCCTAACCTTTTGAATATATTTAGGATTGAGATTTGAGTTGTAAATTAATGATAAAGTGTCTGAGAATGATGGATCCAGCGAATGCAGTAAGAAGATACAAAATTTATTCTTAACTTTTTTATTTTATGATGGGAGATATCATGGTTCCATCATAACCTTATAATTTTATGGATCTCTTTCTAACTTTTTATTATTATTTTATGATGATATCATGACTATATGACATAAATTTTATGTATATATTTAGGATTGAGATTTAAGTTATTAATTTTAATGTTTTTGCACATCATATAATTGGTATGTTTGGACACTTAATAAATTTATATTAATGAATTAAATGATGAAAAATAATGAATATATAACCATATAAAAAATGTGGGTTACTTATCTTTTAAATAAAAACTGTGATGACCAAATTTATTTCAAAAAAATCTCAAATTACAAAAAAATAAAATTACATTAAATAAAATTATGAACTAACCAAAAATTAAAAAACAAAAACCTTAAAAATGTAATTTAACCCTAACCCTAACATAATTAGGATTGGAATCTTCTTTTAACTTATTTTAAAGAGTATTATGAGACTCAATTAGTCCCACCCTAATTTGCATGAAGTTGACCACAAAGATATATAAAGATATATGGGATGACCTCAAAAAATGTGTAGTAAACTCAACCCAAAAACTATCAATATCATGATGGTTTTTTACATGACCCTAGATTTTGACAATTCCATAAAGTTATATGTCATGTTGGTAAGCTACTTTTTCTCAATTTCTTTGGACTACACTATGTGAGAAAATGGACACCATGTTGAAAAGATCCACAACTTTCCATCAACACATAGATTGGAAGATAAAGTTAGTGAAGAGGACATTGGTTTAGCTTATTCAATACCACTTTACAATAGACCACTCAACACTTCTACTAGTAAGTCCCTTTTGAAAATTACTTAAGGTATTTACAAGTGGAGAATCATTGAAAATGAAATTTCCATTGATATTATCATGAAAGATCTATTCACAAGTACATGAGGCATTCAAGTACAAGGCTTGACATGATTAATACATAATTGAAAAGACATTCAAGGTGAGAGAGAAAGTATGGTTGCATCAAAGGATATAGGGTCCTCTTAAGAAGAAAAAACCTATGATATGGTCATTTTGAAGTTTCAAATAAAATCTAGGTGATAATGTCTTTGAATTTTGAAAATTTTAACTCTCTTTTGAGTGTTAGACTAAAAAAAGTAGAAACTCAAACAAAATTAGTAACATGCATGCAACGAATTCTAATAAGTGAGAACAAATGAATGATTGTCAATGCAAAAGTATATAGATAATTATTATAATAAACATATCATCTACAAGACTTTCCATGGAGGCTAAACTCAATTATCAAAATAACTTTTACATCTAGTCTCTAATCAAGGGTAAACTCAACTCAACTATAAAAACAATATTAGGCTTATATATAAATAAAAAAGAATACATCTTTGGGGTAATTGTGGTTGTTGTTGCTGTCTAGGTTGAGGTATCTCTTTCTCTTGTCCTATAGGTAATAAATATTTGGTTATTATTCAAATTAAGGAAATTAATTCCCTTGTGATTATTTTCTTTGTTATGGTTAAATTTAGTGAGAGGGTTGTGAAAATTTATGTCTTCAAAATGTATAATACTCTTTAATTAGGAATTAGGGTGTTACATTAATCAAGAACAAGCAAGTTAGAAGTTAGAAGTTTTGCATTTTTACTGGTATTTTTGCATTTTTTTTTTATTGTAGATATAGATTCAGCACACCCAGATTATACAATTTTAACAATGTAAATCTACAATTTTAACAGTTTCAATTGGATTTCAACCCAAAAATCAAGAATCTACAATTTTAACAATTTCAATTTTATTTCAACCCAAAAAATATCAAAAATATAAAACTATGAAAACCATTAAAGTTTAGACCACATAATTTGATGGTGTGTATACATATACATTGTTGACATCGCAATCTACGTCATTCTAGTTTAAACCTTTACAGCAGTTAGAAAATAAATTTGTTTAATCACCAGCATACAATCTTTTAAAAATTGGAATATAATACAATCATTGTATCAACGATTTTATAAAATAAATATTTAAAAGTTCCAAGGGTTAGTTCAATTGGTAAGACGTGCGAACACAACACTCTGGTCACGAGCCTTGAGTCTTGAGGGGTTAGGCGGGTTAGGCCCCTTACCATCCACTAAATATGGGGAAGTATTGATAAGTATAAATTAATTAATGGATTGGTTGAGGATCTGTTTAAATTTAGGCTCACCCAAACTGAATATATATGGTTTTCTTTTATACAGTGAAGTGAAGGATGCCAAGTAGAGAGAGAGAATGAATTTTGATTAAATAGTTTTTTAGATGGTGTAAAGATTTGGAATGAGGATGGAATTTGTATGAGAATTATACATTTTTATGGGAATTTAGTGTTTGAAAATTATATATTTTTATGGGAATTTAAAGTGAAAGAGAAAGATTGGAGCAAGGGAATACAATAAGAGAACTAAGATTTTATAGTGGTGGGAGAATGATGGAGCTAAGGAATGACATAAGAGGTTTTAAGATTGAATTTTAAAGAATTATTTGTTTAAATAAAAGTTTTAAGTTTGAATTTTGGAAAATTATTTTATTAAATAAAAGTTAAAATTTTAATTTAGTTCTTATAATTAGAAGAAATATCATTATTATTAAATTAAGATTGAATTTTGAAAAATTATTTTAAAATTAAATAAAATTTTTAATTTTAATCCAATTCTTCTTTAACATTTTTTATAATTCTTCTTTAACATTTTTTATATAGACAAGTGATATCATTATTATTAAAATGAATTCATCTAAATTTTCTATAACATTTGTTTTTATAGTTAAAAGAGATATCATTATTATTAAAATAGATTTATATAAAAAAAATTATAGTTAGTAGAAATATACTTATTATTAAAATAAATCTATCTAAATTTTTTAATTAAGATTTATGTTTTAATGTTTTTTTAATTGTTGGTATGTTGTTTGAGTATTTTATAAATTCAAATTAGATTATTGAAAATTAATTTCTTTTAATTATGATTTTTTTTAATATACATATCAATACAAAATGTTGTGAACTTTTGTTGGTTATCTTGAGAAAGGAAACTGTTATGAATGATTTTTGGTTATTTCGAGAAAGAGATATGATTACTATGTTCAATCTCAAAAATCTCATAACAAGAAACGGCAACTCAATTTTATAATTATGTTAATGAAACCTAAAATTATACTAATGAAATCTAAGAGGAAAAATTTTAAAATACAAAAATCCTGAACTTAACATAATTAACATGATTATAGCATGATAACGCTAAATTTTATTATTAATTAACATAATTAACATGATTATAGTATGATAAAGCTAAATTTTATTATTAATTTTTTAAACTTGAAAGAACCACTATTAGAATAGAGGAAAACTTTGCAATTAACTAGAAAGAACATTATCAGGGATAGTGTATCTCCAATGGCACACATGCAAGAGCCTTGTAATCTTATGTAGGCCATATAAAGTTATTGAGATAAAGATTGTTTTATCATCTCAATACATATAGTATATATAGTATATGTATAGATACTTACAATGAAATATATATACTTAGAATTTGATGTTTATAATAAATTAGTGGTATCCGCATAGATTTAACTTCTACATGATTCTAATTTATCATCATAACTTATCTCAATGGTTTTTTATCATAAATATCTTTCTAAACGGCTTAGAATCTTCAACCAAAGAGCTTAGTATCATGCATTAAGGACCTCAAATTCAACCATTAAAATTGCCATCCTCTCACATGTACGATTTCATTATTTCAAAATTTATTCTAAAATTAAAACTTTTGATAATGTAGAATTTTTTTCAACTAAAGTTCAAACATAATTTTAAAATAAAAAATAAAACTATTTAAAAATTCAAATTCAAATGTAACCAAAAATACTAAACACTATACAATCTTCCAATGATCTTACTAATAATACACTGCAATTGAAAAGTATTAGGTAATAATATTAGTAGTCCATAATTCTAATACCTTATATTAAAGAGTAATGGCACTATCTACTCAATTGCATAGTTTTAAATGTTAAATGAGATAGTGTGTACTTAATTGGATTTAAAAGTAATTCAAATTTAATAACATATATACTATCTCATTATTTAATGCTGAGCAACAAGGTGAATAATAAATATGACTGAAATGTTTCTTTATCCTTTATCGTAGAAGTATTTAGGGTCATGAAAAGATATGTTAGTAGCAAACTAGCATAGCTACTTAATTTGCACTTAGGATAAACAACAACCAAAACTCTCACTTTTTGTAATTTTAGCAATTGGGATTGCTTGTCATGGACTAATTGATCAATTTTAAAACTACTCAAATGGTCAAAATTGCAATCTGAGCACTCCAAATTGTGATTTTGATAAAAATTCCTCTACCACATTCCAGCGAGTCGGGGGCGTTTTAGTTACCCTTATACAGCTCCCTTAACTTGTCGCCTGTGAACGCCAATAGATAACAAGCTAAGTGCCATGAATAGGTTATCTATTACTTTTTCTCCATGCTTAGTTGTAATCACATGTTGTCTATGCTTCACTAACTATTACCTTCTTTAGTTAAAGGGATTTCCTGTGTCACTAAGTGTTCTCCATGCATCAACTACCACTTATTTTTTATAATGGTTTATTTTGAATTTTGAACCAAGCTCATAAAATCAATCTGAATAGTACACTTGTCTCATCTTCCTTCAATTTAAAAAAAGCATGAATGATAATCCACTCCAAATTCTAAGACATAAAAACCTATATATATAATTAAACATAAGATAAGTATATCTTTTACTTTTGCAAATATAAAAAAAAAAAAATCTTTATATGAATTACTTTATATTAATATTATGTGCCTTTCATTGAAGGAAACTTCTTTGTATTTGTCACAGTGAATGCACTCGTTCATGAGATGCCGAATGTGGTCTCTGCTTGGGTTTGGATTTGTGGTATTATTGTAAAGCACTAGATATACACTCCGTTGTACTCTTACACAACCAAAATAAACATGAAAGATTGTCTTCAGAACCACTGAAGTTGAAGATTTTCTTCGTAACTGAGTGAGGGCTTACACCAGTGTGCTTAGCAGACTGCTGATGATAATTGGCCATTCCACGTCTACAAACAATCACACGTTTGCCGGATTCAATTCGAATTTGAAATGGCATGAATCTTGTACAGTAGACGTTAGATCAGGCTAGTTGGTGGTGTTATATTTAGATGGATAGGTTTTCTATGTTAGGGTTAAGAATAAGGGATAATTAAATATATAATTTTATGTTTTTAATTATATTTATAGGTGTTTATATTTTAGAATTTGGGAATTAAGATGGATAAGTATACTGTATGAAGTATTCATAGTTTATGAGGGTTATTTCAAATTCTAAATAAATAATTATAGAAAAAACATAAAAAAATAACTAATAGCAATATTGATATCATAGTACTAAGACATCAAATTACAACTACCTATAGATAACAAATAACATATAATTTATCAATACTACAAATTAAGTGGCTGTACTAGTATACACACAATTAAATAATCATTATATAAAATTTTATTATACATCTCATTATATATATTGTTGACATTGAAATAGAATAAACTCTACTTAATTTTATTTAGTGTGTGGTCATGATAGTTTCTTTGATCATAAAAATCGTTTAGTATTTTGGCTCATGAAAAGACATGCCACATTGGTAGATCTTTTTCTTTTACAAATATCCAGGGTTTTGGCGTTTATCCTTTTTATACGGATTACTCTCTGTTGTGTTATTTCATGAAACGTGACTTCTTTCTATTTCTCACATTGAATGTATTGGATGATGAGATAGCCGAATGGGTCCTTTTTTAAGAACATTGTATGTACAGTGTCATGCTTAGGATTCTAACTTACAGCCATAACTTATCTCAATGGTTCTTTACCAACCATAAATCTCTATAAACACTTTTCAACCAAATAGGTTAGTATGCTGCATTATTTTAGAGAGGATTTCCCCTCAATCTAACAATTGAAAATGCATTTATTTGAATATGTATAATTTTATTATTTCAAAATTGTAATATGATGAATAAATTGATGAGATTGCAAGTTTTTTTTACTAATTTCTAATTAACAAAGTAAAAAATGTAAAGGATTTAGTAATTCAATAAATTAAACTAAATACTAAATACAAAATTTGGAATATCAAATCCCATCTATCTTTACGTGGAAATTTGATATACATGTTTTTCATATCTTTTATTTTAAATTTTATGCAAATTCATAAATGTCAAATTTTTACTAAAACCATACAATTTTGTATGAATGCCCAGCATATGCTCGCTCTCATATCCTTTTCTCTTATTATGACATGATCCTACTTCCAAAAATGCATTATGACAATGCTCAAGATAAAGATAATCTAGTCCTTGCTTTTACTACCATTGAAAATAAATTTATGGTAATTATAACTATCCCTCTAATAAATCTCTGTTTGAATCCGTAATTATAAAGTCAATGCATAATCAATAGAATTGAATATCACTATAATTTATTACATAATTGATAATATATTACATAAGCAATCAACCTCACTAAATTAATTGTCATTTACTTCAATTAAATTTATTCTATTAATAATAAAAAGTTTAAGTTTAAAGTATAAAGACTGTAAACTAAGAATCCATGTCACCACCAATATTAGTTACTAACTTGTACTACATCTATAAAATATTATTTAACACCAAATTAGTATACCTATCACATTTGACCTGCCAAAATTTTAACTACATAAAAATACTTCTTCCAAAAAAAAGCTCATAATAAATACCATGCAAACTCTTTTTTCAACTCTAAATACCGGCATTGGATAACTGGCACTCAAATAGCTCTGCTTTTCCGGTGATTTCTTCCCTAGATCTTGCTATAAAAACTGGTAGAATAGTAGTTCCACCCCATTTACTGCTGAACTATGCCATGGAACTGTGCCCCAGAAGTTTTGGCCCATTTTAAAACGAACCAGATGATCGAAATTCAAAAAAAAAACCAAAAAAGATGGAACTTTGCCTCGTTGAAAAAGTTCCTATTACCGATCACCAAAATACTAAGGCAATTTGAGTGCCCCATATCCCACCCCCTAAATCCCATGCAAAATTACAGTTGCAATAATCCAAATAATACCGTCCCATCGAAGAGTAGGCCATGACATTAATGCTCATTAAAGTCATTAAATGCCCTCCCTATCCCTTATCATAGAAGTACTTGGGCTGATGAAAAGACATGCCACTAGCCCACTAAACATGCACGGAAAAAACAGATAAGCTAAGTTGCCAAGATACGTATATCTTTTGCTTTTGCAAATATCTAAGGGTTTTGGCATTTATCCTTTTATCCATATTACTCTACGTTACCTATGTGATTTTCATGAAAGGCAACTTCTTTGTATTTTTCACAATGAATGCACGAGTTGATGAGACGTAGACTGTGGCCCATGCCTGGGTTTGTGGTAGGGTTGTAAAGCATTGGATTATGGATATACACTGTTATAATATTTTACACAGAAAAACAAAACAAAACATGAAAGATTCTGTTCATAACTACATTAGGCTAATAATTTGAACAACAAAAGGAACACATTCCCAACATCGAAATCAATTATACTGTTGAACACCATTTGAACTAATAGTTTCCATGGAAGGCGACTTCTTTGTATTTCTCACAATGAATGCACGAGTTGATGAGACGCAGAATGTGGTCCCTGCCTGGGTTTGTGGTATTGTTGTAAAGAATTGGATATATACATGAAAGAGTTTGAACATCAAAAGGAACACATTCCCAACATATATAGAAATCAATTATACTGTTGAACACCATTTGAAAGGGTACTCTACTGCTAACTGAGTGAGGGCCTACAATATATGTACTTAACATATTAAGTTGTTTTCAATAGAAAAAAAAGTTTCTTTTTATTCATGGGTGAATCAAACAAACTATAACTGTTACTTATCTTACTGATAGTGTGTTGTGTTACCACAATCTTTACAATATATTCTAAGATCTAAAATCTATGTCAATAAACAATCTACCAAATGTATCTTAGTGGATACAATTTTAAGTATCATTGTCTAAATATCTGTTCACTTTTGTATACAAATAATAAATCCTATACTGACTCTCCTCCACCAAGGCCTTATCTACAAGGCCAGTGTCCTCTTAACATACTGAGATGCAAAACACGCTGATGATAATTCGGAATTCCACTTGTTATACGTGGCCATGAAGCATTTCCCTCCTGTGTAACGAGGGTCATGTTCATCAGATTAGACCATATTGCACATTTAACCTTATCTTTTTTCTACAATAATGGCGGGCAAGGAAGAGAGATTCTAAACGTTTTGTTTTGGGGTTCTTTTGTTAAAGATTTTGAATGTTGATGGAATGTGTTGAAGAATCATACATTTCCACACGAATAAGTGTTTGGAGCATGATGGTGAAGGGAATGCAGATAGAAGTTAAATGGAATATTTGTTTCATATTAGTTTTGAAGAATTATTTGAGAGAAAAGTGTCTTTTTATTTTTTTTCATTTTTATATTTATTTATATATTTATCTTAATTTCAATGTATTAAAAATAGAGATTTGAGTTGTATATTTTAATATTATTTTAATCAAATAATCAGTATGTTTGTACAACTTTGTAAATACAAATTAAATTAATGAAAATCAAGTTTTATAAATATATAAAATGTATATAGCAACATCACATCTATAGGAATACATCATGATTATAATATTGGTAACTTATTTCCTAACAAAAATGTAAATTTTTAAATTACATTTTATAATGATGGCCACAAAACATAAGCAAAAATTCTAAAGTGCAAGAACCATTTTGAAAATAAGTTTATATATATTATGTTTAGGTTGAAGATATTCTAAATGTTTTGTTTTTTTTTGGTTCTTTTGTTAAATATTTTGAATGTTCATGGAATGTGTTGGAGAATAATACATTTCCATATCATTGTAAAATGTTTGGAGCATGACACTGAAGGGAATGAAAATAAAGGTTAAATGGAATATTTGTTTCATATTAGTTTTGAAGAATTATTTGAGAAGAGTGATTATGAAGTAATATGTATGTTTGTACAACCTTGTAAATCTAAATTAAATTAATGAAAATCAAATTTTATAAATATATAAAATATATATAGCAACATAACATATATAACATATATAGGAATACAAAATGGTTAGAATATCTTATTTCCTAATAAAAATGTAAATTCTTAAATTACATTTTTATAACGATGACCATAAAACATAAGCAAAAATTCTAAAGTACAAGAACCATTTTGAGTAATGAATGTGGGAAATATGTAACTATATGAGCCTTTCATGTTGGACAAGGAAACTAAAGAGAAATTCTTGCTTATAATATAGGGCTTAGCACTAGTAAAGTTGGTGGATTTAGCATAAGATACAGCTTGCAAAAGAAGTACAAAACTTCAAATAGGACGGTAGCATGAACTCAAGTAGGTTCGGTTGAAAGCTCAACTTCCAAACAAGGCCAAATGGTACTCTAGGAGAAGGTAGATGAAAATTTTCCTCTTTTTTGTTATTTATTTTGGTATTTTCATGAAATTGTACATATCACCTTCCCTAAATGCAAAAAAATCTCTCACTAGTAATTCTTCAAAATATTATTTTCACATGTCTTCCTGAAAGATGTCCTTACTAAGTGAGATATGCCTAATATTGGTACATCTTGAAATTGTTTCTATGACATACATTTCTCTTTGTAAAAACATTATTATCCCACATTTGTTCATATAAACGATACACAAAAACATAGAAACTTCAATATACATAATAATGCAATTCTTTACAAAATAAGTCAACGTAAAATTATTTATAAAATATAAAACATTCAATTATTTTATTTAGAACTTATTTAAATACACGCAATTTGTATTTAAATGGGAATGGGTATATTGATGATATAAAATGAAGTAATAAATAAGAAAATTTATTAAAATAAAATTATAAATACTGATTAGGCTAAACATATCACTTAAAAGAATAAAATTTGCATTTAAAAATAACTCTCCATTCCCAATTTTAACTAACAATTCTAATTTGCTAATTGGATGGTAAGTGTATGCTCTATCTTGGAAGATGGACGGGTCTTAAAATTTGTGGATGGAATTATTCTTTTTTTCTCTTCAATTTCATCTTAGTAATAATGTTTTTATTGGTGAAAAAAAAGATAGTGATTATTATCATTTTAGTTTGTTTTTGAATTTTTAAAGTTGTAAGTAGAAGTAGAAAAAAGTAAAAAGAAAAACTAAGAGTTTTTAGTTATTCATTCTATTGCAGCCCGTAAGAGTTTTGGACTATCTAGTGCAAATAGAAGATTGATGATGAGAAAATCCAATTTTTGACAAGAGAAAAAAAATATATACACTTTAATTTACTTTACTGTTATGAATAAGATGTATACAGTTTTTTTAGATGAAAAAAAAGAGGAGTTATGGCAATTCCTCTTGTAACCACTTGCTAGCATTCACTCCGAAGTTATCATTAATATGGTTGCATGGCCACTATTTTTATCCACAGAGAAACACTTGAACACATTTCAGCCTTTGAACTTGCACTCACACTTCCAGGAGTCAATTCAACTCTAACATGGGATTTGTCTTATTGCACTGTTGATGTTAGATCACGCATGTAAATGCTGTACAACATTGGGTGATATCGAGATTGATGGATTTCATTCTTTTTATATTACTAAATGTACTAAACTCCGTTGTTGTAGAGCATTGGGTGTGATATTGGATTTCATTTTTTTTTTTCATTAAATGTACTAAACTACGCTTTTGTAGAAGGGGAAAAGGGACATGCGGCACGTGCAAATTTTCTTCCACTTTATAAAAACATTTTACTTCACAAAATGTAGCGCAAACACATTAATCTTAACTTCGCCCAATATTTTACTTTGCATAAATGCGTGCTTGCCGAATTTGACTTTTGCACTTTATACAAATCATTTTTGTACACACTTTTTACAAAGTTTAACTTTGTATACCTATTTAAGTGAGCGCAAGTCAAACTTAAATAAATTTGTCAACCGAAATATATGGTAGAAGTTACTGCGCTTTAAACTACAGCATTCACCACCGTGAAATACTTGGGAATTCTTGATTTGATTTACTGCGTGAAATGTAAACAACATTCACACAACTAAATAAATATGAAGAAAATGTGCGCAACACAACATTTAACATTCTTGAGAATGAATATGCGAAACTATAGACTTATATATATTACTCATAAAACAGAGTAACTTTGTGCACTTACAGAGAGATGATATTAACTTCAATCTTTCACGAGCTTGGGCTCTTGAATTACTTCACGGTTTTCACTTCTTCTTCTTCACCCTTATCTATATCTCTTCATCTCTTCTTAATCTTCTGCGGGAGATATCTATTTATACAAAAACTTAGGTTTAGCTTCTTTTCGAAGTTAAAGGGTTAGTAACTTAGGTCTAGCTTCTTTTCGAAGTTATAGGGTTAGTAATTTTGTGCACTCACAGAGAGATGATATTAACTTCAATCTTTCACCATTTACACAGAGCTTGGGCTCTTGAATTACTTCACGGTTTTCACTTCTTCTTCTTCACCCTTATCTCTATCTCTTCATCTCTTCTTAATCTTCAACTCATTAATTATAATATTTCCAACAAGTACATGGTTTTTATTTAATGTACTAATCTAAGTTATTGCAGTACAATGGGCAACATGGTCAAGAAGAATAAGTAAAACTTGTTTTTATCAGATAATAATGACCACCATATAATCTTTCAATAATTGAAACATAATACTATAATTGGTTCAACGATTCGCTTTAAAGCCAATAAATGCGCCTCCCTGTCCCTTAATAATAAAAATGCATTTAGCACTTACAAGCTGATTAGAAGACATGCCATGCAACCAACCCAGTTGGCAAAACCCTAAAAGATAAGTTGTAGGTAGATCTTTACTTTTGCAAATATCTCAAAATTTTGGCATTTATCTCTGTACCGATTACTCTCTGTTGCATTTCACAATGAATGTGCAAGCTGATAGAGATAACTGAATGTGAACCTTGGCTGGGTTTGTGGTATCGCTGTACAGTAATGGATATGCACTGTTAAATTCTTCTCCACAGCAAAACGAAACAAAAGATGAAGAAATTGTGTTTATAATTAAAGTAGATGAAGATTTCGAACATCAAAAACTGTGTTCATAATTAAATCTTTTAAAAATTGGAATATAATAGCGTCACTGTATCAACGATCTTATAAAATAAATATTTATATAAACACAGATACTAAACAGGAGATTCGCCACCTTTTTGCACTTTCAATAATTGGAATATAATACGGTATACCGTCCCATCTGAGAGTACTCGCTAACATTATTAAGCCATCTGAGAGTACTCACTAACATTGCCCAGTTGTCAAAACCCCAAGAGATTATAAGTTACCAACATAGTTTGATCTTTTACAGATGACTCTCTGTATTTCTTTGTATTTCTCACATTGAATGTGGACCTTGCTTGAATTTGTAGTATTGTTGTAATTGCAGGATAGTAGAGATGTTAAGTGATTTACATTACAATTTTAAAATAAAAATTAATTGCTTTTGGATAGCAGTCAGTGATCAAATTCGAAGGGTGGATTTTAATTTGAATTTGAAAAGTATATATTTCAAATTCTTCATTTTTAAAGGATTATATAAATAATTATATTTTAATTGATAAGTATAAATCATCTAATGGAGGGATTGAGAATTAGTTTAAATTTAATCTCACCCGAACTGATATATATGATTTTCTTTTATACACTGTAAAGGAGGCCAAGAAAGAGAGAGAATGAGTTTTGATTTTAGTTTTTTTTTTTAAATGATGTAAAGGATTTGGAATGCCAATGGAATGTGTATGAGAATTATACATTTTTATGGGAATTTAAAATGTTTAGAAAGCGGATAGAATGGGTTTTAGAATTATATATTTTTATGGGAATTTAAAGTGTTTGGAGAAAGATTGGAGCAAGGGAATACAATAAGAGAATTACTATTTTAAACATGATAGAGCCCAGGAATGACATAAGAGGTTTTAAGATAGAATTTTTTAGAATTATTTATTTAAATAAAAGTTTAAAGTTTGAATTTTGGAAAATTATTTTATTAGATAAAAGTTAAAATTTTAATTTAGTTTTTATAGTTAGAAAAGACATTATTATTTTAAATTAAAATTAAATTTTGAAAAATTATTTTAGAATTTGATAAAAGTTTAAATTTTAATCACTTCTTCTTAACATTTTTTTTTATATAATTAAAAAATATATGATTATTATAAAAATGAATTTATCTAAACTTGTATATATATTAATGTTTTTTAACTATTGATATGTTATTTGAGAATTTTATAAATTCAAATTAGATTATTAAAAATTAATTTCTATTAATAAATTAAAAGGTGAAAAACATTTTAATATATATACTCATACAAAATGCTGTGAACGGTTAGTTCGTTAGAAGTAAAATGTCATGAACATTAGTTGGAAATCTCATAACAAGAAACTACAACTATATTTTATAATTATGCTACCTAAATGCAAAAAAATTAAAATGCAAGAATAATAAACAACACATATATATTTATTAATCAAAGATTGAGTTATATATATAGGAATACATCAACAAGTTTAATAGATTTAGATCAATAGAATATAGATCGAAATTGCTAACTAAGGAATACTAGTAACAAACTCAATCCCAAATAACCATTATCTCTAACTCTCCCCTTTAATTCTTACATAACAAACAAATCACAAATTACAATATTCTCTTGTCTCACTTGTCGACTGCATTTACATCCACTTTGAAGTCTTACAGTTTGAGCTCTTTCTTCACTTCATCTTCAAGATTCCCATTTGACCCATTTAAAACATAACAACCAACAATAAAGTAATTATAGTGACTGATTTATGGAGGTACTTCCATCTCTGGAACACAGAGCTTGCTGAAGCCATCATTAATCTAGGAGAGCACTCTAAATACTAAACATATCGAGAAGTTAGTCATACAAGTGACCTTCACAAAAGTACAAACACACATAAAATATTACATAATTAATAATTATTTCTTAGAAGAGTTTGAGAGGTTCTGTATTGACTTCACTCTTAGAATCTAGTGTGGCTTCATATATGGCATTTGAGATTTCTTCATAAATTGCTATGTTAGCCGACTCTTTCAGTTTTCCCTTTAGTAGATGGTTAGCACTAATTTTACAATTTAGTGATGTATGTCCCCATTTTGCAGTAGAAGCATTCAATTCAACTGTACTCTTGTTTCTATTCATCCTTCCTTTTGAAAACAGGGCAACAATTTCAGTTAGAGGGACTTCTATGTTTCCTTCATTCAGCCTCTTTTCTTCTGTTAATAATGCTTCTATAATTTCATCCAAAGTTTTAGTGGAAAATTGACTTAAAATAATATTATCATAATTTGATGATAAAGTACTATTTAATAATATTGCTTTGGCATGGAGCTTTACTTTTTGTCAGGGCTGCATCATAAGAGACTTTAGTTCATTGATATATGAGTAGATAAGAATGTCTCCTCATGCATTTTTAATTTGAATAATTGTAATTTTAAGCATAACTTTGCATTTGTAGATTTTTCCTCAAATAATTTAGTCAACTTTCCCACATTTTTGAAGATTTTTTTTAAATCAATGAGGTGTAAATTTCCTCATACATTTTTTAAAATTCAACCATTGAAATTGCCATTTTCTCACATGTACAATTTCATGATTTGAAAATTTATTCCAAGATCGAAATTAGTGAATTAAAAAAAATACAATTAAATCATTAATGATGCATAATTTTTTTCTACTAAATTTCAACTAATTTTAGAATAAAAAATAAAACCATTTAAAATTTAAATCTAACCAAAAATACTAAACACCATACAATCTTTCAATAATCCTAATAATACCCATTGAAAAATATTAGCTAATAATATTAGTAATTCACGATTCTAATACCTTCCATTAAAGGGTAATGGCTAATAATATCACTTGGCACTATCTACCTTATTGCATAGTTTTAGCAATAGTTTTAAATGTTAAGTGAGATAGTGTGTACTTAATTTGATTTAAAAGTAATTCAAATACAACGACATACATACTATCCCATCATTTAATGTTGAGCAAAAGGGTGAATAATAAATATGATTTAAATGTCTCTCCTTATTCTTTATTATAGAAGATTGATAAAAAGATATGTTAATAACAAATTAAATATGTATGAAAAAGTCTATAAGATAAGTTAGTAAGGTAGGTATGTAAGGTAGGTATATATCTTTTATTTTTGCAAAACATTATTTTTAGATTGATAGGTGTTTATATTTTAGAATTTGAGGTGGATTATCATTTATAGTTTTCCTAAATTGAAAGAGGTTAGAATAAGTATATTTTTCACATTGATTTTATGAGCCGCGTTCAAAATTCAAAATTCAAAATTATATATATATAATAACTCATAGTTGATGCATGGATAACTCTAGCTCATGCATGGATAATAGGTAGTGGTATACAACCCATTTAATTAAAGAAGGTAATAGGTAACTTAGACATAGACAACAATTAAACATGGAGAGCAAGTAACAAATAATTTGTTGATATCACTTAACTTGTGACCTAATACAATCTCTCGCTAGGTTTGAGTTTGCAATATTGTTGTAAAACACCTCAAAATTAAGAAAGTTGAAAGCTTAAGAGCTTAACAGACTACTGCAAAGAAGGTTGGTGATAACTCATCATTCCACATGTACAAGACAAGAAGCCATGCTTAGGGTATCTCCTTTTGGCCATGAAGCATTTCATCCTCTGTAACCACAGTCATGTTCATCAGATTAGACCTTTCTTTGAAAGGTTCAGGTGTTTGAAATATGACACATTATTTTTTTACCAAATAATGTCTCTCAAGAAAGAGAGATTATGAATGTTTTGTAGTTTTTAGGTTTTCTTCGATGTAAAGGATTCCATTGTCGATGGAATGTAAAGTGTTTGGAGTATGATGGAACCAGGGAATGAATATATTAAGAATCGAGATTTAAGTCGTAAGTTTTAATAATTTTGTATCAAGTAGTTGAAATGTTGGTGTGTATAAATAAATTTAAAATAAAAATTAATTTTTATAAATATATAAAATATATATATCAATATAAAAAGATAAATATTGTTTTATTTATAAATAAAATTGTAAGAATTTAAACTTCACAAAGGTTCTAGATTTGAGTTGTATATTTTAATAATTTTGTATCAAATAGTTAGTACTTTTGTTTATATAAATTGTAAATTTAAAATAAAAAATTATTTTTATAAATATATAAAATATACATACCAATACAAAATAGCTAAATATTATTATTTTATTTATAAACAAAATTGAAAGAATTCAAACTTCACAGTAAATATTCTAATATGCAAGGCCACTACCCTAGCATGATTACGGATGAAAGTGGACACTTAGGTTGGAGGAGGAATACCAAAAGACCAGAAGAATTGGGTAAACATTATCGTCAGCAATTGAATTTGCATTTACACGTTGGCAGGATTCAATTCGAATTTGAAATGGCATGAGTCTTGCACAGTAGACGTTAGATTATGCTGGTTGGTGTTATATTTAGATGGATGGATGGATTTTTTAACTAATCAGATTATGTTAAGTTAGTATAATGGAAAATATAGTTAAGAATAAAGGATAATTAAACATGTTTTTAATTATATTTATAAATGTTTATATTTTAGAATTTGAAATGTATTAACAAATATGTCTTTGTTAATTAAATTACACTAAGATGGACAAGTGTACTGTACATGTAACTGAAGCATTTCTAAGTTACAGTGTGATGAGACCATTGATTTTATGAGATCATTCTAGATTCCAAATACCATGCAAGATTACAGTTGCAATAATCCGAATAATACCGTCCCATCGAAGAGTAGTCCAAATATTATTAAGCCATGACATGTATACTCATTAAAGCCATTAAATGCCCCTCCCTATCCTTTATCATAGAAGTACTTGGGTTGATGAAAAGACATGCCACTAGCCCATTAAACATGCACGGAAAAAACAGATAAGATAAGTTGCCAAGATACGTATATCTTTTGCTTTTGCAAATATCTTAGGGTTTTGGCATTTATCCTTTTATCCATATTACTCTATGTTATGTGGATTTTCATGAAAGGCAACTTGTATTTTTCATAATGAATGCACGAGTTGAGGAGACGTAGACTGTGGCCCCTGCCAGGGTTTGTGGTATCGTTGTAAAGCGTCTGAAAACAAAACAAAACATGAAAGAAAAACAAACAAAACATGAAAGATTCTCTTCATAACTAAGTGAAGGACCACGTTCCCCTGCTAATAATTTGAACAACAAAAGGAACACATTCCCAACATAGAAATCACTTATACTGTTGAACACCATTTGAAGTAATAGCTTCCATACTAATAGGTTAGGGTACTCTATGCTTACTGAGTGAGGGCCTACCATATATGTACTTCATATATTGAGTTTTTTTCAATAGAAAAAAAAGTTTTTGTTATTCATGAGGTGAATCAAACAAACTACAACTATTACTTATCTTAAGAATAGTGTTCTGTGTTACCACAATCTTTACAATATATTCTAAAATTTAAAATCTATATAAAAAACAATCTACCAAATGTATCTCATTAAGTACAATTTTAAATATCATTGTCTATATATCTGTTCACTTTTATATACAAAAAGCTTACATTTAATCTTATTTAAACAAAACAAAAATATAATATAACTAATCAATCCTATACTGACTCCTCCACCAAAGCGTTATCTAAAGCGTTATCTACAAAAAAAACTTGAGAAATGTAGTATTCCTTCTCTAAGGGCCAGTGTCCTCTTAACATACTGAGATGCAAAACAGGCTGATGATAATTCGGAATTCCACTTCTACAAGACAATTGGCAAAGAGTAAAGGGTATATCACTTGTTATACGTGGCCATGAAGCATTCCCTCCTCTGTAACGAGAGTCATGTTCATCAGATTAGACAATTCTCTGAAAGGTTCAGGTGCTTGAAATATTGCACATTTAACCTTATCTTTTTTCCACAATAATGGCGGGCAAGGAGGAGAGATTCTGAATGTTTTGTTTTTGTTTTTGGGTTCTTTTGCTAAAGATTCTGAATGTTGATGGAGAATCATACATTTATATACGAATGTAAAGTGTTTGGAGCATGATGGTAAGGGAATGCAGGTAGAGGTTAAATGGAATATTTTTTTCATATTAGTTTTGAATATTTATTTATATATTTATCTTAATTTTAATATATTAAAAATAAAGATTTGAACTATACATTTTAATATTATTTTAATTAAAGAATTAGTTTACTTATACAACCTTGTAAATACAAATTAAATTAATGAAAATCAATTTTTGTAAATATATAAAATATATATAGCAACATCACATATATAGAAATACAAAATGCTTAAAACATTGCTAACTTATTTCCTAACAAAAATGTAAATTCTTAAATTACATTTTATAATGATGGCCACAAAACATAAACAAAAAATCTAAAGTGCAAGAACCATTTTGAAAATAAGTTTATATATATATTATGTTTAGGTTGAAGATACTCCTAATGTTTTGTTTTTGGGTTTTTTTGTTAAAGATTTTGAATGTTCATGGAATGTGATGGAGAATTATACATTTCCATACCATAGTAAACTGTTTGGAGCATGATGGTGAAGGGATCAAAATAAGTTTATATATATATATTATGTTTAGGTGGAAGATACTTCGAATGTTTTGTTTTTGGGTTCTTTTGTTAAAGATTTTGAATGTTCATGGAATGTGTTGGAGAATTAGAATTATACATTTCCATACCATTGTAAAGTGTTTGGAGCATGATGGTGAAGGGAATGAAGATAGAGGGTAAATGGAATATTTGTTATATATTAGTTTTGAAGAATTGTTTGAGAAAAGTGTATTTTATTTATTTATTTTTTTACATTCATATATATATATATATTTAATTTTAATTTCAATATATTAAAAATAGAGATTTGAATACAAATACATTTTAATATTATTTTAATTTTAATATTATTTTAATCAAGTAATAAGTATGTTTGTACAACCTTGTAAATCCAAATTAAATTAATGAAAATCAAGTTTTATAAATATATAAAATATATATAGCAACATAACATATATAGGAATACAAAATGGTTAGAATATTGGTAATTTATTTCATAACAAAAATGTAAATTCTTAAATTACATTTTATAATGATGGCCACAAAATATAAGCAAAAATTCTAAAATGCAGTAACCATTTTGAAAATAAGTTTATATATATATATTATGTTTAGGTTGAAGATATTATGGAAACATGGTTTTGAGTTGGAAATTCTAGTCCAAATGTATTTTGATTTCCCTTCATAAATATCGAATGCAAAAAATTTTCTTCTTAGAAAAAATCTATATATATAATGAACATCCATCCTCTATTATAGTTTAGTTTAATTTTTTTTCAATTTTGTAACACTAAGATATTCCACTAAAACCTATGCTAAGTGGTGTTTTCCTTTTTGTGTCTACAAGGGGAATCATCACTTATTATAAAATTGTTCTACATGATCTTTCAAGGTTTGTCTCATTCGCCAGAGGGGATTGGGGCTATAGGACAGGGTGCCAACTCGGATGGAACTATGAGTCTTACTATATCCATGGTTACATCAAGGTGACAAAAAATTTATTATGTCCCCGACTGGGGACATATATAAATCGAGCAGGTGGATTAATTGGTGATGGGGGATTTGGATATTTTTACCTATCCAAGATTTGGACAAAGTTAAAATTAAACTATTAAAACAAGTTCTGAAATCTGTCATATTTGTTGCAAAAATATTGGTTGGACATGGATGATGTCCACCTTGGAAATCCCTCCATAGGAATTGGCGGCATTGTGGACATCATCCTATCTTAATGTCGTGTGTAACACGATAATGTCTATAGTTTTATACGTCAAGTTACATTTATGTGTGGTTAAATTTACGGTGATAATTTCAACGATTTATGTGTGGTCTTTATGTGTGGGGATATTTCACTTTGAACTCAAACTCGAACTTTTCATTCAATCTCCCATCAATATCCAATGCAGGTGATGACATCGAGGGCATTGTCACCTCATGGTTCCTATTTTATAATATGAATGTACTGCTCTTTAATTGTGGATAAGGTTGTCTTATGTATTTAAAAAAAAAAAAAATTATTGAATTTTTTATTAAAATGTGTGTATGTGTGGAAACTAAAATTTTAATTTAATATAGATTTTTATTTTCTTCATATATATATAAAGATCAAATCACAACTTAAACCATGACGATGCATAATTCCTTTTTAAGAAATTTCTAAAATATAAAATTAAATCATTTTTTTCAATCGAAAAAAAGGTTTCTTGCTATTCATAGATTGAATCAAAGAAACTATAAAATTAAATGTCCCTCACACAGATTATCTTCAAACTGCAAACAAAGGGTTCTCACAAACTACTTGTCCCACAATCGATAACAATAATTACAAAATAGGATGATAACAAAAGCATATTTGACCCACCACCGGTTTTACAACACAATCCAAAGGTTTTTTTAATGAACCAAAATGTTCGGAACAACCTTCTAACCGCCAACCAAAAAAGTAAAGCAAATATAAAACATTATTCTATAATATAGGTGATATATATCAACCCTTAGTATATCTGCAAAGTGCCTTCACCAACTAGTAAGTCCTTATTGAATTCCTGGAAGTATACAATGCCTTCATGTAATCCAATGTCCTTCTTAGATAACTGATCATCCTACATATTGAATTCACAGAAAATATGATTGAAATTTGATCAAATGAAATTTTTTCTTGAGATCTATGATCCTATCTTTCTACTGCTCCAAAGCTGAGACCTGTAGCACATGCGTATCCCTAATCCAGTCAATCACCACCCTTGAGTCTCCAAAAATGTGGATGGAAAGAATGCCTTTGGAGAAAACAAAATTGAGCAAGCCCCATAAACTGAGAATTTCTTCATGGGTATTTGACCCCTTCCCACAACCAAACCAAAGAAGAAAATGTGAATCCGGATTCAATTTTAGGTATGCCCCCTCACCGCACATCCCACGTTGAGATGCACCATCGAAGAAACCAGAGGGAGACATATTAGAAGTGATAGGAGGAATCCTATCATGTTTCAACGATGGAATACTAACAAAAGAAGAAGAAGAATATATAAAAAAAAAGATTTGTCCCAACAGAAATCCAAAATATAACTATACATTATAAAAAATAATATGATTATGAATCCTCCAAATGCCCCACATAAAGAACAATGGAAAAGTAGAGACATGTGAACCTTTAACAAACCACTGATGCATGTAAGAATCCAAAGTGGCATAGAAAAAATCTGTCGATGAAAAAATCCCAAGATAAGTGGCCCTCCACAAATCCTATGTAATGTTATAGTTAACCAACAGATGGTCTACTATTTCTGCACTCCGAAAACAAAGGGAGCAAACCATTGGACCGATACCACCCCTCTTATAGTAATTATCACTCGTTAAAACAATGAATCTTAGTAGGAACCTTCCAATCCCAAATATGACTGTCCTAGCAAACAGGATGATATATAGTACACACATAGGAAATAGATTCATAAGCATGCTTACTGGTTACCTTCCCCATCGCAGTGTTCCATGAACATGAAATTTTATCCTCCTTATTCTGCAAAATGATGCCAGCATGTCTCGAGGATACCAGATATCGATTCCAATCATTCACTGCCCGAGAATCAAGGTCAAGGTCCACGACCTTAAGCCAATAATCTCTAACACCAACCAAAAACTCCTTCTTCACATGGTTGAGGAAGAATATGCCCCTGGAGTGCAGTAAATTGAGCATGGAATGAGAAATATAGTAATTAGTACCACCTATAATAGGATCCATGCCAACTCAAACCTGAAATCCATCACCAACTTGCAAATCCAACCAACGGTTTAAATCATCAAAAAATTTCGACAGCCCATGCCAAGTATTTGAGGCCCCAATGCACTTTTTATTCTCCTTCCATATCCATGCATAAATTGAGAGGTTCTTAATATATTTACCCCTAATGATATCGCCCCACAATCCCGAATCCATAAGCCCGCGCCATAATCTCTTTAAGAATAAGGCTCGTCAGATCCACTGGATATTTTTAATACCCCACCCCCAAGGGATTTAGGGAAAGCAATGGAATTCCACGCAGTAAGATGTCTGCTAGACCTTGACTGTGTACCAGACCAAAGAAAATAAAAAATAATCTGTCCAAGGAGAAACAAAATTTTCTTCAGGACTTTTGTGAGAGTGAGCCAAAAAAAAAGAAATGCCATTAAGTACGGGATTGATAAGAGTAATATGGCCCCCTAGTGATAATATTTGATTGCACCAATCCTTAATAATTTTCTCCACCTTCTTATTGATACAAAGCCAATCATTAATGAGATGTCCATTCGGATTTATGAAATAACCCAAATACTCCAGTCCGCAAACAAGCTCCAACTGTTCAAAGGGAAGACTGGATTGAAGTGAAACCATCTCCGAGCTATCTATATCATGCCAATACATATTAGAATTTGGGAGAATAATCACCATACCAGAGGCAAGACAGAATCGATCAAGGATCTCTTTGAAAACATGCCACTCTCGCATATGACCAATGCCAAATATTAATACATCATCCACAAATAGCAAGTGGGTATGTACTGCAATGGAGACACCTTAATTCCCTTGATCTTTCCCTCCAATTTTTCTTGTCCAATCAACCTGCTCAAACCCTCAATTACCAGAAGGAACAAGAGTGGAGATAATGGGAAGCTCTTCCATAAACCACGAGAGCTGATAAAAAAATAAGTAATATTGCCATTAATCAGAATAGAAAACTTCACTGAAGAAACACAACCCATAATCCACTAGATGACCTTAAAGATCAAACCTGCATTAATAAGGATTAAATGCAAAAAGGACTAGTCTATCATATCATATGCCTTAACAAGATCGAGCTTTAGAACCATCAATTTTGATGTGCTTGACCTTCATCGAATGGATAATGTCCTGATCAACCCTAAACGTATAAAAAATATTCCTTTGGTGAAGGGTGATAATCCTAAAAAGTTAGAAGATTTGAAATATTTGGGATAAGTGCCACAAAGGTAGGGTTTACCACACCCGAAACAATACCCATGCACCTAGCTTCATCAACCAATCCAACCAATTCAGGCCCCATCAGATAAAAAAACTGCAGATAAAATTCAAATGACCATCCGTCAGGTCCAGGAATCTTGTCCTTTTCCATCTTCTTCAAAATAATTTCAACCTCCAGAACAGTAACCGGACACCCAATCTCCACATGATCCTCCCCCAAAAATATGTGAGGCATCACATGAATCACATAAAGATGAGCATTAAGGTTATTGAGCATGGGTTTCTCAAAAATATTTCCAAAGTAACATGAGACAACTTGCTCTATGGCAGGTTGAGAGGTATGTATAATACCCTCTTGGTCCTTAACCATCCAAATCACATTATTCCTCTGCCTCTGATTAGCATAAGTATGAAAAAAATTTGTATTTCGATCCCCCAAAGAAATCCACAAAGACCTGCTATTAAGTCACCAATAATCCTCTTCAGCCTAAAGCAACGTTGTTCTTTCATTCACCAAAATTTTAATAGTATCACATTCCATCCTTGAGATACATCTCGACACTACTGAAGAATGATAACCAACAATCTATGCCTCAAACCGAAGTAGAGCTTGCCTTTACGAAACCTTCTTGTGTTTGATCCAAGTAATAATCAAGTCCTTCAGTGACTGCAAGAATCTATGGAGCCGCGACATCGTCGAATCAGACCCACTAGAGTAGTCAGAAAGCCAGTGAGATCTAAAAATATCATTGAATTCTATTTCTTCCTACCAAACCCTACAATATTTAAAGGGAAACCTGTAAATACATCTGCCTTTATCCAATCTCAAGACAATCAGCCTATGATCAGATAAGGAAGCGGATTCAATCCATGACTTGCAATAATCCAAAGAACCAAGAAATTATTCCTACAAAATATACTTGTCCAAACACTTCTCGACAACATCCCCCTCAATCCGACCATTACTCCATGTAGGAGCAATAAGAGACAGTTCAATATCGACCAAACCATGGTTAGTGATGTAATTCTTTAACCAAGAATGCACAGGATCTATCCTAGCAAATAGGCCCCAAGACTCCCAAGCTGAGGTCATGAAGTTTAAGTCACCTGGAACAATAAGGGATGAGAAATCCAATATTCCACTTAAATCAATCTTATCCCATAAAGCTTTACTATCAGCATCTGGACTATAAAAATTTTAAACACTCAAAGGTAAATCCAAATCCTTAGAGTGACCGATCAAGAGAATGCCCCCAACGGTTTTATAAGGACAAAAATAGAACTTAAAATGGTTCCATGAGATATAAGTCCACCTGAGAGTCCATCGGCATCAATAGAAGAACAATCCCATGAGGGAAGAACCTTCCAAAGAAAATCATGGGCCTTATTACCCAATACCATAGTTTCCTGAAATGGTAAAAGATCCGGAGAAGCAAGCTAGACTAAATGCCCGAGGGCACACAATTTTGGGGATCCCCCCACCCCTCTCACATTCAAATAAAAAATAATCATGAAGGAACCAATAAGACGACAAAATCTACTATTAGAGAATCTGTAAGGATTCATCCTTACATGATTATCATAATTGATAATATATATGTATTTATAATTGAATTGATGATTTTACAATAGGAATGGATGATATTAAATATGGCCTAACAGGAGTAGACATGTCTATTTATAAATAGACGTGTCATTTAATAATTAATAATTAATTATCCTAATCTAATAATAAATACATTTGTAATAACCAATTAGATTTATTACAAGTCATCCTGCTCTGAAAAGATTCGACCACGAATCTTCTACGAGTGTGCTACAGCTGGAATTATTTCCATGAATAACTGTGCCACGGTTTAGCAGTTCATGGAATAATTGGTCACATTTCGATTCAAATCTTAGCATGCTTATGATTCTGTAGATGAACGCATAACAACTAATCAACGTATATTTTGGATCTGCTAATCTGACGATGTTCCTTTGCTCTTCTAATTTTATGTGGATCTTTGATAATTCTGCATGTTTTGATATGGTTTTCTTATCTGTAGAGGCAACTATTAGTAATGTACTTAGTTTTTTTTCTGACAAGTTTGTCATTAGTTGTTCCCTCAGATCCTTTCCATCTTGAGATTCTCGAATATCTTGACTTGTGACAATTTGTAGAACTTTTTCCTTTTCAAGTGTCACCTTATCTTCGAAGTTTCCTTCTTTATTAGGATTAGTTTTTATATTTTCATCATTGTATCTTTCTACAACTTTAATTCTTTCATAATTGTCCTTAATATCGACATCGCTTCTAACAATATTTGGTGTTTTATAATCTATGACATTGACTTCCTTGATTTTTACGACATCGTTATTTTCTTTACAATTGGTATTGACATTGTGATTGTCAATATCATCTTGATATTCCATATCCTTGTCTTCTACCTCTTCTGTTTCATCGTCCTTATCATTGAATTCCTTAACAAGTCCCTATTCTGGAGTTTTACTAGACAATTTTATAAATTTTTCAGCTGGCGTGTTAATGTGCCTTACTTCCCTACCTTGTAAGAAGCCACAATAAACTTCTAGTAGGCGTGCATACTTTTTACTAAATATCGCATTTTGAGGTTTGACGTTGGGATCACATTGGGATTCCTTGTCTTATCCCTCTTGGTGTCTGGTGTCCTGGATCTTTTGTGAGGAGGGATATTAGGAGGCAGTCAGCATGGTTTCCCTTCTTTCCTAGGGGTAGTAGTGACCTTAGATTCTTCCCTACTTGATTACTTATGATTCGTTGTAGTTCGTTGTTCTTCTTTACTTGAGAACTTGGGAGTCGCAGTTGCTTCTTTCATTATGGTCACAATACCTTCTTCTGTGAGTACAGGTGCAGTTCCCAGCTCTACTTGACCTGATAACTCGATAGTCGCAATTTCTTCTTCCATTATGGTTGCGATAGTCCCTTGTTCCTTTTTACTTGGTAATTCGATAGTCACAGTTACTTATTCTATCATGGGTGTAGATCCCAGCTCTTCTTGACCTGAGAACTCAGTAGTCGAAATAGCTTCTTCCTTTATGGTCATAGTCCCTTATTCTATCGTGAGTGTCGATGCAGTTCCTAGCTCTACTTGACCGGATAACTCAAGAACCGCGATGACTTCTTCCTTTCCTTTATTCCTGGCTATTTCTTCTTGGCTCTGATACCACTTGTAAGGATTCATCCTTACATAATTATCATAATTGATAATATATATTTATTTATAATTCAATTGATGATTTTAAAATAGGAATGGACGATATTAAATATGGGCTAACGGGAATAGACATGTTATTTAATAAGTAATAATTAATTATCCTAATATAATAATAAATACATTTGTAATAACCAATTAGGTTTATTACAAGATCAAAAGTATCATACAAACTACCCAATGAATCCCGAAGCTCACCAAAATCCACTGGGGAGAATTCTAGTCCATTATGATTCACCGAATCCCCCAAAAAATCCCCAGCAAGTGCCTTCTTGCACCTGCCCCAATTTTCTTATGAATAGTAACATTAGTATTACCAGTATCCAATGAGCAAGACTCAATGGAATCCTTAGTATATACTAATAAGGGTTCGTGGAGAACCACACCTGTTTCCCCATGCAATCAGACACATAAGTATTCCCAATCCCCAAACTGAGAAGGGAATTTGAGAGTCATTTTTTCAATTAGATATTATTATGGCAAGAGGGGGGAGACACCAGAATCACATCAGCTTGGGAAAACCCCAGACTCGGGCCAACAACATCAACACGACCCACCTTAGAGGGAGGAGTAATAGACTCATCCCTTGATTTGAAATAAATACCACCACTATCAACCTCAACAAGTCTCAACAAATACGTCCCAAATAGGGTACCAAAAAAAGTGGGAAATAAAACTTGTAACTTCCTTGAGAACGAGGCTGAAGCTTCCGGTGGAGGCATTTGAGAAATCTAACAACCTCAAATAGAATCCCCCAATGCTGGAACCCTTAAAGTACTGACTGGTCCCAAACTCAATGGATCTGGAATATGAGTCGAACCATTGAACTGTGAAGAGTGACACTCATGTTTCAGATGTCCCACCTCCCCACATCCATGGCATCGAATGAGGGTTTTTCAATAATACAAAGGTTAACAGATCAATTTATCACCCCACTAGATAGCCAAGACATCTGGAAGCCCGAGCTCAAGATCCATCTCAGTAAGAACCCAAGTAATACGTTTGTCTTCAGAGAAAAGGGATTTTTCATCAAAATAAATGAATCGGCCAACCTTGTTAGAAATAGCCACAAAAATGTCCCGAGACCATAACTCCAATGGAAAACCCTTTAAGAGCATCCAAAAATGATTTCAATGAAATTTATCTGAATTAGGGTTAAACATAGTGTGCCAACGCTTCAGGCAAACGGAGCCCCAACCAACCACCCAAGTATTCTCCAAAATATGATTAGCAAGAGATTCATCCACAATATGAAACACAATCCAGTTATTGACCAACATATGGACCCGAGGGAACTAGTTAAGTATTTTCTTCAGATGTTCCATAACCCAATCCATCAATGCATTATGTCTCGGGGTTGATAAACATATTTTCCCAAAAAGAGCCCTAGCCGAAAGACTAAGGATCATGTCCAACTGCACATATTTCCCAAATGTCGTGAATACCCCTTCACACTAGGGCTTAAGAGCATTCAATGAACGATGTCGGTGAGCCAAATCCCCTCAACTATGAGAGAGTCCACCACCACCGCGAGGGACGCTCGAATGATTTCCAGTTGGAGGTATACCTAAACCATCAGATTCCACCCCGAAATAAAAATAAAATCAATCAAATAAAATCATTTAGAAGTTTGAATCTAACTAAAAAAAATAAACACCATACAATCTTTCAATGGTCCTAATAGTACTGTGCCATTGAAGATTCCATGATTTTAATACCTTCCATTAAAATTTATTGGCTAATATTATCAACTAGCACTATCTGCCTTGCTAGAGTTTTAAATGTTAAGTGAGATAAACCACCCAATCCATTTAATGTTGAATGTTAAGTGAGATAAACCACCCCATCCATTTAATGCTGAGCAATAGGGTGAATATACAATGGAATAAATGCCCCTGGGTAGAAACGCGAAGTTGGGTAACACTTCCATGAGAATCGGGCGCCCGAGAAACATAGCGAAAGCTATTCGACGAATAACCATATTTATTCGGCCGAATAACAGAGCTGTTATTCGGTAGAATAACATTTAATTGTGAACTGTTAAAATTAATGGTGTCCTTGAAATGCATGCGATGCATAGCCGGTCGGTAAATTTAACCGGCGGTACCATGTTTATTCGGCCGAATAATTATTCAGCCGAATAATTGTTTGATCGAATAATTATTCTGCATAAAAGCTCGGCTGTGACCCACATTTTTCAGTTTTGATCTACAGTTGGCCCCAGCAGCTCTGCCAGACCCCGCCTCTATCCCCGTCAGCTACTCAGTCAGACCCCGCTTGTCTCCTCGCCACTTGTCTACACCCGTTTGTCCATGTATGTTGGACCCTATCCACCACCCTGCATTCATCTGATCCGTCGAGACCCTGCGTCTATTTCCCCGCTTGTTGGAACCTGTCCGCCACCCTGCTTCTGTGTTCGTCTGATCCACAACCCTCTAGCCACAAAGATCTTCCACCCTTCTACTTCGTTCTTCCGCTGGTTGCTTGGTTACTACATTCGGGTGTTCCTCCGCCTTGTATTTGGGTGTTTCATCACCCTGCATTCGACGTGGAGATCCGCTGCTCTATTCGGCTATTCCGCCACCTCTTTCGGTTTGCAGGTAAGCTCTCTGTTTTTTGTTGAATTCGTTTATTTTTTTTGTTGATGTTGTTTATATTTTAGTAAGTTGTTTCTAATATTTGCAGGTTTCGGATTGAGTGAATTGTTGTTCGGTTTGGTTTTTTTTTCCGGCTTCGTCATTTAGACATGTATGTTAATTTCCTGTCCATGTAATTTTTAATTTTTAGAGTAAGTCCAATGTATGTCCAATGTAATTTTAGTTTCCTGTCCATGTAATGTTTAATTAGTACAGCGCAATTTAAGTTAATAGTAACCAAAAGCTAATTTAGTAGGATACCAGTGTTGAAATCTTATCTGTAGTTATGCTCTAAATTCAGAACAGATAAAAAGAGTATAAATGTAGTGGATTCCATAGAAGTAATGTTATACTAGTTGTCATGGATATTGTTATGTTTAAGTATCTTACTTATAAGTACTCTATTTCTATTCTACCCATATGATTCAACATCGTAGATACAGAGAACATAGGAAAAAGCTGACTACCATATATACTGTAATAATTAACCAATCTGCTATCATTTTTCAGAGATGACTACCTCACACTTAATTAATCTGCTATCATTTTCAGAGCGATTATAATAATATTTACATTTCCTGCTCAGATTACCCATATAAGGATCATAGTGTAATATGGACACAAAATAAGCACTAATATGAACAACTTTTAGTACAACTATAACACCATATATTATGTATACAACTGAACCAATGGGACTAGTAGTAAGATCAACATATAAGCATAATTAAGAGTTGGTAGCTATAAGATCAATAAGAGCATATAAGTCAATGGACATATACAAACTAAGAGCCTTAAATAACATTATTAGTAATTATACCAATATTGATGTTGTAAGGATTAGCATTGCTCAACTATGCTTGTTATTCGATATAAGACCAATATGTGACATCAAGATCACTAGCTAGTAGTACTGTAATTCATATAATAACTATATACGTAATTAGCTAAGTTCTATCATCCTATGAATACAAGACTCATCTTAACTACCTATGTAAGCTCATATACTAATGGACATACTTCATATATATTTCATAAGCTATGAGCTTTATTTTGACTCTGTAATTCACAGCTCGTTAACTATAATAGCTTCTATAGCTTGCAATGTACTCTGCTTTAATGGGATCCAGACTAGTTAAGTATTGGTTTTGATTGAATATGTTGATATAAGTAAGCTATCATAATCATTGGGCTTTAATAGAGGTTCAAGCTCAATTTTAATATGCATTATAACTCTAATATGGAAAGCATAGAAGTATTGTCATTGGTTACTAATTACACTAGTTATCCAAAGCTCATGAGGTAATGAACTGCTCACATAACTGTCATTTAACCGTAACTAATGGTATTAGTTTATTTAATTGAATTGCGACAGCTTTACCAGCTTAGTCACATCATCATGCTTAACTTATGATTAACATTTTTTAGTGTGTTATGTTATAGCTATAGTATCCCATAGATATGAGTAAGCTTTGAACTATCATATATTATGGTAATTCTTAATCTTTGTTGTAATCATATTAGTCTTTATTAGAGGTCTAATTTATGAGCTATTATGGCTAGGTTGTTCCTATATAATTTTTTCTACATGTTTCAAAGTTAGTACATTATGACCATGTTTAGATTAAAATTTAAGAAATGTCAGATTTAAACTCCTTATTATATTGAAATAATATCTAGTTCTATTTGTGGTAGCCAATATAACAATTAAACTTAGTTTTCTAAATTATTTCAATGAGCCAAAAAAAACACAAAACAAAGTAGTGAGTGAAGAGTTCATGAACTCTGTCCATGGACAGAGTCCATGAACTCTGTCCATATGTTCATGAACTCTGTCCATATGTCAATTTGCATAAATAATCTATGTGTATGTTTATTTATATGTTTACTTTCGATTGTTTCATAATGGGATTTAGAGGAAGAGAAATTGTTAAAAATGAATCTTTGTTTTGAAGTCAACCGTCACAAGTTTTTGGGTTTATAATTATCAAACTAGTTTATTTAGTCAAACTTATTACCTTACAAGAAAGATTATGAAAAATGAAATTGTAATATTTAAACAAGGTACAATTATCAAACTAGTTTATTTAGTCAAACTTATTACCTTTCTTCTTTGCATTGACTTAGCCACTTTTAATTCACTAATTGTAAAATAGCTAATAAGTGTTGGCCAGGCTGAAACTCAAGACTGCTGGCAACACTCCTACTGAATTGAGAAACTAATTGAGGGAAAACGATGGTCTTGAGTTTTAGCCTAACAAAGGTGACGATTCATGGTATTATGTTTTCCTTAGGTTGCAACATGGCAAACTCGGGAAACATAATACCATGAATCACCACCGTTGCTAGGATGAACACTTGTTATCTTCCGTGAGATAGAGTTCATGAACTCTGTCCTCATGAACAGTTTTGTTTGATGTTGATATGTACAGGTATGTAGAAAAAATTTAATATTTTGAAAAAATAGTTATTGTAAGTGGTTTACTTCATTCAATCACTTAATGAAAATATATTGTACAATCTAAGCTCTCATTGTGTCTAGATATTTTTGCTTCTGTGTTCATTGAAAAATAGGACTTTTTTTAAGTAAAAAGGTACCAATTTAAAATCGAGAACAATTTTTTATGATTTTATAGAATAATGAAAATATTTGTATATATAATTTATGTTTAAATTATTAAAATATCAAATAAGTTATTAATTTAGGATTTAAATTAATATTTAACATGTTCGTGAACTAATTCCTTGACATAAAGAAATGTAACCTTCACTTAATATTTAACCATATTGGTTCCATTCATTTAAAACATCGAAAACACTTAAAAGATTGACACATTAATTCCTCATACATCCAACAATATTAGCTATACTCATTTTAAAAACTATTAGATGATATTAGGTATATGTAGGTCCTTATTAAAGAACTTAGTTTCTTTAGCAGCTAGGTCTTAGAATTTGTATATATTATGAGTTGATAGCTGTGTAAGTGTAGATATCAAATCAAATGGAAAGAGAGGAGTCTTCGAGGCAAAAGCGTAGGAGGTCATCACATTCTTCGGGAGTAGGTGTCCAAATTGATAATCGAGGGTTGTTGACTTCACCTCGGGATTCAAGCTTATTGTACAATTCACATTCATCTGATCATCAGCGAGGCAATAGGAGTACAGATGGTTCCCCTTTATCTTCTGTGGGAGAATGTCGATCTTGACCTTCTGTCGGTATGAACATCAATCTTTTAATACATGTATAAATTATATTTTTGTGTGTACGCAGTTTGTACATGTTTACACATAACTTTGTTTGTATTTGAAGCAAAGAGGGAGGAAGATCGAGCAAGGGAGACCGACATGGGTGTAGAGCAAGGTCCCCAAGAGGCTCGTCATTCTACACAGGGTGACGAAGGTCGAGCCAGGATGCAATTTGTTGAACTAGCCGAGGGTTGTACACTCATAACAACTTATCCATCTGATTTACCTACGAAGCTTCCATGGGAAAGTGGTCTTTCACAAATGACCATTGAAAGTTGTAAATCTCACCATGACAGGTTGCAATGTGATATTTCTTGTTTGGATCTCCTTCCAGAGAAAAAACAAAGTTTAGAGATGGTTTTGGGATCATTACAAAAATTCATTGAGGTATATGAGGATCTTGGACCAACAACAAATGGTTTTGTTGACTTGATGCGTAGAAGAAGGGCCTAAGTGATGGGTCTAGATAAGTGGGCTGTTGTGAAGGAGAGAGTGACCAAAGAACAGGCCATGGGAATGTTTAACTTAAAAGAGGGCCCAAAGCGAAAAACATTGAAAGTGCAATATTTTAAGCAGCCTCATCTTGCACATCATTTATATGATCGGTTCCTTGCAGCCTATGGTCAGTTGCCATGGAATGATGAGGTTTCTAATTATTTTGCCATATTTTTTTATGTCGAGTTTTTTTTAGATATGAAGCCAGACTATACTGATATTCATTCTGACTTTTAAGGAGTTGGAAAGGGGTGAATATACGATAGAAAATGTGCTCTTAAAGATCCCACTACTCTTTGACCTCCACCTCATATATCTCACCCACCTAGGCTTGTGACTTACAAATCGGAGATGGAGCCCACATCAAAATGTGGGACAACTACAAGGCATGCTGTTGATGAAGGTTTAACTTCGACATTTGTAGGAGTTGATGTGGGATTAAGTCGAGAGAGGGCTCGAGCCACTATTCGACAGAATTTTGTTTACAAAATGAATGAAGAGTTATATGGAATGAGTATTGAAGATCTCAAGGCTTATGCTAAGGTTTGTCGTGATATAGCTTCGGATGTTCTGTCCAATGACACATCGAGTTTAGGAGAGGTTTGTGTACTTTCAATCTATTTACTTTTTTTATTCATTTTGAATTGAACTTTTTGTTACATTATATCTATGTATGATATTATGCATGTTTTGATGTATAGTAATAAATACATTACGTAAATGTTTATTGGTTGCATTTTTCTAAAATGTTGAATGAACATAATTTTCGAGTCTCCACTAGTGAAAATGTAGAAGAGCATCTTCGAGAGGTATATTTATTAATTACATATTTATATTTATGTTTGAAAGATATTTTATTATTATTTTTTTTAATTTAACTATGTATCTTATTGTTAATTTTACTTATCCATGCAGGTTACTTTAGATTCGAACTTTTTAGATGATTTTCCATCTCTTGTGAGCTAACGATTTTAATTTTTTTGTTTCGGTTTTAAGTTAATTACTTAATTTTAGTTTTTTTGCTTGCACTATGTTTTATTTATTAACAAAATTTAAATTTTAGGGAAGAGAACATATGGAAATTGGCGATGAAGATATAGGTTCATTGTTGGATGTGGATATTGGCACCGAGGTAATTTTGTTCATAATTGAACTGTTCTCTGATATATAAGTTTAATATTATAATTTTTTGAATTTAGTTTTAAATAGTTTAAATAATTTATGAGATTCATAAATTGTTTTTATACATATTGCAGCTTGGGTCTCTTTGATCTCTTTGAGGCAAAGGGAAGACTCCAGTGGAGGGTTCTCTTCGATCTATTCAAGGCAAAGGGAAGGCTCCAGTGGAGGATAGTGGTGGACTTGCATTTAGAGAATTTGAGGCAATTTTGTTAATAATTGAATTGTTCTTTGATATAAGTTTAATATTGTAATGTTTGATATTTATAATCTGTTTTTATACATGTTGCAGGTTGGGTCGAGTCCAAGGGAAGACCCTAGTGGAGGATAGTGGTGGACTTCCATTTAGAGAATGATTTATATTGCTATTTTTTTGTTGATATATATATTGTAGTTTTGAACATCGAGGAGATTTATTTTTGGATTATACATATGTACATTGAACTCACATGTTCATGAATGTTTTTTTTTTTTATTATATACATGTACATTGAACTTACATATTCTGTGTGGTAAATGTTTAGAATATGTTTTTGCATGCTTATGAATGTATGTATTATTAAATTTATGTATGTATGTAGATGTAAAATATTTTCAGTGTTGAGATGTAAATAATGATAGGAATGTTAGGAATGTTAGGGATGAATGTTAGGAAGTTTTGATAGGAATGTTAAGAATGAATGTTAGGAAGTTTTGATAGGTGCAATCTAATGTTAGGAATGTTAGGGATGAATGTTAGGAAGTTTTGATAGGAATGTTAAGAATGAATGTTGGGTTCATGTTAAGAATGAATGTTATGAAGTTTTGATAGGTGCAATCTAATGTCAGGAATGTTAAGAATGAATGTTAGGAATGTTAAGAATAAATGTTAGGAAGTCTAGATAGAATTATGAATGTTATGAATGTTAAGAATGAATGTTAGGTTTAAGTTAAGAATGAATGTTAGGAAGTTTTAATAGGAATGTTAGGAATGTTAAGAATGAATGTTAGGCCGTTTTGATGGGTGCAATCTAATGTCATGAATATTTGTAATGTTAAGAATGAATGTTAGGAATATTAAGAATGGATGTTAAAAATGAATGTTATGAAGTTTTGATAGGATAAGAAGTTTTTATAGGAATGTTAAGAATGAATGTTAGGAAGTTTTGATAAGAATGTCAGGAATGTTAAGAATGAATGTTAGGTTCAAATTAAGAATGAATGTTAGTAAGTTTTGATAGGTGCAATCTAATGTTAGGAATGTTAAGAATGAATGTTAGGAATGTTAAGAATGGATGTTAAGAATGAATGTTAGGAAGTTTTGATAGGAATGTTAAGAGTGAATATTAGGAAGTTTTGATAGGTGCAATCTTATGTTATGAATGTTTGGAATGTTAAGAATGAATGTTATGAATGTTAAGAATGGATGTTAAGAATGAATGTTATGAAGTTTTCATAGGATAGGAAGTTTTCATAGGAATGTTAGGAATGTTAAGAATAAATGTTAGGAAGTTTTGATAGGAATGATACGAATGTTAAGAATGAATGTTAGGTTCAAGTTTTGATAGGAATGTTATGAATTTTTTATAGGAATGTTAGGAAAGTTAAAAATGAATGTTAGGAAGTTTTGATAGGTGCAATCTAATGTTATGAATGTTAAGAATGAATGTTTGTTTGATATATATGATCTTGGTTTCAACATAAAACTTGAATTTCAAATAAATGATAAATTGAAATTTATATAAATGATTCATATTTTCAATTTGTAACTAATGATTCATATTTTCAATGTTCAAGTAAATTTTGTTAGTTGGTAAACTATAGATGCTGCTGAAATCATGGCAAATTGGGATTTAACGATTTTTTGTTTTTTAATTATAAACAAATATTACAGGATTGTGAAGCTTATGCTAAATTAGAGAAATGATTTTAGACAACAATTTGATGAATTTTCATCGATTTGTTGTAAATAATCATTGCTCTAATTTAGCATAAGCTTCACAATCCTGGAATCCTTGCATGTGATTAAAAATCAAATTATCGTTATCTCCATTTACCATGATTTCAATTATGTGAATTTACACAAGTGATATTCTAAAAAACTCATGGATCATATTTATATGAATTTTTCATCCCACCACAAAACTAGTAATGGATCAACCCATCTAATGGATCAAGAATAATAATTTCTCATTTATTAAGTACATTAGAGAAGCATGAAATGGATCAAATTAATACAAAATCTAGTAGGTTTCTCGGTGATTCCTCACTTACATCATTCAGTCAAAAGTAAATATTCAGGACGGAGTGTGGGGACAGCCACATCCGTTATCTCATCCCTTAAGTGGTCTAATAGACATATGGAGACCCGATTAAAGTACTTTACACATAATTTAAAACGAAATTACACAATAAAGACAACATTTCATATAGTTGAACTACAACATTTTTCAACTTCTTCCAATTTTTATTAAAGTTTTCATTATCAAATAATTTCCGAATTCATTTCAGCATACTAAAATACAATCATTTAAACTATTATTCTAGTTCTCATTCAAGATCATAGTCATAGTTCAAAGAAAAAAATATATTGTACACAACATTTGACATGGACAAAAACATCAATCAATTCATTTTTGATATAGTTAAAAATATCGCAATGGAATGTCATCCTCAATTATCCGTTCATAGTCATATTTGGACAGTTTCCATTTTTTAGTTTTTAACTGTTTTTTCGATGGAACTTGTATCAATTTTATTTGAGATGCACATACTAAATGACTATATTGACAACATATAACATCAGGTTCATAATCCTGAAAGTAGACATAATTTCAGTCATATGGGTGTGCTAAAAAAAATATCCTTTTAAAATGATGGATCCTCTCTCATATGTATATCCGTTGTCATTGTAGTCCTCCAATAACTTCATCTTTCCATCAGTGCATCACATCAAATAATACTTCACATTTTCATTGTTGTCTAAATGTGCAATCAAAACGAAAACATCCCCTATGCAAATTACAATTGGCGTTTGGGTTTTTAAATCAATTAAATTGACTATACACATAAGGTGATGGATAGGAATGAACAATCAACAAAAAAGTTGTAAGATCATTACCTTCTCTAACAGGATCTGAAATTCTATCGCCATCAGATGATATTTTTATTTTTTCTAATTTTAATTATTCTACGCTTGCTAGTGCCATTTTCCCCTTAGGATTAATCTCTGTGTGTTTCCAATGTTTTACGTAGTTGTTCGTTATGTTTTCACAAACTTCTGTAGATTCAAGATTTTCATTGCAAATATGACAAAAGCATGATTGCTTTCTACTGTCAAATGCAAACACGTTTTGGAAGGATTTTGTTTGAATAGAGTGAAAATATTTAGCCCCATGTATGGTGCTAGCGTCATATGGTATTGATATATTTATATATTGGACTCCAACAAGCCAAAAAAACCTACACAATAAATGATAAATCACAAATGACAAATTTTGATGTTAGTGTACATATACTTAAATGTTTGTGTACATTTTTTTAAATTGACAATTAATATAAATTAAAAAAATCGTGTACATACATGTGCACATCTTTAGATTGTTGATTATAATTATGGCTTAGATGTAATTTACACCATTGGACAACCTTTGCAGCTGAATGAAATTGTGCATAAGAATGGTTCATTTGCCATCTTCAAAGTGTTCTTTTTACGCATGCTCCTGCACCATCATGTTCACCTTTTCCATGTCCAATTTCAAAAAAATTCTAGCGATGTTTAATGTTCAATGTTTTATGAAGTCAACATAACCAATAAAATTATCGTGAATATTTAAATTGTACCGCACATCCATCCAACCATATCCAATGTTCATTGCATTTAACTTCACGTCTTTTTAGTGAATCGTAGAAAATATTTTCAATACAATGCTGAACAAAATGTGTATCGTATGTACGATCATCGCTGATATAAAAGTGATATTCTTTAATCACATTTTGATTGTCACACGTGCTTTCAATGCCATGGAAAAAAATCAAAACTTGGTCACAATGATAGTATTCACTTTGTATCTCTTTTTGTGCAACAAATGTGTAGTTTTCTGCAAAATCAACCACTGACAAAATTGTTTATGGTGAAAAAATTTCACGAGACTGTTTGAATTGAAGGTCTTGCCATCGTGCTCTATGTGAATGCTTGGTGTATTTATAAATTTCACTTTCAAATTTCTTGAGAAAATCTATCATGCATATTTTATCTTCTCGCAATTAAATTCTTTTGGAATGTTCATCACAAGAACTTGTAGCATAATTGTTATCTTCTCCAATTAACGGTTACATTTGACAGCGACAGATCATTATCGATAGGATATTTATTGTGAAATAAAACCAGATTTCCACAACGATGACAATGTTTTCCATTGACATATTTCTTATTATAAAATACTTCATCATGATCTCTCTCACATAGAGTTTGAGATATGAATTCACGTATTATGGGTGGAGGTGGTGAATTTGTCCAAAACATTTTACCAAATTCAAGAAACATGTCGAAATATAATTGAAATTGCACATGATAACAGCAAAAACATGTGTCACGTATAGTAATAGGTCTAACATACCATGGTTGTTGTTGCACAAATATAGTGATTGGCACATTAATTCCACGATGATCCTCCTTGAATTTATTGAACAATTGTACTTGTGTCATTTCCATTATATGTTTTGGACTGCTTTCATATACACTTCGTGATACTCTTTGTCGTATCACATCCCTTGAAATTGGTGAAACTCGAGCACGTGCCAACCAATATTTCCGTACAATATCTTTAACACTTGCTCCCATTCTATCTTTGTAAGGTTGTCTACAAATAATTGCCCAGCAAGCAAGTTCATCATCTTCATCTATTTGCATTCTGAATTTGCTATGTTTGTATAATGTCTTTCTTGAGGTTCCAACTGCTTTTGCTAGTTGTGTTGTCAAACGATTTTGTTAGGAACCCATGTCTTTACTTTGTTAGTATATTGTTGTTGGACGCATATGGATGTTAGGAACCCATGTCTTTACTTTATTAGTATATTGTTTTTGGACGCATATGCTTTGTAAGTCATCCCGTAGTATTTGTTGATCCATAGTTTATATTAGCCCATAGTATTGGACGCATATGCTTTGTAAGTTGTCCCATAGTATTATATGTCCCATGGTTTTGACTCATAGTATTGGCGCCTAGACTTAGCCCATGGTTTGTATTGACACATAGTATTGACCCACGGTATTATATAAGTGTGTGTTGAGGCCTATGAAGGCACCGTAAAGTTAATTGTATTAAGCTTGCTCAAAGGAGGTTGCCCCCTCGAAGTGGCCCGTGATCAATATAAAAGTGATTCTGAGTTCTATTATTTCTGATATCTTGTGTATTTGCATTAATTAATTATTGCAGGTTCTTCACATCTGGTATCAGAGCACTTTCTTGGGCTCGTTGGGTGGAGTTTTTGCCAATTTTTTTTTTCGCATCTGTTGCAGCTTCAGATTTGGGAATAATCCCTATCCGCTTAACTATGGGAAGTACTTGGGAATAATCCCTAAAACTCATTGTGAGGAGTACCACAGGAACCCCAAAGTAACTGGCCCATTGAGAGGACCTGCCAGCGAAAAGGGCAACGACCCCTACCTGATTGACTAGTTCCCACCTGTGAGGTAAACCAAGAGTTGTCGTTTGTGGCAAAGCGGTTATCAGTTTTACCTGAGCCGTGGAGTGAGGGGTACTGCCCCAATACACAAGCCGTCAAACAGCATTGGTGGTCGAGTGAAACACCTAAATTGTTAGGAAGCCGTACATACCTGGGGTCCATATCTATTTTTAGTTGAATTGTTTCCGATCACTTCCGCTCCAGATCCATCCGTTTCAGATCTATTCTGAAAGTCGTTCCAAATCCAGTCGTCGTTTCAGATCCAGCCATTTTTTATCCATTCCGCGCCATTATAGATCCATATGTTGCGGATCCCTTCCGTGCCACTGTTGCCGATCCATTTCTGGTAAAAAAAAATCTGCTTTTCGGCCATATCTCCCTTGTTTCAACTCTGTTTTCCTTGAAACTTCACTGACATCCCTGCAATCTCATTCTGCATATTTCATTCCTGAAGACCCTATCCCAAATTCCACTTCCCAAGACCAGAAATCTCACACTTGTCTATTTTTAGGGTTCGCCATAACTTCTTCAATTTTCACCTAATTGCCTTGAAATTTTACCATAGAGTTTCTGCTTCTGAAATCCCCATTTTTTGCTTCCTTGCCCCTCAGAAAGTGTCGAAAACCTATTCAAACCTCAATTACCCCTCCGAGTTTTTTCCAAATCCAAATTTTTCCTTACTAAATAAGCTTGTGTTTGTGTTTTTCTATCCATTCCCCCCCCCCCCCACAAAAAAAAAAAAAGAATTACTAGTTATGGTTGTCACTCGCACAGGAGCAAACACCATGGAAGAAGCACTTGCAGCCATCCAAACCAAACTCCAAGATCTGGATGAAAAATTTCTCAGCCTCCATCTTTAGCATTCAGCCATGAACAATAACCGACAGCCAGAATCTTTTGCAGCCACCGGGTTCTCTTCTTCCAGCAATTTTCGTGGGCCGAAGCTTGATTTTCCTCGCTTCAATGGTACTGATCCGACTGGATGGATATACCAAGCAGAACAATATTTCAGCCTGCACAATACTTTTGATGTCCAGAAAGTTCCACTTACATCCTTTCATTTGGAACAGGAAGCCCTTCAATGGTACCGTTGGTACATCAAAACTCATCCCGAGCCAAAATCGACAGATTTTTGCCAACTCCTTTTGCCAGGATTTGGTCCTAGTGCTTTTGACGACTTCACCGGAGCACTCACTAAACTTCACCAAACTGGCACAGTGAGAGAGTATCAGACGGAATTTGAGAAACTAGCCAATCACATAGAAGGATTGTCTGATGAATTCTACAGGAGTTGTTTTATCAGTGGTCTCAAGGATGAAATCCACTCAGAGGTCAAAATGTTTTGTCCCAACACAATGATGGAAGTCCTAGGGTTGGCTAAGCTGGCCGAGGAGAAGATCGCAGCTCAACAACGCTCCAAACCCACCTTTGTTCCCTTCAGAAATATGGGTTCCCAACGACCTCCCATCACGCCCTGCTCCTCAACCAACTCCTATCGAGCAATTGTCTGAAACAGAGATGCAGGCAAGCCGAGAAAAAGGGCTTTGTTATAATTGTGATGAGAAATTCACTCGGGGACATAGATGTGTTCAACAAAAGCTCTATCTCTTGGATGTGGAATCTCTGCCTACCTCATAACTTGATGAAGAAGCTCCAGATACAGTAGATGATCAGGTCGACATTCAACACCCGCCTGTTGACACCCCATCTCAGGACGACCCACCCGAGATCTCTCTCCATGCTGTAACTAGCGTCACCACCCCACAAACACTGCGAGTCAGGGGATACTTCAAGAAGCTCCCTCTTACCATACTCATTGATTCTGGTAGCACTCATAACTTCATTGATCCTCGGATTACCAAACAGGCTGATTGTTTTGTCCATCCTTGCTCCAACTTTGAAGTCATGGTTGCCAATGGGGGCACCTTACCTTACAAGGGGAAGTGTCACAATGTGCGTATCTCTATGGAAGATTATAACCTGCGCTCGCACATGTTTGCCTTGTCCTTAGGCGGATGTGATGTGGTTTTGGGCGTTCAATGGTTACACAGACTTGGCCCCATCTTATGGGATTTTGCTGAACTTTGGATGCATTTTTCAGTCAATGGGGCACAACACAAATTTATGGGCTTACAACCAGGGTATCCCTGCATCATCAGTTCACATCGCCTGGAAAAAATACTAAAGAAGAATTCACATGGTTTCATCGCTCAGCTCCATTCCATTCAGATACACCTAGCAACAGTCTCCACTACTTCCTTGGATAGATATGCAGGTGTCTTTGCTGAACCAATGAGCTTGTTGCCTTCAAGAGACCTTTTCGGTAAGAATTTATCCGCATCTACCTATCAGCAGGAAATGATAACTATTTTGCATACAGTACAGAAGTAGCAGCCATCCCTATTGGGGAATTATGTATGCATCAAGACTGATCTCCAGAGTCTAGAAACTTTCCTGGAACAACGGGTCTCCTCCCCAACACACCTGACATGGGTTATCCAACTCATGGGTTATGACTATGCGACCACTTACCAGAAGGGTAAGGACAATATGGTGGAAGATGCTCCTCCTGGCACATTTGATGACCCAGTTTCTCTTACAGCTATTTCTCTGCTTGTTCCAAATTGGTTGCAATCTGTTCAACGGGGCTATCTCTTCTATGAACTCCATGCTTCTTCATCAGTAGGGCACTCTGGGTTCCTCAAAACGTATGACCAGGAACAATGTAACTTCTTTTGGCAGGGACTCAAAATGACAATTCAACAGATGGTGGTTGACTGTGATACTTTCCAGGTCAACAAGGGTGAAACGACCCTCCTTTCGGGATTGCTCAAACCTTTACCCATCCCTCCACAGATTTGGACAACTATTTCTATGGATTTCCTAGAAGCGCTCCAGTGGTATAGTACCACATCTCAAAGGACACCATATGAAGCAGTCTTTGGACAGGCACCACCAGTTCTTCTTCCATACACCTTCAGCAGCTCCCCAGTTCAGGCAATTGACTCAATTCTTCAAAAACCGTGATCATCTTCTTCTCATTCTGCAGGACAATTTTCACATGGCAAGAATTCGACTAAAACAACAAGCTGATCAGCACCATTCTGAGCGCACTTTTCACACCGCTGATATGGTTCTTCTTCGTCTACAGCCTTCCATGCAATCCTCCCTGAAACTCCAAAGGTTCCAGTGGCTCGGAATGTAACACGATGATGCTACAGGGGACCCAGTCCTTCAGATTCTGCATCAATTTCCACATCTACAGCTTTGAGGACAAAGCTTTTTCTAAGGGAGAGGGGATGCTAGGAACCCATGTCTTTAATTTGTTAGTATATTGTTGTTGGATGCATATGGATGTTAGGAACCCATGTCTTTACTTTGTTAGTATATTGTTGTTGGACGCATATGCTTTGTAAGTCATCCCGTAGTATTTGTTGATCCATAGTTTATATTAGCCCATAGTATTGGATGCATATGCTTTGTAAGTCGTCCCATAGTATTATATGTCACATGGTTTTGACTCATAGTATTGGCGCCTAGACTTAGCCCATGGTTTGTATTGACACATAGTATTGACCCACGGTATTGGCGCCTAGACTTAGTATATAAGTGTGTGTTGAGGCCTATGAAGGCACCGTGAAGTTAATTGTATTGAGCTTGCTCAAAGGAGGTTGCCCCCTTGAAGTGGCCCGTGATCAATATAAAAGTGATTCTGAGTTCTATTATTTCTGATATCTTGTGTATTTGCATTAATTAATTATTGCAGGTTCTTCACAGATTTTGTCTAGTACTAGCTGACACAATTGCTGTCTGAATTGCTCTACATGCAGCACTGGTATCTTTCTTTTTGGATTTTTCAAATTTTTTTATTGCATCACCTATATTTTCTATCACATTATGTTTCAATTTCGACTCTTTTGTCGCCTTGTGAATACCCAATAATGACGTAGCACCTTCCAACTTCTTGGACATTAATAAACATCTCAAAATTTGTGCTTATCCTGCTATTGAATAATTCTTCAGAATATCATCATAAAATTTTGTAGCACGATATCGTGCAACATGTTTGGGTATTTTTTCTCCATATTTGTTGCAATCAATGCCTTCTAACATTTCATCATCAATGGTGAAAGTACCTATACATCAAGTTAAATTTAATTTAACATATATCCAAAAATACAATTCATTATAAAAAAATGAATTTGAAAAATACATGATATATACATACCAGGTCCAATTTATGGATCTTGAACTTGATCTTCAATATTGACTTCATCGACATTAGCATGGAAATCACTATTTACATCTTCAACAATGGTCTCTTCAACTTCAATTTGTTCTTCTTGTACTCTATTTTCAATTTCCATTTTATCAACATTATCATGTAAATCTGTATTTATATCTTCAATAATTGTCTCTTGCATTTCTGCAAGCCTTTTTTTTTTTGCATGATATCCGAGTTTTTGTTTTTCTCTATTATCGTCATCATCACGTTTACGATCACTTTTTCTTTGACAATTTCTCTTACTGCCCATGATTGTTTAATCTATAGATGATAAATGAAATAATTATCACTTTATAGTAAAAAAAAAAATTAAGATTTAAAAATAGCTACGGAATTTATAAACACATGAACTGAAATTTACTTTACCTTATCAAAATCTTGTAAGAGTCTTTTGAAGAAAAACTCCTTGGAAAGAAATTTCCTTTGAAAAAACACCTTGAAAATAAATCTCCTTTGAAAAAAACCTTCTTGGAAAGAAATAAGAACTCCTTAACAATAAATCTCCTTTGAAAAAACCCATTAGAAAATAATAAGAACACCTTTTAAAAAATATTTTTTATAAAAACCACTAGAAAAAAAAAAACTTCTTTGAAAAAATACCTAGGAAAAAAAAATTCTTTAAAAAAACCACTTTGAAAAATACTTTGGAAAAAAAAAACTCATTTGCAAAAATATCTTTGAAAAAAATTCTTTGAAAAAACCCTTGCAAAGAAATAACTCCTTTGCAAAAATACCTTGGGAAAACAACTCTTTCAAAGAAATAAGAAGGAAGAATACATCTCATTTGCAAAAATACCTTGAAATAAAAGATTCTTTGTAAAAATACCTTGAAAAAAAAACTCTGTAAATGCACCCCTTGGAAAGAAACTTTTTTTGAAAAAACCACTCGGAAAAAATACTTTGTAAAAAAAAAATTCATTTGCAAAAATATCTAGGAAAAAAAATACTTTGAAAAAACCCCTTGCAAATAAATAACTTCTTTGCAAAAATACATTGGAAAAAAACTCTTTGAAAAAAACATTTGCAAAGAAATAAGAAATGAAAAATACCTTGGAAAAAAACTCTTAGAAAAAACCCCTTGCAAAAAAATAACTCCTTTGCAAAAATACCTTGAGAAAACAACTCTTTGAAAAAACCCACTTCAAAGAAATAAAAAGGAAAAATACAACTCCTTTGCAAAAATAACTTAGAATAAAAACTCCTTTGCAAAAATACCTTGGAATAAAAACTCTTTAAATGCACCCCTTGGAAAGAAACCTTCTTTGAAAAAAACACTTGGAAAAATACTTTGTAGAATCAAACTCCTTTGCAAAAATATTTTGGAAAAAAAATACTTTGAAAAAATCCATTGGAAAAAAACTATTTGAAAAAACCCTTTGCAAAGAAATAAGAAGTGCAAAAGTACCTTGGAAAAAAATTGTTAGAAAAAACCCCTAGCAAAGAAATAACTCCTTTGCAAAAATACCTTCGGAAAACAACTCTTTGAAAAAACCTATTTCAAATAATTAAGAAGGAAAAATACAACTCCTTCGCAAAATTAACTTGAAATAAAAACTTCTTTGCAAAAATACATTGGAATAAAAACTCTTTAAATGCACCATTTGGAAAGAAATCTTCGTTGGAAAAAACACTTGGAAAAATACTTTGTAAAAACAAACTCCTTTGCAAAAATATTTTGGAAAAAAAATACTTTGAAAAAACCCATTGCAAAGAAATAACTTCTATGTAAAAATACGTTGAAAAGAAAACTCTTTGAAAAAACCATTTGCAAATAAATAAGAAGGAAAAATACCTTGAAATAAAAACTCATTTGCAAAAATGCCTTAGAAAAAAACTCTTTGAATGTACCCCTTGGAAAGAAATAAGAAGAAAAATACTTTGTAAAAAAAACTCATTTTGCAAAAGAAATCTCCTTTGAAAACCCCTTCAAAAATATTTTGACCAGAAATATGCGAAAATAATGAATCTATTTAGTTTTATTTATACAAGTATAGATAACGTACCTTTTTTTTTTTTTTCTAGCCGACAAAATTTTTTTTGTGTTTGGTTTTTCAGTCGAACAACCTTTGTTGTAACTAACGATTTTGTTATGGAAAAAGGTTATTTGGCTAAATAATCTCTGAGACCTGAAAACTTCACGGTTCTGCACATTTTTCAGGTTTCTCCATTTTCGGAAGGTAAAAACAATCTCTTACACTACAAAGCGACCGTCGGACTTGATACCATTAGTTTCATCATTGAATCTATTTTCCGTATGTATAGATTTTGTTGTATATAGGTGAGATTTGATATTTTTAATTTTTTTTTCTTAACATGTGTCGAGTTTATTTTCATCTCTTTCAAAATGTGGTGAAATGAAAAATCCATAACTTTAAAAATACACCACCAAAAAAATTGAAAAACATATTATTTATTTAATTGGCGTGTCTACTTTAAAAGGATATTCGTAAATTTTTTAGTTTTATAGTCAATTGAGAGAAAAGTTTTGCAACACAAAACATGTTGAAAATCGACAAGGTTTCCCCATTGATTGAATTCAAAAAATATATAATAATTAGTATATATATCCATTGGTTACAAACTTATAGTCATGCAGTAGTATATTGTGTGTAGATTGTCGTAGCATTTTTTTTTTTTTGCAAAAAACAAGTTTAACAATGATTTTATGTTCGCAACAAAACATGGCAATTTTGTAGTTATTTCATTTTATAAAAACACAATGTCAAACACTTACAAAATCGACATATCAAATATCAATTAAAAAAATTGAAAAAATTATGAATAGAAAGCTAACATAATTCTCTAAAAGTTTTCTTTTTAGTGAAAAGTGAAATTCTAAACAAAAATATTACTTTTATTCGCCCAAAGTTGACAAACATGAAAAAATTAGATTTATTTTGTCACAAGACCCCCCAAAATAGACACCCATCTTCATGGATTCACCCCCTCTCTGTCCTTTATCATATAAGTACCTAAGGATGATGAAAAGACATGCCAATTTGCTATACATGCATGGAAAAATCCGATAAGGTCATAAGTTACCAAGATAGGTATATATTTTACTTTTGCAAATATGTCATGGTTTTGGCATTTATCTTCATATACCGGTTACTTTATATTATGTGATTTTCATTGAATGAAACTTATTCGTATTTGTCACACTAAATGCACTAGTTCATGAGATGCCGAATTTGGTCACTGCCTGGGTTTGTGGTATTGTTGTAAAGCACTGGATATTAAACAACAACAAAAAACATGAGATTGTATTCATAACTACTAAAGGTGAAGATTGTCTTCGTAATTGAGTGAGGGCATACAACACTGTCCTTAGCAGACTGCTGCAAAGGAGGCCGATGATAATTAAACATGTCATGTCTACAAGACAAAGGCCATGCTTAGGGTATCCCGTGGTCATGAATCATTTTTCTCCTGTGTAACGATAGTCATGTTCATTAGATTAGACCTTTCTATGAAAGGTTCAGCTGTTTGAAATATGACACATTTAGCCTTATTTTTTTTACACAATAATGTGTGGCAAGAAAGAGAGAATATGAATGTTTTGTTTTTTAGGTTTTCTTCGGTTTTAAGGAAAATGAAACAATTGTACTGTATAGATTGACTTTATGGGGTTTTCCAAATTCAAAATAAATAATTATAAAAAAATATAAAAATTAACTGGTAACTGATGCATGTATAACTTATAGTTGATAGGTGGATAACTGCCACTGATAAAAGCTAGCTGAAGCATCACATGATTACAACTACCTATAGTATTTACAAGTAACTGAAAACTTGCTCATGGCACTTAACTTGTGGTCTATTAATATTCACCAACCAAAAATTAAGTGACTTTGTTAGTATACACATAGTGAGATTCTCTGCACATAAAATTTAATTGTATATATCTAGATATTGTTGACATTGAAATATATTCAATCTCTACGTAATTATATTGTGCGGCCATGATAGTTTCTTTGATCATAAAATTCATTTAGTATTTTGGTTGATGAAAGGACATGACACATTGGTAGATCTTTTTTCTTTTGTAGATATCTTGGGGTTTGGTGTTTATCCTTTTATATAGATTACTCTCTATTATGTTATTTCATGGAAGGTGACTTCTTTCTATTTCTCACAATGAATGAATGTAAGAGATGATGAGATAGATGAATGTGGTCTTTGCTTTTGTAGAGCATTGGATATATAGTCTCTTATACTCTTCTACATAGCAGAACAACAACATGCAGAAATGCAAAATTGTCTTCATAACTACATTAGATGAAGAATTCAAAGATCAAAAGGAACACTTTAACGACACAGAAATTAATTAAGTTGATGTTTAGATATTATCTGATATTTTGAACTTCATTGAGCGGATCAACAAGATTAACCTGAGTGTAACAAGTGTACAGTCGGGATTCATTTTATGGTTGTCGTATCTTGTTATGCTTAAGCATATTGATTATGATTTAAATAAGCTTCATTTAAGTAATGATTAAAAAAAGGGCATGTTTATTAAATAGTATTTGTTTTATGTTTATATTAATTAGTTTAATATTTAGCTTTTGTTTAACAACTAGGTATCTCCACAAAACTAAGTGGTTGGCTGCACTTATCTAAGTTCACCAGACACTTTACTTGTGGTTGTGCTAGTTATATCATTGATCACCATTTGAAACAATATCTTCTAAGCTATAAGTTAGGGAACTCTATAACTTACTTAGTAGGGGCCTACCACAGTGTATTTAATATACTGTTGCACAACAAGCTAATGATAACTTGCAATGTCATGTGTCATGCTTAGGGTTTTAACTCACAACCATAACCTATCTCAATGGTTCTTTACCAACTATATATTTTTATAAACACTCTTCAACCAAATAACTTAGTATATTGCATTATTTTAAAGAGGTTTTTTCCCCAAATCCAGCAATTGAAAATGCATTCTCTCAAATTTCCAATTTCATTATTTCAAAATTGTAATCAATACATGAATTCTAAAATGGATGGATCCAAGTTATCAGAATTACAATTTAAACAATAAATTGACGAGATTGCAAATTTTTTTCACCAAACTACAACCAACGCAGTAAAAAATGAAACAATTTGGTTGTTCAATAGAATAAACCAAATACCAAACAACCACATAATATTGTAATCATCGGATAATAAGCACCATGCAATCTTACAGTTGCAATGATCCAAATAACATCGTCCCATCCAAGAGTACTGTAATATTATTAGGCCATGATATCAATGCTCATCAAAGGCATTAAATGTCCCTCCCTATCCTTTATCATAGAAGTGCTTGGGCTGATGAAAAGGCATGCCACTAGCCCATTAAACATGCACAGAAAAAAAATGATAGATAAGTTACCAAGATACGTATATGTTTTTCTTTTGCAAATATCTCAGGATTTTGGCATTTATCCTTATCCATATTACTCGACATAATGTTATTTCCATGGAATGCAACTTCTTTGTATTTTTCACAATGAATGCATAAGTTGTTATTTTCATGGAATGCAACTTCTTTGTATTTTTCACAATGAATGCACGAGTTGATGAAAAAAGGAACACTTTCCCAACATAGAAATCAATTATACTGTTAGAACACCATTTGATTTTGAACTAATAGCTTCCAGGATAATAGGTTAGGGTACTCTGCAACAGACTGATTGTGGGCCTAAGATAGTTTGCTTAACATACTGCTGGAAAACAGGTTGATGATAATTCAGCATGCGGCTTCTACAAGACAATTGGAAAAGCTTAGGGTATCTCACTTATTATACATGGTCATGAAGCATTTACCTCCTATGATAATGACAGTCACGGTCATCAGATTAGCTCATTCTCTGAAAGGTTCAACTGCTTGAAATATTGCACATTTAGCCTTATCTTTTGATCACAATAATGGTTGGCAAGGAAGAGATATTATGAATGTTTTTTTTTTAAGATTGTGAATGTTGATGTAATATATTGGAGAATCATACATTTCCATACTAATGCAAAGTGTTTGGAGTACGATGGAGCAAGGGAATGCAGATAGAGGCTAAATGGAATATTTGTTTCACAAAAAAATTTGAAGAACTATTTAGGAAAAGTGTATTCTCGTTTTATTTTTACATATGCATGATATATTATTAGCAAACATTTATCTTAATCTCATTAGATTTGAGTTGTAAATTTTAATGTTTTTATCAAATTATTATTATGTTTGTAAAATATTGTAAATCCAAATTAAATTAACAAATATATATAGATATATAGATATATATATATATATATATAAACACAAAATGGTTAGAATATTATTGACTTATTTTTTAACAAAATATGATGGCTTAAATTACATTTTATAATTATAATGATGGCTACAAACCACAAGCAAAATAAGTACAAGAACCATTATCTATTATTTATTGTCATCCACATGTGTGTATTTTGAATATAAGTTTGTATATATTTTAGGTCTAGTTTGAAGACATGATGAAACATGCTTTTGAATGAAAAGACAAGTCAAAGTGTATTTTGATTTCTCTTAAAGATTTATTTTCTTGGAAAAAATGTATATAATAAGAAGTTGTGTGTATTGTATAGAGTGAAGATCCACTCTCAACTGTAATTGAGTGTTTATTTGATCAATTTTGTAAAACTAAGTTGTTCCGCTAAAACCTATGCTAAGTGGTATTTTCCTTTTTAGTGTTTTTTGAAAAAAGTTATCCTTTATTGTAAATTTAGTTTGAGAATTCCCTCCATCTCTAATAGACTTTATTTATTTTGTTTTTTAAACTTAATTTTAGTTTTTTTTATAAAAAAGAATTATGAAAATACTTTATTTTTCTTTGGGAAACCCCTCCACCATCTTAACATTGCGTTATTCCGAGCGGGGCTAAAAACTTCATATTTTATATTGCAAAAGTGAAATCAAATATATATTGTCTATTTTTTTAACTAAAAAAATGTATTTCCTTGAAATTCACATAAAAACTACTTATATGATAACATGATCACAATTTTGGAAAAAGGAAATCATGAACTCGACAAGTGAGGTGGGTAAAACCTGAGTAAAACTTCTTGCTCTGTTCGAAATTTCGCATTGGGAGGAAAACAAGCCCCAATTTTGATCACAAATCGATCCATTGATGGACACGAGGGGGGGATACACCCCCTCCTTCATCACTTTATTCAGTTAACACTCCAATCTAGGCAGCAGCTCGACCAATACCAACATAGTTCAAACGAAGAACTCGACCCCACCATTAGATCTAGGAATGGGAAGGGTAGGAAATGAAGCAAATCAGATTATGGCTCCGGACTCTTATATAAAAGGAAGTGACATAACTCCAGAACAATGTATACCAAAAACACAATACATACCCAGGTATAAATTGACTTCAACCAAAATCAATGCTCATATTCTATGCTCAAGTGATGTAGTTAATGGTAAATTTATGTGAATATGGCTGTCAGAAAAGGCACTAATCTCGTGGATCAAAACATGCTCAAAGCCCAAGGATCATTATAATCTACAACAAGGTTCCAATGGATTTTTTACTATCATTTTTCACCATATGGAGGACATGGACATGGTATTCGAGAGTGGACCATATTTCTTCAACTCGACAAGTTTATACCTGCAATTTTGGATGGCTAATTTTAGCACATAATGGGAAGACCTAACATACACTCTGGTTTGGATCCACTTATATTCACTAACAGCTAAATATTGGGAGCTAGAAACCCTAGAAGGGATAGGAAACACCATTGGGGATTTTTTTCGAACCTTTGAAGCCACTAAAGCAACCAAATATAGCTTATGCAAGAATCTGCATATAGATAAACATAGCACAAGTGCTTTCAGAAGCCATCTTCCTAAGTCATGAGGATACATAATGTAATAAACCCATTGACTATGAGCACTTACCCTTCATATGCCGTAAATGTCACGAACATGGTCACTTATTCAGATACTTCCCTCTGAAAACCAATTTGGTAAGACCTAAGAATCCTACGCAACCAGATGGAGAAGGATTTACTAATGTTCCCATGAAAAAGAGATCAGAACGAAGAACAAAAGGATCTAATCAACAAAATAATATAGAAACTCACAACAACTATGTTATCATGGACACGGATATTAAGCTAAAAGACAACGAGAAGCAAGATACGTCCTTATATAAAGATTCATATGGGGAATACCAAAGAGCTACCTCGATTCTAATCAATCAACCAGAAAACAAGAAAACCAAATTGCATCCCAATGCAACAATGCCTACGAAAATGAAGCAAATGAAAACTTAGGACCATGAAAAACAAGATCTAGAGGAGGAGGAAATGGAATAAAAAGACATAAGAGAATTAAATCTATTGGGAATAGTGGAAGCCTATGATATAAACGACACCAAATCCATACTAAAAAAACAAATGATCCTTCAAAAAGAAGCTTTGTATAAATTTTACCTTAAATTATTAGCAATCCCATCCAAAGGAGGAGGCTCTTCTACACCCTTAGGATTAAAAGTGGCACCACTAAGAGATCCTTCCAAGAATTTGTTGATGTATTTGTAACTTCGAAAGATATTCACTTGTATATTGCATGTATTACATTTGTACTTTATTGTATCCCCAACGGATATGTATTATTCCTCCAATTGGAAGTGTCGTCATTTGTATTTGCAAGTGTCGCAAGTTATATTGTAAGTGTCGTAACTTATATTTGATGGGTTATTAGACCACCTTAGAGGGGTCGGCCCAGTGTGGGTTAAAGGGTTATTAGACCACCCTAGTGGGGTCAGCCCAATGACAAGTGGTAATGGTATATTAGACTCTCCTAAGGGAGGTCGGCCCAGTTAGAGTTAAAGGCAGTTCAAGTCATTGTATAAATAGAGAGTGTGACTCTCTCATTCTATACATTCACTCACTCATCCAACTCGCATAGTTGAGAGAGAGGAGTGCGCACAAGTGGAGGAGGAGTAGCTACTGGAGACATCTATCTTTTGGGTTTGATCTTTGTGATCTTTGTATTGGTGCTCATTCTAGCTCTGAGAAAGTTGCAGGGTTTTTCACCTTCTTGGTTTTCCCCGGTGAAATGCTTTGTGTCTCTTGTCTCTTGTGTTTGATATGTTGTACATGTTTTTCTCTCAGTTAAGATCCTAGATCATATTGAATTAAATGATGAAAAACTAACATGGTATCAGAGCTAGCCTGAAGGAAGTTATTGTATGGCATTTACGACACTTGTTGCACTTGCGAAAAATTGGAAGCTAGGGCTTGATATAGTAAAAACTAGTCATCGTGGAATTTTCGCTATAAATCAGTTTTGGAGAAGGTTCGAGATCTTAAAATTTTACAGGACGAATATGAAATGTTCATGTACCTTGTGTCAGAATATCAGCCTCATATTCATTTTACTTTGTGAGATATGATCCGTACAAGTTAGGGTTTCTGCCTCTTCCAGAATGTAGTCCTAAACAGGTGACGTAGGCACAGAGGTCATATCTCGGGCTAGGAAGTTCCAAATGGAATTCTGTAAAAAGTGTCAGTTAGGGAACGGACTTTAGTTTCATAGGTCCACATTTCAGAGGCTGAAGTTGAAACAGTGACACGTGGCACTCCGTACAAGTTAACTATGTTGTTTCATCCCACAAACAGGTCATGTTGTGACACTTAGCATATCTCTCTCATATAAAATCCATTTGAGGTCAAATCTGTGGGGTTGGAAAGATGACAGGTCAGTCTAGCACAGGCCAAATTTTCAGACCTTGAGGATCCTAAATTTCAGAGATACATCAGAAACAATATGGCATATATTTCTGTCAAAACAGAATTGGATTCTGAGCACTTTCATTCTTGGCTTGTCACTGCTACGAGAGATTAGGGTTTCTGCAAAAGTTGGAATTTTTGGAATCTGAGAGAACGGATGGATGCTCCTCATCAAAATCAAAATTTAGAGACTATTATCAAATTTTTTGGTTGGGTAGAACCCCGGGCTCTATCAAACCCTAGCTCGGTATTTTGACCAGAAAACCAGAAAAACCAGAATTTGACAGAAGTTGCAGATCCGAAACTCATAGGTCAATTTTGAGGGGTCAATTTTTGGAGTTTTCAAAATATGAGCACACTAGCTTGCTCGCCTCAGTCATCTGCATCTCCCTGTCCAAACAAAAGTTTGAAATTCCAAGTTTGTATTTTTAGGGTTTCTTTATCAAACCCTAGACAACTCCAGATCCAGTTTCAGCAAATCAAAGTGCATAGGATTGGGTTAATCATAGAAGAGAATGAATTGGAAACCTACATAAGTGAAGAGATTCCAGTTCCAGAGGGATATGAGGCTAAGGAATTACATAAGAAGACTACAAGCAATCCCGACAGGTATGACTTGAGGAGATACAGGTATGTTTTGAAATTTGTTCATGATTAAGTTTATGATATGTTTGTCTTCACATTATTGAGATTAGTACAATCTTGATTAATTTTAGACTTGTCTTATCACCTTAGTAAAAGTATGAATGCATGATAGAAGACATTCATTGATTAGGGTTATGACACTTATGATTGTACTAATGCACTGTGGTGTTGTATGAGGATGATGTTGTCAGCTAACATGAAAGGTACATCAAGAAAGACAAATCAAGTTCTAGATCAAGAACATATGACCATGGTGACATGAAGACAAAGACTCATCCATAGCCATTGATAAGATAGAAGCTCTACTTACGAGGTATGTATAATTTGGTTCTACAATGCTTAACTTATGAGATATGCAAGTTACTAGCACAAGGTCTCTAAATCATTGAAGAGAACAAAGAAGACATTGTTTGGGTATGTTAGACATAACTAGAAAACATGATAATCCAGGTTTGGGTATGTTAGACATAACTAGAAAACATGATAATCCAGGTATGTTTTTCCTATATCTTGTTAGAATCCTACCTTGTGTTAGGGTCTCATATAAGTATACTTTCGTATGATTGATAATGATTATTCATGAAGTTATAAGTTTGAATAATCATGGGTTTATGCATATTATGCTTCTTACTTTGATTAATGATATAACAAACCAGAAGAGTCCTATGGTCAAATAAGAAAATGCATGAGTAAAAGAAGTCCTCCCTGAAACCTTGAATACTATCGCTTGTGATAAATTACCTATGTATGAAATGACCATAACCATACATGTTTAAGATTATTTAGAATCATAATGTTTTGATAGTATTGAGATTATACTAATGCATGTATGATTATGTATGAGATCTTGAGGATGACACAATGATGACACACTAGTGCACACTTAAGCATGCATAGTGGTCCAGGATGGATATAAGTTCAAAGACAGATAATCCAGGAAGCAAAGATCAAGAGGGAGCACACTCCAGTAGTTCCTGCAAGGAAGCAAAGATCAAGAGGAAGCACACTCCAGTAATTCCTGTAAGGAAGCAAAGATTGAGAAGGAATCCACCCAACAAGCAAACAAAGATAAGTATTTGAATTGTCATTTCTTATTACTTAAATGATTTTGTTCAATCATGTACATACTTATGTTCCTAGATTTAGGATGTATATTATGCATATTAGAAAAGTTGCATTAATGAACAAGATACTACTAATATACAAATAATGGGTAAGTGTCCTATGGTACTATACAACATTCCATTGCTACTTATCTAGAATGAAACTTCTTTGTTGGCATGTTGGGAGTTGTGCACACTCTTAACAATGTTCTGGTAGAGATGGAAGGCATCTAGAAAGTTACGGGATATGGATAAATGTTGTATTTAAGCATTGGCTAAAATAATTGCATGACTGTATGACATATGTCTTTATGTGTAAGAATTTGTTCTAAAATCTATGAGATGTTTCTAATCATGCAATTGAACTTGTCTTGTAGGAAATACCGTGTACCATCACCTACAAGAGAGACTTGTTTCGAAGAACAAGCAATGAAGACTCAAAAAATCCAGAAGACTACATATTAAAGATAATGAAGAATCTGAAGTTCCCAAGATCCGGGATACAGTAATGGTAGGATGCCATGATCGAGGAGTACCAGTCGATCATGGAGAATGATGTTTGGGATGTGGTCCCAAGACCAGTAGGGAAGTCTGTTGTGACTTCCAAGTGGATCTACAAGAGCAAGCATGCTGCAGATGGTAGCATAGAGAAATACAAGGCAAGGGATAGATTATGAAGAGACCTTTGCACCTGTAGCCAGATACACTTCCATATGAACAGTACTTGCTCTGGCTGCAATGATGAAGTGGAAGATACACCAGATGGATGTCAAAACATCTTTCTTGAATGGTGTAGTCGAAGAGGAAGTGTATGTGGAGCAGCCACTCGATTTGGAGACACATGACAGGGAGTCATATGTCTGCAAGTTAGAGAAATCCTTGTATGGCTTGAAACAAGCACCCATGACATGGTACGCCAGGATAGACAGCTTCCTATCCAGTTTGGGCTTTACCAAGAGTAAAGTGGATTCCAACCTTTACTACAAGGTTGAGGAAAAAAATCCAGTGATACTCCTATTGTATGTAGATGACATGTTTGTCACAGGTGAGATTGGATTGATTGTTGGTACAAAGTGGAAGCTTGCTACTGAGTTCGAGATGAAGGACTTGGGTATGATGCATTACTTTCTAGGTATGGAGGTGTGGCAAAGTGCAGATGGAATCTTCCTTGGACAAGGGAAGTATGTAGTAGAGATCCTGAAGCGGTTTGGAATGATGGACTGCAAGGCCATGGCCACACCTATGGCATCGAACCTGAAGCTATTGAGTGATGCTTCATCAGAGTCGGTTGATTCCACGATGTATCGTCAAATGATTGGGTCCTTGATGTACCTAACGAACATGAGACCAGATATTTTCTTTGCGGTGAACACTTTGAGCCGGTTCCTGACAAATCCTAGACATGTTCACCTGATTGCTATAAAGCATATTCTGAGGTATCTGAAGGGTACGATTGATTATGGGCTCAAGTATGATGCAAAACAAAAGTTTGACCTAGAGGGTTATGTTGATTCAAATTGGGTAGGCAGTGCAGCAGATAGGAAGAGCACTTCGGGGTACTGCTTCAGTATGGGATCACGTGTGATCTCTTGGTTTAGCAGGAAGCAATCCTGCGTAGCACTGAGTACAGCCGAAGTAGAGTATGTCGCAGCATGTTCGGCCAGTTGTGAGGCAATATGGATAAGGAAGCTACTAACAGATTTATTTGATCTCCAGTTAGATGCTACTTGTATCTTCTGTGACATCCAGAGTTGTGTGAAGTTGTCAGAGAAACCAGTGTTCCATGACAAGTCTCAAAGCATATCGAGATCAAATACCACTATATCAGGGATATGGTACAGAGAGGAGCAGTGAAGCTCATGTATGTTGCGACAGATGAGCAAATTGCAGATGTGTTGACCAAACCACTAGCCAGAGTGAAGTTCAAGTACTTCAGAGAGAGGCTTGGTGTTCTTCATATAGAAGATACTTCGAGGAGGAAGTAATGGGACACATTTGCAAAATCCATTCCAAGCATGGTGGTAGGAGGATCCTTCCCATGGCTGTGGATGTAAGTGATGTGTGATGAACATCAGGACGATGCTTCGAATGATGCTATGTATGATGATGATCAGGATGATCATGTGTGATGAGAATCACGATGATGCTCCAAATGATATGCATCAGGATGATTCTATGATGATGATCAGGATGATCATGTGATGATGATATGCATCAAGACGATTCTATGATGATGATAAGTATGATCATGTGATGATGATGTGCATCAGGATGATGTACTGTATGATGATCAATATGATCATGAGCATCAGGATGATGCTCCATGCGAAGATGATCAGTATGATCATGAGTATCAGGATGATACTCTGTGTCCATGGATAGGTTGTGCAGAAGCATGTAATCAGTCCTGGAGATCTGGACAAGTTGTGCTAGACATGTAAAAGTCTTGGGATTATCTTTAGAGATCTTGCAGGTCGCAAGACACTCTTTTAAGCTTTTGCTAGACCACATGTAATTAGTTCTGGAGATCTGGACAGGTTTTGCTAGGAACGTAAAAGTCCTGGGATGCTCTTTAGAGATCTTGCAAGTCACAAGACACTCTTTTAAGGTTTTGTGGAGACCACATGTAATCAATCCTGGAGATCCGATAGGTTGAGCAGTAAGCTCGTAATCAGTCTTGGGATGATCTTTAGAGATCTTGCAGGTCGCAAGACACTCTTTTAAGGTTTTGTGGAGATCACATGTAATCATTCTTGGAGATCCGATAGGTTGAGCAGTAAGCTCGTAATCAGTCATGGGATGCTTTTTAGAGATCTTGCAAGTCACAAGACACACTTTTAAGGTTTTGTGGAGGTCACATGTAAAATTCTTGGGAGATCCGATAGATTGAGCAGTAAGCTCATAGTCAATCCTAGGATGCTCTTTCGAGGTTTTGTTGACACACGTAATCATCCCTGAGGATTCCACAGGATAGCTAGCTCACAGAGATGATGACGACCTACAGGAGGCTAGGCCTACATCCAGCATGAAAAAGGGTTGGATCTGTAGAACTTCCTATGACGAGAAGAATTGAGAGATAGCACCAGTGATGAGATGATGAGTACAACAGCAGTGACGATGATGCTCTGTGATCCAGTGACAATGATCCAGCTCCAGTATTGAAGACATGTGCCTATATGTATTGATGACATGTGTTAAGAAAATACCTTCCTAGTTAAGAGGGAGTGTTTATTTATTTGTAACTTCGGAATATATTCACTTGTATATTGTATGTATTACATTTGTACTTTATTGTATCCCCAATGGAGATGTATTATTCCTCCGATTGGAAGTGTCATCATTTGTATTTGCAAGTGTCACAAGTTATATTGTAAGTGTCGTAACTTATATTCGATGGGTTATTAGACCACCTTAGAGGGGTCGGCCCAGTGTGGGTTAAAGGGTTATTAGAACACCCTAGTGGGGTCGGCCCAATGACAAGTGGTAATGGGTTATTAGACTCTCCTAAGGGAGGTCGGTCCAGTTAGAGTTAAAGGAAGGTCAAGTGATTGTATAAATAGAGAGTGTGACTCTCTCATTCTATTCATTCACTCACTCATCCAACTCGCATAGTTGAGAGAGAGGAGTGTGCACAAGTGGAGGAGGAGTTGCTGCTAGAGACATCTATCTTATGGGTTTGATCTTTGTGATCTTTGTATTGGTGCTCATTCTATCTCTAAGGAAGTTGTGTGGTTTTTCACCTTCTTGGTTTTCCCCGATGAAATGCTTTGTGTCTCTTGTCTCTTGTGTTTGATATGTTGTACATGTTGTTCTCTCAGTTAAGATCCTAGATAATATTGAACTAAATGATGAAAAACTAACAACATTTATACAAAGAGGACAAGAAATAAAGGATACCTTTAGTTCAATAGGTGATTAAGGCCATAAGAGATAAACTCATCAAATCAAGGTAGTATGATAGCCTGAATGAGACGTTCCAACCCATATCCTAGTTTCTCAATGGTTGTCATCTCCTAGAACAATAGAGGGTTGAATGCATAATCAAAACAAAGGAAACTAAGGAATAGGTTACATTTGGATAAACCAACAGTTATCATGATACAAGAAACAAAATCTAGCTATGATAAGCTCAATCAAACAGCTTTTCATTGTTGGAAAGGAAGCCAATATTTTGGATCTTTCAATTTATTTATTCTTGTGGTGCGTGGAATCTACATCGATAACTGAATTGAAAGAACCACAAGAAGAATTCCTAGATGAAGAACATGTTAGTTGCACCATGAATACATACAACTAGGTGGATAGAAATTAAGATGTAGATGAAAATATTTTATGCATTATAATGCAAAAAGAGGTGAATTTGAGTAGCCTCCATCCCAATGAAGAGAAGGAGATGAATAAACTCTTCTATATCAAGATCTAGGTTAAGAAGAAAAAGTTGGATGTTCTATTTGATTCTAATTTACGCTCTAACTCCATACTATAGAATTTGGTAAGCAAGATTGGATTGGAGGTTCATGACCATCCTCTCCCATATCCATTGGGGTGGGTAAATAAGGAGGCGATGTTGAGGCTCAAATTTGCTATAAGTGCAAATTATATTGATGAAGTGGAGGTGTATTTAGTACCACTTGATGTGTGTAGTGTAATGTTTGGAAGCCTCTACATGTACATGAGGGATGCAAACTTCATGAGGATCTCAAACCAATATCATTTAATCAAGGATGGGAATTCCTTGGTCATCAATGCACAAAAAGATAAATCCAATATATCTCTAGTAAGTTATAACCAATACAAGAAACTTATAAGTTCAAGTAGGAAGTTTGTATTGCTTTTCTTAAGGAAGATTCATCCCAGAGATGAATTAGTGAAAGTAGAGAAATTTATAGAGGGATGTACTAAAGAGCATAAACATCAGTTAGAGGAGCTATTGAAAGCATGTAAATAAGTGTTCCAAGAGTCTAAATGGTTAACACCTAAGAAGAAAGTGGAGCATGAGATACAGGTTTTGTCTAACTCCCAATTGACAAACATTGGGTTGTACAAACAATCCATCCTAAAGGAAGATGAAGTGAAGTAAGAATTGTAAAAACTATTGGAGCATGGACTAAATCAATAAAAAACCTCACCTTGTGGGTATCATTGTAGTACCCAAGAAAGATGGGACTTGGAGAATGTGTATTGAATACAAAGCTTTGAATAAGGTCACCCTCAAGAATCAATACCATTTTCCCAATATAGATGACTTGCTAGATCAATTGTAGCATGTCAAGTACTTCCCTAAGATGGATCTAAAATCAAGATACCATAAAGTACAAGTTAAAGAAGAAGACACCTAGAAATTAGACTTCAAGACAAGGCAAGATTTATGTGAATGGTTGGTAATGCATCTTGGTTTATGTAATGCACCAGCTACATTTATGTGTTTGATGAAATATGTATTGCATCTCTTTCTAGATTCATCTGAAATAGTGTACTTAGATTGTATATTGTTTTATAGATCTACTTGGGAAGAGCATATCTCACCTCTCATGCAGGTATAAGAGACCTTGGAAAAACATCCACTACTTGGAAACCTTGAAAAATGTGAATTTTCTCAATAGTTATTGGTGTATTTGGGGTATCTAATTGGTGGAGGGGAGATCATATTGATCGTATGAAGATGGATACCATCATCAAGTGGCCAACTCCTTCCACTGTCGCTAAATTTAGGAGCTTTGTGGGGGTATCACAATACCTATGAAAATTAATAGCATCATTTTTAGTTGTGGCTACATCACTCCATGCCATAATAGTCACGACAAGAGTTTCCAATGGGAAAAATTAACAAAATTCATTTGAAGATTTGAAACAAAATATTAGTCACACACTAGTTCTTTCATTGCACAATTTGCAAAATCCTTTTGAAGTGGATATGCCATGGGATATTTCTTAAAGCAGGGAGATAAGTTGATATGCTATTTTGAAATGTAACATATGGAGTCTTGAACTACCCTACATATGTTAAATTTTCAGAATTTACTTCAATATGATCTAGGATCTTAACTGAGAGAACAACATGTACAGCATATCTACAGCATATCAATCATGGAGACAATAATGCAAGCACACAAGAGACACAAAGATTTACTTGGGGAAAACCATAAAGGTGAAAAACCCCAATAACTTCCTCAGAGATAGATAGAGCAATGATACAACCAACCAAGAGAGATAGCCATAACCTAGCAGCAATCCTCCTCCTCCATAAGTGCGCCTCTCCTCCTTGAGAGCATGTGTGAGAAGTGAGTGAGTAAATAGAGTGCCTCCCGCACTCTATTTATACTTGACTTGACTTGCCTTTTTACCTAACTCATGTCGGCTCGAACTTAACCACATAACATAATGCTGAGTGGGCCGACCCCCAATAGGGTGGTCTAATAACCCTTTGACCCACATGGCCGACCCCCAATAGGGTGGTCTAATAACCCTTTGACCCACATGACTTATACAGGGCCGACCCCAAACAAGGTGGTCTAATAACCCATTGACCCACATGACTTATACAGGGCCGACCCCAAACAAGGTGGTCTAATAACCCATCAAGTATAAGTTACGACACTTACAATATAAATGACGACACCTCCTTATAGAGGAATAATACCATCTCTATAGGAATACAATATACATATATGTGAAATACATTCCGAAGTTACATATACATCAACACTCCCTCTTAACTAGGAAGGTATTTCTCAGCACAGTTCTTCTAGCACAAGTCATCTTCTCTGGATCATCGTCACTGGATAATCGTCATCGAGTCATCATCATCGTCACTGCTGCTGCTATCTCAATCGATCTCTGAATCTACTCGTCATAGGAAGTTCTACAGAGCCAGTCCTTTTTCATACTGGATGTAGGCCCACCACCTGCAGGTCTTCATCATCACTGGCCATACTGTGGAATCCTCAGGACTTATTACGTGCGTCACAAAACCTCGAAAGAGCATCCCAGGATGTTACGGGTACACAACTCCGACCTGTAGGATCTCCCAGGGCGCTATTACATGTGACCCCACCACAAAACCTCGAAAGAGCATCTCAGGATGTTACGGGTACACAACTCCGACCTGAAATCTCCCAGGGCACAAATTACATGTGGTCCACCACAAAACCTAGCAAGAGCATCTCAGGATGTTACGGGTACACAACTCCGACCTGAAATCTCCCAGGGCACAAATTACATGTGGTCATGGCAAAACCTCGAAAGAGCATCTCAGGATGTTACGGGTACACAACTCCGACCTGAAATCTCCCAGGGCCCAAATTACATGCCATAGGACAAAACCTCGCAAGAGCATCTCAGGATGTTACGGGTACACAACTCTGACCTGAAATCTCCCAGGGCATAAATTACATGTCCTCCCAGAGCAATGTCTCGAAAGAGCATCCCAGGCTGTTACGGGTACACAACTCCGACCTATAGGATCTCCCAGACATGCTCATCTGCACAACCTGATCCACGGCCACAGAGTATCAACCTGATACTCACCATACATCATCCTGATGTATCCATGATCATCCTGATCATCATCACTGCAACGTCCTGCTTCATGTCATCTGGAGCAACATCCTGAAGCTCGTCATCTATGATCATCCTGATCATCACTGCAACATCCTGCTGCATGTCATGTGGAGCAACATCCTGAAGCTCGTCATCTATGATCATCCTGATCATCACTGCAACATCCTGCTGCATGTCATCTGGAGCAACATCCTGAAGCTCGTCATCTATGATCATCCTGATCATCACTGCAACATCCTGCTGCATGATCCACCTGATCATCAGTGCATCCACTTGATGCATACCAAGTATCTACCTGATACATATCATCATACATGATCCTCCTGATCATACAATGTATCCACTTGATACATGATACATATCACCATACATGATCCACCTGATCATACAATGTATCCACCTGATACATATACAGATACATGGTCCAAGCATCCAACATGATGCATATACAAAATACATACACATGATCCAACTGATCATATCCAGCATCCAACATGATGCATACATACATAAATGATCCAACTGATCATATCCAGCATCCAACATGATGCATACATACATAAATGATCCAACTGATCATATCCAAGCAGAAACCAGAACATCATCCTGATGCTCATCATCCAGTGCTTACATCCACAGCCATGTGAAGGATCCCCCTTCCAACATGCTTGGAATGGATTCAGAAAATGTGTCCATCACTTCTTCCTCGAAGTATCCTCGATCTGAAGCATGCCAAGCCTCTCTCTGAAGTACTCGAACTTCAACCCGGCTAGTGGCTTCGTCGGCACATCTGCAATCTGCTCGTCTGTCGCAACATACAGGAGCTTCACAGCTCCTCTCTGCACCATATCCCTCATATAGTGGTATTTGATCTCTATGTGTTTCGACCTGTCATGAAACACTGGGTTCTTGAACAGCTTCACACAACTCTGGTTATCACAGAAGATACCAGTAGCCTCCAACGGGAGATCAAATAACTTAGACAGTAGCTTTCGTAGCCATACTGCCTCACAACTGGCTGAACAGGTTGCAACATACTCTGCCTTAGCTGTACTCAATGCTATGCAGGACTGCTTCCTGCTAAACCAAGAGATCACACCTGATCCCATACTGAAGCAACACCCAGATGTGCTCTTCCTATCTGCAGCACTGCCATCCCAATCTGAATCAACATAACCTTGCAGGTTAAACTTTTGATTCGCCTCATACCTGAGCCCATAATCCACTGTACCCTTCAGGTACCTCAGAACATGCTTTACAGCAACCAGGTGAACACTCCTCGGATCCGTCAGGAACTGGCTCAATGTGTTCACAGCAAAGCAAATGTCTGGTCTCGTGTTCGTCAGGTACATCAAGGACCCAATCATCTGACGATACATAGAGACATCAACTGGCTCAGATGAAGCATCACATAGAAGCTTTAGATTCGATGCCATCGGTGTGGCCATGGCCTTGCAATCCATCATCCCGAATCTCTTCAGGATCTCTACTGCATACTTCCCTTGTCCAAGGAAGATTCCTTCTGCATTCTGCCACACCTCCATGTCAAAAACAAATAGTGCATCATCCCCAAGTTCTTCATCTTGAACTTGGTAGTAAGCTTCCGCTGCGTGTCGGCAATCAATCTATTTTCACCTGTAACAAACATGTTATCTGTGTACAAAAGTAGTATCACTGAATTGCCTTCCTCAACCTTGTAGTAAAGGTTGGAATCCACATTATTCTTGGTAAGGCCCAAACTGGATAGAAAGTTGTCTATCATACCATACCAAGTTCTTCACACATATATGACTACACCATGCTGTCTTGAAATCCATCTGGTGTATCTTCTATTTCATCACTTTTATATTTCTCAATGCTGCCATCTGCAACATGCTTGATCTGATAGTTCCATTTGGAAGTCATAACAAACTTCCCTTCACGTCTTGGGACTACATCCCAAACATCATTCTTCATGATCGACGGATCATGGCATTCCATCCCAGATCCTGGGAACTTCAATATCTTCAATATCTTCAATAGATATCTTTGTTGCTGGAACAAATGTTGTAGTCCTTTTGTAGGAGATGGCATATGATCTTTCCTACACAACAAGTTAAATTGCATGATTAGAAAACATCTTATAGTTTTCAGAACAAATTCTTACACATAAAGAAATATGCCATACAGTCATGCAATTATCTTAGCCAATGCTTCAATACAACATTTATCCATATCCCGTAACTTTCTAGATGCCTTCCAATCTCTACCAGAACATTGTTAAGAGTGTGCACAACTCCCAACATGTCAGCAAAGAGGTTTCATTCTAGATAAGTAGCAATGGAATGTTGTACAGTGCCATAGGCTACTTACCCATGCATATTAGTAGTATACTGTTCATCAATGCAATTATTCTAATATGCATAATACACAACCTAATTCTAGGAACATCAGTATATACATTATTGAACAGTATTATTTAAGAAATGACAATTCAAATACTTATCTTTGTTTGTTCGTTGGGTGGACTCCCTCTGAGTCTTTGCTTCCTTGCAGGAGCTGCTGGAGTCCTAATCTGAGGTAGCTTCTTCTACACCTTTCTGTTGTGAAATGTAGAGAGATGATCAACTCCCTCTGAATATCTGCATCCTTGCAGAAACTACTGAAGTGTGCTCCTTTGCTTTCTTGCAGGAACAACTAGAGTGTGCTCCTTTGCTTTTTGGCAGGAGCAACTGGAGTGTGCTCCCTCTTGATCTTTGCTTCCTGAATTACCTGTTATTGAACTCATATTCATCCTTGGTCCCTTATCCATGCTTATTAGTATCATGAATGTGTTATCCTTGTGATCTCATATAAAATCATACATTCATTAGTATACTATTAAAACACAATAATCTCAAGCATGTATAGTCATGATCATTTCAAACAGAAATAATAAGCATGAGCATTCAAAGATTCTTATGGTTAGTCAAATCATAACATGTCTAAACCTGTAATTACTCAAGCCTATGACTCTTCAGGTTAGTTGAATCATCAATCAAGATAAGAGATATAAAATGCATAAAACCTGTGATTATTCAAACCTATACCATCATGATTCTTCTGGTTAGTCATATCATCAATTATGGTAAGAAACATAATATGCATACAACCATGATTATTCAAACCTATGACTTCATGAATAATCATTATCAACAATAGTATAAAATCCTAACCCAAGGTAGGATTCTAGCTTGATATAGGAAAAACATACCTGGATTAGCATGCTAGCTAGTTTATGTCTAACATACCCGCATAATGTCTTTTGTTTCTCTTCAGTGACTTGTGCTAGTAACATGCATGTCTCATATGTTATCCATTACAAAACCAAGTTATACATACCTCGTAAATGGATCTTCTATGAGATCTATGACAATGGATGAATCTTTGTCCTCATGTTATCATGACCATATGTTCTTGGACCAGAACATGATTTGTCTTTCTTGGTGTACCTTTCATGTTAGTAGACAACATAAAACTCATACAACATCACAATGTGTTAGTACAATCATAAGTGTCAACACCCTAACCAATGAATATCTTCTATTATGCATTCATAATTTTGTTAAGGTGATACGACAAATCAAAAATCAAAATTGTACTAACCGTAATAACATGAAGACAAACATACCATAAACTTAATCATGGACAAATATCGAAACATACCTCGATGAGTCATACCTGTCGAGATCGCTTGTAATCTTCTTATATAAGGCCTTAGCCTCATCTCCCTCTGAAACAGGAACTTCTTCACTTATGCAGGTGACCAATCCATCTTCTTCTAGGATTAACCCAATCCACTTGATTTGCAAGAACTGGACCTGGAGCTGGATATGGGTTTGTCAGAGAAACCCCAAAAATTCAAACTTTGAATTTCAAACTTCCAAAAGGATAGGAATATGTGCCTTGATGAACTGATCAAACTGGTATATTCAGAATTTGAAAACTACAAAGTTTCACTTCTTAATTTTGCCTTTGAAACTTCTGGATTCACTGGGTGTGACCCTGAACTGGGGTTTGATGAAGACCACTCTTCTGACCAATCAAAAGGTTTGATCCAAAGCTAGAAGCTTCTATTTTTCTGAGGAGCTTCCAGCCGTGGTCACAGATTTCAAAAATTCCCATTTTTACAGAAGCCCTAATTTTCCACTTTTCTGATCAAATTCCCGAACTAGGGTCTAATCAAGCCCGGCCTTCTGCCCAACCAAAAATTCTGATCTTGGTCTCTAAATTTCTATTTTGATGAGTAGCATCCAGCCGTGGTCTCCGATTACAAAAATTCCAACTTTCTCCAAAGCCCTAAATTCCGGAAGCCATGAATGAAGGTACCAAAAAATAATTCTGTTTTGACAGAAATATGTACCTGATTGTTTCTGGTGTAACTCCAAAATTTTTGATCCACAGGGTCTGAAAAAGTTTCTTGAGATAGCCTGACCTGTTAGCTTTCCATCCTGACAGGTCTGACCTCAATTGGATGTTCTGAGAGAGAGTTATGCCAAATGTCGCAACGTGACCTGTTTTGGGAAAATACAGGAGAGCAAACTTGTACGGCGTGCTACGTGTCACTGTTTGACCTTCGGCCTCTGAAAAAATTTTCTGAGATAGCTCGGCCTGTTATCTTTCCATCCTGACAGGTCTGACCTCAATTGGATGTTCTGAGAGAGAGTTATGCCAAGTGTCGCAACGTGACCTTTTTATGGGATAATACAGGAGAGTGAACTTGTACGGCGTGCCACGTGTCACTGTTTGACCTTCGGCCTCTAAAAAAGTTTTCTGAGATAGCTCGGCCTGTGTACTACCTGTCACTTTTCACGAAATTTCATTTGGAGCTTCCTAGCCCAAGTTATGACCTTTTTCCCAAGGTCACCTGATTTTGACTCAGATCTGGAAGAGGCAGAAACCCTATATTGTACAGATCATAAATCACAAAGTACAACGAATTAGAGGTTGTCCTTTGGACACAAGGTACCTGGAGATTTTAGCTTCGGCCTGTAACAATTTCAGATCCGAAAACTTCGCCAAAACGGATTTATAGCGAAAGTGCTACGATGACTGGTTTTTGCTATATCAAGCCCTAGCATCGTAAGTGCAACAAGTGTCATACATGCCATATCATGCCTTCTTTCAGGCTAGCTCTGATACCATGTTAAATTTTCAGAATTTAATTCAATATGATCTAGGATCTTAACTGAGAGAACAACATGTACAGCATATCTACAGCATATCAATCATGGAGACAATAATGCAAGCACACAAGAGACACAAAGATTTACTTGGGGAAAACCATAAAGGTGAAAAACCCCAATAACTTCTTCAGAGATAGATAGAGCAATGATACAACCAACCAAGAGAGATAGCCATAACCTAGCAGCAATCCTCCTCCTCCATAAGTGCGCCTCTCCTCCTTGAGAGCATGTGTGAGAAGTGAGTGAGTAAATAGAGTGCCTCCCGCACTCTATTTATACTTGACTTGACTTGCCTTTTTACCTAACTCATGTCGGCTCGAACTTAACCACATAACATAATGCTGAGTGGGCCGACCCCCAATAGGGTGGTCTAATAACCCTTTGACCCACATGGCCGACCCCCAATAGGGTGGTCTAATAACCCTTTGACCCACATGACTTATACAGGGCCGACCCCAAACAAGGTGGTCTAATAACCCATTGACCCACATGACTTATACAGGGCCGACCCCAAACAAGGTGGTCTAATAACCCATCAAGTATAAGTTACGACACTTACAATATAAATGACGACACTTCCTTATAGAGGAATAATACCATCTCTATATGAATACAATATACATATATGTGAAATACATTCCGAAGTTACATATACATCAACAACATATGACAAGGAATCTATGATTTGGTTCAAGATGTTAAGAAACATAAGAACTCTATGATGAGAAAGGAAACCATCATACACACTTATCACCAACCAATACATTATTTGTAGGCCAAGAGTAGGATTCAACAAAATAGACAGTATAAGTGGATGGGGTTTTTACAACAATTTCATCCAATCATGAAATATAAGAAGGGAAACACTAAAAAGTTTATAGACATGCTTGAAGGTCACCTACATTGAAAATCACATCTTTGGAAACTCTTATGCATATGAATCCTTTCACCCATGATGCATCAAAGAGGAATACATGGGAGATGAGGATTCTAAAGAGGTGTTTTAGCAGCAACAAGGCCAATTCTGTAAGGCTGGCTATCATCCGATATGGATGGATTTATATACAAGCTAGAAAATCCTTGTGTTCCTCAAAGTGGAAGATTTCATCTTATTAGAGAGGCTCTTAGCCTCAAATTTTAGTGTCTGTGGTAAGACAATTTCCAACTTATAGGGGTATGTGTATTGGCCTAAAATGAAAGAAGGTGTAGCTCAATTCATTAGAGAATGTATACTTTGTTGTACCAACAAACCCAATAATAGAAAGCAAGGTTTATACCATCCCTACCCTATACTTACTAGACCATGGGCGAGCATGTTCATGGATTTCGTGGGAGGCTTCTTGGGAACAAGGATGCAATTATCTATTTGTGGTAGTTGATAGGTTTAGTAAGATGTCCATTCCCATTCCTTATAAAATGACCATGAAGGAATAAGATGCAACAAACATGTTATTTGAAAAGATATGGGTGCACTTTGGGATACCAAGGAGCATTATCTTAGATAGAGAACATATTTCTCAATTATTTTTGGAATACACTTTGAGAGTAGTTAGACACCAAGTTGAAGATATCCACAAACACATGGGTAGATAGAAGTAGTGAATAAAACATTGGTTTAGCTCTAGAAGCATTCAATGACCTAGGATGAAAATTTCATTTATTTTCAACACTCTTATAATAAAGCAATACACTCTTCTACCAATAAGTCCCCTTTTGAAACTTGGTTTAGATACTTTCCACCTTTTCCCTTAGATATTGTATATGAACAATAAGGAGGAGTGAGGGAATACACCACAAGAGAATCATTGGGAGATGAAAAATACATTGATAATATGAGGCAAATCCATTCACAAGTACATGACACATTCAAGAAGTCACATGAAAAGTACAAGACTTGACATGATCAATACATAATTGAAAAGTTATTAAATGTGGAAGATAGAGTATATTTGCAACAAATGATATAGGGTCCTTGTAATAATATCATGGCTCTGTGGTATGGTCCTTTTGAAGTGTTGGAGAAGGTAGGTGGCAATGCCTATAGACTCAGTCTACCCCATGTATCCACATTTACTCAGTAATGAATGTGGGAAATATTTAACTCTATGAGCCTTCCATGTTGGACAAGGAAACGAAAGAGCAAGTCTTACTTACCATATAGGGATTAGCACTAGTAGCTCAGGTGGAGTCAACAGAAGATACAACTTTGCAAAAGAAGTATAGAATAATCAAATGGGGGCAACATTAACTCTAGTATATTTGTTTGAAAGACCAACTTCCAAACAAGGCCAAATGGTACTCTAAGAGAAGGTAGAGGAAAAATTTCCCCACATCTATTAGTAAAAGCTTTTAAGGACAAAAAACCTCCATAAATGAAGACATACAGTTCAAAATGGATCATTATATATTTTGTATTTATTTTGGTACTTTCATGAAATTGTACATATCACATTCCCTAAATGCAAAAAAACCTTTCACTAGTAATACTTCAAAATATTATTTTCACATGTCTTCCTAAAAAAAATGTCCTTACAAAGTGAGATTTATCTAACATATGTGCATCTTGAAGTTGTTCCTATGACATAAATTTCTCTTTATACAAAACTTACTATAGTGCCAATAAAATCTCTTACAATGTAGGTCACCCTAAAATTGTTTTTAATATATATATATATATATATATATATAATTCATTTAAATAAAAAAATATATACTTAAATGAAAATTGATATATAGATGAAATGAAATGAAATAATAAATAAGAAGATTTATTAAAATAAAACTATAAATATTCATTAAGTTAAACATTTCACTTAAAATAAAATTTCCATTAAGTTAAACATTTTACTTAAAAGAATAAAATTTCCATTGGAAAAAAACTTTTCATCCCAATTCTAACTAACCATTCTAATTTGCTCATTGGATGGTATGGATGGTATGTGTATGCAGTAGAAATAATATTCATGTTAGAAGAAGTGCTCCTATTCATCTTGGAAGAAGTGTTCTTTTGGATCCCAATTCTAACTAACCATTCTAATTTGCTAATTGGATAGTATGTGTATGCAGTAGAAATAATATTCATGTTAAGTGCTCCTATTCTTCTTCCAAGAAGTGTTCTTTTGGATTGGTCTTAGAATTATTCTTTTTTCTGTTCAATTTCATTTCTGTTGAGAATGATAACTTTTATATATATATATTTTAGTTTGTTTTATAAATCTTTAAAGTTATAAGAAGCAGGAAAAATCATAAGGGAAGCTCGGAATTTTTAGTAATTCATTCAATGGTAATTAGTAGAGTTTTTGGACTATCCAGTGCAAACTTGAGGATTATAAGAAAATCCAATTTTGACAAGACTTTTTTGGAAAAGTTGTTATGTATACTTTCATTTACTCTTATGAATAAGAAGTATACAGTGTTTTTCAGGTTAAAAAAAAAGTTGTGGCAGTTGCTCTCGTAACTACTTGCCAGCGTTCACTTTGAGGTTATCATTAATATGGTTGCATGGCTACTATTTTTATCCACTTTTATCAGAGAAACAATTGAACGCATTTCAACCTTTGAACTTGCACTCGCACTTTCACAGTAGTCAATTCAAATCTAACACAGGGTTTGTCTTATTGCACTGTTGATGTTAGATCACGCATGCAAATTTTGTACAGCATTGGGTGTGATATCTAGATTGATGGATTTAAACTTTTTTGTTTTTATTATTTAATGTACTGATCTACGTTCTTGCAGTATAATGTACAAACATGCCAAGAATAATAAGTAACATCAGATAATAATCACTACCATATAATCTTCAATAATTGAAACATAATACCGTCCTTGACTCAATGATTCGCATTAAAGTCAATAAATGCGCCTCCCTGTCCCTTAAATCATAAAAGTCACTTAGCAAAACATGCCATGCCACCAGCTCAGTTGGCAAAACCAGATAAGTTGCCAACGTAGGTATATCTTTACTTTTGTAAAAATCTCAGGGTTTTAGCATGTATCCTTGTACGGGTTATTCTCTGTTGTGTTATTTTCATGGAAGGCGACATCTTTGTATTTCTCACAATGAATGTGCGAGCTGATAGAGAGAATCGAATGTGGACCTTATCTGGGTTTGTGGTATGGCAGTACAGTAATGGATATGTACAGTAGGTTAGGAATGTAGGTTTCTTAATATGATTTTTTTACATAATAATAATTAGTACGGTTATTTAACTTGTGATTGGTGAACACTCATAGATTACAAATTAAGCATGTAGGTTAAAAGATTTTCTCCATTTAGTACCACTAACAAGTTATTTCTTCTCCATGGATAATTGTACCAACTGCCAGTTATGTATGCATTTGCCACTAGTTATCCATGCATAGCTATTAGTTATTTTTTATATTTTTGCACCAACTGCCAGTTATGTATGCATTTGGAATGACTGCCATAAAATCAATATTGACAGTCATCTTAGTGCAATTAAGAAAAGCATAAGCTTTAGTCCACCCCAAATCTCAAATAAAAACACATATAGATATAAAAAAATTATTAAAAATAATATAAAAATAATATACATAGATTTAAGTGTTAATCGAGTATGGATAACTAATAGTGACAAATAATTACAACTAAACATAGAAAACCAATAATAAATAACTTGATAGTAACAATTAAATTATGACCTATCAATATTAATCTAAATAAATAGTTATACTAATAATAATTCCATATAATAATTAAACATGCCATTACAAAAAAGCCAGGCTAATTAGGATAGGATATCTCATTTGGTAGGACATTAACCATTGTCCTCCTGTATAACGACACTCATTTTCATCAGATACCATCTTCCCTTCAAATGCATAAGCTTTAGTCCACCCCAAATCTCAAATAAAAACACATATAGATATAAAAAAAATTATTAAAAATAATATACATAAATTTAAGTGTTAATCGAATATGGATAACTAATAGTGATCAATAATTACAACTCAACATAAAAAAACCAATAATAAATAACTTGATAGTAACAATTAAATTATGACCTATCAATATTAATCTAAATAAATAGTTATATTAATAATAATTCCATATAATAATTAAACATGCCAATACAAAAAAAGCCAGGCTAATTAGGATAGGATATCTCATTTGGTAGGACATTAACCATTGTCCTCCTCCGTAACGACACTCATTTTCATCCGATACCATCTTCCCTTCAGAAAGATTTAAAATGCCAGCCTATCTATAATACATTGGAAACCTGCTGCTTGAAATATGACATATATGGATTTATTTTTTATACATAATATGGCCTGCAAGTAAGAGAGATTATGAGTTCTGTTTTTAGCTTTTTATACTGTAAAGGATTCCGGATGTCGCTGGAATAAATCATACATTTCCATAAGACTCCTAAAGTGTTAGGAGAATGATGGACCAAGGGAATGCAGTAATAGGCTCAATTTTGTATTTATCAAACACGAATCTAAAGTGTCTGGAATGATGGAGTAACTGAATGCAAATGCAGTAAGAAATTTGGATAATTACTTTTAAGACAAAAGTCAAATTTCATCTAACATGGTACCATCTTAACCTTTTGAATATATTTAGGATTGAGATTAACATGGTACCATCTTAACCTTTTGAATATATTTAGGATTGAGATTTGAGTTGTAAATTAATGATAAAGTGTCTGAAAATGATGGAGCAAGTGAATACAGTAAGAGAGTCAAATTTCATCAAACATGGTCCCATCTTAACCTTTTGAATATAATTTCATCAAACATGGTCCCATCTTAACCTTTTGAATATATTTAGGATTGAGATTTGAGTGGTAAATTAATGATAAAGTGTCTGAAAATGATGGAGCAGTAAGAGGATAAAAGGAGGGTTTGTCAAGCATTAATTTTGGAGAATTATGTCATAAAAGACTAATTCCATCTTTTTTAACTTTTTATTTTATAATTGGAGATATCATGGCTCCATCATAACTTTACAACTTTATATATATATATAGGATTTCTTTCTCACTTTTTATTTTATAATTAAAAATATCATGGCTTACTTAGATTTAAGTTATTAAATAGATTTAAGTTATTAGTTTTAACGTTTTTTTATATCATATGTAGTTTATATGTTTGGATACTTAATAAATTAAATGGTGAAAAATAATATAATATATAATTATATAAAAAAATTGTGGGTTATATATATTTCAAATAAAAGATATATGATGGTTACATTTATTTTAAAAAACCTTATTACAAAAGGTTAAAATTACATTTTATACTTAGTTCAGAAAATAAGAAACAACAATCCTAAAAATGTAAAAACCTTAACCCTAACATGATTAGGTTTAGAGTTTTCTCTAACTTACTAGAAAGAGCATTATGAGACTTAATGGGCCCCGACCTAATTTGCATGAAATTGACCATAAAGATGTATGGGATGACCTCAAAAAATGTGTAGTAAACTGAGCTATCAATATCATTATGGTTTTGTACATGACCTTAGATGGCCCCTGGATCAATTCTTCTAGTTTGAGTAGAAATAGCTTCTTGTATTGAGTTCTTGTACTATATGGGGGAATATCTATTGGATATAGTTCTTGGTAACCCACTTGTCCTAGTGAAGATCTACAACTCTATTTTGAAAACACCATATTAAAGTTATATGTCATGTTGGTAAGATACTTTCCCTAGTGAAGACACATTCTCAATGCCTTTTTGGACTACACTGTGGGAGAAGATGGACACCATGTTGAAGAGATCCAAAACTTTCCATACACAAATAGATTGGATGATAGAGTTGGTAGAAGAGGACATTGGCTTAGCTTTTGAGGGGTTACAATCAAAAGCATCCAAGGATGTGGGATGGAAATTGATTTATATTCAACACCAGTCTATAATAGACCACTCCACACTTCTACTAGTAGGTCCCCTTTTGAAAATTACTTTAGCTATAAATACCACCCAAGAATCATTGAAAGACTAAATTTCTATTGATATTATCACGAAGATCTATTCACAAGTACACGAGGCATTCAAGAAGGCACATGTAAAGTACAAGGCTTGACATGATTAGTACATAATTGAAAATACATTGAGGTGTGAGAGAGAGTATGGTTGAAACAAAAGATATAGGGTCCTTGTAAGAATAAAAAGACTATGATCTGGTCATTTTGAATTTTTATAAAAAAATATGTTGTCTTGGCTATTATTGAATTTTGAAAATATTGAAGGGCTGGTGCAAGGTATGATACCCACTTATGACGTGTTAGTTGCACCTGAAAAACATAAATCCAACAATTAAAATGAATTTTTAGAGGTACCTAGACATTTTTTTAGAACATGGTGTGAAAAGATGAAACATAGATAATCAGATCACCTTCCGGAATATATAACTTTTATTTATGGAAAATATGTATAACTCCACAAAAATGGTGTTCTTCTAAGATTGGTATGTTATTGTTTTTCTAAAACATAATGCATATGTTCACATTAGGCCGCATATTTGGTATGTAAACTATCCAATTGTAAAACAATTATGTAGAGTTGTAGAAAATAGGCTGTTCTAGTGCCGCACTATTTTCCCAAAATTTTCCAAGCTAATTTTATATTTTTTTAAACTAAGGAAGTCAACGAAGCCCTAAAAAGACAAGGTCGATATTTGTGCGGGTTCTTTTCCATTTTCAAAATAGGTGAGTCACTCAAAAGTTATAGCTGAAATACATGACCTATGTTTTATGTAAATATGACATGATTGCAGACAAAAATGAATAGAAAATAGAAAATTCTAACAAATTTATTCAAAAAAAAATATTTGGAATATGCACAAAGAGTTCTATAAGTGTGTGCAGTTTCATTAGCAGTGGACAAGTGGAGCATATACAAATTCGAGGTTGAATAACATGAAGTTATAGAATATGATATGTTTTGCTATAATATAGTCCAAGGCACAAGGTTTGGAAATCCGAACCTAGAACCAAACCTGCCAAGTCATTACACACGGTATGGAAAAAGGCAAGCACACAAAAAAAAAATTAAATGCATTAGTAACGCGTGCACACTAATAGTGCACTCGTGCCTATTAATGCATGTGCATTAAGAGAACGCACACACTAATAGCGCACACACACTATTAATGCGTGCTAATGCTATCTATTTGTTTCTCCCTCCTTTTAGCTATATCTCCCTTTCTCAATATAATCCCATGCCTCCTCCATCTTTATAGCCCCGCCCCCTCTCTCTCAACCCCACATCTAACCCTTTAACATAAAGCATAATCCCCCCATCGAAAAGATATACCATAAATTCCAAGCCCCCCATCTCTTTATTCCCCTAAACCCTAACCCCCTCCTTTCTCTATTTTTCTAACCCTCCCTCTCTCCTCTTCCTCTTTCTTATATTTCTCTCTTTGTACCCCTGAACCATCACCCTACATGCCCTATATATCTAAACCACCCCCCCCCCCTCTCTCTCTCTCTCTCTCTCTCTCTCTCTCTCTCTCTCGCGTGCTATATATATATATATATATATACTATATATATATATATATTCCTTTCCCCCCTACAACCACCCACTCACTATATACCTCTCCCCCTAACCCTTAGCCACCCACTCACTCTCTCTCTTACAATATCTCACTAAGTCCCACCACTGACCATCACCCCCCAATATCTCTCTCTCTCTCTCTAAACCCCTAAAACCTGATCTCTCTCTCTCTCTCTCTAAACCCCTAAAACCTGATCTCTCTCTCTCTCTCTCTCTCTCTCTCTCTCTCTCTCTCTCTCTCTCACTCTCTCCCCAAATCCTAATGTCTCTCTCTATATTTCCTTCCCCAAGCTCCCACTCTTCACCCTTATACCCCCCACCCCCCTCTCTCTTTCTCTCACTCTCCCCTACCACTAACCATCTCTCCATCCCTCCCACTCTCTCTATATACCTCCTCCCCTACTCCCCCCTACCCTTAACCGCCCACTCTCTCTCTTTATATTGGTCTCTCTCTCTCTCGCTCTCTCTCTCTCTCTCTCTCTCTCTCTCTCTCTCTCAACCCCTAACCCCCAATATCTCTCCCTCTTTATAAACCCCCAGTCGCTATCTCTCTCTAAAACCCTAAACCCCCAATATCTCTCTCTATGTGTGTGTGTGTGTGTGTGAGTGTGTGCACACACATACACACATATAGAGAGAGAGAGAGGTGGTTAGTGGTTTAAAGAGAGAAATATACATGCATACATACATTATATATATACATATATATGTGTGTGTGTGTGTGTGTGTGTGTCTGTATATATGTATACATATATACCTCTCCCCTTACTCGCCCCTACCCTTAGCCACCCACTCACAGTATCTTTTCAGATCTCTCTTTTTCTCTCACTCTAAACCCATAACCCCCAATATCTCTCTCTCTCAATCACTAACCCACAATATCTCTCACTTTATTTGGGGCATCCAAAACTTCATAGTAGATATTGGCCACCTTACGCATATTTTCCTTCAAGAATTCACACTCTTCAACGTCTGATACTCTCTCTCTCTCTCTCTAAACTCGTAACCCCCAGTATCTCTCTCTTTCAACCCATGAGCCACAATATATCTCTCTCTCCAACACTTAACCCTCAATCTCTCTCTAAACCCCTAATTGCCAATGTCTCTCTATATCTCTCTCTCTAAACCCCTAACCCCTCTCTCTCTCTCTCTCTAAACCCCTAACCCCTCTCTCTCTCTCTCTCTCTCTCTCTCTCTCTCTCTCTCTCTATATATATATATATATACCCCTAACCCTCTCTCTCTCTCTCAACCCCTTCAATACTTCACACCCTTTCATGTTTGGTTCTCTCTCCCTCTCTCTAAACCACTAACCCCCAATATCTCTCTCTCTCTCTCTCTCTAAATCCCCAACCCCCTTTCTCTCTCTTTATTTTTCTCTCTCTAAACTTGTCACCTACCCAAATTTCTGAACATTATTATTTATTTGCAAAAATACTTTATGTTAAATTTAATTACAAGTTTTGTAATTATGATCAGTTTTGATCATGGATGAATGTAATTACTAAATATTATTATTTAAATAAATTAATTAGGAGACAAACACTCAGGAGGACTGTTGAATGAGTGTTCACTGACCCACTAGGAGGAATGGAAGCTGTTGGAAGGTATGGGACACATGGCAGCAGTTACATCACACCACTAACTGTTGGTTATGGGACAACTTCCCCTTAAATAGGGCATTATCCCCCAGGTGGAGGGAGTGAGCAGGCAGCTCATTTAATGACCCAGTAACATCTGAAAAGGCCTAGGCAGCCTATAAAGGCAAATTCGAATTGGGCAGGAAGCCCTTAATCAACATTTCTGCATAATGTTTTCCTCTTGCAAATCAGGTGATTTCAAGAGAGATTCGAATAAGGGAGGTTAGTGGTGATTGAAAACTGAGTTTTTGCTTATTATTGAAGAGAAACAAAGTTGTAGGAGCAAGTCTTTTGGACTGCTACCTATTGAAGATTTAGAAGATTACTACTACCACAAGAAGTCCTATTTCCTGAAGCTTCTTCCGCCTGGTGGTTCAGCGAACAGGCTCGGGGGGTCCTAAGATAGTATTTGACTGTTTTCAGGAGTTTGGTTGGGTGGAACAGTTTTCCTGAGTTGTTTGTTTCCCTAAAGGTTTTATTCAGGTTCTACAATTTTTTACTGATTCTCAGTAAATAATTTCTGTTATGTTTAAATAGTATTTTCTGTGTTTCTGTTTTTGAAAGAAAAATCTCATCCTAGAATTGTTCTAAGTCTGAATGTTTAAGTTTAATGTCGAAGATGAATTGATAAACCAATACCTCCATTTTTCCACATGCTGTTTAAAAGCATCGTACTCTAGTAGAGATACGCAAATTAAAGATAGATTAAAAGATAGGCAATTGCCATTTGAATTCGACAGATAAATATAGTAAGCCTTATATTCATTGTTTTCAGACCTATGATGAATAGATGTAAAAGGTTCTAGATAATAATTATTTATATACATATGAATCTTTTCTCATCCCTATAAAATTAATCAATGTTAAATTTCCTGTACAATTTTCTTGTATCATATATAATTTTATAATATGCACAGGAAGCAGAAAAAATACAATCTGCATATTGTTTTTTGGACTGTTGAATTTAAATAAAAACATTTTTTTACGTTAAACTAGAAATACAATAAGATTCACACGGGTATCATATTTTTCTACACTTCATTCACACACTATTCCATCGTAAATACTCTATCATTATTTATGAGTTTAGAAATTTAAAATAGACAGTCACTTTTATACAGACTTCATAATTTTGCACAATATGCACACAGAATTTCTTATCTATTTCTATAATGTTTTTCGTACCAAAGTTAAACATGAGAAGAACCTTGTATCTACCATTATCACTATTATTCATCATCCATTTAAACTGTAGCATTGTTCTTTTTCTATTTTCTAAGTTTCCATATCAAAACCCTAGTTAGGTTCGTTTCTTTTCATTGTTTAACAGAAAATTACTACACTCCTTTTTAAATCATGGTTTGAGCCCTACTCGGCTAAGCCCTCTTTGCAAACAAAAGCACGACTTAGGGTTTAATCCTACCTATTCTTTTGTTAAATGAAACAAAGATCTTGCATTTCAAATTTATACTCTTTCGTTACCAGTTTTCAAACAAACAAAGAAAACCATCATCATTCTACAGTGTTAAGAGGAACATTACAAGTCATCTACACAAAAATTTTAGCACACCATTTATTTATATTTATATACGATGAAAGTTTCACAACTTTACAGTTCATACAAGGTCTAGTATGCATCCATGGAGAGAGAAAAGCATTGATATACAGAAGACGAGCCTCGGCTCTAAATCATCTCTCAACCTTCGAAACCATCAAATCGTGGATTCCAAACAAGGTTTACAAACTGTTTTTACAGTAAAAAATAATCAACAAGTGTTTCCGTGTTTCTTCAGCCATAGAGCCCAAACACTTAAATCATCGATGAGTTACTTTTCAATTCGATGACATCAAAGCAAAGACTAAGAATTATAGTTTTTTTTAAACAAGCTTCAAAGGTTCTCATCATCATCATCAACGGAGCTACAGTAGAGTTGGGCAAGGTAGTTCCTCTTTGTTGAAAAACTATATCAACCACAGACGAAGAAGCGCTATGAGGGTATGGAAGACCCAAAGCTTATCGGCGTAGAAGCACACGATTATATTGTCGAACCCTGGTTCAAAATAACCTTTCAACCCTGTAAACTGACACATTAAAAATGAAGTTATGAGTCTAGAAAGTTGAAAGATCAACTATCGTTCTACAAATCAATAGCATTACTATTTTTGCTCCAAGTGTTTACCTTCTTACCAAGTGACCAAGCCGTGGTGTGCTCCAGGCAGACGATGCAGAGAAATGATGGGAGAACACTACCTCTTGACAGGTTAAGAATAACATCTTTAACTTTGCGAAGGGGATAAAGGCCATCAACACTCAATAAACTCGAACCAGAGACAGTGATCACGACCAGTAACACTATACAGGATTCAAAGATTATAGTATTTCAACGGAGTGGTAGGTCTCAGGGTCGAAACCCTGCACTACATTTCTGCTAGGATTTCGACAGCCTGTCGGCCACCTCCAGCAAAAACAATAACACAATAAACCATTTTCCAAGCTCTTAATTCAATTACACAGTATACTTTAGGGTTTCCATCCGACAGTTTAGACTCACAATTATCGATAGCTACAACAGTTCCAACTATGGCCCCTTTGGTATCAACAAAATAAGCATGTAATGCCATCCTCCATTACTGTTCGACGTAGCCACCTTGGCAAACGTTTAAGTCAGTAATAACCAGTACCAGACGTAGTATTCTGCCACATTAGCAAGTAACCAGGAAAGCACACCTACGTAGAAACTTGGACTATCCCACTCGGCAAGGATATGGCGCCATTTTGATAATGGAATATCATTCAGGATCTTTTTGCAGTTCGAGACTCTTGTCAACTTAATTAATTCAACAACCTGTCACTTATAACATTTAATGCCCACTCTACATTACCATCAGACATTGCCACTATGGCACGCGATGGAGTAAGCACGATCAACACTTGACGTAGAACCCTTACACATCAAGAAGTATGGAGGTGTTCACGTCTACGTGGATTCCTGGAGTTGCAACTCGGCAGTAATGCAGTACCAAAACTTTAATGGTGATATCCTTCCATGATCGTTACCTTAGCTCGAGACCAACATAGAATTTATGAGCCAACGACCTGTCAAAACCCATTTTAATGCCTATCAGTGCCGTGATGTGATAGAAAACTTTACATTTTTCATTTGTTAAGATAACAATATTGTAACAATGTCGTATTCTTTATAATGGTAATAACGTGTATGCAAATACATGATTATAATTCCAAAGGTTTGCATTGTATTATAACCATTTTTCATACATCATAACATTTGTATTTAATTTACAACACTTGCATAGTATTGTCAAAATTCTAACGATGCCTATTTTGCCAATATCTCTAATGTATGTTTTAATATTGACATTAAATTGAAAATAGGAATAGTCACACTATTGTTTGTATAAAGACCTTGGAAAGTTTGTGTTTTGTTTATAAATACAATAACCATTATATATATAATCCAAGCTTAATTGCACTATATCTACATAACATTGGTTAGTCATGTTAATATATTATCGTGTTTATCTCTTCATATAATATTGGTTGCAAGATCTTATGAGCTCAAACCCTTTACATACACTTGGGTATTATCATTATAAATGACGAGAACAAGACAGCCATCACTACAATCAGCTAGAACAATGATGACAATAGCGACAATGTTGTTAATAAGATACTTGTTCGACAGTTAATTTTGGGTTGAGTTCACCCAGTCATAAGATGAACCTTGGAAAGCAAAGGAGTAATCATGTAGTCATACCTATACGTTTTGATAGTTGCAAAAATCTTTACAACATGCTATTTTATTTACGACATTGATTGAACTTTACACGAAACTGGAATTTATTTGCAATCATGAAACTCCTTACCTGACATCTGCACATCGAACAAGTCTAATGCTTTAGCGTTACAGCTAGTAAGCTTCGGGGTCCCCTCATAGGACTCCCTTGGACAGCAAAGAAGCAAACTGTCAATATCATCTCAAAGAAAAAGTACCATATCATATTTCTATCCTGGCATTTCATTATTACGTCATTCATACATTTCATTGCATTTAAAAAGGGTGTCGCATCAAAAGTTGATCTATTCATGCATTTAACTATTTAATGACAATTGTCATAAATATAATTAAGATGACGCTGACATAGTAGTTATAATAGAAAATTATTTATGTTTATTACAACAATTGTTAAGATTAACATTGTTGCAGCTCGTATTATTAAATTCCGCAGTTACAAATTATCATTAATTAAGCAAATTATTGCTATTTACAAAAATTTTAAATTTTTATGAAAATATGGGATGTTACAAAACTGCTAACCCCCAATCCCTAACATGCTTTCACATTTGATACTCTCTTTCTCTCTCTCTCTCTCTCTCGGGATCCAAAACTTAATAGTAGCTATTGGTAAACTTCTGCAATCTTTTTCTTCAAGACTCCACACTCTTTCACATCCAATAATCTCTCTCTCTCACACACACACTCTAAACCTATAAACCCCAATATCGCTCTCCCTCAACCCCTAACAGGAATCCAAAACTTCATAGTAGATATTGGTCAGCTTCCGCATCTTTTCCTTCAAGACTTCACACTCTTTCACATATGATACTCTCTCTCTCTCTCTCTCCTCTCTCTCTCTCTCTCTCTCAACCCATAAACCCCAATATTGCTCTCTCGCAACCCCTAACCCACAATCTCTCTCTCTCTCTATTTGGGGCATCCAAAACTGCATAGTAGACATTGGTCAACTTATGCATCTTTTTCTTCAATACTTCACACTCTTTCACATCTGATACTCTCTCTCTCTCTCTCTCTCTCTCTCCTCTCTATTCGGGGTATCCAAAACTGCATAGTAGATATTGGTCAACTTATGCATCTTTTCCTTCAATACTTCACACTCTTTCACATCTCTCTCTCTCTCTCTCTCTCTCTCTCTCTCTCTCTCAACCTATAAACCCCAATATCTCTCTCCCTCAACCCCTCTCTCTCTCTCTCTCTCTCTCTCTCTCTCTCTCTCTCTCTATATATATATATATATATTGAGCATACAAAACTTCATAGTAATTGGTCAACTTTTTCATCCTTTCCTTCAAGACTTCACATTGTTTCACGTCGATACTCTCTCTCTCACACTCTAAACCCGTAAACCCCAATATCAGTATACATCAACCCCTGAACTACAATCTTTATATTTGGGGCATACAAAACTTCATAGTAGATATTGGTCATCTTTTTCATCCTTTCCTTCAAGACTTCACATTCTTTCACATCTGATACTCTCTCTCTCTCCCACTCTAAACCCATAAACCCCAATATCGATATACATCAACCCATGAACCACAATCTTTGTGTGTGTGTGTGTGTGTATTCAGGGCATCCAAAACTTCATAATAGATATTGGTCAGCTTCTGCATCTTTTCCTTCAAGACTTCACATTCTTTCACATCTGATACTCTCTCTCTCACACACACTCTAAACCCGTAAACCCCAATATCTCTATTCCTCAACCCCTAACCCACAATATCCCTTGTTGGGTCTAGGAAATGCCCCTTTTTGGCCATCTTTATTACATCATTTTGCCCTGATACATCCTATTTTCATAAGCTATGTGCATGCCTTTTCTCCCGATCGACCAATAATATTGACAGGTATAATTTGTTATTACTTTATTTGTTTTATGACTAAGATTGTTAAAGATTCTGGATCCTAGTCCTTGGTTTATACTAATCTGTGTGATTTCATTTAGTCAAGGTCTAAAGCACAGGTGTATCAGCCAAGTGGCACCAGCTGTTACTCTTCAAAGCACCAATTCCTCATAACTCCAAGGGACAGCGCATTCATCCACAAGAATCTGTAATATGCCTCCACTGAAACAGAACCCAGCTGCAACAGACAGATCGCATTCCAGCTTGCCAAATCCATTGATTACTTGTAATGTCCCCTCCTATCATACTAGCATGATAGAGAGGACTTGGTGCAAAGACTGGGCAATTAGCCTGGTGCAAAGACTGGGCAATTAGCCCCATGAACTTACTAAACAAGCATTCACATGATATAGAAAGATATATGGAAGTGCATAATTATAAGAAAACACAGCGGAATTAATTTCAGTAACACATCCATCATTTATTCAAATATTCATCAATTAATAATTACAAAGTTAACACAAGAGAATACTTATCTTGGCAAAGTAGTCCCAAGCAACCAGCTATGCATCTGCAATGTTCCACCCAACCATAGGCCAGTTGTGCTTATCAACCTCTTGATACAACTGCCACCCCCGAGCTGGGCATGATCTCTACAAGGAACCAGGGAACAGCAGACTCACACATAGCCAAGCATAAACCAAATTCAGCCAAGCCAATCAGCAGTTGGGTTTCTCAGGCTGCTAGGAGGTGGAAACGAATAATTGCTAAGCTAGTGAGCTCAACCACAGAGCTACGGATACCCCTCCCAGATCTATTCATCTTGGCACTCACAATGCCTACACACCCAACACAAGGAAGTATTCTCTTCACTGCCACACAGTCCCTCAAGCCATACCTTCCTTTCTAGTGCTCTCAGGGTGTGCATAGAAAAGTAGCCAAAGCTCTCTTGATCTTCTTGAGAGGTTACTCCCTTCACTAGGTTTATCGAGCCAATTCTATCCACTACCACTCCAAGTTTCTTGCTCACAGATTCAAACCAAAACAAGGATGCACATAACAGCTGAACCACAATTATTGGGCATAGTAAAAACGTTTCTCCAGTGGGATGTCCAAAGAGGGGGTTTCTACCAACTTAGAAAAACGTGGAAAAGCCCAAAAAACGAAATGGCAATTGGGGAACAACCCTGGAGAGCAGAAATCGTTTTCAGAAAAACATCCATGGGCATTTTGGGGCAAAAACGACCTCCATAACAGTCCCAATTCGTGGCCCTTCTCTCCCAGTTGCTGTACAATGCAAAAATGAGCTCCCAGGCATGGAAAAATGTAGAAAAATGGATGAAAACAGGTAGGGAAAGACCCAGCTAGCTCAAACTGCGTGAGAGAGGAAAGACTGTGGGTTTAGAATGGCTTTGGGAACCATTTCGTGGGTGTTTTCTTGCCCAAGGAGACAAAATATGATTTCCCAGGTTGATGGCTTGCCCATACATGAAATTGGCTGCCATACTTCTTCATTCCCAAGGCATTAACTACCTCAACCATTTTCTGGAAGAATTAAATGATTGGGTCCATAACCCAAAATGGGTAGTTGGTGGTTTATGAGTTTTCTCATTGACACATGGATTAACACCATTGGCTCAAGGGTTTGAATAATTTCCCTCCCTATTCCTTGTAGAATCATGCCCCATCTCTTTGTTGCATTGCATAGCTAGTTGTGGGTATTTTAATTAAAATTCGTATTTACATGATGTCTTATTTACATTGTGCCTATCTTAGCACAAGAACCATAGGCATCTATTTCTTTAGTTGTCGATACATAAAACGCTAAATCAATGGTGGGGCCTTGGCCTTGAGCTCCTCACCATGATCAAATTACAATATTTACATCATTTACGATTTAATACAAAGGGGGTCAAAATGGGGACATTACATTACTGGAGTAATAGCTCCTTCATGAGTAACAGCCTTGTTTAATACGGCTGTAACAGTTAGCTGTAACTTCGTAGCATGAAGATCATAGATCTTCATTGTTGCACGAGTTTAGTGGATCATGATCTGTACTTTCAATGTATAAATATGCGAAGGCTCTCATAGCCTGGGGTTGGACAATTACCATTTTGTATAAGTTGTAATAGAGCACTGAGACTGTTGATTTCCATCATTAATATGAGAGCAGAGTTCTTCATTTCTATGTCTTAATTTGTTGTGATTCTCGACGTCTCTGTTAGAAGGCCAGGGCCCACCTTCTCACAGAGATAGTCGATTTAAGTAGGTAGGTTAATTTAGCTTTCTTTCTATGTGTGGTGTGGAATTATTGTAGATGTTATTGTTAGCTCCAACAGAGGTTAGATTTCTTTCTGGTAGTATGATTGCATCTTGAATAGCTGTAACAGAGTGGTGTGACAGTCGACTGTGTAGGTTAATTCAGTTTAATGCATGTCTGCTCGAATCAGCTGTAACAGCCAAGCTCAATTCCAATATCTTCCAGTTGTTTATGCTTTCTAGGATTTCTAGTAATTATCAGTTAGAGTTCAAGCTTATATTTAGATTTTGGTTGTTGTTGTATCTTCAATTGGTTTATTAGAATAGGCAGAGTGTGATTGAGTAACAATAGCTACTAAATGGATCATTTTGGTAAAGATTAAATATTGTAGTTTGAGCATTATAGGATTTAACTTCTTACAAAAGTAATCTAGTTTATTTATATTCTTAAATTTATAACTGCTAGGTTGATCTCTGTGGGAAGGTAGCTGCAATTGAATTCCTAGGTGTGTGAATTAGATTAGTTCCTCTTTGGGATGAGTTTGGCTGAATAGACTGGTAGGATTATTATCTTCATTAGTTAATCAACTGCTTGACATGTTTATGCACAGATTATGCTTATTTCCATTGAAATAAAAGACCTCCCTGGGTTTGACAATTTATATTAACCATCATGTGTGTTAGCTTTAATTAATTGACATATAGGGTGACCAACATCCCTCTCTCTCTGTATATATATATAGATAGATAGATAGATAGATATAGATATATTCAGGGAATCCAAAACTTCATAGTAGATATTGGTCAGCTTCTACATCTTTTCCTTCAAGACTTCACACTCTTTCACATCCAATACTCTCTCTCTCACTCTAAACCTGTAAACCTCAATATCGATCTCCCTCAACCCCTAACCCACAATCTCTCTCTCTCTCTCTCTCTCTCTCTCTCTCTCTCTCTCTCTCTCTCTCCATGGCATCTAAAACTTCATAGTAGATATTGGTCAACTTTTGCGTCTTTTCCTTCAATACTTCACACTCTTTCACATCCAATACTATCTCTCTCTCTCACTCTAAACTTATAAAACCCAATATCACTCTCCCTCAACTCCTAACCCACAATCTCTCTCTCTCTCTCTCTCTCTCTCTCTCTCTCTCTCTCTCTCTCTCTCTCTCTCTCCATGGCATCTATAACTTCATAGTAGATATTGGTCAACTTTTGCGTCTTTTCCTTCAATACTTCACACTCTTTCACATCCAATACTATCTCTCTCTCTCACTCTAAACTTATAAAACCCAATATCACTCTCCCTCAACTCCTAACCCGCAATCTCTCTCTCTCTCTCTCTCTCTCTCTCTTCTCTCTCTCTCTCTCTTCTCGGGGAATCCACAAATTCATAGTAGATATTGGTCAGCTGCTGCATCTTTCTCTTCAAGACTTCACACTATTCCACATCCAATACTCTCTCTCTCTCTCTCTCTCTCTAAACCCGGTAAACGCCAATATCGCTCTCCCTCAACCCCCTAACCCACAATCTCTCTCTCTCTCTCTCTCTCTCTCTCGTTGTGTGTGTGTGTGTGTGCGCTCAGGGAATCCAAAACTTCATAGTAGCTATTGGTTAGCTTCTACATCTTTTTCTTCAATACTTCACACTCTTTCACATCTGATACTCTCTCTCCTCTCACTCTAAACCTGTAAACCCCAATATCGCACTCTCTCTCTCTCTAAATCCCTAACCCCCAATCTCTCTATTTATTTCTCTCTCTATATAAACCCCTAACCCTCTCTATCTTTCTTAATCTCTCTCTAAACTCCTAACCCCCAATCTATCTCTCTCTAAACCCCTAACCCCCAATCTCTCTCTCTAAACCACTAACCCCCAATCTCTCTCTGTAAACCCCTTCAATACTTCACACCCTTTCACATATGATACCCCTTATATATCTCTCCCCCCTAACCCCAAATATCTCTCTCTCTCTCAACCCATAACGCCCAATATCCCTCTCTCTCTCAACCCCTAACCAGGTTCTACGTCATCTTCTCATGCCCCTAATCTTAGAATTAAAGCATGGTTAATGTCAAATTTTATTGCTCATTTGGGGCTCACTTCAAGAAGAAATTAAATTACATGGATATCAAATGCATCCATCAATATCAGTAATAAATTGTAAATTTAATGTTTGTGTGATATAGCTTCAAATGTACAACCATTTTAATTACCTCTCACTCTCTCTTTATCACAATATCTCTCTCTATGTCACTCACTATCTCTCTGTCTCTCTCCCTATACCCCTACCCCCCTTTATCTCTCTCCCTAAACCCCTACCCCACTTATTCCATATTTCTCCACCCCTAACCCCCAATCTCTCTCTCTCAACCCCTGACCCCTAATCTCCCTCTCTCTCTCAACCCCTAACCAAGTTTTATGCCATCTTTTCATGCCCCTAATCTTAGAATTAAAGCATGGTTAATATCAAATTTTATCACTTATTTTGGGGTCACTTCAAGAAGAAAGGTTGTATTTCATTAAATTACACTGATATCAAATGCCTGCATAGAGATCCATAATAAATTTTGAACTTAATGTTCATGCGACACAACTTCAAATACAACCATTTTAATTACCTCTCATTCTCTCTTTCTCTCACTCACTATCTCTATGTCTCTCTCCCTATACCCCTACCCTCCTTTATCTCTCTCCCTAAACCCCTACCCCCCTTGTTCCATCTCTCTCCACCCCTAAACCCCAATCTCTCTCTCTCAACCCCTAACCCCCAATCTCCCTTTTACTCTCTCAACCCCTAACCAGGTTCTACATCAGCTTTTCATGCCCCTAATCTTAGAATTAAAGCATAGTTAATGTCGAATTTTATCGCTTATTTTCGGGGTCACTTCGAGAATAAAGGTTGTACTTGATTAAATTACACGGATATCAAATGTATGCATCGAGATCAGTAATAAATAGTGAACTTAATGTTCAGGCGACACAGCTTCAACTATACAACCATTTTAATTACCTCTCACTCTCTCTTTCTCACAATATATCTCCCTCTATCACTCATTATCTCTCTGTCTCTCTCCCTATACCCCTACCCCCCTTGATCTCTCTCCATAAACCCATACCCCCTTGTTCCAACTCTCTCCACCCCTAAACCCGAATCTCTCTTTCTCAACCCCTAACCCCCATCTCCCTCTCCCTCTCAACCCCTAATCCCCAATCTCCCTCTCCCTCTCAACCCCTAACCAGGTTCAACGATTAGATTTTCATGCCCCTAATATTAGAATTAAATCATGGTTAATGTTGAATTTTATCTCGTATCTGGGGGTCACTTCAAGAAGAAAGGTAGTATTTGATTAAATTACACGGAGATCAATGCATGCATCGAGATTAGTAATAAATTGTGAACTTCATGTTTGTGCGACACAACTTCAAATGTACAACCATTTTAATTACCTCTCACTCTCTCTTTCTCACAATCTATCTCTCTCTCTACCACTCATTATCTCTTTATCTCTCTCCCTATACCCCTACCCCCCTTGATCTCTCTCCCTAAACCCCTACCCCCCTTATTCCATCTCTCTACATGCCTAACCCCTAATCTCTCTCTTATGTACACTTCCATCCTAATCCTCCAGAAGGTGTAGTTGGTACCATCAAATATTGGTGCTATGTTGGTGGAGAGACCCTCCTACTTGTCCATATTTGTGCATGGATCTATCTTCCAGATGTTAAGTTGTTACTCAAGACACCCGCTCTGATACCAATTGTTGGAACCTTATTAATACTGAGAGGGGGGATGAATCAATATTAGTGCAGCTATGAACAATTTTTACTTCTTATTAATTTAACTTGAACTTAAATTATGCATCCATCATAAACAGAAAAATTCACCATGACATGCACAATACACAGAACACACAATTTTTTACGTGGGAACCCAAACAAGAGAAAACCATGGAATGATCTCTTATATTAAAATGTCACATTCATGGAAACACCAACTTCTGAAATTCTCCAGCACCAACTGGAAGGACGCACCGACCCCTTGGTTTTATAGGTTATGACCTGAAGGAAGCACTAACTCCCTGATTTACCAGCTTCAAGTGGAATGAGTCACTGACCCCCTTCTCCTTTCCCAATCTTGCCACCCTTGTATGAAAGTAGAATATATTACTTTGTTGTTCTAATAATCAACACACTCTTCAGATAATCTATTGTTCATTCCTTTGTGTGCACCTTCTGTAAATTGATATCTTGCAAACACTGATCTGTACCATGAACTTCACTTGACTACACTTTACTTCACTCTACTGCGTCTTCATGGCATTCTGTAATCTATGCTTTGGTTCAGTATGTCGTTTTGTTTCTGCGCATCTTCAAAATTAACTGATACTGAGCATATTATGTTGTGCAGTTGTTCTAACTTCACACACTTGTATCAGATCAATTTGTGCACCTTCTGAGATATCACACAAGTCTATCTTGCTACATTCTTCTTTAGATAATCTGTGTCCTTTTGTGCATCATCTACAATACAACCTTTCTATTGTTTTCACTTGTCTCAAATTACCCTCATCATATTGTGTGTCTTCTGTTGTGCCACAACTTTATCTTAGCGCATATATCTTAGACAAACTACTTTACTTCACGCATCACTAGTTGTGCTTCAAGTCTGTCTCTGTGCATCTATCTTAGACCGTCTATGAATTTTTGTGTCCTATCTGCAATATTTCCATTCTATTCTCACACAATTTAACATCATATGTAGTCCTGCATTTCTATCTTCGTGCAACTATCATAGGTAAACTACATCATCTTGTGAACCATCAGTAATTATGTTCTTATGTTTGTGTGCACTTGTCTCTCTACTAGATCATGTTGTTCTAGTTCAACGATCCCTTAAAGCCCCAAGAATTAGAAGCTTGTCAAATATATATCTACCAATCTCGAGATTACAAGATTACTTCAACTCTCCAACTTGGATTCTTATTTATACTTGTCCCATGCGAATGGTATGTCCACAAGTTGGTTGTGGCGTTCCTTATTCCTTGCTTCACAGTTTTGCTTACTTCATGCTTTCGCCACTTGTCATGTTCTGCACCACTAATGTATCACACCTTGTGGGTCTTGTGCATACTTTGTCCTTTGCATTGTGGGTCCTATTCCATTGGTGCGTGATCTTGCACCCTTGATGTACCATCACTTATGGGACTTGCGCACTTGACTTCTCTGACCACCACTTTCTTCTGATACTCTTGCATGCTTCAACAACTTTTATGCTTCTTCCAATTGGTGATTCTTGTGCACTTTCGGGACTTGCTTACATGTTAAACCACTTCTTGTTCTTAAGCCTCTTGCGCACTCCCAAAAATTTTCCATTCATCTCTTTGGCATATACCTTTGAAGTAGTATGACTGGGTGGACTTGAGACCTGCACCTGTACCTTATGTGCCACTTCAAGCTTAATGTACTTCTGTAGTCTTGATGTACTCCTTATGTACTTTTTCAAGATGGATTCCATACACTTCTTCACATTGGTATGGAATACTGAATCCTCTTTGACATCAGTTGACATCAATGACAACCAAATTTCAATAGGAGCAGGAGCAACCATCTACATAGTTGGCCATGATGGAGAGTTTTGTTTACTAAGTATTTAAGCACTTGATGATCCATGTAAAATATAGATGGGTTAACCAACAGGTAGTGTCAATACTTATACAGTGCAAAGATCATGCTTAAGGCTTTATGTTCTGTTGTAGAGTAATTTCTTTCTTCCTTATTTAACTTTCTTCTAGCATATGCATTCGGGTAATCCATTGCGTCTTCTCCTAGTTGAGTAAGTATTTCACTGAATGCAATACCAGATGCGTCAATATGGACATGAAATTTAATCAACCAATTTGGAAATCGTATAATTGGGGCTTCGACGAGCTTTCTCTTAAGGAACTCAAATGATTCTGCACGTTCTTGAGACCATCTAAACAATTGATTTTCCTTTAGTAGTTCTTCTAGAGGATATGTCATATCATAGTAATATCTTATAAAATTTTTATAGTATCATGTATGTCCAAGAAGTATTTTGACCTGCTTTGGGTTTACTAGTGGTTTTAAGTCGAGAACAACTTTAATCTTGGCATGTTCGACTTTGATTCCTTCTTTGCAAACAACATGTCCTAGTAGGATTCCAATTGTGTTGTGAATATGCACTTTTTATATTCATAGATAGTTGTATTTGTATGCACCATTATAACATAATTCAAAGGTATTGAGCATGGTATTTTAATAGTGAATATAGTGTCAAGTCGTCGAAATAGACATCCATGGTTTTGTATAGATATTCTTGAAATGCTTTTACTACTATTCTGGAGAATATTGTTGGTGCGTTCTTTAGACCAAAGGGCGTAACCTTATAAGAAAAAGATCCAAATTCACAAACAAATGTAGTTTTGTTCCAATCTTATTTTGCAATAGGAACTTTATTATATCCTGAAAATCCATCGATGAAAGAATAACACTCATGACATGTAACTTCATTGATAATTTCATCGGCGAAAGGTGTAGGAAATGGGTCAATTAATGTTACTTTATTTAATCCTCTGAAGTCGATGCAAATTCGTAATCTTGTTGGATCATGTTTCTTTGGTTGAACTACCATGGGGCTGGGTCATTCTAACTAATCTACTAGGTATATTATTCCTGCGACTAGCATGTTCTTGATTTCCTTCTTTACTATATATTTATACTTGTGTGCCAACGTATATGGTCATTTCTTGGCAGGTTTGGAATCTAGCTTTATATCAATTTTCATTTCACCCATTTGTTAAACTAGCCATTTTAAATCTTTATAATCTCTTGCAAAGACATCTTGATATTCCTTTAACAAATTGATTATTTCTACTACATGTTGGTCGGACCAATAATCTCTAATCTTTGCCATCTTTGGTCGATCATCATTTGAAATATCGACTTCTTTCATTTTTATTTGTGTGTCCATCCATTCTGGTGCCCTTTTTTCATTGATTGGTCGATCTCCCTCTCTAAATTCTGTGAATGCAGGGGGGAATTATTTTTCAGTGAATCTTTCTTGTTCTGTCTTTGCTTTGGTATTGACTTGCATCAACTTTTTTACAGGTTTTATAACACCAAGGTGATTTCTTTTCCATCAGAAACTTTTACCCAGAGTTTTTTTCATTTTCAATCTCTACTCGAGTCGATCGACATGTTGGCTTGGTCGAAATATTATTACATGTTAGTTGCAGTCATCCAGTCGTTGTTGATGTAATATTGCTTTTCGGTTGTATAAAATTTTTAATTTCTTCGACTGCTTCTCTTATGTATTGTTTTTCTAGAGTGAACGAAAAATATTTGATAAAGTTTTCTTTCAATTCTTTCCAATTGAATGTTTCTCCTCTGGCTTCTTCCATCTTATTCCATTTGTTTGGTAGATATTCCAACGTATTTGGGAAAATATGGGGATATAATCTTTTGTCTTTGTATCCTACTCGTTTCCATTCATTTTCACAAATATTGATATGCCTCAATGGGTCTTGTCCTTGTATAAATTTCAGTATCTCTACTTGTGTTGTAAGTTTCTTACCTCCAAAGCATTCAATGAAATTTTTTGAAGCAGTAGTCCATGTCTGGAGATGGGACTGATGTGTGTCCCACCACCTTACTGCTTTTCATGTGAACGTTTCAACTAGAGTTTGAATTTGGCCTTGGTCACCGACGTTTTTAGATACTTCCTCAATATGTGCAATCAATTATTCGCATTCCTTGTATCGTAGGGGTGGAATACTTGTTGGCTCCTTTTTCGTCGGAATGATGGTCAAATATTCTCTTACTTTCTTCTCAAATATTTTTGGAATGATGGATATAGTAAAACATTGTTGCACTTTTTTTCTAGGAATGATCTCGACCGACCAGCATTCATAGGCTTGTGCTTCGTAATTTTATATTTTCCAGTCATACAGCTCTGAATCGGAATTATATCTAACAAAAAAAGGATTTCCCAAGTGGATTTCACCATGATCATTTGGTTCGATGGTATCTTCATTATTTTGGACTATCTAGTATATCCGTCGAACATCATCATCATTGTCACCGGGTTCAACCCAAGGTTTCCCTTGAGATGGATTAATCAGCACAATTACTTTCTTTCCCTCTCCTTTAAATTTAATTCTTTATTTCTATAAGGAGATGGGTGCTTTCATTTTTCATCCCCATGGTCATCCAACTAAGGGAGAAAAGGATTTAGCTTCTTATCACAGGTCGATGACTTCAAATTCGATGTATGTGTTGATTTCCATAATTGAATTTTTAACCTTTTTCCACACTACAATAGGCTCAATTAATCCTTGATCGGCTAGCTTAAGATAGATACCCGACTCCTCTAGTCGAGGTCGACCGACACTTTCCCATGTTGAGCTTGTCATTATATTTGCTTGTGACCTGAAGTCAAAGATGACTTATGCAATGCGAAATCCTTTGACTTCAATCTCAACAAGGGGATTGATATCAATTTTTTCTTTATGATTCAGTCTGCAAAGAGTTTTAGTAATCCTTTAATTTTGTGAACTATTTCTAAGGAGATTCATTAAATCAATCAATCGTGCAGCAACTTCCTCTTTCGTTAAGAGTTGTAGCGGCTCATTAAGTGTTTTATTCTTATATTCTACGTTACTTTATTCAGCAGCAATTTGTGCAAATATGTGTGATGCATTTTTGAATATTTATTTTTGATTTACTAGATTGGGGTACTCCTCTTGATTTCTTTGTATTCTTGTAACCTGGTGGTTGTCCCCACCAATTTTTGTGCCTTGTTTAGTGATGATTTGCAAGTTTTTAGTATTGCATGCTGCATTTTTAGAGATACAAGACAAGACATTAACATTTTTTCTTTTATTAAGTGCATCTACCATTAAGGGGCACTCTTCTAGATTGTGCTCCCCAATGCCACATTTTGTACAAAATTTTAAATATGCCATGTCTTTCCATGGATAGTCAAGGATCAAATGATCTTCATTGTAACACACATAGCAGCGAGGTATAATTCGACTTGGCGATCGATGTCCTTGATTATTGTTTCTTTTGTGACCAGTGTATCCTCCTCGTCGATTATTGTTATTGTTGCATTGGTCGTTGTTATGACTCTCCCGAACTTTTTGCTCCAGTGTTTGTGCCTGATATACTATGTGGTAGTTTTATTTAGACTTCAAGTTCTTTATGCATTATGTGGTCGAATTTTGTTTTGTTCGAAAAAATCCACACCATTTTGGCTTTACGTTGTCGGCATTGTATGGACAATCCATGGTTGAGTGAGGCTCGAATTTTTCGCAGATGTCAGGAAAATACATTGTCTGCATCGAATGGAATTTTTCTAGTTTCCTTTCTTCTGGAAATATGTTCATACTTTCTTCCGGTTGTATCACTTCTCGTTGGTATGTGTTGTAATCGTTGTGGTACCTTGTTCTTTCATCATAGTGGTAGGCATATTTAGTATGTCCTTCTTGGGATCATTTGGTACACCATAGGTTATTTTTCCGTAATTTCAAATGTTGCAGTGATTTCTCTATCGCGTCAAGTCGTTTGTCGATGGGTCCAGTTGAAGAATTTTCATTTGGTTCAACTCTCAAATATTTATTCAAGGCATCGTCATAAGTTGTATATTCATTCATTAGTATTAGAGTCTTGATTTTCTCCAGAAGTCCTTCGACAAAGAATTGAATCACTAGAGCAGGGTCCATCTTAGTTGGCATTTGGCTGAGGAGATACTTGAATCTTCTGTCATATTCTCATACAGATTCTCCTAATCTTTCTTTAATTTGCTTCAATTTATGTCCATCCAAATGATTTATTTCGTTGGCTTTAAAAAAATATAGAAAATTATCTTTTATTTCCTATTTTGTCTTTGGACCTTCTTCAAGAAGGTTCATGTACCGTGTAAGAGATCTATTTATAAGTCCTTCTACAAACTATGCAATCTAGTGATTCTCATCATCAATAAGCTTAGATTTCCAAAGGGATTCACATACAAACCAATGTTTTCTAGGATCACCATCCCCTATTTACTTAACCTTTTAATGTTTGTATGTAGGTTCTATCTTGAAGGATGAGCTTAAAATGTTTGCTTGATTTCATCTATTGGAACGCTTGCTTTCACTTACTGGCTCACTTGCTTTCACTTACTGCTCATTTGATTTCACTTGTTCTCTCACTTGCTTTCAGTTGCTGGATCGCTTGCTTATCATATTTGGATCTATTTATTGAAATAATTTTTGACCTGAATGCGTCAGGAATAATTCATAAATTATATTCATGAATTATTCTTGAAAACTTGATTCATGCTCTTGGCAAATCAGAGGATCATTTATTTTGATTGATGGCTTTGTTTGTAGAGGAAGAGTGTTGTTTTTCTTGTGCATGTATGTAATTAAATGTTTTAACCCTATTAAACTCATCATTTTTATATGAAATTGTACAGGGATATAGATAAATATGTCCTATATACCTTAAAAAAATATCAAACATTTATTCCATACCAAGAGGGAGTAATGATCAAAATATCGTACCTATGTCAAAACTGCCTTCAAATCTACAAGTTTCTTGTAGAGGACTGTAATTGAATTTTTTAGCCAACTTAAACTCATCCATTTCTTATGAAATTCTATTAGAATATATAGTAACATTTCCTCTACATCCTCATTATTTTTCAGACCTTGATTCCAACTTATGAATGAGCAATGATAAAAATACAGTACCTATGTCAAATCTGCAAGCTTCATGTAGATTATTGTAATTGATTTTTATACCCACGTAAACTCATCCATGTTTTATAAAATTGTATGGATAGATAGAGTAATATTTCTTATTCACCCTCAAAAAATTTCAAACCCTAATTCTAACTTATGATGGAGTAATTAGTAAAATGTTGTCCCTATGTCAAATCTACCATTAAATCTACAAGCTTCCTGTAGAGGACTGTAATTGAATTTTCTACCTACTTAAATTCATCCATTTTTTAATAAATTGTATGGGGATATAAAGTAACATGTCCTATACACCCTCAAAAAATTTCAGACCTTGATTCCAACTTATGAGGGATTAATTAGGAAAATACAATACCTATGTCAAATCTGCCATTAAAGATGTAGAGGACTGTAAATTGAATTTTCCATCCCCCTTAAACTCAATAGATATTGATGAAATTGTATGGGGATATAGATAAATATAGCCTCTATTACCTTGAAAAATTTCAGCCTCTGATATGAATGCATCGAGAAGTAATCTTCAAAACATAGGACCATACTACTTCTTGATGCTTAAATGCTTTGCTTTTGATTCCTCCTTAGAAAATGAGTTAGATCCATCAACATATATATATTGCATGCACGTGCTTTGATCTCCCATAGGATATGTACTTTATGAAATATTAACTCTAATCCTTTGCATGCATGACCTATGAGAGTAAAAGTAAGGAGTATCAAGTACAAAATTCTATCTCTTTCATTCTTTCTTAGAGCAAGGGCGGCATTGTTGGTTTTCACCGTGAGAAATATTTTATTTCTACAGACCTATACCTACCCCAAAGGATGTTTTCAAGTAAAGGTATATCCTAGGTGCCTCAAAGAGGTTTTAACCATAGGAATATTTTATTTATGTTTTATTGTTCTTCTCTTTTTATTCATGAAAAGAAATCTATCTATCCTACCCTACTTGGAAAACATTACCTCTCTTCTCAAGTGTATGAATACTTCCAATACATCCACTTCTGTATAAGGATCTCAAATAAACTCATATCCAAGTTTGAAAAATATACCTTAGTAGATGTCAGGATATAAGGGACCAGTTGTACAAGTGGATATGGTGCCAATAAATGTTGAAGATTGGAGTGGTACCATTGACTGATGATTTCTTGAAACCAAGACTCAATGAGGTCATGATATCTTTGGATATCTTTCTCATTTGGAATGATTTCCAAGTCTTCCTCCTTTGTCCAATCAATTTCTTCTGAGACTTTTCCATTTATCTCTTAGATGCACAATGATTTTGGTAACAAGCATATAAGAAATACTTCAACCTTAGTCTCTAATGTCTACTCCCCGTCAAATGTTTCCCTTGGATATTCAATTTCCTTCGTATGCATGCAAGTGTGACTGAGAAAAAAACACGGTCCTTTGATCTGACTTGCATGCATGGAAAGATGAGTGAGAAAAAGCTCTTCTTCACGATTTTCATACTCAACTTCATTGAAATATAATGACAAAGGAAAAACTTCATCGTCTTCTTGTAACATTTTCTCATGGACATCTTCTTCTTTTGTGGCTTCTTGGGATGCATATCTATCTATGTTCACAACTCTTGTGTTGGAAAAAGGATTTGATAAAATCCTTGCAACAAGGTATCCTCCTTTCTTCAACAAATACTTTAGCATTTAGTTGGTCATGAGTTCCTACTTTTCCGTACACCAAAAACATGGGGGTTTGATATATATAGATCGTATGGATGCATGTAAGCTATTTTTTTAATGTGTACAATAATTTTTTTAATTATTCCTAATATAATTATAGTACCTACCCAGTGACAGCACCAAAAAGTGGTGGGCCATGGAATTGCAACCATAAATACTGAATCCCTTGGCTCATAATTAAATTATTCATACACTAGATAGAAGCTCATAATTAAAACATTACCTCTCTTCTCAAGTGTATGAATTGCAAAGGAATAACTTAACTAGTAGCATGAATGGGATTATAAACTAATAATAATAAAGGAACTTAATTTAATCAACCAGAAAGCATTCTATTTTGAAACAGAGATAACCTATATCTACAAGTTGCAAAAATGCAAGATCTAACTATTCAACTTAACACTTGCTTATTTATCATTCACAAAGTGGAAAGCTCATTCAACTCCCTAGATTTATCTAAGTGGCCAATGGTGAAGAATTGCCTTATTGTGCCTTGGGTATATAGGATGCGAGAAATAGAGTAACTACCAATACCATGCAAACTTTTGAGATGCAGAGGGAGAGCATTAATTAAATTGAATAACATATGCAATCATATACAGTAAATAACCTTGATAAAACATAAACTTAACAACTAAAAGCATAAACAAGGCAGATATGTGCACATAAAATGAAAACAAAGCTGTCTGCAACAAAAATTACATAACATGTAGAATTTCTACAAGAATTATAATCCAAATTTAGAAATTATTAAAAGAAGTAAAGAAATAAAAGGAAATTTATGCAAGGGTCCTCAGTCCTTCACTTGAGTGGACCCAACCCAAGGGATCTCCTAGAAGCCTTGCTATAGAACCCTTGCTAAATGAACCCACTCAAAGATAAAACAAAATTAGTTTTTCTCCATTAAATCTGCCATGAATAGTAAGGCAGAAAACTACCTCTCATTACAAATTTTCCTTGACCAGAAAGGGAGGAATGAAAATGATAAAGAGAAGAAGAATGATAAACTAATTCATATGCTTTGATCCTACTACTATTTATGCTTGATTAAACTCAAAACTACCCCTAATCAACTCCTTGATTTGTACAAGATGTCTCCTTATTAAATAGAAATCAGCTTGCAAGTTTGGTGGAATAGATCCCCCCTTCAGGAATTTGACCTTGACCTTAAATAACTTGATTTATCATGGTATCTAAGTCCTTCTCCAAGTGGTGGAAGCTCATTATAAATATTTTCACTTGATTAAACTATCTCATGCAATCAACTCCTTGCTTTGTGAAATTTATCCCCCAATTAACTAGAAATCTACATGCTAGTTTTGTGGAATTGACTCTTCCTTGAGAAAATCGAACTTGCCTCCATAATTTTGACTCCTTATTCTCATGGATTCCTTTAAGTGGCGGCATCCCTTAAATTTATCGATCTTGTTTTAGTTTGTCTGGTTAACTCATTGAAGAAGGTTGAGCTAGTTGTTGTGACTTGATATCTTCCACTTTGCTTTAGATAACTTCAATCTACAACTCCACCACAAATCAAGAATGTTTTGAAAAATATTAGCTCATTGTCTCAACAAATAAACAAAAGGAATAAGCAAATTAAGTAAACGTTACTAATCAAATGTCAAAATATTCGTTTAACAAATATGCATAGGTTTTAACTAAGATTATCATTAGTTCATCAATAATCACACACTCCATCCTTTTTAGCTCCTTAGGTATCACTAAGATAGGAAAAATAATGCGTCATTTTAGGGACCCATCACCATGGTCAAAATAAAAGGAGCATTCATAGTGCAAAGCATTTGGAAGGCATAGAAGGTCATCAAGCTTTTTGATACCTAGAGAGGTATCTCTCTAAGGATTGATTTATCTTTCATTTAAAATTGCATATGAAGGTCCCCTCTCGTAAAGAGTGATCATAAGTGATTTGTCAAAAGCCTCTAGTTCTTGTTATTTTTTGGTAGCTCGGCAGGTACTTCTACGTTGGGGGTGTCTAGCAACGTAGAAGGGGATGAGTGAAAATCTCTAGACATCCTTGTAATAGTGTCTTTTGTACTACTTTATGGGCAATGGTATTAGAGGGTCCATGGTATTGTGTGTCTCAAGGCACTGGTTTCCCATGGTATTGACATAAAGTGATGTTATAAAATAATCTATTGAGTTGTAATATAAGACACTAGACAAGAACGAGTTGTATCTCTTGCATGTTGGTCCAGAGTGAGTCATATCTCTTGAGTTACAAGCGGGCTCATGGTGACTAGAGGAGCTGGTGGGAAAACTACAAATGAAAACGGATCAACACGGGCCAAAGGTGGTCATGGTTGATGCCAGGGCTCGTGGGAAAGTGTTGTGATCTGCCAGATCTAGTGGGACTGGATTGGGATTCTGCACCGGCGAAAAAGCAGTGTGGAGCTGCATGGGCAGTGATTGTGGGATTTTTGACTGAGACGGAGCTAAAGAGGACAATGCGGGTGGCTAACGAGAATTTGGGCCAGTCGGAGTTAGCGAGATAAGATTGCTTGCGGAAGAGAGTAGATGTGGAGTATTGACGGCTCTGGTTTGAGGAAAACGAGCCACCATGAAATTTGTGCAGTCGCGAGTGAAAATATGGCAGAGTGTTGAGTTTCCAACAACTAGGGCGACTAAAAGAAGGTAGTCTCCATAGTACAAGAAAATTTGACAGGCCACGAGGAGGGTGTCGACTACAATAGCAACAAAGTTTCCAATGGTCAATAGACGTAATGGCTCTATGTCACGCATGTGTTTGACAGCCGCATGTAGTTTGCAAGGTCAAACAAACAAATAGCTAGGAAGGTTGATTGGGAAGCCAAACAAGGCCCAAGGCAAGGGGTAGTAATTTTTTTTTGATAGATCATCCGTGTTTTTCATGAAGGTTTTAAATTTTATTGTAAGGGTAATTTTTTTATGGCTTCTAGTATGAGGCATGAGGACAGGTTGGAGGGGATCTCCAACTACCTCTAGTGGAAGGTGAGGATGGGTGATATCCTCAAGAAGAATAGGGTTTGGTATTTTGTGAGTGCCAAAGCATCAGTTGCTATGCCTTCAGATCCTAAAGAGAAGGAATCTCAAGAGGTGAGCAAGGCAAAGGGACATAGGATACTCCTAGATGGAGTGAAGGACCACCTTATTCCACATATGGTTGAGAACAGACAGCCAAGGAAATGTGGGATACACTCACGGGCTTGTATGAAAGAAAAAATGAGAACCGGAAGATGGCCCTGAGGGATAAGCTCCACAGCACTAGGATGACCAAGGGAGAGAGTGTGGACTCCTATCTCACCAAGGTTACACAAGTGAAGGATGAGTTGGTTGCGGTAAGGGAGACTTCCAAACTTGGAGTTGGTGCACATAGCCTTGAGAGGCTTCACCAAAGAGTGGGATGTGTTTGTGAAGTGTGGTGGGAAAAGAGAAGCTCCCGGATTGGATCCGGTCGTGGAATGTATTTACTCAAGAAGAGATTCGAGACAGGTCTCGGAGTAGAGATCATGAGAAGGAAGACTAATAAATGAACCTTTCCTTAGCATCCAAGAGCAAGGGAATATCAAAGAAAGGCTCTTCTGAAGACAAGAAGAAGAAGAAGGACGCCAGTAAGGTGAAATGCTTTACATGTAATGAGCTAGGACATTATGTTAGATAGTGCCCTAACAGGAAGAAGGGAAAAGGGAGGAAGCATGTGGATTCTACAACTGATATGAATGACTTTGCAGCTAAGTTTGAGGATGAGTTCTCTCTCTTTGCATCAGTGAAAGAGAGAGAGCGTGAGGTTTCTCTCAAAAGGCCTACTTAGTATGAGATGTCACTGTTAGGAGGATCTTCTAGTTCAGAGGGAGAAACTTCAAAGGATGTGATTGGTTTTGGAGGAGGTTCTTCCCAAAGTACCTTCCTCGCTAAGAGGGAGTGTTAGTTTTTGGTAGCTCGGTAGGTACTATGTTGGGGGTGTCTAGCAACATAGAAGGGTCTGAGTGAAACTCTCTAAACAGCCTTGTAATAATGTAGTTTGTACTACTTTATGGTCCATGGTATTGTGTGTCTCGTGGTACTGGGTGTCCCATGGTATTGCCCATGGTATTGACATAAAGTGATGTTATAAAAGAGTATATTGAGAGTTGTATTATAACACAGTGGACAAGAGTGAGTCATATCTCTTGCATGTTGGTCACGAGTGAGTCATATGTCTTGAGTGACAAGAGTGAGTTATATCTCTTGTGAGTGACAAAAGTGAGTCATATATTTTGTTAGCGTTTGTATTTTCTGTTGATGATTTGGACACACTAAGAGTCAGGGTTAGGCTAAGATCCGATAAGTCATCCAGAATCCTGTCATTGTAAGTGTTGATTAACAAATCTGCAATAAAAGACAAAATTGTCGGTTGGTTTTCCCCATTGGGGTTTCTATGGTATTTCTTGTGTTCAGTTTTCTATGTTTATGGTTGCTTATCAGTGTGTTGCAATTATCTTTTCAGTAACTCAAAGAGTTAATTTAATGATTGGCTTAATATAAAAGATTGAACTTGTAATCGTGATCTAGTGAGTTGTAATTTTCACGGTTCTCTTCTCTTCAATTGCTCCAAAAGGGTATCATGACAACAAATGCCTTGTTTAACAATTGTCCAAGGGATTGGCTCACATGGCCTGAGCTCAAGATAGATTTTGGGATGGCCAACCTTGATAATTCCATCCTCAATAGAATCCAACAATTATTAAAAGATGATTTATTTCTCGCATTGGAATTGTAATCCCCTCACTCTTGGTGGCATGACTAGAAATGGGGCAGTGCTAAATCCTTCACCAACGCAAGCTTGTGAAAGGCTACAAGTGGCTTTCTTCCAAGCTAATTCTTTATCATTATTTGAACAAAATATGGCACCTTAAATCCAAGTAAAAGGCTTGGGATTTTCACATATGAACCCTATGGAATCCAATGTTAAAACTTAACAAAGCTTTATTTGTCTATATTTTAGTCACAGGAGGTCTTCCTAAAGATAGGAGACTTACTTAACCAATTGTTCATAATACTTGCTACCCTAGGGTAGCAAGCAAATTTGGATTTTCCCCCTTTCCAAATCTGCTTGTACTTGGGCTTGGGTTGAGTTTCTATGTAGATGTCATCTCTTGGCCTCCATCACATAGAAAGCATCCCTATTAGAAGATTGTCTACGTTGAGCCTTAGAATTTCCTTGGATGCTTGTTTGTGTTGAGATGATTTTATTTCTAGGGAAGAAAAGTAGCATTGTCTTGTGCCTTCTCATGGTTTGACACCTCATTAACATCTACAAGCTTGTCCTTTCATATCATTGTCTAGGTGCTAAAAATCTAGAAGGAGATGAGTCATCTAGAGTGGTTGCTCAATTTAATGTGTGAGGGTGCCTACAATATGAGTAGGGATACCACTTATTGCCTCCCTTATCTGGTGAGCATAATATTTGCAATGACATGTAGTGAAGGTGGGCCTTTCCATATAACTAGCAAATTAATTAGAGAAGGAAAGAGCACAAACACAAGAAGCCTCCTCCCCCAACTCAACAAAATGACAATTTTTAAGACAACCAAATCCCTTGAACAAGGAAATGATGGTTAGTATAATTTAGATTGTGGTTGAAAATTAGTTGAATGCTATAGAGTGGGGACCAACTCTAATTGACAAAGATGAGCCTCTACTTGATGTTGGAGTATTTCTTATTTCGTCTAGATTGTGTTTTTATGCTTGGGCCACATTATGTTTATTGGATTTACATTTATGTTTCGTTGGTGCGTAATTGTTATATATAATGGGTGTTTGGGAAAAAGCAAACCAACTTATAAGTTTTGGTAGTCTTTCGACAGTATTAGTGCTTTTTCTAATGCATGTATACCCAAACTTTTTATTGTACACAATCAATATATGTATTGTTTAATCAATAGTCAAGGGAATTTTTATGTCCAAAAAAACGTTTATTGTTCAAATCATAAATGGTGAATCAATTTAGAAATAGACTAATCTTTAGTTTTCATCTTTGTTGGCACTTCTAGAGTGAAATAACCATAGGCACTACCTTTACTAGAATTCAATAGTATTATGATTGTGAATTTCAACATCTTATGGACTCTCTTGTAACACCTCCAAACGTAGCTCAATATCATTGCATGCTAAGGATTTCCTAGTGGGCTAAACTAGGTACATGTTGGTTGTTGTGATAAAGAAAAAGGGTTCACCTATTTGAGTGAACATACACCAGATCTTGAGACTTGTGAGAGGATACGTGATTCCTCTTCATTCAATAGATTAACTCACTCCATTTTCCCTCAAATGTTGATGCAGTTGAACTAATTACCTGAACTACAAAATGGAGATTGTATGATTAAACTTTAATCATAGAAACTATAATAAAAAAATTGTACACAACTTTTTAAATTTTAAAATAAAAAATTCAAGCTCTGTTTAGAATTACCTAAGAAACAAAATGAATAACCAAGCAAGAAAGAAAAACCTAAGAAACAAAATGAATAACCAAGCAAGAAAGAAAAAGGAGTGTTTCCTCCATATTGCTCTAAAAAGTCAATGGGACCAAGACTAGTATTGATTATATGTGCAAGCCTCTTGGTCCTAGTATTGATTATATGTGCAAGCCTCATCTATAAAGTGACACTAAGTTCTCAAATATTTTCCCAACATAGCTTGTATGGCAGTGCAATCATCATAGATTATAACAAATTTTTTAAAAGTGTACTCCAATTTTTTATGGCTTCTTCATATTCCTTTGGTTTCTTGTGAAACCAATTGGGGTTCAATAAAAAATGATTGAATGTAAGGGGTTATAAACCATCTTCCATCTTGTGAAACTTAGATCCCAAACTACATCCAATATATGACTATTAGTCATAGAATGTTCATTAAACATAATTGAATGCAATTTCCCCATCATTTGATAAAGGCTCTCATATGCATCCCCAAGCATGGTTTATCACTGTCAAAAATGTGGAAAGCATCGGCAATAAAAGTAATAATGCTCAATACAACCTTCAATTGCCTCTAAAAATCATTAGATAAGTGACCAACGATAAGGCCCTCAACTTGTTTGCAATCACTAGAACAAGAGCCATTACATCTATGTCACTCGAGGGACACAATCATATTTCTAAGCGACATGAGCATTTTTACAAAATGTTCAACATAATAAATGTGGAAGCAAACTTGGTCCTTTCACATCACAAAAGTTATATTGTTACATATTTTGTATGGATTGTCTTAGATGGTGCATGATTGATAATGAAACTTTGCAATGTCTTTGCTATCTTTGTTACATACCTAACTTGTACATTATTATTGATATCTTTCGGCGAGGGTTTCGTGGAATGAACACAAGCATTTGAATATTCATCCTCAATCAAACCCCTTGCAAGTATGTTAGATTTTTTACATTTTGAACCACATTTTCATAGCCAACCTCTTTGAAGAGGCCTATCATATATGAACCATCATTGGTTTCCTTAGTGTCATGACATAACAAAAACATTAAAATTACCATACTATAAACCAATATGTTATTAGATATTTATGGTTGATATATATCTAACCATTTGACACTAGACACCACAAAATCCCTCCAACTCTTTTCATGCAAACCTTCTTCTATGCCATTGTCTACATTTTCTCAAAACTCGGAGATAAGTATCATTTGAATGCATTGTTGGCCAAATTGTGTACAATCTCCCACAAATAAAAATCCCTATGCACATTGAATGATATGTCATGCAAAAAAAACCTTTCAATTGATGCATCAATATTTGTATACTCGCTTGCATCACAAAGATGGTCAAGTGATAGAATACCATGGCATTGATCACCATTGCAATCAAGTGATTCCCTGGTAGATATTAGTCTGCATGGACAAGGTGAGTGGAAGCAGTAGGGAATGATGAATTCAATCTTCCAAATATAATATAATGTATCATGAAAGATTCCCTCATTGATCCATGAACTTATTCAAATATTTGGAATCACTCCCTTTTCCCAACTCCAATGAAATGCCACACACCGATGCAACCCCCCTTGTGTTTGCTCACTTGATGAGGGCATAGTCAACTCTTTAATCCATTGTCTTACTTGATCCATAGCATGAATGAGTGCATTGTGCAACAACACACAACCTGCTTTTAAAATTCCTTTTGGCCCCTGGATATTATTTCAAATGGATATCAGTTTGTCTTGGGTTGGCAGGGGATTTCATGTTATGTTATGCTAATTATTGGCACTTCTATCATAATAATGGGATTGTACACTACAAGGAATACACAACTAAAAAATTCAAAGAAACATACACACAAAGAAAACTTCATGTTCACAACCAACCGTTTGCAACGAAGACCATAGTCTATATATAATACATTCTTATGCAGTCCAAAATCCTCAAGGTAAAATCCTTTAGAGCCCAAGACCCCTTGAAAAAAACTATGCTACAACCTCCAAGTTCCAAGAGTTCTAATTCGACGTTTCTCCTTGCTCTCAAAACTCATTTTGTAGGAAAAAATGGCACAATAGAGATATTTTTAGCCATATGTAAGTTTTAATGTTTGTTTCTTCTTCCCCCTTGCAAAGCCATGTTCATGTTTTTTTAGGAATATTTCTTTTTTCTAATTTTGTGTTATGTTATGGATTTTTCCACTAGCCATTTCACATGGGAGCCAAAAACCCTTAGGAAACAACCTATCAACAAATGTTGATCATTTCTCATGAAATGGCTTTCCTGTCCAAATATAAGAAACAAATGACAAAAAATGACATTTTTGGTTCTATTTTCATTTTCAATGCACTTTTGCTAGAAATAAGTTGTGCGGATAACATTTATCGTAACATAGAATAGAACTAAAGCATATAAATGATGATATCGGCATGGAAAAAATAGACCATGTAGCCTTAAAGAGAATCCCAGACTGCCTTCAAGGCTCAATAAAGTTAAAAGAACATAATTAAGATTGAAGGGAATTACCCCTAAGAGATAGAATTCAAGAGACACCAAAGTGTATTAAATTTAGTATAGGGGTGCCCCACATTGGACTATGAATATACTACACCAGAATTAAAAGGGTTTGAAGATGGACAACCCCCCTCCAACCAAACAAAAGAAACAAGGGTGAACTTGAACAGTTGTGGCTAATTTGAAGAGCTATATCAAATTTCATTAAAGTTGTCAACGTTACCATGTTGGCAATAGATATTGTGTATGTTTGAGCAAATTGTGCACTCCAAACAAACAAGACAAATGAGAGAGAACTCAAACAATTGTGGCTTATTTGAAGAACCATATGAGGTGGCATTAATGTTATCGAGTTTTCCATTATTGCAATAGAGATTGTGTTTGTTTAATCAAATTGTGTACTTGAAGATAAATTATTGACCAAAAAATTCCATCATGTTGAGAGATAGAAGCAGATTGGTTGTGCAATTGTTCCAATCAATTTTCAAGAGAAAAGACCATGTTTTCCATCATTATTGCTACTTGCTTCTATTAAAAAACATTTTTAGGCTGCGAATAGGGAGGTTCCTTGTTTTTACAACTTTGGGCAAGTGGCCTTCTCCCATTGCATTTGCTTTTGGGATGATCCTTTTTGTTGTTTAATAGAGAAGAATAAGCATTGACATTGTGCTCAAAGGCCATATTTCCCATCATCTAGAAAATAACAAACTTATGTAAGACCCATTAATCATGTTATATAGATGACATTATTTTTTCAACCACGCTTGTATAGAATTAAAATTGAGGCACCGTGAACATGACAATGCTATGACCAATTTTTTGTCAATCTACCTGATACTGAGAGAAACATCTACTTAACATTATGAAACCTAAGTAGCTAGATCTTATCTATGTGCTAAATGGTCACAATTCAAACTAGACAGATAGTTAATGTGATAGTTTACTACAAAATTACCTTCATGCTACAAAAGTAAGTATCCAATACAAAGAACTCGAATGCTAGTGCAACACCAACCAAATTCCCATCATACCTAATGAAAAATGACAAGATTAGACTTTTGTGCTATATATTGACACACATAAATTTTCTCAAACACTTCCAGTACCTTTGATATCAAACTAAACATTTAGTAATTTTCAGAAGAATAAATAAGCAACTTCAAGTAGCTGATATACAATACTAGAAAGAAAAAATAGCAACGGAAAAACACTTTAACGGTAGGTTGTAAATGAGAGAAAAAAACACAGTAATTTTGGTCAATATCTGACCCTGGAAAAAACCCCACCTCCTGGGGAAAACCAGACCTAGAAAAATTTATTAGATAGCAGCAGTATATCTCAAAATTACATCAGCTGAAATGTACAACATTAATCTCCAGTACAGTACATTAAATTTCTCGAAATATGAGCACAAAATCTATCTCGAAAACAGTGAAATATTCAACCTAGGAAAATGTGCAAACAGTACAGCCCAAGATAGTCACATGCAAATCTGTTTACCTCAATTTCAATGCTAGAAAAACAGCAATACAGCCTTCTTCCTGTGTTGTACGGAACTAATAGAAATCATTGTTGATGGTTGCTACGAAAATTGTGCCCACTCTGCCTCATTTTCTGTGCTCTCCAACTCAGCAGTACGGCCCTCTATAGACTGTACAGTACGGCCCTCTTTAATGCTGGTACATTTTCTTAGGACTGTGCCCTCACCTAGAGAAATGTGCCCACCTCTGATGTTGCTCTTCTCCTTTATTCTGCTGCTCAAAATTTATAGGAAATCATGCTCCTCTCACGAAGCAATCTCTCTTGGGATTCGAGCCAACTCCAACTCTCTTGGAGTCTGTGCCTCTCACCTTCCTCAAATTGGAATTCGAACCACTTAGGAATGCGTGCCTCTCTTGGGAAAATGTGCAAATGAAGTCTCGGGCTTTTCTTTTATTTCCTCATTAGGGTAACTCCTTGTGACTTTTCATCTTCAATGGCTAAGATCAAATCTTAGCCATGAGATCTAGGGTTGTGATTTAATCACAAGATTACTTAAATCTCCTAAGTCAAAACTATAGAAAAATCACACTTTTCAAAAAATCACTTTTCACCCTAAATATTATAAAAGTCACTTTATAATCACTATAAAGTACATCTCACTTTTAAATTAAAAGGTCACATCATAAAGTACTTTAATAAAAGCTCATAAAGTCACTTTATGAATTATTTAATGAGACTCCATAAGTTCTCAGACCCCTACACCTAGGCACCTGATGCAAGAGTGCCTCCGAGCTACAAAATTCTAACACTCCCTCTTAGCGAGGGAGGTACTACTGGCATTAGCTCCACTTGGATCTCTCTCTAGTCATGTCCCTCCAACAGCTGAAGCTCCCTCTAAATATATATTCCCCTTAGATACCTGGGTTGGATCAACTATTGAAGGTCTACGTCTAACCACTCTGAACTGAGAGAACTGCTCACTCTCCCACTCATCCTGAAGAACCATATCATACCAACTTGGTTTCCTCACTGAGCTGGATGAATCCTCCACATTGACAGCCACTGCTGCTTCCATTGAGTCTGATCTCTCACCAGGCTCACCATCCACAGGATGCCCCAATACTCTATATATCTTGCCATCACAGATGCCTAGCATACTCGCTGCACCCAAGCCCTCACTCACTGGATATATATAAACATGCCCTCCCACATGAAGGATCGCATATTCATCATCCTCCAGAGCTGAAACTGAGAGCAATTTCTTCTTCATCTCTGGAACAAGCAGCACTCCACCAACCTCCAGATAACCACCAGACTTGAGTTGGAATAGGACTCTTCCAACTCCTTCTACTGCATGGGTGTCGTCATACCCATCCTCAGTCAGTATAACGATGTCTATATCTGTCAAATCTCGGAACATTTCACGTGTCCTTGTCATATGGCATGTTGCTCTGCCATCTATGTACCATGCTCCAGTACCCAAACTCTCAGCTACACTACTGTCTGAAAGAACTCAGACAGGCAAAAATTCCTTTTTGAATTTCTTCACAAACTCTTCCACTTCAGCTGAAGTGGCCGCCTCAGGCTTTTATTTCTTCTTGTTCTTCTTCTTAATCTTCTTCTTGTTGGGACACTGCCCAGCATAGTGACCATAACTCTAGCAAGCAAAGCATATCACTTTGTTGAGGTCCATCTCATACTTGGATCCACTACTTGAGCCACACTTCTTCTTTCTGCCCTTAGTTGAAAGGGCCACATTCTGTTCATCGGTATCCTGCTCAGTCTTACCTTGAGACCCTAATCGGATCTCCTCTTGAGTAAAATCATCCCACATTCTTTCCCAAGAGGAAAATTTCTCTCTATCCGCCACACACTTCACGAACATTTCCCATTCTTTAGTGAAGCCCTTCGGGGCTATCAGCACTAACTTGGGATCGGGAATCACCTCACCAACTACACTCAGCTCATCTTTTACATGTCTGAGTCTAGTGAGGTAAGAGGCTACATTCTCACCTTTAGCCATCTTTGTGCCATGAAGCTTATCCTTTAAATCCATCTTAAGATTTCCATTCGTGTTCTCATACAAACCTTGCAAGGTGTCTCACATCTCCTTAGCAGTCTGTTTCTCTGCCAAATGCGGGATGAGGTGATCTTGAACACCATCCAGAAGCAATATCTGTGTTCTAGCCTCCTTTGTTGAAAAGATAACTCTGAAGGTCTTCCCTCATATTTTTGGTGTGGGTGTGATGAGGGGGACTTGAAGGCTTTGTTCCTTGTACATTTATGTAAAAAGTGACTTTTATATAAATAAAGTGTGATGTTTTGTACTTTATGAGTTTGGGTCTCAGTTAAGTGAAATATTTAATCATTAAAATAATTTAATTATTAAAAGTGAGAGCATTTACTTTAGACCCTTGATTTTGTAACTTGATCTCAACCCTAGATTAGGTAGTTGAGCAAGGTAGTTACAAAATCAAAGTATAAAATAAAGAGAGAAGGGGCATTGAAGACACTCACCATCAAAAGAGAGGAAGAGGGAGATTGAAGACAAAGAAGAGTTCCCAAGGCAGAGAAGGGCACGATTTCCAAGAGAAAGGACCAACATGCATCCCTAGGAAACTTGTAGTAGGCCATACAGCACATTTATGATAGTCACACGTGTGGGATCGAATAAAAAGATAACAGGATGGAATCCCAAGAATTGATTGTGCATTGAAAGCGGACCATACAACATTAATTACAGGCAAGTGTGGGCACAAAAATCGAGGCAGAAAGTGTGCAGGTCATACAGTACCGTACAGCACGTGTGGGCAGTCATATAGTAGACCGTGCAGTACTTTTTGGCACTGATTTCGAGGTAGTTTTGTTGTTCTGTTTTGAGAAATTTTGTGAGTAAGGGTTAAAAGAAGAAAAAGTCATTGTAAAGAATTTTTTTTCTGAGTTTGCTCTTCTTAATGAAAAATCTTCTTCTTAGGGTTTTCCCCAAAGTGCAGTTTTGCCCGGTTTAGGTTAACCAAAATACATGTGTTTTATGTGCTTGTTAAAATTTCAGTAATTGAAGTGAGCTAGAAGTGGTGGTTTTACTTTCAAAACATTCTGAGTTAATCTTTAATTAAAACCCTAGATGTTCAAGTGTTTGACAGAATGTGTGAATGAGCAATTTCATACTTATGTCATTTTTTTTCACAGTAGTACAGAAGAAAGTGTTGTGGTTGTCTTTTAGAGTTTTGGTTGTGAGTGATTTCCAATGATGGGTATTCGGTTTGAAAATAGGTTGGATGGTGTATCCAACTATCTACCATGGAAGGTAATAATAATCGTTGTATTGAAAGAATGGAAATTTGGAGATTTTCTAACAGTATTGTGACTAAACCAACAGATAAGGATGAGCTTGACGGGCATGAAGATCTTGAAGCTAGGGCTCAGAGAGTCATCATGGATGGGGTTAAAGACCATCTCATTCCACATTTAGCAGAGAAGAAAACAGCTAAGGAGATGTGGGACACTTTGAATCATTTGTTCGAAGCTAAGAATGAGAACCGCAAGATGGCGCTTAGAGACAAGCTACACAGTATAAAAATGACTAAACATGAAAGTGTAGTCTCCTTCTTGACTCGTGTTGCACAGGTGAAGGACGAGTTGGCAGCAGTAAGAGAAATTGTCCCTGATTCTGAAGGTGAGCATAGCCCTGAAGGGCTTCACTAAGAAGTGGGACGTCTTTGTAAAGTGTATTGTGGGAAGAGAGAATCTTCCCAATTGGTCCATATTCTGGGATGACTTTACCCAAGAAGAGATCCGGGAGGGGTCTCAAGTTGGTCAGGTTAGTGAAGATGTTGAGCAATATGTGGCACTTGCAACCAAGTCGAAGAACAAGAAGAAGAAATATTTGAGTCCAATCAGGTGTTTTCAGTGTGATCAGTTGGGACACTTTGCCTCTAAATGTCCTAAGAATAAGAAGGAAAAATCAGAGAAAGAAACTGCAGCAACTACAGTAGATGAGTTTGCAGGTCAGTTTGAGCATTAGTTTTCTCTGGTTTCTATTGACTCTAGTGTGGGGAGCTCAGTTTTTTAGCATATATGGATTGTTGACAGTGGGTCAACCACATATGACTGGATTATATGATGCATTCCAGATCATCACAGTGTTGGGACCAGAACACTATATTCAGATAGATATTGACAGTCCACAGGTAGTTATTTAAGGGGTTGGAACAGTCAGGTTTCAACTAGTGATCCGAAAACAAGATCTTTGCTACTCTATGACGTTAACATGAATTGCATAAAGAGCATGAATGAAGCTCACAAATCCATAAGAAGAGAACCAAACAGCATAGACAATACACACATAAAGACAACAAGTTGATAACGGAGTTCGTCCAGGATGGACTACGTCTCCGGGCCTGCTTCTCAATAGGAGGGCCGATCTATAATCTCAACATAAAGGCAAAATACATGGCAATGATACAATGATACCTTGGCGACAATGGCCAGGAAGAGAACCGCTGCCCAAAACACAACAAGACTGCTTCCAGCAACTCCGAAGCCTGAAGACGGTGTAAAACGAGTATAAACACTCGTACCTTCCTCCTGCAGAGCTACGCAATCTCCCTTCTCTCCTTTGGCTACAAAGTCTCTACTCCAAAGCATGAGTGGCAAATGGCATATGAGGGGGTTTATATAGGCTTGAGTTAGCCCGCATCACATTCTCCTCATGATTCTTCAGTTACAACAAATTTGCCTAATTGGGAATATGGTTGAAAACCTCCAAGTTTGGTTATCATGTGGTTGGGCTCTTTATTAACTAATAAACAAACATACTTAAAAAATACCTTTTTAAAATGGCATATGGTTAAAACCATATAAACCCACCTTTAAACTTATCCCAAAGTTTGTTATGTGGTGGCGCTCCCCTTATGATTATAAATACACATGCTTTTATATTTTTGAACCCACTTTTTGTCTTATCCCAAAGTTTGTTAAGCAAGGGTGGCGCTCCAACCCTATGGCATGCAATTCGTTGTAAGTTGTTATAGCACATGCTCCAACCCATGTTAGATGGAACGTGGTCTCCAACCCATTTTACAACCATAACAAAGTTCTTAAAAAGCACGTGGTGGCTCAATACAGGTTAAGGCGCAAGCTCCACGTGATTGGTTGGAGTTGGCCCCCTCTTTGTGCGCCATATAAACTTTTTAAGGTTTAAATAAAAGGTCTTAACCACACAAGCCAAGAAACATATGTAACCCAACTGGTGGAGGCGGAGAGCTTATACAAGGGAGGTCACGGGGTCGAATCCTGCGGAGGCCATAATTTTTGCCTTAGACATATTGGCCAATTCCATGCTGCCACGTGGCGGCCTGGGATTGTCCACCTCACGCCCCGTCAGCATCCAGTCAACCGTCCAGTCACTGCCACGTCACCATCCGTACGCCCAGCTAGCTCAGATCATACTGCCATGTGTCACTTTGTGATTGGTCCGTACTGCCATGTGTCAGCTTGCCCATATAGTAGGGATGCCACGTGTCACCCTATCAGTGGTGCCACGCGGCACCTCCATTTTGCCAAATTTCCCTGTTTCACCAATACAACAGAACGCGATAACTTTCTCATACGAAGTCTGTTTGAGGTGAAACGAACGTCGTTGGAATCGTCTCGACGAGCCCTTCGATCTGGTGCTAATTTTGCTGAGATTGGAGGACTTCAAAAATTTTGTCTTCTTAGATCCTCCTGGATCAACTAGACCTTGGAGAGGTCCTAGAGATACATGAAGTTATCTTTGTTCCTGGGATGAGAGTTAGTAAACTCGTGGCTTCATCTTTATAGGATGATGGTTATGGGTTGTGACAAACACAATGGCTAACTGAGAGGGGGGGGTGAATCTGTGAGCATGCACTTAATTCCAATTTTAACTTTCTTCAACTTCTTCTTACCCTAACATTTATCATTTATCATTCCACTTTAGCATTCATACAAAAATCATCATTTATGCATCAACAAATATCAGACAATTAATCCATATCATTAACACATCACAAGAGACACAAGATATAGGTTTTGTAATCTTTTTATATTTTTTCAATCGACTACAACCGGGGGGTTAATCAGCTACAACTGAATCAGAAGCACCAACTTCTATTCCAAGACTCAGCTTGGTCTTTTTCTTAGATCCAACTAAGAAAAATAATTACAAGACCCAGCTTGTATTACATATATATTCTTATCACATTACATTTCATCACTGTCATCAAATAATCAACACAATCATTCTTCCCATAAACACAACCATAACCACATCATCATTTTATCAACATGAAGACTGCCATCATTGATGCCACATCAATCAGTCATCTAACTATCTTTTCAGTTGTCGTATCATCATTCTGTCCAAGCATACCAGTATGTCTTTATTCTTCACAGTCATGTCTTCAGCGTGTCTTCATTCTGTCCATCATCAATTTGTTGCCTTAGTTTAACCCAAAAATCAAATCTAAAAATTATTTCATTGCTGCTACACTGCTCTTGTTGCTGTTGCTACTCCACCGGACATGTCCTCATCTTCTCTAAACCCTGAAATCAGAGCTCCCTTTCACACACGAAGTCTTCCACTAAGTTTACTACTCCAACTCAATAATTTAATCTTTATTTATACTTGTCTTTTTCTATGAGTTTAAGAGGCCGACTTGTTATTTTCATTTTTTTATTCTATCAAATGATATTAAGTCATTTCCATGTTATCCTTAATAAAATATATATTTTGGGTCTTCTTGCCACATCACCATAGTGGGTATTATTCTCCATCACATGCCTGCAAGGGCCATTTTTACTTGTCCATACATGCCTCCAAATATGCCCACAAGAGGCATCTAAAATGCATGCAAGCTCCTTCCAGAAATGCCTGTAATGCCTTTTAATTTATGCCCCCAGCTCCTTATCAACATGCCCGTAGGGCACTATTAAAATGCTCGCAATAGGGTCTTTAAATGCCTGCAAGATCCTTTTAAAATGCCCGCAGAGACCATTTAAAAATGCCCGCAGGGATTTCCAAAATATGCCCCCAAACTTCATAAGAATGCCCGCAAGGGCTTGTCCAAGATGCCCGCAGGGCTACACAAAAATGCCCGCAGGGCTTGTCCAAAATGCCCGCAATGGAACAAGGAAATGCCCGCATGAGCCACCAAAAATGCCTATAGGGGCATAATAAAAATGCTCGCAGCAAGGGCTTGTCATGCCCGCAAGCCTTGTCTTGCTTGTTGTCATGTCATTTTTCCATTTCCATCAATTCCTTGTCTCCATGTGCTTGTCCATTGCTTTGTCTTCCATGTCACCTTCCATGCTTGCTTGCTTGCCATGTCATGCTTCCAATGTCCTCTATGTCATCTTTGCCATGTCACCATCACCATCATATCCTTGATCATTGCTTGATCTTTGCCATGTCCTCCATCTTGCCATATGCCTTCAAATGTGCCTTGTCATCAATGCTTGCTTGTCAAGTCTTTGTCCACATCACCAAGCCATATCATCAAGTCTTTTCATCATTTCAATGCCATGTGTGTTCCTACTTGTCAAGTCACCCATGCTTGCCACTTGTCATTATGTTATCCGATGCTTTGTCTTATGTCCATTGCCATTTCTATGTCACTTGCCATATCACCAAGTCATGCCTGCCATGTCATCGTTGCACCATCATATCTTTGTCCATGTCATCATCAATCCTTTGTCATTAATATGTTGTCATCAATGACAACTATGCTCATCAATCTCCCCCTTTGTCATTGATGGCAACCTGATTTCTCTCACCCTTTGACATTAATGACAAAGGGCCAATTAGACATTAAAGGCTTCACAATACTCAAAAAAAAATTGTATCTTTGAAACTTTATGAAGTCATTTGTTGAGTTTGATCTTCCATCACTTGCCATCTTCAAATTTTCTAGAAGTATATATATATATATATATTCCCCCTTTCAGATAGACTTGCTTTCTCCCTTATTAAGTATGTTGATGTATTTTTTGAACTAGCTCCCCCTATCAATCACACCATCATCAAATCTCTTTTCAAATTGGGATAAATAGTATTTTCTTCAAAATGTACTTCTGCAGTTGTTTCAAGCTTTTCAAGCTCCACCTCATCAAGTATGCTGCTGATACTAATTGATACCAATTTCAAGTAAATTGATCCCAATTGATGTTCAAGTAATTTTGCATACTCCCCTTTTTGGCTGCTTATCAATAAAAATTTCATTGTTGTTATTCAAATCAAATTTCTCCTGAGCTTGTGTCCTATGCTGTTGTAGGTGATTTATCACAACTTGACTTCCTTCTCATTTTGACAATCTTACAATACTGTCTTCTACCAGATCATTTTAATGCAAACAGTGTCCTCATTGTGAATACCCAAGAATGTCTTCTTTTAGATCAAAAACTTGAACATATAGACCACTATGCTCCCCCTATCTGATGTACTGTTGTAGCCTTTTGAACAAACTTCTTCTTGGGGTTCTTCCACATAATTTAATATTCAAGCGTTGCTCCTGTCTTTTATATGTAGACTTCTTTGTCCAAAATGCTTCAAATTCAACACCTTGGCTACTCAAACCTTGATCTCCAAACTGTCATAAACTTGCATGACTGCTTGAAATTTGCCTTCATTCTAATGCCTCCATGTATATGCTTACTGATGCATATTTTTCACATTAGAGTTGAAAGGAATGCTTGTTAGGATATTCCTATACTCCATCATAGTCCTACTAGCATTTTCATCCTTTGCATTTTCAGTCATGCATGCACTTTTAGGGTTTGCATGCATTCTAGGGTTTGCATGCATCCTAGTCATCAGTCCCAGCACCTAGCCCTCAGTTAGCTAGCCCCCGGAGCTTCCTTCCACTCAGTTTCATCCCTCCTAGAGCTTAGTGCGCCCTCCTTTCATCTACCAGTTGAGAAAGACGCCCTTCTTACCTACCACTTCAGTTTAGTTCAGTTATCTTCAGTTCCTTCCTTGTTTTAAGGATTAACTGACTCTTAACTGACCTTGTCACTCCGATGGACCTCTAGTGAGACTTGACTTCCCATTCTAACTCCAGTTAGCTCCTCATGCGCCCTCCACTGAGCCTCCTTCATTCAGTTAGTGTCTCCATGTGCCAATTACAATCAGTTACACCTACCACACACAGTTAGACTCAGTTTGACTGACGGTTGACAGTTACTTGTGCATTGATGACTCCACCAATGATGAGATAGACTGCTAGTTGTGCTCCAATGACACTCCAGTGATCTTTTGATCACTCCATGAAGGCTAATTCGAATTGTCACCTTAGGCATTCGAATCCTCATGCATTGTACTATTTATTTGTCCATATTGTGATTAATTAATTAGTGTGTGTGAAGTATTTTTGCTTCTATCCGAGTTCTACTGTATTATTATTTTGTTTCTCATTATACTGCATTGACCACTCTTCTTCTATTTTCTTGCTTAATCAATTACTTTCTTGTGAGGTATACATCATCTCTTAGATCTGTTGTGAGGATTTTCACATGGTATCAGAGCATGTTGAAAGTATTGTTTATCTCCTTTCTTGAGAGTTTTTTGCAGGTTATTATCAAGATTTCGAGTGCAGCAGTTTCTGCATTTATGCAGCAGTAGCAGTTGCAGATATTCTCTATTGTTCTTGTTGCAGGTCTTCTACAGCTTCAATGAATTCAGAAGAAATCCCTCCTCTTTCTTCATTCAACTATGATGAATGGAAACCAAAAATGGTAGCATATTTGAAGAGTCGTGATCTCTTTGATTGTTATTTTGAAAGAGAGTTCGAATCCTTTGAAAAGAAGATTGAATGGTTGAATAAAGGTGACAAAGCCCTTGGAAGAATGATGCTTGCTTTGCCTGAATACATGGTATACCAATACCTTGATGATGTTGAAACTCCAAAAGAGCTATGGGCCCATTTGGATGAAAGATTCGACATACAAAATGAAGGATTTGGTCCAAACCCTTTCAAGAGAAAGCAAAGTGATGCATTCGCCCTCCTTGATGATCTCATTGATCATGAACCAGTATCAAACACATCTCATATTGAAGTTGTCCACAAAGAAGAAGAACTTGCAGATTCTACACTCATGCTCCAAATTTCTTCTCTTTCTGTGCTAGCTCACACTCTAGATATTGCAGAAGGTCCTAAATCCTCTCCTGCACCAGAGTCTGTTGGTCTGCATCATGATCTATTGAATGTTTCGGAGGTCAAATCAGCTATTGGAGGTAATGCATTCGCTCTCCTCAAGAAATAACCTCTTATTTACTACTATATGATCATTATTCCATGCTTTCAGAAGGTTATTGAAGAATATGGCCATTGCCATTCGCTTGGAATAATTTCTCATGCACGTCATGGTTTTGATCTCACCCCTGCTGGTTCAAAGGAGATCTCAAGAAACCATGGCATTTCGCTTGGGATAATTTCTCATGCATTTACTGGTTTTGATCTCACCTCTTATGGTTCAAAGGAGATCTCAAGAACCATGATTCAAGTCTTGGATCTAATTTGGATTCTAAGCAATTACTACTTAGGATAATTTATCATGCATATGATGGTTTTGATCTCACCCCTGCTGGTTCAAAGGAGATCTCAAGAAACCATTTATCAAGTCTTGGAGCTGATTTGGATTCCAAGCAATCATTATTATTTGATGGTTCTTTTTGGCATAATCTCACCCATGATGGTTCGAAGGAGAAGACAAAACACTATTTGCACATTCATGGTTTTGATCCTACCTCAACTGATTCGAATCACAGGTTCGATGATCATCCTCATACTTTTGGATTTGTTCTCATCACATTCGATCTAAAGAGCAAGTACAAGCACATGCTTTTTGAGCATGATCCACTTCTTCCCAAGAAGAAGATACCTCCATACATATGACCAAGCATCACACTTGCTTGAGTTTGAAGCATTTATTTTTGTGTGTGCCTTACAACCTATTTTGAGGGGGGGGGGTATTTTTCCCATGAAATTTTCCCCATTTTCTTGGTTATTGACTGTTATTATTATTCATTGTATTGGGTGACCTTTGGTCTCAGTTACTAGGGCCCAGGATGGATTAAGGGGTGGTGTTAGGATATTTCTATACTCCATCCTAGTCCTACTAGCATTTTCATCCTTTGCATTTTCAGTCATGCATGCACTTTTAGGGTTTGCATGGATTCTAGGGTTTGCATGCATCCCATTCATCAGTCCCAGCACCTAGCCCTCAGTTAGCTAGCCCCCAGAGCTTCCTTCCACTCAGTTTCATCCCTCCTAGAGCTTAGTGCGCCCTCCTTTCATCTACTAGTTGAGAAAGGAACCCTTCTTACCTACCACTTCAGTTTAGTTCAGTTATCTTCAGTTCCTTCCTTGATTTAAGGATTAACTGACTCTTAACTGACCTTGTCACTCTGATGAACCTCTAGTGAGACTTGACTTACCATTCTGACTCCAGTTAGCTCCTCATGCGCCCTCCAATGAACCTCCTTCATTCAGTTAGTGTCTCCATGTGCCAGTTACAATCAGTTACACCTACCACACTCAATTAGACTCAGTTTGACTGACGGTTGACAGTTACTTGTGCATTGATGACTCCACCGATGATGAGATAGACTACTAGTTGTGCTCCAATGACACTCCAGTGATCTTTTGATCACTCCATGAAGGCTAATTCGAATTGCCACCTTATGCATTTGAATCATCATGCATTGTACTATTTATTTGTCCATATTGTGATTAATTAATTAGTGTGTGTGAATTATTTTTGCTTATATCCAAGTTCTACTGTATTATTATTCTGTTGCTCATTAAACTGCATTGACCACTCTTCTTTTATTTTCTTGCGTAATCAATTACTTTCTTGTGAGGTATACATCATCTCTTAGATCTGTTGTGAGTATTTTCACAATGTTACTATTTTTTCGATAAGGCTTAGCTTACTGCCATGGCTTCTACCAATCACTCAATACCAATTGACGATGGATATAATTTGTGCCATATTTCTTGAACTCAAACTTGTCAATTATATCTAGTAAATTCATAAAAGGTAAGCATGTATTAACTCTCCAAATGTGTTGATTTTTCTATCCATGCTCCTCCTATCAATCATACCATTTCTCAATCAAAATTCTTTCAATAATCAAAAAAAAAAATTCAATCATGTTTTTCACAACATTTCCAAGATATTGCTCTTTCAAATGCTCTACTATTTTCCAAGTTCCAAGTCATGCTCAATAATTTATGTATCAATCAATAATGTTGATTTGTCATCATTATTACTCCTTTCCAGATTGTCATGCAAACAAAACTTGTTTGTTTACCACCTTCTGTACTTTGTCATTAATTATGCTTTACCAAAGTTGTTTACTTAATCCTGTTGTAGTCATTCTACCTTGTGCTCTTCATATAGATCACCATGCCATGATCCAATATTTTTCACTCTTTCTTCTTGCTATCGGGTCACCTCGAGATCAATAATGTCAAACTGTTTTTCAACCAATGTTAAGGAAGGCAACTTCAACATCTTGACTTATGGAGTTGCTTTTGATATCCCCCCCTTACACATGCATATCTTGTTTTACATTTCAACCACGATCCCTGGACCTGCCTTTATGCTTGGAGAGACATTGTTTACCATTTGAGTTCATCTTCCATAATGAACTCATGGTATACCATGGTTTTTGAGAGACCTCAAACATGGCTTGCCACATGGCAGCCACCTTCTTTTGTGCATTGATCATCAACTTCATTTAAGTCTAGTAGAATGTTCTTTCTTACCCATACCTTAGGATGTTCTTGGCTGTGATCATTTGTCATTTGGTCTTTAAATCTTCCGGTGTCATTCTTCTTCCAGGATTCATCGACTTTTCTTGTTGATGGGTATGAAAAACTTCTCATGAATTGTCTTCTTGAACTTGTGCATACTTGGGATTTATGGCCAACACCACCACAAATGAAGTATCTCAAAGTATAACATCTAGCAGTAACATGTCCAATTCGATCACATGCCCAACATATTATTTGATCACTTTGACTTCCAGCATTTTTTTCTTCCTTGGAATGTACAATCCATAGCCCTGTGACCAAAATAATTACAACAATAGCAATAACCATTAAAATTGTTATCATACCTGAGTGCTTGATTCCATTTTGGAGTTGTCTCTCTTCTTCTAAAGAATTTGCTTTGAGGAATGGGAGCAACTTCTTGGTGCATTTTTTATCTTCCAACTTCTTTGTTGTCATGTGCAGGTATATGAAGTGCTATGCTTTCTCCTTTAAAGGATGTGGATCCAACTTCAGGAGTCTTGGGGAACCACATGTCTTCTTCAAGTTTGTCTTTTACCTTTTTGTACCCAATGCCAGATTTGTCAAAGTGAGACCTTTGACAGTCCAATATCCAACATAATCGAGTTGTTATTGAACTTCACATGATTGTTTGATTTTTCGATCTTCTTTCTAAGACCAACAATTTCCATTTCAAACTTCTGATTTTTCCTTTCTTTTTCTTCCAGCTGAAGCTTCATAACATCTTTTATTCTTTTGGCTTCTTCCAGCTGAGTCCTCAAGCCAATATTTTTTCTTCTTGTCTCTTCAAACTCTTTAGGTATTTTACCAATATTCTCTTGTTCTCTTGTTAATTTAGACTTCAATCTTCCAATTTCATTTTTTTGGTCTTCTAGCTCATCTTCCAAATATTTGTTCTTAAGTTTCACTCTCATGAGAAAAGCTTTTGTCTCCCCTTTGTATTTTTCAAATGACCCCAAAATATTCTTCTTAAGTCTTGGATTGAATTTAAGATCAATATCCAACAAAGTGCATGTAAATGCATTATTAACTTTTAACAAGACTTTTTTTTCATCTTTTGTAAGTACAACTTCATCATCATTACATTCAGAATTATCATCCATTAAAGAGTACTTACTTTCACTTGTATATGAAGCTTGTACCTGCTTTTCTTCTAACTTCTCATCCTTGGCTTATGCTTCCTGTTATTTGTCTTGATTCTTCTTTTGGTATTCTTCTTCCAGCTTGAACCAGAGATCCTTGGCAGAGGTATAATCTTTTACACTTTCTTTGATAGGGCTTGAGTGTCCATCCATCAAAAACTTCAATGCAATTTTATTGTCTTTATCAACTGTTGTCTTTGTCTTCTTGTTGGGTTGGACAGGTCGATTAACCACTATTTCTCAAACACCAAATTTCTTCAAGTAATCTTTCAATTTGTTTCTCCATCCAAAATAATATAATTTCTCAAAAACTGGAACTTCAATGTGAATGAGCTTTGTTAGTCCTTCCATATTGTGTCCACAAATCTCTTCAAGTTTGTTAGGCTTACGATGTAGGCCTGCTCTGATACCAATTGACAAACACAATGGCTCACTGAGAGGGGGGGGGTGAATCAGTGAACGTGCACTTAATTCCAATTTTAACTTTCTTCAACTTCTTCTTACCCTAACATTTATCATTTATCATTCCACTTTAGCATTCATACAAAAATCATCATTTATGCATCAACAAATATCAGACAATTAATCCATATCATTAACACATCACAAGAGACACAAGATATAGGCTTTGTAATCTTTTTATATTTCTTCAATCGGCTACAACCAGGGGGTTAATCAGCTACACCTGAATCAGAAGCACCAACTTCTATTCCAAGACTCACCTTAGTCTTTTTCTTAGATCCAACTAAGAAAAATAATTACAAGACCCAGCTTCTATAAAATATATATTCTTATCACATTACATTTCATCATTGTCATCAAATAATCAACACAATCATTCTGCCCATAAACACAACTATAACCACATCATCATTTTATCAACAACAAGACTGCCATCATTGCTGCCACATCAATCAGTCATCTAACTATCTTTTCAGCTATCCTATCATCATTCTGTCCAAGCATACCAGTATGTCTTTATTCTTCACATTCATGTCTTCATTTTTCCCATCATCAATTTGTTGCCTTAGTTTAACCCAAAAATCAAAGATAAAAAAATTATTTCATTTTTGCTACACTGCTACTCAACTGAACCTGTCCTCATCTTCTCTAAACCCCTGAAATAAAAGCTCCCTTTCACACACGAAGTCTTCCACTAATTTTACTACTCCAACTCAATAATTTGATCTTTATTTATATGTGTCTTTTTCCATGAGATTAGGAGGCCGACTTGTCATTTTCATTTTTTTATTTTATCAAATGATATTAATTCATTTCCATGTTATCCTTAATAAAATATATATTTTGGGTCTTCTTGCCACATAACCATAGTGGGTATTCTTCTCCATCACATGCCTGCAAGGTTCATCAATAAATGCCCGCAAGGGCCATTTTTACTTGTCCATACATGCCTCCAAATATGCCCACAGGCTCCTTCCAGAAATGCCCGCAAGGCCTTTTAATTTATGCTCGCGGCTCCTTATCAACATGCCCGCAGGGAACTATAAAAATGCCCACACCAATCATCTAAGATGCCCGCAATAGGGTCTTTAAATGCCTGCGAGCTCCTTTTAAAATGCCCGTAGGGGCCATTTAAAAATGTTAACAGGGCTTTCCAAAATATGCCTGCAGACTTCATAAGAATGCCCGCAAGGGCTTGTCCAAGATGTCTGCAGGGCTACACAAAAATGTCCGCAAGCCTCTTTTTGAAATGCCCGCAGTGGCACAAGGAAATGCCCGCATGAACCACCAAAAATGCCCACAGGCATTCAACAAAATGCCCACAGGGGCATGATAGAAATGCCCGCAGCAAGGGCTTGTCATGCTTGTCATGCCGCAAGCCTTATCTTGCTTGTTGTCATGTCATTTTTCCATTTCCATCAATTCCTTGTCTCCATGTGCTTGTCCATTGCTTTGTCTTCCATGTCACCTTCCATGCTTTCTTCCTTGCCATGTCATGCTTCCAATGTCCTCTATGTCATCTTTGCCATGTCACCATCACCATCATATCCTTGACCATTACTTGATCTTTGCCATGTCCTCCATCTTGCCATATGCCTTCAAATGTGCCTTGTCATCAATGCTTGCTTCTCAAGTCTTTGTCCACATCACCAAGCCATATCATCAAGTCTTGTCATCACTTCAATGCCATGTGTTCCTACTTGTCAAGTCACCCATGCTGCCACTTGTCATTATGTTATCGATGTTTTGTCTTATGTCCATTTCCATTGCTATGTCACTTGCCATATCACCAAGTCATGTCTGCCATGTCATCATTACACCATCATATGTTTGTCCATGTCATCATCAATCCTTTGTCATTAATGTGTCGTCATCAATGACAAATATGCTCATCCGATTGTCAGTCAGGGGTGGTCATGTTTTCATTTATCGGACGGATGATCCAGTTAGGACCACAATCTTGCTTAGTGATCGCAGGGACAGGTTATACAAATTGAGAGGACATGTTGTACGTCCAAGGACAGGTGGATGGTTGTTAGAGTCAGAGGATGGGGTAGGAGATGCATCTGATCAACATGTTATTTATGTTTCTTCTGATGAGGAGAGTGGATTTCTCCAAAGCACTAGCAAAAGACTCAGCCAGTCTAGTGGTGATGGTGATGAGCAGGTTGATGAGGTTCAAGTAGAATCTCAAGAGTCAAAGCTCCAGTTACAAAGGTGAGCACTTGTCTCCGAGAGGCATTCCAGAGCAGGAAGGAGCTGCGTCAGGAATCAGAGGTGGAGATTTTGATGGTGCCGAAAGGACCTCCCTCATTATGAGGGAGTGTTGAAAATATAACTCTAAAGGTCCTCCCTCATATTTTTTGTGTGGATGTGATGAGGGGGACTTGAAAGCTTTGTTCCTTGTACATTTATGTAAAAAGTGACTTTTATATAAATAAAGTGTGATGTTTTATACTTTGAGTTTGGGTCTCACTTAAGTGAAATATTTAATAATTAATTATTTAATTATTAAAAGTGAGAGCATTTATTTTAGACCCTTGATTTCGTAATTTGATCTCAACCCTAGATTGGGTAGTTAAGCAAGGTAGTTACAAAATCAAAGTATGAAATAAAGAGAGAAGGGGCATTGGAGACACTCACCATCAAAAGAGAGGAAGAGGGAGATTGAAGACCAAAAAGAGTTCCCAAGCCAAATAAGGGCATGATTTCCAAGAGAAAGGAGAAGCACGCATCCCTAGGCAACATGTAGCAAGCCGTACAGTGCATTTATGACAATCACACGTCTGGGCTCGAATCCCAAGAGAGCTAGCTTGAATCCTAAGAATTGATTGTGCATTAAATGCATACCATACAACATTAATTACAGGCACGTGTGGGCACAGAAATCAAGGCAAAAAGTGTGCAGGTCATACAATAACCTATAGTACGTGTGGGCAATCGTATAGCAAACTGTACAGTACTTTTTTGGCAATGATTTCGAGGTAGTTTTGTTGTTTTGTTTTGAGAAATTTTGTCAGTAAAGGTTAAAAGAAGAAAAATTCATTGTAAAGAATTTTTTTCTGAGTTTGCTCTTCTTAATGAAAAATCTTCTTCTTAGGGTTTTGCCCGATTTAGGTTGACCAAAATACATGTGTTCTCTGTGCTTGTTAAAATTTCAGTATTTGAAGGGATCTTGAACTGGTGGTTTTAGTTCCCAAGCATTCTGAGTTAATCTTTAATTAAAACCTTAGATGTCCAAGTGTTCGACAGAATGTGTGAATGAGCAATTTCATACTTATTTCATTTTTCTTCATCCTTCACCTCATGTATGTCAAGGGCTACAGGATCATATGTGGAAGGAACCACTGTGGTACTGACGAAAGTTCATAACTTGTTCACCTTTAGAATAGTTGTCATCCAGGATTTCCACTGCAAGCAGTGGGAAATTCCTTCCAACCGATCTTCAAACCGGATGTTGGTCATCTTCCCAATCTACACTTTTTCAAGCAATCTCTGTCCACTATGTCAAAAATATCAGCACTCATTTGTCACAATTAGCTGCACATAATCGGCACTTCACATGCAAATCTCTTGCACTCTCTGCTGCACCAACAACCTATTGTCGACCTCAAAGCCCCAACTCTATACCATAATGAAAAATGACAAAATCATACTTCCGTACTATATACTGACACACAGAAATTTTGTCAAACACTTCCAGTACCTCTAATATCAAACTAAAAATTTAGTACTTTTCACGAGCATAAATAAGCAACTTCATGTAGTTGATATATAGTACTAGAAAGCAAAAATAGCAGCGGAAAAACACTTTAACAATAGGTTGTAAATGAGAGAAAAAACACAGTACTTTTGGTCAATCTCTGACCCTGGAAAAAACTCCACCTCTTGGGGAAAACCAATCCTAGAAAAAATTATTAGATAGCAACAATATATCTCAGAACTACATCAGCTGAAAGATACAGCATTAATATTCAGTACAGTATATTAAATTTCTCAAAATCTTAGCACAAAATCTATCTCGAAAACAATGCAATATTCAACCTAGGAAAATGTGCAAACAATGCAGCCCAGGACAGTCACATGCAAATCTATTTACTTCGATTTCAGTGCCAAAAAACAGCAGTACAACCCTCTTCCTATGATGTACGAAACTCACAGAAATTAGCGTTGTTGGTTGCCTTGAAAATTGTGCCCACTCTGCCTCGTTTTATGTGCCCTCCAACTCAACAATATGGCCCTCTACACACCATACAATATGGCCCTCTTTAATGCTGGTAGTTTGTCTTCGGAACTGCACCCTCACCTAGGGAAATGTGCCCACCTCTACTGCTGCGCTTCTCCTTTATTCTGTTGCTCAAACTTTTAAGGAAATCGTGCTCCTCTCACCAAGCAATCTCTCTTGAGATTCAATCCAACTCCAACTCTCTTGGAGTCTATGCCTCTTCAGCTTCCTCACATTGGAATTCGAGCCACTTAGGAATGTGTGCCTCTCTTGGGAGAATGTGCAAATGAAGTCTCAAAGCTTTTCTTTTATTTTATTAGGATAACTCCTTGTGACTTTTCATCTTCAATCGCTGAAATCAAATCTTAGCCATGAGATCTAGGATTGTGTTTAATCACAAGATGACTTAAATCTCCTAAATCAAAACTATATAAAAATCACACTTTTCAAAAAGTCACTTTTCACCCTAAATATTATAAAAATCACTTTATAATTTAAAAGTCAGTCACTATATAATCACTATAAAGTACATCTCACTTTTAAATTAAAAGGTCACATCATAAAGCACTTTAATAAAAGCTCATAAAGTCACTTTATGAATTATTTAATGGGATTCCATAAGTTCTCGGAACCCTGCACCTAGGCACCTGATGCAAGAGTGCCTCCGAGCTACAAAATGCTAACAATATCCACACACATGAAGTTAATCGCAAGGGTAAGTGGCAAGGAGCAACGACGACATTTAGACAGGGAAAATGAAGATGGTTTAATGCACTATTTAATGGACTCCCTTTGCATTAAGAGGCAACAAATGAAGGGGTGGCCAACTATGGTGTAAGTGAGTTGGTGGAAGGACAAGGTGATCATCGACAAAGCTATGCAAGCAAGTGAGACCCCCAACATGTGCGACCAATTAAACACCAAGATGGGTGGAAATAACTAGGTTGCGATGAAGGCTTACAGCATTTGCACCAACTTTGTGAATGATTGTTGGGCTCTGCACCAACTTTGTGGATGATTGTTGGGTTCTGCCGAAGGGTATGCTCCTAGTGCTTAGTACCAACTGGGGACGATTCTAGAGGACTCACCCCGATTGTGCTTGAGCTTTGTAATGTCCCTTATTAGGAATTTTATTAAAATTGCAATTTTCCATTTTTTTTCTCTAGTTCGACCTTTGACTAGTTTTGATCTCTAGGTCCCAAATTTGCCCCAAATGATCTCAAATCTTTTGAAAAGGTATATGAATGATATTAGAACATAAATATGTGTTTCAGGGATGTCTTTGGACCTTTAAAATACTTCTGCAAATCCTCTTTAAATTCTGATCAATGTAGGTAACTTTACTAGTGATTTTCCTTTAACTAGTATTGGTCTCTAGGTCTCAAATTGACTCCAAATGCCTTCAAATCTTCAAGGAAAGTGTATAAATGATATTAGAACTTGAATATGATGTTTATGGATGACATATGTCTACCAAAAGACCTCTGAAAACTCTCTTAAGATTCTGGACCAATTATGCAATTTTACTAGTAATTTGGGGTTCAAATCCCCCTGGGGTAAGTTCTGAAAATGGCTTCCCAAATGCCTCCAAACCCACTCAAATTTATGAACAGAGGTATGTAATGTGTTAAGTATTTTATTAAAGTCTCATATGCACCATTAATGGATTATTACAATTGTTCTCACCCTCTCCCATTCAACTGCAAAAATCCTCAATTCGACCCTTGGGGGAATGACACTATTTCACCTCCCAATACAACTAAACTGAGTAAAAATGCTTCAAATGCTCAAGTACAGTACATGAAACTTGTAGAAGACATCCATGGCAGTATATTGATCACAAATATATCAGATAATCATCCATTCATTCGAAATCATCAGCAATACATTGGCTCAGAACAAGGTAGTGGGGAAATGGCATTGTTCTTCCATTAAAAATGAGATTTATACATTTCTACTTGGAATTTCGACCTGAAAATTTTTGGAGATGAAGAACAGAGTATTTATTTCATATTACAAAAGAAATGGGCCATTAAAATCTTCCCCAAAGAGTACAATAGCTCACCAAAAACGCCCTCCCTCAAGGATCAAGAATATGCCATCAAAACTGGAAATGGTTGAAGGAGTGAGCTGCAATAGAAGAAACCATGAGTTTCCCTGTAGCTTACACCTGCAAATAAAGACTCCATTAAAGCTCCAAATGAAAGGTCTGAATGGCCTTTCCAATTACCAACTTGGATGGGAATCTTTCACCCTCGAAATTGGCCAAGGCAAGAAACTAGTCATCCACTAGCTCTCCCTATTCACAAATGCAATTGCAACTTCTACAAATGATCAAAAGTTTCATTCTTTGTTATTGACATTTATAAAGTTCTAATGTCCTCCATGGGTCGAATTCCTTCCAAGAGACTCATGCCAACTCAAGTTGGGAAGAGATTCCAAAGAACGCCACTTGTACAACCATTCTTAGTTTCCCACTTCCACCAAATCACATGTGGAAGCATCTTAGCTGCCCTAACACCCTTGAGCGCCCTCTTGGAGTCTATTTTTAGCCCTAACATGTCATATATGTCATATGTCAGCCTTCAGGTCTGATTTATGTCATAGGTGTCATAGCATCTTCATCATTGTTGTCATAGAGCTAGGGAATCTAGCCCAAGTGTCTCACTAGCTCCAAATTGCCTCTTTCTCTTCCATGGAAGTTACTCTTCCTCTATATTTCGACCTTGGATGAGTCATGCCATGAAGAATACCTTTTGGACTCCCCCAAGTATGTTACCATTCACCTTGAATTCGAATTGGTGAGAGAATGATGCCATGTGTAGTGGGGAAATCTAGCCATATGTGGGTCCCACTTCCTCCATGTGTCTTCATGATCAAATGCCACTTTGATTTTCACTTGTATATATTTATTTAGATCCTTTATTGAATATTTATGCCACTCTAATGTTCAAACATCATTTATTATCCCCATTATTCAAAATCCCAAAGCTTCCACCCCAAACCTAGGAAACTAGTAATTTTCCTCCTTGGCAATTTGACCTTTAACATCAATTCTACAAACTCTAATGAATATGGCCAAGGTGATTAGGCCATTGTGACCCAATTCCAAATTTGGGACATGACAAGCTTCTCCTATGTTAGGAATCCATGGCACCTCGTCAACATGCCAAATGTCGTTAGGCAAGAGGCTACCATTTTCAAAGGAAGGAGAGGGCCACCAATCACTCTGAGAGGAGGTTCCCCTCTGCACCAAGCAAGTGAAAGAAGAAATGGAGGCTTTGACGATGGAGGAGCAAGGGCAAACGAGGGGGGCACAAAACAACAACAATCCATATTGGAATATCAAAAAATTGCTCATGCTAGCTTTGATGGAACGCGAATACCTATAGGATGGAATTATGAGGATGATTAACCAATTCCACGATAAATTGGACAGCATTCACAAGCAATTGAACGAGCTAGCAAAGGTGGCTAGTTCTCCATTCCAGCTCGCAGTTGCTGGAGGTAAAAGCTCGTGCGCCACTCACATCTCAGTTTCTTTTGATGGAAACTCCACTGAATGAAGTTTTCAAGCTTTTAGATTTTGTTAACTAACATAGGCAACAGACGAGATGGAATTGCAGTTCCTGGGGTAGAACTAAAAAATTTTCTATATTTTTGTTTATGTTGAAATATACCTGGTTTCCCTTTCATGGGAAAGTTTTGAACTCTTTAATGTTAGACACTTTTTCGGCCCTTGAGCCAAACTAGTCCTCAATTGACAATAGACCTGGTTTCCTTTGGAGTGGGTCTACCACAATAATTTTGTAAAATAGATTTTTCTCAATTAATAGAAGGCCATGTCACTTGCTTACAAAACTGTTAAGCATTCAATCCTTAGAAGTGCTATGCATAAACTGTTGGTAACGAAGGCTAGGTAACTAGACAGGTTGTTAATGTGGTAGTTAATTGCATAATTACCTTATGCTACACAATTAAGTATCTTATACAATGTAACAAATATCAGTTAAGCATTCAATCCCTAGAAGTGCTATGCATAAATGGTTGGTAGTAAAGGCTAGGTGAGATGACAAACTGAATATTACAGAAATCCTCTTTGTTTACATTCTATTTGTGGCGTAGCAGGCCATTCTATACACCCCAGAAATCAAAATCCTTTGAAGTTTAAAGAAACTGCTGAAGCTTAGATGGGCACAATGATATGGTAATTTACATTAGGTCCTCTGATCACACACAAAGATCCTGAAAAACATGTATGTATTTTCATAAGAAATAGACTATATTATAAAAGGTCCTCAAGGGAGTATTTCTGCTATATAATAAAGTGGACCCGAGTTCTGCAGCAATCAAATCAAAGTAATTCCTTTGAAGACATGCTTTAAAAAGTATTTTTCAAGTTTCAATGTGAAATGGAAGTCTAGCAGACATTAATCCAATACTGGTGCCCCTTTATCAATAGCGGAATCTATAATTTTGGACATTGTTTCATAAATCAGTCAACATTTAAATTGAAACCGAAATTCTTAATCTCAAAGTTTTTATGTTTAAGGATGCAACTTAACTTCAACACAAACTACATATTGCTATGAGCTGAGCTTTCAACAACAAACTTAAACATCCCAATCATCAATTCCACAACGAAAGTGCAACTAATACTAAGTGGAATTCCCCTGAAATAGACAGCAATGTAATGCCACTCCCAAGAGATTCATGGGGATAATAGTAGCCTTCTGAAGTCCAAACGGAAATATTATTGTAAGGGATATTCACAAAAACAGAAAATATGTTATAATGTGATGGTAAATGCATTTTCAACTGTGCATGTGATGGTAAATGCATTTTCAACTGTGCATGTGATGGTAAATGCATTTTTTAATATGCTATAATGACGAGGGGATTGACAAAATTGTTAATATTTAATTATGAAATACTATTACCAACCTAGTATTTTAATATATAAAATAAAAAGTATATTCATTTTACCATGTTCAAACTAACAAATTAATTTTATCATGCCCTTCTAACTCTTGAAACTTCAAGCAACAAAACCAAATGACTGAATACACAAGAACCCGGATGATAATGAGAGGCGACCAATGCTTTAGGGCATGAAAATCAAAATAGTACATAACTTGGGAAAAATAGTGAGAATAATGGAACATGCATGTCTGAGATGCATTTGCTGATATGGCAGTAACATTGCAAAAAAATAGCGACACACAGTTCAAACCAAGAGACAAACAATTTGCAATACACGAGTTGTGCAATTATCCCAGTTATACATTGTTTCTAGGGTACATATCCCAGTTATACATTGTTTCCATGATACAAATCCCAATTCTTCACTGCTTCCACTGCACAGGATACAATAATCTCTCACCCATCTGAAATAAAGTCTCTCAGTTTGACAAATATCCTCTCAAAATCACTGGTACTTAGAATTTTAGGCCAGTTCACTAAGAAAAATTAACAGAATGCTGTAATTCTATGCAAATAAAGGCCCATTTAATTCAATAACTTTTAACAATCCAAAGATCATAATTTTTATGAATATTTGGTGACAAATAATTTAAAATCCCAGATATAAAGCCCATTTAACCCATACACTTACATGACAGAAGTTGAATCCATACATTGCTTCTTGATATTGAAGAACATAATAAAATGGTAAACAAACTTAACAATTTATAAAAGCATGTTTATTCAGTATGAAAATCTTTCACATATTATAACAGGCATGCCCCTTTTATGTAATCTGCAGACCATCTGTAACTTACCTTGACCTATTCCATCTGCATTCTAATTGTATAATGTAGAATTCTATCGCATAACTTGCATGCAATCTCACCAAATATGAAGAAACTAGGCCACCTTCAACAAACGTCAAGCAACAAAATGTAGGTAGCATACAAGGCTCTTGCAATGTGGATTTTACATCAACTAAAATTTTAATTGCCTCTGTTAACCATGTTTAAATCGCACGACAACACACGTAATATTATCTGCACTTCCTTTTCGATATGCTTCCTCTGTAAGCTTTTTAGCAGCTAATTCTGGATCCTCGGTAGACTGAATCATAGCAACTGCATCCTGTAAAGACGACAAGAAGTAATAAAAAAAATGATCTGACACAAAGAAAGGAGAATAAATCATGTGCCTTAAAAAAAATTTAAATAGGTTTTCCGCAACTTGGCACAATCTTTACACAAACCTGGTTAGAAACAACATCCCACAATCCATCACTTGCAAGAATCAGAAATTCAACATTTTGATCAGCAACTTCTTCCTGTAGATGCATATTAAAAACTTACCCAGTTAGTCAGAGGCACAGAGCAACACGGATCATCTATGATGACCAGCATATGCTAATGAAAAACAATTGATATAGAAAATACTATCTTCTAGGTAGTAATACTGGATCAAAAAATTGAGCAACATCAAAAAGGGGATCGCAAAGTCACAACCTGCAGCAAAAAATATTCTGTTGTACAGTGACATGAATGACAAAATTTAATAAGATGAACTCTTTTATGGCATGTTTAAAAGTGTATCTTAACTTTCTCATAATAAAATAGTTTAAAAAGCAGACACACTGCAGAGTGTCTCAAAATTGACAATAAACATTAGCAAACATCCTGACTCCTAATCATGCTCAGAATTGCACTTTGAAAGACTTGACTCTAATGGACAACTCTGACTGATCTTGGAACAACAAAGACAAATGAGACAATCTTATGTGGGCCAGAGATGGAGCAAGGTGAGGAATTCTAAAACAATTTAGACAGACATCCTAAAAAGTGCCAAGCCAAAAGACAAAGAACACAAAATCACAATCTTGCAAAAAATAATGGACGGCCTTATATAGGTGAATTACAAATGACACTCAGATGGGAGTTACTGTTACATTCTACTAAATGACGAATTCCACCAATAATGAAACCGACTAAAGACGAAACATACTACGGCACAAGACAAAACTACCAAGGATGAAACTTAGGCTTACAATACATGATAAGCACTTGATCCCAATGTTATCGGAACCGGACCGGTCATCAAACCGGCGAAGACCAAAATGTGAACCGGACCGGAAACCGGACCGGAACCGGCAAAAAACCGGGTAAAAAACCGGCCGACCAAAAAATACATAAAATATTCATATTTTGTAAAAAAAACATATATATTCATGTGCATACATATGAATCCAAACCATTAATACACAAATATGCAAAGTTTCTCATATATATAGCAAATATGGGTGCAAATAACCAAAATAGCACCTAGTGCAATACATCTCCAGTGGCGAAGTAGCCAAACACCACTGACATAGAGTCTTGTTTACAGCTTTGTTCCCTAGAGGTGGAGAGGATCTTTTTATGGTTTGATACCCTTTAAAATATGATATTAGAGGTAGGAGTAAATGTCTTTTTTTAAATCCTGATGGACAATGGCCACTTGTACCTCATAGGTCCACTAGTGGCACTGGCATCATCTATTCATTAGAGTTCCATCGTGATAGGAGATCCGTGGAAATTGGATACAAACACCTAAAGACATAGGAAATGCTCATTTTGTTCTTTTGGCAGGTTTAATTAATGGCTCAAGTGCCACTCTTTGGAGCATTTTTAGTGGCGTGGTTTACATGAACAAACATTGTTTATATTGTATAACTCAGCGAGATTATTGCACTACCTAAAATTTTGAGTGTGGCAAATTCTAGATATTTGATGCTTTCCATGACAAAGCATGATAACATGATCATCACATCCTAAGTTCTTCCATGCCATTTCACACAATTTATCTAGGATACAGACCGGCCGGTTCCGTACGGAACCGGTCAAAACCGGCCGGTTCGGCGGTTTTGACCGGTTCCGTACGGAACCGGCCGGTTTTCTGGCCGGTTTGAAAAAAATCCGGTTTTCAAATTTTTTTTGCCAGACCGGACCGGCCAAGCCTGTGAACCAGTCTGACCGGCCGGTTTTGCCGGTTCCGGTCCGGTTCCGATAACACTGCTTGATCCTATCGTGCTCATCATTTCCTCCCTGCTTAAGAGGAAGTTGTCTCCAATCAATGCTTGAGACAAAAAGTGTGATGTAAATCTTTTGGTGGTCCTAGCACTGATCTGTTGTAGACTCTAGCCATGAAAACCAAAAGTCTGGGATAATGTCTGTTGGATGCAACAGCTACGCAGTGATTTGCCAGAAGGGGATAAGAACAAAGGAATCCATCCAGCTAGATTGGAAACCCATAGTGGATCCAAGGATGCTGGAACTTGGAAGACTGGTTCTGCAGCTGTGCAGCATCAATGGTTTTGCTGCAGATACAATCGTGCTGGTATTGAATCATAGGCTGGGTGGGTACTAGCAGATTTGAATATAAGCCAAGGTTCCGAGGAGGAGGCCTGGTTTGGTTGTAGATTCTAGAATGAACACCTAGAATGGATGGCAAGAAGTGTTTATGAAGGTGTTGGAGAGTCTTCTGGACTCCAATTGTCCTCTAAAAGAGGAACAACATTCCCTGAGTAAGCATATATCAATCATTCAACATAATTTAATGGAGATTATAATGCAGGAAACACCCTTGGTTGGTGTTACCCTCCATTTTGGCGGGGGTATCCACTTGTTCTCACATCCTTCAGCAGGGGTTAAATGGTACTGCTACTTTCATTAGGGAAGTTGTCATTGCTGTTCCTGAGGGCCTTCCACTGGCTGTTACTCTCACGCTGGTTTGCCCTATGAGGAAAAAATGGCAGATAAGTCTCTGATGAGAAATCTCTCTGCCTATGAGACTATTATCTGCAATGACAAAACATGAATTTTAAACTCTTAATGAGGTAACTGTTGTGAAGGCTTGGGTGGCTGGAAGATTCGGGGAAGTTCCAATTCAAGCAGAAGAAGAGGGATCTATACCAAGAGCAATACTTGACATCATTAGATCAGGTGAGAATTTTAGTATCTCTTCTTCAGCAAAAGTGCCAGAACGGAGCAAGGTATATGTGAGCGCTGTGGTTATATTTCCAGCCAGAAATGATGCAAAGCATGTGTTTTTAGATGGTTTGAACCGAGGCCTTCCGAGGCTTGGAATTAGTCAAACTAAGAGAATGTCGGATGAATGGTCTGAGATGGCCGATGCCATTATGCAACAATCATCTAAATGGAACAGTGAAACTGGACGATTGGAGCAGAGTGCATTCGGATGCATAAGTTGGCAGACAAGCATAAAAATCAGCATTTCAGTTCAAGTTTTTCGGGATGGTGCATTTCGGGCTTTATCACTGATTTTTCGAATTTAGAAAGCTTGACATCCGTGAAAGTGTTTTCCAGCTATGTGTTTTTGAGCTAAATCAGGCAGATGTGCAGAGATAATAGAACAGAGCATACAGCAGCCCTGTGACGCATCAAAGAAAATGAAAAAGGGTGTAAGAATACCGGAAGACTGTGCCTTGAAGTTTTTTGAATCATTTCAGGTTGCTCAGATATACAGTGCATAAGTTGAAAGAAACAGATGATAGTCAAGCAAATAAAAGAAATGAATTTTCTGAGATAGAAATGAATTCCCTCGGTGGAATCCAATGCAACAGTAGCTTTATATTCATGGCCAGGATGATCAACACACGACTTCCCTTCGTCTCTTTCACAACAAGCTCAGACCCGTAAGCCAATGGATTAATGTAGAGAGAGTTTTCTTTGGATGCCGAGTAGATTGGTTGTTCAGCCCGCGTCCCTCCACGCAAATCTCGGGGTCTCCACGTAGTGCATATCCGTTGTTGTGAAATAGGTGCTTGGCGTTTTTCTTTGCTACGTAGATTTTTGACCTACCTTCGTTGGCAGCAAATAAATCGAGACGGAGTTAGAATCGGTGCTCTGTGTTTAAATTAATTAGCACATCGAAAGTTAAGAGCTCGGGTTTGCAGTTCCGTGCCGGCACATGGAGTTTTGACCCGCTGTTTCAATTGTTTCCATCAGCAGCCGATTACAACGCCGAAACTATTATTGGGTAACTGCTCGATGTTCAAATAATCAACATAGCAGAGATTCACGCTTGGCTGCCACTTCAACAATCAACTGACAGCAAATTCGCAATCTATTTGATACAGGGGTTTTTTGGAGCGGCACCCATCCACGAGTTCTGATCTATTTGCTGCATGTTTTTCAACCACGTGGGTCCCATCCACCGTTTTAGCGCCAGTCTGCAGCACCATTCTTTGACAGCCGACTACAAATGGGACTTCGTATCACATATGGCGTCTTCAGTTATATCCAACTCAGAGTTTGATTTTCGACGGATTGTTAAACACAGCCGAGTTTCTCTTTTTTAGCCAGAGTTCACTTAAAGTTTTCTTTCTTTGACCAGCTGTCAAACACGTTTGACAAATACTTTGGTGTATCTCTTCATTCGTGGAGATTGGAGCTGTTAGAATAGTCTTATTTAGATATTTCAAGATCTTTGTTTGGAGAAAAAGTAGCCCTTTTTACTTTATCTCCATTATATTATTATTTTATTTTCAGAAGTAGGTGAGTTTTTTTTTTTTTTTTGGGCTATATAAGAGACCAGCTCTCTCTATTGTAAGCATGGAAAACTTTTGGGGTTTCTTTCCCTTCTTGAGCTTAATGAAAATATCAGCTGGGTTTTTTAGGACAGATTGAGTATCTTTCATGTGGTGGTGCAATGTATTTCAAGTTGCAGAATAAATCTAGCTTGTGAGGGCTTTTTTAAGCACAATAGATTAGCCATTTACGGTTTAAGTTGGTTAATTATGCTTAAACGATTAGTATTTCGATGGACATCAGTATTCGGTTGTACGAAATGTTGATTAAGATCTGATTGTTTGGGCATTCTAGATTAGTCTCACTTTTATGAAGCACAAGGCCTCCATGAGTCCTCTTTTGACTTCATTTCCCCTTCTGGTACTGGCACTGGTCTTTCCCTGAGGATTGATCTTCCCTTCTTTTCCATCACCCATTTAAAAAACTCATTATTTTGTTACTTCTGTTTCTCTAAGGCAGCCTCTTCCATTTCACCTTGCCCTCCGTTGCATCTGCCTTAGTGATCCTATTTTAGGGATACCCCCCTAGAGTTGGAGAAGAGCCAACCTGAAGCGAAGAGGAGAGGAGTGTGGTGACATTGGCCTCTCTCCTGAGAGAGTTGTCATCCAGCTGGTGTGTTACATTTTGGGCTTCAACACATGCATGCCATTTTGGCGGACAACAGTTGGGAGCTATTAGCAGCTGCAAAACTGGGATGGAAGGGTCAAAACATGGATCCAGAGGATGGTATTTTTCCAATCTCATAATTGTCACTTTGGACACTGTGATGGTAAGTGCACATGCAAAGGGCATGTCATGCAGCCAATTTGCTATTGTAGATGGTAATGTTCTTGAATTCTGAATGGGATTCAGGTACTACAGAGGTAGTGGAGCTATTAGGTCCTTTGCTGGAGAGACGAGTCCTCAGAGAAGATCTGAGGTCCTTTGTTGGAGAGATGAGTCCTCCTCAGGAGATCTAGAGGTCCATAAAGATAAGTGTCGGAGTGAATTTGGTATTCATTGTGTGACGTGTCACTGAGGCAATGGTGCCTGTAACTCTTCACTTTCATTCGCGGGCAGTTGTCAGTTGCTTCGGTAGGCAGCACTGACCCTAGAAGATCAAGTAAATGTTATGTGTGTTCCTTAGGTTCCTGGAGAACATCATTGTATAGAGCAAGAATGTATGCTCTTGAGGACTCATATGAGATTTCAACCTTTGATACTGTATTACCATATGCTACAGCAAGGTCATCAATTTAGCCAAAACAGTCCGTTCTCTTGACTTTAAAGCCAGAGCTCATGTATCAATGTATATAGAGAATGTTGAGTACGATCCAGTAGTCATCTTTGTATATGAATGGCATGATCAGCACTCACTGATAATAAGAAGCCTTTTATAACTTCATAGAGATAAAATATGATCACTATATACTAATGAGAAGAAACTTGTAAAGCAGTTCAACAGAAAGGAAAAGTTTAAAGGCATGATTAGGGATTTCTGACAATGAAGAAAGTCCAAAACAGAAAAGCAACAAGACCTGTTTAAATCAGGTGAAGTGGAAACTTGAAAGGCATGATAAATGCTAATGATGGTGGAAAGCCTTCAAAGTATAATCCTTTTAAAGAATTTAATGTGTCATTTTAATTGCCAAATACTTGCTCTATGAAACAGTCAAAGGGATGTGCCAGCCCCTCTGGGTGTTATGGCAGCTGACCATATCCCCTTTTTATGACAATTAAGATGTACAACTTATAAAATTTGCCTAAGAATTGTAACTTGGGAAATTATACCCACAAGTCAATTTTTGATGTGAGGAAAAAGAAACTTAGCAATGAAAACAAGCAGAGGGATACACCTATCACTTTCAGTCTTATGGCTATATACCTTGTCACTGTGCTGCCGGGGGATATGGCCACATATCCCCTATTCCAGACACACACTCCCATCCCAGAGACATGTTTCCTCATCCTGCTGGACACATCCCATGCACCGGGTGCCACAAGGCACACCTGACTAAACTCAAGGGACATCCCCTTGAAACAATCCAAAACTATGATCTGTATGGTCTAATCCCATGCCTAGTATCCTCATTTCTAGGGTATGATCTGCATCCTCCATGCCCAACAATCTGATTTAAGGTCTGATGTGCATCCTTCTTGTCCTGTGAACTATTAAACGAACCTTATGAAGTTATTCTAAGAGTACATTTTTTGCAGGTATTCATTAGTGGTAACCAGCATTACATATTTAACAGTAGAAGTCAGTTTACAGCTTCAGTCTTCAGATTTTCAGCTTTCTCAGTGTTCACTTTCAGTCTTCTTCATTCCAATTTCCACATGACCAGTGAAAAAATCTAACTTTAAGTGTTTTAAGTTATCATGATTCACATAAATTTCAGTTCTGTGTTTTAAAATTTTAATTAGTTTATATATATATATATAATACTAAATGTGAAGTGCCTTGACACCCCACCACACCCTGATTTCAAAAAGTGGCATCCCATCCCTGTCTCCATGTAACATGCAACTCAGCCTTGTTATGATACTTTGGAAGTACAACAACTCATAAAGTTGCCCAGGAAATAGGAATCGTAACTTAGGAAATAACTTAATGACCCCTGATGAGGAAAAGGAAACTTAGGCAATGATAAAAGTCGAAGGGATACACATGCCTCATGGCTATATCTACGCTGTTAAGAGGTGGAGAGCGGGAGCAGGAAACACAATGTTCAAAAAATTTCAAGAGTGGAGCGTTCTAAGAGTGTTTTTATATAAAAAATAAATAAATATATTTTAATGCATATATATTCAAAAAAACATGCAGAATGCCAAATTAGCTACAGAAAACATGAAAACATAGATTTAACTATTGGATTAATGATTATCATTAAAGCATCAACCATTTAGTGACATATATTATCAATCATCTAGTAGTTATAACTTATAACTTTGTCATCAAATGATCAATCATCAACCATAACATCAACCTTCAAGTTTCAAGTTTCAACATGTAACATTTGTCATCAACAAACTATAACAGATAACATCAACCCTGAAATCAAACAAAGCAACATATTCATTACCATAGTGTTCTAAGGTGTAGTCAACAGTTCAAAGGTAGGTTCAAAGTTCAAAGTTCAAACTTAAACTGTCATATAATGTTTACAAAATAGGCCATAAAAAAGACAAAGCACTAAGTTTTAGAAACTAAATTCTAAACAACGGAAAGACAAATAAATTTAGTATCTACTATGCTTCCTCTTTCCATGAGAAACTTCTAGTTTATTTTCCCATGATCTATGAACACAACTAGAAGTATCTAGAAGTGGTCGTGGAATATGACTAACAAATACATGGCCCCCATGCAATATTGGAGGTTGTGAACCTAAAGGCAAAGCTCCTGCATCTAGAAACCTGCTGGTGGATGGGAATGGCATCTCTGCTGCATGAATATGATCACCCAAAAGTTCAACCTCCAAGCGTTCTAAAACTATGGCTTTGTTACCTCCCAAACTAGCATATATGATTCAAGTTGAACTCAAGAGGAAAAGGCCAATGTCACCACACCAATCCCCTTTCACACTTTTGGTTGGCTCTTCTTCAACTCAAGGGGGACTTCCCTAAACTAGGATTACTAGAGCAATAGGCAATGAGTGCAAGGTGAAATGAAGAGTAACTCTAGCAAAATGGTTGTAGCATAGAAAAAAGAATAAAGGCAAACATGATGGAAGGACAGAGAGAAACCAATCAAGAGACTAGTGTCAATCCACCAAGGGAAAATGGAGTCAAAGAAGTACAATCTAAGAGGGCCTTGCTTCACATGTCACTAAGGGGGAAAGGTTGCATAATTGATCAAACCCTACTTAGTGACGTGCAAGAATATACTAGGTTTTACAAGGGAAGGGATCGGATAAAATATCCACTTCCTTTTTAGCTTTGGGGGTGCACCATACACACAAAAGATCAATATTACACCCTTCCAATTAAGAATGAATGCAACAATTACTCCTGTATTTGCATAAATACAAAGGAAAAGAAAATAGAGATTAATTTAAAACCGTTTCCTTCCAATGAGGTAGTAATACCCTTCTATGGCCTTGTTATCGCAATCATAGTAGCTGGGGCTACCATATATTTTTTTTCCAGATTCCAGCATATTTTTCAGCCAGTCCTTTACATTAAGATGCTTGAGATGAGCATCTATTTGGATCACTCCTATGATTATGAGCAGCAGTATATTCCTTTGCCATGACTGAGTCTCAGAAAACTCAGATGAGATAACCAATGTAGTCATTTTGCCATTACAGGGCAGTATGCAGTGCCCAGAGTTGCAGCAACAGGTTCTCAGTGGACAAATGATGATTCAGATGTATTGCACAGGTATATGATCCAGCAGGTATTATCTTGTGTTCTTGGTTATATTGCCTTTATAGTCATTCTAGTGGCATGTTCTAGCATTTAGTGTCATGATCTGGCGATCATATATATATATAGTATTGGACTTGGTTGCTATTGTATATCTATCTAGTGTCCTACTCAGGTTTTAGGAGTTCTTGTCTATACTCATTGGTTTTACCCTCTTTAGGAGAATGGAGGTGATCATTCCCACCATTATTTGGCTTGCTAGTGTTGGCATCATTTTCACCATCTCCATCCATCCGTTACCTTCCAGTTATTGTTTTACCTTGACTTACTACTTGACTTGTGACATGAAGGACTTTCCCCCACTCTAGCCTCTTTGTTGGATGAGCTTCCCTATTGTATTGTGTCTCGGCTCTGAGTTGCCTAAGTTGTGTTGGCTAGACCTGAAACATATAGTACTACCATCATTACATGTATCTGGAAACATTTTTGTATATCTTAAATGAAAGCCCATTCTAGAATGTGTTTTTCAATACACGTGAATGAAAGGCATGTGAAATGAATGTAAATCCAAAAATGTATTTCTCAACACACACGGATCAAAAAGCCTAATAAATGTAAATCCAAGAATGTGTTTTTCAACACACATGGATCAAGGCTATGGAAATGAATGAAAGACCCAAAAAGCAGTGGCTAAATGTATGCTATATCTATTGATCTGTTGGCCTTATACTGTAATTATTTATTCATCATTAGCCTGCGGGTTGTGATATGAGATGGAGCAAGGACCAGCTAATTCTAAGTGTCCCCTAGAGTCTTGAGTTACGGTTGCCTGACACCTGGTCATGGCGGCTCTAGAAAAGATCCTCAGGGAGCTGTATCGGCTTGGATGTGAGTTGTAGGCATCTGTCAAGGTTGAATAAGCACTTCCCAAACAGCTTACCCATTTGTGAGACACTGCCATCTCCTGTGTTATTGCTTGTCCAGCATATGCTTTAGTATGTATCCCCTTTCCCACTTCCAAAGTGTCACAGTGTTAAGTCAGTATAGTCATCCCTTAGCCTAGCCTTGCATTTATACACCCCCACCCACCACTAGCAAATTGATCACAACCATGAAGTGAGTATACTCTTGAGGTTCTAGTCTGAGCTATTATTATTATTGAAAATCCTGAATATATTGTTTTAGATCGCCAGTGAAATGATTACTTTATGTTTATATTGCTATTGGAATGATTTATGAAGCATGCTTTAACCAGATACACTTGCAGCATCTCAATGTTTATTGTTTGGATCATATTTGGGTCAGTTTGACCAAAGTCAACCGTAGGACATGAGATGAGTTAGACCCTGGATGATAGCTATTGATGATATGTGGCCTATTGCTGGTCACCAGATGGTTCCATGCAGTTTATACAGGCTCAGATAGTGATATGTGGTATTTTAATGATTTTGATCATTTGCAGATTACTACTATTTTTATTATGTTCGGGCATGGTATTGATTTTATATGATTATCCAGTCATCCATATGGTATATGAGTATGCATCTTTAGTGCATTTGGGCTCTCTGAGTCCATTGGGACAGTCAGTTTTCAGTTCCGGGGAGTTTCAGTTGGTGTATGTCTCAGTTTGTCACTTCAGTGCAGATTTGCCATTAAAAATGGCCTGTCAGAGCAGTGTTATGGTTTGATTGGTTCACCTAGGGCACTACAGAGGGATTTTGGGGTCCAACCACTTGTTTTTACTATATTGCCATACTCCCAGACATGATGGTGCAGTCAGATTTGGCCCCGGGTGACCAGGCAGAGAGTTACAAGCATTTTTATCTTTTATAGGTGATTTACGGAGGCATAACAAATGGTAAAATTAGCTACAGAGGAATTCGAGTCGGGCTACTGAGGCAAGGAAATGGCATAGGAATGGTCATTCCCTAAGAGAGTCAATTTGCCTGTCTTTTGATCCTTCTTGCTAAGCTTGTGTGCTTTAACACTGTCACATCCATCTACCAAGCTGTGCTAGAAAGCCCTAATTCTCAAATCCACTCTTTGGGACACTTTCCTTGTTTTAAGGGTCACGTTTCCCAAGGCAGCTGAATTTGATCATTTACACTAGCACCTGAATCCTGGAATCATATCTAATTATTGAATCACTGTGTGTAATTAATCTGTGCCAAGTCACATCTTTCCCAAGCCTCCACAGTGATTCCATTTCCTTAAATCTAAGGTTCCATACCTGTCACCTTACGTACCCTATTGCTATAGCTTGATCTGGTTAGATCTCTCCTATCGAGAGTAGATCAAGGTCTCCCCCTTTGTTGTCTTGGCTTTGATAACATAAAGTGAAGGGTGCCTCGATTGGCGTGACAACCAATCCTTTGGAGATCAAGGCTCTCGAGGTTCACCACTTTGGTTTCCTATCCCCTCAACCATCCTTCTGGATCCATCTTTAGGGGAAACTACAAGATTGGTGATAACAAGCCTCCAACCCAAAACATAGAAATTTCAATGTAAAAGAGCTAGCAATACTCACATCCTTTTGAAAGCTCCATGTAAGATTAACACCACACATTCAGTAAGAAAGCACCTCCATACATGTTACAAAATCTCCAAGAATGATATATCTATTAGGCTCCAAGAACAAGGAACACTTCAAAATCCAACCATGAATTGCAATGAGCAAAGAATACTTCTTATATAGCTTTAGGAGCAAGAGGGGAGCCCTTCCATGTGTCAAATCTCATGCATGGGGAAGTGCACCACCTTTAGGAGTCTTTAGCCATGTGTCAAACGACTCAAACCTCTCCTCACGATAATGTGCCACGTCTAGGAGTCCAAGAGACCAAGAGAGGTGCATCTCCCTTAGAAAGAGCATATTCTCCAAGAAAATTCCATCAAGTAGGGATTATGGGCCCCATAATCAAGGGATTATGTCCCCAAAATCTAGAAATCAAACAAAAATTCCCTTAAATCAAGGAATTTGTCCCCAAAATCCACAAAAGAAGGGATAATGTCCTTGAGAGGTGTGCTAGGCTCGATTTGAGGGTCTAAAGGGGGTCAAAATGGGGTTTACATCCCATTTAATAATTACTTTACAATAATTTGACGATTTAATCACCCCTAGGGACCCTAACTAACTCTAAACATATGTCCACGATGAAACATTATGAGAAACATGATAATTATTCCAAGGCGTTCTATGCATGTGCAACAAATCATGTTGTGTCGAGATCCGGAATCTGATTAAGTCATTACAATCATCTGTTGGATTACCCTCATACAATATGAAGGGTCCCAAGTTATATATGTCCTATCATTCTTTGTAGATTTACAATAATAGGACAAGAAACTCAAGTTAGAGTGCACATAAACCAAGCTTTCAGCACAGTCTGCATTGTGGTTGTTTCTCTTCTCGTTGTGGATGAAGCTATAGGTGCTCCAAGACCTCTATGCAAAAAGTGTTAACAACCTATGAAAGCACCAACACCACCAATTTATGCAAGATGTGTGGTAGAGGAGCCATATATGTTCCACCATTCGATAGGATCCAACCTATCTCAAGCTTTAGTTGCATGCATATTAGCAAAGAGTCAAAAACTCCATGTTCATTGATGTACTTTCTCAATTCATTTCATACTTGAGCACACTCCTCATCATCAAGAACCAACTTGTCTAAGGCAAGCATATAACCACTATGTACCTCTCAGTGTTGTGGAACGAAACCGATTTTACCAAAACTGGCTGCTTCGACTAGTTTACACCCCCAACCGATCCAAATCAACACCTCAAACCAAAAATGGCCAGTTTTGTACTTGAACCAACCGATTTCGTACGGGCCCATACAAGGCACACGGAACCACGATTCTGCTAATGAAACTTTAAAAAATAAATGAAAGGTAATTTAAAACACTAAAATGTACCCTAAACCCCTAGCATTGCTATTTAAAAAGCTTTTCACCTTTCTTTTGTCTCATACACTTCAATAATTTGGAGTTTTTGAGCTAATGTTTTTTTTACTTATTGAGTTGGGATTTTTTTTGAGTTATTGAGTTTAGTTATTAAGTTGGTGTTGTTGGTTTGGACTCTTTGGGCTGATATTGATCCCTCATCAAAGTGGATGATATTGATGTTAAAATTAGGGTTATGTTAGGGTTTTAAGCAGAAAATTTAAAAATTGTACTTTAATGCAAAAGTAAATTACAAAACTAGTACTGAAAAAACAAAATAGTACAACAGTAGTACTAAATCTTATTGTCAAGACAAATTTAGATTAAGACATAATTTTCATCTCTTTCAACTTTAACACTCCCCAAGGATCATTGTGTTAAAGTTAGGGTTTGAAACAAGAATTTAACAACTACAAAAAATCATGAACAGTAAGATAGCACCAGTTACAAATTTAAACTAATAAATCAGATTTGATTAAGTTAGGGTAGAGAACCTTCCTTATACTCAGAATTTAGCTTTCAGAAGAGACTTTGCCTCTCAGAGGCAAGTCAACAACTGGAACAAGAACTGACCCTTACCTAAGGGTTTGTATATACCTAAGAGAGAGAGAGATAAAGTGTTGTAGGATAGGATTAGACAGTTACAGTACAGCAGCTTACTGAAGGCACTGTTATCACATATATAGTAGTTGGGCTACCATATTATTCAGATCAGATTCCAGTACCTTTTTCAGCCAGTCCTTTACATTGAGATGCTTGAGATGAGCATTTATTTCAGGATCACTCCTATTTTATGAACAGCCAGTATATTCTTATGCCATGACTGAGTCTCAGGAAACTCAGATTTGTTGACCGATGTAGCCATTTTTACCATACATAGCAGTATGCAGTGCCCAGAGATGCAGCAGCAGTTTCCAGTTGACAGTTGATGATTCAGGTGATTGGTAAAAGTATATGATCAGGAAAGTATATGATAGTGTATTGGTTTGTTATTGCTTTGTTGGTCATTCTTGTAGCTTGATTTAGCATTTAGTGGTCATGACCTAGCGGTCTATTTATATATTATGGACATGGTTGTTAACTTATATCTATATAGTCTTGCTTGCTCATAATTCTGAAGTTCTTGTGCATAATCATTGGTTTCATCCTCCTTAGGAGAATGGAGGTGATCATTCCTACCATTATATGGCTTGCTAGTTTTGGCATCATTTTCACTATCTCCATCCATCCGCTACCTTCCAGTTTTTAAGTTCTATCCTGACTTACATCTTACCCTGTGATATGGAGGACTCCCCCACTCTAGCCTCTTTGTTGGATAAACTTCCCTGTTTAACTTGTGTCTCAGCTCTGAGTTGATTAAGTTGTGTTGGCTAAACCTGAAACAGATAGTACTACCATCATTACATATATCTGGAAACTATTGTATATCTTATGAAAGCCCATTGAAATGAAACTCAATAAAAACTGTGTTGCTAAACACAATGAAATAAGCGCTATGGAAATGTGAATTGAATGAAATGTAAATCCCCAAAGAAGGGTTATCTAAAGGCCTAAATGAAAGCAATGGTTAAATAAATGTGAAATCCAAAGACTGCTGGCCAGGGAAACTAAATTAAATGAAAGGCCTAAAAAGCAATGGTTAAATGTATGTTAAATCCAATGATTGTTGGCCTTATATGTAATGATTAATTCCTCACGGAACCTATGGATTGGAATGTGAGATGGAGTAAAGGACAGCTAATTCTAAGTGTCCCCTACAGTCTCAAGTTACGGTTTGTCGGACACCTAGTCATGGCATCTCTAGAAAAGATCCTCACGGAGCTGAGTCAGCTTGGATGTGAGTTGTAGACATCTGTCAAGGTTGAATAAGCACTTCCCAAACAGCTTATCCATTTGTGAGACACTGCCATCCCCTGTGTTATTGTTTGTCCAGCATATGCTTTAGTGTGTATCCCCTTTCCTACATCCAGAGTATCACAGTGTGAAGTTTGTACAGTCATCCCTTAGCCTAGCCTTGAATTTATCCACCCTCACCCATTACTAGCAAATTGATCACAACCATGAAGTGAGTATGTCCTTGAGGCTCTATTCTGAGCTATTATTATTAGTGAAGTTTACATTGAATATCTTGTTTTAAACCGCCAGTCAAGTACTACTTTATGTTTATAGTCTTGCTATTTGAATGACTAATGAAGCATGTCATAACTAGTTACACTTGCAGCATTTTGATGATTCAGCCTGGTTCATATTATTTGTCAGTTTGACATAGTCAAACCCAAGATATGTGATGTACTAGACCAAAGATGTTAGATATTGATGATATATGGTCTTACATTGCCCACCAGGGGGTTCCATGCAGCAGCTACAGGTTTCAGATGATGATTTGATATATTTTTATGATTTTGATCATTTACAAATTATTACTTTTAATCTGTCCGGGCATGGTTATGATATTATATGATTATACAGATATCCACATGGTGTATGAGTACACATTCTTAGTACTTTTGGATCTTATGAGTCCATTGGGATTCTCAGTTTGCAGTTCCGGGCAGTTTCAGTTGAGGTATTCTTCAGTTTATCATTCTGGTGCAGATTTGCCATTAATAATGGCCTGGCATAGCAGTTTGACTTTTTTTTCCTTTCACCTAGGGCACTACAGAGAGAGTATGGGGTCCAACCACTTGTTTTTACTATATAGCCATACTCTCAAACATGTTGGTGCAGTCAACTTTGGCCCTGGGTGACCAGGTAGTGAGTTACAGGCATTTCTATCTTCTATAGGTGATTTACAGAAGCATAAAAAATGGTAAAATGGCTACAAAGGAATTCGATTTGGGCTACAGAGGCAAGGAAATAGCATGAGAGTGATTTTGATGATGTGTGTGACATCTCCCACACCTTGCAGAGCAGTTTAATTAGTTAGTGGGGCCCACACACTTCCCAGGCTCATATTTTATGGTTTTATTGTGTCTTTGAGGGGACACGACTTGGCCACATGGTCACATTTTTGTACTTTGATGATATGTTTGATGATATTGTGCCATGGGGACACACTAGGGAGGAATTATATCACCCCCTAGACCCACCATGAGCTTCATGTTATGTTTCCTAGTCATTTTATGTGGACGTCCCCCCTAGGGCGATTTGACTAGTGTGCCCTTTTATATTTTGGAGTTGATATATGTACTTTATGTTGAGCTCATCTCAATCGTTGATTAGAACTAATGTATCTTTTAATCTTAGCCACTCATTAAAAAGGTGGACAAGATTTTCCGAGCTTCAAACAGCTCTGGATGTCAACAAGAAGCTTGATCTTATAGATCCACTTGGAATTTATACTGACTTCCCTTGTTGTCTGAGAATCACTTTCCACGCGTCATTTTCCATTAGTAACTAGAGATATTCTATCATAGCACCTTTCCAAACCTGATGTTTGGTTGCCTCCTCATAAGTGGAGGATTCTAAATCAATGATGTGGCCCATCAAATCAGAGCATCCTTGAAGCCTCTCAATAGGCTTCTTAATGGGAACTCCAACTCAACAATCTGATTGATTTTGTTTTGAATGGCATCCTGATCTAAACTGAAAGGTTGAAGTAACTGATATGCCGGCAACTTAAGATGAATAGGTAATTGAATATCCATGCCATATACCAACTCAAAAGGAGACTTCCCAGTGGAACTTTTCTTGGTAATACGGTCAACCCATAATGCAAATTTGATTTTGCTATGCCATGATTTTTTATTATCCCCAACAATTTTCTTAAAAATTGTCATTAAGTTCTTATTGCTGGATTCAGCAAGGCCATTTCCTTGGGGGTAATAGTTTGATGAATGGGATAAGATAATGTCGTATTTGAAACAGAATGCTGAGAATTTTGCTGAGCTGAAAGCTTTGGCATTATCAGTTGTTATTTTGGTGGGCACACCAAACCTTGTGATAATCTTATCTTCAAGAAAGGCCATGATCACAGTTTCGGTAGCCACCTTGGTGGGAATTGCTTCCACCCACTTAGTGAAGTAATCGATAGCAACAAGGATCCATGAATAACCATTGCTTGAGTTATCCTTGAACTGATTGATGAAATCAAGCCCCCACTGCTGGAAAGGGGCTTGGACTATTACTGGTTTCAAAGGTAAGGCTGCTAGGTTTTGTTTTCCGACAAAAAATTGACATTCTTGACAATTCCTAACATACTTGTGCACATCTGAAAATATATACTTGGCCAATAATAGCTGGCTCGGAGGATTTTGTGGGCTGTAGTTCTAGCTGCATAGTGACCACCACAAAATCCTGAGTGAAAGTCAACCAAGAGTTTTTTGGACTCTGGTTCATCGACACACCTAAGCATCAATCTGTCTAGGTTTCTCCAGCCCAGTCCATCTTGAGTGATGCAATACTTAGTGGCCCTCAACCTCAATGCTCATCTCTTATGTCCTACTAGGTGGTTTGGGCATGCAAGGTTGTTTAGAAAGAAAATGACATCTACGTACCATTCACACTGTTCTAACCGTTGAAGCTCTGTTGACTTGACCTATTCTGACACACCATTCCCAAGGCTTCCTCATTGCCCTGAGTTAACATCTTTGCAAGGCCTTGTCACTTAATGAGTTTAGTGGGTCTAATCTCTAAGTCATATTCTTGTATTTTTGACACCCACTTCCCTCTTATCCCTAAGCAATCTTGCTGGGATAATATGTCTTTTACTGTTGCATGTGGCACATAACCAATTATCTTAGAATAGCCAACATGCGTTCTAAAATGTTTAAGGGATTTTACTAATGCATAGGCTTGCTTTTCCATTAGGGTATATTTTAACTCAGGGTTTTGTAATGCTCTGCTCATGAATGCAATGGGTTGCTCGAAACCTTCATTATTCTTTTGTAGCAACACCCCCGCAATCATGTCCTTTGATGCAAATGAGAAAATTTGAAAATCTTTTGTATAATCAGGGCTGACCAAAACCGGTGCTTTCACTATGTTGTCTTTGATGCATTTAAATGCATTTCTACCTTCATCTGACCATATAAACTTAGCATCTTTCTTTAAGAGTTTCTGTAATGGTTTCATTAATTATGCTAAGTTCGGAATGAACCTCCTTATGAAGTTAATCTGACCGTTGAATGACTGGAGGGCTTTTAGATCTTTTGGCAAAGGTACTCTCTTTATGGCCTCTACTCTTTCAGGGTCCACTTTAACTCCATATTTAGTTATTACGTGGCCTAACAATTTGCCTTCATCAATACCAAGTACTGATTTAGCTGGGTTGAGTGATATGCCAAATTTTCGACATTTCTTGAAAACTTGTCTTAAGTGTTTAACATGATCAGTCCTTTCCTTGGAAAAGACAGTCAAGTCATCCTGATATATCTCCATTATTTTCCCAACCATCTCTTTAAAAGCGTAACCATAGCACGTTGAAAAGTACCTCCTGCATTTGTTAAAACAAAAGGCATTCTGATGTACTCAAAAGTACCCCATGGGGTTGTTAAGGTAGTCTTATGTCGATCCTCCTTATTAATTAAAACTTGGTTATATCTGGAGAATCTGTCCAACATGGACATTATTCCTAAACCTGTTACTCTCTGGAGAAGAGTTTCCATGTTCGGCAATGGGTAGTTATCTTTTAGGCAGAATGTATTTAGATTTCTAAAATCAATGTAAATCCTGATTGAACCATTTTGTTTTCTAACTACCGCCAAATTTAAGCACCAAGTTGAATGTCTTGTTGGCTGGATGATTCCTGCTACCAACATCTTTTCTAATTCCTTCTTAACTATTGGTGCCATTTTTGGATTTATCTGTCTCAGTTTTTGCCACAATGGCTTAACTTCTTTCAATTCTTGTTTCAAGGGGATGGTATGTTGAAATACATCATCCCGGTAGGCCTTAAGTTCATCATATGTGAATGCAAAAACATCCCTATATTCCCTTACCAAGTTAATTAACTCATTTCGTTCTTTTTCTGAAGTTTCTTTTCCAATTTTTATTAATTTTAGATCTTTGTTTGTTCTGATGTTTATTTCTATATATTCCCCAGGTTTGATCGTTTCCTTTTTATTCTTATACCTGTCCTGCCAATCAAAACCATGCTCTAATTCCACAAAGCCCCTAGGGATAGGATTGAACTGATCATATTTTTTCTGATACTCTTTACCTTCCTCTTGGAAGCTGACCTGAAAATCTGAAAATTTCTCCACATTGTGGATGAATCTTAAGATATGTTCATCACTCTGAAAAATCTTCCAATGGTGTACATTATCCAAAACAGATGGTCTAAAATTTATCTCTAGTGTACCGTTTCCATTTAACAGTTCTTCGGATGGTTGAAGTGTTGATGCAGCTATTGCTAGTCTATCTGCCATGCAATTCTGATCTCGAGGAATCTCAATAAGGTTTAATGCATCAAAGAATTCCATTGTATCCCATATCGCATTCCTATATCTTTTTAGTCTTTCACATTTGCATGCATATTTGTTCTTTACTTGGAGAATTATTAAGTCTAAGTCTCCCTTAATACTTAGCAGTTTGATACCCATGTCCTTAGCAATTTCCAATCCTAGAAGTAATGCCTCATACTCAGCAACATTGTTGGTTGCCTCAAATTCTAACCTATAAGCAAAGTTGAAAGTTTGCCCACTAGGTGAAGTGATGACAACTCCTGCCCCTTTTCCCGCTCTAGAATGTGCTCCATCAAAATTCATTCTCCATATCTCATTAACTTTCTCATCTTTGATTTGTTCCTTTACAAGGGCTAGAAAGTTGGAGTAAATTGCATAATTTTCGTTATTATCAGTGTTGTAAACATACTCATTTTTTAAATTCTTAGGATTCTCAACATGATATTTCTTAGCTCTTTTTGTATACAATTTAACCAGAGAGTCTTTTGATGCAGGTACTGTGGCATAACTCCAATCCATCTGGATGGAGCCCCCTAGATCAGCAGCCCACTTTCTTGAAAGGAGCATGCCCCACTTGTCAGGTACATCGATCACTAGGACATCCATGGTGATGTGGATATCGAGGTATTTGGCCAATTTTACAGGTAGATTCAAAATGATGCCAATCACGTCAACTTGTCTAGAATCCATGGCACAAACATTTGAATATGGTCTAATGATCGTTAAATTCAGCTTTTCCATGACCTTTTTGGTCATGATGTTTGATGAGGCCCCAGAGGCCAACATACAGTTGTGTAGAAGAAGACCATTTATCATCAATAATACATAAAAGGGCGAGTGATCTTCTTTACTTGAGTCCATAGTATGTAGAACTACTGGGGGATCTTCCTCAACAATTTTCTTTTGAAAAGGGGTTCTTTTCTTGAACTGTTCTTGATTTATCTCTTTTGGAGGATCAATTACATTCATTAACTTTTCCCTTCTGCGAGGGATCTTAATGGATTTCGTGGCAGGGATCAAGACTTTAGCTGATTCAAACCATTTACCTAAATCAATATCAATAGCAACAGGGTTAGGATTATGTGGAGTTATTACCTTTGGTACATATTGTTGTTTTGCTTTGGGGGCTCCAGCATAATCCCGCCTCTGATAGGTAAGTCCTTTGTATTTAGGCGTCTCTTTAATCTGCTCCGGAGTAGGCATTTCACCATAAGCATTAGCTAGCTTATCCTTTTGATGACTATACTCTCTAGCTTGTTTCCATGTTTCTTTAGAGAGAGGGTGAACATGTCCTACTGTGTTGACGAACTCAGGCTCGCTTGCAAAGACATCACTACTACTACTTCCCAGATATTCTTGTTCTGGGGCTTGACAGGCTACGTAACATGTAGACTCTTCATGTAATGCATCACAAGGTCTACAATATGGAGGAATTTCTTCAACCATATTGGCGATTTCAAGTTGATGAGGCATCCTATCCTCCTGAGGAGGTCCTTTCTTCTGCCACTTACTCTTTTGATGAAAAGGCTTCTGATTTGAATATGATCTTTCTACAGCAACCACCCTATTCTGCATGGTTTTAAGTTGAGTGACATAGTTGGCTTCCATTGCCTCCATACGTTCACTCATCTCCATTTTCTTTTCATAAGACTCTTGCATCTTATCCATGGGTGATTTATCCTTAGGTTCATGATGTTTGACAATAGCTCTTGTGAACCCAAGGATGTTTGGTTTACCCGATGATTGCATATTTAGATCAATTTTTATGGCGAAGTCTTGGGCAATCTTCAGAGTGGGTGGTTCTTTATCCATTAACATGTATCTGACTTCTCCAGTTAATGCCTCCATGTAGTAGACTAGAATAGATTTATCAGTGGGTTTGAAATCAACATGAAAACTGGCAACCAAATCTCTGAACTTTTTATTAAACTCCTCCATTGTTTCATTCTCATTTCTTCGGATTGAATGGAGGGCATTCAATAAATGGCGTGGCTCTTTCTTTTCTCCCCACTTTTCCATGAACCCTTTGGTCAAGGCATCATAAGAATCGTAGGTAATATCGGCTAAACCTCTGAACCACTCAACTGCATCATCTTCCAATGACAAGGCAAAAAGCCTCATGTAAACATCATCATGTTGTTGGGCAGGGGTTCGGCACCAGATCAAATTCCTATCAAACTTTTGAAGGTGAACTGCTGCCGGGATGGCATTATTTCCTTGAAAAGAGGGCAACTTCTCAATGGCTCTTTCAAGGAGCTCATGTGGATATCATGCAATCTGAGTAAGGTTAAGGGGTTTGAAAATTTTATCCATCAGAAACAAATCTTTATTTGTAAATAAAAACTGGATGTCTGAGAGGGACTCAGATCCTAAATGTTCAAGGACCCTACAAGAAGTAAGTCTAGCCTGCCTCCTTCGGTAAACCCTTTCAGGCTCAAAAATGAAGCTGACTAAACCGTCAGAAGTTCTTCTTGTAGAATACTTGATTGTATTCTTAGACAGTGGAGTCACCAGGTGGATTGAGTGAATCTCAAAGTTGTTCAACTAGACACACCAAAGGTAAAAAACAAAAAGAAGTTAAAATGTCGTACCCAGGGATAGAAGATTTATCCCCAGGAATGGCGGCAAAAATGTCATCGCCGAATCAACACACCTGGTTAACGCAGCAGAAAATCTTTGCTACTGTTTGGTGTGCCCTTGGGGGCAAGTCTCGAGTCAAGGCTGTCACCTGATCTTGACTCCTCCGTTTAGGCAAAACTCCCAACGAAGTCAAGGGGGGTAGTCCCTAAGGAAAGTTTCTAAGGTTTTTAGAAATTCCAGTGAAATAATTAAAGGTGTTTATGTTTTTAGGAGTTTATTAGGGTGTTGATGTTCAAAAGTAATCCAATGTAGCTTTGCAATAAATTAAAGATTTACTTTCATCGGCATGAATTAAAATAACTTCCAAATAGATGCACAATGTTCGATATGGCATTAAGCAAATGAAAATGTGTAGTGGACCAGTGCCTTATGGAGTCAATATAACAATATAATAATGTTGAATGAAAGGGAAAGTGTTTTGCAAATGCCTCTTGGTTGCTTTTAAATTATTAAGATTTGATCTTGTTACGGAAAAAGGGGGACTCCCGAGATACCATGAGGTATAGGGAGGAATGTCCAGAAATTAGAAATCAATGGCTCCTCACGAGAACATGTGGGTTGTAATGGAGTCTCTAAGGCAATGTTCAACACTATACCAAACTAGGATATAGCCTAATTGTGCCTTGAGGTCGCCTCCTAGTTGGTCAGGCGTTCTCTGAAGAATTTCCCCACACAAAATCCAATCGAAGTGCCGGATTTTCACTTATGTGTACGGGTAGTTACTTTTATTACATGAGTATTAATTAAGTGTAAATTACAGTTTGTTTGAACAATTGTTTTGTGGAGAAATGGAGAGCTTAACAAAGTAAGTTGCAAAATGGAAAGATATGCTTCACCAAGTTTATGCGTCACTTTCTGATCAACTACCACTAATTGGCAATGCCTTTAGGTGGTGGTGAGAGCATACTTCGTGGCGACAAAACTGGTTTTATTTCCAAGTTAACTTTGCAAAGAATGCTGAAAACAAGAAAGGCACAAGCCTGTGTGTCACTTTTTGATCATCCACCACTAATCGGCAAAGCCTTTGTGTGGTGGAGAGAGCATACTTCGTGGCAACGAGGGATGTGTTATATCTACTTTACGCTTGCAAAAAGACTTAAATGATCTTCAAAACAGTTATGAAAAGTATACACCCTGCAGTTAAATTGTGTGTGTGCGATGGTTGTGTTGTTAGAAAAATTCAATCACAAAATTTACACAAGTACAAAATCCCCCCTAGGGGGATGGGGTGTGGGAGCTGGGTATCCCACTGCTCTCATTTAAAATTTTACAATAATGCTCAAAACGAATGCCTCTTTAGTCCATTTTTATGGATCTAAAGGGCTTACAATAACTTAGAAGTGAAAGGTTGGAAGAAAAGGTCCACAGGAGGTCGTTTTTGGCACTTTCTAGCGGGAAATGGCTAGAGATTCCTTCTGTAAATCCTTGGACCTGCTAAAAACCAGCAAGCATTCTAAGTTAGAAAGTGATGGAAATGAGATTAAACAAATAAAAAAAATTGTACTTAGAAAAATTTTCAAAATTTTAGAGTGCAAGTACAAAATTTTGAATCTAGATCTATTGATAGATATGCCTTTTATGAATGTAAAAGTCTAGATATGCTAAGAATATATCAGATCTAAAACTGATTTACTAATTGGAAGCACAAGATCTAATCTTCTAAGCATGAAACAACTAAAAAATGAGAGAAAGAGAGTTTTGTTTGAAGTAGAGATGGATGAGGCTTTCAATCCCAATGCCCTTGTTCTTGTAGATTTGCTTTGGAGATATCTGTAAGCAAAGAGTGTTAGAGAAATAGAAGATGCCCAAGAAGAAAGAAAAAAACCGATTTCAAACCCTTCTTGTGACCTGTGATCTGCAGCTTGAAACAACAACACTTGCAACAATAGATGATGAGAACTAGTGTGTTAGAAAAAATAAAAAAATTGAAGAATCTAAGTACATCCAAATACAGTTGATTACTTCAAGATCTCTCAGCATCTAAGCACAAATAAGTAAATTAAAAACCGTAAATTCTTATTTCTACTACATGTAAACTAGATCCATACAAAAATTGAGAGCAAATACTAAAAGAACAAGAAACAATATCACCTCATGAGCTCGTAATCCAACACAAATGCAAAATAGACCTCCAAAGTCTTCAAATATTATTAGCAATAGCAACAAGTATACAATTTTAGCAGAGGTTCAATGCATCCATGAAAATCAATGGAGCAAGAGCTTGCTTATATAAGAAATTACAAGCAGGGGGGTGCTTGGGATGGAGGGCGAGAGAGGAGTGTGAATCCTTAATCAAAGGAGAGATTGATGCGTTGAATGAAGGGCTTGGAGTTGGGTTGGTGTGATGGGATGAGGTGGCTGCCACCTCATGAGAGGGGCACCCCTCTCCCTTGGAAACTTCGCTCACCATCTCGGAACAATCGCCCACATCAAAACTTGAACTCGCATGGGTGGCTTTCGCCCATGTGAATGAATGGCACACTCCTTCCTTGTAATACTCCATTCGCTTATCCTAAGTTGAATTAAAACATGTGCTTTAATCCTTGAACATGATCGTATACCTTAACAAACCATATGCCACCCTTTCCACATGTTTTTTTATTCAATTTTTGACTTATTTTATTTTTTGACTTCTATGCATTTTGGTTTTTTTTAGCATTAAAATGCCATTTTGTCGCATCTCTAATAAAAAATGCTCCCAGAGGCGACGTAAACGCCCAGAACATGGAGAAAGTGGGCACTAGGGTAAAGGGGACGCTCTGAGCGTCAAAACGAGCATCCCCACACCAAATTCTGCCTCCGAACCACTCTTTTATTACAATTTGAAATTTTCCAATTAAACCATTAAAAAAATGGTTTAATTTACGAGAAAAATATATATATATATATTTGTCGAAATCGACTCAAACTCCTAGGGAACCTAGTGAATGTCCATATAACTTATTATTGATGGCTAGCATGTAAAAATACATAGACACATAGGCTTTAATAACCTCCCTAAGATCGACCACTTATTATTGATGGCTAGCATGTAAAAATACATAGACACATAGGCTTTAATAACCTCCCTAAGATCGACCACCATGGAAAATACTCCAACTTTGGAGGTATGAGTGAAAAACTCAGGAATTATACGCCACTGAAGCGCAACGCATAATTCCACTTCATGATAGGGGTGCCCCTCTCCCTTGGAAACTTCGCTCACCATCTTGCAACAATCACCCACATCAAAACTTGAACTCGCATGGGTGGCTTTCGCCCACGTGAATGAATGGCGCACTCCTTCCTTGTAATACTCCATTCGCTTCTCCTAAGTTGAATTAAAATATGTGCTTTAATCCTTGAACATGATCGTATACCTTAACAAACCATATGCCACCCTTTCCACATGTTTTTTTATTCAATTTTTTGACTTTTTTATTTTTTGACTTCTGTGCATTTTGGTTTTTTAGTATTAAAATGTCATTTTGTCGCATCTTTAATGAAAAATGCTCCCAGAGGCAACAAACGCCCAGAACATGGAGAAAGTGAGCACTAGGGTAAAGGGGACGCTCTGAGCGTCAAAACGAGCATCCCCACGCCAAATTCTGCCTCCGAACCACTATTTTATTAAAATTTGAAAATTTTCAATTAAACCATTAAAAAAATGGTCTAATTTACAAAAAAAAAATATTTTTGTCGGAATCGACTCAAACTCCTAGGGGACCTAGTGCATGTCCATACAACTTATTATTGATGGCTAGCATGTAAAAATACATAGACACATAGGCTTTAATAACCTCCCTACAATCGACCACCATGGAAAATACTCTAGCTTTGGAGGTATGAGTGAAAAACTCAGGAATTATACGCCACTGAAGCGCAACGCATAATTCCACCTCATGAGAGGGGCGCCCCTCTCCCTTGGAAACTTCGCTCACCATCTTGGAACAATCGCCCACATCAAAACTTGAACAAGCATGGGTGGCTTTCGCCCACGTGAATGAATGGCGCACTCCTTCCTTGTAATACTCCATTCGCTTATCCTAAGTTGAATTAAAACATGTGCTTTAATCCTTGAACATGATCGTATACCTTAACAAACCATATGCCACCCTTTCCACATGTTTTTTTATTCAATTTTTTTACTTTTTTATTTTTTGACTTATGTGCATTTTGGTTTTTTTAGCATTAAAATGCCATTTTGTCGCATCTTTAATGAAAAATGCTCCCAAAGGCGACGTAAACACCCGGAACATGGAGAAAGTGAGCACTAAGGTAAAGGGGACGCTCTGAGCGTCAAAACGAGCATCCCCGCGCCAAATTCTGCCTCCGGACCACTATTTTATTACAATTTGAAATTTTCCAATTAAACCATTAAAAAAATGGTCTAATTTACGAAGAAAAAAAAATTTGTCGGAATCGACTCAAACTCCTAGGAGACCTAGTGCATGTCCATACAACTTATTATTGATGGCTAGCATGTAAAATGCATAGACACATATGCTTTAATAACCTCCCTAAGATCGACCACCCTAGAAAATACTCCAGCTTTGGAGGTGTTATCACATTTTATGTCGGGAGCAGCTTCCATACTGCAGACTGTGCGGCCGAGGACCGCACAGTACTTTTTTTCCAGATCCGGAGATCAGCTACCTCCAGAGGAGGCATTTTTGTTCAGATTGCCCCTAGCAGCTATATCAGAGGGGACAAATAGTTGGACTTACCATCTACCACAGGGTTACCTTTCCTTGCCATGCTTTGACACCAGCCCATTTGAGACAGTGCCTAGTCTTATTCTAATCGAGATTATCACAGTACAGTATTGGTTTATTATATGCCTGGATTCAGCAGAGATCCAGCTCAGATACAAGTTCAGTAGCAGCAGGTATATGGTGCAGCAGGTATTGCATATATTGATTATTGCTCATGTTGTAGATTAGACTCTTTTATACTTGTTAGTGCACTAACTTTGCATGAGATGATATATTTGGTGATCTGGTTATGATATGATGTGTTTGGGCCCTTGGTGATGTCAGTCCACCCCTCCGATTAGACTTATGTATATGCACGTTGAGTCATGTCCTACGTACTTGGCATAGACTTGACCACTGATCCCCCTAGGTAGATGACTTTAGCACCATTATCACCTTCTCCACCCATCTGACTCATTCATGACACTTCTTCCCCGACTTGGATTCTGATTTGTGATCACGAGGACCCCCTTTCCCCACTGATCTCTGAGTTTGCCATGACTCCCTGTTTATTGTGCCTCGGCTCTTTAGTGTGTGAGATACACGATTAGACCTGGGATTTGCTCCTGTCGGTTGCCCCCGATGTTGCAATGCAGTTAGGATTGTGTAACCTCACCGAGTGTTCCCCATTGGTCATCGAAGCTTGTATTACCCACCCCCATTACCTTTGCAGTATGAGCGCCATGTTTATATCTTTTGAGATATGTATGTAGCCCAAGAGGGCCATGAAGAAATGAAATGTAAATTAGACTAAAGGCCTTTATGTTATAAATGTAAAATCTAGCCAAAAAAGGGCTAAGTATGAAACTCATTGTAAAATCCATGCAATGTGTTTATAAACACACATGGATTCTGGTCAGCTATACATGTCAACATTTGTAGTGGTTATTCCTCACCTAGTCCCGCGGGACAAGGAGGTGAGGAGCAAGGGACAAGCTCAAGATTGCCCCCTAGAGTCTCAAGTTACGGTTTGTCGGACACCCAGTTTGGCGGCTCTAGAAAAGAACCTCACGGAGTCTTCGGATACGGATGTGAATTGTGGGATATTTGTTAGATGACTAGTGGTGGTTTCCCTGCACTATACCCATTTGTGAGGCATCGCCCTTCCCCGTGTTCTGTCATGGCATACTTACCTCAGTGGACCCCACTTTCCCGAGATGTCTAATGGTCACATGATCTTTATCCTCGTCCTCCCATATCTTTTACCTTGTTGTCCACATCACCTAGAGTCAGCAAGGTGGTCAATTCTATGGAGGTGTATAGCATCCTAGTCTTTTGGAGGTGGTGGGCCCACTTCACCAGGGCCTTGTACTATTTTAGGATTTAATGTATTTTTGATCACCATGATATCATTTATTGCTTAGTAATGTACAAACTTGTTTAATTGAGCCTTGTCACTTCATGCTTGCATACAGGTTTCAGCTAACACTATAGTTGACCAGATTTGACTTGGTCAAACGGAGTTGACTAGGCCAAAAATGGGCCCGAAAAAATGTTGCGATCGGAATTTCGATTTCGATCATTTATTATCTACAGGGGTCCGATATGAGCATGCAACTGACGGAATTGCAAAACATTGAACCATTTGAGAGATTTTTAATTATCATTGGTCAACTTTGACCTGTTTTAATTAAAAATCATGGATTTGGGGCAAATATTGCCAAAGTGATGGATCGGGGTCGTTCGAGTGGTCATCCCTACTACTTTTGGGGTCCACAATCACATTGCAGCAGACGGTTCGGCAATCCGAGCAATAAAAGTAGATCAAAAGCCCAATTTTCATCTTCAGCCATATAAACCAACAGAAAATACATGGAAATCAGAATTTGACTAAGGCAACTATAGAGAAATGGCAAAATCAAAGGTTGGCAATGGTAAAGGTAATTACTAAGGTATTTTTGGTAATGTTTGATATGATATTGACACATTGTGGGGCCCTCTCTTGCCCATCTCACCATTGGGGGCGAATTTGCCCATAGGGGGCGTTTTTCCACTTAGCAAAACTCATAATTTTGGTGTTTTATTGTACTTGGACCATAGTGTATTGGTATGGGGAGTTAAAACAGCCCATTAGCACCCCCCAACCACTATTGTATTGATTTTATGGGCCCCACTCTCCACTTGGGCGTTTTTGAGGGTAACTCGCCCCCCCTCTAGAGATGATCTCCACCATTCGATTTTGTGGATTGGGGAGATGATCTCAACCCTCCATTTTGGGGGGAAACCTATCTTGAGAGTGAACCATCTCTATAAGAAAATGGACTCACCTCCATTTTACTTCTTCTTGACATTTTTCAGACTTGCTATAGAGCTCTAGAGAGACATCTTCTTCACCTTCTTGTGCATTATGTGTTGTGGAGTGTTTGCTGTTGATTATTAGCATCTTGCTAGTGTATTGTTGAGTGTTCATGTCGTGTTTCTATCTATCTTTGGCCAAGCTAACTTGCAGGTGAAACGACCATCAAAGGAGGGCACACTTCTTGAGCTAGCAACTCCGTAGTGGGTTTTCTCTCCGTGCTTCAACAAAGGGAAGTGAATTTATACTTGTTATTTCGCTTTTCTTTATCATTTGTTGTTCATTTGTTGGTATTTACTTGTCATTTGCCATAGTTTCTGAACCATCTCTCTCTCTGGCAGGTACAAGGGCGCACTTGGTCACCTGGCTACTTCGTGTTAAGGGAAAACGCTTGGGTGCTCAACACTTGGACTTCAGCAGTTGTTTTCAGCATCAAACTCTTCATCTTCTTTGCTTCAGGTAGGTGTTCATTGCTGCTCTCTCTCTTGTTCTTGTTTTCTTAGGAATGTTAAGTTGCAAACATATAATAAAAACCCTAAAAATTAATATCTTTATTTCCAACCGTTAGAATCCTTAGTTACTTAAAACCCAGTAATGATATATGCTTAATCTTACATATCTCAAATTTCATTGCAATCCGACTCCATATGCCCATAGAACTAAGCATTAGTCCTTCACCAATTTCACCCTACCTGGGCAAATCTGTCAATCTGTTTTTTTGGGTCAATTTTGGGGTTATGGGTACTCTCTAATCTGGTCCGTAACATCATTTTATCTTAGAATTCTAAGTACCAACAACTGAAAGTGCCTAAAAACGTCTTTTTTTTACTGCCCTAGGTCCATTTTACCCAATGTAGTCAGACTCGGACTCGGCAAATACTCGGCTGGCCTGGGACTCGGCCGACTCGGCAGACTTGGCAAAGACTCGGCAAAGACTCGGCAAATATGAAAAATATGAAAAAAATTAAAAATGTGGTAACTTCTAAGCACAAAAAACATAGATAATGACATTTCTAATCCATATAAGTTATAAAAACAATTCTATGCAGAAATTCATAAGATCATCTCATAAAAAATTAATAATACAACATTTGACACTTCATATTTGTATGCAAAATAGTGAACTGAAAGATGATTCCTTGAACACATTCCAAAATTGTACCAAGTTCAAATACATAGTTGATAGAACCAAGTTCAAATACATAGGTAAACATAACTAGAAAATCAAAAAAGATAGTGTCTCCAAGTCCAAACTCGATTCTCATGCATGACTACGAGCAGTGGAACACCTAGTATAGGCCCTACTAGAGCTAGTGACAACATCACTAGATGGAAAAATCAACTGTGATGCAAGTGTGTTTGGCGTTTCCATTTCAGAAAATGGTACACCAAAGGGACCCTCAGTCTCTTCATCAAGCCAAGCCAAATCAGGAGGAGCTTCATCCTCCACTACCCAATCAGAGACTAGATCAATTTGATCCAATAAAATTGGATCCAAATCCTTTCCCCGCAACTGTTTTGTGAGCATCCGAAGGTTGTAGTATATGTAGACCAACTTCTCCAACCTCTCATGCTCCAACCTGTTGCGCTTTTTGGTGTGGATGTGCTCGAATACTGACCAATTGCGCTCACAACCTGAAGCGCTGCAAGGCTGACTCAATATTCTGATGGTGAATTCCTGTAGTTGTGGTGTCTCAGCGCCACAATCTACCCACCATTGGGCTGTTATAAAAATAAATAAACAAAGATTACAAGTTTTGCAATGTCAAACTTTAAAAATAAAACTAGCAAAATAAATTTTAACGAATTACAAATTGAATCTTACATGGCATTTTCTTCTCCCTGAGACGTTGTGTTGAGCTAAATCCAAACATGCCATATGAGTCCTTGTACATATCTCGCTGCATATTGATCAAGTCTTGAGTTTCTTGATTGGGGTACATCCTCTCAATGCATATCATCATACATCTCATCACCTCAGGATCCTTTTGAATTTTAGACCCTGCATTATAGAATATGCTCGGATTGAGATATGCCCCTGCTGCATGTAATGGTGAATGTAGTTGCCTGTCCCACCTGGAATCAATAATATCCCATATAGGATGATATTTTGATTCATCCCCCTTATAGAAGACCTTGATGGCCTCTTTGGCCCTGTCCATCCCCTCATAAACATACCCCATTGGTGGTTTGTCACCATCCATGATCCTCAACACTCTCACAAGTGGTTCTGTCATGCTGACAATCTCAGTGACTTCCTCCCATAAACTATCTCTACGAACAGACAAGCTCATAGCCATTGCATCTGGTTTTGTGCTGTCCTTATAATGTATCCATTCCCTACTACTAACCATCTGTCTCAATGCTTGGTACTCATTAAGAAGGCTTTGGAGGGAGAGAAAGTTGGTTGCAAACCGTGTGACAGCAGGGCGACTGAGCTCACCTTCTGTGTGCTCTCTCATAAGTCTCAGCACCCAAGCATGGTTATAAATGTACTTGGTGATTTGCTTGCACTCATGAACCACATCTTGCACCCACTCCAACTTCCCAATGTCCTCCAAAATCAAATCTATACAATGGGCAGCACAAGGGGTCCAAAAAAGAGAAGGGTATTTTGCACAAAGCAATTTACCGGCTGCCACATAATTTGTTGCGTTGTCGATGATTACTTGGACAACATTTTTGGCCCCCACTTCTTCAACAACCTCTGCCAACAATGAAAATATCAGATTTGCATCTTTCACATGTGAGGATGCATCAACAGATTTCAGGAACATGGTTCCTTTAGGGCAAGCCACAAGAAAATTTATGATCGTTCTATTCCTCTGATCTGTCCACCCATCTGACAAGATTGTGCAACCTGTAAACTCCCATGAGCTTTTAATGCTCTCCAACTGTTCCTTGACACACTGCAACTCCTCATCTAGATCTTTCCCCCTAAGTGCACTGTATGAGGGGGCTTTGTATCCAGGGCCAGCGCTTGCAATAGCATCTACCATGGGCTGATAAAATGGAGACCTTGCAATGTTGAAGGATAGGCTGTCATGGTACCAAAACCTCCTCACTGCCATATCTGCCTCCTTCCTTTTCCTTTCATTAAAGCTGTCCAAGGTTGGTTGAGATCCCGGGGTCGTACGAGGAAGGATGAAATGAGAGGTGATAGATGGACTTGCTGTAGCACCTGGTGCAAAACTTGATGAACAACTACCTGGGGGTCCCATTGGAGATCTGCCCATCCCTGCAGTTTCAAACCTCAGCCTAGATCTTTTGGCATTTTGGTCTTTGATGCTTTCCAAAGCAGCGTTCATTTCCGCTGTGACTTCTTCAGGGCAGCCATCACAAACTATGACATCTTTGCACACAACTCAAGCTAAGTGGTGTTTTAGCATGTTTATGCCCCCATACATAATCGTTGGACAGTACTTGCACTTGACTTGATTGTCTTGCCCTGGGACCACCCGGACACAATGTTCCCATGCTTTATCAAGAGCCCTTCCAGATTTCCCCTTAGGTGCCATGGATGACGATCTGAGTGGAAAAAGTTAAAAACAATTAAAATGAAATTTTATTTATGAATTAAAATTAAATGTAATTTGTTAAATTAAATTAAATTTGTTAAGTTGTTTTTTTATTTCAAGTTTTATTTTCATTTTTTAATGGTTTGGCCTTGGCATGCTGCGGCCATGACTGCCTACAAGGCATGTAGGCTGCCACTGGGCAGCCTACATGCCTGTAGGCAGTCATGGCATCAGCATGCCAAGGCCAAACAATTTAAAAATGAAAATAAAACTTGAAATAAAAAAACAACTTAACAAATTTAATTTAATTTAACAAATTACATTTAATTTTAATTCATAAATTTAAGAAATTAAAAAACAAAATTCAAATAAATTTATAATTTTCTTATGTTTTTGAGATTTGTTTTAAATTTCATTTTCAATTTTGTATTTGATTTTTTTGAATTTGTTAAATTTATTATTATTTTATTTTAAGTTTTTAATGGTTAAATTTCATACTGATGCCATGACTGCCTACAGGCATGTAGGCTGCCACAGTGGCAGCCTACATGCCTGTAGGCAGTCATGGCATGAGCATGTTGATGCCATGACTGCCTACAGGCATGTAGGCTGCCACAGTGGCATCCTACAGGCATGTAGGCTACCACAGTGGCATCCTACAGGCTGCCCAGTGGCAGCCTACATGCCTTGTAGGCAGTCATGGCAGCAGCCAAAAGAAACCATTAAAAACTTAAAATAAAAAAATAAACTTAACAAATTCAAAAAACTCAAATAGAAAATTTAAAATGAAATTTAAAAAAAATCTCAAAAACATAAATTAACATAAAAAATTCAAATTTCAAATATATATGTTATTAATTTATTATGTTTTAAATTTTAATTTTATATATGTTTTTTTTAAGTTTTAATTTTTATTTTTAAATTACAATGTAATATATGTATTACATATATTACATTGTAATTTAAAAATAAAAATTATAACTTAAAAAAAACATATATAAAATTAAAATTTAAAACATAATATATAAAACATAAAATTAAAATTTAAAACATATATAAAATTAAAATTTAATAACATTTATAAAAATTAAAATAACATAATAAAAAACATATATTATTAATAACATATATAAACTTTAAAACATTTATAAAATTTAGATTTAAAACATATATAAAATATACATTTTAAACAGCATTAAAATAAATAAATAAATACTAAATATCGACCAACCTGATGACTGGCAGCTGATGTCGATGGCAATGGCAACTGATGTCGAGATGGCAGCTAATGTTGAGCAACGGGAGCAACGGTAGCAGGTAGCAGGTAGCAGGTTGTTGTCGAGTGTCGACCAAACTCCGGAACCCAGCACCCAGCACCCAGCTCACGGCTCAACTCGGAAATCACGGCTCAACTCGGAAATCAACTCGGAACTCACGAAATCAACTCGGAAAACACTATGAACCCTCAACTCGGAACTCACGAACTCTCACGGCTCACTCTCAGTCACTTCGCGGCTTACTATGAGTGGAGGAGGACCCCGAACGCCTTCTTAAAGGCTCAAAACCGACGCCAAACTTTCGCGCCATTCTTTTGGCGCCAATATGAAACCCCGCGGTGGTAAAATACGGCCCATTAACTGCCACGATGGATGGAAAACCGGACGCCGAGTATCCAAGAGTTTGGACGAGTATCCACGAGTTTGCCGAGTTTCAACGAGTCTGCCCTAAACCCGCGAGTGCCGAGTTAGGGCTCCGAGTCTGCTGCAGTTATGCGGCTGGCAGTTGACTCGGCCAGACTCGGCGAGACTCGCGAGTCTTGGCTGAGTGAAACTACACTGATTTTACCACTGTTTGAGCCATTCCCCTAGGGTTGTTCGATTTACTGCTTGCTGGTCTGTTTTTTGTGTTTTAAATCAGCCACTTAATCAAGTTCTAATCACTGGAATATGTGCCTAAATCACCCATCTACCGCTGCCATGTATTGATAAATCATTATGGGCTTCATTTCCCCATAGGTAGGGTTTCTAACCACTGTTCCAGCATTTTTTGTTTGCTGATTTAATTTCCAGCCTTCTAGTTCTTCATTTCATTCATCTTTTATATGTGTAATCAGATCTCAGTTGTTTTACTTAGTATATCTTCTCACCTAGGGTCTTGATTCCACTAAGGCTGGAAGAAATCTCGCCCTCAGTCATCCATTTTTGTCTATTGCTTTGATCATCTTTTCTAGTTAAGGGTGTCTGATTGTTGAGTCTCAACCTTCACTGGTTGAGAGGGTCTCCCCCTTGACTAGGCCAAGTGCCTTGTCTAAAGTGACTGCAGCCTCGTCCGGTGTGACTTCTGTCCCTTGGACAGAGGACTTGGCTATTGTTGGTTACGTCGGCCTAGCTGTGCTCCTCTACCGTCCCTATTGGGATACATGCACTAAGCCGCTAGAGTTTGTGTGATAACAGGAGGTATGAGTGAAAAACTCATGAATAATACACCACTGCAGCACAACGCATAATTCCTAAGGAAAAAACACTCTAGAGTATCCCCTTGATGGCAAACCCTAAGGTAAGCCAAGCCTTTTACAAAAGTATCATGCTTAGACCAACTTATTACAATTCCACCATGGGGGTCTAGACATGCAAAAATTACAGAGGGCCAAAAATTTGGCCTGATGAAGTTCTGAACTCTGGCAATGAACAATGTAAGTTGTTCAAGTCTTCGGCGGTTCACAAGCAGTCCATCTAAGTGCAACTTAGTGGACAACATCTGGCTCCAACTGTGGGACGTGTGATTTATGTTCTTTAGAGCTGGAAATCATGCGAGAATCTAGAAGTAGGATCCACCAACTCACTCTCAAAAGCATTAAGCTTCTTCCAATTGGTGATCATAGGTGTGTCCATTGGCTTGCAATCGTCCATATGAAATCTCCTCAAGATGTCCACTGCATACTTTCTTTGCCCCAGTAAAATATGACCAAACTCCTGCCAAACCTCCAATCCCAAAAAATAATCCATCAACCCAATATCTTTCATCTAAAATTTTGAAGCAAGATCTCGCTTGCACCCTGCAATGAGCCTCTTTGTACCTGTAATGAACAAATCAACAACATAGAGCAAAAGAATGAGCGGATCATCACCCACCACAATGAAGTATAGGTTTAGATCTACCTCACTCTTTTGAAATCAGATCTACAGCAAGTAAGAATCTATCCTCGAGTACCATGCTCTGGGAGCTTGCTTCAGTCCATATAAGGCTTTCTTCAACCTACAAACATGAAAATCTCTCCCATCTATCTCAAAGCCATGTGGCTGCTCAATATACACCTCCTCCTGTAAAGTCCATTGAGAAATGCGGTCTTCACATCCATCCGGTGGATCTTCCAACCCATCTCCATTGCAATGGAGATCACTACTCTGATCGAAGAGTAACGAGAAACCGATGCAAAGGTCTTGTCATAGTCAACTCCCTCTATCTATGAGAACCCTTGTGCCACAAATCGAGCTTTGTACTTCTCGATGCTACCATCCGCAGCATGCTTGATCTTGTAAAGCCATTGAGAAGTCACAACTGACTTCCCCTCCGATCTCAAAACCACCTCCCACACATCATTCTTCATTATGGAATGGTATTATTCCATCATGGCATCTCTCCATACCTAATGCTCTGCAGCCTCCTCAAAAGTGGAAAGCTCCGACTCACGAAGACTAGTCACCATCGGTGTTATCGAAACCGGACCGAAACCAGAAAAACCGACCGGTTTACAGAGGTAACCGGTCCGGTCAAGGACCAAAACCGGTTGAACCGGACTTTTTGTCCGAATCGGGTACTGAACCGGACTTTTTGTCCGAATCGGGTACTGAACTGGACGGAACCAGTCAAAACCGGTCGATCCTTACAGTGTCGTACAGCCACAAACAGTGGACCCCCACGAAACTGAAATTTTTTTTAAAAAAACACCAAAAAAAAGTTTTGTATGCTTCTATGATCAGTTTATGATTCTTCATTAGTACTATGGTTTCCATTTCGAGCCTCTTTGTTGATGTACTTTGGTTCAGAACCTCAGAGATGTATTGCACTAGGTGATGTTTTGGTTATTTGCACCCATACTTGCTATATATATGAGAAACTTTGCATATTTGTGTATTAATGGTTTGGATTCATATGTATGCACATGAATATATATGTTTTTTACAAAATATGAATATTTGATGTATATTTTAGTCGACCGGGTTTTTTTCCCCGTTTTTTTCCGGTTCCGATCCAGTTCGCATTTTGGGCTTCGTCGATTTGATGACCGGTCCGGTTATGATAACATTGGTCACCATAGCCATGTTACTGCAAAATCTCCTTGGAACTCTACTCTCCTGGACCTGTCTCTTGGGATTCCCCACTGACTCTTAAGCTTCCTTCAAGGTGTCCTGAAGCCACTTAGGCTTCCTCTTCCCTAAAGTGGGCTCATGTGGGGGGGGACTCCTCCTGCTCAACCCCATCTGTTGACTATCCTGAAGAAGTAGACCCAATGGTTTGTGACCCTATGTCCGGTGAACCAGTAACTTGTGAACCCTGTGAAACGAGAACTAGTGAACCTTTAACCCGAGAACCTAAACCTGTATCTAGTGAACCTGTAGACTGTGTCCCTGAACCTGAAGCACCTAAAACCCGTGGACCAATCACCCCAAAAACCTGTCACCCAACACTCTGTGAAGTTGGACTATGTGAACTGCTCAACTGAGGTGTGGAAGCCTGCTACTCCCCCTGCTCTGACTCACGAGACTTTCAGAAGGCCCGCTCCTCCTTAAATCTCACCTCCCTCCTCACAACAACTCTCCTCTATGAAGGAAGATATATGCAGAAGGTCTTTGAAGTATCGTCATGCCCCACAAAAATGCCCCTTTTCTATTGTGGGCTCCAACTTTGTCCTCTTCTCGTAAGGGACATGAGAGTAAGTCAAACAACCAAATATCCTAAAATGGCCCACCTCAGGCCTCTTCCCTATAAATGCCTCCTCAGGAGTCATACACCCCAAGTCTCTATGGGGACTCTTGTTTTAAATGTATACAGCAGTACTGCAAGCCTCGGCCCAAAGAAAGAAAGGTAGACTCTGATCATGAAGCATTGCTCTCGCTGCACCCATAATGGCTCTGTTCTTCCTTTCAACAACCCCATTCTGTTGTGAGGTATACGGAACTGTCAACTGCCTCTCGACCCCCTCCTGTGCATAAAACTCATTGAAAGCAGTGGAGGTATACTCACCCCCCCATTATCTGGACGCAACACTCGAATCCTCCTCCCTGTTTGGTTCTCCACAAGAGCTTTGAACTCTTGGAACCTCTGCAAGACTTCTTGCTCTTCAAAAAGTAAATCCAGGTCTTCCTCGAGAAGTCATCAATGAATGTGACATAATACTCAAAACCAGACAATGAAACAGAAGACATAGGACCACATAAATCAGAGTGAATCAAATCAAGTACTCTTGCCAATCTACTATCACTGCTTGGAAAAGCACTTTTGGTGTACTTTCCAAGAGCACACCCAGCACACAACACTCAGCTCCGTGCTAAACTCAGTCAACCCAGTCACCATATCTCTCAACATCCTCGGAGCTGGATGATGCAAGCTAGCCATCTTCATATGCCATAACTTGCATAGATCACAACTGTTGTTGTTGTTGTGTGCCAAAGCATGAAGAGGTTAAAACAAGAGCTTGTACAGTTTCCCACATCTGACTCCAATCACAATAGATGTAAACAAACTCGATCCCTTAGGATAAACGTGTACATGCCCAGCTCAGAAGTACACTCCAAATCCCCTATCCTCAATCATGGAAACTGTTATCAAGTTCTTCTTTAGCCCACGGACATACGAGACATCCCTCACTATCATGGGCTCCATAGACTCCCTCTGAAAGGTAACAGTCCCCTGACCAACTGCCCTGACAATAATGTCATCTCCCAACACCACCTCCAGATCCAAACCAATCTATGTGAACTCTAAAAAAAATATCTCGCACACTCGAGATATTGGTACATTGGGACCCTTCTTGGACTTCTTCTTCTTCCCTTTAGTTGTCAACACCACATTCTCCTCATCTTCCTTACTGTGAGATGAACTACCCTGCACATATCCTCTTCGGGTCTCCTCTTGAAAGAAGTCATCCCACAAACGATGCCAGAAAGGCATCTTCTCCCTAGCCACAATGGCCTCCACAAACACAGCCCATGGCTTGGCCACACCATTGAAGGTTGTCCACACTAGTTCATGACCAGGTACCACCTCCCCAATTGTTCGAAGCTCATCTCTAACCTATGTGATCCTAGTAAAAGGTAAGATGCAACATTTTTAGATTTAGCCATCTTAATGCTCTTCAACTTCTCTCTTAGTACCATCTTCTGGTTTTCACTGGAACTCTAGTACATGTAGGTTAAGGCATCCCACATTTGATAAGCACAGTCCTTACCAGTCACATGCGGGATCACATGGTCTTTAACTACATCAAGAATAATTCTCTTAGCCTTGATGTCCTTCTTGTTGAAGGCTGCCAAAGCTACTGCATCTATAGATGTGAGCACCACCACGGGATTAGCTGTAGTACTATTCACAATGTCCCGCAACTCATTCTCCTGCAAAATCAACACAACACAATCCTTGCTTTCCAAGGACTGAAATTGGTTGCCCCGTCCAACCTATCCTCCAACTTCAAGCCAGTAGCCATCTCACTAAAAATGTAAGTCCAAAAATCTACCTAGTGAACAAAACTGTCTCTCTCTATATGTCTGAAAATTCAGCCTGTGTATTCTGCTCAACTTCTCTTCAACTCAAGCTCGGAAACCATGTAAAAATTTTGAAGTTTTTCCCCAACCTGGTTTCAAGTTTCATTGTACATTGTTTAATGCCCAACCCATTCAACATGACTGCTACAAATGAATTATTACTCTTAAACAATACATAACTTGAAACACATGGAGAAATTTACAATACTGAGCAGAATCAAATCACCCACATATAAAAATTCAGACTCAGATATTTTTAGGCAAAAGCCTCAAGAAAAACCCCAATGGAGAAAACCTGTGAGAGGAATTTTTAATTATTTTCTTCAATGAAAAGTACAGCAGTATACTCAGCAATAAATGCACAACTTATCTCAACCCTTGAAATTCGTGCCTTCTCAGCATTGTACGGACTGCTTCACAAAGTCAGTATTCTTCATCGAATTTTGTGCCCAATTCAAATCTTCATCCTCAATATTTGTGCCCACTGCTATAGCAGAATTAATCCTCGAATTGTGTGCTCTTGTCAGCCTCAAAACTCATGCCCTCTCAGCTACAGAATCACACTGTACAGGCTACTCAATTTACTGTAGTATGGCTTTCATTAATTGTTGTACAGTTCTCCTCGATTTTTGTGCCAGAGATCTGGAAATGCGTGCAGCAGTTCTTGAAAACTATGCCAACCACCTAGAAAATTATGCCTCTAAACTACTGTGCTTTGCCTCGGAAATCGTGCCAATGCTATCTCTCTCCTGCATTCTCCTTCTCTCAAGAAGTCGACCTCCTCTCCACAAATGCTCATGGAATGGAATGAAGTGCCTTTTACTTGCCCAATGCCTTTTTGCTTGCTTAATAAGGGTAAATAAAAGGTCACAAGATCCAAGGGCCCACATTGGATCTTGAGATGAAAAGTCAATGGATGAGATTCATTCACTTTTTCTCACCATTAAATTAAATTCACTCACTTTCTCATTAAATATTTTAAAAATCACTTTATATCTCATAAAGTGAATTAATTCCACATCTCATGAAATTAATGCAAGGGTCATGTCACCTTTCCCCCTTTAGTGACTTAGGCACAAAATCACTAGGGGAACACCTCCAAGGTACAAAAATCAACAGATTATGCCTACCCCCTACCTCTAACATTCTTCTTTCCACGTTCTCTCTTAGTACCTTCTCCTTTAGAAGAATCATGTGATTGATTCTTCCCTTTTTTAGCAAAGGCACGGTCTCTTCAAAGGACTAAACTATCTTCTACCTGAAATCTTTCTCCTTTCTCACGTTTTGCAACTTTCTCCGCCAAAGAGTCAAAATTGAGGGACTTCATTTGGCCACTATCTTGAAGTGATTCAAGATACTAGATAGTGAGAATATGTGGGGTAGAGGACATTGATGAAGGTTGTAAGAGCAATGTCTACCTTCACACCAATAGCATCAATGTTGTGCATGATGGCTTAATTTCATATACACAAGCCATGGTATCATTATCCTTCAACTCTAGGTTGAAGAGCTTCGGCAACAATTGAATTAGCTCCAACTCTAAATGTGAATCATAGATATCTTTCAATTTCTTCAAAGCACCCCAAGAATCTTTGATAGATCTGATGTAACAACTCACCTCTTCACTTATAAAAGCGGTAATCAAGGCATGTGCTTTCTTATCTTTATTCTTCTATATTGCAAGCTCTTATCTCATGTGGGTTTGGTAGATGAAGTATCTCCATCACAAATGGCATCCCAAAGATCATTGAAAATAAAAATATGCCCAATCTTTCTGGAACATTCTAGATAATTTTCTTTGCCATTAAGAACCACACCAACAATTGAGACAAGAGAATGCATTTTCATAAGCAAAATCACTTGAAGCTATAATTCGTACAAGTGAGCAAATTGGAATATAAATCACTCCAGCAAATGAAATCGAAGAGGCTTGCGCATTCGACAAAGACCAACAAGGAGTTGTGTGGCCCAACAATGGTAAGAAAATGACCCAGCTATGATAAACACACCCCAGACCATTCAAATTCGCCCCAGGCAAAACAAATTCACCCAAGGCACTACAAATTTCCCCAAGGCAATACAAATTTGCCCCAGGAACTAATAAATTCACCTCGAGCACAAGATTCGCCCATGCAATACAAATTCGCACCATGCACTAAAAAATTAGCCCGAGCAATACAAATTCACCCCAGGCATTATTAAATTCATTGGGACAGACTTTGGACAGTGTTGACAACGAAATGCACACCTGGGGGGAAACGCAGCAAAAATCTTTCAAAGCTACTAGGTGCGTCCATGGGGGCATGTCTCGAGTCAGGTGTTGTCACCTTATCTTGATTCCTCCATTTAAGCAAACTCCTAACGAAGCCAAGGGGAGTAGACCCTAATAAAGAGTTTCTAAGGCTCTTAAATTTATTTGGTTGTTACAGATGAAAGAAAGTTGTTTTTAGGAGTTTTATAATGATGAGTAATAATCGACACAATATATTGCAACTTTAAATTGAATCAACAGCATAAATATGAATACATTCACGACATAAGATAGAGAAAAATATAGCAAATAAAAAGACCAGTGCCGTGGAGTCAAAATAAAATGGTGTTTGTTGTTGTAAAGAAAAACGTTGTGCAATGCTCTTGGTAAATTTTAGGTTATTAGGGTGAAAATGATTAGGGAGAAAATGAGAATTCCCGATATACCTTGCGGTACAGGGAATATGTCCGGATTTATGATCTAAGTGGCTTTGTACAAGAACATGTGGGCTGGAATGGAGTCTCGAGAGCAATGTTCAACACTACACCAACAAGGATGTAGTCTAACTATGCTCTCAGGTCACCTTCCAGTGGTTCCTACTTCCTTTAGCCAAAATTTCCCCACTTTTGATCAATTTCGAGGCAACGCCGAATTTTTGTTTGTTTGTGGGGACTTGATTTTATTAAGATGAATGGATTAACTTAAATGTGGAAAACTTAAAGAATGTAAACTACCGCTTTTGATATCCCAAAGCTCAAACAAGCCTGCAATGGGTAGAGCATACGCGGAGCATGCGAATGTTAATTCCAATTGTTAAAACTCTCCGACAGAGAGCACTCTTGATCCGCAAAAGCAAGATTCAAGAGATTTTAAGAAAGTAAAAGCCCTCCGATAGAGAGCGCTCTTGATCCGCAAAAATGAGATTCAAGAGACTTTAAAGAGAAAAGGGAAAATGCAAAGAAATACAGGAACAAAGCAAACGAAGGTTCTCTAATTACTACCCAAGCATCTCTTTTAGGTCAAAGACCGTACTTGAGAAAGCAAGGGGGTTAGTATTCAATTTATTCCCAAAATAAAGGTAAACATGAAGGAAAAGTCTAGATCTAGTTGCAATAATTGAAAGAACTAATCTAGCAAGCAAAACTAATCTACAGCAGAAAGTAAAGGGGACAAGTACAAGCTTCCCCAAAATGGGGGAAGCAGGTGTGGGAGCCTTAAATCCCACCTGCTCTTTATTAAATTATTACAAGTTTAACTCTCTGACAGAGAGCGCTCTTGATCCATAAAAACGAGATTCAAGAGATTCAAAATGTAATAATTATGTGGTTTGTGAGTGAAATTTAACAATGGGATGCTCGTTTTCTAAGCCAAAGCACCCATTTAACCCATAAACCCACTTTTCCTAAGTTTCAAGCAATTATTTATCTCAAAAAATAATATTTGCTCGAAAAACCCAAAAAAGACAAAATAAATGTCAAATAAAGACATATTAATAATTAAAATACAAGACAATTTCCTAAAACAATGGAAAAGTGTCCGGAGTAGAACTAAGGATGAACTAAAGTGATTGCATAGTCAACTAAAGGTGATATGAGCTCCGAATTAGACAAATCTAATCACATCTAGCAAGATCCAGTTAACTCCTCCTTAAGAATTGCGCCCTCACTCTGCATGGGCGACTTCCTTATGTGGCAGGTTCGTGTTGGTGGCGATGATCTCGAGGTTGGGGCTGCCAACCATCTCTACAAGTGGCACAATCCCCTTCCATTGGCATTCAATCAAGATCTGATCAGTATCTACCAAGTTCGAGTTAACTCCCTCATCAAGGATGCACCCCTCTCTTAGGATTAGCGCCCCTCTTGCATGAGATTTCCTATTTAAAGAGAGCTTTCGCTCCATTGTTTTCATCAGAAGGTTGAACCTCTGCTTGCTATTGTAATATTTTTCTTTGAGTTAATAAGAGGCTTTGGAGGCTACTCTGGTGTTGTCTACGGTGTTGGATGTTCCATTCTTTGCTAATATGAGGTAATTTGTATCATTGTTGCATGCTAGTAATTGTTGGGATTCATTTGTCTTTGAAGGGAAATTATTTTCATGAAGAATAGTAAGTAATACTTTATAGATTACTCGCTCTTGTTAATGATACTAGAATGCTAGAGGTAGTAAGATTTCTTGCTTGAATCTATTATTTCTCATGTTTTATTTTAGTCATTCACACAAATGCTCTTAATCCCCTTTGCTAGTGTTGTATTGATCTTGCAGGTTGCTTAAGCTAGAGGAGTGGATGAGCATGTTAGTTCTCTTTTTCATTCAGTGGATCTAAACAAAGAAATCGATCCCACCGGTGCATCAGGAAGCAGACTCCATAGCCCATATTCACTGCTCAACCCCCACGGGTTCATAACTTCTCGATCCAATTTCTCTCATCTCTTTCGGTTACTGGTTTTATTTCCTATTTAGATCTTGATTCACAAAGGTTTATTTTTAAAGTAGATCTAAATGTTTGCAATCTAAAAGTTATAAAAGGCTTATCTAATATTCTAGATCTAGATTGTTTTTCTTCATTTTTGCAAGTTTTAAATCGTAGATCTAAGAGAGCAAAATAGAAGAAATTTTGAAGTTAAAGTTCTTATCAAGCAAATCTAGTGCTACTGATTTGCTTTCCATCTCTTAAAGAGGCAAGCAAAGATCCTAGGAAAGCAAGCTTTTTTAGCTTGCTTTACTTAGTTAAATTTGTGTTTTATTTCACTAGTTTACTTAGAAATTGTTGTAGCAATTTTGTAGTATTGCCAATAACATTCTTAAAGTGTTTTTGACCACATTTGATCTAAATAAGCTTGCTGGTTTTTATTGTTTTTTAGCAGGTTTTGAACATTAAAGTGGCCGAATCTGAGATCTGGAGGCTTCTGAGGCCATCTGGAGCATTTTGAGAACCTCCCTCTTTATCCAGTTCATTCTCTTTGAATTTATTGTAAACTTATTAGTCCCAAATCTTCAAGGGACTACAAGTACTTCTGAAAAGCATTGTAAAAGATTTTAAAACGAGAGCAAGTGGGCTAACCAACGCCCACACCCCAACCCCCTAGGGGGGATCAGTGTCGTCTCACTTTTTTGTGTTTTGCTTTGTTAGTTTAGATTTTTATTTTTCCGCTCTTTATAAAAAGAACAAACTAAAATTTAACTTGTTGGATCCATTTCAACGACGGGCCACAAGAGTTCTTAGGACTTAGTAATTCTCATTTTTTAACAATTTCCTGCTTTTATAGTAATTTGGTCCTTGCTTTCCCGAAGTACGGTGCCATGGAAAGGGCTTGCTCGAGTACTGGAATTCGGCTGGAAAAGAGATTCTTGGAGGTAGATCTAATCATGTAGAAAAACTATCTTATTTAAATAAAATAAACCAACGCTTAAAATCCGACTATGCTCTTGGCCTTTGCAGCGTAGTCTGATCAATTGGTCAACCAGAAAGGAAGATAAGCACTAGTTTAATAGGAAAATCCAATTAAACTCAATTTCAAGAACTCGGGAGGTTGCGTGGGTTGACACCATAGAGTCAGAAGGCTACTGTAAGCAGGTTATGCCTCGCCTTGTTGGACACTTGGTTAAACCGTTATAGCACTTAGTTCAAGAGATTAAGTTTATTTTGGGCCAAACCCCCAATAAACCCACTACTTTAATACACACTAATAATTTTAAAACTGGAAACAAGATTTTGCAATACTTTCACGACACAACACAACTGCATCACACGTACAATCTCGGCACTGGTCATTACGCATTATCATGGTTAAGTTAATCTACGAAATGTCACGAATGGTTTCAATCTTATATGTTGTTGTACTTAAATTCAATTGCAATTATTTCTTTGTTCCGGTATTTTCCATTTCATAATTCCTAGAATAACTTTTACTCGTTTTCATAGTTTAAAAGCCATAGTTTCTTTTATAGGGACCTGTGTCACTGCATTCGTCGATTTCCAAGGGAAAAAATCAAAATTCGGCGATTTTTTTAAGGGCACGAATTAAATCGATTAAATTCACTAAACTTCTTGGCGAATTTAATGACGAATGCGAATTCAAATTTAAGCATGAATTTAATTGTTTAAAATCGGCGAAAGACTGTTAAAATTCGTTTAAAATCGTTTTGAAAATCGACTTTTTCTCCCGCCATCGAAAACCCTGGCCTCGTAGCCCGCGTTAACGCTTGGTCGGTGTGTTTGTTAGGAAGTTATTTATGTTTTCCTTGGCGACTGGTGCTGCGGGAGTTTCGAGTTGAAGTTCTGTGTTGCAGCTCGGGAGTCCGCCAGTCCGCCCAGCTCGCCAGTCCGCCCAGCTCGAGAGTCCGCCCAGCTCGGGAGTCCGCCAATCTTAAAAAATTCATATATTTTTTATTTTTCAAGATTTATAGTCTCACCGAATTTTATCGACAATATTTTTATTGCCGAATTTTATCGGCAATATTTTTATTGCCGAATTTTTGACGAATTTCAAGGTCGCCGAATTCGAACACGAATTCGAACCAGGTGACACAGATAGGGACCACCCCCCTTGGATTCGCTAGGAATAACCTAGACGGAGGATTCGAGTAATCAGGTGACAGCACTTGACTCTCACTTTCCCCCAAGGATAGACCGAGCGGCTTGAAGGTTTCCTGCCACGTTCCCCCTAGGTGTGTATTAGGCGGCAGCAGGTTCAAAACAACTCCTAGAAAGAAATATACCCACTCAATGGAGAAATTAATGAACACCTTAAGCTGCACTTCACAGCCATAAGGATTGGACACAACCTAAACCACAACTGCCTGCATGCCAAAAAGAACAGCTGTAGTGCTCAATACAATTTCCATAGCACTTTTCAAGATGTGATATGTGCAAAACTCCATAAAACATGAACCAAAAAGGTCAACAGAAAATCTTAGCAACAAAGATTGAATATTGAGATGCCAAATTTTAATGTTGGGATACCTATTCTTACAGGAACGGAAAAATTGGCACAAAAAATGCTAGAAGAATCAACATGCTGAACATAAACAAAGAAGAATCAACAAGAAAAAACAATACAAGAACTATACGTTCAGGATGGGTACGAAAATAAGCTCTTAAATTGTGAATCCATTTGATGGAACTAGACACTTGCTTGCGGGAATGAATGGGAGGTCTTTTATAGGTGAAGGCCTCTTAGACAAACAACATCCTATGTACTCAACAAAGGAAACAGTATAGGAGATACAAACTATAAATGTAACCTATATGGGAGTTACATTCCACTAAATGGGGAAATCCACTAAAAACAAAACCCATTAAAGACAACTACTAAGAATGAAATTCAGATTCACTGGAGCACTTAACCCCATGAGGCTCATCAGGTTGCCTGCATGGATTTGTCATTGCCCTGATCAATTAATAACTGACATATCTTTTCACATTCCAGAATACGAACAACCTAAAATAATTGCTATCATCAACACAAGGAAAAAGCATGGACACTTATCGCAGTGCAGAAAAAAACTTCGTTGCATACAAGATTTTGGGCTGCACTGATTCTGCATAATGATTATCCCCATCGTGTATAAAGGATAAGTCAAACTTGACATTGAACAATATTTCTGGCTAAGAATATATTAACTTTTACCTGAATCTCTGGCTCAGCTACCACATACTGCTTTAAAAGCCTGTCACCAAAAGCACGGGAAACAGCAAGAACCCCCCCAACACGCCATGTACCTATATCAAAATGTCAATTGTTGGTTTTATTGCATATAAAAGTTTATTTACTAATACAGCATCAAAAGACCTCTAGATGAAGAGTAAAACATCATCATTATTTCCAATAATAATTCAAAACTTTCAGATAGTACTCATTTCCCAACTTCTTACCAGCCCACATAACAAATCCTCCAGCATCCTCAATTCGTTGACGCTCATCAGTTTGATTTGGTTTATGATCCCTAGAAAGAGCAACAGCTGTTCCAACAAAATTACAAATAGCAAAGTCCAAGTTCAGCTACATCTCAAAGGAAATAATGGGCAGATGATAAATAAATGTTAAAGAAAAGCTTTAATCATCAACAAGCTGCAAGAAATGTGGAGAGAACAAAGTGTTGGTCAAAGATATCTGATTTTTAAGCTTTGACTACATTTAATAGATCTTTAATTACTTGAGAGTAATCAGGAAAAGTGCAGCAACACAGTAATCCCATAAATCCCTCCATGTTGAGATTTTAAAAACCTGCAGATAGCTTCCCCTAACTCTTGCGGTTGAATATTAGCCATTGAGTTACAAAAAGTACACCACCGATTTGCATTGATGATAGGACAAGAAGACAGACAAGGCAGCTCTCATATATGTCTAGTTCAACCAAATTAAAGACATATAGGATTATTTAGTAAACATTTAAAGGATAAAATCCATCCATATGTTTTATATTTTCCTCTTTGATAGCAATTTCTTATATTCAAACTTGCAATGATACTAGTCTTGTATTAGGGAAAGTTTACAACAGTTCTATTTAATGTACTAATTGGAGTTCTTTGTATATCAAACATGAAGTTTTGCTGATACCTTGATGGCCCTCAATATCTTACTCTCACCATAACCATCTAGATGTTCACGACAGCACATTTCAATTTTCCCAGGTAGGGGCTGGGATGGTTTAGAACCCTTCTGGTTCCTTTCCACATAAGTTTTCAAGAAAACTCATGTTGTGTAATTGCTTGATTGAACATTTCATGAACAGTGCAAAGGCATGATAGATGGCTAGAACCTAGCAAGCATCTACTGAAAAGTTCAATGATTTTTCATGACACGCCCACATAATACTTGTTCATTTTGATACTGCCATCTTCTCATGCACCCATGAACTCTATCTAAAGAACATTCCGAAGAATGTAGCGAGTTAGAATCATGTATTGTCATTGATCCTGGTGTCTTGGCAACCTGAACAATCTGGATCGCCAACTTATTTCATAAACTCCTAAACCACTTCTGCAACATGATCAATTCTTGCAGCCTATCATGAGAAGCCCTTAGATACTAATCTAGACATAATACTAATCCATTTGAATAGCCAACAAAATGGCATGGTTATGACCTTATTTAGCAATCCTTAGCAGTTAGCACAATATGTTTCACATCCTTGATCTGTATTAATTTGTCCCTGCCAGATAGCTCAGCTTAGAGGATAGGAGACTGAAAGGTTGTTGAATTTACCATCACAGAGTAAAGGCAAACAGGCATATGCACAATCCTCTTTTGATATATATACTCTAAGATGATTAAAGGGTGAAGAGAAATGTATAACTAGGAAGCACCATCTAAATATTATTTTGAAGATTGTAGCAAGTTAGAAGCACGTATTTCCAGTTTTGCTTAGTGGCTTGGCATCCTCAATGATCCAGATCACCAACTGATTTCGTAAAATCCTAAACCACTTCTGCAACGTGGCCAACTCTTGTATCCTATCATGAGAAGCTCTTGGGTACTAATCTCACTATAACAATTCCAGACAGCACCAAATTTATTTTTATAGCCAACAAAATGTCATGGTTATAGCCTCACTTAATAATAGTTAGTAGTTAGCTCCAATGTTTCATATCCTTGATCAGTGTTGCCACACAAACTAACACCCCTAAAGTGCAAGGTTCTCACAAGGGTTTAGCTGGGAGCAACTGTTAGACGTGTTGCCACTGTCCCCTAGACAACTACTTTTCTTCACTTTAGTGACTTGGATGAAGATTCAATCACAAGAGGGGATTCCCTAAGGCAACTAAGTACTAATGGTTTAACAGTGTTTTAGAGTTACTTAGATTGCAAAACATCAACTATGAAGGATCTGAAATGTGCTTGTAGTTGATTGACAAATGCTGGAAAAATCAATCATGCAAGTGCTATTAAAGAAATTCAGGAAAGTAAAGACTTCTTCTGTCTTCATGAGAACATTGCACATTGATTCTAGATTTGTAAAAAAAGTTGTAATAATTAACTGAAAATAAATCCTTAGATTAATAACTGTTGATGGAGTCCGGCAACAGAAGGGGCGGTATTTGAATTTTCCAAATGCATATTTTTCCTGTCAAGCACGAGATCATCTCATCCATGATTATCCTCACCAAACTACAGAGGATGCAGGTGTTTTAGCGATAGTGGCTCAGCGTGGTAAAGGTGGATCATCAATTGGTTATGTCCAAGTCACCAAGGAAGGCACCCCTCAGGTGTTTGCTAGAGAGATTGTTCCCCCTTCGACACCTGAACCTAGTACCAAGGTTGTTGGAGATGCAGTTCAAGAGATACACAAAGACATGAGAGATTTGACTGAACCGACAACTCCAAGTAGCTCAGGTGGCCCCCTAGTCATCTCCTATTGCTAGATCATGAAGACGGCTTCAACGAGTGGTAGCGTTCAGATTCGGAAAATGGAGGTGGATGTAGGTTGGTCGTTCAAATCTAACAAGCACAAACGGATTTCATCTCCGAATGCTTTGGAGACAGCAGCGTTGTGATCCCAACTCCAAAAGTGAAATCCTTCAAGGAGGCTGTGGCCCACTCTCATGAGAGTGAGGCACCTTCCTTGGTCGTGACCAATAAGTTCAACTCTCTGGCCAATCTCTTGTTCCTTGAATGAAGCTCTCTTTTTTCTTGGAATGTCAGAGGGATGACAATCCCAAGTAGGAAGCAAGATGTTCAAGGAGTTATTTAGAAAGTCAAGCCAGAGATAGTCTTTTTGCAGGAGGTCAAATCAACCAGATTCGACCTCCGCAGCCGCACGAGTTATATTGGGAATGGCCCCTTCTGGGCCACGGATCATGATCAGGGAGGAGGAGGGGTGGTGTTAGCAATCTCTTCTTCCTTGCAGAGTTTTGTTACAGCCTCAGGTAGTGACTATTAGTTTTTACTTGAGCAACATATATATAAACCATTACTGAAAGATAAACAAGCACAGCATACAAGACAAGAGACACAATTTACCCTGGGAAACCCTCTTGGGGTAGAAAACCCAGCAAAGCCTTCCTCAATATAGAAATCACAAAGTACAAGATAAACCCAAGACAAATAGCTACTCCTCCACTTGTGCGCACCTCTCTTCTTCACCTATGCGAACTTGCTTGAGTGAATGGGTAAGAATAAGTGAGAGATTGGTCTCCTATTTATATTCTTCCGTTGGGGTGACAAATTCCCCAACAAGGCCGACTTGTCTACTTGACTGGTCAATTACATAATATAATAATCTTTTCGGGGCTTTTCTGAGCCGACACATGAACTAGGGTTTACATTGATTCTTTTAATGACCTTTACATTATTAATTACATGACCATCAACTCCCGTAGGAGGAATACAATAATATAAATAGAATATCTTCCGCAGTTACATTATTTTAACACTCCCTCTTAACTAGGAAGGTATTATGCGGGTAATAACAACTGCACAACTAACTTGTGAACTTCTATATGTCCTAGGAAGGATTTGGATCATCATATGTCTTGGGTTATCATCAATGGAGTAGCAACATCATCATCTGCTAAAGTATGATCATTATCAACAGCATCAACATCAGCAATCATCCTCTTGCTGGAACATCATCTACTGGAACAACATCTTCGTCAACTGGAACATCTTCTGCTGGAGCATCCTCATCAGTTGGAACATCTTCTGCTGTCAACAACCTCATCAGCTGGAACACCATCTGCTGGAACATTCTCATCAGCAGCACCATCAGTTGGAACAACATCATCGTCAGCTGGAACACCATCTGCTAGAACATCCTCATCAGCAGCACCATTAGCTGGAACACCTGCAACAACAACCAGTAACTAAGTATCGATACTATCAATCAGCCAGTACTGATCTTCCCTCACCCCTGGAGAGGCATCAGCTCGTGAGAGCTGGAACTATCAGTCAGCCAGTACTGATCTTCCCTCACCCTTGGAGAGGCATCCATCCCTTCGGACAAGCATCAACTCGTGAGAGCTGGAACCATCAGTCAGCCAGTACTGATCTTCCCTCACCCTTGGAGAGGCATCCATCCCTCCGGATAGGGATCAGCTCGTGAGAGATGGAACCATCAGTCAGCCAGTACTGATCTTCCCTCACCCTTGGAGAGGCATCCATCCCTCCAAACAGGCATCAAAGCTCGTGAGAGCTGGAACCATCAGTTAGCCAGTACTGATCTTCCCTCACGCTTGGAGAGGCATCCATCCCTACGGACAAGCATCTATCCTTTCGGATAGGCATCATCAATCTCTCTTCCTAGAGAAGTCCCTCTGGACCACACCAAGCTTGTCTCGAAAGTACTCAAACTTCACACGAGCCAGAGGCTTAGTCAGCGCATCAGCAACTTGTTCCTCTATAGGAACATACTCGAGCTTTACAGCTCCTCTCTGCACCATATCCCTGATATAGTGGAACTTAATCTCGATGTGCTTCGATCTATCATGAAACACAGGATTTTCTGTCAACTTGATGCAACTCTAATTATCACAGAGTATCTTTGTAGCATCAGTCTCTGCATCAAACAATCCTGTCAACATCTTTCGAAGCCACACTGCTTCACCACAAGCTGAACAAGCTGCAACATATTCAGCTTCTGTTGTACTGAGTGCAACACAAGGTTGCTTTCTACTAAGCCATGAGATCATACCTAATCCCAAACTAAAGCAACATCCTGAAGTGCTCTTTCTGTCTTCGGCACTTCCAGCCCAATCTGAGTCTGTGTACCCATACAGTCTAAACTCGCTATCTAAGGCATATCTGAGTCCATAGTCCAATGTACCCTTCAGATATCTCATCACATGTTTTGCCGCAATCAGGTGAACATTCCTGGGTTCCACCATATACTGACTCAAGGTGTTTACTGCAAAACATATATCTGGACGAGTATTGGTCAAATACATCAATGACCCAATAATCTGTCTGTACATGGTGAAATCCACTTTCTCTGAAGAAGCATCACTCAGAAGCTTCAAATTTGTCACCATCGGAGTGGTCATGGCCTTGCAATCCAACATCCCAAATCTCTTTAGGATCTCTACTGTGTATTTTTCTTGACTCAGAAAATCTCGTCTGGAAACTGCCATACCTCAAGACCTAGAAAATAGTGCATTTTGCCAAGGTCTTTCATTTTGAATTCTGCTGCAAGCCTCTTCTTACATTCAACAATAGGCTTGTCTTCTCCTGTCAGAAATAAGTCATCCACATACAATAATAGTATCATGGGTTCATCATTCATAATCTTGTAGTAAAGATTAGAATTCACTTTACTCTTGGTAAAGCCCAAGCTCATCAGGAAGCTGTCAATTCTTCCATACCATGCTCTGGGAGCTTGCTTCAACCCATACAGTGCTTTCTTCAACCTGCATACATGTGACTTATTATCTTCCACTTCAAATCATTTTGGTTGCTCGATATATACTTCCTCTTCTATGTTTCCATTTAGGAAAGCAGTCTTTACATCCATCTGATGTAGCTTCCATTTCATCTTGGCTGCCAAGGAAAGAATGGTTCTAATCGAAGTATATCTGGCTACCGGGGCAAAAGTCTCCTCATAGTCAATTCCTTCCTTTTGCGAGAATCCCCGAGCTACAAATCTTGCCTTGTACTTTTCAATGCTTCCATCTGTTGAATGTTTTGTTTTGAAGATCCATCTTGGAAGTCACCATAGACTTCGCTTCTGGTCTTGAGACCACATTCCATACATCATTCTTCATGATCGATTTGGCACTCCTTGATCATGGCATCCTTCTATTACTGCATCCCTGATCCTGGGAACTTTAGATTCTTCAATATCTTCAATAGGTAGTTTTTCTTGAACTTCGTCGCTTGTTCTTTGGAACAAATGTCATTGTCCTTCTTTTATAGGTGATTGTACACGGTCTTTCCTACAAGACAAGTTTAATTGCATGATTAGAAACATCTCATAGATTTCAGAACAAATTCTTACATATAAAGACATATGTCATAAAGTCATGCAATTGTCTTAGCCAATGCTTCAATACAACATTATTTAAGTAACCAAGAAATGACAATTCAAATACTTATCTTTGTTTGGTTGTTGGGTGGACTCCCTCTTGATCTTTGCTTCCTGGATTAAATGTCTAAATGAATAATATCCAAAATACCTTTCGCCTTGCTATCGCTACTTGGAAATGGGTTCTTAGTGCTCTTCCCTTGAGCACACCCTTTGCATACACCTTCATGATCCACTTGGATCTCTGGTAATCCAGTCACTACCTTACTCACAATAGGTAAGGCCTTGTAGTGTACATGAGCTAGTCTCCTATGCCATAGCTCACAAGGGTTCATGGTACTAGCCATCATTGCTGCATCTGCATGACCCTTCAGCTTGTAAAGTCCTCCTTCTTCTACTCCAATGACTACTGCATCACCAATAGTCTTCCCTTTAGGCCACATGAGAACTTCACCATCTACAAATGCAACTCGAAGACCTTTCTTATCTAATGCTGAAATAGATAGAAGGTTCTTCTTCAACCCAGGTACATAAAGTACATCCTTCATGTTCATGGACTTCCCAGAGTCCAACTTGTAAGAGGCTTCTCCCATACCTTTGATGGGATATTGGTAGTTATCTCCAAGTTTTACTTTGTGTGGAGATTCCTTCTGGATGAGATGAGACAAGGATTCTTTGTATCCTGTCATGTGCTTTGAAGCTCCACTATCCACTAGCCAAGTATCACTTCCATGAGATACTGAACCAGTGAGTGCTGAGATAAGAACATATTCTTCACTGGAGTCTTCATTATTTCTGGTCTTGTCATCATCGTCACTATCTTCAGCTGCATGAGCATGGAACCTCTTCTTTTGCTTCTTGTGATGTCCATGTTTGTTTGGACAATTCCTTGCAATGTGTCCAGTCTTGTGGCATGAGTAACACTCAATTGAAGAGAAATCTTTTCTGGTCCTTCTCTTCTTCTGAGGTCTCCTTGGGGAGTCCTCTCGAGGACGGGGGTTGTCCTTCCTTTTCTTTCCACCTTTAGCATGAGTAGCTAAAGCTTGGTCTTCATCGTTATTTAATTTCTCCTCTCTTACAACTATTCTTTCTTCTTCTTGGACACATTCTTCCCATAGATTTCTAAACTTGATTAGTTTCTTTCTGGCACAAATGCCATGAACAAATGGTTCCCAATCTCGGGGGAGACCATTCAGAGTAGTCATCACAGCTTCTGCATCCTCTATCAAATCCCCAATGGCTTCTAATTGTTCTTTGATCTGGGATACCCTGGAGATATATGAGTGCATGGTTTCAAACTTCATGCACTTCACACCCTTGAGTTGATTTCTCAAGGTCATCTTTCTGTTGATGTTCTTTCCTTCAAATAGACTGGTCAAGGCATCAAACATTTCCTTTGGTGTCTTGTTGGAGGACACATGGAGGATCAAGTGATCCTTGATGGAATCAGCAATGATCCTCTTTGCTTTGATAAGATTCTTCTTATGCCTTGCCTTCTCTTCATCTTCCTCTGGTTCTGTAAGCCCGTCCTTCACATAGTCTTCTAGCTCATGCTCCTCAAGGATGAGCATGACTCTATACTTCTAGGATCTGAAGTTCTCAGCTCCTTCAAGCTTCTCATCAAGCTTGGTATTGCTTGTCATTTTGTTTATAATGAGAACCTCAAATGGAAATAGAAATAGATTTGAGACTTACCAGAAAATTTGCCCTTCTGAGATCTGCTCTTTCTTGACCTAGGGTTTGTCAGAGAAACCCTAAAAATTCAAAATTTGAATTTCAAATTTCTAAAAGGATAGAAAGATGCGCCTTGCAAAGTTGATCAAGCTGGTATACTTCAAATTTGAAATCTGCAAAATTTGACCCCTCAAAAATTGTCTTGAAACTTCCGGATCTTCTGAACAGGATCTCGAACTAGGGTTTGATAAAGCCCACCCTTCTGCCCAACCAAAAAGTTCGATCTAGTGCTCAAAAGTTCGATTTTCTGAGGAGTATCTGTTGTCCGCCAATATGCACACCAGCAGCGGAAATCTTTCGAAAGCTGTCTCTTCACTAAAAGTGAGAGAGGTGTGGCCTTAGGGGCAAGCAATGAGCCAGGTACTGTCACCTGAATCCCAGCTCCTCCGTTTAGGCAAACTCCTAACGAAGCCAAGGGGGGTAGTCCCTATAAAAGAGTTTCACTAAGGCTCTAGTATTTATAGTGTTTTTTAGGTGTTATGATGCGGATGGGTGTTGTTTAGGAGTTTTTGAATGAGAGACAATATAATAATTAAATGTAAAACAAGATAGCGCAATCCACGTTGCAAAATATAAAATAAGAGATACACTTGAACAAGAAATAAATCACTTTTCACGTAAATAGACGCAAATACTCCAATATTGATATTTTAAAGCAAACAAGATATATGATGAAGGACCAGTGCCTTATGGAGTCAAATATATAAAAAGTGATTGTAAACAGGTTGATACAAGTGCCTGAAATAGAAGTTTGTGAGAACGTTGTGCAGCTTATCTTGGTAAATTTAAGATTTTAATTGTCTTGATTATTACGGCTAAAACCAAGGATGTCAAAAGAGTGTCCGGAAAGTAATTTTAAGCAGCTCCTTTAAGAGACATGTCGGAACCTGTCTAGAATCACAGCGAGGCGCGCAATGCTAACCAGCCACCGTGTCGCAGATTGGGCACTCCGGTGCCTCCCCTGAGAACTGATTAAAATACTTTTTGAACAACGCCGGTTCGTTGGTTATGGGGGTGAAAGTTTTAATTAATTATCACTTATGAGATTATCAAATCCTTCACCTTTCTGAGTACTAGCCCAACTGTTTCCGGTTGGCAGAGCATACGGGTGTAGGACGGAAACCAAGGTAAATTAATTAAAGGGGTGTGTGGGTTGAAAAGTTTTAGTTAAAGAGCACTTTAGTTCAACTCTCCGATAGAGAGCACTCTTGACTTGATCTTATGATCACAGTTCAAGAGACTTGCTATTTTAACAAATGCCTAATGCAGGGATAATGCAAAACTAAAAATGCCCTCCGATAGAAGGTGCTCTTGACTTCGATTTGGCCAAGTTCAAGAGACTTTGGTTCGTTTTAAACAAGCAGAAAATAGATTGTAATAGCAATAGATTCCAACTTAAAATTTGATTGAACAATATGACAAGATAAGCAAGATATGGAATATTACTTAACAACACTACTTGTGAGATAAAATGAAACTTGAAAAGTCTAGTGTTCTACCACACAATTTCTAATCTAATAGGGCAGGACCATAAGGAAGAGTAACCACAAAATTATGTGGTCCTGCCCTTGAGATGAAATCCCAAGGATACAACTTCCGGTCAAAGGCTTTGGAAGAGAAATACAAGATAATTAAACGGAAAATAAATCTAATCTACCCAAGAGTCTCTTTCAGGTCAAAGACCCTACTCGGGAGAGCATGGGAGTAAGTAAATATGGAAGAAGAGAGCAAAATGACTTATTGGAATAAAACTAGCATATAATGAATCTAAAGCTAAAAGTCAAACCACTCAATGAGACCACAAGGCTTCCCCAAATGGGGAAGTGAATGTGGAGGCCTAAAAACCCCACTTGCAAATTTTATTATGGAGATACAATTGCCCTTGGGAATGAAACCCTTGTAGGGACTTTTTCGAAATGAATAACTTGTAAAACTTGAAATAAACTAAGATCTATTACAAAAGGATAATACTAATCTTTGTTTTGTTTTTGTCCTCTTGTATTCTTGGAAGCTTCTTGATTTCTACTTTGGAAAGCTCTATCACCAACACATAACTCCAATACCCATTAGACGTTAGATAAATCAAAACAAATTGAAACTTAACTAAGTCCTAGATCCAAAAAACTACATGCAAGCTATGATAAAGCAAAAATTACCCTTAAGATGCAAGTGCAAGTACTTTGAAATTTTAGCTATTTGCAATGTTGAATGACAAAAAAAGTTGAAGGGGCAGCCAATGCAAAGTTTATGACAGTCAATAGAATGTAAAGATGGCAGCCACTTAAACTTATGACAGTCAATAGAATGTAAAGATGGCAGCCACTTAAACTTATGACAGTCAATAGAAAGCAGCCACTAAATGTTTTAGGACAGTCCAACCAATATAGATGGCAGCCAACTCAATGTTTATGATAGTCAATTCAAGGTAAATGGCAGCCAATGCAAGCTTATGACAGTCTTCACAATGTTTAAATGGCAGCCCACACACTTTAGGACAGTCACAATGTAGATGGCAGCCAATGATGCTATGTAACTAATTAGATAACAACTAGGAATGAAATCTATAAGAATTACTTTGCAACAAACATAAATAGCTATTAAAATTTAAAACAAACTAACCACTAACTAGCATAGTATGAGATTTACAATACTAATTCTAACAAATGAAAACTAACTATTGAAAATCAATCAAACTAACTACCAACTAACCAAATCCTAACACTAACCACCTACTAACACTTACACTTGTTTTGTTTTTATTGTTTTGTGTGTTTATGTTTTAGGGCAAATGTGGGAGTGGGACGAATGGGAAGGAGTAGAAAAGAAGAGGATGAAAGAGCCTAGCAAATAGAGATGGACGAGAGGAATGGAGGCTAGAAAAGAAGAGGAGAAAGGGCACTAAAAGAAGGTAAAAACGAGAGCTAAAGATGGGAAGGGCGAGTGGGATGAAGAGGGAAGCTAGAAGAGGACGAGGAGAAGAGAAAATTAAGGTCTTTCTAGGGTAAACGAATGGCCTAAGAAGGGCAAAAACGAAAGGGAAAAGGAGGAGAAAAACTAGGGCAAGGAGTTTCAAGTGGAACACTTGAGAGGGCAAAAACACCGTCTTGGAAATCCTCCGGTTAACCGGTGATATGCCGACAACAAGTGTTGAAGAGAGCACAAGGGAACAAATCCAAAGCTATTCCCCAAGGTTGAAGGAGCTTCAACCTTATGGCTAACTAAATCTATGGCTTGAAAGATAAATAACTAACTTCGATCAAGACTAGAAAGGCTAGAAAGGGCTTAGCATGCAAGTATAAAGATTCAAAGAGCAAACAAGAGGGCTTGAAGAAGTGGAAGCCTAAAGTAACAAGTAACCAAGGTTTTGAAAGTAAAGTTTTGGTTGATGAAAAACTTGAGAAGAGCTCTTCTTAGCTTCCTTAGAATGAAAGATCTTGGAATTATTGTAGATCCTGCAACCACAAAGTATTAGGCCAAAACTTGAAGATGAACAAGGGTTTGATGCAACCGAGCTCTTACCCTTCTTCACTTTAGGCAACACCTAATCACAACCCAAACCACTCAACCAACAAGTGAGATCAACAATGCTAGTATGCTAGAAATATCAAGATTAGATCAACAATTTGTATAACCAACTACTCATGTCCATTTAGATCTTGATAAACTATGCATAAATAACCAACTTAAATGATAAATGGTTACTCTATTGTACTAAAGATAGTCCTCACAAGCTAGCCATTGATCAAATACTATGCATAATCAAGAGATGGGTTTAGAGAAGATATCACCTCAACAAGAGATGAATTCACACCAAAGATTGAAAGCTCATGGACCTCCAAAGTCGAAATCTTTATTGAAAATATTAAGCCAAAGCTTGTTACAAATTTTTGCAGAGTAATCTTGCATCAAAGTCTTCCTGAGATAATAACCCCAAAGGGCCTCTCTTTATAGCAAAAGACACTAAAATCCTAAGCTAAAACCCTAGGTCAAATTGGCAATAGATAGGTAGGTCGAATTCCAATCAAGGGAGGGCTTGGCATGCTAAACAATGGTCAAAGTCGAGTTTGGTGGTAGGTTGAAGGTAGAGGTGGCAAGACTCGACTCTAATGGAAGCATAGGGAGTATCAACAACCAACCAACGAGCTACAACAAGGATAAACACGAGCTTGCATGAGGAATGACGTGAGGATTGGTAGGTTGACGTGAGGATGTGGAGGGTGCGAGTTAGTTTGGTGGATGGCAAGTGGCATGTGGTAAGTAATAACTCGAATCCAAGGAGAGCCAAGCCAAATAGTGATTGCATTAACCAATAAACAAATTCCAACAAGGCTTAGACGTGAGCTTGGTGAGGATTGACATGAGGATCATGGAGATATGCGAGCTAGTTTGGTGAGTGACACGTGGAATGGTAGGTGCTAACTCGCATGAGCAAAGGGAGCCAAGCTTGTGGATGATTGGTGAGTCATGAGGGCGCCCATCTCTAACATTAATGCTAACCACCAACCCAATCATCAAATGACAACACACTAACTCGAGTTTTGCATGAGGTGGGCGAATTTGCTTGAATGGATAACCTTCTAGTGACTGGATAATTGACTGGAAAGACTTGGAGTTGATTGGAATCCTCATAAATGCCCATTGCCATGTCATTTAGCCTTTTATTTTAATCAAATTGATTAATTTTGGAGAGATTTGGATTATCTCCAAAATATTCAATTTTATTATTTTAATTAATATTTTCTCTGTAAATGTCTTTTTAGAGAAAATATTAATTATGAGGCTGAATTGACATCCGAAAGTTGGGTTTAGCTGGTCCATGGGTCGTGTGTGATTTTTGGCTTATGAAACGAGCCATCAATCACTAAATTCGGACCCCGGACGACTGACATATTACAAATTATTATTTCTCTATTTAAACTATAGAGAAATTTATTAAATTTAAAAATAATTAAAAAATTAAAAACCCCAATTCCGACGCGTCCGGAAAAAAAATTTCGAAATTTTTTCTGGGGGTCCTAGAGACTTAGGACATGACCAAAACCTATTCTAATAGTGTCTAGTAGGTTTATACATTATAGTTGGACCCTAATAACCCCCCATGGCCAAATTTCCAAAATCGGGCATTCCAGCTTTGGAGGAAGCGGGAGAAAAACCAAGAGATTATATCTCGCCTGAAGCAAAGTATAATCTGACGGTGAAAAAACTCCCTGGAATACCTTAGTTGTTTAATCCAGTCATGGGGAACCGAGCCACTCAGACCCTACTAGCACACTTTGATACAAACCCCCATGGGGCCATGGTCATGTTGACTCAAAAACAAAACTGGCTAGACCCAAATATATGAAACCCAGATACTCTGGAAGTGAACACTGATGTGTTCCAACACTGGCGGCTCAATAAGGTTTCAACTATTGTACAAATCAGTTGATAACGGTATCCAGCCGTGGTCACAGATTCCAAAAATCTCAACTTTTATAGAAACCCTAATTTTCACCTTTCCAATCAAAATCCTGATTTAGGGTTTGATGGAGCCCGGCCTTCTTCCCAACCAAAAAGTTCGATCTAGGGCTCAAAGGTTCGATTTTTCTGAGAGGATCAATCCTATGCTAAGAAAACCCAAAAATTCTCTTTCTGGGAAAAGCCCTAATTTTCTGTGGCTGCACAATGTAATCTTTCAGGCTAGCTCTGATACCATGTTAGTTTTTACTTGAGCAGCATATATATAAACCATTACTGAAAGATAAACAAGCACAGCATACAAGACAAGAGACAATTTACCCTGGGAAACCCTCTTGGGGTAGAAAACCCAGCAAAGCCTTCCTCAATATAGAAATCACAAAGTACAAGATAAACCCAAGACAAAATAACTACTCCTCCACTTGTGCGCACCTCTCTTCTTCACCTATGCGAACTTGCTTGAGTGAATGGGTGCGAATAAGTGAGAGAGAGGTCTCCTATTTATATTCTTCCGTTGGGGTGACAAATTCCCCAACAGGGCCGACTTGTCTACTTGACTGGTCAATTACATAATATAATAATCTTTTCGGGGCTTTTTTGAGCCGACACATGAACTAGGGTTTACATTGATTCTTTCAATGACCTTTACATTATCAATTACATGACCATCAACTCCCGTAGGAGGAATACAATAATATAAATAGAATATCTTCCACGGTTACATTATTTTATCAGTGACCCGAGTAATCAATGTGTGTGGATCACTCTTCTGGTTTAGGAGAGATTGCTTGTGTTTTGTTATGTTTATGCACCAAACCTTAGTTCCAAATATACTCGCCTCTGGACATGGATGGAGTCCGCTCTTCCAAATGTTGAATGGATTCTTGGTGGTGAATTTAACATGGTTGAATGGAATGGCAAAAGGGGAGGAGGGGTTGCTTCTATGATTAGAGGTACGAAGAAGCATGCTCGGACTAAGTGTAAAGCCTCTCTTCATCTTTTTGACCCAAATTGGGGGAAGAAAGCTCTAGACTATAGTGGATGGTTTACTTAGTCCAATTTTAGACAGGGCTCTACCAGAATTCAAGCTAGATTTATGGCCCGAGACATGATATTTACTTTTCTAGTAATATGCGTCCAATTGATGTTTTGATTGGAACTATAGGTTTAGATCACCTACACATTATGACCTCTATTTCGCTAGGGCATGTGGTAGACGCCAAACCCTCGTCTTTGTTCAAGCTTAATGTCTCCCATTTGGAGTCTCCAAACTTTCGTGTTCATGCAGTAGATTGGGCTGGGATCCGGTCAAGAGGAAAATTTGGAGTTGGAAGCAAAAAGGTACTTGTATCTCTGACTTGCCTCGATTTTAGGCAAGAAGGCTTAGCAGAAAGCACATTTTCCTCTAGAGGGATCTTTGGGATTTCAACGCTCATTCTTGGAAAAACTGGTAAACTGTGGCTCGAGAGTTTGCATTGTCTTCTGCAGACTGACCCTCTTTTATGGAAATCATTGGGCCTATTCCTCATGAGCATCTTTTTAACATGAATAGTGATATGGCAAGTCAAATTTGGAGAGACTGGGAGTGGAGTTTCAGGTGTCCTTTGTCCTAGTATGATTCTCATAAAATCTACTCCATCCTGCATCAACGGCATGAGTTAGGTCCTAGTCTTAATGCCTAGTGGATTTCTAAAGATGATGAGAGTCGATGGATTCGACAACAGCATGGTGTCTGGTAGATTAGAGTTTCCTATAAGATCTGGGTCTTTGCTTGGTTGGTGATATATCAAGTTCTTCCTTACAAGGCTCGACTGGCCATAAGCGGTCTTTCTTATGATCTTTTCCCTCATTGCTCGAGGTCTGAGTCAATGAAGAATATTTTATGGGAATGTTACTTTGCTTGTTCTTGTTGGGCTCAAGTTCAATCTCAACTAACAGACATTCTACAGGGATATTTGCATTGGCATGCAGTTTGTTGGGCGACTCTAGATCGGTGATTCTGAGAGTTTCTACTTTATATTCTATTTGGAAGTTACAATGCAAGTATGTGTTTGATAACGAGGTTAGTTCATCAGATGTTTTTTTCTCAATTATGGTGTGATGAGGTTCAAATCCAACTCCTAGCCAAGGGATCTCTGCTGATTAAGGATGCCAAATTGTTAGATCCGAACTCTTATTCAGATTTTATAGGTGCTCTAGTTGCTCTCAAGAAGAGGATATGAGGTTCTCTGTATATACCCTTCCTTTTTCTTTTATTTTCAGCTGCTAATGTAAAAAAATTGTATATATGATTCTTTTACAAAAACAAACAAAAAAGACAGACTTAATGCAGCTAAATTGCTTTAACCAAATGTGAGATTAAAAGTACAAGCAACAAATTCAAAACGCTAACCCAAATTGTAGATTTATGGTGCTTTAAAATTGCAAAAGAAAGTAGTGAGTTTTAAGAGTGCTTGAACTTCCAGATCTGAAATAAAATGCTGAAAATAAGATTGCTTGAAACCATTTTAAGAAATGTACAAATGAAGTGACTGAAAGCAATGAATTGCCAACAATTAGATTTAAATCTGAGTTGAGTGACCAATAGTAAATTGTTCCCATGTATTCCCTAGATCGAAAGTGCAAAATGGAGTGCTGGTGTAACTTGAGTGAATTTGTTTATGTTACAACAAGCAACTTAATTATACTTTAATCCCTTTAAAACTTGTGAAATTGAACCAAAAAGGAAACTAAGCATAAAGAAAAATTGCATGTCAAATCTGAAATAACATCCCATACGAATTGTGCTTTAGTTAACCAATTTTAGCTCTTGTTCTAAAGCTGATTTTGCCAGTAGAACAAATCCAAATTGATTGAGATAGTTCTAGAAACCAGTATAGACCCATCTAACTCCAGTTCTACAAAGCACCGAGAGAAATCAAATCTGCAAACCTTTCACCACTAAACTACAACATACATCACTCTCACCACTATGCTACAGCACACTGATGCATGCATTCTTTCTTTTTTTTCCTTATTTTTTAATATTTTATTTTTTTATGGGACAGATGAACACTTCTCCCCAACCCGGGCTGTAGAAATGCGCCTTCTCGACGCAATTAATAAGCAATTTATTTACTATTTATAACCACAAAAATGTATTATTTAAATGAAATAAACGGTTTATGACAGCAGCAAGTAATAGCCCATAAATAAAATAGAAGTGAGAAATGATCTAGGTTAATACCCAAAAGAAAATCTGAACTTAAAAGTTTACCTTTATTACCTTAAAATTCAACCCAAAAATCTGTCCTAAAAGCAAATAGATTTTTTGTTTTAGAGCAGAAAATTAATGAATATATGGAACATAATTGCATGAAATTTTTAAACCACTGAACTGCAGCAAATTAAAAGTTGATTAAACATGTAAAAGCAATCTAAATTATTCAGATTTTTAAGCAAAATTTAAAATGAATTTAAAATTTCAAGTGCCTCGAAAAATGTGACTAATGCCTAATTTCTTAAAATGGGCAAATGGGGTCTAGAGGAAAATCAAGAGAAATTGATGATCAAAAAGTAGAAGGGTTTGAAAAGCTCAAACCCTACTCTAGTCTTCAATAGCCAAAACAATTTAAGGAGTCTTCCAAGGGGAATCCAAGAGTTGTGATGTCCAATGATCTTGCATACATAGAAAGATGCCGTAAAAAAAGCTAGAAGTAACATACATCAAATGTAGATTGCATGCTAACCAATAATAATCAAATGAAAAACATTCTAAAGAAAAGTAAAGAGTTTACCAAACTATTACCTAAGATCAACAATTGGAGATAGCATCCATGATCATAGTACCAAGCACCAAATACTCAAATGAACTTCAATAAATACCCATAAGCTTCAAGCGAGGAGAACTAAGCAAATAGTAAAAGACTCAAAGAGTATTCTTCACAAGTTCTAGCAAGTTTACAATGAGAGGAGTGTCTCTTATATGGGAAGAGAAACTTACTCCTCGACAAAAAAATATAAAACCTCCTAATGACATGGTCAAAAAATCAAAACCCTAAGCACCTCCTCATGACATAATCAAAAATATATAAACTAAGTGGTTTGTTATGCCACCTATACAAAATATCCAACTAATCCTCATTCCAAGAAAAGATAGAATCTCTACATTCCCAAAATAGGGGGGTGCACCTTCCTCAAGTGAAGAATATGTGGCATGAACCAAATAGGTGAGGCACTCCATAAATAGAGTGGTCAAACAAAAATGACAAGTGGTTCAAGGCGACAACTTTGGAATTGCCAACTTCCTCAATATTTATCAGATTTTTTATTATAACCACTATTTGGAAATCCCATGGCCACTCTGCTTCTAATGCCATTGATATGGACAAATTATGAGCACCCTATCAAAATATAACTACTCTCGAAAGCCAAGACACCATTCCAAAAAAAATGTTACATCAAAAATGCCAAAAGGTACCACGTGTGCCTCCAAATGTGTGTACAAGGAGGGCACTCATGACATGGAGACTATACACCATCAATACAATCCAATCCAAGTGTTAAACCATGGAAAATAGCTTGGGCGTTAGCTGTAGAACACCCCAACAATGTTTGACTTAGGAAAATGTCATCAAATATGTAGAAAACAAACATAAAAAGGTGAGCAAGTATGTTTTTCTAAAAACTCAATAAACTTTTTTAATTAATTATCCCATTAACCTTTAACTTACCATGGTGTGACCATAACTAAACCCTTATTGCATGTTAGACCACTAAGACAGCACATTTCCTAAATTTTTAAATGAGGTGAAGGTGATGAAGTGTATGCTATTGAAGAGAATATGTTTGTGAATTGACCATCATAGAAATGTGAGTGAGTGTTAGGTCTACCCTTTAGCTTTCAGGAACTAGGGGTTACAGATTTTTCTTCCACGTGTTCCTTTGAAGGGAGCACTTTTCTTGAGTTACCCTTTTCTTGTGCCTCTTTTTTGCGATCCCTTTAATCTTTTCTTTAATATATTATTGGCCCTTTTGGCTTAGTCCCTTTGCTTTAGATTTGACTTTGATAAATTGGGACATAGGGAACCTGGCTTTTTTGCAAAGGGGCATTGCTCAAATATACAACATTTATAATTTAGCTACATCAAACTTATAGAGTACTTTGACTCTTTTAACTTGACTTAGGCATTCATACCTGGGAATAGTTAAGAGACCTTAGAACATAACATATGATAAGTCAATTACAAAAGGGGGACATGATGGAAATGGGTGAAAGGGCTAGTGAAATGACATGGCCTAAAAATGGGTAGGTAAAAAGTGTGAAATGACATGAAATGAGTGTTACAGCTACATAAATCCCTAGGGATACGGCCAATTCCCAAGGTGACACACTTATCTAAAGGAAATTATGACCACACCATAATGCATCTTTAGCTATGAAACAACAATTTAAAGTATATAAGCTACTATCGAGCAACACCAGTGACCCCTCATGATCATAACATAGAAGAAGGCAATCCCCATGTATCATCAAGTATAGCACATGCCATAACACTGGCATAAACTAAAAAGCCCCCACAAATCTCTAGAACATAACATGGTGATCTACGGAAGCTAGAAATGTCTGGCAAATATCCATGGGAAAACCATAGATCTCATTTATGGGAGCAATAAGATGTGATCAAAATCACAAAGGCATCGATCATCAAGTCACCCCTACATGTCAGGGGGTAACAATCAGTATTAGTTTGCCTTTACCAAACTACTCATCTTATAGGATGGGAGGCTTTAAGGTTGTTGAATTTATCATCACAAAATAAAGGCAAAGAGGCATCTACACAATCCTCATTTGATATATATAATGTAAGATGATGAAAAGTGTGAAGGGGAATGGAATGTATGGCTACAGAGCACCCTTCCTCCTAGATTATCGTTTAGAATCCCTGTGCACCTGAGGTAGACTCCAAACTAATAATGAAGCTACAAGAGAATTTATAGAGTAACTCAAAACATAACCAATAACATTTCAAGTTTCTCTTGAATTCCCAATGAAAGACATTGCCTCTTATTGGTACCTTGTAAAAAGTCCAAATAGAAGTGTCTTCATACCTAAGTTGCAGGAAACGCAAGTATAAGGTTCATACCATCATTGGAAATGAAGGGAAACACAAAAATACATATCGTAAGGACCAGAAACACATGGATACATGTTCCCTGATTTGGTAACTTGAGATGAAATGCCACATCACATTTTCTTTGGACAATTTTGACCAACTTTGACCATGCAATCCCACTTTGGCTAATGCAAACCCTAATTCAAGTCTAATTAAAGATTAATGGCACTTCTAGAACCCTCTAACAATAGCAATTTTTTATAAAGAGGATTTCCTCTCATTTTTTCCTCACAATGTTTGAGCAAGGGCGATTTGGGCTAGAGAAACATATCAGTGATGGATTAGAGGAGCACCATGAGTGCAGTTAGATGGTGGATTTGTCATGAAGCAAATGGTGTACATTTTCAAACCCTAGCCATTTATATTCTTTCACAAGTGACAAGTTCTTCATCAATAGAAAAGAATTGGAGCAACTATAGTTTTATTCATTCCATGAAATGCAAAATGTTGTGTTCATAGAATGTTGAGGATCTTGTCCATGTGCATTCCAACTTTCACCTTGCATCTCATAGGAGTCCAAAATATAACATTGGGCCTTATAGAGATTGGAATGTGGATCCAAATCCCTTCACTCAAACATCTCTTGTTGCATTGAAACTTGAAGAAGCTAGAAATGGAATTGGAAATACTTCTTCCAATTCACAATCCACCTTTGAAAGTGCATCTTGCTCTATTTTTCTTGACGAAGATGAAGATGAGCAAGCTGACTATTAGGCATTAGCATCTTTGCTCATGTTTTATTTAAATGTTCAATAGACCTACCATTGTAGCCTCATATATAAAGGCTTATTTTGGATGTGTAGCCTTATATAAATCAAGGTTGATTTTTAATATCTAGCCTTATTTATAAAGGTTTTTTTTTAATATTGTTGCTTGCATAATGTAACCATCTATGAGAGATAATATCGAGCAGGATTTGCTAGTATTTTTTGATTTGTCATTTATGTTTGTCAATAAAATGTGTGCGATAAACATGACATATCCAGTGTTTTAAAAATTGGTCAACTCAAACTCAAAACTCGGTTGAGTTGACCAGTGGTCATATTGACTCGGCCATCAAACCAGTACGGGTGATCGGTTTGGTACCAAACCGACTGAGTCAATGTCTGACTCTGACTTGAACGGTTCAATACCAAACTGATCAACTCGACCAAGTTTGTACTGACTCGACTAAGTTAATGTGGGACCGTGCATGCCACACACATGACACTTAAATTAATTTTTTTAAATTGACCTAGAAACCTAAACCCTAAGACTGTAAACCTACTTCATTGTCGAGTCAACCTACTTTGTTGGATTCATATGGATCATAGCACTATTTGGGGTAAAAAACAACTTGCTTGACATTGACACAAGCTAACTTGGAATGATAATATAAAATAAGTAAAAGTTTTTAGTTATTTTTAAATTATCATTAATTGTTTCAGGATGCTTGAGAGGGGTTCCAACCTCATCGGACCTCGTATGATGAAAATAGAATTTCACATCCCATCCAAAATTCGGCAAGGTTAACAATTTTCAAACTTCCAGTTAATTGAACTACACCAAACTAAAGACAAGTCCACTAAACCATCAAACGACACCAAATATCACCCTACTCTTCGACTACATGCCACCTACGAAATATAGACTTGTTAAAAAATAGATGTGCCAAAGGATAGTCCTATAGCTCATGCAAAGGATCCCATTTCCAATAGTGATGATAGATTTCATGATTGATCACGTTGATCAATGATACCGATACGTAGTAGACTAGTACCTTGTAAAACGTTGTGTTTTGTATTTTAAAGGCCATTTAAAACTTTGTTGATTATTTGTTTTGTTTCATGTATGTATTTCACTCGATGCCATTTTGATATATTCACCCTTACATGGTATATACATGAGCAAACTTTGCATATTTTGTCTTTAAATGTTTAGAATCTTTAAAATGACTTCTCCATTAAAATTTTAATATTTTATGTATTTTTTCGTAAACCAGATGATTAAGTTCAAACCGGTCCGAGTCATGGCTGAGTCCGATTCCGATTCAACCCTTGGTCGATTTCGAGTCCAAGTCTGAGTTTTAAAACATTGGGTATATCCACACAGGTTGAGCACCTTAATGCAACCACTCAAACAAACAGATCAAGATCAATAAACCAGTTTATAAGTGGTTAAAACCTTCAAAGAGGGAAATAGTCCACAGACCTAGCCAATGAGGACACTTGAGGCAATATATTAATGCAAAAAAAATGTTCTTACTCATTTATTCATAATGCTTGCTTTCAATGTTTCATTATAATGTGCTATTTATAAAATAGTATGTTATTAAATTATTATCATTATTATATATGTGTAATATCATGTTTCCCTATTTCCAAAATTTTGGGGTCTCACAATTCTAGCACATACCCATTTCCCTGTATCGTGCAACTTAGCTTCATACTTTGTGAAGAGGAAGCCTATTATCTCCTCGAAAGATTAATCAAGACTTATTCTTGAAATATGATCATAGACAAATAAAAACATTTCAAGTATGGATGCTAACTGTAATTGTGTTCGAGAGATATCCATATCAAAAGGTAGAAGCATAGTAATAAGCTGAGATGCTCTAAGACTAAGTGGAGCTCACAAACCAATCTTTATAGAATTGCAAAATGCTCTCCAAAAGTAGTTGCTTCCAGCTTCATGTTCAAGATCCCAAGTTGTATTAGAGGCATTGGAAGTGGAGTAAAGGAAACTCCAACTATTAGACCATAGACTTGTACAATAAATTGAGACTCAAGATCCCTATTACTGCATGCTTAAATATATTCAAGTGGAAAACTGGTCATTGTGACAAGCAATGACGAAAGAGATGCCAAACTCTCTAAAAAGCCCCAGGCTCATTTAAATACAGAGTTTTGGGTTGGTCAATGCTCTATAAAGGTCTTGCAGTTAAGGCAAGACTCCATAAAGCAAACATCTTTAATTTGTTTTGTGTTCAATGTCAAAAAGAAGAAACATGGGGCCTGTTTTATGGTATCGTTCAATTACCAAGACATTTTGAGCTTGTTTTCAAGCAAAATATAGTTACTTTTTTGTAGGCCCTCTAGCTTGGAGAGGCTAGGCAATTGCTTGAATGATCCAAGGTTCGTACAAAGAGCTATGGCATACGATGCAATTTTCTATTATTGCTTTCCTCTAGGAAAGGCAACACAAAACAAATTTTTCAAGGAGACAACACCCACCTATAGCTGGGAAAATTGAATGCTAGAAATTAGGTATTTAGTGACAGCTTTAATTTAATTGGGCTTTGCTATTTGGTGTATCCTCTAAACAATCATGGTTGAGAGTCATTCAGAGAGTGGAACCTAGCGAGTGGTTCTTTCATTTTCTTTTCAACCATCTGCTTGAAGACAGTGTTGAGCAGCGTTCTCGATGGGGAAAGCATTTCCATTTTATATACATGCTGAAGAAGTTCATGCCTTCGAGTGTGGAGTGATGCATATGCTTGTTGGGTTAAATTTGCAAGCAAATACAATTTTGGTATTGAGTAAACCCCATTTAGAGCACATGATTGCACTTCTCTTTGCCAAATTGAAGAGCATGAAATTGTTGGAACGAATTGCATGCAAAGACAGTTTGAGTGAACAAGATTTGGCTACTAACATTCAAAAGCAAAGGATATCCGTATCCCTAATGTTTTGACTTCAAGCAAGAAACTATTGAGGAAGTATGACTACACATAGAAGAGCTATCTAAAAACAAGTGTTCTTGAGTATTGAAGCTAGAATTGGCCATGGCTTTTCATAGCTTGCAAAAAAAGTAGGGTCCCCAAATCTAAACACAATGTCAAGAAGCTTGAATTCATTTCAAAGTGCACAAAAAATAGAGGCCTCAAAATCAATCCAAAAGACAAAGTACTCAATGGTAGAGCAAGTGCAAAGACTTGGCTTTTATTGGCCTGACCACTAGTTGCTTGTGAGCCTGCCTAACCTAAACCATAGAGAAACTAACTCTAGGTATAAATTATTAGTTGCATCGTAGTTGGTTGTTGTGTACAAGCTACACCAAGAATAGAGGCCTTATAGCCACCAGAAGGTCAAAGATCTCTATATAGGACTGAGAACAAAGACAAATAATAAATTCCGCAAACGATCCATGTTATGAGGCAAGTGGGATATCAATGCCTTAATTATGGATCATATGGTATCAAAGTAGTTGAATCCTTAACTGTTACACATCTACTAGAACTTTGAAGGGAACATTGCAAACTTAGCATGGGTAAAGCAAATAGAGAAAGGTTGGAAGACATGCAATCCATTAATGCTTAGCTTCAAGAAGAGAAAAACAACTTGAAGGGGAAGGTCCAAATGTATGATCGACGAATTGCAGAGATGGAGAAGAACCTTGAGACCTCAACAAAACGACTTCCATTGCAAAAGAACCATTTTGATGAATGCCAAAGCTCCCTTGCTATAGTCACTGCAAATTGGGACAAGCATGGAGTGCAGCTTGTGCAATTGGGAGAGAAGGCCATCCAAATGGATAGCTAGCAAGAGGACAGGCTCAATCAGATGATGACTCAACTACACTAGGAGCTGGTGGAGAAAGTGAAGGCATTGACAAAGCTACAAGTAGTTATTCAAGAGAACTGGGAAGCAAGGCCACCTTCCCTTGCCATTTCCAGAGCCAACACCATGATCAAGACCAACATGGTATGTTCATCTTGTCCAAATCCTTCTCAAGAACTTGTCGATGAATTTGAAAAGCATACAAGATGCATTGGTTCCAAGCTAATAGGGAATTACGATGGACAAGGGCTAGGCAAGAGGAGACAAGGCATCCTATGCCCCATTGGAGTTGAACAAAGGGCCAAGCATGAAGGCCAAGGTTTCAATGGAAGAGATGAAAAGACCATGAACCCCAAGACCACTTTTGTGAAGGCAAAAGACAAGGTAGAATTGACCTGCTCATTAGAAGAAAGAGAAGCAATGAATGAAAATGACAATGCACAACCACTCCATTCCTGTGGCAAAGTGCAAAAGGGCAGTGATGAAAAGGCTTCAAAGACTTAACCTACACCAACACTTGAGAGAAGCAACATACAACTCATCAGAAACGAGAAGAAGAAAAATAAGAGGTATGCTTCAAGCAAGACATCCCCTGTTTTTCATCACTGCAAGAAGAAAGGCCACAAATTGACTGTTGTTGGTACTTAGAGGCATGTAATTTTTGTGGGAAAAAAGACCATCGTGTGGCATGCTGCTAGGAGAAGCAAGTCAGATGCCACAAGTCATATTGTTTTCAGAGGAAGAATGGCAAGAAGACCTCCCCAAACCAACAACGAACTCAGAGGCACATAGAGAAGACAAGCATGTTAAGCATCCCCACCAAAGTCAAGAATTTTTGCCACTACTACGAGTTGAGCAGACAGTAGGAAGCAAAGTGTTGGAGGCTTCACCTAGAGCTTCACCCTAGAAATTACATGGCCAAAAGAAGAGTGTGGAGAGTGAAGAGGAAAGAAGATGAAAAATTGTTTATGTCTCTAGCCCAAGGAGCAAGAGTTGTCCAGGAGTTGTAGCAACACAGGAGGTCTACATCACCATCAAAGAGGATAGCAAGTTGATGTTGACATCAAGAGCAACCCTTATCCAATTGTTTCCTTCATTCTTCCAGAAGAATATTCTCTTCTTGGAGATGTATCAAAGATTGGTTCAAAGACCAATGACCTTGGGGATTCCTTGGAACTCCATGACATCCACTAGATCAAACCGAATGCTAGATACTTGTGATTGCAGGCAAAAGTCGTCATCCAAATGGTGTTGCTGTAGAGACGGAGTGTCAGTAAGCACATGCAACAACAAAGAGTTGTTTCCATGTCTAGAAGCAACTGATCGTAGTAGAAGAGGACAGTCCACACATCCTCTTGAAGAATTACAACATGATGGCATAGCTTGTTGGGATCACACTGAACAAGAGAAGACCAAATTTCAACTTGGCTTCATTGACTACCGAGATGGATCGTCTTCAACACTGAGAATGCAATAGACTTACATGTTGAGATGGGAGTGAATTCTGATCGAAGAGTTTGGATATGAAGATTGCTCAAGGCTTAGAGTTAGTGAGCAAACTTCTCCAATGCAGGAACAAACGAACCAGAACCAGAGCCAATGCCATGGCCAGAACCAAAATCAATGCCGCAAGCTAGAACTAGACTCAGGGTTGTAGCCAAGAGCCAGAGTTAGAGCCATGTTCCAAAAAAACGAATAGAATTCACCTTGATCCAAATTGGTCCTCTAAGCTTTTGGAGACCAGAAAGCCTCCCATGTGGAGGTTGGATCCAAACACAAAGCAATGGTTGTAAGCTTCTATACCTAAAGCAATTTGACAATTAGAGAAAGTTAGATAAACCGTTAAAGATAATGAAAATGTAAATGTACATAAGACAAAAGAGAGAAAAATCAAGAATTAAATTAAATTAAATGAACATAGAAGAAAGGAATGGGAGTAGAAAGGTCAGCCTCGTGGCCTTCCCGTTTACCCCCATCTCTCCTATAACCTAAGTTACCAGGATACGGATACAGATGCGGATACGGATCCAGATCCGGATACGGATCCGCCAGATTTTTGAAAAGCCAGGATCCGGATACGGCCAGGATACGCCAAGTACAAAAAAATATAATAATATTTTTTAAAATTTAAAATTTAGTATTTACTATACATAAGTTAAAACATTTAAAATTTAATAAAATACATTATATAACTTATTTAATAGTTAATATATGATAATTAAAAAACCTTTTAATATTTGTTATATTTCATTTGTATGTTATATTATAACTTTACAGATATATTAATTAAAAATTTAAACCCCATTCAATAGTTATTAATCAATAAACCCCATTCAATAGTTATTAATAAATAAACCCCATTCAATAGTTATTAAAAAATCTAAAAATTAAACATTGTATTGAATAACTCCGCGGGAATAAAGCATCAGAGACCCAACAGCCGACATAGTCGTAGTGGTGGCCCGTGCAATCCTCACCGGAATACCGGAAGCATCGGCACTGGTGTTTCTACCTATCCGAAGACTCGTCCACACAAACAAATAGTTGACGCAGTCGTGGTCGTGACCCGTGCGATACTCACCGGAATACATGTCAACAGAGCAAAGCAAAAGCACACAGAGGATTAATCGCCTTTGCGACCTACCCGCAGATTCATTTATAGAAATTCTTCAACACTACACATGCTGCCGTCAAGACGAAAACTAGACCGAGAACCTACAAATTTCAAACTCAGTGAGCAAACCCTAACCCGAACCTCAACGAATTTAAAAGTTAACAAAATTATGCTTGAAATCTGCGTCGGTGGGGTTTTTTAAGTCGCGGATTCGTTTCAAGTGTGGCCATTTGTCGTGGATCCGTCTCTGGTTGACGGGATCCGTATCCCATTTTTTCTGAACCGTCTTGTGGCGTATTTTTGGCGGATCCGGATCCGGATCCGGTTCGGAACCTCGGATCCGCGGATCCTAGGACCCTCCCTGGCGGATCCGGTTCGGAACCTCGGATCCGTGGATCCTAGGACCCTCCCTGGCGGATCTGGTAACAACAGCCTATAACCTCTTGTAATTTCACTCTCAAAGGGTTTTTTGTCTGTTTGTTGGCCAAGGGAGGACAACGCCAAAGATAGAGCCGCATTGTAACCAGATATTGCTCAAATAGAGAATTGAACAACCAAGGCTTCAGCCCTTGTTAACCCTCTCAGGCACACTTTTTCCTCAGAAATCAATCAAGCAAGTACTATGAGAAAGCTGATATCTTCTGGCAAGTACCCGGAAAATTTTGACAAGGGACACCTCCCATGGTTAATCCAAGTCTGCTTAGGTGGACTTGGGAAACCTAATGAGGGAGGACCTTACCCATGAGACACTTAGGGGTATCGTCCTGAGGTTTTGCCGGTTTAGCAGCCGATTAATCCTTGCAATCCCAAGGCTGCTAGGTTGTGCAACAAGTTTCACACAAGATTCCCAACCTATCAATTATGCCTCCAAATATGCAAATATGCCTTGGGGAATGTGAACATGCATCAAAAGTAACCATAATGAAGAATTATGCCTCCATATGTGTGACAGTGCTCCATTTACTCCAACACCTTGCATGAACTAGTGGTAAGAAGTGCCATCAGCTTGGTCCAGTGCTTACTGCACAATGGGCATCTTCTAATGCTACAAGCCATTGGATCAAGGGATTGCATAGTGTGTGGTTGGTGTGGATGTATACAAGATCGTAGTGTTTGCTTGGCTAGTGATTAATTAGGGCCTTAGTTCAAAGGCCCGCCAACTTAAGAGTGGCCTCTCAGATGGGCTTTTCCCTTCCTATCTTGGGCAAGAATGGTGAAGCATTTATTTTAAGATTGTCAGTTGTCCAGGTTGTGCTGGGAGCATTTTCAGACAGATCTGTCTGCTATTCTTCAAGGGCAATTAAATTGGCACACAGTTTTGTTGGGTGACTCCGGATCAGTGATCCGCTCTTCTCTTAGTGGTATTTGGCAATTCTTGAGAATTTCTGCCTTGTTTATTCTCTAGAATCTTCAGTGCAAGTTTGTTATTGAGAACAATGTTAGTTCTCTGTCTGCCTTTTTCCCTTTAGTGGGAGAAGAGGTACATGTGCAGCTCCTGGCAAAAGGGGTTTTGTTGATCAAGTACACCGAATTGTTAGACTCCAGTGCCTGTTCAGATTTTATTGTTGTTTTTGTTGCTCTAAGGAAGAGGATGTAAATACCATTGTATATACCCTTCCACTTTTTGTTTTCTGCTATTGTGATTTTTTTTGTAAATATAAAAAGTATTTTTCAATAAAAAAATGTTTAGCAGCTCTAATATTTTTCTCTAAGAAAGTGAATATTAAGAAAAATGAAGGACATGAAAAGGAAGTGTTATGACTTCTACAATTCTAACTAAAACAACCAAGTACAACAGGCACAGGCAACTTGCTTTGTTCTATCTATGAGACAATAACCCCATCTCACAAAGACAACAGATAATCACTGTTAAGCAACACAGAACCACATTATAGGTCTCTGTTTATCATTGATAGGTATATATGTAAGAATAGCATAGAATGTGCAATTCACCTTTTCCAGCCCTGCATATAACAGCTCTTGAATCCCCAACATTTGCAACCAGCAATCGATCCCCTACAAGAACTGCAGTTGATGCAGTGGACCCAGCATCTCTGTGCTGACTATTTTCTGTATTGAGAAATTCCTTGTCTGTTTGTTTGTAAGCATCAGCTGCAAAGTCGAAACAAAGAATTAAAGATACATACAATGGGATAACTGTAGACTTGTGAAAGTTAGAAATGAATGGTTCCTATAAATTACCTATTGCCAGCTTTGTATCACTGATAAATTTTGGGTGGCTTATCAAATTAGCAAAAAGTTTCTGTTTCACGTATTCTGCAGCTCGAGCACCACCATGGCCTGAATCCAAATGTCCTCCAATCAGCTCAATGGAGTAACATCATAAGAAAAAAAACTAATCATCATCAACAAATCTTAATCAAAAAAAATTCTTATTTAGATATAAACTTATGTAACCATCAAAGGAACTAAATGAAATCTCAGTTCATCAATTTTGTTTAGATATAAAAATGCTAATGGGAAACTGAAAAACAGAAAGTTAAGCCCAAACAAAGGCTATTAAGTCTAGACTCTATAATACTACTGTCCGAACAGGTATCATATGTTATTTGCAACATACCATAAAAGACTCCATGCAAAAAAATGAAGGAAAATAAATAAACATTTCAAATAAGCTTATCGCCTCCTGTTAGAGGACAGAATACAGGCAATCGTAAGATTGGCCACAAGATCATGGAATCCCCCCTAGAGGATGGATAAAGTACAATTTTGATGGTGCCTCCAAAGGTAACCTGGGCATTGCTGGGGTAAGGGGAGTCTTCAGAGATCATGAAGGGAACATAGTAGGAATAACCTGCCAATTCCTAGGTTAAAAATCAAACATCCATGAGGAATTGGACACATTGATATGCCAAATCAAAGAAAGCTTAAAACAAGGCTTCAAGAGCATCGTCTTTGAGTGCAGCTCAAAGTTATAATAGACTACCTCAATAGGAAGATCCAAAACCCATCCTAAGAATTTGTAATCAACATCCCATGGATCATGACATGCCTTAAAGAATTGTGAAGGATACAAATTCACCCATGTTAAAAGAACCTCAAATCAGAAGCAGACCAGCTAGCTAATTTCATAAAGAAGACAAATTTATGAAATTGGATAACCTTGCAAAAAAAAATGGTAGGGGATTTTAGATCTTATTCTAACCACCCAAGGACCATGATGCCCCATAGGGGATTTTATATCTAATTCTAACCCCCCAAGGACCATGATGCCCCCGCTTCATCTTCTAGAACCCTTTGAATAAGTGTCTCAAAAGGTCTTACATTTCCAACACTCTTTATTCCATCATAAATGTTTTTCCCTGATTTATCCTCAAGTGTGCCAGCAGATATCAAGGTCATTCCAAAGCTGGCAGTACGATACACTGGTGCTGGAGCTTCTCCACAAAATCCATGCCAATTAAATGTAGAGCCATTGTCAATTTAACAATGAAGAACCCAGTCCTCCACTACCTTTCTCACACAAGCCCCATTGTCTGTCTGCTCTACATACAAGTCCAGTATCACACAATGGCTGAATCCTCAATCCACAGATGAAGAGGGAGACCAAGAATGTGCATTCGCACTGCAGAAGCACAAAACCAGCCAGCTGTAGGAGGGGGTCAATCAGCAAACTCCTTCACAACGCAAGAATTTCATGGAGCAGTAAAAGGCCATGGCCTCCATACTCTTGCCTTTCTATCCAAGTCTCCAATTAAAGAATCCTTGACACTAAATGATCAGGAAAATCATGTGAAGTACAGAGAAGAGGCACTGTCTCTATGGCAGATAGCATTTAAACAGAGAGTAAAGATTCCCTGGACCAACTGCTGGCAGCTGTTATAAGCCTCAACATGACTTATTTGTGAAAAGTGGATGAATTCTTCACAAAGCTGGTCATCCTCAATTTGGAAATTCTGGTAGAGGACGTGCTGAGCCTCCAGCCACCACCCACCAGTCAACATCAAGGAAGAATATGCTCCAGTCCAGTTTAGTAATGTGGTGCCTGGAAAGTAACACTTTGATGGTTTCATAACTACTGATGCAAACTTCTTTTCCCCTCTGTCAATTTGGTATCATCATGGTCTGATTTTTAGTTTTTGGTCCTGGTAAATAAGGTCTTTGTAATAGCTATGAAAGCCAAGTCTTGTATTTCTCAGCTAAACGAACAGTATTCTGTAGTGGCTGGCAGCATACCACCACTTTTAGATGTACTTGGAACTCTCTCCAGAGAGAATTATATATATAAGCAAATAACTTTTTTCATCCAAAAAAAAGTAGATGTCAAGCCTGAAAAAAGCTATTAAATGTATAATGCCACTCTCTGGACAAGGAGGCGCATGTTATTTGCAACATACCATCAAAGACTCCAAACAAGCCAACTATTTGACCATCAACCTCACAAATCTGTGTCTCAAAAAAGTCTTCCATTGAAGATCTTTTCCCTGGTGAGCTTGCATATCCATAGCTGAACTTCTGATTCTGACTGCCAAAATGAAACTAAGTATTAAAAAATATTGCAGGAAGATACCTAATCAGATCAACAAATAATGAAATTTCACCTAATTGTTTAACTGAAATGAATGACAAATAATGATATGGAATAAATTAAAACAAGCATGACACAGGGTTGGAAATATTCCTTCACCGCTGTACTTGTTTCTACACTCATAATTTATATGATACCTCCAAACTAAATGATTAATTTTTCATTGCATGTCTTTGAAACAGTAGTTGAACCTACTTCAATGGAAGTTTCAAAATCTTTCAATCAAGATACAGAAAAAGAGGTCCTCTTTGGAGAGATAATATGCAACCTAAATTTTCTAAATACACGATAAAGAAATAGATATCAAAGATGGTAAAAACCTGACACCTCCACCACTGACAGGATTGCTGACGGATTGTGGGTCCCTAGAAGAAAATATAGAACTAAGATAACTCATGATATTTTTATGAGATGGAAGCCTTGTGGGATGTCATAGACTGTTTCAGCTTTTATGCAAGCAGTAATTTGTGTTTCTTTATAACACCAGCTGACTACCGAGTGAGAAGATATCAATATTTCAGTCCAAATTTTCGAGTGCCAATTTCATTATATGCTTAGCCCTGGATGAAGTTCCACAGGTGGTACGGAAGTCCATACACAAGATCAGTGCCTTGAATTTGCAGCCTATTGTTTTTAAATACTTCCAATCCGTTTTTTAGAACGAACGATAGCTTGAGCTGAAACTTAATACCCAATGATGCACCTGCACAAGATTTAAACTGTAAGTTGGAAGCAAACTGTTTACCACAATGCTAGACTACTTCGGCTGAAAGTCAATGCATAATATATTACTTGCACGAGATCAAAAGACTAGCTTAGAAGTAAAATGTGTTTGAAACAAAATTTGTTCTCATGGAAAATATTTATATACAACATCCAATGGTCAGAAAATAATAAATAATAACCAACTAAAAAGACTAAATGAGTTGTAAATTGGAGTTTTCTAGCAACTCATACTTGACTGGTGTCATGTTGGTTTCTTTTGCAGGATACTAAGGGATTTAATCCTACACCTTGGTATAAGCCCAAATCCAATCTTAACAGAGTGCAACATGAATAGCAAGGTGCAAGCATCAAGTGTTTCTGAATTTATGGTGTCAGTCCGCTAAGTGTAACCAAAGAGAAGCAATATGCCTGAATCTAATATGCACGTGAAGTTTGAGATATAACTTCTTACTTATCCACATTTACTGTATTCGGCAAGTCTGAAGGGTATCAAAAGTTCCTTTACTTTACTGCTCCATCCATGCTAGAAAAAAAACTCTATAGCACAAGGGGAATCAATAGTTTTGCTACAGGGTATGAGGTTTGCCATCTTAAAGAATTTGCAAGCTATCACAAAGACATCATCATGCTTCCACTGAGAGGTAGGCAGATCACTGAAAAAATCCATGGATATGGATTCCCAAGGCCTAGAGGAGACAAGAAAATGTTGGCACAACCCAATCCCATTAGAATGCTTGCTTTGGTTGCAACGTGAACCACCTCCAATTTTAATATTCCACATGTTGCCATATGGAAGGCCAAAAGAAGTACCCTTTGTGGGTGTAACAAAGTTTTAGGAAAACCAAAATATCTCCCATTGGTTGAAGAATGGGCCTCCTTGATAAAAAGGAAGTGAGTTAAACAGCCAAGTACACAAAGCCTATTTAGCTTGTACACCCTCCCTGCACCCTCCCTGCCTGTTTAGTGGAGGAAGGGAGTCAGATTGATCACTGTGGGTTGTTAAACGAATTCCAAGATAAGATCAAAGTAAGGATAAGTGGAGTATCGATCTCTCTATTCCTCATAGTATGTACGTCTCACATCTAAAATGGCAAGGGGTCAACCACTTTATTGGAGCTAACTTTCTTGTATTTGACGATGAAGTAAAACCACTGAATATACAAAACCCATTTGAGATGTCTTTGTTCCTAAATCTTAGGTTGTGAATACAAGAGGCTGATGATAAATATGTAGGATAGTTTCCCAGCTTTCCCTACCAAGGATGTAGTGTTCCCATTGCTTATATAGCACATAGAACTCCTTGGCATAAGTGTTGTAGTTATGCTTGACCTAGGACAAGGTCCCCAAATGGTATACCATTAGATGTCCTCCCTACTTAATACCAATGCCCAAGGAATATTGGGAAACATCTCTATCAATTTCAAAAGGCTATTGTGAATCTAGGAGAACAAGCCTTAAGGTAGATAATAAGATAAGATAAAGATAACTTTAATAATGTCCAACGAATGACCACTGAAGTAGGTCAAAAGGACTGTAGGGTACAAAGTGGGAGCACTAAAATGGCTCCTATAAAAAGCAAGAGGCAGAAAGTTAAATATGGCTCTAATCTAAATCACATAAAGCCAACTCTAAAGATGTAGAGTTGATCTGAGAGTGCGATGTACAAAGAGAATGGATCTAGAATTTGTGATACAAATGGTACAAGCTTGTCATGGTCTATTGGAACCATCCCTCCTAACATCCAAAGCCGAATGGAGGAATCTCAACATAGAAGTACGTCTAGAGGAAGGCCTAGAAGAGGAGATGGACCATGTAATGTGTTGTTGCCTAGAGGAGGGGGCTCATCTCTGTGGTCTAGATGATATCGACTCGATGTTGGTATGGGACTAGGATTGGCAATGTCGTTGGATTCTCATGGAAGTGAAAGTGGAGGTTGTCCTTTGGGTCCTCACAGATCTAAGTCGAAAACAAGATCGATATTTGCCTACCTCTTGATACCCCTAGTAGATGGGAGCACCATGAAAAAGGAAGCAATCTATTGAGAAGAAGTTAGTCCAAGATGTGGATGCAGCTTGAGGATGAGGGAGCAGAGCCGAAGGACCTCTTGCAAGTATAAGGCCAAACATCTCTGGCCGAGATACCTCAAGAAACAGGCTAGAGTCTAAATCTCCTTGACAAGAAACTCCCTAAAAAGACAATGGAACTGCCCTCAAATCTCTTAGTAAATAGGGCAACAAAAAATGAAGTGCCCTCAATCTCAACCTCTTGAAGATGCCACACCTAGCAAATCCTATCCAATTGATCAATCTAGTGATCCATCTCGACCCTAAGTCTATGAGAGCCTACCCTGAATTGGCCCAAGGGAATACAAAGAGCGTGCACCCAATGGCAGAGTGTGTAATGGGGTCGAACAATGAGGTTGTCCCTCAAATCCATGAAGTGCTCTACGTAGATCACCATCTTCAAACGTAACTCGCCCTAAGGATTCATCCAAGTGACTTGCACAAACTTCTTGAAGATACCACCTCAGATGATCATGTTCATCTCTTGCTTGGTAAGTAAGAGATGGCCAAATGCATCTAGGGATTATCTAAACAAGGGAAGTTGATCCATCGCAATACCAACAAAATCCAAAAGGTCGAAGACCCCCACATCCCAACAACGAGAGAAGCCTAAAGAGTTGGCTAAGGCAATGGACTCTGATGAATAGTAGACCAAGTATGACTAGCACAACCACTTAATTTGTGATTGGTGAACACCAACAGATAGCAAGTTAAGTACCATGAAATTATACGTCAACTACCAGTCAATCAGTTATTTTTTATAATCTTTTTTTTTCTCTCACATTCTTTTAGTTATCTGCCATGAATTGTTGGTTATCCATTCATCAACTACCAGTTATTTTTTATATTCCTTTTTTATTTATAATTGTTTATTTCGAATTTCGAACGACTGCCATAAAATCAATCTGGACAGTACACTTGTCTCATCCTCGTTCATAGATGAAAAAGCATAGATGGTAGTCCACCCCAAAAATCTAAGATATTAACGCCTATCGGTGTAAATATTGATCCTATCCCTTTGTCGAGTCAGCAAAGCTCTGAATGCGGTGTAGGCATGAGACAAGGTTGAATACAATCTCAAGCAGAAAGGGTCAAGCACCAAATTCCACAAGTATCATGGGTTGGGGGATTGTCTACTTTCATCTAATGATGCAACAAAGGTGGAAGGTCTACACTCTTTGTTGAGGCCCAATCAGACTCTAGCAAACAAGGCCCCCAAACCTAAGAACCATAGAGCACTAGGGGCCAGACAAGGGTTTCCATGAAAGACATCTTGGATGATATGTCCTAGAAATGGTTCTAGAAACATTGTCTCTCGAGAAGGGCTAAAGATCCATATCCTTTGTTGACTCAAGGGTGAAGAGCATGTTGCAAACTGAAACAAGGTCTCGTAAACTATACCCCCAGATAAATATAGGAGCTAGTGATCACAATCTCCTTGGCTCTATAGAAGAATGGTGATCCAAGAGGGTCTTCTTTGACCAATTGAAGAACATGACCTTGGTTTCACCTAGGTTGACCATCAACTGACAAAGATCATAGAAAAGGGCTAGGGCATCCAAGTGTCTCTACAACCCCTCTGAAGATGAGACCAAGACGACCACATCGTCGACAAAAAGCATGATAGAAATCAAGACCTAGTGGAGAAGGCACCCATTGTCGTCCTAGATGTGCTCATGCAAGAAAGACTCCAACTCATCAATGTAGATCCCAAATAAAGTGGGGGACAAGGGGCACCCCTGTTTGAATCCAAAAGTACTCTTGATAAATTATGATACCTCATGGGTTGTGAAGGACAACCAAGAACCGTCTCATACAGGAGCATGATGGCAATCAATAGGGTCTTGAAAATGCCAATGTCTTTGAGCCTCTAGAACAATGCCACTCTGTGGACAAAGTTGAATGCTTTCCAAAAGTCTACAAAGCAACAATAGACTTTCGAAGTGCGATCGCCTCCTTGATGATGGCCCAAAGTGTAAGAATGTGATTAATGGTTATAGTGTGTTGGTTAGAATCTCACTTGTCCTCTAGCTCTAAGTTGCCCCCACTTAAGCTCCCTAGAAAACTTCATATGGAGGACTATAGCATAGAGTTTTGAGAAAGTGTGACCAATCATGATCATTCAGTGGTTATTGGGATCTGTACTAGAGCCCAATTGTGGATCGATTTAAGAGTATGGTGTGACCAAGGTTGCGAGAAACCTACACAGACCACGTGGTTGAACAAATCAGCCAAGTGACAATACAAGGCTTCAAGGCCATGCTTGAAGAGTTTTGCCTAGAACCCTTCCTCATCCACTGCTTTGTTGGTATTCATCAGCCAAACTACCTCTCAAACATCTCAGTAAGAGAATAAGTAGCAAGAGGGGAGGAGAGAAGTAATATGGATTAAAGCCTACCCTAGGACATCATAGAGGGACGAGGTGTGGGAGAACATGGATTTTGGATCAAGATTGGACGAGAGATGGTAGTGGCAAGGGAAGATGGTTCACCCAAAAAATTTGGGGGAGTGGATGAGGGAATCCCTCAACTCCCATCTCCTCTACGAAATGAAGACGCATATCTTGTGGCAAAGCAGACGACAATAGGAAGCCTTAATATCAAGGTAGGAGGGGTGATCATGAGTGAAGGCATGTCGAAGCCGAATGTTGAGAGTCTTGAAATCCTTGTTGTACCATCAGTTCATGCGGCAAGATCTAGGTTTAGGGGAAGGGGAGGTGGACCGAGTGGAGTGGGGGTAGGTTTTAAGCATAACTTCCCATGGTGGAATAAAGATAGGTATATTTGGCAAAGACAAAGTCAAGGGATGAGAAACAAAACTAGGATGGGAGCATCTGGTGGAGGCGAAAAGTGAAGGTGTCAAGGTCCCCCTCATCAAAGAGGATAGTGATCCGAGGTGGGCTTGGGTGAGGAAGGATCAAGGGGGTTGTCAACCAAAAGGGAGAAAGAGAGAAGAGCATGGTCAACCATGGGGATGGGGGTTACCTTGAAATGACAAATGTAGGGGAGTAGGTCCTAACTGGAGACGACATAATCCACCACACTCGCACCTCCATCGTGAGGTAAGCAAGTGAAGAAGTGAGACTCTAAGGAGCAAGGGAGTCTGTTAAGTATTGGTAGCTCGTGGGATTCTCCAAGCCACAAAAGGTGCTTGCCATACCCTATAATAGGCCCCAAAGCATCGTCAAATAACCAATGAAGTCCCACTGAATATGGATCTCTCCTAAATGCAAAGCACGTCCTTTAAGCGATCATGGAGAGAAATCTAAAGAGCTCTAGTATGGACATTAAATTCACCCAGTAGGATGACCTCCCCCACCATTGAGTATTGAAAGATGCCAAAGTACAAATCTATGTAAGTATCTTCATCGAAATCGTTGTGAATAGCAAATTGAGATGGGACTAGGGGAAAGTAACAAACTACAATTGTAGATATCTCTAGGGAGAGGGGCTAAACCACTAAACCGGATCCACATGAACTTGCCAAACTTGTCCAACACTATTAGAGAAACCATACCTCGAGGGGAATCCTTGGTCAAATATGCAACCCTGCCTAAACCTCTAACCCCACCTAAAGATCTAGTCTCCTGTCGACAAGTGGATTATTTCTGGGAGTGGCTTAGTATGGCTTGCGTGGGTCTCAATAGCACCAAGAGCATCGTACATCATGCTCGACCAAGACCAAAATGATCCACTGTTGTTCCAACACCCTAATGAAATTGTCAATCCATTTCGCCTCTTCCAACAGGCTAGTCATAAAGAGAACCTAAGTCGAGGATACCTAGGGAGGGGAATCCCAAATAGTAACCCAAAGATCCCTAATGACAACCCATTTCCCTACATGTCGTGCTAACTCTACCAACTCCCTAGCACTTTTTAGCTCTATAAATCAAAGAGCGTCCTTCAATTTATAAAATGTTTGTTTTAGTTAAAAATTCCATTAAAGGGTTTTCTTATTACCAACTTGATGTAGTGTGCAAGCAATAGGGGAATTTTTCCAAAGAAGGATATCTTCATTTTCACCCACAACTTTTGTTGGTGGAGGAGGTCCAAAATTCTTCGAACATGTTGCAAATGACTTGACCAAGTTGTGTTGAAAACCAAAATATCATCTAAGTAAACCATCGTGAACCTACCAATCTGTGGTCAAAAGATGTCATTGATGATCCTCGTGAAAGTGGCAAGGGGAATGGTGAGGCCAAAAGTCGTGATTAGCTACTTGTAGACACCAAAAATTCATCTTGAAAGTAGTCTTCTAAATGTCATTGTGCTCCATATGAACTTGGCAATAGCCTAGAGCAAGGGCTAGCTTGGAGAAGTACTCGACCCCTAAAGCTAATCAAGAAGGTCATCAATTTGAAGCAATGGATAGTGGTTCTTAACAATAACCTTGTTATACAAACCTATATGCAAAGTCGTCACTCCTATTGCTCCTTCTTGGGTACCAAGGCAAGAGAGCCATAAGGGAAGGTGTTGGACCTGATCTTTTCATCCTTCAAAAATTGTGTGAATTGTGTCTCTATCTTGGCACTCACAATAGGTGAGGTGTAGTAAACAAGGTAGTTACACATGGAAAAACCAAGAACCAGATAAATGGCATGTTGGATGGACTAAAGGGGGCAACCTCTTGTTTTCTACAAATGCATTTGTGTAAGACTCAAAGATTTGTTATATGTCAAAGGGATGTAAGTTACATTTGTTGTCTTCCTTGATTTTTCAAACAACACAGTGTCATATACTTGATGACAGTGACCTACTTGACAATTGGTCATCTAAAAAGTAAAAAAGGGATTAGCAAAAGACGAAGTATTGGTGCGCTTGCAGCTCTTACCATCCCTATTTAACATATAGGTGTTGAAGTATCCATCATACTATGCCCTTCTATCAAAATGAGATGCTTTGCTTAGAACCATGTCAAAGCAACTAAGGGGAGTGACATCACAATAGACTATGTCATGGAAAGGTCAACTACAAAATGTGACTGAGCACTTATGAGTGATCAAAGTAGATTGCCTGAACTCCTTGACCCATACAAGTTGATACAGCTTGGGATGAGGTGTGATTGGCAACTTCTACTGTCCATAATCATAGAAGCACATGTCCCTGGTTTGACAACTTTGATTGAACAAAGAAGCTTCATTACTACATATGTGTTTCTAGCCATCAAAACCAAATGAAAATTTGCAAAAGATGGCTCGTGACATTTTATATTGATATCTATAGAAGGTTGTAGTTTCTCACCTAAGAGGGCCTAGGCCTTATTAGTGATCTTGACCAAATAAACCTTGCACTCATCATCAAAATGTCCATACTTATTGTGGTATGAGCACTACCCATTTTTTGTGTCCCAAAGGTCAATGAAGTACTAAGAAAGCATGTATTCTTACCATCGTGACTAAGTTGCCCTTGGAAGTAGCAAAAGGTTGAGCAGCTTGAGCAAATTTCTTATTCATGATGGGATTAGCCTATTGTAGCTTGGCTTCTATTTTTAAAACAAGATGTAAGGTGTGCTACTTTGATGTAATAGGGAAGAGTTCCAATTTCTTTCAAAGGTAGGGCAATTTGCAATAAACCAAGGGTCAACTAGAATAGATAAACCTTAACCTTGGAACTATTAAGCACTGAGAAGGGTCAAAATAAACTGATGTGCAAATCTCTCGTTGCTTAAAAGAGCCATGATTAATACAGATCTATGCTAGTTTTTTTATGGATGCCTCTTTTTCTCTCTTAATCTTTGAGGACAAATGTCAACTTATTTTTTATTTAGTTTATTAGTGTTACACCTATGACACTCACGACACATGTTACACATCTCATCCACCCTAGGCTATAACAACACATCACTTCTAGTTCTCTTAATGCAACCAATGTTAAAATGGATTTATGTTATTATTTTTATTTCTATTAAGGTAAGCATTTTTTCTCTTAACATTAGATGATGGATGTCAACACTTTTTTCATTTTAGTTTATTAGTGTTATGCATCTAACACATGGGACACATCTCTTCCACTTAGTTTGTAAAAGCAACAAGAGAACAAATTGGACCAAGTCTCCAATAAAAGACAATAAAGGGAGTGAGTGATCAAGTTGAAACAAGTCACCTGTTGTCACCAAAAATGTCCCACCACGCAAAACTTAGTTTTGGCCCATGGGACATACTTTGGGCAACATGGTGCATACCAACAAAGTGATGTATTTGGAATGATGAAGAGGTCATCATATGTATATTGAGGTTGTTGTAAATTGAACACCATGGAGCTAATGAAATCCGATTTCGAACTTAAAAAGTGCAAAAATACGACTATTAAAAATCCCGTTAAAATACACAACCTCTTCCACTACTTCATTGATATTAATTTTTTAAATGAACGGGAAAGCCTTCGCATTAGCTTCACCCAACTTTTCATGGATTGCCAAACGAAATTCCAATGCCAAAGATATGGTTAAATCTCTCATGAAACCCCTTGGAAATGCTAGCAATATGGTTTACATGGTGGAATAAATTTTAAAATGTTTTTATTAAGAATTTAATAATAATAATAATAAAGGGTTTTATTATTAAAATTATTAAAAAAGGGATTTTTATTAAAGAAAACAAAAACGAAGAATTTCTAAGGGGAGATTGAAATATATTTCATAAGTTCTATGGGTTACAAAGCCCCACCACCAAAATTCATTTTTCACTCACATTGTGATGGGAGGTTTTCAATGGGGCACATGACATCCTCACATGGACTACAGCTTCAAGTCCAATTTTGGAAACTAGACTTGAGTTCACGTGGAATATTTGGAGAGGGTGGTTTACAACCCATGTTTCATATCCCTCCTATCCTAAGTTCCACTCAACCTATGACATGACAACATATAGCATCACCTTAACAATCATCTATCCCTAGTTGACACACGGTGGTTGACCTAGGGGATCTTGACTAACACATGGCAAGTGCACATTGACCTATGCTGACTTAGCACATGATTGGACAAGTGACATGATGGATGATGACAAGACACAGGATTATGGTGATATGGAAGCCAAAAAGTAGCACAAGGTATCTATGGGGAGGGGTCTATGGAGGCTCCTATTCAACAAACAACTAAAAGAGGGAATGTTATTTCATATAAAAAACTCTAATATATATTTACATGGTGCATGTGGTATAAAGATCCTCCTCCAAATCCAAGGATCCAGATCAAAGGGCATGTGCCACAAATCTACAGTGGCTAAATCCTCGACTTCCAAAGGCCATAACTCGCTCTCCATGTGTCAAAATCAAGTAAACAATGTAAATTTTTCTTAATCTCAAAAAACTCAGACCCCAACCCGATTTCAAGTCTCAATAAATCATGTTTACTACCCAACCCAATTCTGCTGCCCCGAAAAATATATATCAGCATAAACAAATATTTATAACAAGAAACACGTGAGATCTTTTACTCTTTTAAATCAGCAATACACACACATAAATTGACACAGATATTTTGGTCAATATGACACTGGAAAAATCCTTGCGGGAAAACCCGTGAGAGAGTAGAAGTTCTTTATTATCTTTCAAAAGAAATACATAGATCATTTACACAATATGCACATAGACTTTCTCTGAAATCCCAGCCTTGGATTTCGTGCCTAATCATTGTTGAAAACTCCTTGGGATTTGTGCCCCCTCTTCCTTCTGACTGAATGGGATTCATTCCCTCTTCCACTATTGTTGAATCGCCCTCTCTATCTCTACTGGTGAATTCTCTCTCTCTCAAAAGCAATCTCTATCTTTGATGATTTCTCCCTCTCCTCCATATGAAGTGCGTCCATCTCTCTCAGATATGTGCCCCTCACTCTATCTTGTCTTCTCGACTGCTTTTTCTTCTCGCAATGTCTCATCAATCTTTACCTTTACCCCTCTACTCTCTTTTATAATACTTGGGTGCCTTTTAGGGTTCCAAAACCCTAATTCACTTTTCATGCAAAATTACACTTCTGCATTAAAAAATGCATGCATGCAAAATTACACTTCTGCATTAAAAAAGAGTTTCACTTCCGAATTAATAAAAATCTCTTTTATCAAATATGAAGCAAGGGTAAGGTTAGGACACTTGTCCTTGTTAACATTTTCAACAAACAAATGTTCGTTGGGAAGGCATTTTCATGGGGAAGGGTCTAGGCATGATTTCATTAGCTAATTACTTTAGTGTTACTCCCAGAAGTTAAAAGCACAATCAGCTTCGTGGAGGCACAAATTTCACCTATTTTGTTTGAAGAGTGCGTATCATATGACTATTTTTAGCAATTCTATTTTGGGAGTTGGTTGCTGAAAACGAGGCCACAAATTTGGAAGCTTCTGCAGTTGGTTAGTGAGGAAGCTTTCTAATTGATTAACAAGAATCTCATCTTTAATAACTGGGGCAAACACATCTCGGCTCCAATAGTCTTTAAAGAGAGTCATTTATGTTGATGTTTGTAGCTCAAAAAAGTATTTCCATGGGTGGGTGTCTTGCCCATGGGAATCATCACTATGACCTCTCATGCACTTAGAAAATTCACTTTAATTAAAGGAATCATTAAAGTGAATGCCTTATTATAATTAATTGGGGTTAATTTGGAGCAAAACCTAAATTATGGGCTTTAGTGATTTAAGTTAATCAAATGAATCTTAACCCTTGATCTCAAGTGAGTGAGATCTAATCTCAACCATTGAAGTTAGGGTTTTAGTTCATCCCAAAAGTATAAAAGGAAGCTAAAGGGAAAGGAGAAGACATATTATTCTTTCAAGAGAGAAACTCAAGCATTGAGTGGAGAATTAGAAGGACTTTTTGATTTTTAGTCTCTTGGCAAGAGAGAGAAAGAGGCAGCATTCAAAAAAGCACACAGCTAATCAAGAGCAGAAATTTTTTGTGTAGGGAATCAGTGATACTGGCCACCCCTTGATGGAGTCACTAGCACTTGACCTCAGGAGCAGTCAGGAGGACCACAAGATCACATCATCCAGTGTGGACCTTCCTTATATGGTGATGATGAACTTCTAGATATTGTATGGAACACTTATACATTTGAGAGAGAGATAAATGGGTTGTCTTCCCACCTTGTTGTTACACCCTTGGTCTTGTGGTTAGAAGGGTTGTCTTCCCACCTTGTTGTTTTTGGTTGTCTTCCCACCTTGTTGTTTTTGGTCTTGTGGGTAAAAGGGTTGTCTTCTCACCTTGTTGTTACACCTTTGGTCTTGTGGTTATAAGGGTTGTTCACCCCTCCTTGACTTATGGTTAGCCTTGTGTTTGGTTTGGTCTTGTGTTGGCCCCTCCCTTGTGCTAGCAACCCTCTTAAGTGTGGTATATTACCCTTTGTTATGTCTTATGTGTAACCCTCACCTTAAGACATCCTAACATTAAATTACATTTTATATGGGATACCTTCCTAAAAGGTAGGACGTTTTGACTTTAGTAATGTAACCCTAAGTCAATGGAAAGTTAGAACAAGCAACCTTCTAGGAGGCCATTAAGAGGCTATAAATACAATCCTATCCCTCATTATTTTGGCATCTTGAAGACATAAATCAGCTCAGAATTTTGTGTGACTATTTAGGGTTTTTCAGCAGCCTTGTGTGGGTGACGTCTAGGGTTTCTACCCTCTCTATGCTTAGGCGCTCTCTTGTTTTCTAATCTACTATCCATGGTTGTCCCACTTGAAGGCTGATCTCTCCACCTCTCCCTCACACATGTGAGCCGTGGATTGCCTTTGGACTGTTAAAGGAGGGTAGCTACCTATGTGGACTGTCTTAGGGCTGCCCACTGCCTTTGTGGACTGTTCTGAGGGGTTCATTTGCCATCCTGGGACTGCAGTTGCCCATGGTTGACTGTCTTGAGGGGGCCGAGGCTTGTGTGATTGTTGTTGCTCACTGTTTGACTGATTTTTTGGGGGCCGAGGTCTGTTCTGAGACTGTTGCACCTTGTTGTGAGTAGGTTGCTGCAACCTACCAAGGACTTGTTGAGGGCTGTCGTTATCTTATTGAGGCTTGTTTAGGCTTGTTTAGGCTTGTTTAGGGCTGCCGCTATCACTTGTAAGAGTGTCGCTTCCAAATGTGAGGTGTTTGTCCACTACCGTGAGGATTTGAAGGTTGTTGATGCTACTTAGGTCTACTATGAGGTGTCCATACACTGTTGTGAGGGTTTTGTGATTGCCACTTACTGTTGGGTACCTGTTGACTGTCTTGGGGATGATCTTGGATTTCATGTACTCTTAGTGAGCTTCTACTGTAACTGTCTAACCCTATCCTATAGCACTTTATCTCTCTCTCTCTCAGGTTTGTACATACCCTCAAGTAAGGGTCAGTTTTTGTTCTATTTGTTGACTTGCCTCTCAGAGGCAAAGTCTGATCTGAAATTTAAATTCTGAGTATAAGGAAAGTTCCAACTCAGACCTATTTCTTTTATGTTGATTAGTTAGATCTCTTACTACTATTGTCTTTTAGTTTAATTTTAATTACTGTTAATTACCCTATTTTATTTACTGTTGTTGTCTTACTAGTTATAATTTTATTTTTGCAGTACTTTTATTGTGTATATCTACAGTTGCTAAGTTTCTGCTTCAAACCCTAACACAGTGAATTTTTGTTTTAATTTTTGCTAAAATTGAAAGAGATGAAAATTATATAAAATTCAACACCTTGACCCTTGGAAGGGTTGTTTCTTCTTCATAGTGCAGATTTTCCACTCCAAGGGGGACACATGTCATGCTCCACAGTGATGTACACAATAAGGGCTCCAAGATAATATAGCTACACAAGGTGTGTCCACACGCCTCCATCACAAGCCCACACAAATCCATCACATCTTTTGCATCTATCATAAAAAAAAAACAATCTCGATACTTGTAGTTTCCAAGTATATATTGCCTTCTTCATTTTAACCTCGTTCTTTATCCTATGTTAACCCTTCTTTGAGCTTATTGTAAAACCCAAAACAAAAGCCTTCACCAAAATCTAACATCCCCATGTTTGAATGGCAAAGTTGTTGATGAGGTGAAAGTGGGTAGTACACTTCACAAAAGTGAAGTGAAGTGGGTCTTGTTAAAATTATAGCTTCAGAAGCTATTACATATCATCACTAAACTTCTACTATGTGTCTTTACCTTCTCTTGCCATGTGTCATCTCCAGCAACTGCTTTATGTCCTGTCAAATCATATAGTTCATGTGCCAAGTGACAAGTGTCCACTTAGGGGGTTGCTTAGGGCGGTTCCTCCTTAGGGGGATGCTTAGGCCAGTTCCTCCTTAGGGGGCTGCTAAGGGCGGTTCCTCCTTAGGGGGCTGCTTGGGGCAGTTCCTCCCTAAGGGGCTGCTTGGGGCAGTTCTCTTAGGGGGCTGCTTGGGACAGCCACCGTAAAGCATAAATAGGAGCCACCCATCTCCATTATTTCATTCATATTTTTTGTATCCTCTTGAAGTAGGTGTGAGGTCTGTCTACGTATGCTCTTGAAGTCGATGTGAGGTCTGTCCATTGCACTAGAAGAGTAGTATGTGCAGCAGTTAACAGAAGATAATAATTGCAATAGAGGAATAGTATGTGCAACAGCAAGCATAGGATAATACTTGCAGCAAACAGAGGATGTAGTGAGCAGAGTTCAAGGTTGTCATACAATTTTGGTGTAAGTTGTTACTTCTGCTATTAAATTTTGTCTTAGCACAGCAAAAGTGAAGTTTATGATGATGATGTAATCTGAACCCGATATCTTATATAAGAAAGATTGTTTGGCTGGAGTTTTTTCTCCCTTCTAAGGGTTTTCTCCAAGGTAAAAATATACTGTGTTCATGTGGAATGAATTTGTGCAATTTTATTATAACATGTATTTCTACTTGAATTAAAACTTGGCATGGTATCAGAGCTTTGGGTGTGAACAAAGCTCAGTTTTGTAGTTCATGAGCCTACACAGGTCCTAGGGTTTAAGTTTTATAAAGCACAGTCCTAAGTTTCTCATTCAAGCATGTCTTCTTCTATTTTTGTTCGACCTAAAGATAGGCTAGAGGGAGCTTCAAACTTTAATGTTTGGAAGCTCAAGATTATGAATATTCTCCAAGAGTTAGAACTAGATCATTTTGTGACTACAGTGGTGGAAGAACCAGTTTGAAATGTTGCTAAGGTAGCTTTCGGAAGGAAGCAAGCTAGGGCAAAGAGAGTTATTTTCTATTCTATAAAAGATAGTATCATGCCAGTACTAACTTCTATGATGACAGCTAAAGACCGTTATGACACTCTCGTGAAGTTGTATGAGAAGACTACACCCAATATCAAAAGAGAAATCTGAAGAACAAATTGAAGTTTTTAAATATGGAGAAAGGTGAGTCTGTTGCATCCTTTTGTTCTAAAATTGCTCAAATTCGTGATCAGTTACTTGTCACAGGGGTAATTGTTGATGATGACGATCTTGTTCAAACCATATTTGATGGTCTTCCATCTTCATGGAGTACTTTCCCTTCCAGTGTGAATGGTAGAGAGATTCAACCTACTTTTGAGCATTTATGGCATGACTGCCTTCAAGAAAGTCGCATGACTTCAAGAAATCATCTTGCTAATGATGACAGTGTTGCTTTGGTTGCAAAAACAAGAAGAGGAAAGAAACCTTTCTTTAAAAGGCATTTCCAAGAAAACAAGCTCAAAGGTAACTTCAAAGGTAAAAATTTTGATATGTCTAAAATTACATGCTATAATTGTGATAAAATGAGACATTTTGCTAAAGACTGCAAATTCAAAGAGAGAAATTTTCATAAAAAGAAGCATCATGCATCTATTGCTGAAGAAAGAAAATCAAGTAAAAGGGTAAGTGAATCTCCTAAGAGACATGAGAAAAGGAAAGAATACTACCTAGTATCTGCTCTTTCTAGTCATCTAATTACTGACCAGAACACTTGGTTGGTTGATAGTGGAGCATCAAAGCATATAACTGGTTACAAAAATATCCTTTCAGATTACAAGGACAAAAACTACTCAATGTAGGTACAGCTTGGTGACAACACATGTTATGATATCAAATGGGTTGGTTCCATATCCCTTCAGTTAAGATCTGGATCTATCATTCATATTGATGAGGTCTTATTTGTTCTTGGCATGAATAAGATCCTGTTGTCGATCTCTTCACTTGAAGATAAAGGCTACAAAGTGGCCTTCATGGATGGTAAAGCAGTTCTCTGGCCAAAAGATGGTAAGCTAAGTTCAGCTGAAGTTATTGGAATTCGAGAAGGAGGTCTCTACAAGGTATCGAATCATCCTGCTCATGCTCTTGTCCATTCTAGAGTCAATCCCAGCGAGTTATGGCATAGAAGATTCGGTCATCTTCACTTCAAAGCTCTTCCTGGACTTCAATCTATGGTAAGTGGTACGCCTTCTATTTCTTCTGATAAAGTTGAAGTATGCAAAGGTTGTTTACTTGGAAAAAATGCAAAGAAGTCTTTTCCTCACAGTAGAAGAAAAACTGAAAAGATCCTAGAGCTTATTCATTCTGATACGTGTGGACCAATGTCTTCTCCTTCCCTGAATGGTTTTATGTATTATATCATATTTAATGATGATCTTTCTAGAAAATGTTGGATTTATTTTTTGAAGTTGAAAAGTGAAGTGTTTTCCAAATTTAAAGAATTCAAAGCTTTATAGAAAACCAGACAAGAAAACACATTCAGATTCTAAGATTTGATAATGGAGGGGAATATGAATCTTATGAGTTCGAAAGCTTTTGTAAGGAAGCTAGTATCAAACGTCGGTTAACTGTTCCTTACAATCCTCAGCAAAATGGCGTTGCTGAAAGAAAGAACATAACTATATGTGAAGCTGCAAAAGCTATGATGTTTGATCAAGATCTGCAAAATTCTCTTTGGGCAGAAGCTACAGCCACAGCTGTATACATTCAAAATAGATGTCCACATGCTATCCTAGAAGATAAAACTCCTGAAGAAGCTTTCTCTGGTAAGAAACTAAATGTAGATCACTTAAGAAGAGAAGAGAAGAGAACTAAGATGGAACCCTCAGGTAAGAAAGGGATCTTTGTCGGATATAGTGAATCTTCTAAAGCTTACAGAATCTATATCCCAAGTCAAAAACAAATCGAGGTTAGCCGAGATGTAACTTTCCATGAGGAAGTTGTTTTTAAACAATCGAGAGACCCTCAAATCGATGATGAGCCAAATTCTCCTCCAACCGAGACTTCTGGTTCTGACTTTCAGAGGGAGGAAAGTCATGATGATCCAATGGATCAAGATTCAATGTTGGAACATGCTGAGGTGTTAGAAAGGTCTCTTGAAGAACCTCCTATCAAGAGAAGACTTGCTTGGTTGAAAGAAACTCTGCAAGAAGCAAAGAAGCATATAGCCCCTTCAGGAACCTTTAGAGAGAGCAAAAGGCCTCAAAGATTTACAAGTTATGTTGCTTTGGTAAGTAACATTAGTGATGTTGAACCTTCTTTGTTTAATGAAGCTAACAAGTTGCAGGTTTGAAAGATGCCATGTTGGAGGAATACAAGTCCATCATAAAGAATAATGTATGGGACATAGTTCCCAGGCCCAAAAATAAGTTAGTTGTCTCATCCAAATAGCTATATAACATAAAACATGCAACTAATGGGAGTGTTGAAAAGTACAAAGCAAGATTTGTTGCCAGAGGCTTCTCCCAAAAAGAAGGTATAGACTATGATGAGATATTTGCACCAGTAGCCAAGTATACTACTATCCGCACAATTATCTCTTGCTTTTGTACTTGGTTGGAAATTACATCAAATGGATGTAAAGATTGCTTTCCTTAATGGTGAAATAGAGCAGGAAGTGTATGTAGAACAACCTGATGGATTTGCAATGCATGAAAAGGAAACTCATGTACGTAAGTTAAAAAAGGCCCTGTATGGTCTTAAACAAGCACCCTGAGTTTGGTATAACAGAATTGATGGCTTTCTGCAGAAATTAGGGTTCAATAAAAGTACCGCAGACTCTAACCTCTATTTTAAAGTTGTTGAAAATCAACCTCTGATTTTGGTGTTGTATGTAGATGATCTTTTTCTTACAGGAGAAGAAAAGCAGATTGTCAAATGCAAAGAGAGACGCACTGCTAAATTTGAAATGAAAGATCTAGGAATGATGCACTATTTCCTAGGATTAGAAGTTTGGCAGAAACCAAACAAGATTTTCCTATCTCAAGGAAAATATGCAATAGACATACTAAAAAGGTTTGGTATGATGAATTGCAGGAGTGTGTCAACTCCTATGGTTGCAAATTTAAAGAAGTTACATGACTCAAGCTCAGGAGAAGATTTGGTGGATCCCACCATGTACAAGCAACTTGTTGGGTCTTTAATGTATCTGACTCATACCAAACCAGATATGCAGTTTGCAGTGAGCACATTAAGCCAATTTATGACTGAGCCTAGAGAACGATAGTGGGTAGCAGGAAAGCATATTCTGAGATATCTTAGAGGTACCATAGCCTATGGGATAAAGTTCACATCCAGTGGTGGTGTGATGCTGCATGGTTATACAGATTCTGACTGGGCGGGAAGTCCAGTAGACAGAAAGAGTACCTCTGGTTGCTGCTTCAGTTTGGGATCAACCATGATCTCCTGGTCCAGTCGGAAACAAGAATCTATTGCTTAGAGCATAGCTGAGGCTGAATATATTGTTGCAAGTAATGCCAACAAAGAAGCAATATGGCTTAGAAAACTCATTTCTAGGTTGTTTAATGAAAAGCTTGAGACTATGATTATCCACTGCGATAATCAAAGCTGTATGAAGCTCATAGAAAATCCGGTATTTCATGACAGATCAAAGCATATTGATCTAAAGTACCATTATATTAGAGATATGGTACAACGAAATGTGATCAAGCTGAAGTATGTTGCAACAGATGATCAGGTAGCTGATATCCTGACAAAACCATTGCAATTGGTGAAGTTTGCTCACTTCAGAGAAAAACTTGGAGTTGCAGAGAATGCCTCCATCTATGAGAAAGAGAATGATCAAAAAGGCATCCTCCAAGGTCTGAGGTCATAAGTGACCACCCTGAAGCTAGCCAGGGAGACTTGGAGATTAATCAATTTTGTGAGCCATGGCAAAAGTCAAAGTGAACATAAAAACTTGTGAGAATAAAAGTAATAAGGCCTTATAAAGACAAGAGTCAGAATAAAAGTAATAAGGCCTTTAAAAAATCTTGTGAGATTATGACAAAAGTCAAGGCGAAAGGACAAGCCTTGTGAGTCATGTCAAAAGTCAAGACGGGCAGCCTTGTGAGCATTTAGCAAAAGACAAGGTGTCTAGCAAAAGTTAGGAAGAACATACAATTCCTATAGAGCTAGAAACAAACAATCTTTCTTATAAGATAATATCAGTTAATAATTCAATAGCTTCCTTGCTAAGAGGGAGTGCTAAAATTATAACTTCAGAAGCTATTACATATCATCACTAAACTTCTGCTATGTGTATTTACCTTCTCTTGCCATGTGTCATCTCCAGCAGCTGCTTTATGTCCTGTCAAATCATATAGTTCATGTGCCAAGTGACAAGTGTCCACTTACGGGGCTGCTTAGGGCGGTTCCTCCCTAGGGGGCTGCTTAGGCCGGTTCCTCCCTAGGGGGCTGCTTGGGGCGGTGCCTCCCTAGGGGGCTGCTTGGGGCGGTTCCCTTAGGGGGCTGCTTGGGACAGCCACCCTAAAACATAAATAGGAGCCACCCCTCCCCATTATTTCATTCATATTTTTTTGTATCCTCTTGAAGTAGGTAAGAGGTGTGAGGCCTGTTTACGTATGCTCTTGAAGTCGATGTGACGTCTATCCATTGCACTAGAAGAGTAGTATGTGGCATGTGCAGCTGTTAACAGAAGATAATAATTGCAATAGAGGAGTAGTATGTGCAGCAGCAAGCACAAGATAATACTTGCAGCAGACAGAGGATGTAGTGAGCAGAGTTCAAGGTTGTCATACAATTCTGGTGTAAGTTGTTACTTCTGCTATTAAATTTTGTCTTAGCACAGCAAAAGTGAAGTTTATGATGATTATGCAATCTGAACCTGATATCTTATATAAGAAAGATTGTTTGGCTGGAGTTTTTTCTCCCTTCTAAGGGTTTTCTCCGAGGTAAAAATATACTGTGTTCATGTGGAATGAATTTGTGCAATTTTATTATGACATATATTTCTGCTTGACTTAAAACTTGACAGGTCCAAGAGCCAGCTTGAGACCTAAGGTGGATTGTGGATGCCCTGACATCACTTTGCTTAGAGGAACATCTCAGGGGACAACATCAATTTTCTTAGAGGAACATCTCGGGGGACAACATCACTGGATGCATAGCCATGGCTCTCTCTTCACAGTATTTGCTGGAATCTGTGTTTCTTTTATTCTGCTATGCTTATATTTGTTTCGATGGATGCTGCACTAGTAGCCCAAATCTGCGGCATTTCAGTGCATATGTAGTTTATACTGGTTTTAAATAAGAGCTGCAAAGTTTAATGTATTCAGTTTGAATAAGTATTCAGTTATCTGTGTTAGGGAATCTCTCTCAGAAATTTATAAAGAATCGAACAGATTTTGTAAATATGTACTCTGCCGACCTGGGGCTCGGATAATATAGAATCCTTTTTCTTAGCAAGGAAAAAAAGAAGAATATCAAAAGATTCAAAACTTGAAGATGATCACATTGTAAATATTCAAATCACATAACATTGTCCCACAGATCAATTCAGTCTTCAACTCGCTATGCACCCATTCTTAATTGGTATGTGTATGTATATAGACTAGAATTCTTAAAGATGCCAAAAGCCAATGATGCTGTGAGTTTACCCTGTTCAAAAGAATTTACTGTTTTCTCAAGGACGAGCAACTTCTGCTATTTGATGTTGGATTCCACAGCTAACCATAAAAGTATATATATATATATATATATATATATATATATATATATATAAAAGAGAGAGAGAGAGAGAACCAATGGGGAAAGCCATTAGGGAGTGGTGCTTCCTACTAATAATAATGGTTGATTGGTTGTGGAGTGAGTATGCTTGCTGCATAGCCTTCCCCTCTTCTCCTCTAGCCCAAGGAGTTAGCTCAAATGATGTCACCAATGTTCTTGGGCATTTGGCCTGTTCCGTGCCAGTTAGAGCCCAGTTTGAATCCCCCTGGGTTAGGTGCACTAGTCTATGCCAATGGATTTACGAGGAGTGTTTTGCCTTTTGCTTAAAGGTAAGAGAGATAAATGCCCCTCTCAGTTGACTCTTTTTTTAACTTTTAAGCATATTATCTCTTTTACTCTTGCATTTATACTTCCATCTAGTAACTCTAAGCAAATAAGGGATTGGGATCTCGGATACATTCAGGCAATCATAGCAGATATTTAAAAATAATGCTCCAAGATTCAATGACACCAGCAACACAAAAACCTAAAAGTAGTGGTCCAAATTGAAGTGACGAGATAAGTCTAAATTCAAGCATAAAAAAGGTTATAAGAACCATTTGTGAACCCGAGGAATCACATTTGTTTGATGTACTTACCTTACGATTACAAGTACCACTTCTTGCAGGCTATTCAGTTAGTTAAGTAAGGGTTTTACCTTCTTCTGATCTAAGAATGTTCATACTCTTACTAACGTCATCAACCGATCCTTATTTAACTGATACTTGAATACAATGACTTCAATGCTTCTTACAAAAAATTAATATATCCGAATTGCAAAATCCTGATGAATATAATAGCGCGATAAGTCAACCACAATGCAACCGATTAAACGTAATGTAAAATAATATCTGAAATTAAATGTTTATTTATATTGAAACAAAATGCCAGCAGAATATGACCCTGACTCGAATGTATTAAAGCAAGCAAGGCTATCAACGTGGCTTCGACGGAGTTGAATATCATCTTTGTAGCCAGTATTTTACAAAGAAAGGCGAGATTAACGTGATTTTCCAGTCTATGAAAGGATTTCTTCCGCTTGCCAATAAATACATAAAATATTAAGCAAAACACAACAGCAACTTGCAGATTCATGAGAAAGCCCATACAGCTAACACGGGTAAGAGGAAAAACAGAAGTCCCACCAAAGACTCGCAAATTTTGCTCGGAAACCAGAATATTCAAACGGGAAAACCTTTTATTATACGCGATTCGCTTGCCGTAAAAAGAGATTTGTATACTTACCGTCAAACCGACATAAATCGTATCAAATTTCAATTGACAAGCATGCGAAAATACTGACATCCGGAACCAAATTGATCGACGAAAACCTCAAACTGACGATCGCAGGGTTAAAGAAAGCAATAACCTCTTTGTTGCGGCCATAAAACCGAAAATTGCCGGCAAATTCTGATGAAGTTCTGTCGTTCTGCTCTGAGAAGCGAACGAAGAATGGATCAAAAGTAAAGGGGAAAGGGAATCCAGTCCAAGCAAGCTGTGACGCACACATTCGCAGGAGGGGGATCCGGGGACCTCCCGGTCCGTCCGATGTATCAACGACCCAGATTAACTCTTCCCAGCATTCCGTATCCAGCGATACGGATGGAGCCACGTGGCAGGATCAGCGGTGAAAAACCGTGCACCAGCTCATATGCGGATCACCGGTTTCCCAAAAGATGAGTGTTGTAGATAAACCAAACCAAACCATTGTGGAAAATAGGGGCGTGGCGCAATCATAGTTGAAAACTGACACCCCATTGCGCTATTTTACAGTTTTTTGAAAAGACATGGAAAGATATTTATATAAATATTGAAAAGCACAGGGTTTGTTAGGTTTCCAGTCAGCGTTGTGGATGAATCAATCTGTGAGTCACGAGTAGCACGGGAATGAGGCACATTTTTCAATATTTAGACCAAGTATTTTGCTTTTTAAAGTAAAAAAAATGTATTATCAAATGTCACTAATTATGGTAGAGAATCAGTTAATATTAATAATAATAATAATAGGTGTTTTATGGAGTTTTTGGAAAATTTTAATAAGAAATAGGATACTGAATATTATATCATGATCGAAGTTTGTCTTTAGTGAAAAATGCTTGCTTTTAAAGGGTTTGGTCCAATGGATTCAAAGTATTGAAAATTGGATCAAATATTTGGGTGTATCAAAACTATGACTTCTTACATTTCTAAAATATGGGGTGATAGGGATGCAAGAGGGTGTTACCCGGTGACCATGTAAATTTGTAGATGCAAGGATACCCTCTTCAGAGGTGACGAGATGTTGGGTGGCAAGGTGGAAATTGGTGAGATGGCGAATGACGACGTGCCTTTTGAGCATCCTGAAAGTGATTGGGGATTGCTCGCACCAGGCTTTCATCCGCAACCTACCTCCATAATAGCGAAGAGAATGATGACAATTGGCAAATTCTATTGTGGTCTATGGGGCTTAATGGCGATTAGAACAACAATTATAGAGAGCAAATACCAATTTGGGTTCAAAATTCTTAGCAGCAGGTAATTCGGTTCTTTTTTGTTTCGAAAATGATTTTCTTGGGATCTACTATTCAACCTTCTCAACACTCTATGGTTATCAGCTCTCCTTCCTCTTGGGGCTTTTCTCTTTGTAAAGGGTGGACTCCTCCCTCATAGTGCTCTCATCTGGTGAGGGAAGACTCTACTACCTCTTCTTCTCAAATAACCCAACACCCTTTGCATTTCCCTTCTCCTACATAGTCGAGTTATCTCTTCAAGGTTAAGGCTGCCAAGTTTTCAATTACTCTTCCTGTGGTTGGTTGAAGTAGAGGAAGGTAAACATGAAAAAGCATAGGCAACATCTTGCAACCTAGTGTAAGGCAAGAGGCAAAGGAAGTTGAGGCTATCTACCTCCAACATACCTCTTCCAAGATCATATAATAAATCTCTCGGGCATAAGATTGGATTAAGACAACGAGGGATTTCATTAGAGAAGCTGACATTGAAACTGAAATGGGGCCATGGGTCCATGATGCTAGTAATATGCACTCCAAAGACACCAAATACTTAAAAAAATTGGCCTTGTACTGGCAAGTGAAGTCACTCCTCAATAAGATTATCATGGTTAGCAAAGAGGAACGAGGGGAATTATTGTTGTAGATGGATGAGATGCAAGATCAAATCAAAAAGATGGACCCCAAGCTTAACATCCTAGTTAAAGCTGCCACGGACCTAGACTTTGCACCAAGAGAGCCGGGTCTTTTCACGGCCAAGAGGTGCCAATGATCTCTATATTTGATGATGATCGAGCTCCATAATTTAGTTTATCTTCAGCTCTCTCTTTTCATTTCTAGTTATTCTAGTTTTGGCCGGGTTATTATAGACTCCTATTACTATTATTCATGTCTTAGTAAATCAGCTATTAGGATCAACAATATTGCAAGGATCATCAATGATAATTTGTTATTTTGTTGGTGGTATGGTTTCCCTCATGGCAGACCATCAAACTCTTTTTTTGTACATTTTAGGTAGATTAATATAAATGTTCCACAGCTTACAAAAAAAAGTAAACAATATCAACACATTTGAAAATGCTTTTGTGCATGCTTGATATATGTTGATCAAAGCACATTGATCACCTTTTATGTGGTTGCACTAGTAACAATGTAAAACGGAATCTAAAACATGGTATATGACACTACTCGAGTAAGAAGACTAGAAAATTATTATGGTCATCCCATGATAACAACCACGAGGTAGTCTAGTTAGCTAGTTTGAGTGTTGAGTGTTTTGAGCTTCATACAAGAGGTCTTGGAGTCGATCCCTCAGCATACCTTACTCGATCTTCCCACTGAGTTAAGCATTGTAATCAACGTCGACGAATTTGCACCATGTACCATCTAGAAAATGTGGGGAACTACATAGGATTCTCCCTGTGAGTTTTTCCTTGGAAAAACTCACACAACCATGAGACATAAGTCGAAGAGGACATAACACTAAAATTAAATAATAACTATAATAATAAAAGTAATTAATTAGAAAAACACTAGTACATCAACTCAAAGACTTGTGCCTCAAAGATAACTTATAAATTGACAAAAAAATTGACATGGATAATGCTTTATAAACCACTAGGTTTCATAGTTATTGTATTATTTACATATTAGGACATATGTGTAAAAGGTGATGGATTTATACTAGTTGAAGTACATTGAACGTGATCCTTCGACACTAAAATCTTTAATCTTGAATACAAGGGTGGGGGGAGTAAGTGTGCATTTTTTAAATTTACACTTACTGCTCACATCCACAACCTCATAATTATGAGCGTGGAGGCGGGGGAAGTAAATGTGCATTTCACAAATAAAATAATTTGGAGTGCATAGCAATTAGCTTTCACGTGACTTTATATATATATATATCAGTCAACAAAAGATACAAAAAGTTCAAAATATGACAATATCAAAACACATAGTTCTCAGAACCAACAAAGTATGTCCAACCATGGATTGTTATCTCTATACTTGTTGGTTTTTTTCTTCAAAAAGTGCATATAGCTATTAGTCCTCATAAAGTGTAAGATCTTTAACCAAGTTGATGCTCTATAAGATCTTTAACCAAATTATCCTCGTCAGAGCCTATGGATGCATATGGGTGGCGAACAAGTGATTACGAGCTATAGGCAAAGTCCAAAATGGTGTTATATTGCATATCCATATCACACACTAGCTTTTCAATTCTCTGTTTCTACCGTCTAATTTGTGCCTCCAATCCCTCCTTTTTCTTCAGTTGAATCCCCATATGAGTACTAAGGTAAGAAATTGCCATAGGTAGGCCTTCTAATTGGTCGGCCAATTGCCTCAAAACCTTTCGAATCTCCTAAGCCTCATCGCTAAGGACAACTCCTAGGTGCAAAAGAGTTGGCCATGGTGAACCTATACTTAGGAAACTCCAATAGACCAACCGGTTAGCTATTACCAAAGTTGTAATAGCTATGACATCCACTACATAGAAGCATAAATACAACACAATGGTTGCTAGGGAAAACCCAAACTACATTTGACACAAGACCGAATGAAGATTCATCCACCATGAAGACCAGACAATGGAATAATGAATTACACCAAGGCAACAAAAAAGCCCCAATTCAAACTTGAATAAGATCGAGGAGCCATTGTCTTATCCATAAAAAAACCCTAGTTGCATTTAGAAGACCTTCCATATCTAATTTAACACTCCAACTAGACCATTCAAATTTCAAGTGTGAGAGCGATATGGGCTCATGAGAGATTTAAGGCTCCGTCCTCGAGAGGATGAATGTCTTGTGTTAGACAACCCAAGCCATGCAATAAATTTGATTACTTGTATTGAAATATTTCTTAGGGGATCAATAGAATTTTGGGGTCACCCCCATTTTTTATCAATGCCCATTTATCTAAGTACACTGCTACATTACCTAGACTATCTGCTTAGGTATTGCTTACCTGTCGGATGTCGAAAAACTCAATTGAATCAAATGAAGGAAGGAATGTGATGATCATTTCCATCATCCAAGGTAATGATGGTCCATTTTTTTCTCTTTCCTTCTAAATTGCCCAACAACCAATGATGAGTTCCCAAAACCCATAGCATTCTTAATATTTCTATCACAGAGGAAAGCTTGTCCAACATACGATGCATGTATCATCGCTTGATTATTAGTTGTCAATCCCAACCCCAAACATATGTCATTTATGGGAGTCCTTCGAGGCGAAGAAATACCTACTCCCACATCGGCCACCCCTAACGTTTCACTTGCCCTTACCTTTCGCTTGACTTAATGATAAACAAAAGTAATAAAATTGAAAGCATTATATATAAGTACCCATGAATACATTTTTGTCTCCGATTGCATCATTCACCCCTATGATTTTTTAATAAAACCTTTAAAAGTGAATTTTCTCACCTAATAACAAACTTTTGGTTTTACAATTTTTTTTTCCACATGAAAAAAAATCTTAATTTTATTTATAGAAAATAAAAATTACATTCTTCAAAGTCTCTTGACAATATCAAAGGTAGAGCGACATTAATCTCAAAATTGGTTCTCCCCATTTCTGTAGTAGCTTCACAAGCTAGTTTTGTGTACATTTCACAAAATATCATTAAACTTACTTACATTCTTCAGCAAGGAGTTCTTGGAACAATCTTACAAACCTTCAAAAAGCAAAAAGTATAAGGACTAGCAAGAACCAGTCCATTCCCTTAGATAAAACAAAATATGCCAGTGAGGGTCCCATAGAAAGGAGTGTTGAGATTATGTAGCTTCAACTTCCTTACTTTGAAAATTTGGATTTCACCTTCTTTAAGCTCCATACCTGCTTTGGAGAGTAAATCTACTTCTAAATTTCTTTCTCTGTAGATGTGTGAGAAAGATGTTACTTCCAAGGAGGACTTTAATCTACGGATTTCTTCGAGCAAAGGATTTAGATAGATGTTGCGGCAAAGAATCATGTCATTTACCCAATCTATCACAATTTTAGCATCCTCATAAACTTGAATATGATTGATTCCATACAAAGATGCCTGGCTTAAGAAGATTTTTAAAGCCCAAAACTCAACATAATTATTACTACCTTCGACATCACTTCTTTGAAGCTCAGTTTTATCTCTTGTCCACCTGGATTACCCCTCACAATAATTGTGTTGTTAATTAACTTATAATAAAAAAATATAAAAAGGATTACTAACATTAATGAGTAATAGTGCGATGAAGGATATAAAATGTGTGCAATCATTTGGGAAAAAGAGGGATGCCCATGGAAAGAATGACTACTATAAAAACACAACTAATTTCCTAAAAGTGAATCATGCTATGGATGAAGTGGTAAGCGTACATGGACATATTTACTAGTGTATTAATGTTAAATAAATGTGCATGAAGGGGTTAAAAGTAGTAATGGGATATAAAAATATTATTTTAAGAGTTTGTTATTTTTTTTGGTGTAGTTTAAATATTCTATGTTTTTAACTTTTTTCAAATATATTTTCTGTCTAATTTTGTTCGTATTTCGATTGGAAATCTTTAAAAAAATTAAAATCACATATATTAACCATGGAAATTGCATAATTCATAAATAGATTTAACACCCTCAAATTCCCCATAATTTGGATGCCATGGGAAATTTGAGGGTGCTATATCTATTTATGGATTAAAAAATACAATTTAAACACGTAGAAAACCCACCATAAAGTCGAAAACATAGAATAAATAAACTACTCTTTATGGAAATATTTGCACATTTTCCCATAAAAAAATGTTTAAATATAATTTTTAATATTATAAAGATATAAATACATCAAATGATATATATAACAATGGAGATGCCACGAAACGTAATTGCTCTTATTTAAAATGCCACGTTTAAATAAGGGACCTGGTTGTATGTTCACCTTTCTTTATTTATTCGTCTTTCCCAAGCTTGAGCCTATCGATAGCAGCTTGTCCCTTCCATATATGTCGATGGAAAAGGAGCTCGTGCCAAGTGAGAAGAAGGCCACACATAACACATCATGCCAGACCAGTTAAAAGACATGTGCATTGCATGTAGTGAAGCAAAAAAACTTGGTAAAAAAAAAGACATCGGTACATGCACTGCATGTAGTAAAGCACGCCACAAAAGACATCAGCACATGCAATGCACACCAGTTGGAAATTGAATGAAGTAGAACACTTGGAAATTGAATGGAAATATGTAAACGACGATAGCTCATGGCCTTCGCCAATACAACATGGAACATCTAATGTCTGGAACTAATGCCAACAAAGTAGTAAGCTATAAACATATAAATGAATTTGAGTTGATATAAGTTTGAATTGAAAAATGTCTCCTTCTCTCGATATGAGGCCAAATAAGGCTTTCAAGTTTTTGATACGACGAGATGAAGATTTTCTGCTTTGGATTGATCAAGATAAAGTGGACTTTCCAAAATAATCTAAAACTTAGATTATATTTTTTTGAGTTGTGAATTTTTTTATTAAAAAGACAACAACTCGATTAATAGAGTCCTACCAGCCTAGAAACAAAGACTAATAAAACAATCAATTTAGGAAAATAACCATAAATTTTAAAACATTTTATTACACAAACTAACATACTAAACTTAAAAAACCCACTACCTATTTCCTAAAATTAAATTGTTTAAAAAAACTATATTTAAAAATATATTATCTCTTTAATTACCAATATAATGCTCACCCAACATAACAAAATGCCTTAAAATCTCTATAGATACTCCTAGAACTTCATACATTACAAAATGCCTTAAAATCTCTATATATACTCCTAGAACTTCATACATTGAAACTATTGAAAAAACAAATTATGAAGTCTTATCCCTATGTCCTAATTTTAAATTATCCTTATGTCCTTATTAGTCCATGCCGTAGGCAGGAGACTATATGTTCTGGTTGTTTCTATTAATTGCAATCAATATATTGTTTTTCCTAAAGTTAGATTATTGTTAACATACAATTTAAATTTATGATTAGTTAGAAAAATGAAATTACTATTTTTTAATTGGACAATCACCTTGAATTGACTATTTTTTATCATTTCACGACATTAAAATAAATCAAAAAATAGATAAAAAAATAAAACCTTGCCTTAAAACTTTACGTGTGAAACTTCACACTCCAACTTGTCGTACATTCTCCACATTGTTTTATGTGTGCATGGATTTATGTTTACATGCAGTTGAATGCATGTCATCCACTTGTAGGATGAACAATGAATCCACCTATGAATCCTTACCTTAGTCTCATTCCTATATCTAAGCTCTAATCTGTATTGAGCTTACCAGGATTTGGCCTCGTTAAGTTCCTCATCCTCAAACATGGTTCTTGAGTATACTCTCGGGTGGTTATATGTCGAGATTTGGGTGAGATCTATCCCAACGAGAGGAGGGTCAATATGCACGAGCTGCTGCGTCATATCCTTATCAGTGCGCTATGTGAGTGTAATGGGTATCATATCAGTGAGTTGAGAGTTGTAGTTGCTTTAACTCTATGGAACTTAGCTACTGATTATGTTGGTCAGTCCTGCAAACACTTAGAATCTTTTATTTTAAATGCAGCACGATATTTGTTGAAGAACCCATTATGATCTTGGCTTTGGATATTCAGCTATTCATACATATATGTGTGTGTGTTTTATATTATTTTAGGTTCTTTGCAGCTCAAACACTAAAGTTTACGTCTTTCCCATAGGCCTATCTGAGACCGCAAGATTTTGGTGGAAATCTATTAACTGGGGTGAACTTTACTTTTGGGGCATCCGAAATTTATGATAAGACAGCACAAAGCTATGTAAGCTCTGGTTCCATGGCTGCTTCAAATCTCTAATATTTGTTGGTTGTTGTGTTTTTCTTTGATGTCTTACAGGAATATTACCTGGTGTGAATCAATTTTTCTCAGAGAAAATCTACTTCTTGAAAGTTATCCTGGAGGGATGTCTCACAGAATATCATACATGATGATAGGCATGCCAACTAAAATCAAACAAGGGCCTAACTATAGCCATCCAAGATCCTAGTTTAATGTTTTGAAATTGTTTATTGATTTTTCTAGAAGTATAATGCCTTGTATAAATTTTCGTGTTTGCAGAATGCAATATCATTGACGCAACAACTACGGTATTTTCAACAATACCAATCGAAAGTGGAGAGATCTGTGGGGAGGGCCAATGTCTATTCCATTGTGTCTCAATCCCTGTACATCGTTAGTGCTGGTGCCATTGATTTTGTACAGAACTATTACATAAGTCCTGAGCTTCTGAAGCAGTACACCGTTCCACAGTTCGTGGAGTTTCTTATGCAAAAAATTTCACAGTTTACTCAAGCAGGAAAATGAACTTTCCTTTCAGTACTAGAATATTTGTGATTTACAAAAAAAATTCTTGTTGTTTGTGTTCATTGTTTTTATTGAGATTTGCTTAGACTAAACAGTGTTCATCAGTTCACTCAAAAGACAAGTATCATTCACAAACGTCTTGATCAAGTATTTAATCTAGATGGGAAATATAACATATCTTCACTGAAAATATTAAACTAGATAACCTCATTAAACATAATTAATATCTTTAGTTTTGAATATTTGATATCTAGAATTGTTTATGAGAATGGGTTTCGACATTGCTCAAACATTGGGTTTAAATTTTTGGAGTTTTCACTGTGTAATGGGTTTAAACTTTTTTAAACTTTATTTTGGGTCGACACTCCACTCTACCCATAGTCAGGATCAATGTAAAGGATCCATCTGTTTAAAACCTAAAACTCCAAAAATTTGAATGCAATCTGGAATTGCTATTTTGTCACCACTATTGTTGATTTCAGAGGTTGGAATTGTTGATTATTATTTCCAGAGATTGTATCAGTTAGGGGCTCGCAAAATTGGTGTGACTTTGCTTCCTCCACTAGGGTTCCTGCCAGCTTTGATCACTCCATTTGGCAACGGTGAGAGCTCCTGCGTTAGTCAGTTAAACGACGATTCTCAACTGAAAGCTACGGTAAACGACCTAGGGAAAAGGCCCCCGGGGCTGAAAATCATAGTATTTAACATATATAAGACATTATATAACTTCGTTCAGCATCCTTCAGACAATGGTAAGGGCACTTCTGTATCTCTGGTAGCTCGGTATTATGTTTCATATGTTTCATGTATTAGTTTATTTTGTTTTTAATGTTTCTGAGAGTGGGTTCCTTGGGATTGTGAACGAATGACTGTAGGGTTTGCAGAGGCCAAGAGAGCGTGTTGTGGGACGAGAGTCATTGAAACGGCTGTATTGTACAACCCTAGGTCAATAGGGACGTGTGCCAATGCTTATCAATACATGTTCTGGGACAGTTTCCAAGTCTTTCACCTTAATATCTTTATATGTAAATAAATCAATATTTAATTCCAGTTCTTCACCGACATCTAGCCTATATACTGACTCAATGAACTACTCAGATGAATGACTAGAAAAGGTTGCTTTCAATTTTGACTGGTTTGAAAACGAGACAGAGACTGAAAATTAGCATGAAGTCACAAAAAAGTGAAGCGATCATATTGGGTAAGATAATGAAGCGATCATGTTGGATAAGATATGGGATAACACTCTTGGAAGTCTGATCATGTTGGAAAAGATATCTAATTACTGGTTGTTGTGATCACATTATTTTGACGAGATGAATGTAGCAAAGCGAGTGACGGAAATGGTGTGAATGGAAGGCTGTCTAAAATCTATATTCAACACTCGCTCTCAATGGAAATATTTACGACTCCGCCATCTTCACCAACTGCAGCCTCTGCGTGTGAGTCATTCTCAAGTGAATGTTTTGACCTATTTTTCTCTGCCTGATTAGCTTTCTTTCATATGCATCCATGAATGCATTATCTTTTTTAAGTTTGTTACATTAATGGATAGAAATCAGATGAAATCATATGGAGAAGCGTCTTTTTTTAAGTAGGTATATGAATAAATTGTATAGCTACTCCACGAGATGATGAGAACATATGGAGAAGCATCTTCAATCCAGGAGTAACCTCCATACCAAGTTTAAGTCTATTGGATCTCAAAAATTCGACAAAGTAGGTTATTTTTCTATGGTGGTGGTTAAAGATTTGCTTTAGGTTTTATTCTTTCCCCAAAACATGCTTAAAATGCCTTAATGTCTCTTTTACACAACATAGGGAACTTACTAGAAACTGATCCGCAATGCATGCTTTACCTTTAATGACAATTTACAATTTATTTAGGGATATACACTGTCATTTGAACTATTTCATAAAATATATATCAATGTATATACGTTAGGTAATAAAAACTAGGCCAAGGTCGCCAAGAGCATCTCTCTTATTCACATTGGTACATTACAATGGATAATTCCAACCCTATAAATAGGGTTCATTACATGTAAATACAACTAGCAAGAAACCACGGACTACCAAAACCGTGTGCCTGAAACCACTTACATCCTTGCTCATTCTCGAGTCTAGGTCAACCCTAACAATAAGCTCATCAATGTAAAATACTTGTTATTTATTTACATTGAAAGCTTAATTTGAAAACTAGTATATATGTTTTATTGGGTATTAAAGTTATAATAATTCAACTTTATATTATTTGAAATGACGAAAGATGTCAAAAAAAAATTAAGAAAAAAATTATATATAATAATAATATTTATTTTTAAACATTTTAAAGTTTTAATTTATATATTTATTTCTTCACATTGTAAATTTTAAAAAGTACTAGTATATTTTTATTATTATTATTTAATATTTTTTAATTAATAATGTTTATTACCTTTAAGTAAATTATTTGTATTATTTTGTAAATAATTTATAATTTGATATTTTTATTTAAAATTATAATGTTTAGAAAAGATAACTTGTTTATCAAGTTGAAAAAATATATATAAATAAAATGTGTATTTTTTTAAAAAATATTTTTTAAGATAAATAAATTATTTAAAGACATAATAAAGTTACATATTTTAAATGCATGAAATAATTTCATAAAGGACTTCCTCCACTTGACATTGTATTGTTTCAAAAAAGACTTCCTCCATTTGACATTGTATGTATGGTCTTTGCATACACTTGTTTTAAAAAGAACTTTGTCAACTTTCCATTGTATGCATGGTCTTTTAAATCAATGTAATGTTTCAAAAAGGACTTCCTCCACTTGACATTATATCTATGTTCTTCTAAGATATTGTATTATTTCAAACAAGAGCTGTGTGCAGCTTAGTCCCTACCTTATAATATAAAAGCAATAATAGCATAATCAATACACAAATCAACATTACTTATCAATAAATTGCCATTTAATTTAAAACTTAGAATAAAATAATATTATTAAAAAAAATAAAAAAAAATTACAAAGCATATTTTTACAAATAATTAAAAAGAATAATAAATAACTACCTTAAAAAAATTGTTTTACATATACCCCATTCAACACTATCAATCATTTGAGGGTATTAAGGGTATTATTAGAGTATTTATTAGGATATTAGGATATTAGAGTTTTAATATTTGAGAGTATTAACTAATAATATTTGAGGGTTATATTTTTAATTATAACTAATAAGTTTGAAATATGTTTATTAAAGTAATGTTAATATGTAAAATGACTAGTAATTAAATTGTTTTTAATATTAATTTAAATTTTGTTTTGTTTTAAGTTTTATAGTTATAATTAAAATGAATTAATAATAACTAAAACCAAAGTTCTATATTTAAAGATAAAGATTTTTATAAACCTTTATTTAAATACTCAATATCTTTTACAAATTTATGGTTTTTGGAAGACAAAGTTCTATATTTAAACATAAAGATATTTACAAGCTTCCAACATTAATAAAGTTTCATTTAAACACTCAATAGAAAAGGAAAAAAATTAATTATTAATTAGTTAGATTTTTAATTATAATTAACATGTTTGAAATATTTTTTTTCATTATTAAGATAAAATAATGTTAATAAAAAAATGGTAATTAATTTGTTTTTAATATTATTTTAGATTTAATTTGGTTTTAAATTTTACAATTACAATTGCAATTAATAATAAATATAAAATATATAATTTAATATTTTTTATAAATTTATTATTTTGGGAAATTTAAATAATACATATAAAGAATGAATGAAATCAATGAAGACTAATAGATTTTCAATATTGGTTGAATTTGAAGTAGAATAATGATACAACCGATAAACTTGACAAATGGAGTAAATTTTTTTATGTAAACAATATCCATATGTGGACGGTTGACCTAAAGATGACAACACTCTATGTATTGGCCAAACTTGAATTATTTGCATGAGAGAAGTTGCTTGATTTGGGTATAACTCGATAAGTCTTAATTTTTTTATTTTTTCAGTAACAAATGCTCAAAGGAATACACAGGTATTGATGAATAAAATATCAAAACTCAATTACATTGTAAAAAGTTTGTTATTGATGTTAATTTATCAATCCTCCTAATGTCGAATTATTGACTTTAAGAAACATTGATTCCTTAATTGATAAGTCACTTAAAACATACTCCGCTAATGTTGATCTATTGACTTTATAAGGATGACATGGTGCCATTGATGTTTGCAATTGCTCACGAGGAAATTATGATGTGACATAGACGACATGGCGATGATGACATATCATTCTAAACATGGTATGCACTAATTTGTCATGCATTAATGTTGCATACCCTAAATATGTTGATATATCAACATTCCTAATGATGATACATCATTATTTAAAAGAGCTTGAGCAAGAACCATGTGTATGTAAACATTCAATTTATTGACAAATATAACGTTGATAAAGAGATGAAAGAACACCAAAATATCAACGAAATATAGTTGAAGTTATTTTTATTATTAAAAAAATCAAATAGAAAAAATTGATGGACCTCAAATGTAATTCTGGTGTAATATTAGTACAAATTGTAAAATCCATACTCCACAACTGGTACACCAACTGGCAAGTAACTTGTAGATTTCATTATAAGTTATCCCTCGGTAACATCAGTCATGTATGAACATAAGATCTCCCTTGATCTTTTGATAGTCATGTGGATAGATGCACAAACATGCAACCCCGAGTTTTGTAGTTTTGTGTGTTACTACTTTATGCTTGTCATGCATAATGCATCCCTGTTGAGATGGATATCAACATAACTCATAGGCATATTCCCCTTTTACTCCCTTAATGAATGATTTTTCATGAAAAATACTTTCTTATTTGGTTTTTTAAATTCTTAATATTGTGATCTTAGCTAAATTTAATTGAACTTATCTCCAAGTATATGGGGATGTGGGGAAGAAATACTTTTATAATGAAAAAATAATCATTTTTAAAACTTAGTAATTGAGTTTATATCAATGCTTCTAACAACATACAAAATATATAGTTATGAGTACCAAAGAACATTGAACAAAACACTCTAAAAACCTCCTATCCATACTCCCTTTAATGCAAACTATACTTAATCAATCATAATTTTTCATACATTACATGTTCTCTTTGAGTGTGATAACCTTTCTCATATTTTGAACTCAAAATGCTAGAGTACTTGGTCACGTATAATTAACTTACACACAGAGAGGCAAAAGGGAGCAGAGCACAAAGGCTCGCTCTCATACACAAAGGAATGGTCAAACTAATTCAATTATCTAATGAAATCAGATTACAATATATAGGTGTAGATAGTCACAACAAACCAAACCATAGATCCATGAAGTGTGGATCTCAAACCTATACATGCTAAATATAGAAATGACACATCAACCCAATACCTAGATACCTGCCTATCATTTCTACATTATTCCAACATACCCCCTTAATGTAGAAATGGATTTTCTACAACACCTAATTTCTGCCTAAGGACCTCAAAGTGAATCTTGCCAACAGGTTTTGTAAATATGTCAACGACATTATCACTTGTGTTATAATACATAAGTTCAATTTCCTTGGACTCAATCTTTTCTCTGACAAAGTGATGTTGCAGCTCAATGTGTTTTGTTCTTGCATGATAAACTAGGTTGTGTGCCAGCTTGACTGCACTTTGATTGTCACAATGTACTTTTGTTAGCTCTGTTTTCTTTTCTCCAACATCTTCTAGAATCCTCCTCAACCAGACAGCTTCACATGTAGCACTGGACATAGCTTTATATTCAACTTATGTGGATGATAAAGAAACAGTTGGTTGTTTCTTGCTGCTCCATGATACGACCCCAGATCCAATGTTGAATGCATATCTTGTGGTAGATCTTTTGTCATCTGGATTTCCTGCCCAATCAGAGTCAGAAAAACCTGCCAATTGAACATCAAACTTATTAGTATATAAAAGACCAAAGTTCATTGTCCCTTTCAGATATCTAAGGACCTTCTTTGCATCCTTCCAATGGCTTTCATTTGGCTTAGCCATGAATTGACTAAGAATGTTGACTGCATATGATATATCTGGCCTTGTAGTAGTGAGATAATTCAGACTTCCCACCAACTGTCTATACAAAGTACCATCTACATCCTTTGTTCCATCTTGACTGCATAGCTTCACATTCTGTTCTAAAGGAATTACTGATACTTTTCAATCACTCATATTGAATCTTTTCAATATTTCCTTCACATACTTACTTTGAGTGATCATAGTCTTACCAGATTCTTTCCAAACTTCAAGTTCCAAACAATAGTGAAGTTCACCAAGGTCTTTCATTTCAAATTCCTTTGACAGTTGATTTTTTATTTCTGCAATCAACTTACATGCATTTCCTGTAATGATGAGGTCATCGACATATAAAGATATTAAACAAACATTTCCTTCCTTGTCTTTCTTCACATAAAGATTAGGATCACTTTTGCTTTTCACAAAACCTTTCTGATTAAAGAAGGTATCAATCTTTATATACCATGACCTAGGGGCCTGTTTCAATCCATAGATAGCTTTCTTTAACTTACATACAAGATGCTCCTGTCCTTTCTGTACAAAGCCTTCAGGCTGGACTAAGTACACTTCTTCTTTTAGTTCACCATTTAAGAAAGCAGATTTTACATCTAATTGATGGATTTTCCAATTATGTGTTGTAGCTAATGCAACCAAAACTCTAATTGTGTTTAGTTTTGCTACTGGGGCAAAAGTTTCCTCAAAGTCAATTCCCTCCTTTTGAGCATAGCCTTTTGAGTCTAGTCTTGCTTTAAATATGTCAATACTACCATATGATTTAAGCTTATATTTAAACAACCATTTACATCCTATGGGTGTTTTGTTCTCTAGTAACTATGTTAATTCCCAAGTCTGATTCTTCATAATAGAGTTATATTCATCATTCATAGCTTCAACCCATTCTTCTTTATCTTTGGCTTGTTTATAATTCATTGGTTCATTGGCATTCATTACATTAGTCATTAAAGCATAGTCATCATACCTTGAAGGAGGACGAGTCTATCTTGAAGACCTTCTTGGTGCTACATTGCCTGAGGGGTTTCCATCCATTATCCTTCTGCTTTCTGCTGTCTCATCATCTGAACTGATAGAAGTACTCATGTTGTTTCTGCTATTTTCACTACTGCTTCTGCTTCCACTACTTCTGCTACTCTATTCCTACTCCTTTTCTTGTGGCTGTTCCACTTCCTGCTCCTGAACTATGGGATTTAATTTCACATATTCATCATTGTTAGTAGGAATATGTCCTTGGTCAACTTTATCACTTGTATCTGCATGTTCATGGAACACTACATCTATGCTTGCAATTAACTTATGAGAGATAGGATGAAACAACTTATAAGCTTTATGATAATTGTAATATCCAACAAAGACACATTCAAGTGATTTAGCATCTAGTTTCCTCCTATCATCTTTTGGTATGTGGGCAAATGCGTTAAAGCCAAAGATTTGTAGATGCTTAACTTGTGGTTTATATCCATTGAGAACCTCAAATGGTGTTTGAAATTCTAATTTCTTTGTCGGACTAATATTTTTCAAATATACAACAGCATTCACAGCTTCAGCCCAAAAACCATTCGAAATGTGCTTACCTTGAAGCATGCTGCGTGCACATTCAACTAGTGTTCTTTTCTTTCGCTCTGCTATCCCATTTTGCTGAGGAGTGTGCGATACTGTAAACTGTTGTTGGATACCATTCTCCTTACAGTATTTCTTGAAAGCTCCAGACACGTATTCCCCACCATTGTTTGGTCTGAGGATTTTAATGCATTTTTCTGTCTGCTTTTCGATCATGGTTCTGAATTCCTTAAAATATTCAAAGACATCTCCTTTCTTTCTTATGAAATAGACCCATGTATATCTAGATCTGTCGTCAACAAATATTAGAAAATACTGTGCACCACCTAATGATCTAGTTTGCATAGGTCCACATATATCTGTATGGATTAACTCAAGCAGATCAGTTTGTCTCTTCTCTTGATGTACCGAGAATTCATCTCGGTGTTGTTTGCCAAGTGCACAAGCACTACATTCTAAATGTGCATTCTTTATTACAGGAAGACCTTCAACCATAGATTTATTCTGAAGTAGTATAAGATCACGATGGTTAATATGGCCATACCTTTGATGCCAGAGTTCCTCTGTGGTGAGGATGGTGGATGCCAGTGCTAGGTGACTGTCTTTGCTTACATCCAACTTATATAATCCTCCACATCTTGAACCTGTAGCAACAGTCTTGTAGTGGTCTCAAATGTCTTTAATATAACACTAGTACTTGCCAAATTCTACCTTTAGGTCATTCTCGGTTATGGTTGAAACAAAGATTAGATTCTTTTTAATACCAGGCACATACATAACATTATGTATCTGTTTCAATTCACCATTAGATAATTTCACATTTACTATTCCATAACCTTGCACTTTGTGTGACCTATTATCACCTAAATAGATATGAGTGCCATCAAGTTTCTCATTGTATTCATTGAACCATTCTCTCCTACAAGACATGTGTGCAGATGCCCCTGAGTCTATGAACCATGCATTTTGATCATCTATCTCAGCAGATAGAGCATCCTCATAAATAAACAATCTCAGATTTCTAAATTCATTAATTTCAGGAGTGTCCGTGTTTGCAAAATTCCCATTGTGAATTGCATTGTGACTTCCATTGTAGTATCTATTTATATGATTTTTCTTATGATAATGATTTTTATTGAGGTGTCTTGGTTTGCCCCAATAATGACCATCTACATTATTTCTATCAACATTAGTCTGAGCCATACCTTTATGTTTTGAGTGAAATTTGCCTCTGTCTCCATTCCACGATTTGCCTCTGTCTCCATTCCATGGTTTGCCTCTGTGCGTATATCGACCTCTTGCCATCAGTGCGAGCTCTGAACCTTGAGCATCCAGGTCATAATTCTTCATCCTTTCTTCTTCTTGAAGGAGAATACCTGTGAGTTCTACAAAATTTGGGGGTTTTTCTCTCGCTTCAAGTGTTGAAATAAACATTTTGTAATCTGGAAGTAAACCTTTTAGAGCAATAGTTACTTGATCAGTACTATCTAATGCTTCACCTATGGCTGCCAAGTTATCACTCAAATCTTTGATGCGAGAAATAAACTTACTTACCCCTTCATTTGCTTCCATTTTGATTGACACCAGTTTGGTCTTCAGAAACAATATCTAATTTGCATCAATTGTTTCATACGGGCTTTTGAGCATGTCCCATGTCTTCTTGGACGTGTCATAGTTTCTGATGTGAACAATTATCTTATCTTGCACAGACATTCGCAGTGCCACCTTGGCTTTGGCTTCCCTCTTGTTCCAATATGCAAGTAACGCAGGATCTGTGGGCTTCAGCTCAGTACCATTCACAATTGTCCAGCCACCGAATAATTCAAGAACAGTCTACAAGTTGAATTTCCAATTGATGTAGTTCTCTCCATGCAATTTGGAGGACTCATTGATGTATGTATCATCCAGCGGTTGTTGGGTGGCCATTTCACCTGATTTCTGAAGGTGAAAGAACAAAATCAATTAGCAAAAAATGTTTTCAGAAAATAGGAAATCGGTGCTTTACTTCATTTGTAGGCTGCGCCGGCTGAAGAATGTGTGAGGGGACCCTTCTCGGCACTGTCTGTCTTCTCATGGTGGTGGCAACGTTCACACACTGGGTGGCAGTAGGACTTCACGACGGACGACGGGCATAATTCCCTTTTGGGACGGGCGAGCAGGACGATTGGGTGAAGAGGGGCAGCGATCACTTGCTGCGTTCTCCAGGAGGGGTGAGCTCCCACACTGCAACTGGGAAACGTTAACCCTTCTCTTCACGTTGAATAGCCTCAACACAGGTCCACGGGAAGCTTCAGATTCACATTCACGAGCAGCTCCAGCACTCAGCTCCAACGGGCTATTCTTCACGGTGATCTCCATGGGAGCGGCTCCTCTCCACACGCTCTCACAGCCCAGCTCTCAGGCTCAATAGGACAGCTGCAAAAAATTCTGATTCGTTCATCAATTACACCCAGCCTCTCAACTTCTCACAACGATCATCACACAGGCTCTGATACCAAATTAACTTACACACAGAGAGGCAAAAGGGAGCAGAGCACAAAGGCTCGCTCTCATACACAAAGGAATGGTCAAACCAATTCAATTATCTAATGAAATCATATTACAATATATAGGTGTAGATAGTCACAGCAAACCAAACCATAGATCCATGAAGTGTGGATCTCAAACCTCTACATGCTAAATATAGAAAGGACACATCAACCCAATACCTAGATACCTGCCTATCATTTCTACATTATTCCAACACGTGTAACCTAACTACTACATGGGTTTTGCCTCTTCTAATTTTCTATAATAGCCGTTTCATCTAATTGACTACTTGATAGCTGTTTGCACATTAACTGATTTTGGTTTATAAATACCTTTATATTAGAGAGGTGGTGCAAATGTGAATGTTGTGGCATCATATTGTTTGGAAATGCCAATGTCAAAACTATTATTATTTTAAATAAAACAATGATAAAATTAATATATTCCAATTAAAAATATTTTGATGATGACTTGGAGTAAACCTATCGTAATAATTAATAATTTTAGTAAACAAAGTGAAACTATTGTTTGGAATCCTATTTCCCATATTTCCAAATTTTTTGGCACCCGACAATTGGAAATAAATATAAAATAATCCCATATATGGTTCCGTATATTCCAAATAAAATAAATATACCTGATCGCCATATCTACTTGTTCATGATGTCACATATATACATGTTAACATATGATATATCAACATATATCAGCATGGAGAAGCTTGCTAACCAGAGAAACTCTAGCTCTAAGTAATACAACTGCCAGTAAGAAATTGCATTTATTCTCGCACATATCCTCCACATTTTCACATAGGATATCTCGGCATAGGCAGCAATGTTTATAGGTGTTGTTGCCGCTCCAAGTTCCACAAGTGTGTTTCACATAGGATATCTCGGCATAGCCAGCAAGGTTTACAGGTGTTGTTGCTGCTCCAAGTTCCACAAGTGTGTTGTTGATCACCACTACTCTCAACAATGTAAGAAGGTGCCTACTATGTCTTCTTTCTTCTATGAAAACTATGATAATCCGCATATATACGACTTCATAGTAGCTGATGATTACACAATTCGTTCCGTTGAATCCATTCCACTAATGGAATACCATAGTAGAGATGGAAATCTTTAAATGTAGGAGACCAGAAAAAATAAACAGTTATTTATATTGATTATATTGTAAATTTATTATTATTTTTATAAATTTACTATATTTTTTGTATGTACAGGTAGATGGTAGATGAAGAGTGTAGAATTCAATATTTGAAGTAGAAAGCAGCATATGGAAAAAAAGTTATTTGAGGAAACTGAATTCATTTATAAATTCAAAAATGCAATTTCATCAATAAAAAATTGCAATTTAATAAAAAATTGTATAACTAGATTTAAGTGAATAACCTGAAAAAATTCATATCACTTCATTTTTATAAAAGATAAAATCCAAAATAACATAAAAAAAAAACAAAATTCGAAATTGACATACTTAGCAATGGCTACTTACCTCTATAAATATGCCAAAATTTGCAAACAACTCCATGCAAATCCTTTGCCACAAACTCTTGAGAAAGTCGCCTCTGCTTGTAATCCTGCAACATAATACTAAATTAAGCTTGTAATCCTACAACATAATACTAAATTAAAAACATTTTAGCTTATAAGCATTAATCTCACATACAATAAAAGTTAAGAATTCCTTATAACATAAGGACAAAGTATATATAATGTTACAGAATTTACTCTTTAAAAATCAACTAGTGTTCAATAATATCTTCACTTGTTCTTTTTAATTTTTTTAATAATATCTTTTACTTGTTTATTTTTATTTTTTTCCCAAAAAAGTAAGGATTACGCTGCAACTGAGTTGAAATATTGCAACATTAGGCCAAAATTAAAAATGTTACAAGCTTCAACCGAGTCAAAATTAAAAATGTTACAAGCTTCAACCGAGTCAAAATTAAAAATGTTACAGTGTTGCAGATGCTTTGTTTCTAATAATTGAATTATAATTAAATAATCATTTGAACAAAATACACAATGGTTGGAAACTCTTTGAAAAATAATTTGGCAGATATTCCAGATCTTCGAAAAATACTTTGGCAAATATGCAAGGCCGTATTTATCTCTTTGGAGATGGATTAAACGTTTTAATAAAGAGTAGAGGGCAGGTACATGGCCCCACTGCCTACAAATCTCGCACCATCTCGCTTGTGGCCCTGCAGGGAAGGGGTTGGGTGCACCGGTTGCAGTGTAGTTTTTCGGTGCTGGGCATCCATTCCGATGATAACCCTTCACGTGGCACAAGGTACACCATATGTTCTCACGCACTTCCTTTCCCTTCAACATTTCATGTAGCTGCGCAGTAAGTGCAGTGAACTGAAATTGCACCTGCGCCATTATTGTTGAGGACTAACCCCCTCCTGGTGTGGATTCCAACCGCATAGAAACCTCTAAGGCCTTGAACTGCATACCCACAGGTTTAAAAAGTGGTTTGAGAAGCAGAGACGGAAAAATATTTATAGGCTCTATCCACAATACTTAACATAAAAATAGACTCCACCCAGAATAAATAATCTAAGCTGCATGTAAATTATCTTATTAAACATAAGTTATATAACTCGTATGGATGTATTCTTTTTATAAAGAAAATAAAATCTAAGAAAATATATAAAGGACAAAAATTATTATATAAAAAATTGATCTAACCAAATAAAAAACTAAAAATCTAAATTGTAGAGTTACAGATCCTATGAAAAATAAACATAATTCTTCAAAAACAGTCCCACGGGAAAAGAGAAATACCATAACTTTTACTGCCATGGAAGCCATTAACTAACTAATTCAAAGCTTCACAAAATGACAAACAATGCTACACGTTACTAAATTGAGATAGCAAGAAACTTTGCTAACCCCAAATACATTACACAACAAAACAAAATTATAGAAACTTGAACTCACCTGCCCATTGACATGATGAGCCGCGTTTTGACATTGCAAGCTCCTGGAAGGGCCAAGGCTAGGCTTGAGTACAACAGCCCCAGGTTGTCATTACCATACAAAACCTGGCACAAGGAAATCACCTTAGTAGAAACAATTACAGAGACTGGCTTGGTTTCATTGCTTTCTTAGAAAGACAAAAAGCCAAACTACGATGGGCATGTCTGCCACCTGGAGCTAGAATGGATTCGGATATCCATTACTTTCCTGTCGCTCAAGACAAATGCGGTGAGCTACAACTTGTCTGGCTCTACATTTATTACATGCTTTAGTAACAAATATTAGAGGTTACAATGGTTTCATATATCTATAATTTATTTTTAAATTTTAGTTAATGTGATCAATGATAAAAATTGTCAAATGGAAGTTTTTAATCCAATAGTAAGTAGACACTTTTTAATATTTTTTATTAAATATTTATCATTAAATTAAAATAGTTATTACACTTTACAAAAGTGTTTTAATTTTTAGGTAATGTACACAATAAGATGCAGAGGAAAGCTGTAATTTGTCAGATCACGTTACAACAAAACATTTAGAACATTTATTACCTAGTGTGCCTAATATCACAACTTTCAAAAATTGTCAAAATCACTAGGAAGAAAATATTTAAGTGTTAACATTTGCAAGTTTAAAGTGGTCTATTTCAATTTCAATTTTATTTATTTTAATTTGTGACAATGATAAAAATTGTCTTTTCAAACACTCTCCACCAATAAAACTCATCAATTTATTAAAACATTTTATTAAATAAATACACATAAATAAATAAATACTTTCAACATTGGATAAACTATAGCCAAGTTTTAGAAATATTTTGTGCAAGGTAAATTAATAGTAAAACACGGAACATATAGTCCCTGCCTACGACAGGGACTAAAAATAACCTCCTCCACTTGACATTGTATCTATGGTCTTTTAAGACATTGTATTACATTTCAAAAAGGACTTCTTCCACTTTACATTTTATGTATGGTCTTCAAAAAATTCTGTGGAAAAACTATGGAAGATCCAATCATTTATTTATCAAGATACATTACTACATACAAAAACCTTTACCCATAAGAAAAAAAAGAGTCTACTTAAACTTTTCCCATGACTTTAGATAAATAAACTTATAGTACATGAGTAGTTATTGCACAAAAAAAAAAAAATACAACAATGATATTTAAAGAGTTATAAATCATGTATGGAGATAGTTGAAGTTCTAACATGGAATTTGATTAGGTTTAATTGACCTTTTGCAATGAATTGTCTTGTCTTTGAAAGGGAATCAACCACTGTATTGTGTTCCTTAATATATGAGAAAATGAAATGAAATCAAAACTGGAGTTTATCTCTTTTAAATTGTTTTCCAATTCAATCCTACCAACATTGTGTTAGTCAATGGTGGACATTATAGCAACACCAATTGCTTTGCATCATATAATGAAATAAAATGAAACGATACCCTCTCAGAATTTAAGTTCTTTGATTCATGGCTCAACTTCCCCTTACTAAAGGTGTTGCCACGAGGATGATTAGATAGAAGAGGCGTTTTCCCTTGAATCATAGTAGTGTTAGTGCTTGTATCACACTTCTCATAAGATGTGGGAAGGGCTTCAACATACATTGCAGATTTACTGGCTAGTGTAAACTTTGTTAGTTGCACCCAATCATGAGTCAGTAATGAGTCTTTCCTTGGGGAGGGCTCACTATTCTCCCACTTTTTACTTGATGATTCTTTGTCTTTAAAGGAAAAAGTGTAACTTGCCCATGTTGAACACAAATTTTGAAATGGAACGCACTATGTTCGTAATTCGATAATTAAATTTTATCATGAAGTTATTTGCCGAAAAAAAAAATGTAAATCGAGGTGTAACATATTGATATTCTTACTTAAAATCAAAACCTTTATTCATGATTCTATAGTTGAATATATTTTCAATATCAACCTAATATCTCTATGGGTCATGATACATTACAAATAAAATTACCTAAGTCGTTATCAATAATTGAGAGAGATTTAGAATGTTGATATGATATTTGAGAGAAAAGCTTATAATTTTACTAGACATTGAGACCTTTATTAATCAATATCATAGTTGAATACATTTACAATGTCACCGTAATATATATATCATATATCGAAAACACACAAAGATAAAATCATTCTTGATGCACTTGAGCATTGGTAGATTTAAGCCGAGTGGTATATTTTTCATTAGTAAAATATGTACATGTCATAGTTCTTGTACCCATCTCATTAGAAGTAACGTTGGTAAGTGATACATCCAAAATATGCACATTTAAGTAAACGTTCTCTCTTTCCACATGCGATATACAACCCAACAATAAAACTCTTTGAGTTTTTAGATTTAGGGTTAATGAGGATCAAATATAGATAATAGTGAAAAGGCTCGTATCAATTTACTTATCAATGTTTATCGAGATTGTGTTTTTCCTTAAGATTTATAATAGGGAAAAAAACTCTTACTTAACCATTGGATAGCTCGGTCAAAACATTTTTACAACTTATAAGCTACATGCTTTACTTTTTCTATGGAATATATTATTTCTACAAAAGTAGTACAATGCATTTATTTTGTAGGATTTTGAAAGGAGTAACATAATCTCTTTTTGGTGGGGATTGTGATTTTATTTGTAGGTTCTTAAATTTGAAATTAGTGTAAATGAAACTTAAAACAATAGTGGAAATCTCTCACCTAAATGTTTAATAAAAATTGAGTATACTTTTATCTTCTAATCATTGTGATGTAAATATGCTTACTTGTTCCATCTTCAAGAAGAATCTACATTTCCAAACAAAAACTTAAAAATTTATTAATAAAACAAATTACATTTCAATTTAATAATTTTACATTTAAAAGAAATCATATATAAGATTTATGAGTTTCACATTTAGTAACTTAGAAAAAAATCAAACTTAAAATGAATTTATATTATTTTATTTTTCAAGATTTTTTATTTAAATTTATTAACATTACTTATTTAGTATTAAATATATATTTTATTTCTCAAATATACAAGTTTAGGGATTTTGTATAAAAAATACTCAAAATCAACATTTTTGTTAAGATTCTAATGGACGGCCTTCACTAACACCTCGGGGTTTTGGTGTAACGGTTTGTATCATTTGGTATTAGAGCCTCCACCCAGGTTCAAGTCACAGAGCGGGTGGCAACGTCGGCATTGCAGTGTTCGCTCGAGGCTCGTACGGCGCAAAGGGGACACCACCGTACGGGCGCACATCCAGCCCAGAGTCTGGACTGTGGAGCGTGGTGGGATGTTAAGATCCTAATGGACGACCTTCACTAACACCTCGGGGTTTTGGTGTAACGGTTTGTATCAATTTTGGAAAAATCTAATGAAAAGTATAACAAAGTTAATTGAAATATTATTGTGGTAAAGGAGGGATTTCCTTACAATAGTCCAAATATGATTGAATGATAAAGGATGAGTTTCTTTACAGTAATCCAAGTTTGTTTTTTAAATGAAGAATCATAAATGACATGTCCTAGAAATTTTGGACAATAATAATAAAAACATTTTTTAGTAATCCAAGTTTGTTTTTAAAATGAAGAATCATAAATGACATGTCCTAGAAATTTTGGACAATAATAATAAAGAAATTTTTTATCAAGGAAATTTGTATTATAATAAAATGTTGATTATAATTAAAATTGATATTGATTTTTTTATCAAATTTATGATTAAAAAGATGACCATTTTATTACAAGATTAAAATAAATAAAATTTATAATTTGATTCCAACTTCACCAATATCTCTACTTATAATAATCTATCATATAAGTCATGAGTCTTGAAGTATAATGTATCATAACAACAAATTTAAATTTCATTGTCTTTAATGATGAGGTGTACATACCCTATCCCCTTCTAAATTTGAATATATGATCTTTTAGGAGGAAACACATATTCTTAATGGTTAGACCCACTCAAAATAAAGAAAAGGGATACTACTATTAGTTATGAATGGACTTCCAATGGTCACATGCTAATATTGACAATAGTAATGTAATAAGGATATTAGAAGGCATTGAATCCAATTTTACATTAAAAACATCATTTTCGTCACTTAAAATTTAAAATTTAATAAAAGTTATCTAAGTCTCTCTCTCTCTTTCACTCTCTCACATAACTTTATTTACTTAATATTACTATTTACTTAACTTAAAAGTTATATTTAAAAAAAAACCAAAAATTTCTTTAATAAAGAAAAGCTAGAAGATGTCTCAATCAAATTGAGACCAAGTGGATGGAATGAACTCCATCTATCCCCACCAACGGACCACCGTATCCTTGACATAATGTTTAGTAACTTCATAAAATACAAACTTAAAATGAATTTCTATTATTTTTTTTTAAATTTATTAACATTCTTATCTATTATTACATATGTAAATTATTTCTAAAACATAAGAGTTGGGGCTAGGGGTACACACTACCCCTCCAAATTTGAACCGATGTTTCTTAGGAGGGAACATGTGTTCTTAACCATCAGGCCCACTCAAAATAACAAAAAGTGAAATTACCATTTTTGTTTAAAATTCGACAAGAATTAATTATAAATTGGCTTCCAATCATCACATGTTAATATTGACAATATAATTCTCTCTCTCTCTCTCTCTCTCTCTCTCACACACACACACACACACACACACACACACAAATCTTATTAGCCAACAACCCACCCTTGATCACACACAAAAAACAAATAGCTCATGTGACTCGTCTCTTCTTTCATTAATTAAATGATATTCAAACCACTTGCAAAGTAAAAAATGAAAGATGGATATATTTTATATTTTCTCATTATTGACAAGTTCTACACTCTCTTACCATTAGTAATGTCATTGCAATAGTGTGATAACTTGGTGTTCGATAAGCATGTGTTTTTTCTTAAATTAAACATTCAACACCAAAAGTTGAGGTGAAATTCAATTATTTATATAATTACATTGATATAGACAAATATAAAACTTTATTAAACCATTAACGAAATTGAATAGTCATTCTGTTGAGAGGCGATTTTTATAGCCGAGTGTTAGGGAGAAGTGTAATTTTGGGCTTAAAGTGGAGTTGATAGGTGGAACTTTAATAAAATACAAAAATATTAAGTAAAAAAATTACAACATCGACCATAACTTAAAGTTCAAAACAAAGATATATATATATATATATATTACACTTTTTTGCGATCCAAGAACTGTCCAAGTATGAAGTTCTCAATGTTTTCAAACAAAGATTGAATATATCATTATCCAATTTACTAATATATATCGCTTTTGTCCAATGAAAATTTTTCTATGCATGTGTACACGTAAGTCGTGTATGTTCGGGTACACATGGTACTACCAAAGGACCGAACACCAAGAGCAATCACTTCACACAAACAGATCACAGATCAACACACCGATGTTTTGACGTGGTTTAAACCCTCTTGAGGGAAACACTCCACGGCCCTGGCCAAATAGCTTCTACGGGACAATTTATTATGCAAAGAAAGAAAGTTACAAATGAGCTTCTCATAATCGATCAACTAAACAATGACCCTCCATGCTCTTTAAATAGAGATCATGGACCAATCGGGTGTTAAGCCACGGATCAAGGTTAGGTTTGATCTAAGAGAAGTTGAGCCGTCGGATCACTCTATGTCGGGAACATATCGTGACCGTCAGATTAAGTATTTGCAAATGCATACTAATGCATACTAAAGAAACACACTATCCCTAACGGATATATTACACAAGTTGATCTTAACTAACTCCTAAGTGTCTAAATATCCTAACATCCCCCCTTAAGAACAACTTGGGATAGGATTGAAGGATTTACAAAAGTGATACTATTAGGAGAAGGAAGGAGGCATTAGAGCCTATCCCCCCTTAATGACAAGTTCCTGAACTCCTAACATAGATCGAAGTTTAGAAAACTTCACTTATGTAAGAGACTTGGTGAAGATGTCTGCAACTTGATCATCTGTAGGGCAAAAGAGCACTTCAAGAACACGATCATGAACAAGATTTCTGATGAAGTGCATATGTAGCTCAATGTGTTTGTTGCGTTGATGTAGAACTGGATCTTTGGAAAGCTTGATGGCACTTTGATTGTCACACCAAAGTGGAGTAGGTTGTTGCTGCTCGAATCCAAACTCTGAAAGGATCTGTCGAAGCCATAAAGATTCCTGACTGGCATTAACTGCTGCTTGATATTCTGCCTCTGCTGAAGAAAGAGCAAGAGCTTGTTGTTTCTTACAAGCCCAAGTAATAGGTCCAGATCCCAGACTGAAAACATAACCTGCAGTAGACTTTCGATCATCAGGATCGCCGACCCAATCTGAATCAGTGAAATCAACCAACAAAGGTTCCCCCCTTGTACTGTAATGAATCCCAAACTGAACTGTACCTCGAATATATCGAAGTATTCTTTTAGCTGCTTTCCAGTGACTTTCATGAGGTGTCTGCATATAACGGGCAACACGACCAACGGCAAAGAAAAGGTCAGGACGGGAATGAGTCAAGTATAAGAGACTACCAACAAGCTGACGATACAAGGTGGCATCGACTTTAGGTGAAGTACAAGTGGCAGAAAGTTTGACTCCAGACTGGAAGGGAGAAGGGGCTGGTGTACAATCTTCCATGTGAAAGCGACGAAGAAGGTCACAAGCATACTTAGACTGAGAAAGAAAGATTCCTTCTTTGGTTTGCAGGACTTGGAGACCAAGAAAATAATGCAAATGTCCTAAGTCTAACATTTCAAAATTTTGTTTAAGACTGGATTTCACATGGGTTATAAGCTTAGGGTCACTACCAGTAAGAATAATGTCATCAACATATAGAACAAGTATGCTGAGATGGTTTCCTACTTTCTTGGTATAGACATTGGGGTCAGAATGGCATCTAGAAAAACTAGTGTCAAGGAGAAAGTTATCCATTTTGGCATACCAAGCTCTAGGAGCTTGCTTAAGGCCATATAAGGATTTCTTAAGGCGGCATACAAGGCTAGAGTTATTCTGAACATAGCCAAGAGGTTGTTCCATGTAAATTTCCTCCTGTAAATCACCATGTAAGAAGGCAGACTTGACATCCATTTGATGGACTTCCCAGTTGTGTAAGGCTGCAAGGGAAAGAATAAGGCGGATGGAGTTCATTTTTGCGACGGGAGCAAAGGTTTCATTGTAGTCAATCCCTTCAACTTGGGAAAAAACTTTGGCAACTAACCTTGCCTTAAGTCTTTCAACACTTCCATCTGATGCATACTTAGTTCCGTAGACCCATTTATCTGACAATTTTTCTTTCTTTTGGAAGAGGTACAAGATCCCAAGTATCGTTCGCCATTAAGGAACGATATTCTTCATCCATGGCTGCATCCCAATTTGGATTCCTTGAAGCTTCTGCAAAAGTTTCTGGATCATGATTCTCATAAACTTGAGCCAAAAGAGAAGAGGCTCACTGAAATTGAGAACGTGTTCGACTTTGATCTCTAGGATCACCGGCAAGATCACCAGCTGCTTCACATGTTGAACGGACCCATCGAGGAAGCACTTGTGCTGGTGCAACTGGAGGAACATGAGCAGGCGGAGGTGGATTTTCATCCTCACTGTCATCATCAGAAACTGGAGTTGGAAACCTGTCAAGGAAGTTGGAAGAAGAAGAAGAAGGCACAAACGCCGAATCAGGCTTGCAGGCCAAAGATGGCACAATCGTCGAGTTAGGCTCGCAGGCCAAGCGATTTTCATCAAATTTAACATCTCTTCTAATGATTATATCATGAGAATGTGGTTGAAGAAGTCTATAACCTTTTACATCTTCAGAATATCCAACAAATATGCACTTTTCACTTTTAGGCTGCAATGCTTTCCGTTTTTCATCCGGAATGTGATCCCATGCTTCACTACCAAACACACGGAAGTGACTTACATCAGGTTTAGTTTTACTCCATGCTTCTTCCGGTGTTATACCTTGTAATGCTTTAGTGGGGGTGCGATTAACTATGTAATTTGCACAATTAATGGCTTCAACCCAAAATTGAAGACTTAGTCCCTTAGATTGGATCATACAATTAGCCATTTCTTTTAAAGTGCGGTTCTTCCGCTCAGCTACACCATTTTGTTGTGGTGTATATGGAACAGTGTGATGTTGTTGGATGCCTTGTTCAGTGCAGAAAGTAGTGAACTTTTTGTAAACATATTCTCCTCCATTGTCAGATCTTAACTTAATAATTTGATGACCAGATTGTTTTTCAACAAGGGCCTTGTAGGCCAAGAACATGTTAAATACTTCGCTCTTAAGTCTTAGGAAATAAACCCAAGTGCGTCTGGTGTAATCATTAATGAAGGTTATGAAATATTTGAAACCAGAAAAGGAAGCAGATGGAAGAGGACCACACAAGTCACTATGCACAAGCTCCAAGGGAACCGAGGCGTGCCAAGAGGCACGTTTGTCAAAACTGTCCCAATGATGTTTTTCGAGTACACAACTAGAAAAAACACCATCCCTGCAAGATACCATTGAAAGACCTGTCATCATATTGTCTTTACATAGTTGTTGCAATGAGTGATAATTTAAGTGACCAAATCGCTCATGCCAAAGTTTGCTCAAGTTATCACTATGAGCAACAAAAATTGAAGGGAAAGGTGATGACCCAAAGTTGTTAAACTTGTACAACCTGGTAATATCATCAACAATTCCGGTAGCTAGGACCTGTTGAGGATCTTTAAAATCCTTGATTACAACTTGGTGAGGTGTAAAGGTCATAGTTTTACCTTCACCAGAATGAGTGATCTGATAGACTGATAAAAAATTGCAGGAAATTCTTGGAACACATAGTACATCATTAAAATGACCATTATCTACTGGAACTGTTCCAGCTCCTACAACACTTAGAGATCTATCATCACCAAGAAATATTTGTTTGGTGTTACATTCATGCATAGTAGAAAATATGGCTTGATCCTTAGCCATATGATAAGATGCTCTAGAATCAATGAGCCATTCATTTGAAGTAGAAGAAGAAGATGCATTATAAGAATAACCAGAAGCACAAAGTGCATGTCCATGAGAGACAGATTCTGAAGGCGAATCTAGGCTAATGTGGTGCTTCTTCATTGCTGCTTCCAAGGCTGCCATCTTCTTGAAACACTTAGATTCATCATGATTATCTTTCCCGCAATAGTTGCAATGACGCTCAGTCTTCTTGCCTTTTGGATTGGATCCTTTGTCATTTTTTAAAGAAGGAGCTGACTGAGAGGGTTTGGAAACCTTGTTTGACTTATTATTGTGAAAATTTTGTTTCTTGGGAGGCTTGGACTTTTCTTTCTGTTGGGACAATAAGGCTTTCCCAGATGTATTTGCATTGTTGATTATTCCAAGTTGAATGAGTTTATCTTGTTCTCTAATCAAGGAATCACAAAAGGATTCAAGACTAGGCTCTTGATAGCTAGCTGCATTTAAGGATTCTTTCATGGAGTAAAATGTAGATACAAAAACAGAATATGCAGGTCCAAGTTTGGAAAGAATATGATAAATGCATTGTTTGTCTTCCCTCTTAATCTTACATTCTGCACATAAGAGTTTAAGAGTTTTGTACTTAGATAAATAATCTTGAATGCATGAAAAGTCACTTGGATTTAAAGAAATCAACTCATTTTCGAGTTGGTGACCTCGAATTTCATTGTGTTTACCAAACACAGATTCCAACTTGTCCCAAGCAGCATCAGGTTCATCAATTCCAGATATGTGGAATCGCAAATCAGTAGAGATTGACATCCCAATCAATCCACGAGCTTCGTCACATCTATTTGCCCATTTTATTTTCTTATCATCATCAGTGGGTTCGGTTTCTTTCCCTGAGGTAATTCTGAAAAGTCCCCTATTTCGTAGAACATCCTCCATACGAGATTTCCATGAGAAATAGTTGGAACTGTTAAGTAGAATATCACAAGGGGCAGCCATATTTGTAAATTAATGGCTGTAAAAGCAGAAACCAATAGTCTGGATGCGAAGAGCTCGAAAAAATAGGTGGTTTAAAAAAACGGCACTGAAAACTGACTCTGTATGATGAAGTTATGCTTGAACAAAGAAACTATTGAAGATGTCCCCAATAGTGACGTGGCAGCTAGAGAATGTCCAGCAAAAAAAAGAACCCCCCTCTTCCCAAAATGAACCTTTTGACAATCACTTTACAAGAAAGTAGAAAGTTGCTTTAAGTGAAACACTTTTGTAAAATAAGTGATTTTACTTTTACAATGATATTACTTTTAAATAGTGCAACAATAAAAAAAACTTAAGTGACTCACTTGTATTTTTAATTTTTATTATTTAAGTGAGATGCACTTTTACAATGAAGTAACTTGAAAATAGAAATTGCATGCACTTTTTCTTTTAAAAGTAACTTCCTAAGACTTGAACTCAAGACCTATTAAGAAATAAAACAACTTTGAACCAAGTGAGCTAGATTAAAAGGTATGTAAAATATGGGAATGAGGAAGGGGGCTTTTTTTTTTACTTTTCTTGCTCGGTTTGCGTGCTTGCCCTTTTTCCTGCAAAACACACCACAAATCGAAACAAAAAAAACTTTTCCACACTTGTGGAGTTAGATCTCGTTAGATTGCCCGGAAAGTCTACGTTTTCTCTCTGTTTATGATTTGCTGAGATCGCGCAAGGTGCACAGCAAAGAGCATACGCAGCCGAGAAAAACCCTTTCCCTTTCTGTTTCTGATTTGCCGAGATCGCTCAAGGTGCACGGCAAAGAGCATACGCAGATGAGAAAGCAACAATCCGAACAAAAAAAAATCTAACAGTAAAAAAATGATAAAATTTGAGATTTTTTTTCTTTTTGAAAACAAAAAACAAAAAATGCATCACTGTAACATTATACCTTCAGATCTGATGAAATACACGTTTCTGGAGCAACCGGGAACCGTTTTCGATCAAACGAAAACTATTTCCCAATGGAAATGACGCTCTGGACGCAATGGAACACCTCCCACAGCCCAAAAATGCACAAAAATACCTGAACCAGAAACCCTTTTGAGTTTCGGCAACAACAGTTCAAGATCTAGATCATAACCAGAAGGGGCTCTTCATAAAAGTTCTGATACCATGTTCGGGTACACAGGGTACTACCAAAGGACCGAACACCAAGAGCAACCACTTCAAACAAACAGATCACAGATCAACACACCGATGTTTTGACGTGGTTTAAACCCTCTTGAGGGAAACACTCCACAGCCCCAACCAAATAGCTTCTACGGGACAATTTATTATGCAAAGAAAGAAAGTTACAAATGAGCTTCTCATAATCGATCAACTAAACAATGACCCTCCATGCTCTTTAAATAGAGATCATGGACCAATCGGGTGTTAAGCCACAGATCAAGGTTAGGTTTGATCTAAGAGAACTTGAGCCGTCGGATCACTCTATGTCGGGAACATATCGTGACCGTCGGATTAAGTATTTACAAATGCATACTAATGCATACTAATGCATACTAAAAAAACACACTATCCCTAACGGATATATTACACAAGTTGATCTTAACTAACTCCTAAGTGTCTAAATATCTTAACAATGTACACGTGGTGCACATGACCTACAACTACCCCACTTGATGTGCCCAAAAGTCTTCATCATTGCGACATTTGAAGCTCAATCATAAAATGATGGTGATCAATAAGGATCATTGCAATGCTAAAATATACATTGTTTTTCCATGTTTATATTCATATCTTGTTTTTAGTATTTTATTGTTAGATGCATATTATATGTCCATATCCATAAATTTAAACCAGGGTGCCGAAAGGAAGAAAATTCACATGGCTATGTATTCATCCTTACTTTTTATCATATTTAGAGTCCATACTTACTTACCACTTATATAGTACTTTATGTTTGTTGTTTCTACCAACGATGAAGTCATAGGCATGTGAGTTGCATAACAGGCCCTGACACTTGGTTTAAATGTATGGATATCGACATACTTAATTGAAAATGTATTTGTACATTGAATGAATCATAGTGATATAGAACCTACATTTGCAATAATTATATGGAAACACATAAATGTTTTTATACCTTTTTAATAAATAAATAATAAGCCTCTATGTGCATCTACACAATTTTTATAATATAATCTTATGGACCATATAGTTTATAAAGTTAGATAGTGAAATATTGTCAAGTGTGTTATTTCTATTTCTATACACCTAATTGCTTAAAATTCAATTTAATATTATATTTAATAATAATCAAATTTGATGAGTGACTTTAAACATATAATAATTAGACATGAAAAACTATATGTGTTAATTTTTATATTTTTGTTGGACTTTGTCAAGATAGTAAAAAACCCAATTAAATAGGCCATACTCACTATGTTATTTGTTCTCCTTATGTCACAGTTTGTCAAAATAGTCGGAAAACAAACTAATATCGTTTTAGTATTTTTTTATTTATAGATCCCATATAAATTCCCTCACATTTGGAATCTCCCTCTTAGGAACCAACATGGCCCTGCACTGAAGACTAGGTATACCAACTACGGTTGATATGAAATTTTTTGTTTTGGAGCCATCACTTTGATTTGAACTCATGGAAATCCTTACCATAGATGATTTCCATGTGAGTCATGGAATAGAAGAGCTAAGACATTGTTGACCCCTTCTTCACTCTTGTTCCAACTGGGAGGACATCGTCGTCCATAGGCTCTAAGAGCTATACTGTAAATTATGGGGAAAATTGCATAGATTTTGACAACACAACCTGCAAATAGTTCATCTATTCAGAATTCATCCAAAATAAATTGCGTGGTCAATGTATCATTTCTTTCCATTATGATGATTACACAAGTGCCTCTCAAATCATCATAATACACACCATGGTTCATCTTAACTGGACAAGTAGAAAGAAACCACCATAACATCGACACCACTAGTCATTTAGAGGATCAATACAAAATTGAAACATTGGTGACTTCCTGTTTTTGGAATAACTAAATCCCCCCACAAGTGAACAAAGCTAAGGATTTGATTTCTCTTACAATCTATTGTCCTTGATTTAAAAAAACGATTGACTAAAAAAATTAAGATTAATGAAAATAAAATTCTCATACAAATATATATAGATGTAAAATAAATAGAAAAAACATACAATAACTTCATTACAATTAAATGTGAAATATAATTAAATTTAATTGGTTAACAAAAAAACTAAAATTCATTCATTGGGCTACGAATGAAATTATAGGCAACTAAACCATGCTGATAGAAAATTCATAAGTAGGTAGTGGGGATCTCACAATCCACGGTGAGAACATGGGTGCTTAATATAGTATGAAGTTACCGGTGAATTGTAAGCTCAAGAAAAATAATGAAAGGAAAAGAAAGGGTAGTTCCAACCCACTTAAATAATTGTTGAAGTGCAATCCGATATAGCTCTAGATTTCATGTTTGTTTAGCATGACCAATGGCATGCTTAGGGTATTGTGGCCATGCATGTTTTTCTTTTCCAAGTTGGGGCATAACATGTGATTAGTTAATTTTAACTATCATAATGTTTATAAGTAGTTTCCAATTTGGCATGCAGGAGTGAGAGCCTTATGATGTGTATATGAAGGCACTTTTGTAATAGAACTAAGGCTTTGTCTCTAGAACTCTATGCAGCTCTAGGTTGTGAATGAACATCAATAATATTTATTTGAGTTGAGTGTTGACCTATTCTACATGGGTGTTTGTCATGTCCTAGTGTTAGCTCAAGTTATACCACTTTGGGGATGAGGCATATATTAATTTTTCATATTACAAAAATCCACAACTTACTAATTCTTGGGTAGTAATAGGGAGGGCATATTATTTCATGATTAAAGGGTAATCATGTTGGTATTTGCTCATTCAATCTCCCATCTTGTCAACCTACTTTCTCATGCTTCTTTATTCACCCTCCTATCTAATTTCTATAAATTACTTGAGTCCATGACCCATAAGATAATGATGCATAGTTTATTTCTCAAATTTATAAGGGAACTACAATATCTAAGGTGGCATATTTTTGGTGGTTACAAAAAGAACATCAAGGGGCAATAATAGACACACACTTGACTATAATATTGACAAGATCCATTTAGGATTTCATAAAGGAAATGCGAATTGAAAAGTGTATAGGAAATAGTTATTTCTTGGATCACTCTTGTCCTCATGGCTTTTCCGTGTAGGAAAAATTTGTTTCATAGCCCGATATATATTTGATCTTAAACTTTTTTGTATCTCGTGATTTTTATGCTTATGGGTCAACATGCCAAACAAAAACTTCTGGTGACTTTGCAATCCATGTTACTACTTTTACTCGTGAAACTAATTCTTAAACAGGCTCGGCCACCTATGCTTATTTTTATGGGTCAAATGTTGGAAGCTTTGGGTCACCCACAATGGGATCAATTGTATGGGAAATGGGTCTGAGGAAATGAGGTTAGGTGACTGGTTAAAATGCTACCGATGTTGTTTGTTATAGATTTTGGGTTCAAATTATTGTTGCTATATCTACCTTGTATTTCCCCTTCTACCTTAAGTATCTCTGTTGGTTATACCTTGATTACCTATATCGGGTCTCCTAAAACTTTAGCTAGTTCTGTATCATATGATAGTTCATTAGCTTTGTTTTTAGTATGGTACTAGAATGGGATTAGAATTGAATATCACTTCCCTGGAGCTGATGTTAGTATATGTGAATCCATTTAGAAGGATTTATTGTTTAGTGGCTTGACAAGCTCCTTTCAAGGTCAAATTTGGTGGAATTGGTGGTAAAAACAGTGAGCTCGTGTTTTAAGTATTGTACTAGATTGGAATTAGAATTGAATATAAATTCCTTGGAGATGTTAGTATATGTAATCCATTTAGAAGGTTCTATTGTTTAATGGCTTGACAAGCTCCTTTCAAGGTCAATTTTTTTGGAATTGGTGGTAAAATCAATGAGTCCATATTGCAGGTTTTATCTAGTGGTGCTATCAAGAAAGCAAAATGCACATACTATGTTAATGGATCATAAGAATTTAACACCCTCCATTTTGTATCTACCCTTCCAATTTAATAAATTCTTAACTGGAAAAAAAATTGTAGGCAAGGAAATTATATGTGTTCCATTACTAATGTTGCAATCTATATTCTATCAATAATTAGGCCATGAAAAGGTATTCATAATATTCTACAAGAAAATGGTGTGACTAATTTCTCAACTCACTAGTCAAAGCTCTATATGTGCCTTAGGTTTTGGTGATCTACTCAACTCTTAACCAACAAAAATGTTTGGTTGTATACTTTTAAGGGCTATCTTGCACAACCTAATAAATTAAAGGCTGATTTAGTAGTCACCTCTATTAAGATAAAGTCTATTAGATTTTGACAAAATTGAAAAAATAAAACAATCTGCAATCTCTTAAATGAATGATATTCTAGAGAACAACTTACTCTAAGATCTCTACGATCTATGTCACATTATTATCCATTGCCAAATGTCAAAGGTATTGTCTCGATTATTTATTAATTCACCTCGAACTAGATCCTTTTTTTTAATAACTTGGACTTCCAATAATCAAAATGGTGATAAATATTATACTCTGGAGAATGCTTCCTTTAATGCTATGTAAATATTATCATTAGCACTATGGCTAAGAACTATATACATGACCATATTTGGCCTTTTTATGTAGCTTCTCAACACAATGCAAAAATAGTATAGTAGGAGAGAGACCATTTTCATATGTTCAATCAATGTTGAAATTTGATGGTTACCATTTCTTGTCAAATACAAAATTCAAAACGGCCAAATATTTTCACTTCCATTTAATTTATGTTCAAACAAATTTAAATAATGTTGAACATAAAACATTGAAAATAAATGGGTATTTACCTCTAAGCTACCAAAAACTAAAGCTTAGAAAGAGATGCACTAACCCTAGATGTTGATTTTTTTTTTCAAGATGATTCTTGGGCTCTCAATATTCTAATTTCTTTTTCCTACCCACTTAGTGTATTGAAAATTAAGTAAAATTACTTTATTGGAGCAAATTACCAAGGTTCACTTTCCCCTTTACGATGTGGAGTTGGATGAGTCTTATACTCAAGTGATAATAACTTTTTTAGATTGAAGGCTGGGCTAGGATGGGGGACAAATAATTTGGCTAAGTTATTTGCTTTAAAATCATTACTTATGATTGCTATAGGGATATCATTTTGGTTTTGCTATCTTGTTCATAACGATGGATAACAATAATTTAAAAAATGGGTTTCTCAATACTACGTAATAGTTTTGTTAGATTGATGATTTAATATGATTTAATGAAATTTGGCATGCATATTCTAATGTTAATGGGATTGATTAACTTGCCTTTTTTAATTCTTTATAATTTTTTAAACCTAAAAGGCAGGGACTAAGTTGCACGCAGCTCTTGTTATATATTTAAAAGAAGTGCATTCCATATTTTTATTTGCCATGTCTATTTTCATTTTTCTCATCCATGCCTTTTTATTTCACTTTCCTTTCTACACTTTTGATGAACATTGGGGTATATTCCCTATGTCCTAATTATATATTTAAAAGAAGTGCATTGCATATTTTTATTTGTCATGTCTATTTTCATTTTTCTCATAATAATTTTTTATTCCACTTTCCTTTCTACACTTTTGATGAACATTTGGGTAAGCTCACCTAGTTGAAGAAGCAATACCAATGGAAAAGGTAGGTACAAAGCTAGGTGTTCCATACCCCATAGAGGCAAAGCTAGTAGTAGCAACTTCTCCACCACCTTATATAACACCGACACTAGCATGGGTAGGAGTCAAGGTAGAGGTAGCTTTTTTGCTTTTTTTCTACAATTTTGATGGACATTTGGGTAAGCATATGGGCAAGAGTTAAGTTGTTCAAATTGGAGTTTTTTATTTTTATATTTTGTTTAGATTTAAAGAAATTAATAATTATTTGGGTGAGACTCAGGTTCAAATTCATTTAGCAGCCGCTATAAATTGTAAGCTAATTGCCAACAGTCCATAAGCCAACACCTAACATGGAACTCATGACTCAAGCTAGGGCCAAGGCATCCCAAGACATACATGAGAGACAACTCTCTAAATAGTCATAATCGTAATAGTTAGTGTTTGGTCTTGAGGATGGCAATATGGTGGGATTTGATCCACTTATGTGTGTGTAGGGGCTTTCAATCTCCTTATCAACCATTGTCATATTTTTTCATTAGGATCATCAAATTCACATCCATTATCCTTATTCTTAGATTTTATTTCTTAACTCTTAATTAATTAAACATATTTAGTAGAGTTAAACTTTATAGTTAATATTTTGTAATGCAATGGTCTAAACGCATCATAAATGACATTTTTTTGTCTCTTAGAATAAATGGAGAAACAACTGATATTTTAGTCCAACATTTGGTAGGAATCCTTTTGCATTGATAAAATCTCAAGTATCATATGTTAACATTGCACATTCATATTGTAATAGGAATATTTGAGGGTGTTGAATACATTTTTTATTAAAAACATCAATATCACAATCCAAAATTGCAATTTAAACAAAAATTATCTAATCAAATTTCAATGATAACAAATTGAAGATAAAACAAAACCATAAAATATTTAACATTCTTCTTTAATCACGATATCCATTGTATTTTTTGGGTATTATCCAGGGGCAAGCCCCTGGGCACTTTCCCTCGTTTTGGGGATGGTACCCAGGGTAAACCCTAGATTCTTCAGGGCACAAGGCTAGTCAACAATATGGCTCAAATATGTTACTACAATATTCTCATTATTAGCTCAACATGCCACTTAAGGAACTAGAATCTGGGTGGGGAGGATAACACTCCATCCCACAACCATTCAACCTAGACCAAATTGACATATATCCATTGTATACATTAGACACAACCAATATTTTTCAAAAACCTTAATAATAAACATAAAACATAACATATATTATTTTTCTTCTGAGATATATAATCACTCTATCCCATTCAATTCAATATTTACTAAATCCAAAATTGGATAATTGTATATACCTTTGATGCATTTTATTGATTTCTCATAAAACATAATATTATTTATTTCACTCATATAACATAAGATGTGGCTTATGTTTTTTAGATATTTTTAAGGTTACCTTACTCATTGATTGTATTTTACACTCATAACATCATATCATTTCTCTGTCTCTAGGAGTTAGATTTCTAGACAATCAAGACAACTTACGAACATGATAAGCATCAGACTTAACATAATCATGTAAAAGATATATTGGTTATTACAATGAAGTCATTTGATACAATGAGGTTGATCCACTTTTATGTCACCCACGAGGTAGTTATTCTACTGTTACAACTTTATTATCTAATTATCATTTAATTAACAACACTACTTAAGCCTTATACTCTAACAACCCCTCTTAAGCTTACAATACAATAAAAACATCAATGGAAATACTCTTCAATTTTTTCTCTTTATCAAATAATTTTTGGACCAATAACACTCCTTCAAATTGTTTTTTATTCCTTCGAAAGGTATAGCCTCGCAACTATGATCCAAATTTCCTAGCATCACTAGACATCATTGATCTTCCATATCTATAAGCATCTCAAATTATTAAACAACTACCTATCATACAGTACTACATTCCTCTCGGTCCAGAAAGTGTGGGCCTCTCAAATCATGAAAGCATCATTTTTTTTGTCCAACATTTTGATCATGCACAGGGATAAAAGCTTCTCTACTACATAAAAAAATGATACAAGGTTGAACATCGAATATCCATATGGAAATATATCCTCTACTAAGTCACTGAGGTACCCAACCAGGGCACTTTCCTAGTTCTCAAGGATAATATTTTGAATATAAGGTTTAACCACATCAATGTTACATCTACTGAAAGCAAATACTAGAAATAACAATGAAAAAATAAATCGTTACTTTGATTTGAAAGATGTCAACTCTGAATATAATAATATATTCTTCTTCCTTCTGGTAATTGGGGGATTAAAAAATTGGGGCAAGCCCCTATGCACTTTCCCTCGTTTTGGGGATGGTACCCAGGGTAAACCCTAGATTCTTCAGGGCACAAGGCTAGTCAACAATATGCCCTGGGCACTTTCCCTCGTTTTGGGGATGGTACCCAGGGTAAACCCTAGACTCTTCAAGGCACAAGGCTAGTAAAAAATATGGCTCAAATATGTTACAACAATATTCTCATTATTAGCTCAACATGCCACTTAAGGAAATATAATATGGGTGGGGAGGATAACACTCCATCCCACAACCACTTGGCCTAGACCCAATTGACATATATCCATTGTATACATTAGACACAACCAATATTTTTCAAAAACCTTAATAATAAACATAAAACACAACATATATTATTTTTCTTCTGAGATATATAATCACTCTATCCCATTCAATTCAGTATTTACTAAATGCAAAATTGGATAATTGTATATACATTTGATGCATTTTATTGGATTCTCATAAAACATAATATTATTTATTTCATTCATATAACATAAGATGTGGCTTATGTTTTTTTAGATATTTTTAAAGTTACCTTACTCGTTGATTGTATTTTACACTCATAACATCATATCATTTCTCTGTCTCTAGGAGTTGGATTTCTAGACAATCAAGACAACTTATGAACATGATAAGCATAAGACTTAACATAATCATGTAAAAGATATATTGGTTATTACAATGAAGTCATTTGATACAATGGGGTTGATCCACTTTTATGTCACCCGCGAGGTAGTTATTCTACTATTACAACTTTATTATCTAATTATCATTTAATTAACAACACTACTTAAGCCTTATACCGTAACAACCCCTCTTAAGCTTACAGTACAATAAAAAACATCAATGGAAATACTCTTCAAATTTTTCTCTTTAACAAATAATTTTTGGACCAATAACACTCCTCCAAGTTGTTTTTTATTCCTTCGAAAGGTATAGCCTCGTACCTATGATCCAAATTTCTTAGCATCACTAGACATCATTGATCTTCCATATCTATAAGCATCTCAAATTATTAAACAACTACCTATCATACACTACATTCCTCTCGGTCCATAAAGTGTGGGCCTCTCAAATCATGAAAGCATCATTTTTTTTTTGTCCAACATTTTGATCATGCACATGGGTAAAGGCTTCTCTACTACACAAAAAAATGATACAAGATTGAACATCGAATATCCATATGGAAATATCTCCTCTACTAAGTCATTGAGGTACCCAATGAGGGCACTTTCCTAGTTCTCAAGGAGAATATTTTGAATATAAGGTTTAACCACGTCAATGTTACGTCTACTGAAAGCAAATACTAGAAATAACAATGAAAAAATAAATCGTTACTTTGATTTGAAAGATGCCAACTCTGAATATAATAATATCTTCTTCTTCTTTTTGGTAACTGGGGGAATCAACAATTGGGTTCGGGCTCATACTCATATGACACAATGTCGATTCCGGTCTGTTACCACTATACCCCTAATCTTATCCATGTGTGGCACACAAGCCTAGTCATGGTTTGAACTCATGATGTCACAGGGAGTGCCTACATAATGCACCCTATTTCCAACTGGTCTACACCCCAGGGGCCTCTGAATATAATAATATCACTTGTACTACACACTTTGATTTTACCATGAGATCTATTGAAAATGAGCATGGAAAGCTTGATTTTTTCTCACACATAAATTAATTTTTTTTGGTGGCTTCTTGAGTCCCTCTTCTGGTGGAAATTAAGTAGCTCTTCACAAATTACAAGCAATGGGTGAGTCTTCAACTCTACGACTTCAACCTTTCAAGTTTATTTTTTATTGATAAATGGTGGTTGTCTTTTCTATGAATGGTTGCAAGTTTGATGCAATTCATTTAGAGTTTATTGCCATTTCAATATGGTAGAAAATCAATGATAGTAGTGGTCAGCGACTCTCCACATACAACAACGACTCCCTTTAAATGGAGGCTCTTTGAATCTTTGAACGACTACTACACTCGACTATTATGAGATTGTGGCTCCTCTTCAAGCCGTGCAACTACACCCACATAACAATGCACTCCTTCACATAATCATGGCGGTGGCTTGATTCAAATCGACATCTACAGAAGAGTGGCGACTCTTTATCAAATGATTTGACAGCTCCTTCCTCTCTCTTTGTATATGAATGGTGGCATGCACTCCACATAATCATGGCGGTGGCTTGATTCAAATCGACATCTACAGAAGAGTGGCGACTCTTTATCAAATGATTTGACAGCTCCTCAGAGTCTTGCGTCCTCTCTCTTTGTATATGAATGGTGGCTTTGAGTAGTGGTTGATTCAAACTTGAATAATGGACCTTGGATTTCTCTCTTTGTACTAACATGGCTATCGTTACAATTTGACAATAGTTCGATATCCTTTGATAACAACAACTAACATAAATGATGTATATTGTTAAACAAGATTCAAGATCTTCCAAACTCTGATACCAAGTTAGTTTTCTAAACAATCAAGACAACTTGCAAATATGATAAGCATCGGATTTAACGATTCATGTAAAATATATATCATTTATTAAAATAAAGTCATTGATACAATAAAGTTAACTCCCTTTTATACATGGACAAGGTAATTCTTCTACCATTACATCGTCACAACTTTATTATCTAATTATCATTCAATTAACAACATTACTTAATCCTTATACTCTAACACTAAATCCTTTTTATAATACAAATTATATTAAATTTTGCGTTGGCAATACATACACTTTTACAACATACAATTTTATGGATATTGAGTGTGACCTACATACCATGGAGTAAGGTCGATTCAAGGTGACTAGGTACCAATTTGAAAGGGTTGCTTAAAATATTTCACGTGAAGTGAAATCGTAGTGGCATGAGGACAAGGTAGAGTATCATTGAGCTAATGGACCGATAACATATAGAAACTCGTAAAATTTCCAATCAATTTTAAAATTGTTTGAAAAACAAATCTATACTTAAAATATTTGATTAATTATAAAAAAAATAAAAATAAGTATAATTTTATTTCATATTGTTAAATAATTAAATTCTTAAAGTTGAAACATTGAGAAATAATTTTTTTTATTGTTAAACTATTAAAATTAAAAAAGTTTAAAAACCAATGTAATGTTTCCATTTTGATCTTATGGCATTAAAATCATAAATAATGTAATATTGTTATAAAATTGTGGTGAGGAGTTTAAGGCCAAGGCCCCGCCATCGATTTATTGATGCATATGGTTTACGTGCTAGCCATGTACAATGGAATTGCAAATATCATGTAAATATGCATTTTAATAAAATACCTACAACTAGCTATGCAATGCAACAAGAGATGGGGGCATGATTTTACAAGGAATTGGGAGGGAAACATTCAAACCCTTGAACCCATCAAGTCAAGCCAAGTGTCAATGAGAGAACCCATAAAACCCTCAACTACCCATGTTGACTTTTGTACCCAATCATTCATTTCTCCCAAAAGTTGGTTGAGGTAGTTAATGCCTTGGGAATGGAGAGGTATGGCTGTCCAAATTTGAGTATGGGCAAGCCACCCTTCATGGAAAAACATTTTTTGCTCCTTGAGCAAGGAAATAGCCATGATTTGCTCCCCAATCCATTACCCATCAACCAGTTTTTCTCCCTCACGAGTTTGGAGCCACCTGGGCGTTTTTTAGTCATGTTTTCCTGTGTTTTCCTTCATTCTCAGTTGGGAGAAGGGCGTTTTTGTGTTGTATACCAGTGGGGAAGAAGGGGGAATCGAATTGGGGTTCCATAGAGACCATTTTGGTTGTTGAATGCTGAGATATTTGGGGAAGAAATCGTTTTCCTCCCTGTGCTTGTTTTTCCCCATCCCACAATCCGTTTTTAGCCGGAAACGAATGGGGAAAACCCATGGTCATCTTGTTTGTAAATCCCATTATTAAAAATGAGTATCCATTCCCAATGATTGTGCTGGCTTTGTGAGGAAATAGTATGTTGGGGTGTGGGTTATGGGTATCTATTGCTTTGGCTGTGCATGAACTTGAATGTCCCCTTTTCCTTGTAAGAATCATGCCCAGCTTGGGGGTGGTCTCTGAGTGCTGAAATAATACAGGCTAGGCAGAGACCTACGGTTGGATGGAACATTGCAACGACATAGCTAGTTGTTTGGGACAATTGCACAACGAAAATAAGTGTTTTTCTATCTATGTATTTACTTCTGCAATGTTTAAATTGATGACTGTTTTTGATATGCTGTGTGCATTTGATATGTGTGTGGATGAGTTTTAATTTCGTTGTGCATATTTGCTTAATTTGCATCTACACACTTTTGAATTTATGTGTATGAATCTAATGAATGGGCTGAGTTTTATGAAAGCCCCAGAAAATGGTATCATGTTCCCTTCCAGGAATTGGGTCTGCGGGAGGGGACGTTACAACCAAATAAATTATATAATTATTTTATGAATTTTATTTTTATTTAAATTTGAAAATAATATTAATTATTTTATCATCTTTATTGCATTGAGAGTAGTGAGATGTTTCACAGCCCAGTTTGGGGGGGATGTTGTCATGTTACGGTTTTTTTTGTAAATAAGTAAACTTTATATTAACAGGATATACAAAAAATTATAGTCACAGTCATGGTTCTTCAGCCTTTCTGGCATACAGTCTAAAACAACACTTAAGCAGTTTGAACATTTAACATAGCACCATCCCTAGGGCCCCTCCCCCGAAGGAGAAAACAGGACAGACATCCAACCAACTACTTCCACAAATCCTGAGAGCATAAACAAAACAAAACATAGCCTATAGGCTTATCGTGGTTATTCGCCGCTAAACCAGTGGCTCAATAATAAACCCCCTGGACCGTATAAAGCATGACCCCACCCAGGTGACATTACAAGGTACCAAACACATTAAGTAGAGACCTACCAGAGCCCGAGTGTTACGGTAGCTGGTTCTTAACAGATGGAGGATTTTCATCCTCGCCTTCTGCTCCACCTTCATTCCCGTCGTCCTGCAAGTCCACCGCGAGGCTAGAAGCAAAAATCCCCATCTTCGGAAGATACGGGACACCCAATTCTTTCCCAATTGCATCTATTTTCATGGGAAAGAGACGTGTATCAACATACAATTCCTTCAAGAAGACCAAAGGGATGTCATCCCCACCCAGCTTCTCCTCGCGTTCCAAAAGCACTCGGCTAAGAAGTCCTTTGATAACCTAGTGAAGCGTGATTGTTTTCTCGTACAGGCCCTGGCGAGCCCTTGACAAGCCCGGGTCCTATATCCAACTCTCCAACACCTCCTCGTCAAGCGTTGGTGAGTTCTCTAGGACCTCACACCAGACCCCATTCTCCAACATTTCCAAAACTGCTATGATGGACAGAGGAATTGACGCGCGGTAGTGCCATGCTACCTATGCTGCCCATGTTTGCTCACGATTCGCCCGTCGTTTCTTCTTGTTCTTCGGTCTCCCCGACATCCCCATAGGATCCATAATGGCAGCAACGAATACACAAAGAAACCCATCACCCAACACTCTGCCACCTTCCTTCTTGTTGTCGCACAAAATCATCGCTCTAGTCTCAGGGCCAATTGAGTCCCCTCTTCGGCCGTTAAAAACAGACTTGCACCAACTCAAGGTAATGACAGAAACACGAGAGGAAATTACCATTAATGGAGACAAGACCTTCCTATTCCGCCCCTCAAATCCGGTGCATATCCCACATGTTTCCATTATTGCATCCAACTATGGCCACTTGATCCCTGTACCGCCTTCGTCTGCCATCATCACCCTCTGCCACCTAATCGTACTGCTCACTACATAGGATATCACCCTCACACTCAAACACGCCAGATAACCGACCCATCCACCTTCCCTCATTAAACCGCACTTGTGACATGCGTCAAGTCTGACTTGCATGTGACCGGGGTGCCACGTCTTGCCTTCGCCTAATATCACTCGCTTCCAGGGGATGTTGTCACATTACGTTACGTAACATAGAGTTTCCTTAAAAATTGATGTTGGCTCATAACTTATCAAAAATAAAAAAAAATAATTAAAAAATTCACGTCGACTCATAAAATAAAAAATTTAAAACCAACATAGATCAATCATAAACTCAGATTGGATCCAATTTCTTGAAGGTGTAATTTATTTTATTATCTTAAAATTTTTACACATCAAGAAAAAATTTACACTTCAAGAAATTGAATCCCTCTCGATGCTTAATAGATCCAAGTTTAAGATAGATCTATGATAATATTTTGTTTTGTTTGCTCAAATCTCCTTGACTTGCAGGAGTGGCCTATGGTCTAAGAAGCCACGACCCAAGGGCATCTAAGCCGTCAAAATCACTCGGGGATCGTATCCGGCATGGACCGCACTAACCTCAACTTGACTGGGTTTTTGGGTGTCGCCTCCCAACTAAGTCACCCCTAAGGGGAATTGAACTCGAGTCACCTTGCTGATGAGACTCACAACTTAACCAAGTCAGTTAGCGAGAATTGACAAATCTATGCTAATATTAATGCAATTTAAAAAGTTATAATAATTTGCCTATGATTTACAAAGAAATATATTATTTGTATCACTACTGGAGAGGATAGATTTACAACCTTTTCAATTTCTAATGGAAATTCTAATAATTTTTTTTCATATAAAAAAAGAGGAATTGTTATTTATTATTTATAAGGTGAATCAAAGTTACAAATTTCTTATTATTATAATGTTGTTTACATCATTATGATTTTAAACAAATATATGATTTGTATCGCTACTTGTGATGATAAATTTATAACCTTTTAAATTTCTAATGGAAATTATAATAAAAATCATAGGAAAATGGCGTGGGAAAGTTATAGTTAATATATATATTTTTAAATGTTTATAAATTTAAGATCCACACACTAATTAAAAATTATATATATAAAGAAAGCTTTCCTGGATGTGGGTGGCCACGTGGACGAAGCCCTACATGCGCTTGGTTGCGTGGAGAACGGAGGGGAGAGGAACATGCAGGAGGGGGATGAGAGAAATGACGGCGGCGAGCAGAATTAATGCTGAGCAATGGAAGCACTAGGAATTTAAGGCAGGATAAGGAACATGGGAAAGCATGTATTAATGAACCGGGAGGATATTAAGGCTGAAGGAGAGGACCAGACAAGAGCGTCTCTTCGCATCAATGGCTGGTTGAAAATTGAATACTCCGTAAGCGTGGGAAATGTCCCTGGGGGAGGGATGGAACCAAGGTAAGAAAGGTAGCAGGTGGTGAGCGAAGAAGAGTAAAGTTACATGGATGGAATTCTGCCTCACATTGACCATGCCATCAGAGGAAGCGACGAAACATATAGAGAAGAAAGGTGTGGAGGTGAGGTTGGATCCTTACTGGATTTTGAGGAAGATTCTGGCGAAAATATTGATGGAGAGAGAAAGCTATGGCGACTTGGTTACCCATATTTTTTTCAATCTTATATTAATATTCCATAGAAGTATTACATCATGTTCTTGCATCCATAATTACTTTCTTGGCCTTTTGATACAACCAACATAGATCCATCTTAAACCCGTATCTATCAAACACCAAGGGGGATCCAATTTCTTGAGGTGTATTTCTGTTTTTTTTTAAATTTAAACTCAAGAAATTTGATGCCTCTTGATTGATAGATCTGGGTTTAAGTTTTAAGTTTTTATTTATTGATAGATCCGGGTTTAAGTTTTAAGTTTTTATTTTATAAACGAACATCTATTTTTTAATTATTTTTCATAATATTTTATTTTATGAACTAACATGGATTTTTTTTTAAATACTTTCCTTAATTTTTTATTTTATGAGCTGACATGAATTTTTTTAATTATTTTGTTACAAACGTTATATCACGTTACAACATCTCCTCCATACTGGGCTGTAGAGCACCTCGTTTCACTCGGTGCAACTAGCTAACTAGTCTTAACATAATACATAACAGATCCATAGGGCCCCTCCCCTGAAGGAGAAAACAGGGCTTGCAGACCACTAAATAGATAACATAACCCACATCAAAATAAAATTGACCCTTCAAAACATCGCCATTAAGATTATGCAAATCCAGCGTCCCTGGCACCAAGATACTCCTGACAATAGCCCAAGCCTTGAAGGCTATACATTCTATCAACTGACACATTGACTAACAACCAGACATAACCAGACAAAATTTTATAAACAACCACATACCATTGAAATTCAAACACATAGAGCCTAACCATAATGGCACTTGGAAGTTCGGAGATAAAGAGGCAATCCCAACGTGCACCAAGCCACCTGACGCTTCACTTCTCCTCGTCTGCGCCTCAACATACGTAGTCCCCACCACACCCAACCGTTGAAGGAAGAGAATACCCAGTTCTTTAACTATGGCATCAATCTTCATTTGCAGAATCCTAGTGTCATCATATAACTCTCTCCAAAACACAACCGGAATTTTGTCCCCTCTCTCCTTCTCCTCACGTTCCAACAACAACCGCTCGAGGAGCCCCTTCATGACCCAGTAGAGCGTGACTGTCTTCTCTTATAGCCCCCGATGAGTGCGTGAAGAGCTCGGGTCCTGGATCCATTGTTCTAGCACAACAACCTCCGCTGGCGGTTGAACTTCCTCCACCTTGCACCAAAGCCCCTACTCTGTTAGCTCGATATCAGACTGAATCAAGGGAGGGATGGATGGCCTATATAACAAGGCAGCTTGAGCGGCCCACAACTGCTCCCTGCTATCCCTCTGCTTTCCTTTCTCCTCAAACACTTGGACCTTCCATTTGGACTCCATCCTATTTCCTACCACCCCAGAAAACTTATGCAGACGTTGGATAAAACTACACAGAATCAAACCGCCACCTTTCACATTGCACATTCCCTGCTCCCCACGATGCTTATAAGCAATGCAGGAAGGGCCAAAGGCTATCACGGAAACACTGAGAGAAATTCCCATAATTGAAGACAATAATTCCCCCATGGTCCCGCACAACTTACATCCTCCACACCAGTTTCCATCATTCGCCCTAATTGTTCCCACCTACGACATGTACTACTTCCACCTGTCTCTTCACATAACACCTGCACTCGCCTTGTACCTCTCGCACTTGGGAAAGCTTCCCAATTAAAGCCTCTCCCTAAATTTGAAGGAACACCACCTTCCTACATTAATTCAAGCTATTCCCTACGCGTCGGCCCATGTTCACCACGCGGCGGTTCTTCCATGTCATTCCGACCCACTTCCTCACCCACATCCGGGGAAATAAAAATAAAATATATCATATTTCATATATAAATTTTAATTTTTAATAATATAATAACAAATCATAAGAAAATGGTATGGGAAAAAAATAGGTTATATATATATATATAAAAGTTTAAGATACATACGCCAAATAAAAATAAAATAGTCTATATTTAAATATATAAATTTATTTTTTCAATAATATTTTATAACTATTTAATTTGTGGTTGGTGAATATCTATAAGTCACAAGTTAAGTGCCATGAATTGCATGTTATCCATACTTCAACTACCAGTGATCACATGTAGATTGAGATATTTTTGAGATATATATTTATAATTGTTTATTTTGGATTTGGAACGACTACCGTAAAATAAATCTTAACAATACACTCGTCTAATCTTCCTGTAATCTTGGAAGAGGACCTTTCTTCGTCCACACCAAATTCTAAAATATAAACACCTATTAATGTAATAATACATATTGATGTAATAATACATATTGATGTAATAATACATTGTGTTTATATTTAAAAAAAAAAAATCATTTTGTGGTGAAAGTGATATAATTATTTGACTAAATAGACTTAACCATATGATAAAGTGGTCCTAATTTTATAAGATCAAGATTTATAAGTTAAAGTGGTCCTAATTTTATAAGATCCAGATTAATAAGTTAAAGTTGATGTACCTATTCAATTTGTTGTTTACTTAGATGGAGATTGAATCCTTTCTTATAAAAATATAAAATCAAATTAATAATTTTTTTTAGCAATATGAATATTTAAATTTATGCTTGTTTTTTATGTGAATAATTTTGTTTTATGGTTGATAGAAAAAAGTATATTGTGATATTTTTTTAATGAAAATATAAAATATTATTTATTTTTCTTTAAAATAATTTTTTTTATAACAAATAAAAAAAATAAAACATTTTTTTTTTCTTCTATATTTAAATATTATAATAATAAACTCTATATTATTGTAAATTTTTATTTTTATGTTTTTACAAACACATTATTAATGGTCAAACCCCACTTTGTTCCCTCATCTCATGTCATCCTTCCATTACTTGACTATCAAGCCCCACTTAGTTCACCTTTGTCTTCCATTACTCCTTTAACATCAACACATTTGCATTGTTGTCAATGTCCCATTTTATATCCATTGCCTTTATTATTCCTAATCATGGCATGGTATTAAAGTGGTTGATGCAGGGTTTACTTGTTCTTATTATAGCTTTGACTTTGCATGTATTTTATTTTTAAGGCGATGTAAAAGCTAAACTAAAAAGCCCTTTGATTGTCACTTACAACCACTACACATACATGAGTGTGCATGTAATTTTCTATTGAATATACCCATGTCCTTTTGGCCTCATTAGTGGGTGGATATATTTCCTCAAACTGAAATTTTGAGACAATCACTTATTCGCTTACTCTTCTAGCATAGTGTGTTTAATGACAAATTTTCAGTGACCTTGGTGTTCGGTGCCCAATATCAAGGCTATTTAAATTATTAATATGTTGCAATATGCGGATACAAAAAATATTATGAAATAAATCGAATTAAAATTATTAAAAGAGAGAGAAATAGCCTCAAAGGACATTCACAATTAATTTTCTATCTCCTCCCTCTAATATTATTTATAAACAAGTAATCTTCTCTAATGTTGTTTATAAACAAGTAACCTTGTTTGTTGGGAAGGATATATATATCCATTCATGTTGTCCCAAAGGTTCAATAACTAGAACGACTAGGCCACAAATACATCAACAACTTGAAGGATAAACAATAATGACACACAAACTAATACATTTGTCATCAACTAAAGAACTACATTATCTATGCATAAGAGTGACAATAAAGGTGATACTTGGACATCCACCATGTAGGGCAGGGGAGTGATCCTAATAGATTTGAACTTGGGTCATCCTCATGACAACCATTGCAAGTTACACTCTAGACCATAAGCTGACAGACAAAGAGAAATTTGGGTTACCATCATAAAACAAGGTCATGCTTGCTCATTCGTATCAGGATATCATCCAGGTTAATCCTAGGTACCACAATTATACATTCTAGGAAATACCCCTTATGTGCACAAAAAGATTGACCTCATGAGGGTAGGGGTAAACTCCTCCCACTTTGTCATTGAACAAAATGCTCATGTGCTAATTGATTTGCTACTCATGCCGAAAAACAAGGTCATGCTTTGTTAATCATATTGGGACATCATCTAAGTTAAACCTAGGTCACATGATTATAAATATTGGGGAATACCTCTTATGTGCACAATGAAATTTGAATTTGGATGGATGTTGAAAATCCCCCTTGCTTTCCAATTGAACCAAATGGTCATATGCATCAACAAGCATATTGGGATATCACTCACGTCAAGTCTAGGTTCCATGGTTTTAAATATCAGGAAATGGCCCTTATATGAACAATGATATTTAATCTAAAATGGGTGGGGGGAAACTCCCCCAACTTTCCCATTGAACTTGATGCTTATGTGTAGAATTTTTTGTGATACCACCCAGAAACAATGTCACACATGATAAACCTTAATAAGACATAATCGAGGTCAAGATTGGGTCCCATGGTTATAAATCACAAGGAATACCCCTTATGTGCATGATGACATTTGATGTCAAATGGCCAGGGGAAAATTTCTCTCCTTTCTTGATGAAACAAATGCTCATGTGCTTAAATTTTTTAGCTATTTCCTAGAAACAAGGACATGTTTGATCAACTATACTGGGACTTCATCCAAGTCAAGGCTAGCACAATTATAAATTCTAGAGGATACCCCTTATGTCCATAATGAGATTTGATCTTGGATGGGGGGGGGGGAACTCCTCCCACGTTTCCACTGAACCAAATGTTCACGTGCTAAATTTTTAAGGTCACTGTCCATAAAGAAGGTTATGTTTGGTCAACCATACTAAAACATCCAAGTCAAGTGTGGGTCCCACATTCCAAATCTTAGGGTGTACCCCTTATGTGCATAGTAAGATTGGATCTCGAATAGGGTGTGTGGGGGGTGGGGGCTCCTCCCACTTTTACCTTGAACTCACCACATGTAAAAAAAACAAATCTACCAATAGACATTACCACCCCTTACCCCTTTATCAAATGATTTCAACACTCTCTATATCAACATCTAACACCATCACCACCCTCTTCTCAATTGATCTATCAATAGACATGAACACCCTTTCATAAAAAAATGTAAACACTCCTTATGCCAACATCAACATCACTAACATCCTCTTCTCAAACACTCTCCTCGAATCCCCTGCCCTTCTACTATGTATAATATAATTGCCTACCTACCCTTTTCTCACATACCATAGATTTGATGTAATTGATATAATCATATGCGACCATAAAAAATGATAAACAAATCAATATTCCATGTGCAACTTGGAATGCAAGTACAATGACTCTGATGCTACAATACATGAGTATGACATCTTTCCTATTTTTTCAATGGTACTTTGCCTCATTGAACATGTTCTTCAAGAAGATAAAATCTAACTTTTCCTTAAAGAAAGTTCAAGGCACTCAACGACCAACATTGAGAATACTAATCATGAGAAAAATGTTGAAGCTTTCATCTTTAACTTTGGAAGGTTGCTTATTCTGCAACATAGTATAAAAAAATTTGAACTACACTGTGCAACATTTGTTGAAGCAAGCAACACTTAGAGGATAAAAAACTCTAAACTTCTCTGTATTAGTAAGATGGCCATGAAAACAAACCCAACTTTGTATACATAGAGTTATATAGCATTTTCTTTATCCTCAACTTTAGAACATAAACCAACAAGATGCAACATTGCACACCCATGTAGATGTGTGGAGCTGTATAGAATTCTCACAAGCAAAACTTCTCAATCGACACTCCTTATCTTCATATCCTCGTCACATCTCTATAGATTGCAATAGTTTCATCCCTTACATGAATATATTACAATGATATTCAACAATATCAATGTATTTCCTATCTTTTACAAAATTCAGTGAATGCCCTGTGGGTACTAGAAAAATATAACAAAGACAAATGTATTGATTGCTTTAATCATAATACACATTGATAACAAAAGTCTTTTTTCACTGAAGAATATATACATGGTGCAGGATATAGCTAGCAATTGTGGTGTATAACATTCAAACCATCTTAGGAATGCTCTGGATTTTCAAACATTATAGGAGACCTCTACACCCATATTTTTTTTTATCATATGAAAAGATGAAGTTGTCTTTTCAAATTATCTTGGTGTGGAAAATATTTGATTCTTATTGAACAATAGGGATTAGCCACTACCTAATCCTTGCTATCTTGAAAAGGATTGTCTTAAGCTTCTTAAAGGTTTGAATATATTGAAACTCAAATTTTTGAAGATGTAAATATCGATATATTAAAATAAACCTTTGTAAAGATTAAACTATCCATTTGCTTATTTGCTTGAATTTTTCAGTGATATTGATATTGTTTTATGAAAATGTAATTTTAGTTAACTTTGAAATGTTATCATATGTGTTATTTTAGCAATGTGGTATCTTCCTTATGTGCCACTATTTACATCTAATTTTTTGTGATCCAGGTCGTGTCCAGGAAGCACGAGGGGGACAACGGTTTGACTGAATGAGTCGGCTCTGTTATAGCAGAAGCAATTACGAGTAAGCAGAATGAGCAAAGCAAGATTACACTACACAGATAAACACATATACGCACAGACAATATGCAGAAATGCGAAAATATTCTATTACTGGGTGAATTCCCTATCAGATGTATGTTACAATATTATACATGCTTATATAGAATTATGAGACGCTTGGGTGCCTGCCCGTTACGTTCACTTACAAAGAAGTTAGAACGGTCAACAGTTCAACCGTTATAGTCGACTGAAAGACAAAGGGATAGTCTGTCGTAGTTCGACAGTTGTTGGCCGTAGGTTGACGCTGCTTGTCGATGTCGCGAACTGTGAGGTTGTTAAACATGTCGAAGGTGTGAATGTGTCGAAGTCGAGACTCGTCGGAGTTGTGTCGAATTCGAAACCTGTCAGATTTAACCTGTCGGACTGGAAACTTGTCGAGTCGAAGTCGTGTCGAAGTCGAAACTTGTCGAAGTTGCATCAATGTCGATGACTTTCCAACTGCGATGCAGATCATACCTCCTTCCTTAAGAAACAATGGACCCCATTGTTTGCTCGTGAAGGCGAGGAAACTTGTCGGTCAATTCAGTAACAGAGTACCACTTTCCTTGAGATGGGAACTGGCTAGCCTTGGAAACCTGAAACAAGGGAATTGTGTTTGTCCTTGTATGGCATACTCGTCATCCCACAATGGTGTCACAAGGAAGAGGATCCCAAACATCTGGATGGATGTCTTCGGGTTCTGCTGCTTGAAGTTCATTTGTTCCAACAAGGGTGCATGGTATGGTCGAAGTAGATCCACATTGAAGACTGGATGCAGACCCAAGCATGCAGGAATGTCGAGCTGGAAAGAATTTTCGCCAATCTGTCAAAGAATACTGTACGAATCAATTTGATCCGTAGTTCTTTTCCATCCTTCATCCAACCGATGTTGTAAGGCTGAGGATGCGGAGTGGTAACAAGACCTAGTTTCTTCACGAGATCTTCAGAAATAAAGTTCTTTTGGCTGATGTTGTCCACAATCAGATGCAATGGGTTGCTCTGGACCCATATCCATGTATGGAACAGGCGCTCTCCTTCCTCCTCGTGGATGATAGTCGAGGCCACTGGAGTGGTCGAGGTCAAAAGGGTCGTTGTGTCTTGATCAGATTCTTCCACCGTCTTGTAGAATGCATCGGAGGTCGACACTTTTGCCAAAAATGTCTTCCGATCTTTGCATTCAGACGTATCATGCCAAGATGAGTGGTGGTAATCGCACCATTTTCTGGTAGGCGGTTGTTTTCCACATTCCCTCTTGTGAAAAGGCTTCTTTCCATTATCTGGCTTTGGCGGTGTCGGCTGAGATTTCGACTTGTCGAAGTCGGCTGGTGCCTTCTTGTCGGGTGGTCGTCCTGATGTCGGCTTTGTCGCGAAACACGTTTTCCCTTTCTGCTTGGTTTCCAATTTGCTAGCGTAGTGGAAAGCATCCGCAAACATATTGACATTCAAAAATTCCATCTCCTGCTGAATGTATTGGGACAATCCGCTAACGTACTTCAGAACAAGCAATTTTTCTTCTTCTTGGATGCCAAGTCTATCCATGAGTCGATAGAACTCATCGGTGTAACTTTGTACTGATTGGTCTTTCCATTGCCTTAGTTGTTGCCACTTCTTATGCTGCTGCTCGAGGTATTTTGGCGGGTAAAATTCCTTTCGGATGTGTTCGACGAATTTATCCCATGTGTCGATGGGGTCTCCACTTTTCTCCATCTTTGTCGACAGGTTCTCCCACCAGCAGTGCAGGGAGGTTGACATCTTTAAGGATGCAATGGTGATCTTGTCAGCTTCTGAGAGTTGATTCACAACCTAATAGGATTCTAGTTGTTTTACTCAATTGTTGACGGATTTCGAGTCAATCTTACCTTCAAGATTCAGTATGTCCAGATTCATTTGCACTTTGAAGGGGCTGATTTTACCAGAGTGAGTTCTTGTCAAAAATCCTCTGGATGTCGAAGCAAATCGTGTGAGAATTTCATTGACTCCTGGGCGAACATTTCCGTCTGTTGTCGAGCCAATGCTTGTTCAATAAGCTGTGTTGTCTCATCGGCTGCATGTCTATCGTCTGTTTCTTTTGTCATCTCTGGAGGTAGCATCTGCTTGGATTGCTGAGATTACGAGCGAGTTTGAACCGACATAAGTCAGGTAACTTCGAGAGAAGTGTATACGCAAAACTTAAGCACAAAACTGAATGCTATGATTTGAGTTTGCTCTGATACCAATGATCCAGGTCGTGTCCAGGAAGCACGCGTGGGACAACAGTTCAACTGAATGAGTCGGATCTGTTATGGCGGAAGCAATTATGAGTAAGCAGAATGAGAAAAGCAGGATTACACTACACAGATAAACACAAATACACACAGACAATATGCAGGAATGCGAAAATATTCTATTATTGGGTGAATTCTCGATCATATGTATGTTACAATATTATACATGCTTATATAGAATTCTGAGACGCTTGGGTGCCTGCCCATTATGTTCAGTTACAATGAAGTTAGAACGGTTCAACAGTTCAACTGTTACAGTCGATTGGAAGACAGAGGGATTTTCGTAGTTCGACAGTCGTTGGTCGCAGGTCGATGTTGCTTGTCGATGTGGCAAACTGTGAGGTTGCTAAACATGTCAAAGGTGCGAATGTGTCTAGGTGTGTCGAAGTCGAGACTCGTCAAAGTAGTGTCGAATTCGAAACCTGTCAGATTTAACCTGTCGGACTGGAAACTTGTCGAAGTTGCCTTTAAAAGTAAATCCCAGTGGGTTGCACCATATAGCTTAGACTTCTTTTAAATTATAATATAGGGTTGAGGAGTGTTTGTTCTATGATATTTACTTGAGACTGATATCCAACTTTATCCTTGTGTAACATGTTATGTTACTTAGGTGGGTTGGACCATGAATGGAACACTCACTAGCGAATGACATAATCTTCTATGCTCTCACTATTCAACCATTGTCGCATTGGATTTCATTAATTTTTGTGTCCACTTATTCAAATAAAAATTTAGGCACATCTTTGTGCATTTTTCAATTCAATATTCGTGTCAATTTTATTGTAATTGTGTTATGGCCTATTTTTTCAAAGATTTGAATTTTGTGCCAACCTATGTATGTGCATGTATTGCATGGCCTACATCGAAGGCCCTTGCATGTAGAAGGTAATGCTTGTGTTAAATGCACTTGTACCAAAATGATATACACTAAGCAATCAAACTTGTGCAAAGTTGTAACTCACAACTATTGAGTTTAAATTGAAATTATTTTGTGTAATTATCATAACTACTTTTGTGATGTATTTAGGTTTTGAGAATAAAGGATCCCACGAACTTGGTTAGACATTGACAAAGGTATTTTGTGCCATCATTCACACATACTATGGTTATTGTTATTGCTTTGACATGAGAATAGAAATTGATGTTAATTTAGCTTCATCTTACATTTTATATTGATGTCTAGGTGTATGGATGATTTTTTAAGTTTTAAGCCTCGAGGGTTAGCTCAATCGGTTGGCACCATTATTTCCAATATGTTACAAGTAATCAAGTGCACCATGCAGATCCCTAATTTGATTCCCTTGGGGTCAGGTGTAATGGTATACATGTCCCACTTTGCAATGGGTACCATCCTTGGATTGGGGGGAAGTGCCCATGAGTCTTCCAAGGAGTTATTTCCAATGAAAAAATAGTGTTTATGTTTATGATTTTTTATATATCTATGAGGTTGATGGTAACCCCATGGGTTATCACAAGTGGTTTGAATTTCCATGACAAATTTGTATTGGCCAAGGAGATTATTAGGTTGGATCCACCTAAGTCCCTTAGGGTTAGGTGTACATGTTGTAAGCCAACAAAATTTACCCCAAGCACCATTCAAAAAATGTAAGGAAGTGGTTGAGGTTTCCCTCAAGGAAGTTTTCAATGGAAAAAAACATATATAATGTTGATTGTAATACCTGATCTCAACCCTTTGAACTTGATCATGTTTATATTGTAATTATGTTTTCATTTGTTATGTGTCGCTTGAAACCATGAGGTAGTTGCCATGGTGATTTTGAACACTAACAAATGTGATCATTGTAATATTGATGAAAATATTCCAAAGATGACTGATGGGGAGGACACTCATGGGGCTATGAGTCCACCAGAGGGAAAGGTAAGGGGTTCCAATGAGGAAATGAAATTTGCCTTATGATGATGTTGTACCTTATCCATAAGCATTTTTTTGCTTGTCTTATTTCCATTTATCCTCAAGTTTATGCTAAACTTGAAGTGATCCTAGTTAAATGTAAGGGGAAATATGGATATGAGAACTTGATAATCCTATGCCAAAAGGTACCTAGCTCCTATTTTGTAGTAAATACCTCCTACCTGTGGGGAACCAAGAAGGGGGTGGAGGAAAGACTCATTCCACACACTCATTCATTTCATGGAGGGATGAAAAATTCGAATGGGGAAAGAGGAGCTTGGGAAAAAGAGGGTTCTTAGGGAGAAAATAAGGGTTTGTAGGAAGAAATTCAACCCAACTCTCATATGAACCATGGAGAGATGAAATAAAGGTTTTTGGGTGAAATTAAACACCATTGGAGAGTAGCTATATGCCATTTCAAATCCCTAAAGGTTGATGGCCTGTTAATATATCTAAAGAACCATAAAATCCATGTCTAAGAAGCTTTACAATGCTGGAAATGAAACCCGGAAGAAGGCAATGTCTTAGGCTCACATTGGCCACACTGAAGAGTAGAGAGAGGAAGGGCATGTCCAAGGGAATAAAGAGTGGAAACATCATGACTTCTTGTGTTGTATGGAGCAAGGGATGAGTGCAAATATTTGTGCTAGTTGAGAGGTTAAACAAAGAACTAGCAATGACTTGTCTGGTTGAAGTATTGAGAGTGTTTGGTGAAAGTAAGCAGGGTTTCAGAAACCTTAACAATATTCTTTGTCCTGGTGGTATCATAGCCCAACATGGGGGTGTCATTCTATAATGAAACAACCTATGGTTGGGAGGAAATCAACCCCCATACAGTGAGTTTCCTTGGAGCTTCATCTTTGAAAATAAAAGTGTGCTTACTCTAGCTTTCATTTATGAACTGAAAACTATAGAATGTTGAGTACAATGACATCAATATCATGACATTTTAAATGAATAATTCATGTAGATGATGTATGCTAAGATTGATTAAGTCATGTGCAAAACTTATATGGCATGGTTTTGGACTTTCTTGCATGGCAACTGTTTGACGAAAGGAAATGTGTGGAAAGATGATTTTTTCGTGTCTATTTAGGATTGCTATGTGGATTTTATTAATATGAAACTCGTATTGAATGGTTATTGAAACTCCCTTTTCAAGGAGAGGAAAATTAGAGTTTTTCCCGTGGATGCATCTTGTTTCCCTCATTTTGTTTTCCTGAGTTTTTGTAACTAGAACTTGTAAAAACTTATTGAATGTTTTTGGAATGGGTTCATAGATGTATAAATCTTTCATTAATTATCTTGAATTAGTGGTTCAGAGTGGAATAACTCCTGTAGCTTTAAAAAGGGAAAAATTCTTGAGTTGTGAGTATTGCAGGAATGTGCAAAATTTCCTGTACATATTGAACTATATCTTCACGTTTATGAAGTGGGTAGTTGTTATTTTTGCTATATATGATGTGGAAATCCATGTGAAAGTGCTAATTGAAAATCTCAAATGTTAGAAAAACAGGATCGCAGAGCAATAACATAAAATAAGATGCATAAATAAAACACATAAACACAATACAAGAGAGATACCAATATACGTGGTTCACTCATTCTGGGCTACGTCCACGAAGAAATTGCCAGTCCTTGTTTTATATCGTCCAACAAATGAAGGGATACAACCCGCAACACATCTGCTGCAACTTCCTCTTCACTCTCTCACAATCTCTCTCACACAATCATAGAGATCTTTACAATACTACAATTCACAACCGTATTACAATGCCTTCCTTTTAAAGAGGGATTACCATGGGAAAATACCACTGGATACCCAATACCATGGACCCGTAAATCACCCATTATTGACCAAGTTATGGCTATGAAATTACAACATTTTACAAGGCATTCGTTTTTTGAAATTTTCGCTACGGGGGCATTGCCTCCGAACCCCCTCCAAGGGGGCTCCTAAAATGTAGTCGCCCCTCCTGGACCCCCCATGGAGACTATAGTGGGGGGGGAAATCCCCCCCACACCCCCCGTCATGGGATGGGATCCAGACATGGCTGAAACACAACCTCTGAATAAGGAAGATCAGGCTCCACAACTAACAATCTCCCACTTGGAGACTGATCACAACAACTCCACCGCTACTGCATTTACTGGACTACACTCCAACCTTGGAACTGACAAATTTATCATCTTCACCTTAATTTTTGAAGGCCAACTGAAACTGAGTAGGAACTCAGTTTCTCTTTGGTTACCACCTTTGTCAACATGTTTACAGGATTCTGGCTAGTGTGTATCAACTTTTCCAACCTCAACAGTTCATCTTCCAGAACATATCGTATGAAATGGTACTTGAGCTGTATATGTTTAGTCTTAGAATGGAAAGCCAATTTTTTTGCAATATGAATGGCACTCTGGATGTCACTATACAACCTGTTATTCTCATGCTTCTCACCCAATTCCTCCATGAATCTCTGTAACTAAATCATATCTTTACTAGCCTCTGTAGCAGCAACATACTCTACTTTCGTTGTTGAAAGTGCAACAACCTTTTGCAGTTTTGAAATACAACTTACTGTTGTTCCACCTACAGTAAAGACATACCATGTGGTTCTCCTCCTACTATCTTTATCACCTACCATATCTGCATCAACATATCCCTGTAGAACAATGTCCGAACCTCCAAAACATAATGCATGAGTGGTAGTACCTCTCAAATACCTGAGAATCCACTGTACCTCCTTCCAATGTTCTTTACCTGGATTGTTCATATACATGCTCACAACTCCCATTGAATGTGCAATATTTGGTCTTGTGCACACCATTGCATACATCAAGCTACCAACTGTTGAATAATAAGGGACCCTGGACATGTAGTCTATCTCTTCCTGTGTCTTGGGACACATCTCCTTACTTAGTTTGAAATGGCTGGACAAAGGTGTACTAACTAGTTTTTCATTATGAATTCTAAACCTCTCCAATACCTTTTCTATGTACTGTAATATCCCTCCAAAAGTGTAATGTACCTTGTTAGGAATTTTATTAAAATGGCAATTTTCCACTTTTTTTCCCTAGTTCGACCTTTGATTAGTTTTGATCTCTAGGTCCCAAATTTGCCCCAAATGATCCCAAATCTTCTGAGAAGGTATATGAATTATATTAGAACATAAATATGTGTTTTATGGATTCCTTTGGACCTTTAAAATACTTCTGCTAATCCTCTTTCAATTCTGATCAATGTAGGTAACTTTACTAGTGATTTTCCTTTGACTAGTATTGGTCTCTAGGTCTCAAATTGACTCCAAATGCCTTCAAATCTTCAAGGAAGGTGTATGAATGATACTATAACTTGAATATGATTTTTATGGATGAAATATGTCCACCAAAAGACCTCTGCAAACTCTCTTAAGATTCTGGACCAATTATGCAATTTTACTAGTAATTTGGGGTTCAAATCCCCCTGGGGTAAGTACTGAAAATGGCTTCCCAAATGCCTCCAAACCCACTCAAATTTATGAAAAAAGGTATGTAATGTGTTAAGTATTTTATTAAAGTCTCATATGCACCATTAATGGATTATTACAACTGTTCTCACCCTCTCCCATTCAACTGCAAAAATCCCCAATTCGACCCTTGGGGAAATGGCACTATTTCACCTCCCAATACAACTAAACTGAGTAAAAATGCTTCAAATGCTCAAGTACAGTACATGAAACTTTTAGAAGACATCCATGGCAGTATATTTATCACAAATATATCAGAGAATCATCCATTCATTCGAAATCATCATCAATACATTGGCTCACAACAAGGTAGTGGGGAAATGGCATTGTTCTTCCATTAAAAATGAGATTTATACATTTCTACTTGGAATTTTGACCTGAAACTTTTTGGAGATGAAGAAAAGAGTATTTAATTCATATTACAAAAGAAATGGGGCATTAAAATCTTTCCCAAAGAGTACAATAGCTCACCAAAAACGCCCTCCCTCAAGGATCAAGAATATGCCATCAAAACTGGAAATGGTTGAAGGAGTGAGCTGAAATAGAAGAAACCATGAGCTGCCCTGTAGATTACACCTACAAATAAAGACTCCATTAAAGCTCCAAATGAAAGGTCTGAATGGCCTTTCCAATTACCAACTTGGATGGGAATCTTTCACCCTCGAAATTGACTAAGGCAAGAAACTAGTCATCCACTAGCTCCCCCTCTTCACAAATGCAATTGCAAATTCTACAAATGATCAAAAGCTGGTTTCATTATTTTTTATTGACATTTATAAACTTCTAATGTCCTCCATGGGTCGAATTTCTTCCAAGAGACTCATGCCAACTCAAGTTGGGAAGAGATTCCAAATAACGCCACTTGTACAACAATTCCTAGTCTCCCACTTCCACCAAATCACATGTGGAAGCATCTTAGCTGCCCTAACACCCTTGAGCGCTCTCTTGGAGTCTAGTTTTAGCCCTGACATGTCATATATGTCATATTTCAGCCTTCAAGTCTGATTTGTGTCATAGGTGTCATAGCATCTTCATCATTGTTGTCATAGAGCTAGGGAATCTAGCCCAAGTGTCTCACTAGCTCCAAATTGCCTCTTCCTCTTCCATGGGAGTTACTCTTCCTCTATATTTCGACCTTGGATGAGTCATGCAATGAATAATACCTTTTGGACTCCCCCAAGTATGTTACCATTCACCTTGAATTCGAATTGGTGAGAGAATGATGCCAAGTGTAGTGGGAAAATCTAGCCATATGTGGGTCCCACTTCCTCCATGTGTCTTCATGATGAAATGACACTTTGATTTTCATTTGTATATATTTATTTATCTCCTTTATTAAATATTTATGTCATTCTAATGTTCAAACATAATTTATTATCCCCATTATTCCAAATCCCAAAGCTTCCACCCCAAACCTAGGAAACTAGTAATTTTTCTCCTTGGCAATTATTTGACCTTTAGCATCAATTTGACAAACTCTAATGAATAGGGCCAATGTGATTAGGCCATTGTGACCCAATACCAAATTTGGGACATGACAAAAAGAAAATGCTTGGGTTCACCTTGTTTTGACTCTAGGGTTGTAGTTTGCAATTGGTTCCAAACACTTCCAAATGATTTTGAATTTGGGGAGGAAGGTCTTGATGGGTAATAGGACACATTAATACATCTATCAGACACCCAAACAACTGATATACCCATCCATGGTCTGCAATTTGCAAGGAAATAAGTTTCAGGACAAGACTAGTTAATTTGAGAAGTGGAAATCCCCCCTAGGTCTTCCATTAAATGATTTTCCAAACACTATACGAACTTCACTAATTCTTGGTATGGGACTTGGATATATTATAGGACATTAAGGAAAATATGTGTGCAGCATTAGATTTGGTTTTAGGGTCGAATAGGTAACCCAATGAACATCAACTTCTATAGTCTAAGATTTGTGGTGAAAATGGTGGACAAGGAGTCTCGAATTTAATCATAAATCATAGTAACACTTCAGGGGTCTGCAAAAATCATTTGGAACATCAAAGTAACTTCATATAAATCTCATAACATGGATAAATATCTCAGAAAACTCTGATACAAAACAACAACATCATTCCAAATTCACTATGCAAATGCTATGGGGAAAATGGCTCGAATCTCTTTCTTGATTGGAAATATCATTTGAAATACATGGTGTTTCTAGCTGTGGCTCTCATGATACTATTATTACAGATATATGCAACAAATAACATGTCAATGAAGACGAAATAACAATCCTCCACTAACTATATGTAACAAGAAGTGCGCCCTTGCACATTTACATGACATTGAGAGAAGATGAACTCGAACTCAGTTGGGATTTGAACCTGCATCAAAACATATCCATGAAGCTCTGTTGATAGGTATGAATGGACTCTCCATCACCCAACTAGGATGGGAATCTTGCACCCTCAAAATTGGTTCTAAGGCAAGGAGGATAAACATCCACTGTGCAAGGAGAAGCTAAGCTCTCCAAATTTTTCCAAATGAGAAATGATCAAAATCTGGTCTCCTTCTTTCTTCTTGTCTTTTATTAACCTCCCAAGGCCTCCATGGCTTAAATTCCCTCCAAGAGCTTCATCCCAACTCGAATTAGGGAGATATTCCCATGAGTGCCACTTGTCCAACACTTTCTAGCCTTCCTCTTCCATCAATTCGAATGGAGGAAATCTTGGCTGCCATAACTCCCCTTGTGTGCCCTCTCGGAGGATATTTTTAGCCCTAACATGTCATATAGGTCATATGTCAGCAATCGGGTCTGATCTTTGTCATAAGTGTCATAGAATCTTCATCATTGTTGTCATAGAGGTTAGGGAATCTAGCTCCAAGTGTCACAATACTTCTAAGATGCCTCTTTCTCTTCCATGGGAGTTACTCTTCCACTCTAATTCGACCCTCCTTGATTCATGCCATGAATAATTACTCTCCAAATCCCCCAAGAACGTTAGACTCCACCCTGGATTCAAATGGGTGAGAATAGGATGCCATGTGGCATGGAGAATCTTGCCTTATGTGGGTCCCACACCACCTATGCGCCCTCATGACCAAGTGCCACCTTATTTTCTTCTTCTTCTTCTTTATTTAGCCCCTTTAATGTATATTTATCAATATAATGTCCATTTGGGGTCTTATAGCTCCCTTATTCCAAATCTACATGTTTCCACCCCAACCTAGGGAACTAGTAGATTGGTGGAAATTTTTCTTCATGTGATTTATTTGGATGGGGACATTACATGTAATCACTCTTAGGTAATGTCAGTTTGAAATTTTTCCTATCTCTTTTTATTCTCATACCAAGGATTTTCTTTGCAGTACCCAAATCCTTCATCGCAAATGAATTAGCTAACTTCCTTTTGAGTACATTTATATCCTGCATGTTAGACCCTACAACAAGCATGTCATCCACATACAATAACATGATAATATATCTTCCATTATATATACTCTTGAAATAAACATAGTTTTCAGAATGACATCTATTATAACCTTGTTTTGTCATAAAACTGTCAAATTTTAAATACCACTGCCTTGGAGCTTGCTTCAAGCCATACATGGTCTTCTTCAACCTGCATACTAAATTCTCCTTCCCGTTGACCTCATACCTCTGTGGCTGATGTATATAAATATCTTCCTCCAAATCCCCCTGGGGAAAGGCTGTTTTTACATCTAACTGTTCAAGATGCAAATCTTCTACTGCCACTAGACTTAAAATAGTTCTAATTGAAGTCATTTTAACAACAAGAGAAAATATTTAATCAAAATCTATACCTTTCTTTTGTGCAAACTCCTTTACAACAAGTCTGGCCTCGTACCGCTTCTTGTCTCCGTCTTCTTTCTTCAACCTATAAACCCATTTATTTTGCAATTCTCTTTTACCTATAGGAAATTGAACCAAATCCCAAGTTTGATTTCTTACCAATTAGTCCATCTCCTCATTCATGCCTTTCTCCCACTTCTTTCTAGTTTCCACCTGCATTGCTTCTTCATAACATTCTGGTTCACCAGAGTCAATCATCAATAAATAATACATTGAAGGAGAGTATCATTCAGGGGGTCTACTTGACTTGGTAGATATTCTAACACTTGTAGGAGTTTGAGGTACCTGCTGCTGTTCTTGATTTTTCGGCACCTTTGGAACTTCATTTTCTTTCATTTCATGAAGCATTGTGTACTTTGTGTTTTCCTTTTCCTGTTTATTTCCCTGCAACTAATCTTTATACATGACCTTTTCATTGAATACCACATCTCTACTCCTAATTATTTTGTTATTTTCATAAATCCCATAAGCGATAACCAAAATCATCAACCCCGTATCCAATAAAGGTACATTTCTTGGATTTAGCCTCAAACTTTGTTCTATTTTCTTTATCAATATGGACAAATGCTTCACAACCAAAAGTTCTCAGAAATGAGTAGTTTACCTTTTTACCTATCCATGTCTCCTCTAGAATACCGCCATCCAAATCACTTGAAGGCCCTCTATGTATTAAGTAAACAACAATATCTACAAAATCTTCCCAAAATTGTAGGGGAAACCCTGCATGCAATCTCATACACCTTCCACACTCCATGATTGTTATGTTCATCCTTTCCGACACACTATTTTCTTGTGGTGTTCCTGGTACTGTCTTCTCTCTACGGATCCCATGTTATGAACAGTAACTATCAAAATCCTTGCTGTAGTATTCACCTCCATTATCAGATCTGAGACACTTCAACCTTTTTCCTGTCTCATTCTCAACCAAATCTTTCCACTTTTAAAAGTTGCAAACACATCGGATTTGTGTCTAATGCAACAAACCCAAATTTTTCTAGTTGCATCATCAATAAAAGTAACATAATAACGAGAGACACAAAGAGATTGTACCTGAACTGGTCCCCATACGTCTATATGCACAAGCTCTAAATTTTCACTCTTCTTTCGTTTCCCAACCTTGAGAAATCTATCTCTCTTCTGTTTTCCATAAACACAGTTTTCACAGAAATCCAAACTTACATGCTTGAAATCTGGCAGCGACTTCCTTGAGTGGAGAATCTGCATCCCCTTCTCACTCATGTGGCCAAGCCTATGATGCCACAATGTTATATCTGTTCCCATGGAAGCTAAAGAGATAGAACAATCAGTATTATGAGGACATAAATACAATGTACCTATCCTGTCTCATTTTGCTATCACCATCGATCCTTTAGTGATATTCTACCACATTTCTCCAAATGTAGATAAACAACCACCATCTCCCAACTACCCTGTTGAGATTGGATTTCTTTTCATAGCAAAAATATGCCTTACATCTTTCAGCATCCATTCACCTCCATTCTTTAGCTTTATCTGTACCTTACCCATTCCATGAATTTTACATGGCTCATCATCACCCAATAAAACATGTCCAAAATCACCTAGAACATAATCATGGAAGAATTTCCTATGTGGTGTAGCATGACATGAAGCCCTTGAATCTACTACCTAGTAATCACTAGTATTATCTAATACAAGAATCAAAGCATCTTGTGACACATCACCTGCTACATTTGCTTCCTGAGTAGTCTCCTACTGCCCATCTCCTTTCTTCTTTAGAGATCTGCAGTCTTTCTTCAGATGTCCTTTCTTTCCACAGTTCCAATACTCTATCTTTCTTGAATATTGTAACTTCTAAGAATATTATATTTGTACATTATTATTCCGGAGATGTTTCATCCCTCCGAGGTAACCTTATTATGTATTAGGAGATGATTATTCCTCCGATGGTTTGTGGTAACTAGGGTTATTAGACCCACCATGTGGGGGTCGGCCCTGATCTTATATTTTAGGGGTTATTAGACTTCTCCAGGAGAGGTCGGCCCCATTAGGGATTTTGGTCAGTCGGGAACTAGTATAAATAGAGGAGGTGAGCTCCTCATTAGACACACTTACACAAATAAGAAAAGTAGCGTACTTGTGTCTGGGAGGTCTGCACAGGAGGTAGAGAAGGAGGTCAAGTCTTGGAGCACATCTTGTATTTTGGTTGATCATCTTATTGAGGAAAGCTTTGCTGGGTTTTCTACCCCATGAGGGTTTCCCAGGGTAAATTCTGTGTCTATCTTGTGATTATGTTTCTTTCAGTGATCTTGCTAGTCTATTTGGTTTAAAATTAACAGTAATCACTAGTATTATCTAATGCAAGAATCAAAGCATCTTGTGACACATCACCTGCTACATTTGCTTCCTGAGTAGTCTCCTGCTGCCCATCTCCTTTCTTCTTTAGAGATATGCAGTCTTTCTTCAGATGTCCTTTCTTTCCACAGTTCCAATACTCTATCTTTCTCAGTATGGACTTGGATCTGCCCTTCCTGGACTTGCTGCGATTACTTGGGATCCTTCCTCTTTCCCTTCCTCTTCCCCTGCTCTCCATGGTCAACGCATTACCTGGTGTCTCATCCATGCTTTTCCTTCGCATTTTCTCCCTAAGAATAACACCAACAACATCATCAAATTTTAAAGTATTTGAACCAGAGATAGAGCTATTTATAGCCATGACTAAGCCGTTCCAACTTTTTGTCAATGAGCACAAGATTAGAAGAGCCCTAACCTCATCTTCAAAGTTCACTTTTACAGAACTTAGCTATTTGTAATCGTATTAAATTCATTTAAATGATCAACAACAATTAATCCACCATAGAACATATTCATATTAAATAAACACTTCATTAGAAATACATTGTTCGAGGCATAGGGTTTTTGATATAGTTTACCCAATGCATTCATCATACCCTCCGTTGTATTTTCTTTTGAAATATTGAAAGCCACTGATGAAGCCAAGCACAACTGTATTGTTCCTAGTGCCTTTCTGTCAAGAACCTCCCATTCTTTGTTCTTCATAGTCGCTGGTTGTTTTTCTTTTCCTCCCAACGGTAGGAATAGATCCTTTTAATACAGATATTCCTCCATTTGCATCTTCCATAACTGGCATTTATCCTCCTATACCCGTATGTTTCCCTCACAATAGCTGTGGGGATGTCCTATAGTGGCCCAAAAAGCCTTCTTTGGTTGAATTTTGGGGTGAAAAGGGTTGGAATGAAGGGTAAGTAGGGTGGTAAGCCTAAGGAAGGTTGTGATGCCCCTTTCAAGGGAGTTTTTAATGCCAAATGATGTTTTGAAGACATATCTAATATATTGGGTTGTCTTTTCAACCTCCTTCAAAAAGGTTTACTCAAATGCCCCTTACCTATGCAAATTTGGTTGCGATTATATGCTTGAGATATTGAAATGATTCAAGGATGTCCTAAAGAGTTTAGAGGGGATGTTTACCTTTATCATGAATTGAATTGCATCATAGTTTGCACTTGCAATTGATCTCTTTTAAGGGAAATGATTCAATTCCCTTACCCCCACCCCTCCCTCGAACACATGAGAATGCATTGCAATTTATGGCATGATTGACATGTATGGATTTCATAATTGTTTGGAATTGTTTTATTGGCATGTATGATAAATTATGCCATATTTTGTTCAAAGTTAGTGGCACATGATTTTAATATTGTTAATGAGATCCCTATAAACTCTCTTGAATGTGAAATCAACAAGGTAAGAGACCCATAGGTTAAAGGATCATTTCCAAATGATACCATAACCTTAAAGAGTAGTGAATCACTCATTTAAGCAAGGAATGGAGTCTTGCATGCATGACATTAGGATCATTGACCTTAAAATCCTAAATCTAGCCTTTCGAGGAGGAAGCAAAACCTAAATTATGCGATATGCTATGTGATTGTCAAGATGAGATATTGATAGGCCTTTGAGGAAAAGTTAAAATGAGATATGATTTCTTATGTGTATTGAATCTATGAGGCTAGTTATGCTTAATCGACATATTCATGGAAACGTGTGATGAGGTATAATGTCACTCCCTAGTTTTACTTTGCACGAAGAACTCAAATCGATGTTGTGTTGTATAAGTGAATGCTTATTTGGACTACACTGTCAAATACTAAATGCTTATTTGATTATGTCTAGATGAATGTCAAAGATTGTCATTGCATATAATAATTGGAGGGTTTATTGTTGATATGGTCTAGCAATGTGGAAAATTGTTTATGATACGATTGCCAGTGACGAATTGGAATCACAATTATTGGTAACACCATTAGGGGCTGCATGAGCTCAATGACAGTGAATGACAGTGGTTTTGGTACTATGTTAAAGTAGCATACATGTCTTTTTTTTATTATATAAATAGACTAGTTACTTTCTCCATACTCAAGATTGTATGAGATTGTTGAGTTGAGTTTCTTGATGAATTGGAGAATGATTTGTGATCTTTATGAAGATGTCTAAATATAGATGTAAGTGTTTACATTTGATCATGCATTGATATTTTCCGAAGAGTGAAGTAATTACTCACAAAGAAGATTATATGTGGATATTAATTTGAATGCATGTTTGACATGAATGCATGGATGGGTATAACCGTGAAACAAAAAATCGTGCTTTCTATGTTTTAGGTAATGTCATTGTTACCTAGTTGTCTTCATATTGAAGGTTATGTTATATTGTACATTGAATGCTAGGTTTGAGTGGATTGTATGCCACTCTTCAAAATGAGCAAGCATGGAATGCTCATATAACAAATGCAAAAAAGAGTTATGTATGACATGATGTAAGGCATATTTTAACTTGTTGTTGACTGCCATATGAAAGAGAGAAACATACTTTAATTATGCCTTTGAAACTTGTCATGTGATTGACTGTGAATTTCATACAACAAGCAAAACTTGAGGCCTAGTTGAAGTTGTATGAATAGTTGCTAAATCATTGAAATAATAATTGAAGGCACCATTTTTGATTGATCCTCCATGTGAGATATGAGATTGATCCGTGAATTGGCTTGCCTTTATAATATTCAATCGTTGCATATAAATGACCTTGGTTAATGTCTTTGGTTGAAAGGTGGAAGAGTACCACAATCTAATTAGCATTACGCCATTACACATTAGATTGGGAAGGTTGGTAAAGACCTGAGTTTGGAATAATTGAATGAACATGTGAATGAGTAAGTGTTCTTTGGACATGATATGATTATGAAAAATTTGTTTTTCCTAAAAATATTGTAGATGTTGTAATTAACAAGTATTGGTATGAAACTAATGAGATGTGTGACTCTAATGAGTGGGGGAAGTATATAAAAAAACAATTCCAAATATTGGAAATGGAAGAAAGCCCATGTGAAGAGTGGGACCATTGTCAGACAATTAAAAGCGAATTATTATTAAAATGCTTGATCATATTTGTATTGCTACTATGAGAGAGAGTTGAATTGAAACTTGATGTACTTTGATTCATTGAATTTATTTGATGTTAGAGATTTTAATAAACTTGATTTTCATATGATTGATATGTTGAATATACTTCATTCTAATTGAATTTGCAAGCTATCTTTATTTTTTTTCAGTATGTTGATTGCATAAACATAGGAAACCAAGTTATAAAGGTTGCGGAGTATCATGTCATGCACACTGAAAAATGGGTCATGAAAGTCCTAAATAGATCATGCTTGAATCTAGACTACCTAGTAGGTAATACCAACTACTAAGAATCAAAGTGGAGCTTGGATAGAAATTATTTAATGGAATGCAAAATAATTCCACAGTTGGATAAGGCTTAAAGGTGGCTCTAAGAGAGGAAATGCCAAGTTTGGCTTGGATGGAAATGCCTAAGGAAATTGGAGCAATAAATATCATAAAAAATAGAATGAAGAGGTAGCTCAAGGCAAGTTTGATAGGGTTATTTTACTCAATGAGTGATATTTCCCCTTACTTGTTTTCTATTCCTTCTTTATGAATTTTAAGCCTCGACTCAATATTTTACCACTACCACAAAGATTAGGCCAAATCGTGAACGAAGATATGGGATTTCAGATATAAGTATATAGGATTTCCATATATCAATATCTATATATCAATATATATGAAGCCACAAGATGCCAAGAATTGGTTGTAGTAGTAAATGACGCACGTGGCCAACAAGGCATATATAGAAATGAGGCAGTTTTCCTCATCCTAAAACCCTATTTTGTTTTTGATACCTAGTTGTATGCATTTGAAGTAGCATGTATAGCTTATGTGTATGAAATAACTTTTTCTACTTAGGTGAGAATATCGTGGCTAATAATATATAGTGTGATTGGCAGAAAGGCCATGAAGTAGACCAATTATGTTGTGAAATTCCAGGATTTGCAAAGGAATTGGAAAGGAGAATTTCTTGACTCGAGTCTCTTACTTTTCTATTATATTTCTCTAGATAGATAAATATGCTATGTGTGAATAGTCAAGGCATGGAAATGTGAATGAATACAAGACAGTAAAATAGCTGGAATACATTGCACTAACATACATATAGAATAATACTATATGGTGGAGTGCATATAGATGTGCATGGGCATATATGATTTTGTGTATTAACTAAGAGTGGTTTACTATTATATGAAATGAGTATGGCATGCTAATTGATGTGGTTGTTGACTTGTTGTATAACTAGGAACGATTGAGGACATGGTTGAATATGTTGGTGATGCAGCTGCCTATGACAGACAGCCTAGTGAAAATGATAAGGACACGAGGATGCTTTTCAATAGGTTGATGAAGGGATAATGTGAATCCACATGAGGCATCAATTGATTTGGTAACATCAGGAGTGTTGATGGCAACTATATATGTGTGAAATTAGTCATGCCAATATAACATGTAACCTGAAAGGAATTGGGTAAGAATTCTTTTAGTCATGCTTTGAAGTCTTAATTGATATGTTTATGATGACATTTGAATGCATACATGTGATTGATACCCGATGGGGTATGATAAAGGCAATAATGGTTTTGTATGCCAATATTGTTAGAATCTTATTGATGCATTCATCAGTTAGTATGCCATGATTAAGCTGGTTAAGAGTAGTAATAAGAGTGGATGAGTATTTATACTCATGTTATGAATTTAAATTTCATGTGAAATTGAATGCTATGTGATACAACCATGTGTGAGACCATAATGTGTTGGACTTGGGAAAGTTTGTATCACTACACAAGTATACAATGGTCTCCTTGGTTGTAATCAATGTCCTAGATTGTAACCTTTTTTCCAACACTGAAGAGCATTGAAGGACTATATTCCTAGTGTCGTGTTTGGGTTGAAGGAAAATGTGTCAAAATGGTTGAATACGTAATGGGAAGTGGTTGGATGATGTGCTAAGGCGTTGGTTGAGACCTACAACTTGTATTGGTAAACCACATGAGTTTGAAATAGAGTATTTTCAACTCAATGTGAGGTTGCATTGAGTGACTATGCATAGATAAACTATGAAAACATGCAAATGATACTTCTACATTTATGAATGTTGGTGCATATGTTTGATGCATTCTTGTATGGAAATAGAAGTTGTATATTTGCATGTCATGGAAGGGTTCCCGAGGGACCATGGAGCAGCGAAAGGAATGACTTTATAGTATTCATGAGGGACTATTGAGCAATGGAAGGAGTGGTATGAGTTAATAAAAGTAAAAATATTTTTAATCATTCCACATCATAATATAAGGGGGAGGGGAAGGGAGGCATGCCACAAGACATGATACAATTAACTAATAATGAATTCTAAAATATGAATACGATGAAGAGTGTGATTGTGTAACCATGAGTATTGGCACATTTGTTGATTGCATATATAGTGTGATTGCATTATGTAATGATTATTGTGCTAGTGAATGCCTATATAATGAATGTGTTTCATTGCATTTGACATACTGACAACTAAAAATGATTGAATTATTTATGCATTATAATTCTAAGATCACTTCATGGGTTGTTGTAAATGTTACAATGAAAGGGTTATATGCATCTTGGTTAACTAAAAAGTTCAGTTTGTAAGTAATATCTCATATATGGCAATGAGTGTAATTCCATAATGAAGACGAGATGCTACCACATGCAAAGGCTAAACATTATGAGAAGGAGGTCATACTTGTGAAATTTGGTTTCTATAAGAATCAAATTTGGAAAAAAAATGATTGAAATTATTATGATGATATCTCATGGTAACTGTATGTGTATAATATAGGTGTGATGATGGATATGTCTAGTGAATAAACACGATGGCTTTAAATCTTGCAAGCAAAGGGGAGAATGCTACTATATTGACACTAGAGCCCAGCTATGATATGCCTTGATTGCCATGAGATATTTTATATGAGAGGTTGCTGGTGGGATGCATCGGCAATAAGACTCTACAAGTTAGTGTTCTTCCTATGCAATAAAGCCTTAGAAAATGATGGATTTCCCAAGGAACTGTTTAGCATAGAAGGAGATGCTCGAGCCTGGATGGTGAGTGACTGTAAGGAAGATGCAACTCAAATGAATCTATTGTGAGAGATTCATGTTATACATTAGTTGGGATTAAGAAGTCATTATATATATACCTTAAATGTGTTAAAGAAGATAGAGAGATGAATATCACCTATGGGATCCATATGGAGCAGAGACATGTTCATACAAATAAGTATTGGGTTAATTTGAATATTGTATCTTGTGTTATGAACATATATGCTTCAATTATGAAACTTGAATCTTTGTTAATGGATTAAATGTTAATTAAAATGGCTATGATAATCATGGTTTTCCTTTGATGTTCGTAATAGACATATGCTGAAATGCTAAAGGCCTTGGAGGTATTCCAAGGTAGTACAAAGGAATGCTAGAATATTGTTGTCGAAGATAGCCAACAATAAGACAAAGTGGTCTTAAAGAGAAAGGCATTGCATGCATAGTTGAAAAATGAATACATGGAACCTTGCTATAAAAAAAAGAACATCAAGGATGATGTTATTCCAAGGGGGAGGGAAATGTAATACCCCAGTCTCAACCCTTTGAACTTGATCATGTTTATATTGTAATTATGTTTTCACTTATACGTGTAGCTTGAAGCCATGAGGTAGTTTCCAGGGTGATTTTGAACACTAACAAACATGATCATTGTAATATTGATGAAAAGGTTCCAAGGCTGACTGATGGGGCTATGAGTCCACTAAAGGGAAAGGTAAGGGGTCCAATGGGGAAATAAACTTTTCCTTATGATGATGTCATACCTTATCCATAAACATTCTTTTGATTGTCTTATTTCCACCAAGCCTTAAGATTATGTGAAACTTGAAGTGAGAGCCTCTTTAAATGCAAGAGGCAATATAAATATGAAAACTTCCTAATCCTATGTCAAAAGTGCCAAGATCCTTTTTTGTAGTAACTATATCCTACCTTTGGAAAACCAAGAAAGGGGTGGAGGAAGTACTCCTTCCACACACTCATTCATTCCATGGAGGGGTGAAAAATTGAATGGGGAAAGAGGAGCATGGGAAAAAGAGGGTTCTTGGAGAGAAAATAAGGGTTTGGAGGAAGAAAAATCAGTCCAACTCTCATATGATCATGGAGAATTAAAAAAAAGGTTGTTGGGTGAGATTAGACACCATTGGAAAGAATCTATATACCATTTGAAAACCCTAAAGGTTTTTGGCCTATTAGATTGTCCATAGAACCATAAAATTCATGTCCAAGAAACTTCACAATATTGGAAATGAAAACTGTAAGTAGGCAGTGTCTTGGACTCACATTGGCCATACTGCATAGAGAGGAAGGGAATCCCAAGGGACTGAAGAGTATGGACATGATGAATTATTGTGTTGTATGGAGCAAGGGATGAGTGCCAAGTTGTTCTAGTCAAGAGGCTAAATAAAGAATAAGTGGTGACTTGCTTTCTTGGTATATTGAAATCCTTTAGTGAAAATAAGAGGTTTTTTGGAAACTCTGAAAATATTCTTTGTCATGGATGCATCTTGTTTCCCTCAATTTGTCTTCCCCAGTTTTGGTATTTGGAAGTTGTAAAATATTAATGAATGTTTTTGGAATGGATTCACAGTTGTATATACCTTGCATTAATAAACACCAGTTGATGGTTTAGAGTGGAAGAACTCTTGTAGCTTTAAAATGGCAAAATTCTTGAGTTTTGATATGACTATAGGAATGTGCAAAACACCTTGTAAATATTGATCTATATATCCACATTTCCAAAGTGGGTAGTTTTTTTTTATTTTATTTTATTATTTTTATTATTTTTTTATATAGGATTTAGACATCCATGTGAAAATGCTCATAAAAAATCTCAAATACCCAATTTTCCATTTGCACGATAGTAATTCTGTAACATGAGCCTTTTTCCTAGTTTTTTCTTGGATTTTTGAGGTATATCCGTGTGTTACCTGAAGGATAGTCATGGGTATCCGCCTATACCCGTATGTTTTCATCACAATAAACACGGGGACATTCTGTAGTGACCCTAAAAGCCTTCTTTTGATGAATTTTGGGGTTAAAGGGGCTAGAATGAAGGGTAAGTAGGGTGTTAATCCCAAGGAAGGTTGCGATGCACCTATAAAGTGAGTTTATAATGCCAAATGATGATTTGAATACATATCTAATGCATTTGGATTGTCTTGTTAACCTCCTTGGAAAATGTTTACTCAAATACCTCTTACCTATGCAAATTTGGTTGCGATGTATGTTTGAGAGATTGGAATGATTTAGGGATGTCCCAAAGAGTTTAGAGGGGATGTTTACCTCTAACAAGAATTGAATTTCATCATATTTTTCACTTGCAATTGATCTCCTTGAATGGAGATATGACTCAATCCCCTCACCCCCCCTTGAACACATGAGAATACAATGCAATTTGAGGTATGAATGGCATCGATAGAATTGTTTTACTATGTGTATAATGAATTATGCCACATTTTGTTCAAAGTAAGTGGCAAGTGCTTTTAAGGTTGTTAATGAGATCCCTATAGGCTCTCTTGAACGTGAAATCAACGAGGTGAGAGGCCTATAGGTTAAAGTATCATTTCCAAATGATACCATAACCTTAAAGAGTAGTGAAGCACTCTTATAAGCAAGGAATGAAGTTTTCCATGCATGGTATTAGGATCGTTGACCTTAAAAGCCTAAATCTAGCCTTTTAATGTGGAAGCAAAACCTAAATTGTGTGATATTCTATGTGATTGTCTAGATGAGATATTGATAGGCCTTTGAGGCAAAGTTAAAATGAGATCTGAATTCTTGCGTTTAATGGAGCTATGAAGCTAGTTATACTTAATTGACGTATTCGTGAGAATGTGTAATGAATTGTAATATTACTCCCCAGTTTCACTTTGCATGAAGAACTTGAATCTATGTTGTGTGGTATAAAGGAATTTTTATTTAGACTATGCCTTCAAAGGCTAAAAGCTTGTTTGATGATGTCTAGGTGAATGCCAAACATTGTCATTGCATATATGAATTGAAGTGTTTATTGTTGATATGGTCTAACAATGTGGAAAATTGCTTATGATACTGCCGCCATAAATGCACACTTAGACCATCAAACCCTAACTTTGTTAATTGGTACGAAGGGATGTGGCATTGATGGTAATGAATCAATGTATGGTCTCTTTTTTATTTTAATATTTTATCAATCAGTGATAGGTTGGAAACAACCTTTACAAATGTCTTGGGTAAGATTCCATATTCTAAATGGTGAAATGTCAATGCCCATTTAATCCAAAATAAAAAAACAATGATTTTTGGCAAACTTGTAGAACTCGCGATCAATGTTCAGTGTCAATAATTGGTTCTATTACCAACACTTTGATGTTTTAAACCATGAGAAATCACAAGGTGAAAACCAACCATAAATGATATTTCAATATTAGTTTGATCTTAAAGAGATTGAGTTTGTACAAAGAGAGGCCACATTTTAAATGTGAGCTAATATAATTGAGAGATGGGTGTATCTACGTAGTACATGTTAGTTTCTTTGACAAATTCCCTAAGATTTTGCATGAATCACTACAAAGGATGACACATTAAATGTGGCATGGCATTTAGATGAACCCTAAGTTTCAAGTGAAGTGAATATACGATATAGGGGTTATAAGAGTTATTAAAATGAGGTCAATAAGGGTAATTAACATGAGGTTATTGCAATTTATAAGGGTTATTAGCATAAGGATCATATGGATTATGGGCATTGTAGGTTTTTTTAACAATAAAAGCATATAATCGTATTAGGTGAGATATTTTAAGATTGCAATGCCTTGGCTATAATTGTGTCCTTAGCTAAAAGGAAGGGACTTACTATAGATCATACAATTGAAATGACACTTCCTTTTCCAAAAAAAGATTTATATCCAAGTACCCTCCAACTACCATATCTATAGGTGTATTGGTATAAAACCTAGGATCCAAATTTGTTGCAAAAAACACATGTAAAGAAAGGTCAACTTTAACCTCACCGTCAAGCTATTAGGCTTGCTCTATTAACAAGTTGCCTCTCCACACACTAAGCACTCGACCTTCCCTAATTCTAGCCAAGTTTTCTTTAAATGCCATGATTTCTCTCACTTAATCTGCCGAGTATCTAACTAGTTGTATCAATGGGGTAGTATAGTCCTCAATGGTGAAAATTTGTTCCTCTATTGTAATTTTGTATTATTGACAAGAATTTTATACATTGATCTTGGTGATCTACTTTATATTTATCTTGTTTGATGGTTAATTTTCCTACAAATTTCCTTGAAGCCTTCCTCCAATTTTGTTAACCTCTTGTCACATTGTCTCATCTTTATTTGTACTTCTCTCACCTCTTATATTATCATTGGACAATAATGATAACTACATTTCATTGTGAAGAATCCAACGGATTTTGTCAATATCCTAACAATAAGTGGTCTTTAAAGTTGTGTTCATTGGTGGTTTTCCAAGTGTCGAATTTTACCTCTATTCACAAGATGGTGAGGAGTTAGTGAATTCCATTAATATAATTCACCCTTCTTATTGCATATAATTAATCCATTAGAAGAAGTGTTCAAAATCTTAAGCAATATGACCTATAGATGGTTATCATTGCCACTCTCCCTTTTGTGGATCATATTATCATAACTTGTACCTCCATATTGGCTTGGTGGGTTAACTCGAGTGGGTGAGCATTGTGAATTGCAAGTAGGAGGTCATGGGGTAAGTCCCCAGGATGGCTACCTCTGTGAATATTGTGGGCCTCACTTGATGTCCTCGTCAAGTTAGGTTGACAAAAATGAAACCGAAAGGTTTACCTAGGGTACCATCCTCAAAATGAGGGGAAGTGCTAAGAGGATTTCTCGTGATGTTTATTTTGTTGAAAAAAATTAAAAAGTTATGGGGCATTGCAATAAATATTGGAGAGGATTGATTCCAATGTGGGTTGATTTATAGATTCCCCATTTGGTGTTTGATCAAACCAAGGGACTGGCCTATTGCATTACTTTGGCTGAATTTTGATAGATCACCGAGGAGTGATTCAAGTTTGCCACGTATTAAGATTAGTCCTACCATTAACCTTATAACTTGATTGAGTCTCAGGGGGATGGGTAGTTTATCTAGATCAAACACCCATACTCATTGAAGTTTTGAACATGTCATGCAGGAAGGTCAAGTGTTTCCTCACATTCCTTCTCCTTCATATATTACTCTCATCTCTCTTTGTGTAAGCCCCACTCTTTCATTCATTGAGATATAAAAAATGGAGTTGAAATTTATCAAAACATAGAAGAGTTGTACCCTAAAGGATTTGTTCAAAATGGCCACAGTTCTCTTTCTTATTCTCTCCATCTAATTTTTGGAGGTTTTACTAATAAAATACATGTTTAGATGATTAACACTAAGTCTCCTATGTAATATACTTTCCATGGTGTAAGGCACATGTGATAGAGATGACCATTTATATTCCTTGGAAGGGTGATATGACTTACACTTGGTTATTCATTGAATATTCAAGCCTCTGTGATTATTTTCAAACTTTTCTTACTCTTGGATCATATATGACACCAATTAGTGGTTCTAGACTTAATTTATACCATCTACATCTTCCAACCCAGTAGGTGGGTTCTAGACTTAGATCCAGTTTCAAAGGTGGAAAATGTGGCTTAGCCATTTTTTCACAACATCATCATGATCTATAGATTTCTTAGATTCTCTACAATTTGCTTAAATGTTTTATACCAACATGGAACTTGTTGATGAGACTATTTTTGTAGGATTGATTTGTTCCCCTTTGAAAACGTAATGGTTTTGGTCCAACCAACATAACATTAGGCCCCCTTCTTAAAGACTCCTTTTCAACACTAGTTTTAATAAAAATTTCACAAGTTTTCACTCTGAACTCAAAACCGACCATTCTTTGGACCGTTTGAAAAGGTATTTTAGAGAGATACAACTTTATTGCTTTAAGTTTTCTTCTAATTATGCATAGAATAAAAATAATGTTCAAAAGAAAGGTGTTTTTTTTTTTTTTGGGGGGGGGATAAATATTTTCATATTTTTGGTAGAAATTTTCACCTTGGCCTTGGAATTGAGAACTCCTTATACCATTTAAAATATATTTACGAGGGATACAAATTTTTATAATCTCAACAGTAGAGTCATAGCGCTAAACAAGAAATTTCCAATGGTACAAGGAATGATCAATTACAAGGTTGGACTGAAAAGTTAATCCACAAATATGAAATGATGACTTTTGTGTCAACAGATTTTATTTCTTTATTTTCAAAGCCTATACAAATATGTTAAATTTTTTAAAAAAGTATAGAAGGAAAGTTGTAGCCCTTGTTATGAGATTTGCAACAGTATAAGGGGCGTTCAAAGCAGTGGTCAAGATGACAAATTATGAAAAAGTATTGATCTATTAAAAATGAGCACCTTACGAATAAGGTATAATCTTATGGATTTATTTAGGAGAGAAATCAAGGAAGACAAGTATAAAATTTTGCTAGAATTTGTTTTCCTTTCAATTTTTTTAGGTTTATCATCTATGATCCATAACAAATTTAAATATCAACTAAGTTCATGATCAAGTCACACTACACTACAAGGAAAAGGCCCTATAGTGGAGGTTGTAGCAGAACCTCCCCAAAAAACATGTCCCTTCTCCGTTTATAGCGGAGGCATCAGGCAGAGGTTTTCGCGGATGTTTTTTATCGGTGCGCCCAAAACCATTATGGCGGACCAGTGCATATTTGGTTTAGGCTCACCGATGCTTGGTTTTTAGTAATGGTGCACCGGTGCATGTTTTTTAGTAATGGCGCACCGGTGCTCTATGACCCATTTGCACTAGTGTGATTTTAGCAAAAAAAATCGGTGCTCCACTTTTGTAATGGCGCATGGTGCTCTTCTTTGGATAAGGCACATTGGTGTCGGTGCTCCTAATTGGTGAAGGTGCACCGGTGGCGGTGCTCCTCTTTGGTGAAGGCGCAAAGGTGGCAGTGCTCCTCTTTGGTGAAGGCGCATCAGTGTTCCTTTTAAGGACTGGGTGCACCAATCCTCCATGACCCATATGCACCAATATTATTTTGTAAAACAAACATCAGTGCTCCACTTTTGAAACTACGCACCGGTGCTCCACTTATGTTAAGGCGCACCGGTGTCGGTGCTCCTCTTTGGTCAAGGCGCACCGGTGTCGGTGCTCCTCTTTGGTGAAGGCGCACCGATACTCCTTTTACAGTTTAGGCGCACCAATGATTCTGATATACAAAAGCATCGAACAATAAGTCATTTTTTTTAACTTATTGAAAAGAGCGGGATTTTTTAAATGTTTTAAAGAAGCGGGAAAAATGTCATCAAAAGAGGAAAAAATTAGGGTTTTTTTTATAAATTTTTATTTCTTCATTTCACATGGTTCTACTAGAGAGAAGAATAAGATGAAGAGGAAGAGAAAGAGTATTGTAGCCAAGCAACCGATTTTTCCCCTCTTCATTGTTTCATTTCTTCCTGTTATCTATTTTATTTATATTGTTTTGCATTTCTCACTATTGCTCCTAATTTCTTATTTGGTTTTGTTGTTTGTTTTGGTTGGTTTGAGCGTTTTTCCACTATTTTGCAGGTTAATGGTGGATTTATTTTAGGGTTTACATCAAAATATATGGGTTTTCCCCGCTTATTGAAGAAGCATGTTTTTTAAAACTTTTGAAAGAAGCAAGAAAAATGTATTAAGAAGAGGGGAAAAAAGAGGGTTTGTTTAATTTCTTCATTTCACATGGTTCTACGAGAGAGAAGCAGAAGAGGAAGAGTATTGCAACTAAGAAACCATTTTTTCCCTCTTCATTATTTTATTTCTTCCCATTATCTATTTTATTTCTATTATTTTTCCTTTCCCACTATTGTTCATAATTTCTTATTTGGTTTTGTTGTTCATTTTTGTTGGTTTGAGGTTTTTTCCTCTATTTTGTAGGTTAATGGTGGATTAATTTTAGGATTTTTCTTCAAAATATTTGGATAGAAAATGAACAACAAGTTTGGAAAATAAAATGATACTTTTTTGTGCAGCATGGGTGCATATCCATAGGGGTTTTCACCTTCGCTTATTTGCAGGTTAACAAGGCTTCTGTACCCGCGGAAAACTATTTTCTGTTGACGTCAATCTATTTTATGTCCGTGGTGCTTCTCTTTGGAAGAAGTGCACCGCTGCATCTTTGGCAGAAGCACACCGGTGCATCTTTGTCAGAAGCATACCAATGCATCTTTGGCAGAAGCACACCGGTGCATCTTTGTTAGAAGCACACCAATGCATCTTTGGCAGAAGCACACGGGTGCATCTCTTTGGTTAAGGCGCACCGATGCTCATTTTTTGTATAAGTGCATTGATGGTCCTGTTTTAAGGTGTGGGAACACTAGTGCTCTTCTTTGGTCTAAGAGAATTGATCCTCCATGTTAGGAATATTATCTCTAGTGGATGAGTGGTTTTGGAGAGTTCTCATCAAACAATTTTCATGTAACAATTGAGTGGTTTTGTAATTACAAGAGATTCACTCATTAAGTGGTAAATGGAGTGGTTTGACACTCATCATGGTTTTGTATGTGTGGTTCCATCACCATTACTATAAATTGTAATGCTTAACATTTAAATATTAATTATTAAACATTTTCATAATATTATTTTTATTTTTATTGATAATGTCTTATTTCATATGCTTTTAATTGTAATTTTTTCTTTCAAACAATCAAAATTATAATTTTTTTTAATATTCAACAAGTATTTCATTTTTAAATTTCACATAAGAGATTAATTAATAAGCAACAGTAAGAACTAAGGCTTGGAATATTCAAAATAAAAGTTATTATATCACTACATTTTAATAATCTTGTATTTATTAAATCACCTCCCTTTATTTGCATGTTTACAAGGTTTCTGTACACAACATATTGTTTTTTGCCATAAGTGCTCCTATTTTGTATAAGCACAATGATGCTCATTGTTTGTTAAGGTACACTAGTTCTCATATTTTGTATAATTGCATCGGTGCTTCTTTACTATAGGCGCACCAGTGCTCAAGGAATTTAAATTTTAATACTTAACATTTCAATATCAATTATTATACATTTTTATAATATTATTTTTATGTTTATTGATAATGCCTTATTTCATATGCTTTTAACTATAAAATTATATTTCAAACAATCAAAATTATATATTTTTTTTAATATTAGACAAGCATTTCATTTTTAAATTGTAAATACGAGATTCATTAATAAACAAGGGTATGAACTAATACTTGGAATATTCAAAATCAAAGTTATTATATCACTACATTTTAATAAATTATCATGTATTTATTAAATCACCTCCCTTTATTTGCATGTTCACAAGGTTTTTGTACACAACAAATTGTTTTTTGTCATCAGTGCTCCTCTTTGGTATGGGAAAACCAATGCTCACTGTTGGTTAAAGTGCACCGATGCTCATCTTTGGTATAAGTGCATATATGCTTCTTTACTGTAGGTGCACTAGTGCTCCTTTACAAATGTGCACTAGTGTGGTTTTGGCCAAAAAATTATTGGTGCTCCTCACTGGTGAAGGCGCACCGGTGCATCTTTGGTATAAGCGCATCGGTGAATCTTTGGTAGAAGCACACCTGTGCATCTTTGTCAGAAGCACACTGGTGCATCTTTGACAGAAGTGCACTGATGCATCTTTGTCAGAAACGCACCAGTGCATATTTGACATAAGCGCACCGGTGCATCTTTGGCAGAAGCGCACTGGTGCATGTTTGAAAGAAGCACACCGATGCATCTTTGGCAGAAGTGCACCGGTGAAAAAAACCTCCGCTAAAGCCTCCGGACTCCAAGATTTTTTAGTTATAATAAATTTATGTCAAATCCTTCACTAAAACATCCAGTACCATTGGCGGAGGTTGTAGCAGAGTTTTTTTTGAAAATTTTGACCAATCTTGTAACACTAAAAACCTCCGCTATAACCTCCGCTACAAGACCTTTTCCTTCTAGTGCTAGACAGAGAGTTCAACCTAGAATATGTATAAGTATGACCATGCATTGTGGTGGAAAATTTGGTGCACATGAAATTCACAATTAGTTGTGATATGGATGCTTATATTTTAGTCATGTGCACTTATATTCTAACCTAGTCATGTAGCCTTAGGTGTAATTACGTACAAGTTAGTTCAACACAGTCATGTTGATGTGGATGGAAAACTCCGTGTGTGATTATGAATGGAAGCCAAATAGTCATAACAAGTCATTCTCTCTCGCTCTCTCTTCATCTTCCAAAATGGTTATATATGAACATAAGGGATGTCAAACAATTTGCATTAGTACCTTGGGTTTTATTATTCATACCCAATTCCTAATTCTAAATAGGTTAATTTAGTTTGTTTGTGTTAATGGTAGTTGGATGATAGATATGTATGAGTGGTGTAAATATCCATGCTATTCATATCATTGTTGTACACACTTATTCTATTCATGAAAATTTGGAGTTAATAATATACCCATATCATCACATCAATTGTGTAAGTTTTTGTATGAATTCCTTTATGTTATCTCTAATAAGCTTTATCAATTGTCTTGCCACAATTATTTGAATGTGCAGGCAAAACAAATACATGCAACTATTATTCTGGATGTGTTATTTCCACTCATAAAGTGTTGGATCAAATTAGTATCAAAGTATTCATTTTGTAAATAGTTGTTGAGTTTCTAAACAATTTATGAACAAGATTCGCTCTTTGAAAAAGAAGCAAATGGACGAATTAATGTAAAGCTACATTGAACTACTCAAAATTGAAATTTATAGTCTCAACTAAAAGGTCAGATCTATGGAAGGATAACTAATGAATATCCCCTATTTTTTTGCAAAAAATGATATTCTTTACTTTAATGTTATAGGACATGAGCCAAAAATAGACCTGCAAAAGCAACCCATGCATGGAGTATAGTAGTACTAAAGGAGGTCCATGTTAATTTTTCGATAATTTCATTCAATATTATCTAGGATCACTAAGAGAATAACAAGCACAACATAACAATCACAAGAGACAATGGACACAAAGCATTTCATCGGGGAAAACCAAGAAGGTGAAAAACCCCTCAACTTCCTCAGAGATAGAATGAGCACTAATACAAAGATCACAAAGATCAAACCCCAAAATATAGATGTCTCCAGCAGCTACTCCTCCTCCACTTGTGCGCACTTCTCTCTCTCAACTATGCGAGTTGGATGAGTGAGTGAATGAGCAAATAAAGAGAGACACACTCTCTATTTATACAACAACTTAACTTGCCTTTAACCCTAACTGGGATGACTTCCTAAGGAATCCTAATAACCCATCCGCATGACTCATGCAGGGCCGATCCCACCAAGGTGGTCTAATAACCCATCAAATATAAGTTGCGACACTTACAATTATACTTGCGACACTTATATTTTTCCGAGGAAAAAAAAAAGAAAAAAAAATACTTGCGACACTTACAAATACAAATGACGACACTTCTGACTGGAGGAATAATACTTCTACATCAGGAATATAATAAAGTACAAGTGTAATACATAAAAGAATATCTTCCGAAGTTATAAATACATCAACACTCCCTCTTAACTAGGAAGGTATTCTCACGACACAGGCATCAATACACAAGTCTTCAATTCTGGAGTTGGATCATCGCCACTAGATCATGGATCATCATCGTCACTGCTGCTGTACTCGTCATCTCGATCACTGGGGCTATCTCTCAATTCTTCTCGTCATAGGAATTTCTACAGAGCTAGCCCTTTTTCATGCTGGATGTAGGCCTAGCCTCTTGTAGGTCTTCATCATCTTTGTGAGCTGGACATCCTGTGGAATTCTCAGGTCTGATTACGTGCGTCAACAAAACCTTGAAAGAGCATCCCAGGACTGATTACGAGCTTATTGCTCAACCTATCGGATCTCCCAGGACTTTTACATGTGACCTCCACAAAACCTTAAAAGAGTGTCTTGCGACCTGCAAGATCTCTAAACAGCATCCGAGGACTTTTACATGCCTAGCACAACCTGTCTGGATCTCCAGGACTGATTACATGTGGTCTCCACAAAACCTTAAAAGAGTGTATTGTGACCTGCAAGATCTCTAAAGAGCATCCGAGGACTTTTATGTGCCTAGCACAACCTGTCCAGATCTCTAGGACTGATAACATGTGGTCTAGCAAAACCTTAAAAGATTTTCTTTCAACCTGCAAGATCTCTAAAGAGAATTCGAGGAATTTTACGTTCCTAGCATAACCTGTCCGGATCTCCAGGACTGATTACATGCTACCCTCGCACAACCTATCCACGGCCAGGTAGTATCATCCTGATGCTCATGATCATACTGATCATCATCATACAGTACATCATCCTGATGCACATCATCACATAACATGATCATCCTGATGCATATCATCATCACATGATCATCTTGATCATCATCATAGCATTATCCTGATGCATATCATCATCACATGATCATCCTGATCATCATCATACAGAACATCATCCAGAGCATCGTCCTGATGTTCATCACACAACACTTACATCCACAGCCATGGGAAGGATCCTCCTACCACCATGCTTGGAATGGCTCTTGCAAATGTGTCCCATCACTTCCTCCTCGAAGTATCTTCTATCTGAAGAACACCAAGCCTATCTCTGAAGTACTCGAACTTCACTTTGGATAGTGGTTTGGTCAACACATCTGCAATATTCTCATCCATCGAAACATACTGAAGCTTCATTGCTCCTCTCTACACCATATCCCTGATATAGTGATATTTGATCTCGATATGCTTCGACTTGTCATGGAACACTGGGATCTTTGACAACTTCACACAACTCTGGTTGTCGCAGAAGATACAAGTAGCATCCAACTGGAGATCAAACAAATCAGATAGTATCTTTCTTATCCATACTGCCTCACAACTAGCCGAACAAGTTGCGACATACTCTGCTTTGGCTCTACTCAGTGCTACGCAGGATTGCTTCCTGCTAAACTAAGAAATCACACCTGATCCCATACTGAAGCAGCACGCCGAAGTGCTCTTCCTATCTGCAGCATTGCTTGCCCAATCTGAATCAACATAACCCTCCATGTTAAACTTTTGATTCACATCATACTTGAGCCCATAATCAACTGTACCCCTCAGGTACCTCAGAATATGCTTCATAGCAATTAGGTGAACATGTCTAGGATTTGTCAGGAACTGGCTCAAGGTGTTCACCGCAAAGAAAATATTTGGTCTTGTGTTAGTCAGGTACATCAAGGACCCAATCATCTGACGATACATCGTGGCATCAACCGACTCTAATGAAGCATCACTCAATAACTTCAGGTTCGATGCCATAGGTGTGGCCATGGCCTTGCAGTCCATCATCCTGAACCGCTTCAGGATCTCTACTGCATACTTCCCTTGTCCAAGGAAGATTCCATCTGCACTCTGCCACACCTCCATACCTAGAAAGTAATGCATCATACCCAAGTCCTTCATCTCAAACTTGATAGCAAAATTCCTCTTCGTGTCGACAATAAACCTATCCTCTCCTGTTACAAACAGGTCATCCACATATAGTAGGAGTATCACTGGATTGCCTTCCTCAACCTTGTAGTAAAGGTTGGAATCCGCTTTACTCTTGGTAAAGCCCAAACTAGACAAGAAGCTGTCAATCCTGCCATACCATGTCCTGGGTGCTTGCTTCAAGCCATACAAGGCTTTCTTTAACTTGCACACATATGAATCCCTGTCATGTGTCTCAAAACCGAGTGGCTGCTCCACATACACTTCCTCTTCGACTACACCATTCAAGAAAGCTTTCTTGACATACATCTAGTGTATCTTCCACTTCATTACTGCAGCTAGAGCAAGTACTGTTCTGATGGAAGTGTATCTGGCTACAGGTGCAAAAGTCTCTTCATAATCTATCCCTTCTTTATGGGAGAAGCCACAAGCCACAAACCTTGCCTTGTATTTATCTATGCTGCCATCTGCAGCATGCTTGATCTTGTAGATTGTAACGAATATTAAATAGAATATTAATTAGGTTAGCTAACTATTAGGGAAAGGGTGTACCCTTTCAGTTTAAATGGCTCAAGCCTATAAAAGCGAGCCTCCATTGTAATATTTACAATCATCAAATTATAATTTACTCATTTATTATTACAAAATTATCAAAGATGGATACTCTTCATTGTTAGCCAGATTCAGTTTATAGCATTGGTATCAGAGCTGCGTTCAGCTAAGATCCTGCACTTCACGCTCACCCTCGCACTCCGTTCTCCACCTTGCCATCCCCGTGCACTACTACACAACGCTTCACACCACTTGCACTCCTGTGCCACCCCATACTCCTCTTGCACCTGTGCCATTCCACTCACCACCGCTGCTGTGCCCTCCTTCCACTGTCATCTCCACGTCGTCCCATCTCCACCCGGTCACCCATCTCCGCCCTGCACACCATTCCACCTCCCATCGCATTCCCCACGCCTGTCTTGCCTCCTCGGCCCACATCCCTCCTCCCTGCGCTACATCCCTCCTCACCAGCGTCCTCCACTCACCGCCTCCTCCCCTCCATGTGTGCCCTACCTTTCACACTTCCCCCAATGCCTCCCCCAGCCGCCACCATTCTGCCGTCACTCTTCCGCTCCATCTCCCACGCAAACTCCATCTCAATGACCTGCACCCATCAACAATAAAAAGTTAATACATAAAAATAATAATAATAATTTTTATTATTATTATATTTTTTTACATAATAAATAATTATTATAATTTAAATAATAATTATTGTATTATTATTATTAATATATAATAAATTATTATTAGAATTCAATAATACTTATTGTATTATTATTTTATCCCTCACCCTATCACCTAAAAAAATACTCTTGATCCTTAAACCAAAAATTGATCCCCCATATTTACCCCCCTACACTAGATCGAGAACCATGACAGAAATGAAGGATCGATTGGAGAAATTAGAAAAAGACCAAATTAGAGATTTGAAAATCTTGGAAGGTCTAAACTCTAGAATGGACAAACTTGACAAAGAGTTTCAAGAAGAAAAAGAAGAGTTTTCGCGCAAGGTGCAATACGAAGTTGCCGGAGCAGTCTCATGGGAAATGAGGAAGGTATGAGAGGAAATGAAAGCATACTTCGATGCAGGATTAGAAAATATCAAGCAATTTTTCAAGGATAGGGATGACACTAAAAATGGCGAGTCGCCCAAGGGAGACCATTCATGTCGCAATACAACCGATACTAATGATCATCAATCAAATTACCCCAAAGAGGAGATCCTAGAAGACCATAGAGACTACAATCATCATAAATCATATTGGGCCACAATGCAATCGATGGGAGGATACTCAATGAAACCTAAATTGGAGTTACCCAAGTTCGATGGAGAATCAAAACAGAGTGTGGCATGGATCAACAAGGCGGAAGAATTCTTCTACATTCACAAAATCTTGTCAGATGACGAAAAAATTAAATACGCCTCCATGCAGCTCGAAGGACGGGCATACAATTGGTACATGTGGTGGAAGAAAACGACAACAATATGTGCCTACAATTGGGACAAATTTAAAAATGATTTCTTTAAAAGATTCGAAGATGTGACAGAGAAAGAGTTTTTCTCCAAACTAACTAGGCTACAACAAGAAGGCAACGTGGAAGAATACACCTATGCATGGGAAGCGCTAGCAACGCGCGTACCAGAATTAACAGAGGGTCAACGACTCCAAACATATATCTCTGGTCTTAAACAATACATAAGAGATGAATTAGAATTGCATAACGTGTCCAATTTGGATAAGGTTAGGCGCAAAGCAAAACTTATTGAAGAAAAATTCAAACAATCAAGACAAGGGAACCCTAACAAGGGATATTTGCAACAGCAAGAGACCCAGTGCAGGCATTGAGAATATACATGGTAACCCGGTCATCAATGTAACAAATATCAGTCATATGGCTATGAAGTTGGGAAAAGCTCAAAAACATCGAGTAGTCACACTGGCAGTGACAGGAAAAACAAGAAGAATACTTGTCGTCGTTGTGGCGAAGATTGGTTCCTAGGACATAAATGCAAGACCAATCACACAGTACATTGCAAAATCATTAATGAGAAGCAAGTACAGGTATCAAGAGAGGCAAATACAGTTGATTCGGATACAGACACAAGCTCATATGAAGCATCAGTTGCGACGGTTACATGTACTCAACAAGTCGGTAAGAAAGAAAAGGTAGAGACACCAGAGAAAGATTACACCCAACAGAAGGAAAGCCAAGCACTCGCAGGAAAATATCTGCCACCTCAGTTGAGAAACCATGACATCCTTAAAACGGAACAATTCATATTCCGAGTAACAGAATCTAGGAATTCAGGACAAAAAAGACTACAACTTAATGGGAAAATTAAAGATAAGGATGTCACAATTTTGGTCGATTCAGGAAGTACCCATAATTTGATCAACATCAATAAGGCAAAGGAACTAAATATTTTTGTGTTCCCCGCAAAAGGGCTTAAAGTCTCAACCATCGCTAATCAAGACATAGAAGAAGTAGGAAAATGTCATAAGGTGCCGTTGTACATACAAAACTTACACCTACACCTCAATTGTGTTGCCTTACCTCTCAAGGAAGTAGACATGGTATTAGGCGTCGAATGGTTAGCATCGCTGGGGACTTACTCTACCAACCTGCAAGAACAATACATGGAATTTGAATGGAAAGGAAATAAGTACCGACTGAATGGACTGAGACCGAGATTTTCTCCACCTAAGAAGAAAGAATTACGACACAACAAGAATCCAGACCACGTCAATATAAAAGACAATGACTGCAAATACAACTTTCAGGACAAAGCTCCTTTTAAAGGGGGTGGCAATGTAACGAATATTAAATAGAATATTAATTAGGCTAGCTAACTATTAGGGAAAGGGTGTAACCTTTCAGTTTAAATGGCTCAAGCCTATAAAAGCGACACTCCATTGTAATATTTACAATCATCAAATTATAATTTACTCATTTATTATTACAAAATTATCGAAGATGGATACTCTTCATTGTTAGCCCAAACTGGACAAGAAGCTGTCAATCCTGCCATACCATGTCCTGGGTGCTTGCTTCAAGCCATACAAGGCTTTCTTTAACTTGCACACATATGAATCCCTGTCATGTGTCTCAAAACCGAGTGGCTGCTCCACATACACTTCCTCTTCGACTACACCATTCAAGAAATCTATCTTGACATACATCTAGTGTATCTTCCACTTCATTACTGTATCTAGAGCAAGTACTGTTCTGATGGAAGTGTATCTGGCTACAGGTGCAAAAGTCTCTTCATAATCTATCCCTTCTTTATGGGAGAAGCCACAAGCCACAAACCTTGCCTTGTATTTATCTATGCTGCCATATGCAGCATGCTTGATCTTGTAGATCCACTTGGAAGTCACAACAGACTTTCCTTCTGGTCTTGAGACCACATCCCAAACATCATTCTTCATGATCGACTGGTATTCCTCGACCATGGCATCCTTCCATTCTTTCTTTTCTACTGCTTCTTCATAACTGGGAGGTTCTTTGTTCATTATGTCACAGAGTAAGGCAACATAGCTGGTGTGTGACCTTGTCCTTTTTCTTTCTCTGTGTTCCTCCTCTGGAATACCTTACCTTTCTGCATCTTGGATGAGTTCTCTAGCCCATGCTGGTTTCCTCTTGTGAGAGTTCTTCTCACGGGGTGTATCTACAGGTTCTTGTGGATCTTCTATTTCACGATCTTCTTCTGGAATTTCTTCATTCATGGTGGTGTCTTGTATCCTGGGTACTCTTGGTTCTTCATTGTCTTCCACAAGTGTCTTCCTCGATTTGATGTATGCCGAGTCTTCATCAAATGTAACATCCCTGCTGATGTCAATCTTCTTGATCCCTGGAAAGTAGATTCTGTATGCCTTCAAGCTTTCACTGTAACCCACATGTTAAATTTTCAGAATTTACTTCAATCTGATCTAGGATCTTAACTGAGAGAACAACATGTACAGCATATCTACAGCATATCAATCATGGAGACAATAATGCAAGCACACAAGAGACACAAAGATTTACTTGGGGAAAACCATAAAGGTGAAAAACCCCAATAACTTCCTCAGAGATAGATAGAGCAATGATACAACCAACCAATAGAGATAGCCATAACCTAGCAGCAATCCTCCTCCTCCATAAGTGCGCCTCTCCTCCTTGAGAGCATGTGTGAGAAGTGAGTGAGCAAATAGAGTGCCTCCCGCACTCTATTTATACTTGACTTGACTTGCCTTTTTACTTAACTCATGTCGGCTCTAACTTAACCACATAACATAATGCTGAGTGGGCCGACCCCCAATAGGGTGGTCTAATAACCCTTTGACCCACATGGCCGACCCCCAATAGGGTGGTCTAATAACCCTTTGACCCACATGACTTATACAGGGCCGACCCCAAACAAGGTGGTCTAATAACCCATCAAGTATAAGTTACGACACTTACAATATAAATGACGACACTTCCTTATAGAGGAATAATACCATCTCTATAGGAATACAATATACATATATGTGAAATACATTCCGAAGTTACATATACATCAACACTCCCTCTTAACTAGGAAGGTATTTCTCAGCACAGTTCTTCTAGCACAAGTCATCTTCTCTGGATCATCGTCACTAGATAATCGTCATCGAGTCATCATCATCGTCACTGCTGCTGCTATCTCAATCAATCTCTGAATCTACTCGTCATAGGAAGTTCTACAGAGCCAGTCCTTTTTCATACTGGATGTAGGCCCACCACCTGCAGGTCTTCGTCATCACTGGCCATACTGTGGAATCCTCAGGACTTTTACGTGCGTCACAAAACCTCAAAAGAGCATTTGCCAGATGTCCCAGGGCACAGATTACATGCCATAGGCAAAACCTCGAAAGACCATCTGCAAATCTCCCAGGGCACAAATTATATGTGACCTCACCACAAAACCTCGAAGGAGAATCCCAGGACTGATTACGAGCACACAGCTCAACCTATCGGATCTCCCAGGGCACAAATTACATGTGGTCATGGCAAAACCTCGCAAGAGCATCCCAGGACTGATTACGAGCACACAGCTCAACCTATCGGATCTCCCAGGGCACAAATTACATGCCATAGGACAAAACCTCGAAAGAGCATCTGCCAGATATCCCAGGGCACAAATTACATGCCATAGGCAAAACCTCGAAAGACTATCTGCAGATCTCCCAGGGCACAAATTATATGTCCTCCCAAGCAAAACCTCGAAAGAGCATTTGCCAGATGTCCCAGGGCACAAATTACATGCCATAGGCAAAACCTCGAAAGACCATCTGCAAATCTCCCAGGGCACAAATTACATGCTTATCTGCACAACCTGATCCACGGCCACAGAGTATCAAACTGATACTCACCATACATCATCCTGATGTATCCATGATCATCCTGATCATCATCACTGCAACATCCTGCTGCATGTCATCTGGAGCAACATCCTGAAGCTCGTCATCTATGATCATCCTGATCATCAATGCATCTACCTGATGCATACCATCTGGAGCAACATCCTGAAGCTCGTCATCTATGATCATCCTGATCATCAATGCATCTACCTGATGCATACCATCTGGAGCAACATCCTGAAGCTCGTCATCTATGATCATCCTGATCATCAATGCATCTACCTGATGCATACCAAGTATCTACCTGATACATAACATCATACATGATCCTCCTGATCATCAGTGCAACATCCTGCTGCATGCCAAGTATCTACCTGATACATATCATCATACATGATCCTCCTGATCATCAATGTATCCACCTGATACAAATACAAAACATATGATATATATCACCATACATGATCCACCTGATCATACAATGTATCCATCTGATACATATCATCATACATGATCCTCCTGATCATCAATGTATCCACCTGATACAAATACAAAACATATGATATATATCACCATACATGATCCACCTGATCATACAATGTATCCACCTGATACATATACAGATACATGGTCCAAGCATCCAACATGATGCATATGAAATACATACACATGATCCAACTGATCATATCCAAGCAGAAACCAGAACATCATCCTGATGCTCATCATCCAGCGCTTACAACCACAGCCATGTGAAGGATCCTCCTTCCAACATGCTTGGAATGGCTTCAGCAAATGTGTCCATCACTTCTTCCTCGAAGTGTCCTCGATCTGAATAACACCAAGCCTCTCTCTGAAGTACTCGAACTTCACCCTGGCTAGTGGCTTCGTCAGCACATCTGCAATCTGCTCGTTCGTTGCAACATACAGGAGCTTCACAGCTCCTCTCTGCACCATATCCCTGATATAGTGATATTTGATCTCTATGTGTTTCGACCTGTCATGAAACACTGGGTTCTCGGACAGCTTCACACAACTCTGGTTATCACAGAAGATACCAGTAGCCTCCAACGGGAGATCAAATAACTCAGACAGTAGCTTTCGTAGCCATACTGCCTCACAACTAGCTGAACAGGCTGCAACATACTCTGCCTCAGCTGTACTCAGTGCTACACAGGACTGCTTCCTGCTAAACCAAGAGATCACACCTGATCCCATACTGAAGCAACACCCAGATGTGCTCTTCCTGTCTGCAGCACTGCCAGCCCAATCTAAATCAACATAACCCTGCAGGTTAAACTTTTGATTCGCCTCATATCTGAGCCCATAATCTACTGTACCCTTCAGGTACCTCAGAACATGCTTTACAGTAACCAGGTGAACACACCTCGGATCTGTCAGGAACTGGCTCAATGTTTTCACAGCAAAGCAAATGTCTGGTCTCGTGTTCGTCAAGTACATCAAGGACCCAATCATCTGACGATACGTAGAGACATCAACCAGCTCAGATGAAGCATCACATAGAAGCTTCATATTCGATGTCATAGGTGTGGCCATAGCCTTGCAGTCCATCATCCCGAACCTCTTCAGGATCTCTACTGCATACTTCCCTTGTCCAAGGAAGATTCCATCACTCTGCCACACCTCCATGCCAAAAACAAATAGTGCATCATTCCCAAGTTCTTCATCTCGAACTCGGTAGTAAGCTTTCGCTACATGTCGGCAATCAATCTATCTTCACCTGTAACAAACAAGTTATCTGCATACAAAAGTAGTATCACTTTTATATTTCTCAATGCTGTCATCTGCAACATGCTTGATCTGATAGATCCATATGGAAGTCATAACAAACTTCCCTTCAGGTCTTGGGACTACATCCCAAACATCGTTCTTCATGATCTACGGATCATGGCATTCCATTTCTTCATCCCAGATCCTGGGAACTTCAATATCTTCAATAGATAATTTTGTTGTTGAACAAATGTTGTAGTTCTTCTTTTGTAGGTGAAGATATACGGTCTTTCCTACAAAACAGGTTAAATTGCATGATTAGAAACATCTCATAATTTTCAGAACAAATTCTTACACATAACGAAATATGTCATACAGTCATGCAATTATCTTAGCCAATGCTTCAATACAACATTTATCCATATTCCGTAGCTTTCTAGATGCCTTCCAATCTCTACCAGAACATTGTTAAGGGTGTGCACAACTCCCAACATGTCAGCAAAGAGGTTTCATTCTAGATAAGTAGCAATGGAATGTTGTACAGTGCCATAGGCCACTTACCCATGTATATTAGTAGTATACTGTTCATCAATGCAACTATACATATCCTAAGTCTAGGAACATGAGCATATACATCATTGAACAATTTTATTTAAACAAACACATATGCAAGAAATGATAATTAAAATACTTATCTTTCTTTGTTCGTTGGGTGGACTCCCTCTGAGTCTTTGCTTCCTTGCAGAAGCTGTTGGAGTCCTAATCTGAAGTAGCTTCTTCTACACCTTTCTGTTGTGGAATGTAGAAAGATGGTCAACTCCCTCTGAATATATGCATCCTTGCAGAAACTACTGGAGTGTGCTCTTTTTCTTTCTTGCAGGAACAACTGGAGTGTGCTCCTTTGCTTTCTTGCAGGAACAACTGGAGTGTGCTCCTTTGCTTTCTTGCAGGAGCAATTGGAGTGTGCTCCTTTGCTTTCTTGCAGGAGCAATTGGAGTGTGCTCCCTCTTGATCTTTGCTTCCTGAATTACCTGTTCTTGAACTCATATTCATCCGTGGTCCCTATGCATGCTTATTAGTATCATGATTGAGTTATCCTTGTGATCTCATATAGAATCATACATTCATTAGTATACTATTAAAACACAATAATCTCAAGCATGTATAGTCATGATTATTTCAAACAGAAAATAATAAGCATTAGCATTCAAGGTTTATGTAGAATTCTTATGGTTAGTCAAATCATAAGAAACATAACATATCTAAACCTATAATTACTCAAACCTATGACTCTTCAGGTTAGTTGAATCATTAATCAAGATAAGAGATATAATATGCATAAAACCTGTGATTATTCAAACCTATACCTTCATGATTCTTCTGGTTAGTCAAATCAATCAATATAAGAGACATAATTCTTTTACTTATAATCCTATTTGACCATAGGATTTTTCTGGTTAGTCATATCATCAATCAAAGTAAAAATCATAATATGCCTAAACCCATGAGTACTAACTTCAATGAATAATCATAATCAATCATGCCAAGTATACTTAAATAAAGGATCTTATCACAAGGTGAGATTCTAACTTGATATAGGAAAAACATACCTGGATTAGCATGCTAGCTAATTATGTCTAACATACTCACATGGTGTCTTCTTGTTCTTTTTCAATGACTTGTGCTAGTAACCTGTATATCTCATAGGTTAGCCATTATAAAACCAAGTTATACATACCTCGTAAATGGATCTTCTATGAGATCCATGACAATGGATGAGTCTTTATCCTCATGTCATCATGATCATATGTTCTTGAACTGGAACATGCTTTGTCTTTCTTGGTGTACCTTTCATGTTAGTAGACAACATAAACCTCATACAACACCATAATGCATTAGTACAATCATAAGTGTCAACACCCTAACCAATGAATATCTTCTATCATGCATTCATAATTTTGTTAAGGTGAAACGACAAATCTAAAATCAAAATTGTACTAACCGTAATAACATGAAGACAAACTTACCATAAACTTAATCATGGACAAATATCGAAACATACCTCGATGAGTCATACCTGTCGAGATCGCTTGTAATCTCCTTATGTAAAGCCTTATCCTCATCTCCCTCTGAGACAGGAACTTCTTTCACTTATGCAGGTGATCAATCCATCTTCTTCTAGGATTAACCCAATCCACTTGAATTGCAAGAACTGGACCTTGAGCTGGATATGGGTTTGTCAGAGAAACCCCAAAAATTCAAACTTTGAATTTCAACCTTCCGATAGGATAGGAATATGCGCCTTGATGAACTGATCAAACTGATATATTCAGAATTTGAAAACTGTAAAGTTTCACTCCTCAATTTTGCCTTTGAAACTTCCGGATTCACTGGACGTGACCCTGAACTGGGGTTTGATGAATCCCACTCTTTTTCCCAATCAAAAGGTTTGATCCAAAGCTCTAAGCTTCTATTTTTTCTGAGGAGCTTCCAGCCGTGGTCTCAGATTTCAAAAATTCCCATTTTTACAGAAGCCCTAATTTTCCACTTTCCTGATCAAAGTCCCGAACTAGGGTCTGATCAAGCCCGGCCTTCTGCCCAACCAAAAATTCTGATTTTGGTCTCTAAATTTCTATTTTGATGAGTAGCATTCAGCCGTGGTCTCCGATTACAAAAATTCCAACTTTCTTCAAAGCCCTAAATTCCGGAAGCCATGAATGAAGGTACCAAAAAATAATTCTGTTTTGACAGAAATATGTACCTGATTGTTTCTGGTGTAACTCCAAAATTTTTGATCCACAGGGTCTGAAAAAAGTTTCCTGAGATAGCCTGACCTGTTACCTTTCCATCCTGACAGGTCTGACCTCAATTGGATTCTCTGAGAGAGAGTTATGCCAAGTGTCGCAACGTGACCTGTTTTGGGATAAAACAGAAGAGCGAACTTGTACAGCGTGCCACGTGTCACTGTTTGAACTTCGGCCTCTGAAAAAGTTTTCTGAGATATCTCGGCCTGTTATCTTTCCATCCTGACAGGTATGACCTCAATTGGATTTTCTGAGAGAGAGTTATGCCAAGTGTCGCAACGTGACCTGTTTATGGGATAAAACAGTAGAGCGAACTTGTACGGCGTGCCACGTGTCAATGGTTCAACTTCAGCATCTGAAAAAGTTTTCTGAGATAGTACAGACTGTGTACTACCTGTCACTTTTTACGAAATTTCATTTGGAGCTTCCTAGCCCAAGTTATGACCTTTTTCCCAAGGTCACCTGATTTTGACTCAGATCTGGAAGAGGCAGAAACCCTATATTGTACAGATCATAAATCACAAAGTACAACGAATTAGAGGTTGTCCTTTGGACACAAGATACCTGGAGATCTTAGCTTCGGCATGTAACAATTTCAGATCCGAAAACTTCGCCAAAACGGAATTATAGCGAAAGTTCTACGATGACTAGTTTTTGCTATATCAAGCCCTAGCATCGTAAGTGCAACAAGTGTCATACATGCCATATCATGCCTTCTTTCAGGCTAGCTCTGATACCATGTTAAATTTTCAGAATTTACTTCAATCTGATCTAGGATCTTAACTGAGAGAACAACATGTACAGCATATCTACAGCATATCAATCATGGAGACAATAATGCAAGCACACAAGAGACACAAAGATTTACTTGGGGAAAACCATAAAGGTGAAAAACCCCAATAACTTCCTCAGAGATAGATAGAGCAATGATACAACCAACCAATAGAGATAGCCATAACCTAGCAGCAATCCTCCTCCTCCATAAGTGCGCCTCTCCTCCTTGAGAGCATGTGTGAGAAGTGAGTGAGCAAATAGAGTGCCTCCCGCACTCTATTTATACTTGACTTGACTTGCCTTTTTACTTAACTCATGTCGGCTCTAACTTAACCACATAACATAATGCTGAGTGGGCCGACCCCCAATAGGGTGGTCTAATAACCCTTTGACCCACATGGCCGACCCCCAATAGGGTGGTCTAATAACCCTTTGACCCACATGACTTATACAGGGCCGACCCCAAACAAGGTGGTCTAATAACCCATCAAGTATAAGTTACGACACTTACAATATAAATGACGACACTTCCTTATAGAGGAATAATACCATCTCTATAGGAATACAATATACATATATGTGAAATACATTCCGAAGTTACATATACATCAACACCACAAATATACCCTTCTTTCCTGAAGGATCTAGCTTTGTCCTCTTTTCTTTTGGAATGTGTGTGTATACTGGATAGCCAAATATCCTAAGATGGCTAACTTTTGGTTTCTTTACAGAGAAAAATTCTTCTGGTGTCTTGTTGTCAAGTATCTTGTGAGGTGTTCTGTTTTGCACATATACAACTGTCCTTGTTGCTTCTTCCCATAGGTGCATGGGTATATCTTGGTCATGTAGCATTGCTCGTGTTGCTTCCATGATTGTTCTATTTTTCATTTCTGCAACCCCATTCTGTTGTGGATTGTAAGGAGTGGTCAACTCCCTCTTAATCCCTTAATCATTGCATAATTTCTTGAAGTCCCCTGAAGTGAAACCTTCGCCATTGTTGGATCTAAAGGTCTTGATCTTCTTATCAGTTTGGTTTTCTATCAAGGCTTTGAATTCCTTGAACTTATCAAACACTTCATCTTTATTCTTCAAGAAATAAACCCAAGTCTTCCTAGAGAAATCATCACTGAAAGAAACATAATATACATACCCACTCAGATAACTGGATGACATCAGACCGCATACATCGGAGTGGATAATCTCCAAGATTCCTTTTGCCTTGCTTTCACTGCTTGGAAATTCCTTCTTTGTGTTCTTTCCTTTTGCACATCCTTTGCAAACACCTTCATGCTTTGACTGGATTTCAGGAAGACCTTCTACTACTTTGCTTGCAATTGGTAGTGATCTATAGTGCACATGTGCAAGCCTTCTATGCCAAAGTTCACTTGGCTCCATGGATTCATGTACCATGGAATGTTCAGGTTGTCCCTTCAATTTGTACAATCCTCCCTCTTGCTCTCCAATCACTACTGCATCATCTATGGTCTTACCTTTTGGTCACATAAGTACTTGGCCATCCACAAATGCAACTCTCATCCCCTTTGCATCCAAGGATGATATGGAGAGAAGATTCTTCTTGAGACCAGGTACATATAGAATATCTTTCATCTTTAAAGACTTCCCAGAGTCTAACTTGTAGGAGGCTTCACCACTCCCTTTTATAGGGTATTGATAGTCATCCTCAAGTTTCACCTTATGAGGTGACTCATGTTCCGATAGGTCCATAAGATATTCTTCAAATCCCGTCATATGTTTGGAAGCCCCACTATCAATAAGCCAATCATTACACCCATGTGTAATAGTACCTGTGAGAGCAAATATTAGAACATACTCTTCGTCACTTGAAGAGTCTTCACTTTCTACCTTAGTCTTCTTCCTGGGAGGTTCATCATCCTCAGCAGCATGAGCATGATATCTCTTCTTGTTGCTCTTGTTGTTGTTGTTGTTGAAGCCCTTTCTATTCTTGGGACATTCTTGGGCAAAGTGTCCTTTCTCATTACATGTGAAGCATATCAGATCTTTCTTCTCCCTTTGATGGTGGTGAAAAGATTTCTTGTGATGAGGTTGCTCCCTCTTGAGCTTACTTTTCTTGGTGTGTGTTGTGAGAGCTTGATCTTCATTTCCCATCTTTTCTTCTCGGGCCACAATCCTAGCTTCTTCTTGTGAACATTCCTCCCACAGTCTACTGAAAGAGATCAATTTCTTTCTTGCACAGATACCTTGGATGAAGGAGTCCTATGACCTAGGTAGGCCATTCAATGTGGTCATCACAATTTCTCCATTCTCCACTACTTAATCCACCTCTTCAAGTTGTTCTTTTATTTGAGAGACCTTAGCAAAGTAGGATTGGATGGTCCCTCCATTCTGGATCTTTACCCCTTTCAATTGGTTCTGTAGAGTCATCTTCCGATTTATATTATTTCCTTCAAACAACTTGGTCAGTCAAACATCTCCCTAGGTGTCTTTAGGGAAGACACATGGGGTATGAGATGGTCTTTGATAGAATCTGCAATTATTCTCTTGGTCTTGACCAATTTATTCTTGTGTAAGGCCTTAGCCTCATCTCCCTCTGGAACCGGAACCTCTTCACTTATGTAGGTGTCCAATTCATTTTCTTCCAGGATTAACCCAATCCTATACTTCCATGCTCATAATTTATCAGCCCCTTCAAGCTTATCCTCAAGCTTGGTGTCATGAGACATCTTAATGAGAAACTCAAATGGAAATAAAAGATTTAGGTCTTACCACTTGATTTGCTGAAACTGGATCTGGAGCTGAATTAGGGTTTGTCAGAGAAACCCTAAAAATTCAAACTTTGAATTCCAAACTTCTGAAAGGATGGAAAGATTCGCCTTGCTGAGCTGATCAAGCTGGTATACTTCAATTTTGAAATCTGCAAAATTTGACCCCTCAAAATTGACTTTGAAACTTTCGGATATGTAGTTTCTGGTTTTCTGGTCAAAATCCCGAACTAGGGTTTGATAGAGCCTGGGGTTCTTCCCAACCAAAAAGTTCAAACTCGGTCTCTAAACTTTGATTTTTCTGAGGAGCATCCAGCCATGGTATCAGATTCCAAAAATTCCAACTTTCTCCGAAACCCTAATTTCCTGCAGCAGTGACATGCTAAAAATTGAAAATGCTCAGAATTGAATTCTGTCTCGACAGAAAGATGTGCCCTTGCTAGGAGAGTCAGTCTAGCCTCCTGCCTTTGATGAACTGTGGATAGAAACCCAAAAATTAAGAATCTCTAGCTTCCGCAGCTGCACAGTGTCTTCTTCTTAGTACGGCTCTGATACCATGTTAATTTTTCGATAATTTCATTCAATATTATCTAGGATCACTAAGAGAATAACAAGCACAACATAACAATCACAAGAGACAATGGACACAAAGCATTTCACCGGGGAAAACCAAGAAGGTGAAAAACCCCGCAACTTCCTCAGAGATAGAATGAGCACTAATACAAAGATCACAAAGATCAAACCCCAAAATATAGATGTCTCCAACAGCTACTCCTCCTCCACTTGTGCGCACTTCTCTCTCTCAACTATGTGAGTTGGATGAGTGAGTGAATGAGCAAATAGAGAGAGACACACTCTCTATTTATACAACAACTTAACCTGCCTTTAACCCTAACTGGGCCGACTTCCTAAGGAATCCTAAAACCAATCCACATGACTCATGCAGGGCCGACCCCACCAAGGTGGTCTAATAACCCATCAAACATAAGTTGCGACACTTACAATAATACTTGCGACACTTACAAATACAAATGACGACACTTCTGATTGGAGGAATAATACATCTCCATCAGGAATATAATAAAGTACAAGTGTAATACATAAAAGAATATCTTCCGAAGTTACAAATACATCAATAGTCCAAATCCAAATAATAAGGGTTCCTATCTGAAAGTGGAAACCAAGGTGGATATTCCACCCTACAATAGTCAAATAGACAACTTGGTGCTTGTTGAGTGATTGAGATAGTTAGAATCCTTTTGTGAAGTACACCAATTTATATATGAAGGCAATGTTGTCTTCATAAATATTTGCATGTGAAAATTATTTTATATGGATGGAGAATTTATGTGAGTGCAGGTAGACTTGCGATGTTGCACAAGCCTTATCTTGGGATGGATTCAAGGTCTGTATTAAGGATGGATTCTATCTCATCAACTATTGGAAGGAACACAACATATAGTGGTAATACATGTGATAGAAGTCTAATAAGATAGTAGACCCCTACATCCAAAGAGTTCAACCCCTACATAACTTGACACAAAGTAATGGATCAAGAAGCAAACTTCATCACCAAGTTCATTGGTACACTGATAACGCCAATTGAAAACAAGCTTTAGATGTTCAACATCTATAATATTGAACATGCCTATTGATAGACCAAGTTAGCAGAGGCTAAGAATAATGGAAGGAAGCCTAACAATGTAGTTAGTGTTAATTGCAACCAAGGAAAGAATATTGTTGCAAAAGATGTCATGTGAAAAAATCCAATCAACAAAACCACACAGACTGACTACAAGTCACTAAAATAAGGATAATGCACACCAAAGAAGAAGAATCTCCCCTTTTGCAATTACTATAACTATAAAGTACATGCCAAGGATGAATGTTGGAGACTACATCCATAATAGTGTGAGAAGTTAACTACAATAGAGAAAGGGGATAAATAAACATGAGTACCTAACAATGTGATAGAACACATTTATTTGATGGTATCCATGCATCCTAGAGGATCAAATATGGATATTTCTATGGATGTTTCTAGATGTTTTTGTGAGCTTTTATATGGTTATAATTGTGGGTATACCTTTGGTATGCATAGAGAGATTGTGCACATTTATGTCATGAAAATTGTAGACATTTCGTTGGAATTTTGTTCAGTTGTAAATACAAAATTTCTCTTTCTCACTTGAAATGCCACCAAAAGAACAAAAAGTACAAAAATTTAACCATTTTGGTGGAAACTCAACTGGTATTTTATCTAAAACCTTCAGTGGCTTGTTGATTATGAAGAGGATTTGTTTTCTTTAGTGATTAAGAGTGGAAATGACAACAATTGTAATCTATGGAATCAAAGCTAGGTAGGAAAATCTGGTGATTAGAATCCCATATGTTCACGAGAAGAAGAAATAAATTAGTAAGGTATGTCTAGTAGGAAAACAACATAGTTTGGCCTATGAAGAGGGAAATTCTTGGAGAGCTGATGGAGTTTTGGATTTGATCCATCGTGATATCTACAATTAGAGGAGGATAATTTTAATCTCCAGTGCAAGGCATTTTGTAATGTCCCCAATTTGGAAATTTTCCCAATTTGGCCAATTTTCGAAACTTGGACTAGTGAAGCCCCAAATTGTCCCAAATGAACCCAAATATTTTCGAATGATGTATGGAGTGGATTGATGTGTATTTGGACACACTAAAGCAGATATTATATGCTTGGAAACTTTATATACACTTCAACAACTTGCATTTAAAATTAGAGAATGAAAGGCAAAATTACTAGGAAAATCGATGTCGAAACCCCCAACGATGGATGGATCCAAAAGACTCCTGAGGATTTTGAATTGGTTCTGAAGGTGTTTGAAGCATGTTAAGACATAAAAATGAATATTATGAATGCTTGGAAACTCTCAAAATACTTCTGAAACATTCATTTAAGTTCAGGAGAAAATAGGGAAATTCACTAGGAAATTCGAGGTTCAAACCCCCAAGGGTAGGAGTCACAAATGGATTCCCAAATGAAGTACGAACCTCCCAAATTTCAGAATAAAGACATGTATTAGTTAAAGGAATTAAATGGGCACCCAAATGCATCATTAATCAGTTCCTAAAGGCTGCTGAAACTGCCATAAATCAGAGGTTTGTAGACATGTCTTCACATAGGGGGAAAAGCTAGGAAACTCCACCACTTGTTATGAATTTCGAGATTTATGTTCCAAAGACTTATCGAATGTGTATAAAACTTATCCAGGACATTAATGTCTATCCATACATCAACAAAATCACATATATTGATTGATACAAATCGAAATAAAGCAACTTCAAGCTCTCACAACAAGATATAGGGAAAATGGCACCATTTATTCATTGTTTGGTATTTTCACATAGTTTCACTTGGTATTTCGACCTAAGGATATTATGAGAATAAAATATAGATTAAATATATTAGATTAAAAATAAATGGTGTATATTGGACTCTCACAAAGATATCAACATCTCACCATGTGCGCCCTTCTTCCAAGAGCCAAAATATGAAGAGAAATGCGAGAGAGAGATGGGAACAAGTTGAAGAAGAAAATATCACGAGCTGCCCTATAGCTTCAACCTGAAACAAATGAATCCATTTTAGCTCCAAATGAAAGTTCTGAATGGCCTCTCCAATTTCCAATTAGTATGTGAATATTTCACCCTCGAAATTGGTACTAAGGCAAGTAGAGTAAACACTCCACTAGCATGGACAAGCTATGCTCTCCAATTTGCAAAATGAGAAATGATAAAAAGATCCTTTCCTTCTTTGTTATTGTATTTTATAAACTTCTCAAGTCTTCCATGGTTCGAATTCCTTCCAAAATCCTCATGCCAACTCAAGTTGGGAAGAGATTCCAATGTGTGCCACTTGTCCAACAATTCCTAGTCTCCATCTTCCCTCAATTCGAATGGGGAAGCTTCTTGGATTCCATAAATCCCTTGTGCACCCTCTTGGAGGCTATTTTTATCCCTGACATGTCATATATGTCATATGTCAGCAATCAAGTCTGAAATTTGTCATAGGTGTCATAGAATCTTCATCATTGTTGTCATAGGAGTTAGGGAATCTAGCTCCAAGTGTCACAATTCTTCTAAGATGCCTCTTCCTCTTCCATGGGAGTTATTCTTCCACTCCAATTCGACCTTATATGATTCATACCATGAATAATACCTCTTAAAATCCCCCAATTATGTTACCTTTCATCTTGAACTCGAATTGGTGAGAGAATCATGCCAAGTGTAGTGGGGAATCTTGCCACATGTGGATCCCACAACCTCTTATGTGCCCTCATGGTCCAATGCCACCTTATTTTCTTTGTATTATTATTTAATTGACCCATTTAATGTGAATTTGTAAGTCTAAGGTAATTTTGGGTCTTGTAGCTCCTTTACTCCAACTTTTAATGCTTCCACCCCCAACCTAGGGAACTAGTAATTTTTCTCCATGATAGTTCATTTGAATGGGAATATTACAACTTTGAATTGGGAGTTTTTCTCTAATGTGAACCACCTTGTCCCTTTGGATCTAATTTTACACTATTACTAACTTGGACATCATTCTTGGCAATTATTTGACCCTTAGCATCAATTTAAAAAACTATCATGAGTATGGCCAAGTGGTTTAGGCCATTGTGACCCAATGCAAAATTTTGGGACATGACAAATCCTCCCCTCCCAATATTGCTTGTCCTCAAGAAATTTCAAACATGAATGTTGAAGAACCCGCTTTATTTCCAAAACTTTGCTTCCAAAAATTCCTTTCCAAAACTCTGAGTAGTGGCACTCATGTACTCTTTCATATTTTGGAAACCCTTTCTGAAATTTTCAACCCAAAAATGATCCCAGGGTCCCAAATGATCCTGATACATGTATGGTGTGAAATGTCTAGTATGAAATTCCATGAACACCAAGCATGCGAAGATTGAATCCATCTCTCAAAAGGTCTCCCACATATGAAACTGTAACACTGTTATGCAAAGATGAACTCAAACAACTAAAGGTTGGCTTGCCCCCTCAAACCAACAATCAAACTACTGCTCCAAGTGAGCTGAAACCAAACAACACCAGGATCCCATTTCTTGTATTTCATTCCAAAAGATAGGCATGCTCTACCATGAAAAATTGCAGGCAAAATATTGCCCAAATCCCACTTCCTTAGTTTCAAATCTTTGAGTGGCAGTGTCACATGTGGAAAACTAACATTCCAAAGAATGCCATGATCCCATTGTCTCATCTGCATCTTCCCAAACATTAGTAACAACAATAAAAATTCATCACTATGAAAAATGCAAGGAAGGATGTAAAGATCATACCACCACAATAGAAGTTCAACATTTCCAATGGACAATTGAAACCTTGAGGGCCCCTGCATCAAAATATGAACTTCTTCAAGGTTGGGCTGAGGCCAAGGGAGACTCTCCATCATGAAATGCATATCCTCAAAGTGGGGCTGAATGCAAACAAGTCTCCTCTAATCAACCGGATAGTCCTCATGTGCCAAATGCACACAAGAATCGAGAGTGTGACCATTGAATCTCAAAGGACAAGGGTGAAAGTCCCATGTCTCATCACCAAAAGAGTAGGAATCATCCCACAAGAAAATATGTCCATGTTGCTCCAAAATAATGTAAGATGCAACAAAATAATCAGCCTGTGTTCTTTCATCCAAGAAGTGAATGAAGAACCTCCACTAAAATCTTAACCAATTTGAGAGAAAGGAAAACAATGAGCCTACAAGGGGCTCACATAAGTACCATTTATGCATCCATAGATATGTGTATCATCAAGAAATAACAAAGGATGTTGCTTCCAATAAAAAAATTCTCCAATCATATATCTCTTCACCCAAGTAGTTGATGAAGTTCCTCCAATATCATTTGAACTAAGCAAGGAGCAAGGAAATTCATGAGTCTTCAAGTGACTCAAGTGAACATCATAAGTGCATTCATGAAGATATGTATCATCATAAGGTAAAAAAGGATGCTGCTGCAAATGTAAATAATAATGTGCTCTAGTCATGTCATCATCAAAATGAGAGATAGGAGTTTCATACTCCTCATGTGGCACCATCAAAAAGAAACTTTTCACCCCTACTTCATTAGGATGAATGCTGCAAAATATGGAAGTATAAGATGTAGGAGAATGAACCAACTCACCCAAATGATCAGAAAATGCAAGAGTGTCATCATGTGAAGGCTCCATAAGGGTAGGATGATGCACCTCCCTTAAAAGTGCAAAACTTTCCTCATAGGTTGGTTCCAAGGTAGTGGAATCATACACTTCTTCAAAAATTGTGTAACCATTTTCAAGAGGCAACCCAAGTTCCTCTTCCACCACAACAAGTTCTTGGTTCTCATCAATATAATCTTCAAACACATAAAGCACCTTCAATTTTCCACGTTTCTCATGATCCATCATGTCATGAGAATCCTCCAAGCAATCTACCATTTGACAATTTTAAACATAGGAGGAAGAACAAGTATCTTGCAACCTATCAAGAAGTTGCTCATTTTTCATTTTGAGCTTATGAATATCTTCATTATTATTCAAGTATGCTCCATGTAACCATTCATTGAGCTCAACCAAATTATTTCTATAAAAAAGCAAAGACATGAAATTACCTTCGATGTTGCACATTGTTCTTTGAATCTTCTCCATGTCTTTAAGGAAGGATGAATCCTTAAATGAAGAAACTTTCCAACAAGAATTTGACACCAATGCTTGAGTGTCATGGAGTATGCTAATGGTCTCTTGGATCTTCTTTTCATTCATCTTTAATGACCCTTCAAGAAAATGAGGCTCTTGCAAATGAACTTCCTCATCTTCTTTTTTCTTACTTGGACCAACTTCATGAAGCTCAAGTGGTGATGGGGAAGTTGATCTTGTTTCTTATTCAACTGCTACAAGGCCTTAATTTTCATGCTTAATGGAATTTTGGCTTGCAGCAACACTTTCAAAAGTGATCTCTATGTCACCAACATAGAGGTGTGAGCACCCATCAGTAGGTACTCCTTCATAGTTCAAGCATCCATCAGTAGATGCTCTTTGATTCATGCCCAAAGTAGAATGTGTCTCGAAATGATCTTCAATATTTTCAATAGAGTCTTCTTCAAGATCATGTGATGTATATTCATATTTTTCAGAGTCACTTGGGAGTGACTTTCGATCCTCTTCATGTACTGCTTCTTCTACTTCACCTATTTCAGAACTAGGTGGCTCATGGGTCTCCTCCTTTTTACTCAAACATATGTGATTTGATCTCCAAGGTATTTTACAAGAAGGGTATAGACCTTTCTTCCCTAACTCCAAATATTCATTTTTGGGACTATTTTCAAACACCCAATCAAAAAATTCTTCAAAATGTATGGCCTTTTGTGTACCTCCCTTATACAGATCAAGATATGCCTGATATTGTTGGGGCCAGGTTTTACATGTTGCTCTCAATCTTTGTAATTCATTCATGGAATTGTCCTTTGGTAGTGTGACACACTCATATTCATCAGATTCAAGGTCATAAGAATAACCCTCATTCCTTATGAAATTGTAAGAAGTGTTGCATGATGGCACCTCTTCCTCAAACCATTCACATTTTGCTTCATATTGCTCACAATCATATTCATATTGCTCATAAGAATTGTACTCATAGGATTCATCATAATAGTAATACATGGCTGAAAATTATTCTTAAATGGATGATATTAATGCACAGGTGAAAGGACCATGCTCTGATACCACTGCAATGTCCCCAATTTGGAAGTTTTCCCAATTTGGCCAATTTTTGAAACTTGGACTAGTGAAGCCCCAAACTGTCCCAAATGACCCCAAATATTTTCGAATGATGTATGGTGTGGATTGAGGTTTATTTGGAAACACTAAAGAAGATATTATATGCTTGGACACTTTCTATACACTCTAGCAACTTGAATTTACAATTAGAGAATGAAAGGCAAAATTACTAGGAAAATCGATGTTGAAACCCCCAAGGGTAGATGGCTCCAAAAGACTCCTAAGGATTTCGAATTGGTTCTGAAGGTGTTTGAAGGATGTTAAGACGAAAAAATGAATCTTATGAATTCTTGGAAACTCTCAAAAGACTTCTGCAACATTCATTTAAATTCATGAGAAAATAGGGAAATTCACTAGGAAATTCGAGGTTCAACCCCCAAGGGTAGGAGTCACAAATGGCTTCCCAAATGCAGTACGACCCTCTCAAATTTCAGAACAGAGACATATATTAGTTAAATGAATTCAATGGGCACCAAAATTCATCATTAATCAGTTCCTAAAAGCTGCTGCAACTCCCATAAATCGGAGGTTTGTAGACATGTCTTCACATAGGGGAAAAGCTAGGAAACTCCACCACTTGTTATGAATTTCGAGATTTATGTTCCAAATACTTATCCAATGTGTATGAAAATTACTCAGGACATATTTGGCTATCCATACATCAATAAAATCACAGATATTGATTGATACAAATCGAAATAAATCAACTTCAAGCTCTCACAACAAGATATAGGGAAAATGGCACCATTTATGCATTGTTTGGTATTTTTACATAGTTTCACTTGGTATTTCGACTTGAGGATATTATAAGCATCAAATATAGAGTAGATATATCATATTAAAAATAAATGGTGTATATTAGACTCTCACAAAGAGATCATAATCTCACCATGTGCACCCTTCCTCCAAGATCCAAAATATGAAGAGAAATGTGAGAGAGAGATGGGAACAAGTTGAAGAAGAAAAGATCATGAGCTTCCCTATAGCTTTAACTTGCAACAAATGGATCCATTGTAGCTCCAAATGAAAGTTCTGAATGGCCTCTCCAATTTCCAGATAGGATGGGAATCTTTCACCCTCAAAATTAGTACTAAGGCAAGTAGAGTAAACACTCCACTAGCATGGACAAGCTATGCTCTCCAATTTGCAAAATGAGAAATGATCAAAAGATCCTTTCCTTCTTTGTTCTTGTCTTTTATAAAATTCTCAAGTTCTCCATGGTTCAAATTCCTTCCAAAATCCTCATGCCAACTCAAGTTGGGAAGAGATTCCAATGTGTGCCACTTGTCCAACAATTCCTAGTCTCCATCTTCCCTCAATTCGAATGGGGAAGCTTCTTGGATTCCATAACTCCCTTGTGCGCCCTCTTGGAGGCTATTTTTATCCCTGACATGTCATATATGTCATATGTCAGCAATCTGGTCTGAAATTTGTCATAGGTGTCATAGAATATTCATCATTGTTGTCATAGGAGTTAGGGAATTTAGCTCCAAGTGTCACAATTCTTATAAGATGCCTCTTCCTCTTCCATGGGAGTTATTATTCCACTCCAATTCGACCTTATATGATTCATGCCTTGAATAATACCTCTTAAAATCCCCCAAGTATGTTACCCTTCATCTTGAACTTGAATTGGTGAGAGAATCATGCCAAGTGTAGTGGGGAATCTTGCCACATGTAGGTCCCACAACCTCTTATGTGCCCTCATGGTCCAATGCCACCTTATTTTCTTTGTATTATTATTTAATTGATCCATTTAATGTGAATTTGTGAGTCTAAGGTCATTTTGGGTCTTGTAGCTCCTTTACTCCAACTTTTAATGCTTCCACCCCCAACCTAGGGAACTAGTAATTTTTCTCCATGATAGTTCATTTGGATGGGAATATTACAACTTTGAATTGGGAGTTTTTCTCTAATGTGAACCACCTTGTCCCTTTGGATCTAATTTTACATTATTAATAACTTGGACATCATTCTTGGCAATTATTTGACCCTTAGCCTCAATTTGACAAACTATCATGAGTATGGCAAATTGGTTTAGGCCATTGTGACCCAATGCAAAATTTTGAGACATGACACATTTTTTGGTGTTTGTGGATGGTATTTCTAGAAAACATGGGTTCATTTTCTAAAAAATAATTGAAGTTCATTTATTGAATTTTAATTTTTTTAAAACAGTATTAAAAAAATGAGTATGGTAGAATCATTACAACTAATTAAATAATGGAGGTAAATTATGTTTTAATGAGATTGTTGATTTTTTAAGAAAGAAATTATTTAATAACAATTCTCTTCTCCATGCACTTCGACAATTGACCATGGAATAAAAAAACACACTATTGTTGAGATGGTTAGATCTATGCCAGAATGTAAGGAAATGCCAAATATTAGGTGGAAACAACATTGTTTTTTCTTTGTTGAATAAACATACAACAATAATAGTGCAAGAGGTCACTCTAGAAAAGACTTGGTTAGGAAGAAAATCATAGGTTAGTCACCTCAAAATTTCGAGGCTTGTTGCATATGTTCTAGTTCCAGAAGTGAAAAGACAAAAAATAGATGCTAAATTGATTTTGTTGGTTAGTTTAATGGCCAACATAAGGCTTATTGGTTATTAGATCCCTTGTAGATTAGATATATACTGTAAAACACCAATTGATTCGACAAAAGAATATATAGAATATCCTTAAGGTAGGGCAACATCATCGATTACTACTTATGCAAAAAATCATTCCATAAGTTATGCTTGTTATAATACACACTCAACATGCTCAATAAAATGATATGCATGTGTAGATATCCTCTCTCACAACTATTCCTAGGGGCCTATGCCAACTATCCCTCATTATCACATTCTACAAATTATTACTCACCAACTACCTAGTGGGCCTTATATAATGAGTATGGCCACATTACATTAATTAATGAGTTTACACACCAATAAGGAGCAGTCACGCAGACAAATGGAGCATTTGTGAGAAAGGTGCAAAAAGCATGTGGATGTATATGTGTGCAGAATCTGTATTGTAGAACGGAATTGTAGCAGAATATAGTGTAAGAGAAACAATGATCAAATTTGAACAAGAATCCATACAAGTAATTATGGAAGTCTAAGTAAGTGCATTGACTTGAAGTAGAAGATGAATTCTTGGGGCTTAATTGGAAAGGATGGTTCGTGCTAAGTACACACATTTGAGTGCGTAGTAAATGTGCAGATATGAGTGTATAGAAAATTATCAGAGTATATGGACGCATATGTGCGTAGAATCAAGATGAAATATAAGAGGAGCTATGAGCATAATTAAAGCAGAGTACGTCAAGGTGCATGCAGTCGGAAGCAGAGCAGATAACAAATTATAGTAAGAATAGTGCATGCAGATATGAAGTGAGAGTACAACAAAATATATATCTCAGGGTGGTTGGACAGGGCAAGAAAAGGAGATTGGAGTCTCCACTTAGGTTGGTGCCTCAACACTACGAGTTGGTGCTTGTGCAAAGGATTGGTGTCCTCACATGTTGGAGTCTGAATCAACAAGTTGGTGTTTGCGCAGAGGATTGGTGTCCTCACAGGTTTAAGCCTGCAGTCTACAAGTTGGTGCTTGCCAGTGGGATTGGTGTCCCAATGAGAGAGGTGTCTCAGTGATTCAGTGCTCACATCAATGGAGATTGGTGTCTCCCATCATTCTATGTTTAATTTCATTTCACACACACACACACACACACATACACACACATATATACAAAAGTTTCTTCAAATATATGTGCACAATTTGTTTTATGAATGTGGTTTTAAATAACAATTGGTGTATGTTTTAAAAAGTGAATTATTTGTAAATCTACACACGATACTGATTCACCTCCCTCTCAGTATCATTCAGAATTCCAACAATTGGTATCAGAGCAGGTTGCTTCAAAATCAATTTAATAACTGGAAGATAAAGATCACTGCGTAGAGATGGATAGGCATGAGGGATTTTCCACGAACATAGCACCAAGGTTCGATGAGTCTAAATACACCTTTTGGAGCATACAAATGGAAATATAGTTACAATCACTTGGAGCTAACGTTTGAAAATCTGTCATAAGTGGTTAGAAAGTTCCCAATATTCCTCCAGTTGATGTAGCTGACAAGAAGCAGTATGAATGCAATGCATGGGACATAAATGCAATAATGTGTGGTTTAACAGACTCAGAGTTTACCAAAGTTATGCAGTGCGCATCAACCAAAGAGGTATGGGACAAAATCAAGAACATCTATGAAGGAGATGATAAAGTTAAGAAAGAAAAGTTGCAAACTTTTTCAGGACAGTTTGAAACCCTCAAAATGAAGGAAGAAGAAAGTATTGCAGCCTATCTCCTTAGAGTAGATGAGATTGTCAATGCAATCAGAGGAATTGGAGTACAAATTGCTGAAGAGGCAGTTGTGCAAAAGGTATTAAGGTCCTTTCCAACAAGATTTGATCCTAAGGTATCAGTTCTAGAGGACAAAAGTGATTTGGACAAATTAAATATGGATGAGATTCATGGAATTCTTACAGCATATGAGATGAGGATAGAAAAAAGGAATCCTTCCAGGAAAGAGGTATCCTTCAAAAATCCAAGAAGACAAAAGGTAGTAGGATGGAGCAGAACAAAGGTCTCTCTGATGCATCAAATGATGAAGAAGCAAATTTTGTGAAGAATCTCAAAAGAGGCCGCGACAAATACAAAAGTAAGTTGCCCTTCAAATGTTTTGAATGTGGTAGAGTAGGTCACTTTGCTTCTAAGTGTCCTTATAAGGAAATCAAGGATAACGAAAATGAAGAGGATCTTATCTATAGAGAAAGAAGAAAGACACACCAACAATCCAGAGATGAGTATAAAAATAAGAAGAGTCTGTATTCCAAAGAGAACAATATCTCATCCGATGAAGATGATAGTGATGACAATTCAAGAGAGGTACTCTTCATGGCAATGGTATAAGAGATTGAATATAAATGCTCAAAGGAGAAGGATAAATGCTGCTCTTCCATCAATAAGGAATCATACAGTAAGGAGGCAGTCTCAAATAAGTCAAGTGGAAGAAAAACAGATATTACTGCAGGAACACTCTATAAATATGTCTACAATGGGATCTGCAACCTTAAAACTCTCGTGCTGAATGTTACAATCTTCCTGACATGAGTAATTGTCAGGAAGAGTTTGAGAGAGAATAATAAACCCTTGACTTTGAGAAAGAAGAAAATGAAGAAGTTGATTGGGAAGGTGAATTGATTAGTGCTCTGGATGAATTAAGGAAAGTAAGAAAATAAAATCGATATTCGAAGGTTAGCCTACAAGAATCTCAAGAGTCTTTGGACCTACAAAAGGATCAACTACTCAAAGCTGAAAGAACAATCGATTGTTTGAAAGTTCAAGAAATTGAGTCCAAAAGAACTGAAGAAGTACTCACAAACAAAGCACTTGAAGAGGAAGAATATGAGAACAAAGAACTTAAGAAACAACTATCCTGCACACAGAATGAAATTAAGAAGCTTGAAGAAAAGAATCTCTTGTTGAAAGCATCACTGGAAGAAACAAAAAATGAAAATGAGTTGTTGACAAAACAAATAGCTGAATCAATAAAACAAGAACAACCTCTAAAGAATCCAAGGAATCTCTCTTTTTAAATGAATGGGTTTAAGAACAAAATTCCAAACCGCAGAGATCCAAAAGATGACAAAGACCTTTCTAACATGAAAGATGGATCTAAATTTAGGAACAACTCATTAATTTTGGATGACATATTGAATAGTCAAAAGTCACTAGAATACAATTTTGGTCTTCGCTACAATAAAACAAAAAACATCTGCGACATCAAGCATGTTCCAGTTGCAAAACAACAAGTTGGGTCATCTAAGCAAATTCAATTCAGGTATGATATTGATTACAATGTTCCTTGTTATAAGAGAAGGTTTAATTCATAGAGATGCTTAAGATGCAAGTATTATGGTCACATTGGGAAATATTTTTATACTATAAGATGTTATTCCTGCGATGGATTTGGGAATAAAGCTCAAAATTGCCAAAGATCAGCAGAAAAATCAGATGGGAACAATGCACATATTACAAGCAAGAATAGGTTTGCAGAATATCAACAAAAACCCACGCACACAAAAAAAATGGGTAAAGAAATGTTCACAGACATGCACAATCGATGACAACAATGAAAATACTTTTCTCGCAGCAAAGAATTATTGCTTATTCTGATGACTCTCATATTGTGTAAATAAAACCCTTGACTTCAAAAGGCTTGTGGATTCAAGGAAACTAGAACAATGTAGGCATAAGTCATATTCATATATGAAAATGTTACAAAAATGATGTAAATATATCATCCTCAAGTGACAAACATTGTTTTCAACATCAATGCAACAGTCCGTCATTCCCACAGAAGCAACAACTTTGGAACTATGCGGTTGTAGTAGTAAATGATTTGCTAATTATTTTTATAATTCTAATTATACAAAAACTCTATTACAATTCAGAATTTGTAAGAGCTGCCATAAAGGCGAAGAGATACATGAGGATTCTTGACATAGAGATATCGTGTATATTCTGAAGGAAGGCAAATGTGCAAAACCTATTCATCATAAGTGCAACTCAGTGTCTACTCCTTCAAGACCGAGGTATCATAAAGAATGAAAGCTTGTTTCAAGAAATTGATAATGAATTGCTGCTGCACCTTTTCAAAAGGGAAATATCCGCTACATCTTGCTTGTTCACTTGGACCTGCACGTACCATTCCTTGACATCTGCCTCCTTTAGATTCGATGCCCATCTTTCCAGGTCATCCTTTAGTTTGGTAAATTCTATTCCCACCCTCCTAAAAGCTGAAGTATGCAAACCTACGTCACATGATGTATTGACGAAGTTGACAATCACATCAATTCATTACAAATCCTAATCGTGTCAGCAAAAATTACAATTCACATAAAGTAAGGATAGTGCAACCATAGAGGGAGTAGATGGACCAAATGGTTGATATGGAAGAAATCTGGTGCAATCAAATCAAAGAAATAGGAAGCATGAAGCCAGGAGGATGCAACTGAGCATTGTGCACAAAGACAAGCATACGAGGAACCGTGCAGTATAGAAGTAGCCATCACAAGAGTGCAATTCACATAAAGAAAAATACTAATGAAACTAAGGAGAATCAACTATAATTCAACATTGAAACAAGAGGTTAGATGTGATTGAATCACACAATACAAGACATGAACAAATATCAAGGTGGAGGATAACTTGCAATTGGATAGGGGGAGCATACCTTTAGTAATGGTGATATATGTACACATTGACATAGATAATGATACAGTCTAAAGGGAAACTCAGTACAGCGCAGCAAATGCAACAAGAAAGGAAGGGAATAAAGCATGAAGACAAGGGGAGTATCCATTTTCCATTGATGTCAAAGGGGGAGATATAATATGAAGCATGTATCGGTGACAGAGACCTGCGTAGGAAGCACGAGAAGATGAAAAACAACATAGAAATACTAATCAAAGGTTGCGCGATAGAGCAAAGGATCAAACTGACATGAATAAAGGGGGGAACGGTGTATTGTGTGCAAGCAGAACAAAAGAATTCATGATCAGGAGGAGCACAACTTCATAAGGTGTTGACGTCAATGCCAAAGGGGGAGATTGTTGAACCTTGGTGTTGTCATTGATGTCAAAGAGGTTGTTGGACTTGGTGTATATGTGCCAGTTTGAAGAAGTATATAAAAATATGTGCGCAAGTCCTTAATCCCACCTAGTCATGGTACTCCCATGCGAAAGTCCCACAAAGCCAATGAACTAGTGTGCGCAAGATCCACAAAGTCATGGTACCTCATTCACGCAGGTCAAGAAAAGTGGTAGATGCTTGGGTAATCTTGACCATAAAGAAAGGAAGAAGGGGTGTTACTGTTTAGAGAAGCCCAACTTGTGGACACATTGTTTGAACAAGTTGAGCATAAATAAGAGTGAAGTTGATGAATGAGAAATAAGCTTGGAAGAACAAATGGAGTAATATTCTGAATTTGCAAGCTTCAGATAGATGAAGTGCTTAGGGGAATCAAAGGAAATATGTTTTGAAGAAGCACACTAAGGTTACAAGAAATGCATAGAAACAAGGAGCAATTGTGCAGACAGAATGAGCATTTGTGAGAAAGGTACAAAAAGCATGTGAATGTATATGTGCGCAGAATCTGTATTGTAGAACGAAACTGTAGCATAATATAGTGTAAGAGAAACAATGATAAGATTTGAACCGGAATCCATCCAAGTAAGTATGGAAGTCTAAGTAAGTGCACTGAATTGAAGTAGAAGATAAATTCTTAGAAAGGATGGTTCGTGCTAAGTGCACACATCTGAGTGCACAATAAATGCGTATATCTGAGTGCATAGAAAATGATTAGAGTATATGAACGAGTATGTGCATAGAATCATGATGAAATATAAGAGGAGCTATGAGCATAATTAAAGAAAAATACGTGAAAGTGCCCGCAGTTGAAAGTAGAGTAGATAACATATTACAGTAAGAATAGTGCGCAAAGATATGAAGTCAGAGTACAACAACATCTATATCTTAGGGACGTTGGACGGGGCAAGGAAAGGAGATTGGATTCTATGCTCGGGTTGGTGCCTGAACACTCCGAGTTGGTGCTTGCGCAGAGGATTGGTGTCCTCACAAGTTGGAGCTTGAATCAACAAGTTGGTGCTTGTGTGGAGGATTGGTGTTCTCACAGGTTGAAGCCTGCAGTCTGCAAGTTGGTGCTTGCTAGCGGGATTGATGTCCCAATCAGAGAGGTCTCTAAGTGAGTCGGTGCTCACATTAGTGGAGATTGGTGTCTCCGATCTTTCTATGTAATTTCATTATACACACACACACACACACACACACACACACAAGTTTCTTGAAATATCTGTGCACAATTTTTTTTTATGGATGTGGTTTTAAATAGAAATTGGTGCATGTTTTAAAAAGTGAATTATTTGTAAATCTACGCATGATATTGATTCACCCCTCCTCTCAGTATCATTAAGAACTCCAACACATTTTGCACTCATTAAGAGCATTATGAGTTTTGAGTCATGCCGTTTGGCATTTGTGATATGCTAACATCATTTTGCCTTAATGAACAAATCTTTGACTAGTACATACAAAAAAAGTATTCTCATATTTTTGATGGCATATTGATCTATAAAAAATCTTTAAAAAAACATGTATATCATCTCGAAATTCCAGTACAATTGTTAGAAGAACATGTTATATCTAAAGAATTGAAATGCAAATTTGAAAAGAAGTCCATCAAATATTTGGGACATTTAATCTTGATTGAAGGGTGAAAGTAGATCAATAAAAACAATCCAAGCTACTTAACACTAGCCATGGCCACAAACACCAAAACAATTAAGGCATTTCTTTGTTTGATAAGGTTTTACTTTTGATTTGTAAGAAAATTTCCATTGCTAATAATCGGTGAAACACATACATGCTTACCATTGTTGCATGATATAGCCAGAGAGGCCTTCCAACAATTAAATTAAGCATTGATATCAACCTATTGGTAGTACCATATCCTTTCATAAAAAAATGTAGTTGATGTGACACTTCATAAGAAGGAATTGGAGAAACATTAGTGTAAGAAAAGAGCCAATAATTGGAATCACCCAAATAAGATAATGTTTATCTACTATTTAATTTTTTAAATGAAACAAATACTTTATTTACTAAAGTAATTTTTTGGTAAAAACATATCACATCAATTTTAAGCACATGCTACAAATTGAAGATACACGAGACAAAGAAAGAAGGTGAATTGACAAGCCTTAAGCATTGGAATTTGAAAGTGTACAAGGGTAAGTAGAATGTGGTAGATGATGCACTTTACCAGAGTGACAAAGTGGCCACAACTAAATCCATGTTACATGTGGAAGCGACATGGGTTAAGGAAGTGCAATAAGATTATGATGCAGAAATAAGATTATGATGCAGAGTTAGAGACTAAATGGATAAAACGAGAGATTTTAGTTTACAATAAAAAATGACTAGGAGCTTAAAACATGAATATATATGCTGAAGAATTAAATGTTCCTAACCAAAGGCTTATTTGTTCAAAAGGTTATGGAGGAAGGGCACTACGTTTGGGTGACCAACTAGATAGGGGTAAAAAGGGACAAAATAATATCAACATAAACTTATGTTGGTTAGGAATGAAGGATGGCACCATCAATTTTGTGTCTAAATGTGACCCTTATCCAATAAACAAATCAATAAACACATGGTACTAATAAATATTCTCACAGGAAAATAATTGGGTAAGATTCGTGAATTCATTAAATTGTTAACAATTTCAAAAGGAAAACACATATATTTTGGAGGTAGATCACCAATAAATACAAATAAGTCATTGGGGTTAGTGCTAAATGCAATTTAGTTCAAGAATTTCATGTTTATGAAGAAAGTATATCAACTCTGTCAACTTCCTGAAAGAATAACATCAAATAGATATTCAAAATTCATTAGCCACTTCTGGAAAGAACTCTTTAAGATAACAAAATTACCATTTAACACAAGCATAAATGATCATCAATGCATTGATGACTAAATAGAAGTAGTCAACAAATACATAATTTATCATCTATGCACTTAAGGTTTAATTATTACAAAATTGAGATTATACAAGTGGTGACATATGGTGGAGTACAAATACAACACAACATACTCTTCAACAACAATGTCTTCATTTGAGGCCTATGTATTACAATGTCTTCATTTGAGGCCTATGTATTGGGTATGAATACCCCTCTATAGGGGACCTATCCTCAAAGAATATAAGGTACCATCAAGATATGCCTTAATTAGAGAAATACATGAAATTAACTATATCTTGTAGGATAACATTAACATGGCAATAAACCATATAAAGCAACAAACATACCAAAGGTGTAGTGGAGAAGCCTTGAAGTGGGAGATATGGTCTATGTAACTACAACTTAAAAGCAAAGATTACCAAAATACAAACGAAAGATCAAGCTCAAATCAAAATTCTTTGGATTTGAATTCAATCCAAGGTGGAAGAAGTAGCATACCCTTAAGACCTACCAAACAAAGGGAAAACCCACAATTTCTGCCATGTTTCTTGACTTCAAATACAAATTGAGGGCATGACAATTCCCCTACACAAAGTTACTATTGGCATACAAATAATGTCGTATTGTCACAAATCTTGAAGGCATATGGAAGTACAAAGGACATAGAAAATGAATAAATTAAGAATAATAAGATCAAATGGAAGGGATTGCTATAAGAGGAAACAACTTTGGGGGTTGATTTACTGCGACAACATCACAACTCACCATACTTAGAGGCAAAGCTCGAAAGGAGGGAGAGCTTGTTGTGCTCCTAGCACAATATAGCATACATAACATAAACTATTCAAGTGATATAGGTCCTCAATGGTTAGTTTAGCCATATACATTAATATAATGGGTCACAAAGTTCACTTTATATGGGAAAACATTTTGTTAGACATCCAATTTTTTTTTTTAATGTATGTAGGCACATGGACCATGATCTAGAGCCCAATTTTCTTTCTAATATATAGGTGATCAGAAGTTCTCTTAAAAATGATAATTACTAGACCTTATCTTCCATATCTCTCACGAAAGTGAATTCTCTAGCTTATATTTCAGCATATGATTACTTCCATCCAGCTATCTCCAGTATGCCAACCCTTCTATTCATCACATTTGCCTCATATCAAGAAGCTACCTTTGAATTATAATGTTTCCATTGTTGTGTATTGATACTTGGGATACCATGTCTATTATTTGGTGTGGTGTAATAATGTATTATTATTGTTGTGTATTGATACTTGGGATACCACATCTATTATTTGTTATGGTGTGATAAAGTATTAATGTTTAGATTTGTAAATATTTGATTTCTTTGTTCATAGGTTTACAAGATAAGGTAATGCTACTTTTGTTTTTCATATACTTTGCTACTTTGTTTGGAGCTTTGCAATATGCTAACAATTTTGTATAGTCTAGAATCTTCACACAACAATTATAGATGGGGTGTGCTATACACATTTTCCATAAAGTTGTGCATGAGTTTTTGGATATCATTGTGTTAGGATTTAGATGTCCCTATAAGTTTCCATAAAGTAGTGTATGAGTTTATGAATATCACTTTGTTGAGGTTTTTATGTCTTGATAGATTTCCATAAGGTTATTATATAGATCCATGGCACCTCAAAGGTATCACTTTTCCAAAATGGAAATTATATAGAATATCAATTAATAATTATATTGAATACAAGTCAAATTGATTCTAGTGGATACCAAAAAATTATTGGAAACTTGGAGATATCCACTACTACATTTTTCCAGGTTTAAATAAATAAATAGATTCCTCATGGCTATAAATATACGCATATACTTAGTTGCCAACACTATCTATTCTACTTGCTACTTCATACATTTTACTTACAAGACACCCTCTCTTAGCCATACACTATTTTTCTTACTATCACATTGTTACTACCAATGATAAAGTCACTTTGTGCATACTAGTTATTGCAAGGAACGCATCTCCTTATATGCGTATTGGAGCTAGTCTATCATAGAAATCATTTTTCCATGGATAGTGCACCATTATCATATGATTCCCACTACAAATTGGATCGGAGGACAATACTATAAGATTCTCAACATCAATTTGATTAGAGGACTATGGCATAGGATTTGATGAACTAACTATACGAATATGTCCAAATGTTTTTGCAATGTCAAACTCATTCAAACTTGAATTTGACCTTTTAATGTAACACTATAAATATGCAATAATGTGAAATACTACATTCTTCCATGTTTCTTTGACAACCTCCACATATTTGCATGTATATAGCAAAGATCCACTTTGGTCAAGATAATTTTCTTAAGATGATAAGCACTACAACAATGGCAAGAGAGGGACATCATATAACCATATTATTACTGTATTATATATAAAAAATCCCATTAAAGCCATATTCAATAGTTCAACCTATTTAAGTACAAACATCCTAGTTGCATAACAAAATTTGGAAATCCGAGTTAAAGATAGAAGCACTAACTCAAACCAAATTGTTTAAAAATCCACATATCTTAGTAGTAGTCAATGTCCTCATCACTACAGTTTGCTTCAATTCTCATTTCATGAATTTTAGATCTATGTGCCATTTATTACTACATAAAGATGTATGATATGGAAAACATGTCTCTTATCCAAATTATGCTTCTCATTTATTGTATCAAATCCAAAACCAAAATTACAGTGCTCCAAAATTGAAATGGTTGTTGAGTGCACACTATCAAAGTTCATTTGGTTGCAAGGAAACAATCCCACACACTTTTCCACTTGGTACTATAGGCTTCTCAACATTCTTCAATGGTTTACATGTTCCACTAATTCAACATTCTTCAATGGTTTATGCATTCCACTAATTGCTAGACCATTTCCTCCTAGAAGCACTCTCAACTTACCTTTGCAACCACTAAATATAAGTTATTTCAACCACCACTATGTGGAAAGCATCCCAACACAAATTGAAACTAATTCCTTTGCATATTGAGGTCGTTGACTCTCACCATATGTATTATTGAATAATTTAGCTTCTTCATCACAAACAAGCCACTGTAACAAATGAAAGGTCCATCTGTCCAACATACACTTAGTCAGTAACAAGCCCATAAAATCCTAAAGTGAGTACCTTGTATTGTCCACCAATCCTCCACCTAAAAGCACATTGGGTTTAGAGACAAATTGTATCCAAGTTCACATTTGTGAAATGGTATTTAAATTAGAGACCATTCATAATTCAAGGTTGTCCACCCCCATTTAATATTCTTAGAGATCACTATCTACATTTATTCTTCATCATTGTCATTTCCATCTCAACTATACATCCCACTATGTTTTTTCCATCCTTACCATGCATTCCACTTATTCCTATATGTGCCTTATCAATCAGTCCACTAGTTCAAACATCATCGATATACATCTATATTTTGTCTCATAAAATCTTTAAGAATTATTGCATCCAAATGACTATAGTGGTCATCCTTAATCTTTTCAACATGTAGCATAAAAAGTCAAAACACAAAAGCTTGCATAAACATTAAGACAATACAAAATTGTAGAGCAATAATTGACTATCAATAGAAGATCGAGCATATCATTGTTATATTAAGCCATAAGGATATTATGACCATCTAACCCTAATTACATGGGACCCTTCATTATCGAGAGTGCAAATAAGCATGATTTTATATCCATTCATATATTATTGTAGATATGAGATGTAAATATCCCTTTAACATATTATACTACATTGTAAATATAACAACTCACCAAGTTTCTTTGGAGTATAACTATAATGATGATGGGATACCTTGTAGTTAAGCACATTGCTAATGAGAATACAAACTAGACTTTTGTCCATTAGTAATGAGAAATCACCACTTGCCATAGCCACCAATATCTTAAAGAAAATACATGTAATGAAAGACATGTTAAGATGTCAAGCACACATAGTTTACCAATAATTTACAAATAATAGACAAATTATACAATGCTTGTACTAAGCTACAAATAATAGATAAATCATACAATGCTTGTAATATTTTTATTGTATTTTTATATAGCTAACAATCTTATATTAAAAATCATATTTCTTTTTAACCAATCTAATTTGAACTTAACGTAAAGAACTTGTAAATCACTATGATGTTAAAGTGCATAGTAGACCCAATGGAGAAGTTCACATTTGCAAGAGGGAAGATTTGCATTTATGCAAAGTACAAGTCCACATTAATCCAAATAACCATGTGAGTGCATAACTCATTTCCCCTTTGTTACATATTGAGTCCATGTGAGTGCATAACTCATTTTCCCTTTGTTACATATTGAGTCCATGTGAGTGCATAACTCATTTTCCCTTTGTTACATATTGAGTGCAAACTGATTTTCTCTTCTTATTTTTTCCATGGAACTAATTTGTCTTTATTAAATAAGGCACAAGGAAGAAATTTAATATAATGCAAATTCTCGATTTTGGAGTATTTCACATTATTTCTAATTAGCTCTAAGAATTATCTTTTACATTAGTGTCGTAGTTAATAATGTCATTAGTCTTATATATTCTTCATACTATATATTGATTATGACTAAGATCATTATGGCAATGCAAGTTTTTAGATGTTTCCTTAATACTTAAGTGACGAGCATCCACCTCTTATTAAAATATGGGACATTATTTACATGTGGCTTGTGTAACCACCCAAAGCAACTAAATGTCCATAACAGATAAACTCGTAAACAAGAACCCCCTTATGAGTGCATGTTGACAACCTTTATGAGGAATTGAATCCTAATAGGGGTTATAACAATACCATGCATTCAGTCCCATGATTGACACCTCATAACTAACATTATTATGACTATGATTGAACAACATCCTAAAAACTTAAAAAAGAGCATAAGCATTCTATGAAAAAATATGAAACCTTTGTAACCCAATCCCATATGCACATAGAAGCTACATTGAAAACAAAGGGAATGCTTGAATTATGTGAATCTCTTCATCCCTCAACATTTTGAAACCATAATCCATGAACCAAGAGACAATGTTGAATAACTCTGATATAAGTTACTCATGAGATTCGAACACATGACATAACTAGATTGAATGAGAAGGACCAACAAGACTTTGAGGACCCCAAGAAAGAAACACAACTAGGTTTCATTGAAGTTGTTTTGTTGAGCTTCCAACACCTTCATGATGGAAAAATTAGGATCTTACATGAAGAAGTAATATTATTGGAGGTTGTAGGTTCAAAACCTAGATAGACTCAGACCGAGAGGCATTGTTTAGAGGAAAGATGTCATTTGAGACAACGAAAGACATCCAACATGGTCACTTAAATTGTTCTAGTGAGATTGTGAACACCATGATAAGACTGGATTGAAACATGAGGCTTGCCAACAATGTTGACTTTATGGTATTCACGAGCATCAATGTCACCCATAAATTCCTTGTAGAGAATCATATCATCATAAGCAAAACGACAAAAGTGATGAAGGTAGTGTTGAGGAGTAAGCAAAAAAAGGAAGACTTAAGGCCTAATGATTTCAACAAGTCCCTGCAAGGTTTCACCCACAATCACAAGAGGACCAACAAGATCTTTGTTGGGGGTTTGCTTGCAACTCTACTAGAGGACAAATTTGAGAACTACAACATATAGTAAGAACCAACCCAACATTTTGTTCTTTGCTAGAGAGATGGCATACAAATTTTCATGAAAACCCTCATTAGGAAAACTATTACACTAAAGACATACAACTCAGAAACCACATACAACATGAATGCTAAATTCCAAAGAAACAAGGAGATTCCTTCCAACTTTCAAAGGCTAAACTTAACTAGTGAACATATGGAAGATGATTGTACTTTAGCTGACTACAACATTCAAAAGGGGTTGACCTTTCACTTGGTGCTCTATTCATGGAGGCATTCAATGTAGAGGGACAACCTCCTCTAAGGCTTCACGAGTCTCTCCCTTTGGAGGGGTTGTCAAGGGAAAAATCATAAATCCTCAATCCTTCAAAGATATAGTCCAAAACAATGTTCACCCCCTTCGAGAAGGAAGACTCCATAACAAGATCTTTCATTGTGGAGAAAGTTGAGTGCACTCATGGGTTACGTAACACTTGACAACTTATCAATGGATTCATCAATGACTACATACAAAATGCGTTGATATGTAGATTAAGTGGATTTTGGCCATCGTCTACAATGCTCACACAATGGATCATCTCTCATCAATCTTTAATGTGCATGATAAGCCTTTGTTCTAAAGGTTTCTTTATTGTGTATTAATAGTTGTTGAAAGGTCACATAGGAGGGACCATGTTTATGAGATAAAGTTGGCCTCTTCTTCAAACCATGGTTCCTTGAGATTGACTAGACTTCAATATCCATCTCCTCAACCTCTTCAAGGTAAGATTTTGGTTCGTCTACCATCTTACCAATGCATCTAGCATAAGGTATTTGATATAGTTGAAGTCCCTGCTTAGGCAGGGTGTGCATGGAGTGTTGCCGTTTTTTTCCATATCTTGTTACAAGATGTAAGATTATTTGATGGAGCTTCATGGTTTATTGAGGGGCATTATTATTTGTGCATACACCCTCCTTGACACTTCCCTTGTGACACTGTCAACTGCCATTGGTGGGTGAGGAGGTGTCTCGAGGAGAGTTGTTCTTCTAAACACTTGCTTATTATTGTTGCCCCTAGAGCACATCACAACAAGGATTGTTTCTATTGTTTATTATTGGTATAGGTTAGATGACTTGCATTGTCTTCATTGTTTTATTATTCATCAAGTGTCAAGACTATCCTAGTGGAGTGTTCCATTCATGCACACACATTTTTTTGGTGGATTAACTTTCCAAAGGCTATAGTTGTGTATGGCTCATGATGCATTTTCTTGGTGATGGAACACCCTAATGGATATTTAACAATTTGACAATGATATGGCATTCTTTGAGTGCTTAGTTGCTTGATAGAGTAGAATGCTCCCCTTGATGGAATCTTTGGCATATATTTTGAGGCATGGGATCTTCTTTGCACAATTTTCTAGGTTGCTCTATAGTGGTACCCTTGGTTTGGATGAATATTGATGGTATTTGCACAAAGTTTAAAGTATTGCACATGATTTGGGATTATATTATTCTTATTTTGTGAGGACATGCCACCTAGGGTGCACCATTTGGAGGAGTTCTACTAGTTGTTCACATGGATGTGGACCTTATCAACTTGGCACACTTATTGAGGTTGGTTATAACAATGATGTGGACCTTATCACACATATTCCTATGGGATCTCCTAGAGGGATGAATTGGTTATTTTCTTGGAGAGAGCACCCTAACTAACTTGTTGTCTTTGACATCTCAAGGTGATTGAATCATTGAATAGTTGTGCGCTCCCCTAGTTGGCATCTTGGCACATTCATTCATGCAACCACCTTGCCCATTTATTTAGGGCACACTCTATTTGGGGATTATTATATTTTTTGTTGATTCGAAGCTAGTACTCTTGCACATTCTTCAACAATGCAACCTTCATAGATTATTTTATATTATTTGGCTTGGTCAAATTGTTGTTGTAAATTTAACTTCAGAAGATATTCATTTGTATTTTATATTTATATTACTATTGTATTTTACTTGTACCTCTGAAGGAGATGTTTTTCCTCCATTTAGGGATGTCATTATTATGATTGGTCATGCTAGGTCATTGAGGTAAAACCTCCATTGTAAGTCGAGGCAATAGCACCCCAAAGAATAAATGTAAAAGGTATTATTGAGTCTCCCTAGGACAGGTCAGCCCATTCAAGTTAGTCAAGCCGACCTAATTAGGAAAAAGGTCTGCATAAGCAAGAGAGAGAAGACAAGTTCGCTGCAGGAGAAAGAGAGAGAGAGAGAGAGAGAGAGAGAGAGAGAGATGCATAAGAATTCTTATTTTTGGGTTTTCCATTTTGTGATATTGTATTAGTGACGAATCTATCTTTGAGGAAGTTGCGAGGTTTTCTCCTTTATGGTTTCCCCGAGGAAAATTATCGTGTCTATTGTGTTTTGTTGTGCTTGTTATTCTTTTAGTTAAAGATCCTAATTAAATTGAATTAAAGTGCAAACTCTAACATGGTATCAGAGCTAACCTGCAAAGAAGGCATTGTGCAACAACGAGAAACTAGGGCTTCCTAGTTCAAGGTCTTCTCTCCACAGATCATCAAGAAAAGAAGGCTAGGCTAACTCGCCCTAGGAGGGCGCATCTTTTGGAGGAAGCATAATCGAATTTGGAGAATTTTCATTTTTGACCTAGTCACTAGTGCCGAGAGAAACTAGGGCTTCATGTTCTGGGCACTTTCCTCCACAGATCAGCCTGAAAAGGAGGTCAATTCAACTCTCCCTAGGAGGGCGCATCTTCCTGTGAAAGCATAATTCAAAACCGAGAATTTTCATTTTTGGCCCTATCACTACTGTCGGGGGGAAAACTAGGGCATCAGTTATTTTGCAATTATGTCCACAGATTTGGGAAAAGGAGTACATTTCTCAACTCACCTTGAGGAGACGCATCTTTCTATCCAAGCAAAAGTTCAAAATTTCAAGTTTGGAAAATTAGGGTTTCTCTAACAAACCCTAGGTCAGCCAGCTCCAGAATCAGGTTGGGCATCTCAAATTGGTAAGATCTAAATCTTTGCTATTTTCATTTGAGGTTCTCATTTCAAAATGACTAATCACACCAAGCTTGAGGATAAGCTTGAAGGAGCTGACAACTTTCGAGACTGGAAGTATAGGATCTCTCTTGTCCTCGAAGAAAATGATTTGGACAAATATGTTAGTGAGGAGGTTCCAGCACCAGAGGGAGATGAAGCAAAGGCTATCCACAAGAAGAACTTGGTCAAGGCCAAGAGAATTATTGCAGACTCCATTAAAGATTATTTCATTCTCCATGTGTCATCCTTGAAGACACCTAAGGAGATGTTCGATGCTTTGACAAAGTTATTCTAAGGGAAGAACATCGATCGAAAGATGACATTAAGGAACCAACTCAAGAATGTGAAGATCCTAAACTCAGAGACTATGCAATCCTACTTCACAAAGGTCTCTCAAATCAAGGAACAACTTGAAGTAGTTGAAGAAAAAGTAGAAGAAGGAGAGATCGTTATGACCACCTTGAATGGTCTCCCAAGATCATGGGACTCATTCATTCAAGGAATATGTGCCAGGAAGAAGTTGATCACCTTCAACAGACTATGGGAAGAATGCACCCAAGAAGAAGCTCGACTAGTGGCACGAGAAGAGAAGATGGGAGCAAATGATGATCAAGCTCTTACAGCTCACACTAGAAGAAATCACAACCAGAGGGAGGACCACCATCACAGAAGACAAAGAAGATCCAGAAGAGATCTATCTAGTATTAGATGCTACACATGTGATGAGAAGGGACATTACTCAAGAAACTATCCCAGGAATCAAGGATCCTCCAAGAAGACTAACAGAAGAGACATCATGCTCACACCATTGTAGATGATGAACCAACAAAGAAAATAACCAGAGAAGAAAGGGACGATTCTTCAAGTGATGAAGAATATGTATTACGATAACCAGCTACAAGGGTTCATTCAAAAGGTTCCACCCCTTAAGGTGAAGCTAGAAATGACCTTCAGTATTACATAGTAGGAGAAGCTCCTACAAAGTTGGACTCCGAGAAAACAAATAAAGATCAATGCTCTATGAAGAACCCCTCGTCCATTCCAGCATTAGTTAATATAAAGAAGAAGGGACACATAGAGTCTACTCCAGTACAAAGAACAAGTGATCTACAATGTAGGATACTTGCTCAACATTTCCGATCATAAGCAAGAAAGGAACAAGTCCTCAGAATCAGACGATGAAGTAGAGCACACTGTCAGAGACTCTAGTAGTTCCTGCAAGGAAGCAAAGATCAAGAGGGAGTCCAGCGAACAACCAAACAAAGATAAGTATTTGAATTATCATTTCTTGTATATCTAATTACTAAAGTAATATTGTTCAGTCATGTACATACTTATGTTCCTAGAGTTAGGATGTGTATTATGCAGGTTAGAAAAGTTGCATTATTGAACAAAATACTACTAATATGCAAGTAACGGGTAAGTGGCCTACGGTACTATACAACATTCCATTGCTACTTATCTAGAATGAAACCTCTTTGCCGACATGTTGGGAGTAGTGCACGCTCTTAATAATGTTCTGGTAGAGATGGAAGGCATCTAGAAAGTTATCGTATGAATACGGGATATGGATGAATGTTGTGTTGAAGCATTGGCTAAGATAGTTGCATGACTGTGTGACCTCTGTATAAGATTTTTTTTTGAAAGATTATGAAATGTTTCTAATCACGCAACTAAATTGACTTGTAGGAAAGATCGTGAGGAACTTGTGACAGTGATTCAACTATAAAAGATCATGAAGACCATGACATGGCAGAACCACAAGAATCTGTAGATCCACCCCGTGAGAAGAACTCCCACAAGAGAAGACCAACATGGGCACGAGAAGCAATACACGATGCAGCGAAGTATGGCGCTCTAGATGGGATGCGTAGAGAAAGTAAGAGACCCATACCATACTCCAGCTATGTGGCCTTGCTATGCGACATCATTGATAAAGAACCTTCCGACTACGAGGAAGCAACAAAGAAGAAGGAATGGAAGGATGCCATGATCGAGGAGTACCAGTCGATTACGAAGAATGATCTATGGGGGATAGTTCCGAGACCATAAGGGAAGTCTGTTGTGACTTCAAAGTGGATCTACAAGATCAAGCATGCTGCAGATGGTAGCATTGAAAAACACAAGGCAAGATTTGTGGCATGTGGCTTCTCCCAGAAATAAGGCATAGACTACGAGGAGAGATTTGCACCTGTAGCAAGATACACTTCCATTAGATCTATACTTGCATTAGCTGCAGTAATGAAATAGAAGGTACACCAGATGGACGTCAAGACAAAATTCATGAATGGTGTAGTAGAAGAGGAAGTGTACGTGGAACAACCACTGGGATTTGAGACACATGACAGACAAACTCATGTATGCAAGTTAAAGAAAGCCTTGTACTTGTACAGATTGAAGTAGGCACCTAGGACATGGTACGGCAGGATGGACAACTTCCTTATGAGCTTAGGCTTTACCAAGAGTAAAGTAGATTCCAACCTTTACTTCAAGGTTGAAGACAAAAGACCAATGATACTTCTGCTATATGTAGATGACTTGTTCCTGACAGGTGAGGATGAGCTCATTGCAGATGCAAGGAGGAGGCTTGCCGTAGAGTTTGAGATGAAGGACCTATGGATGATGCATTACTTCTTAGGCATGGAGGTGTGGTAGAGTGCAGATGGAATATCCTTGGTCAAGGAAAGTATGCAGTGAAGATTCTGAAGAGGTTCAGAATGATGGACTGCAAGGCAATGGCCACACCAATGGCATCAAACTTGAAGCTACTATGTGCTGCTTCATCAGAGACAGTTGATGCCACGTTTTATCGGCAGATGATTGGTTCGTTGATGTACCTCACGAACACGACGACAAACATATGCTTTGCTGTGAATACCCTAAGCCAGTTTCTGACAGATCCAAGACATGTTCACTTGATTGCTGCAAAGCATATATTGAGGTACCTGAAGGGTACAGTTGAGTATGGGCTCAAGTATGAGGCGAATCAGAAGATTAAACTGCACGTTTATGTTGATTCGGATTGGGAAGGAAGTGACACAGATAGGAAGAGCACTTCAGGACGCTGCTTCACTATGGGATCCGGTATGATCTCCTAGTTTAGAAGGAAGAAGTCATGTGTGGCGCTGAGTACAACCGAAGTAGAGTATGTTGCAGCTTGTTTGGCTAGTTGTGAAGCAGTATGACTTTGAACGCTACTGACATATTTGTTTGATCTCGAGCTCGAGGCGACTTGTATTTCTGTGACAACCAGAGTTGTGTGAAGTTGTCTGAGAACCTGGTGTTCCACGACAAGTCGAAGCATATTGAGATCAAGTACCACTATATCCGGGATATGGTGCAGAGAGGAGCAGTGAAGCTCCAGTATGTGGTGACAGACGAGCAGATAGCCGATGTGTTGACCAAGCCATTAGCTAGAGTGAAGTTTGAATACTTCAGAGAGAGGCTTGGTGTTATCCAGATCGAGGTTCCTCGAAAGAGGGAGTGATGAGATCGGAAGACGCGAATGCACTAGGGTTGGTTCTCACATGGTGGAAGACGTAGGTGGTCCTTGGGACGTAATGCACCTGGGGTGCTCCTGGCTATACTCCCATGATGGAGACGTTGAGAGGTCCAACAGTCACAAAGACACTTTTTGTGCGCCTAGGCTGGTTCTCGCATGGTGGAAGACGCAGGTTGTCCTTGGGACGTAATGCACCTGGGGTACTCCTAGGTTGTACACCCATTCTGGTAGACGTGGGATGACCGTTGAGAGATGTAATGCACCTGGGGTGCTCCTGGGATGTACCCATCGAGTGGGAGACGTAGGTAGTCTGTTGGGCATGAGGTGTGCATCAACGATGCTCTCCATGTGTGATGATGAGATGATCTAGATACGATGAGATGACAGTAGGAGACGCAGGTGATTGTTGTGGCAATGTAATGTGTGGTCCTGGGCTATATCTACTTGATGGCTTGCTCGTGGAGATGATGAAGACCTAGATGAGAGCTAGGCCTACATCTAGCATGAAAAATGGATGGCTCTGTAGAACTTCTTATGATAGATAGATTCGAGAGATGTCACTAATCAATGATCAACAAGATGAGGATTACTGCAACAGTGACGATGATGATCCATTGTTGATGATGATGTTCCAACATTGAAGATGATCCAACGATGATGACGTTGTCCAGAATTTGTGTCTAGAGTGTTGATGACTATGGCGAGAGAATACCTTCCTAATTAAGAGGGAGTGTTGTTGTGAATGTAACTTCGGAAGATATTCATTTGTATTTTATATTTATATTATTATTGCATTTTACTTTTACCTCCGATGGAGATGTTTTTCCTCCGTTCGGGGATGTCATTATTATGATTGTTCATGCTAGGTCATTGAGGTAAAACCACCATTGTAAGTTGGGGAAATAGCACCCCAAATAATAAATGCAAAAGGTATTATTGAGTCTCCCTAGGACAGGTCGACCCAATCAAGTTAGTCAAGCCGACCTAATTAGGAAAATGGTCACCCAAACATAAAGTATAAATATAGAGCTTGCTCGCTCATTTGGACACACCACTCACTCACTCAAGTTTGCATAAGCAAGAGAGAGAAGACAAATTTGCTGGAGGAGAAGGAGAGAGAGCTGCAGAAGACTTCTTATTTTTGGGTTTTCCATTTTGTGATATTGTATTAGTGACGAATCTATCTTTGAGGAAGTTGCGGGGTTTTCCCCTTTACGGTCTCTATTGTGTTTTGTTGTGCATGTTATTCTTTCAGTTAAAGATCCTAATTAAATTGAATTAAAGTGCAAACTCTAACACAAAGTGGTCTCGTAGGCACCTCCTTTGCACATCATGCTAGGACACACTCTTGGGGAGTTTATTTGGCACATTTATTGAGAAGATCTAACTACTTTGGCATAGTTTTTAAGGGCTTTTAGTGGAGTGCTCCCTTATGTGGACTTTATAGCACATGTTACTAGGATATTTTCTTGAGCGCATGGTTGACCTCTTGGACAATGTGTTAGCCCCTTTCCGATATTTTTGGCATATGTTTGTTGATCCAGGGTTTAGGTTACTCCTTTTGGTGGAGTGCTACCTTGTATGGAGTGATTTGGCACATATTTAGAGGTTGTATTGGAGGACACACTATTGGAAGATGGTTTATTTGATATTATGGAGGATTTGATATGGTCAAATGCCCAAGATCAAGGAGGGTGTTTTGCATGAGAGATGGACAAGTGGCATCCCCAATATCTTTAACATTTTATTTTATTTGGAGGTTATTCTTTGTTTATGCCTATCATGTAGGAGAGATCTAGGATCTAGTTCATGGGTATTAATTTTCTGTTGGATGAGGTATGTGCTTCAACTCTATATAAGTAAAGCTCCAAGCCCCTCGTATTGTAATTATTGTTGATAGTTTGAAGAGACATTATACCCCCTCGGCTTAGCTTATGTGGAAGACCTTTTGAAGCTTTGTGAATCAAGGAGATTTATATCTATGTGTGGTTGTCCATAATTTTTCATCTTGTTGATTTGTATATGCTAAAATCATCTATTAAAACACGTTGCAATAAGGATCTCAAGTAAAGCATCCAATTGTTAAGGAAAGATGTTAACTGAGATTATATATGTTTTATCTCTGTGTTGTTTGTATCTTTAAGTTGAAAACATAGATGTTATGTCACTTGTGGAAGGATTGCGTGATGTATTTTCAACTTATTATAATAAAATCACTCATTGCTTGTATGCATGTGCATAAATAGAGCACCTATAGAGGGCCTACAATCTTCCATTGTTCAGCCATACAGATCTGCAGTCATTGGTAGATTTATGCATGTTTGGACAGCGCATTCACCCTTATCAATTTATATTTTCCATCCCTCTTAGAAACCCTTGAGTCCATATGCCCTCTTGGATATTTGGCGCTAGTCATCCCCATCAATCACCATTTAAAAAAACTCCAAAAGAACACTCTCTTCACATCACCCTGAGCCTTATTGTTTATGTGTTAGTAACCCTAGGGACACCTCCCTTGTACTGATGAAGAGCCAGTCTTAAGTGAGAAGAGGCCTTGTTGAGGCGACAAAGACAAGCCTCTTGTGTTACCTTTAGCCTTGCACCCACTTTTTGGACTTTGTAGCTTAAGTGCAAGATCAGTCAATAACATCCCCTTCTACTTTAGGGAAGAGACAACTCTTCAAAGTTGAATTCCCTAGGGAAATCTATAAAGACAAATCTTAGCCAAGAGGAGAAGCAGATGTTCTCCTATGATAGAATCTACATAGAACTTGACAAAAGTAAAGGTCTACCAAAAAAGATCATATTAGATTGCAAATATTATAAATGGACCCAATAATTGGATTACAAGAACACTGCCTTCAAATGCAAAGTCTATCTTGAGACAAGCCACCTTAAGGAAGATTGCCCAAAGGCAAATGTTTCTTTAACTAAAATATGAAAAATAGCAAATCCACAAGGGAAGGATGCAAGGGAATCTAAGCTTGTACCTTCGATAAAAGACCCTGTCACACCCTCTAAGAGGTGTATTCTTGAAACATATACAAACATGACTAAGGAGACCTTCCTGGATTGTCCCTTCGGTGGGTGAAGTGATGTGAATCAGATAATTCAGAGTAGGAAAGAGAGCCGTACCCTTTGTCCAATCTAGAGAATGCAATGCAATTAGCTTTGTTAGAGTCTCCACGGATGTTAAATAAGGATAGAAAAAGAAAAGGGGACTGTATATGTGTGTGCAAGATCCTCATCTAGGAAATTCAAAAGATAAGTAGCCAGGTCAGTTTATGGCCTTGGGCTAGCAAAGTTTGTATTTAGATATTTAAACTTGACAAGGGTCAAAAATTGCAAATCCTAACTTGGATCAAAGTTGGTAGGGGTCAAATACTAAATATCAGACCTAGAAAAAGTAAATGAGATTGTAAATTTTTCTATCAACAATACAAATGTTTTACTTGTCTAAAAAAATATAACCATAATTTGTAAACCATTGAGAAGTGGAACTAAGAACACATCTATAGGTAGAGATTCAACAAAGCATCCAAGTGTGCAAAGAAAGAGTCCCCATCTTAAAGCAAATGATCTACATTTTTATTCAGGGGCTTTAGGTATCATGTTAGTCTTATTTACAAAGACAACAACCCCCCCTCATTTGAACTGGGAAGATTGTATGTTATGAATACTTTGGATTTCATAATCATGCTTTTAAAATAAACTGTTCTATTTGCAAGAATAACATTGAATGCTAACAAGGATTTGGTAGGCTGTCTACCGGGGTTCCATTCTCAATGTTGTATGCCCCTCCAGAATGGTATACTGTGATACAAAGGACTAAGACCAAGGGCAAGTCTTAGATGAATTCGGCAGAATAGATCCACCTCAGAAACTAGCATATAAACCAAAGGACGTCCATACTATGTAGTGTAGCCCCTCAAAGCATATTTCTAAGAATCACTTCCAAAAAATGAGAACTTTACTAGTTGATAATATTGGCATTGATCACTGTATTGTACAAGCTTAATTGAATAGCGTACAAATGAATTTTGTAGGGACGTAATATATAATCCCTAAAGATCTTTTTAAGTTGTAATACTCCCATTATGATTTCATTATCTAATAATTATAATGTCTTATAACTTCATTGTAATAATACATGTGATGATAGAGAGAATAAAGCAGAAGCCCACTACTTTGACCTCAAATTCTTTCTGATTGTCATAAAATTAGTGAAACATTGCTGAGAGAATGAATTACAAGAAGGTATTGTTGATGGATTAATTAGAGCCCGGGTAAGCTATTAAACATACACCAATAATCATGCAATATTCGCATATGGAAGTTAAATTGCTTCAACATACTTGTCACTTGCTCAGCTCTGAACAAACTGATTCCATCTCCAACATCCCGGGATGATTTTTTTGCCTTTGATTAAAAAAAACTGGTTGTAGTTGTACTTACTATGAGATACAAAAATCTGAGTGAATCGAAATGGATAAGATTCTACAACAGAGGTTCAGACTCTGATAACGAGTCTCTTTAAATCTAGCATTATACAAAACTCTTATTTTCCTAGATTGTGCTACTCTGTTAGAAACTCAGCAGTGCAAATGAAGCTGGAGAACAATACATGTATTTTGCAACATAATGTTCCTATAGCTAAGGAGTTAAAGATCTTGCTTATTAGTGCCATGTTCAGTATGTAGCTTATGTATTGCAGCTACACCTACAAAAGATACATGAGAGATATCAACTGATAAGGAATCAACTGGGATCCTGTCTCTACAACTTTGAACTTGAGCATCAATTTGTCATAGCAACAGTTTCATTCTTTCTAGTGCCTGCTTGTGTACATTGCTCATTCATAAGTTGAAGAGAGTTTATAAAATTCCTGAAAATGAGACTAGTCCGATCATGTTCTCCGCCAAAATTATTCACTTCATTTAATAACCCTTGCAGATTTTCCTGGCTAATAATATAATCACTTTTCTCAAAGAAGTCTATCCATTCACTTTTCCTTATATTCAAGTGTGCACGTGCCATGCTTTTTATATATGCATAAGTTGTGGCATAATCTCCTGATAGTAGGTTTTGACAGATCAACTCTTTGTACAGCAAGACATGTGGAGTTCTGCCCAACTCGACCAACTGCTCATATGCACTCTTCAACAAGTGCCGCTGAATACACAAAACACAAATGTGGATTGATAACAATAACTTACATGAGTTATTTGAGAGAACAAAGTGCAGATAAAAATGCCAAAATCAATGGAAAAAACTGCACTGATTATTCTTAAATTTGGATGCTTGGACAATAGGAATACAAAATTCTGTTATCTTGACTCCTATTACTCTGAAAACTCACTTTAGTCAATACATGCATATTGAATTGAAGATAATCATATGCTGCAGCAGTTAAATTTTGAGCTTTATTACTGAAATTATCTACAGCTATCGATACAGGATTGAAAGCATGTGAAATAAAGATATACTTTCAACTAACCACAGGAGATATCTACAGGTGAATGGACTATGTGGTGCTTTCTAATTGGTAGTCACATGATAAAATGGATGAAACATGAAAAATCATGCATTGTTCCATGATGAAAAAACATGAAGCTAAAAGGCAATAAAAGCTATAGTCAAATCATTACCAACACCTGGTGCCAACTTAATGCTGCTTCTTTTGTTATAGGCCAAAATCACTAAAGTAACAGATTGACTCAACTCCTGAATCCCAGTCCAGCTACATTATGATTAGTGAGGATAAGTGGACCCTCTCATGCATTTAAACAGGCACAAGTGGGCTGAGTTATAACATATTTATTATAAACAAAACAAACAAACAAACAAAACTTTACTAGTATAAATTTCTCAGATTTGGGCACATTTTTTTACATTCTACACGTGACTAGCCAAAAACTCTGCACCGTTTTTCTATACTTACAAATTTCAATTTCTAGAGAAATCTTGAAATCATTGGGGTTTCAAGACTGTAATTTTAAATTGCTGCAACTTGGCATGTGAGGTGAAAGGTATGTTGTGTGACCCATAATTTTGGGTATTGCAAAATATCTATGCACTAGCATAGAGAATTCAATTTTGGCATCTTTGTTGAAGGATAAAATATTTTAGCATCTTTATCCCTTTGAAGGATGTTTTGTCGAAGGTACCACCTTCTTACTCTAATCTTCTATAATTGTTATTATAACACAAGATAACATCTATTCTTAATTAATTATTTTCTCTCTATTGCATCTTATGCATTATCATAAACCTTAGTTATTGTCCTTTGATTCGTGATCAAATGCTATGCTCATACTTCCTCTATTGGGGTCTCATCCCCAAGGGTTTCATTCCTTCTTTTGTATTACAGGGTTTCACCACTTTTTCTTAAATTCAGGGATGCATAAGCGGGAGATGTTGTTATGAAGGTATTCCAAACCCTATTACGTATATTTGATTTGATGAAGGCATCCCCCATTTGTTGATAGTTTCATATTGATTATTAATCAATAATTTAGTCAAGCAGGAATTGTTCTCAATGGCGGGGAACCCATTTCCGAGGTTCCTCCATTTCCTAGAACTTGAGCCAGAATGAAACGTTTTGAAATCCTTAAGAGCAATTCATGGAGCATCTAAAATTCCCAAGAGCAATCCTAAAATATGTTAAGTCCACTGAATTCCGAATGGGATATGAAATTCCACTTTCTTCATATGAAGTTCATTATATTTTATTCTATGCCATGTTAGTATGTTACTACCATGCACTCCACTACATATATTTGGTGGTGACAAATGCCTTGAAATTAGCATCAATGGCAAGATGTCACATCAGTTTGGATCTTAAACATGATAATGAATTTACATCTTGTCATTGATGCTAATTTAATCATCATGGTCCTCGAAAATGCTAATTTAATTGCGACATTAAATGCTAATGGTACTCGAAAATGCCCTGAATTCTATTGGTTCGGTTAATATAGTTACGAATTGACCATTATTGAGAATTCAATATTGCTAGTTACGGCTTCCAATAGAAAATAAAGTAAAAAAATGACTCAAGAAATCAAATTCCAGGCTTATATTGGCCTTTTTAACAACATTTTTTCGAAATTGCCAAAAATTGCGACATTTTCTAAAAATGGGGTTTTTCAAATTTTCCCATAAGTGTCAACTTTTCCATGGCGATTTTTCATTTTGCAATCCAACTTTGACTTTTCGCGATTTTTTCAACTATGGCCCAGATACCATCCAACACTTGACACAGTGTTAGAAGATAAACAAGAGACAATTGAGAAGGTAGTCTCAAGTTAGGATGATAACTCATCCACTCCTTACACCATTTTTTTGCTGCATGGCCTTCCCTTTCTCTTCTCCATAGGTTGACTGGCATAATGTCCCAACTAATGACACCTAAAACATTTCACCTTATTGAAATCCTTCTTACCTTGGCTTGAATCTTCCTTACTGCCCTTCTTGTAGCCTTTATGGCTTTTCCCTTCCACATCCTCCCAACAAGGGCCACATCTTCTACCTCCTTTTGCTTCTCTTAATAGGGTTCCAACCTCATCTCTTCCTACACAAGGCTATCCCAAAGCTTCTCATAATTATGTAAATGCTCACAAGGGCAAACATTTTGGAAAAAAGGTTTTCAAGATGGGGCGAGTCTGTTTAAAGCAATGAGCACCAACTCCTTATCCTCCACTTTTTTCCTATGGAATCTAACTGATCTCTCAACTCTATGAATCTGGGTGGGTAGCTCACCATTATTTTTGTGTCACTCATGTGGATAGCTGAAAGTTTGTTTCTCATGAGCATTCGTCTAGAGACATAAGAACTCTAATATAAACCAACCAAATCCTTGAGCGTCTCCTTACTAGGAGCAATGTGAGTGATCAAGTGATCCTTCACCAAATCAAGGATGGTTCTCTTTGCCCCAACATCCTCCTTAACATGGGTCGCCAACAGTTTCAAATCAATAGGTGTAGCAACCTCTTTCTCAACACGCTCCAAAATCTCAACATCCTCCAAAAGCATTTCCAACATACACTTCCAAAGTATGAAGTTGGAAGCACCCGCCAACCTATCACACTCTCTAAGACCGATATATTATACATAGTCCAAATAATTATCTGGACAAAATTTTTCCTATTGGTGTTGTTTTTATGCCTGTTCGCATTGAGAGTAGTCACCTTGCAAATCTGTATCATGTTAAAGTTAGTGTAGCTGCGAGACCCATTCTTAGAGAGGATGGTACCCTAGTCAGTTAACTAGGGTTCCCAGTCAGTTAACCAGGTAGAGTAAGTCCCTAAAAGGTACCCTAGGGTCCCCAGTAGTCTCCTGGGATTCTTGGTCAGGGACCAAGTAGGTTGATGCTGTGACAAAGTCCCTAGCATGTGGTTAGGGCCCCTACTTGTCTCTAGGGTATTTTGGTCTGGGACCAGACAGTTTCTTGGTCACGAGGACCAAACAAATCCTATAGGTTGAGACAGAGACCTCCTGGTCTGGGACCAGGCAGATTCTTGGTCACGAGGACCAAGTAGTTCCTGCAGTTACATACCTGGTCAGTTAAACAGGGAGATCTTGGTCAGTTAACCAAGATGATGATGTGTGATGGCCTCCTCTCCTAGGTCTTCGAGATGGTTGAGCTAGATGGTCTTCTCAAGGGACTGGCCACCCCTTGATGGAGTCACTAGCACTTGACCTCAAGAGCAATCTGGAGGACCACAAGATCACATCATCTAGTGTGGACCTTCCTTATACAGTGATGATGAACTTTTAGATAGTGTATGGAACACTTGTACATTTGAGAGAGAGATGATTGGTTGTAACCCCACCTTACTTATCTACCCTTGGTCTTCTCATCTTGTTCTTCATGGTCTTGTGCACCTTGTCTTGTGGTTAGAAGGGTTATCTACCCACCTTGAGTTGTCTTGAATTTTACCACTTTGATGTTTTTGGTCTTATGGGTAAAAGGGATATTTACCCACCTTGTCATTATACCTTTGGACCTATGGGTTGTGGGTCATGTACCACTCCTTGTTTTATGATTTGACTTGTACCACTTGTTGGTCCTTGTACCCTTAACCATGACCCTAGTACCCACCTAAAGACACCTTAATTATATTTTATATTTTATAAGTGGTTTTATTGTTTAGTGTCTTAACGCTTATTTGTTGGTACCCTCCTTAACTAATGGGACCCTAAGTCACTAAATGAATTTAATTTGTGACTCTTCTAGAAGTCATTATGGATCTATTTAATAAAGCCTAATTCCCTCATTTGATATCATCTCATCAACACATCTCAGCTCTGATTTTTCTGGTAATGTGACGTCAAGGGTTTAAGGATTTTTATCCTGCTGCTTGCTCACCTGTTTAGGCTGTCCACCTGCTGGAGTTTACCATCATTCACACACAACTCGGATCTGATCTAATTAACTGTTTAAGGTTGACCTCAAGGGCTATTTGCTGCTAGGGTTTGATTAGAAGCTTGCTGCTACCATTTGTGACTAGGCCGTGAACCCTGCTGGTTTGATCTAGTTGGTCGTGAGACTGTTTAAGGAGGGCCGTGACCCTGGAGAGGCCTGATCGATACACCCGTGACAACTGCTGCCATTTGTGACCTAGTCGTGAGCTTTGGAGCACTGATCTGCCTCTACCGTGAGCTTGTTGAGCCCAGATCTACCACCCGTGAGCTTGTCTGCTATCCGTGAGCTTGTTTGAGTGCTAATCTACTGAACCGTGACCCTGTTGAGGTTTATCTAGCATCCCGTGAGTTTGTTTCAGTTTGGTGAGTACATACTTGTGGAGGTTGTGATCATTGTTGGTCTGATTTAGGTTGTTGAGAGCACATCTGTGGAGGCCGTGAGCCCTATTGGCCTGTTTCTGCCTGCCATGAGCGTCATTGGTTTGATCCTGCTTGTTGTGAGCCTGTTAGAGGAGGGCCGTAACCCCCTGAGACTTACCTTGGATCTGATCTACCTGCTGAGACCCTGTTTGGGTCTGTTCTATTGTGCTAGAACTTGTTTGTGGCCAGATCTAGTATGTTGTGTATTGTTTATGGTCAGATCTATTATACTGAGCCTTGTTTGTGATTAGATCTTTGTGCTGAGAACTTGTTGCAGTCTGATCTCTTGTGCTGAGCCTTGCTTTGGGACTGCCACTGTGATTTGACTGTCATTGACCATCACTGCTGCCTTTTTTAATTATTTGACTGTACTACAACCTATAATCTCTCTCTCTCAGGTTTGTACTAACCCTCAAGTAAGGGTCAGATTGTTCCTATTGATTGACTAGCCTCTGAGAGGCACAGTCTGGTCTGAAAGTTATTTTTCTGAGTACAAAGGAAGGTCTTCACTTCCAGGTAAGTTATCAGACTTGTTCATTAGATACTTTACTACTGTTATGAATTTGTTTAATTTACTCTACTGCTGCTGATAACATGTTACTGAAGATTTCAACTTTAACATAGGGACCTCCTTGGGGATGTTAAAGTTGAAAGAGATGAAAATTATATTTTAAATTTATCTTGCTTAGTTACAGCTGTACCATTCTGCTTCAGTACTAGTTTGTTACATTTATTTTTTGCATCAAAGTCTATCGAATTTGAATTTTCACATCAAAACCTAACGTAACCCAAAATTTAACATATCACACCTCAAAGAAAAATCAGCAATAGATAAAGTAAAACAACACTTTTACGGTTCAAACATTCCTCCCAAGTGCCCTACTGTTTCACACCCAATCAATCTATACTAGGTCAAGCACCTTTCTGTTGGCAGGCAACAACCCTCTTACCTTTTTATTTTATTTAATCAATAAAATCAGTGAAGAGTATCTATCTTTATAAATTCATGAGAAATTTATGTAGAGTGCCTTCAGAATCTGTGATTCTGAAGGTACTCTTAATCTTGAAATAACTATTTCATCTGCGGAGGTCATTTATCAGAGGATTATTATGAATTGATGAAGTCATTTGTCAACATTCATTTTAGCAGCTGCTGAATCAATTTCTTATACATAATCGGTTTGTCTTCATTGGATTTCAATTATGAATTATTAATGTCATTTTGCAGCTAAATTAAGTCTTGTACTTATAATCGTCAGTTTTTCAGATGGTCTTCTCAGCTTTAAAATCATGCAATTTCATTGGGAGTATGAATTTGATTTATGATGTTCAGGCAAAATTTCTATAATAGATTTCATGTTTTATATGTCAATGTTTTATTTATTAAAACATGAAATTATTTAAAATCATGCCTAACATTAGACATTTGAATCTTATAATAAACATCGTATGGATTGATTATACCCTAATTGATATAACCAATATGCAAATGAGATTATCTTTAAAATTATTTATGTTGATTGAATTGACGGTTAAAACAATAATCCACTGTATTTTCGAATCTAACCTTGATTATGTTGATAGCTTTGCCAAGATCGAAATCTGGTGACTATTTTCAAATGGATTTGACACGTTGATTGTTAATTAAACACTTGTACATGATCGTGTCATTTCGTTCTGCTAACATGGTTTCAAAATCACTACCATTTATGATTTATGTACAAAGTCATGATTTCGTTTGTCATATCATTATGGTTTTAATATTTTTCACATTTTTGGTAGTCGAATTATGGTGATTGACACGAACTTAGGATTTTTTCCTCATCCCAATTAAAACAAGGAAGGGTTTCATCATGTTTGTACACTCATGCATCCCCATTCCCTCTGTTGGAAGAAGAACCAGTGGTTGAACAGATGGCACCTTTGAGTCAATTCGAGGTCTCGGGACCTGAATTGTTGGAAGCTCACCCGGAAGTCGTAGCATTGTTCGAAAGAATTGATTGGAAATCGTTCTTTTGGGGTTTCAGTGGGCATAACGTGGAAGTAACCAGACAGTTTGCTCTCTCTTTTGATGGAAGTACTGCTCAAGTGGGTGATTTACAATTAATTGTTGATGGAGAATTTATTTCTAAGGTGACTAAACTTCCACGTTCTGGAGAACTCTGGTTCAAGGGGTCAAAGATGGACAAAAAGAAGTTTAAACAATTTCTTCTGCCGTTATCTAAGGAAGATGCCCATCTCAATTTCAGTTTCCCTGCTAAATATCTAAGGTCTCAGTGGCATATTCCCTTTCAAGTCATATTCCCTGCTAAATATCTCTTGTGACGGTCGCTTCTCGCATGTTCAATTGTACCATCTTAGGATTTTTATGGCATTGAAAGGCTCGAAGTTGAATCTGCCTTATTATTTGCTGCATAGTTTACATAAAATGGCTGTAACAGCCCAACATACAACTGGTAATCCAGATCGTAGCCTGTTTCATCACGGCTTAATTAAAATGCTTATTCAGTATTGGTTAGCTACAGTAAGTTGAACATGGGATGAGTTCTTAGATGAAAACGGGTTTGGGTTGACTCAATCTTGGCCTACCTGTTTACCCAAAACTGGCCCAAAACGAAGAAGATCTCTCAAAGATGATTGTTCTGTAGCTAAGCATGAGGGACTTGATCAACTTTGTCTGGTAGATGAAATGGAAAAAACTTGATACTTCTAACCCTCCCGAGCAACCCAAAGAGAATGATGTAGCAGAAAGCAAAGGTGAACGCCTGTCCCAGGTGAACCCTGTTAATTTGACCCTCGAAGATTCGCAGCCGGATATAATGATAGAAAAGGGGAAAAATGTGGTAGGGGAAGTAAACCCTGGATTTGTTTGTAAAACCTCTAAACTAGTTGTAGGAAGATCTGAGATAGCAAATCGAAGATTTACCAGAAGTATGGCAAGTCTTTCTATGCCAAAAACCATGGAACAAAATAGTGAGCCTGTCTTTGTTGAGGTCTGCAGTGATCCTGAAGATGAGTCTCTCCCTCATGAAACCCCACTGAATGATTGTGAAAATGAACAGAGTAGTAATCATGGTAATTCTCTCGTATTTCCTGAGAGGGTTCTGGTTGGTAATTCATCATACTTAGGGCAACCCGAACATGAAATTCAATACAAGCCATCATTGAATGATGGACATTCCCAGGATGACGCATTAGAAGCCATGCGACCATCTATTAAGCTTCCTCTGGAACATAGAGTTAACCAGTTAGAGAGTGAGTTAGGAGAAGCAAAAGAAGTTTGTAACAACTTGAGAGCCGAATTACATCAACAGAAAAATGAATTGTTAATGTGGGTGGACAGATGGCAACAAGTGAAAGCAAAGAAAAAAAAATATAAATCAATGAAGAAATTGCTTAATGCATCAAATTGTTAATGTAATTGTAACTTCGGAAGATATTCACTTGTATATTTTATATTGTATTTGTATTTTATCATTGTACCTCCGACGGAGATGTTTATTCCTCCGATCGGGAGAGTCATTATTGTATTTGGGTCATGTAAAGTCATTGAGGTTAACCCTCCATTGTATGTCGGGGCATTAGACCCCAGAGTTAAGTTGTTAATGGGTTATTAGACTCTCCTAGAGAAGTCGGCCTAGTCTAATTAGGGTAAAGGTCAAGTGAAAGATAAAGTATAAATAGAGAGGGTGCTCCTCTCTATTAGCTCATTCACTCACTCATCAAGTTCGCATAAGTGAGTAGGAGGACAAGTTCACACAAGTGAAGAAGAAAGAAGTTGTTGGAGACCATTTCTACTTTTGGGGTTTATTGTATTGTTGCTCATTCTATCTCTGAGGAAGTTGCGGGGTTTTCTCCTTTATGGTTTCCCCGGTGAAATTCTTTGTGTCTCTTGTCTCTTGTCTCTTGTGTTTGAATTGTTGTGCATGTTATTCTCTCAGATAAGATCCTAGATAAATTATGAAAAACTAACACAAATGATAAACTACTCAAGCATGGCAAGCATCGTGAAGAGAAGATTTTGAAGCTTGAGGCCAAGTTATCTGAGGCTAGAAGGATAGCTCGCGTAACTTAGTCTTTATTAACCAATTTTTTATCATTTTTGTTTATACAGGTAAGATTGGTTTTTAGCTCTTCAATTCTATTGATTTGAATTTTTATAGACACCCCTGTAGAATCTCCGATTCTACAGGAGTGTCGTTATTAATTTTGTTTTCATTTATTCGTCCATGATTCCAGTGTTTATGGGAGTTTGTTCATGTGTCACAGGTGCCTTGTTTCTTCGCGCTCTTGTTGCAAGTCATCAATGTTTCTGAGTAATGAAAGGTTATCTATTTGAGTCTTGGCACTTGTCAATTCGATGGATACTACAGTTACATATATCTGATGATGATTGGTTATATCGATAACTTCTACAACAGTTTTGTTGAAGACGCTCCTGTTTCCAGAGCAGTTCCCCTGTTTGGCTTTATTATTTCAACTTGTTCAGTTTCATCACTCCTATATTCGCTCAGAATGGTTTTTGATTCGAAGACATCATGAAAGCTTGACAAAGATTCTGCATAGGTGGCTGGGTTGAGTAAGTCGATGTGTCTTCTATGTAATCGATCTAGAGTGATTATTTAGTGATTCTGTTATGTTTATGCTATTCTGGGTAGAATAGTCATAATTGACTGAACGAACTCAAGTTCATTCGTGACCTAGGAGAGGGATCTATATAAAGAGGAGTATATTTTGTAAGAGGGGATGACAGTATGACTGAGAAAAAAACATATATTGAAATAAAGATATTATACTTGCTGGTATTCTGACGAAGTTTTTCCTTCCTTGGATATTTTCAAGCGTTAGTTCCATGACTGGTATCGTTTTGTTACAGTTTTGAAACTTAATATATATATATATATATATATTTCATATTTGGCTTTCTCCATTTGTTTATATACAATTATGCTGTGATGTAATTTGTATGTATTCTATAAAAGAATTACTCAAATCATTAATTCATTTCTCTGTTTGATACAGATATCAAATCTATCGTCTTGTTAAGTTTTCTTGATAGGATTGCCTGCATGATATCATTTATTTATTAACTAATGAATTGAAATATTTGTATTTTCACCAATGTTATCGGAACCAGACCGGTCATCAAACCGACGAAGCCCAAAATGTGAACCGGACCGGAACCGGAAAAAAACCGGGAAAAAAAAACGGTCAACTAAAAAATACATAAAATATTCATATTTTGTAAAACACATATATATTCATGTGCATACATATGAATCCAAACCATTAATACACAAATATGCAAAGTTTCTCATATATATAGCAAGTATGGGTGCAAATAACCAAAACAACACCCAATGCAATACATCTCTGAGGTTCTAAACCAAAGTATATCAACAAAGAGGCTCAAAATGGCAACCATAGTACTAATGAATAACAATAAACTAATCATAGAAGCATAGAAAACTTTTTTTTTGTGTTTAAAAAAAATAAAAATCAGTTTTATGGGTCCACTGTATAGACCGGCCGGTTCGAGCCGATTTTGACCGGTTCTAGCCGGTTCCGGCCGGTTCAGTACCTGGTTCAGACAAAAATCCGGTTCAACCGGTTTTTGTCCCTGACCGGACCGGTTACCTCTGTAAACCGATCAGACCGACCGGTTTTTCCGGTTCCGATAACACAAATATTTTAAAACAATTAGTTAATCATTATTATGCTCAAATATTGAAATGCTAAATGTTGATTGTCCTTTGATGTTTATGTTATTAGAATAACGAAGTAATTTCTTATTTCATTACTCTTTTATCGTAAATTTTTTACAAATCAGATAGTTGTTATAATTTTAACTCTGATAAATTATTTTTCTGAGTCAAAGATTATTCACTCTCTGATGTTTATATCATCAACAGGTTATCAACTTAGTCAATGAGATTTGCTCTCGGCTGAGATAGTTTCAATTAGTTTAAACTTGCATTTAGATTTCCTTTTTAGATCAAATTTCTTAGTCCAAAGTTAGCAGCTGTTAAGTAGGTCATACATCTAGATAATTATTTTCTCAAAAAACTTTTCTTTTTTCAAAACATTTAAAAGAACCAAAACTGAGACTCTCATTCAGAGAGCAACACATAAATTAGACATAAGTAGTTAGGTTTCAGTCAGTAGTTTTCTATAGGAAACTTTTTATAGTTTGCAAATAGATTAGTTTAAATTAGAATTTAACCTAGGATCTACTTTCTCTGAGTTTAAATGGTTGTACTCTTCCTAAAAGAGTAAAAACTTAGATGGTAGCAGGACCACAACCTGCGAGAATCAACTAACCCAAACACACCGGAAGCTGCAGTAAGCGACTTGTGTGGGTTGATTTTCTGTAGTTGGCCTTGGTCATAAAATCAGGCCAACAAATGGCACTAGAAGGAGGGCATGAAAATGATTAATGGCTGAAAACATAAATGATAATCCTTCAACCAGTCAATACCCTCCATTACAAACTGATTCTCAAAACTTCCCCACTGCTGATTTAGAGACTGTTTCACAAACTGAAGAAAGCAGTTCCCTGTTTATTGATACTATAAGGAGTATTCTCGAACGAGACCATAATACATCACCTTACACCCCTGAACAGAATATTCGTGTCTTAGAAGAATCACGACGTATACTCACTAGAGCTTATGCTCATCAAATTGGTTTGTCCCCTTTAGATTACGGAGTACCTCGACGACAACGACATAATACTCAGTTAACCACAATAGATCAAGAATTATCACAAGCTGATATTTTGCAGACAGGTACTCCAAGATCAAACTAGAGGTCGGTCTAGGGGAACCACCCGAACACATACCTCACGTAGTTTTCTCACCATGCAAAGCGGCTGACGTAGCTGTGTTGTTCTTCAAACGTGTGGTTAAGTACTGGGGCTTGCCACTCAACATTGTTTCTAATAGGGATCCTCGGTTCACCGAGAAATTTTGGCCAACATTTGATGAAGAATCACGACGTATACTCACTAGAGCTTATGCTCATCAAATTGGTTTGTCCCCTTTAGATTACGGACTACCTCGACGACAACGACATAATACTCAGTTAACCACAATATATCAAGAATTATCACAAGCTGATAATTTGCAGACAGGTACTCCAAGTCATCAAACTAGAGGTCGGTCTAGGGGAACCACCCGAACACATACATCACGTAGTTTTCTCACCATGCAAAGCGGCTGACGTAGCTGTGTTGTTCTTCAAACATGTGGTTAAGTACTGGGGCTTGCCACTCAACATTGTTTCTGACAAGGATCCTCGGTTCACCGAGAAATTTTGGCCAGCATTTTTCAAGTTAATTGGGACGCAACTACTCACTAGTTCTGGCTTCCATCCAGAGATGGACAAACAGACGAAGAGGGTTAATGCAATCTTGGAGAGTTACTTGAGGCACTTCGTGCACGCTGATCAGAAGAACTGGTTGGATCTGTCGGACATAGCACAGTTCAACTACACCATGCAAGTAAGCTCAGCCACAGGCTATAGTCTGTTCGAGTTGGCAACCGGAAAGAAGCCTTTGCACCTCAAGTCATTGCAATTGGTGAGATTGGCCCAAGCTCGGCTGCGATGGACTTCATCAAAGGATGGAAAGACCGATTGGAGTTGGCTCGGGTCCATTTGGAGAGAGCTGCCAAACGGATGAAAAAGTGGGCAGATCGTGGGCATAGAGATGAAGAGTTCCAAGCAGGAGAGAGCTTCCTTCTCAAACTTGGACGAGAGCAGTTTGTTCCCCCAGAGGACATGGAAGGTTCTTTGATGCGGAAGTATGACGACCCATTCGAGATAGTTGAGAGGGTGGGCAAGTTGGCTTACAGACTCAGACTCCCAGAACACCTTCGCTCATATTACCTCGTTTTCCACGTAAGCCAACTGCAAAAGTGTCGGGTTGACAACACAAAACCAGCAAGAAGTGTTCCTAATCGAGCACCAGCCATGATCATAGATAGGCCAGATCGAGGGGTGGAAGAGATTTTGGGACATCAGTTCAACAAACTTGGCAAGGACTCTCGGTTGGAGTACTTTGTCAAATGGAAAGGATTGTCGGTGGATAAAAGCAACTGGGAATGGAAGAACACGCTATGGAAGTTTGAAGAGTTAATTCGGGCATTCCAAGAAGAGCATGGACTCCCACCTCAGTGTAACCCATGGAAGAAGCGTCATCAGGACGACGACCAGTCTGGTGGGGGAGGTTGTAACAGCTTTTCCCCAAACCACACCTAAGGGACCCTCGGCAAGACGGCACGCGTTGACAAGGTGGGCTCGCGCCCAAAACTTAAACGTTGGAGCTTGGCAAGCCCAACGACACCACCTTGAAACACATCCACGTTGGAAGCTCACAGCGAGAGTTGGTTGGGCCTCGGCATGCAACGCACGGGAAAGATGGGCGCTACGGTAAGACAACATGGTGTTGGACCCACCCGAGTGTGGGCGTGTTGGTGCTCAAACGAAACGAATGGCGTCGGCTAGGTGGGCGCGTCAACGAAGAGTGCGGAACGAGTGGGCTAACGTGTGCGCTAAGCAAGGGTGTGACCACTCTTGGGTCATGCCTACTTGCATATAAAAGCACAAGGCAAGTCACTCCAAAGGCATTCAAGCAAGAGTCACAGATTCGGTGGAAGAGACAGACGAGTTGGGCATCTGCGGCAAGGAGACAGTTCTATTATTTTCTTTCTATGCAATCTGCAAGCGTGCAAGGCTCGTTTGTGCCCACGTCGGAGCTCTACCGGTTTTGGCATCTCCATCTATGTAATTGACTCTGCATTTTACTTGTATACTGTGTAAACATTAAAATGGCTAAGTGTGGATGCTAAGAATAACAACTGTATAAGTAAAGTGTAAAGAGTTCATGTGTAAAGCTTTCGCAGGTTTAAGGCATAGTTTGCCAGGCTAGTAGGCAAGTTGGTCTTACCCTTGGTGAAAACTTGGGCAGTGCCGCACGCTCTTAGCCAACCTTAGAGACCGAGGGTGTTGGGCTAAGTGGATGTGACAGATGGTATCAGAGCAACGGGCAGACGAGGACCTAATACATCCAGCTATATTTGATACATGACCCACAAGCCCAAAGGATCTCATATAGAGATTAGTGTTTGGGAGCAGAAGGCTCCAACGGATGTCGGTCTCTCTCTACTACAGATGTCTAGTTCTTCAATGATTATGGAAAGCAATTGGTTTCAGTTAGAGTCATGACAAAAGGATTAGAGTATGTTAGTCCTAAAAGACGAGAGTTACTAAGTTGATTTCTGAGGAGGTGCACATTTGTTCAGTTAGAATTGTGCATATTGCAGACAATGATCCCTTGTTCGTGATGTCGTATACTGATGACTTATTCCTCACTGAGACAGAGGGAGTTAGCCCTTGAGATGAGGATCTTGGCCTATTGTAGAAACCTGAATAGATATTCCTAGGTTAAGGAAGAACATAGTTGAGATCCTGAGAAGATCCAACATGATGACTGTTTGTACATAGCTACACTGATGTCGTTGCTGGTTGATTCAGACAAACAGTTGAGAGGATCCTTGATGTACCTGGTCGTCACCAGGTTGGATACTTACATCTTAGTAAGGAACTATGCTCGTTTGCTTTGTGAAAGGTGGTGTTCAGATTGGCACCCGAAGTGATAGGTTGATGGACCTACCTGTGGATAGCTCCAGAGAGGGAGCAGGATACTCAGTTGCAGAGGGAGCAGGACGCTCCAACACAGAGGGAGATGTGATGAGCATGATTGCAATATCGGACAAGTATTAGCCATGTGTCTTGGCCAAGGGTGAGTGGTCCGATGGTAGTACCACATCTTCTCCCAGACACCCCATGATAGGGTGGGGAGACTAGTTTCTTGATACTTTCCCATGCAGGTGCATAAATTCAGTCATGTGATTTGTTATTATTTCAATTATTTGTATTTCATGACTGGAATAGGGAAGGACAAAAATGTCTGCCCTGATATACTTGATGCCTCTATTAGCTGATATGTGTGCAGGTATCTTCTCGCAATCACTTGGAGAGGGAGTGAGGAGATTGGTCCCATGATTGATTCCCTCAGTAAGAGGGAAGGTTGACTTTACTCCGTAACACTCTAAGAAGGAGTGGGGGGATTGGTTCCATGAGTATAACCCTTGCTAAGAGGGAAGGACGATGATAAAGAGACCAAGCATTTTCTCGATCACTCTGAAAGGAGTGAGGAGATCTCTCAAACATCCTAAGATGGGATGCAGAGGCCACTACATTCTTCCAATCACTCCGAGATGGAGTGAGGAGATCTCTTTGACATCCTAAGATGGGATGGAGAGGCCACTACATTCTCCCGATCACTCCGAGATGGAGTGAGGAGATCTCTCAGACATCCTGAGATGGGATGGAGAAGCCACTACATTCTCCCGATCACTCCGAGATGGAGTGAGGAGATCTCTCAGACATCTTGAAAAGGATGGAGAGGCCAGCACACACTCCCGATCACTCCGAAAGGAGCGAGGAGATATCTCATGGAGAGATTTAGTGCATTCTCCCGATCACTCTGAAAAGAGTAAGGAGATCTCTCAAACATCCTGAGATGGGATGGAGAGGCTGGCGCACATTGGTGCACACTGGTACTCTTGTATGGACTCACCAATGGACTGGTTGAGTTGGTGCATGTTCCCTAATGGACTGGGATGAGCTGATGCATGATGGACTCTCCGATGGACTGTGCAGAGTTGTTGAGTTGATGTATGGACTCATCGATGGACTGGTTGAGTTGGTGCATGTTCCCCGATGGACTCGGTTGAGCCGAAGCATGATGACACTTCTCGACGGACTGAGACTGTGTTGAAGACCTTCCGTATGGAGATGTTCGAGATAGATGTAATGTACAATTGAGATCCAGATGATTGTATCCAGTGATGTTGATGATGACCGTGTCCGAATAATCATTCTTGTTAAGAGGGAGTGTTGGAAATAATGTAACTTCGGAAGTTATTCTTAATGTACTTTATTATATTATTGTTGTACCTCCTTTGGGAGAAGATATTGATGTAATTGATCATGTAAAGACCTTGAAAGAATCAATGTAAACCTTGGGTTGGAATCACCCAAAGAAAACATTTATTAAATGCAATTTTTGTATTCCCCCAAGATAAGTCGGCCCAGTGGGTAAACTGCCCCAAACAGTGGACAGTCTGCCCCAAACAATGGGCAGAACTGCCCCAGCTGGATCGGCCCAGTTAGGGAAAGTCAGGTCAGCACAGTCAAAGTAAAAAGTCATTTTTTGACTAGTATAAATAGAGAGGTCGCACCTCTCATTTGTTCACTCACTCAACTCAAGCAAGTTCGCTCAAGAAGAGGAAGAAGTTCGCTACTGCAGCTAGGAGAAGTGTTTTTTGGGGTTTCTACTCTTGAAGAAGTTCCTCTTTCTCTCTCTTATTATTGATATCTGGATGTACTCTGATCTCTGAACTTATCTCTATATGAAGGTTGCTGGGTTTTCTCCCTGTTGGGTTTCCCGGGATAAAATTTCTTGTGTCTATTCTTTTTGTGCTTGGTTATTCTTTTAGTGATCCTGCTGTTTTATCTGCAATTAAATTACACTCCTAGAATTGTATAAAATCTAACACCAACCAAGGGGATTTCAGGCTACAAAGAAAGAATATTTGGTATGCTGAATGAAGAAAGTTCTTTATGGGATGAAGTAGGCTCCTCGTGCATGGTACATCAAAATTGACAAATATTTGGGAGAGATAGATTCAAGATATGTTCTTCTGACTCCAATCTCTACGTCAAGAGAAAGAATGATGTGGTGATTCCAGTGATATGCTGATGACATCACTTTCACAGGTAGCGAGGCAAGAGCAATTGCAAAGGCAAAATCTGAGTTATGTTTAGCTTTTGACATTACAAAATTAGGCCTCTGACATTAATGCTTAGGTTAAGAAAAATATGGTATATATGATTATTTTTTAGGTGCATCAGGGGTTATGAAAGCCACATAACAAAATCCATAATATTAAAACAGAATTATAACAGTGCTACATTTTCTACTGAACCTTCTATGAAAACTTTGGAACCCAACACATCTAACATAACATGAACATCTTCCACTTTACTAGTTTCCTCTGTTAATCTCCTGTTTCATTTTCAGTTCCTCTCTTCTATTCTATTTAGTTTTGTCTTCTATTTGTAGGTTGTATAACAGGATAAAGAGGATACCTTTCCCGCTTTGGATGCAGCCAGAATCAGTGATGAGTGTTGCTTATTATCAAATTGATAGCCTTCCAATAACATATTCTGGTAGACAGTCTCAAAGTAATCCCATTCCTGTGCCCTGGCACATGCCTCTAGCATTGCAGTGTATGTGATAATATCTGGTTTAAGCAGCACATCACTATTTTGAGGGCCGATTCTTCCTTTTTTAATCTGTTGAAATAGGGATTTTGCTTCTTTTAACGTATGATTTTGGGCATATAATTTCATCATCATATTGCAAGTGATTATGTTTGGGGCACAGACTTTCTGCATTTCATGAAAAATAAATGTGCATTCTTGTAAATGCCCAGACTCCATACAAGCCTGAATTAGGCCGGTGTATGCTACATATAGTGGTTTGTTACCAACCCTACATATCTTCTCAACCTGCAAAAAGATATCATAAGAATAGTTACTAAAATTATATCGAAACAGAAGAAAACTTTTAACAAATCAATAAAACAGTAAAATAGCGAATAAAACTATGACTTCCAAGAAGTATCTGTTAATAGTTGAAATGCAATGATCAATATGGTTTCAAACTCAAAATAATAATTAATAACAGTATGAAAGTCACCTACCAAAATCAGCATCCTTTGAGTGTGTAAGCTGGATAAAAAGGTTTATGTCCAAAGCCTATTTATTGCTGATAAAATAGATTGACATTTAGAGGGTGCCAAGTGCTTCCACATTACCGGAAAAGCCACCACCAAGTGATGGAAAGCATTTTGAAATTGAATCCTTGTATGAAATGCTTCTGAAATTCAAATGAAAATTTTCAGTGGCATTTCAGATTTTTGAAACATTCATTGTGTGGGCCATTTCATCCGTTTTGTTCCTGCTGGATAATGCAAAACCCAATTTGCATTTTCATAGGCATTCTTTTGGCAAGCATTATGCGGGATATGTTGTATGTTGCAGCTTAGATGTGTTTTTTCTTTCACATGATTGGGAGATGCTCACATCTTTTGAGGCATGTGTGAGTGTTGAGGTCACACATTTGGAGGCAGTCTTGCACATGTGCTAGATATTCATCTTGGAGCATTCATCTACATAGTTTCATGCATATTGGTTCATTGACGGTCATTTGCACTCGAACCCACATTGCTTTCTTCAATGGAGACTCGGTGCAACTATAGACACTACACCCACTGTCACCTCAACGTACATGCATCTTGCTTATGGTTGGTTCATGCTAACACCAGGGGGGTGTCCCTAACTGTACCTGCAACCTACTAGTATACTGAGCAATAGGATTGGGTTACAAATAAGTAAGCTACTATGTCAAACTTAGAACTAGGTGGGAGGAATTGGAGAAGACCAGTGCCTTTCAAGGGATGATGGGATCAAAATCAAGATCAGAAATGTGTCCAAAGGAAGATGGAGAATAGGGACGTGGCTTCCGAAATGGAAGAAGTTTGACACAAAACAGAGTATAACTCGAACACTTTGGTTTGGTGCTGATGACAACTTTGTCCTAGCCAATATGAGGAAGCTCAGTGGATTTCCCACTCTACATGTTATCAGGGCTTGGAGGGCTTGCTGAAACCTGCAATAGTTTAAGCAGATCAAAGGTAACGACCTTCAAAACCTGCAAACTAATCCTAACTACTTGAATGGAAAAGGAGTCAAGAATACATTATTCAAATATTGACCATATGTAAAACAAAAAACACAATATGTGGATCAATGAACTAGCTTTATTCAACTGTCAATCTGGAATTGCAATGGCCAATCTCTAGGATTCAACATAGTGGTTTACTTGTAACCCAATCCTATTGCTCTATATAATAGTAGGTTGCAGGTACAGTTAGGGACACCCCCTGGTGTTGGCATGAACCAACCCTAAGTGAGAGGCACATAAGTTGAGGTGACAGTGGGCATAGTGTCTACAGTTGCACCAAGTATCCATTGAAGAAAGTAGTGCAGGTTTGAATGCAAACATTATGGCGCCATTGCCAAGGACTTCGTCAATCCTCAGAAATCTAAATGACATTAACGAGATTTGCTTTATTCGCTTTATATTTTTCCATGTTGGATAGTCAAAGAAGGCCTCCATTATTTGACCATGCACAAGGCACAATTTCAAGCCTTAACGAACCTAAAATTCTATTCCAGAACACAAGGGTAGACCATCTGAGTCTCCCCTAGCGACTCCATTTGCGGAAGGATCATGATTGATCATGGATGGTGAGTACATACAATGGATGCAGGATAATGAATCCCTGGTGCTAGAGTTATCTCGCATTAAGAAGAGAGAAGATGAAACTATACATACTTTTCATGGTAGATTTATCCATGTACTGCTTAAGAAGATAAGATTCATCCGTCACTAGCAGAAATTTTCAAAAGCTTCCATTTCGGGAGTGTTTCGGGAGCGTTTTTTATATAATATATATTTTGATGCATATAAATTAAAAAAAACATGTATTATGCCAAATTAGCTATAGAAAACATCAAAACATAGAATCTAGATATTCATATAACCATTTAGTACACATTGATATAACATTAATCATCTCTTCTTCTAGATTCTAGGAGCTATAACTTATAACATTGCCATTAAATGATCATCATCAAATCATCAAATCATCAATCATCAACAACATCAACCTTCAAATTTCAACATATAATATTTGCCATCAAAGTTTCAAACTAGGCCATAATGTTTACAAAATAGGCCAACCGCCAAAATAAACATGAAAATGAAATACAAACTACAAAGTACTATGAATCTACTAAGCTTTCCGCTTGCCACGAGTAACTTCCAATTTCTTTTCTCGTGTTCTAGGTGGAATAGGTGTTGGTGGAAGTGATCGTGGAACATGAGAAGAAGATGAATGGCCCCCGTGGGCTGAAATTGGACGTTGTGAAGCTAAAGGCAAAACTCTTGCATCTGGAAAGTTGCTTCTGCTTAGGGGTGGCATCTCTGTATGGGTAGTCTGAATTGCATCATCATGATCACCCAATAGTTCAGCCTCCAAACGCTCTAATGTTGTGGCTCCATCCTCCACATTAGCCTCCTCTAGATTGTTGTCCCAAGTCAAAAATGTTCTATCATTCTTGGCCGCCTCACAATAATGGGACAACAACCTCAAGTTGTAGTGCACATAAACCAAGCTTTCTGTGCGATCTATATTCAGACTGTTTCTCTTTACACTGTGGATGAAGTTGTAGGTGCTCCAACACCTCTCTGCAGAAGAGCTATTAACAACCTGTGATAGCACCCTCAGCACCAATTTATGCAAATATGTGGCTCCAGAGCCATGCATGTTCCACCACTGGAAAGGATCCAATCTGTTTCGATCTTTGGTTGCAAATAGGGAACCAAAGCGTCCATGCTCACTTATGTATATGCTCAATTCACTCCGTACTTGAGCACACTCTTCCTCATCAGGGACCAACTTCTCTAATGCTTGCATATACCCAGCAGCAACCTCTGGATCTGTGTGGGGTTTTTTCCTGACTCCACCCCCAGGTGCAGGTTGGGCCAACCAAATTGGAGAATAGTATTTTGGGGTGAGGACATATGCAAGGGCATGGAGTGGAACATTTAGATTATCCCACCTTTTGACCACATGTTTATGAATATGGTCATACAAGACTACATCTCTTTGCTCAACAATGTCTTTGATTTGACCAAGCATGCTATCCATCTGCTCATATACCTCCCCAATCACCTGTTGATTTGTATCTGCAAAACGAATCATGTTATAAACTGGCTTGGTGAACTGCAGAACATACCTAACCTGTGACCAAAAACTACCTTCAAGAACGGTGTCCTCCACCTCCTGAAAGTCACTTCTATCTGATGCACTTGCAGCTCTGTCTTTCAATTCCTGCCATGGATCACTTGAGACCATACTAGCCAATGCCTCTCTTACCTTCAAAAGCCTCTTGAAGGTGAGATAGTAGCTAGCAAATCTAGTCTTTGCAATCTTCAATAGCTCCAACTTAGAGTGATTGCGAAAAATGTGGTGGGCCATGCTATGATTGGTAATAAATTTAATCATTTTCTTACCTCTCTTGTACAAGGCACCAATCCATCGGTAATTATTGTCCTTCATCTTAACAATATCATGCATCAAAAGGTTTGATGTGTGAACCAAACACCCTGACCGAAATATGTTGAGATACTTATCCTCAATGATTGCTCCTGCTGCCTTACAATTAGCAGCATTATCAGTGATGACTTGAATGACATTGTATGGCCCAATCTCCTGAATGGTTTTAAGTAAAGGTTGTGCAATATTAATAGCGGTCTTGTAGCGATCTGAGTAGTCAGGGGCTGAAAGGAAGACCGCACCGCTAGCAGAAACGCCAGGAATATTTATCAATGGCTTGCCTTTAACATTTGTCCACCCATCAGATACAATGGATACCCCATAGTTGGACCAATCATTTGTGAACTTTCCAAGAGCACTATTGATTTTGGCTCTTTCCCTGTCAAGTCCCACGATTCTAGCTTTGTCATACCCAGGGCTTCTGTATCCTTGAGGGCCACCATTGATGGCTTGTACCATTTCATGCCAATAGGGTGAGCGAAGAACATTGAATGGCACACCACATGCATAGAGAAACCTATAAACTTTTGAATCCACGTCATCTCTACAACCTTGGTCAAGGAAATCGGATAATGTTCTTCGTATAGGCGAGACTCCATGGGGAGATGAGGCTCCCGATCGAGCCGATGATGATCCAGCTCCACTACTAAACATTCTCTGTGGGGATTCAGAATCAACCCTCGATCTCTTGGAGTTGTTTTGAGCGGCCTCTTCTTCCATCCTGTATTTGCTTCTCTCTTTAGCTCCCACTTTGTCACAAGTTTCGACTCCATGAGACTTACCTACATTGCATGGCATAACCCCACACAAATGCTTTCTCACCCGGGTATATGAACCTGTGTATGTTTTCCCACAATGGGGGCATGCAAACTTTGTGGTTCCACCCCCTCTCCCTCCCCCTTGCCTTGTCACATAACCGGTTCCACCCCCTCTCCACTCCATGAGACTTACCTACATCGCATGGCATAACCCCACACAAATGCTTTCTCACCCGGGTATATGAACCTGTGTACGCTTTCCCACAATGGGGGCATGCAAACTTTGTGGTTCCACCCCCTCTCCCTCCCCCTTGCCTTGTCACATACTTCCACAAAGGTGTTGTGTCTTTTTGTTTTCGCCCCACATCACCCTCATCCTCATCATCATCACCCTCTTCCCCTTCCTCCTCTTCTCCTTGGTATGCATCACTCTCTACCTCTCCCCCCTCATCACTACCACCACCACATCTACTGCCCAACACCATCATAATGAGAAGAAGTGGAATGAAAAAACAAAACCACATACCCATCATGTTTCTTGATTCAAGATGAGAGTCACTTGTTCCCTGCAATACAATGATGGAGAAGAAGAAATTGGAAAGAGTAGGAGAAGAGAACATTGCAAGTTTTCCATTTTTTAACATAGTGAAAAAAAATTGCAAAAACAAACAAAGATGAGTTTTTAGAGCCTACCTTTTAGCTCTTCAATGGTGGTTGAATGTCTCTATGGAAGCTTCAATCTCCCTTGCAAGCTCTCCCCTTCAATCTCCCCTTCAATCTCCCTCTCAATGCTCAAAGCTCTCAAACAACTAGCAAACTCACTCCAAGCTCAAACTCTTCCCAATCAAGCAAATGAGTAATGGAATGAGTCCAAATGGACTCATTCACCCTTTATTGGCCCAAAATGACCTAGCCCACCTAAAAAAAACCCCCAAAAAACTACAAAAATAAAAAAAAATAAAAAATTCATAAATCCGCCCTGTTCGCCGAATCGATCTCGGGAGTGATTTAGGGTTCGATTTTTAAGCTCGGGTTCGATCCAGAATTGACCCGGAATCGAAGATTCCGCAGCGAATTTCAAAATTCTAGGGATCGTTTTTTTTATGCCCAATTCGCGAATTACGGGATCGATTCCGGGCAGAATCGATGAGGAATCGCGATTCCGGAATCGATTCCTCATCGATTCCGTCCAGAGCGCGAATTGGGATCGATTCGAGGGGGGGGGGGGTCGATTCCCAACAACGTAGATCTAGTATCAGAGTAGGATGGTCGAGATCCAAAATTTTTACCATTGATCCCTTGTCTTGTCAGTGATGTATTGAATCTTTGTTTGAATCAGTCAAGTCAAGTTGAAAGTATGTACTTTGAAATTGCATCACATAATTACTTATTTGTATTATCCATATGTGTGCTTTGTGTTGGTTGTAGAGATTTTTCATCACTTTCCTTCTAGCGGATCTTCGCCCATCAACTAAGACACATCTTGCTCTAGGATTGGTTTAGAAGCTAAGTACTTGGGTGATCACAAGCCTTCTTGGCGGTCTACTTTGCATTTAGAAAAGCATTTCATTATTGGGTTTTGACTGGATGATTCCTATTAGTGTTTGACATCAAGGTATTCATTCACAATGGTAGGAATGTACTCGTACCTTGGGGCCTGTTACCCACTAAGTTGCACTTAGTTGGATTTTCAATGAGCCGAAGTGTGAACAAGTCACTTGTTCATCATCAGTGTTCAGAAGTCCACGCAGGCCATTTTTGGCACTTTCTTTTCAATTTTCGCATGTTTATACCCCCTTGGGGGAATTGTAATAATTGACGTAGCATGATGACTTATTGTAAAAGGCTTGCCTTTCCTAGGACTTAGTCATCAATAGTTACTCCAGAGTGTTTTTTCCTTGTTAATTATTTGTTGCTTTTCAACGACTTATAATTTTTGAGTTTTTCACTCAAACCTTCAAAGATGGAGTAATTGTCTTGGTGGTTAGGCCTTAAGAGATTATTAAATCCTAGTGTCTAATATATATTACCATGCTAGTGTTGATGTTTCTCCATGGTTACAACATCGGGCAACATTCTGTAGACATTCTCCCAAAGAGGTCATGAGAAGTGACCAATGGTTGGAAGAGGATGGCCCTGGCGTAGCCTTGATTAGTCATGAGAAGTGACTAAGAGTAAACAAGGCTCTAGATGCTTACTCTAAGAAAGAGTGCTCCATGAAGGAAGATAGAGGTCGCATTGCATTCTTCGAGAAGGAGTGCTCCAAGAAGGAGTGATCTATTCTATATTAGAGTGAGTTGACTTGTTTATTTTGATAGGGGATTTTATCCCCTTGTGAAATAAACAAAGTCTAATCTAATGTTGAATTTGACATAGCCTCTAAGAAGTGTATGGGACTTCTTAGAGTGGGGTCAAATCAACATTAGAGCTCTATGAGTGAATTTGATTTGCATGTGAGGAGATGGACATCAACAAGGATAACTATTTTGTGTGAAGAAATAACCAAGAAATCAAGTCAACCATTGAAGAAGTCCCAGACATCATTTAAGAAGTTGGCCTAGAAGAAAGAACAAGTCTACCCTAGCTAAGAAGACAAGTCAGCCCCATTGAGGAAAAAGTCAAGTGGAATGAAGAATATAAATAAAGTGCTCTCACACTTCATTTTTCATTATCACAACTTCAACTCTTTTCTCTCCACTTGTGCGCACCTCCAAAGAAGGCCTAGCAAAGGCAAGAAGAAGAAGAATTTTTTGGTTCTCTCATTCTCTCTAAGTTCGCTACCCATGTTAGGGTTTCTTGTGAAGGAGGGCGAACCTCTCATGTGCTAGGGTTCATCTTCATGAATGGTATTGTACTTGAATTGGATTGATTTCTTCTAATAAAAGTTGGTTGGGTTTTCTCCCTGTTGGGTTTCCTAGGATAAATCTTTGTGTCTATTATGCATGGTTATCTTTCAGTGATCCTAGTTTTATTTCCGCTGCAAGTGAATGTTGAAATTTTCAAGTGTATAATTATCCAATGATAAAAGTGGCATGATAAGCATTAGGACATAATTATCAAGATTTGAATATTGTATTGTTAAGTTAAAAATTCAACAGCTAGTCAGTTTCCTAGAGTTTCATGGACATGCGTTAAGTCCCCCTTGGGATTTTTTAGTTTTCCTCATTTAATAAAATTCCTGTAAAACGGGATATTTTAATTGTAAAAATTAAAAATGTCATAAAAGTGGTAATAGGGGGTCAAATTGGCCATAGGGGTGCTCATTTTCTAACTCACAACAACAACTTTACCCATGTACCCAATTTGCGAGCAAAATGAGTGATTATTTATCACTTATTATGATTTTCTCTTGAAAATTACCAAAAAGACAAAATAAAAGCTACCCTAAAAGACAAATTAATGGAAAATCAAGATCCCACAAATCAGGGAACTTTGATTGGGGCGTGATCTTAGTTAAGTGTAGTGGTGGTAATCGAATTGAGTTAGAAGGGAGCCAAGCCGATTGATTGATGATTTGATTGATTTCTCTCTTAGTGAGGGTACATTCTCTCATGAGGGAGGGCATACTATGTGAGGAGAGGTGGTGCATGAGCAATGGGATGGTGGCCAACCTCCCGCAAATCACTCTAGCTCACTCCCTCTTCATTCCTAGATCATCTCAACCTTTCTTTCCAAGTGTCAGAGGCGCCTCTCTTGGGAAACGACCCTCCCTCTCCATTTTTGCTATTTAAGCAGGGCTCTGCCTCTCATTTTCCCATGGTCAAAGGACCAGAAGGCTAAAGCTTTGCTCTTGGAATTTGTTAGTATTTGTTGGAATAAAAGGTTTTGGAGGAAAACCTGTGGTGTATGGCTCAATGTGTGTGGATGAACAATGCTTTGCTTATAAGGTAACTTGTTTTGTTGCTTATTTTCCTTATGTATTTTTGGTTAGTTGTGGTCCTGCAAAGGGAGCTATCTCCTAGTCGGGTAAGAGATTATTCTAGCTTGATTTAAGCTCTTACTGCTTGCTTGTTGTAGATCTCTTAGAGATGCATGTATTGTTTTATTAACTGCATGCTTTCTAAGATTTTGCTGTCGGCAACACCTTTGTTTAACCATCTCTTTGTGCAAGGATCTTTGAGTAGTTGCAAGTGCTTAGCTTGGATAAGGGGTTGACCGAGTAAGCATCCTCCTCATCTTCAAACACTTATGGAGAAGCATAGTCCCTCCGCTCTCCACTAGCAGACTCCATGGCCCAAAAGTTCCCAAGCTTCCAGTTTCCTTCTCTCCTTCTCTCCATCATTTAAAATTAAATTCTTCTTTGGTTACGATCTTGCATGCTTAGCTAATTAGTCTCTTTTTTAGAAGATCTAAAGCTAGCTTTTTTAAGTATGCTTTCTATTAACTAGATCTAGTTAGTCAAGCCTTATCTTTAGTAGATCTAGTTCCTGTTTAAGTACTTAGTTCGTAAAATTTTATATCTTTCAAGTACGTATGTAGGATCTTATGCTTTCAACGCTTCATCTAGCATTTTAGTGCTTTTCAAGTGGCTGGTTTTACTTTTTTGACGAACGGGTAAGAGGAAGTGCTACCGAAAATTCGAGGTTTTAGGCCATCCGAGACCCCAAGAGCACCTTGCTTTCCTTGAAGTCAAAATTATAAAACTTGTAAGCCTTTGGTTCCTGATTTATCAAGGACCAAAGGCATCCACCTATAAAATTGTAAAAATAATAACAAAGCAGGTGGGCTACCCAACACCCACACCCCATCCCCCCTAGGGGATTTGCGCATTTTCATGGTTTGAACTTTTTTCCTTTTTTCCTTTTGTTTTGCTTTGGATTTACTAACCGTTAGCTTAGATTTATTTTCTTAGTTAGATTAAGTTAGTTTCCTTTAAGTTATTTCATTTCGCAATAAAGAGTAACGAACCTCGACTTTATCCCCCAATATGCTTTGGTGACCATCACAAGCTTGCTTGATCTATGGTTAACCATCAGAAAGGGGTATTAGCGGCTAGTTTAATAGGGAAATCCACCCAAGTTTTATTGTCAATAGTGAGAGGTTGCTTTGAACAATACCAAAGAGTCAGGGGGCTAGTCCAAGCAGATTTTATGTCTCGCCCTGTTGGACACCTAGTATAGCTGCTTTGCACTCACCATTGAAGACAAAGTCGAAGTGGGACAAACAAGAAATAACCCATTCTTAATCCACTCATCCATAATAATTAAAACTGTCAAGAGGCACTGCACAACTTTCCCTTTTTAGCAGCATTATTCACTTTCTCAGCACTGGTCTATTTTTTTATTATCTGTTCAAATGAATTTAAATATGTCGTGATTGGTTAACCATTCACATGCTGCTACTATAAATTATTGTCATTGCTCTCTTGTTTCAGTAATTCAAACTCTTAGATTCTTTTTGTAGACTTAGCGTAATCAGCCTTGGTTTCTTTTTTAGGGACCACCCCCCTTGGCTTCACTAGGAGTTGGACTAAACGAAGGATTTGAGTGTTGAGTGACAGTATCTCAACTCGTGACTTTCCCCCAAGGACACACCAGTGGCTTGAAGATTTCTGCCACATTAACCCGAGGTGCATATTAGGCGGCAACAGGGCCCAAATGCATTATTGATAGGCTACCTTGCATCTAGCAATGATTAACCTTAATGGTCCCTGACTAGATGGTTTCTCCCATGGTCAGCGGTGACTCATTATACCATCGAGAGGATTTGTACATGGTGGGGTTGCAAGTTGCAAGTTGCAATTATTTTGGGCATGTCTACTTTCCCTTTAGCATATCTTTGAAGCTAATACATGCGAGACCTTGTTCTTATAGAGATTTATCTTATAGGTTTGCTTCATTTAGAGTTCTGGGATTCTCAACATCCCATAAGGGGATACTATCACCTAGATGGAGCCATTGTTAACACCGGATTTGACCTTATAAATCTGAATGTTAATCTACAATACATATTCATGGATATCATTCAGGGTGAGCTCAGTTTACATAGTTCACCATTCAACATCGACGTTTCGTGAGTACATTATGGGTTGGATTGGTTAGTCAGTCCACTAAAGCAGCATTGACGGTTTGTGAAGTAATTTTTGGACTTGGCACATGGTCACATGTCTTTATTATCACAAGATAGATGGTTGGGTAGAGTTCAAATAGGTTCTTTCTCTGCTGGTGTAGTATGAGCAAATGTCTTAGGTACATATGGACAGGTGATACAACAACAGCAAGTATCCCATACTTACAGATTCAGTGCAGTATTTAGAGTAAGTATGGTAGGTTGAAGACCCCCATAGGGTGTGATCAAGGTGAGTTGCAATGTTATATTTTACATGATCTGATCACATTTTTGGCCATCCTTTGGAGAGATATGCAAGGCATTCAATTTTTATGCAAATTTGAGAAATTGCTATTTAAAGTAATTGCTTTTTAGCAACTGCTATTTTTAGTGATTGTTATTTTTGGAAACTGGTCCAATTGACGATCTGATTCTATATTTGAGGACCCAGTTGGAAGATTTGCTTATGTTTTGAATTTCATCAATTTCTGAGGACAATCTATTTTTAGCACTATTATTTTTAGTAGGTGACTGGATATGTGGCGATATGGTATGGTGAACAACAACGACCGATTTCAAGCCATTCTAAGCACTTTGAATTTTCAAGTACCTGTTAAGTTTTGGCATGATCTACTTTTATGTAGGTAGGGCCCACATGGAGATATTGGCTATTATTAGAAAATGTTGAGCCTTTGGATGCTCACATATGACCCTAATTGTTGTGACCTCCATGATGATCCCTCTTTTGAACTTAAGTCGACCTTTGAATTTTGTGGTGGAATAACCTATAAGCCATGCACCTTACAATATTTACTTTATCCACTTTCTAATTTTTATATACCTTATCCTTTCCTAAAAATATCCTCTTACACTTTTCTATTTTCATGCCTTATCCATTCCTAAGACTAAGCTAACCTAACTTGTTATTTTAAAGGCCTAAAATCATGGTTCTAAATTAATCCTCCCATATTTTTAAGGCTTAATTCTATGGAATTATTTCCTTGAAAATTCGTACGGTTTATTTTGGGCATGTAAAAAGTGCATTAAAATAAGTAATTAGCCATATGCATGTATAATTTATCTTTTGGATGGCTATTATTGAAAAGAGGGATATTTTGAGGAATATCTTCTTCATGCATATGCTATTTTCACTCAAAAAGGAGTGCTATATACTTGGAGAAGCTACTTTTATCTTTTCTATTTTTCTCTCTTCCATCAATCACTTTCTATATATTGTATGAAGCTAATAAAGAAGGGAATATTTCTTTGGTTCGATTTGTATTGTTAAGTTGGTGAACTGGTGTGTTCCTCCCTTATTCTTCCTTGCTTGTTCTTCTTAGAGAGATTGATATTGGCTAGTAGCATGCACTACATGTGGTGGAGTGTTGGCTTTTTTGGGTCATGACTAGTACTATCCCATCAAGTAGAGTGCTTTGTACCTTGGATTATTGCTGCCCGGTCCTATCAAGACTTTGTTTTTCTTATAGATCATGATAATAAAGGCACAATTCTCTTTGGTGACTACTACATGTTTTCATGTATTGAAACTTCTATTTTCTTAGGCCTTCATAAGTTACTAATATTGATCTTGACAGGACTTCAGTGAATAGGCCTCAGACCTTATTCCGCTCGATTCACTTTCTTTCTTCTTTCTTTCCCCTTCTCTTTGACTCCATAAAGGCACTGGTTCACTAAGTTTTCATTACTATTTCGCACTAAAGAATAAACTTTTCACCTACAGTATTTATTCTTGCATCTTCGGCAAATTAAAATAGGAATTTTTAGACTTCTTTAATTCTATTTTAGGAGCATTACAGCAAGATTTGCTGTGGTTTTCCTTTTGTCACAGAAACAGAGAGAAACTATACGTTTTTCTTGGTTTCCATGCATAAAAAGCATAAAAAGTTACAGAAAAAACCAAAAAAAAAATTAAAAACACTAAAACATTCCTAATTAGTTGTTGTAATTTCTATTTTTATATGAAATCAGTGTTGTTATCAGGGTAGTTTTTAAGAATTCAAATAATATACCTAAGTATAGTATTTTAAGTGATTATTTTGGATTGAAAAAATCATACATATATACAAGTAGGAGAATATTAAATAAGAAACATACAATTTACTAAAACTTGTAAGTTTTGGCGAATATTATAAAAAAAAAACAAATTTTATAATAATATATGTGATTTTTTAGAGTAAAAATGGTCAATTAGCGAATTTTTTTAGAAGGCAAAAAAATAGCCAATTGGCAAAATTTTACCTCTAAAATATACCCTGGTTATTATTTCATCCAAGTTGCATTGGGTTGGTTGCACAAACTCATAATAAATTTTTGCATCAATTTCCATGTATTTTTCAGCTCTCAAATCATTTATTACCTCACCATATTTTCATTCTTATACACAGATTGTTTAGGACAGTAAGTTTTATTTCAATTTAAGTGTTACTGATCTGGTTTTTTTTAGTTGACCTCTAAAGCCACTAGGGATTCCCTCCCATGGTTAACGAGCACTAAACTGAAGTGTAGGGAAAATTAAAGAAAATAGGGCGTGGTGACAGTGCATTGTTTCTAGTTGCCTTGGAACCGAACAATTTCAAGCATTAACAAGGGTGCAACTCACATCCCCTTGGGCACAGGTTATATATTTGATGCATTGTGAGCCCCTCGACACATTCCATTAGCACGGTCATCCATAGGAGGAAGAGCATCCATCATCCAAGTAGTTATTGTTTGGTTTATTATTGATTAAAGAGCATTCATAAGGAACCCCTTAGGTTGGGAGGAGAATTAAATATTACAGCACCTATATTCCAAGGAGCATCCTAGTTGTGAAGGTGACATGTGGCATAACATTGCTTGTTTCAAGGTAATAGGGTCATTAGCAAAGAAGGCATTCCACATTCAAGGAATACAAGTTATACTTTATCATTGAAAGAATGCAAGTTTTATGAAGGGCATCGTAGATCTTGGGTATTGTTGGCACATTTCTTAAGACCTCTCCATTCACATTAGACATTGTTTAAGAAGATGCACGTTTGGACGACCAAGCACACTTCTATAGGTCACCCTACTGAAAGGTAATTTGAGGAGGTGATGCATGGCAACATGAACCATTCCTAAGTCAAACATAAGCCCTAGGTTGAGGAGTGATTCCCCCAATAAATGCATAATCCACCTCATCAAGCTAGAAAAAGGGATCTTGCACACTCCTCAAGAGGATGGTGGTTGTATTTTATTATTTTTTATGAAGGCGTTCTAGATCACGGCCATTAATTGCAAATTCTCCAAAAGCGTGCCACCTCTAGAGGCACTTCATTAATGTTTGGTTGGTCAAAGGGTCAACTAAGGAGAGTGCGCTAGATAAGTGGCATGCATGCATCAATTAAGGAGAGGCTAATGGATCCCTAGCCACATTTTGCACACTTACCAAAGCACACATCTCAAGAATGGAGGAGTGCTTATCCTTTCAAGGAATCTTTTTTAGTGTTTTATGAATGATGGCATGGTCAAAGTGGTCCCAAGACCTCCTCCATGCCTATTTAAGAGATACATCCCAACAAAAGAGGTGTGCCCTCATCAAAGAGGTGACAAGTGGCATCCAAATCCCTCCATCCATGGTTAAAGGTAGACTCTTCGAGGAGAGCGCCACCTAGAAGACCCTAGAACAGCGCATACATCAAGGAAAAGGATTATTAAATGGATCACTTGGTTAACGGAATGATAAGTGACCTATTGACATGGTGAAATAAGGTGGTCACTCCACATTTGAAGCTTTTATGCATAGATTTCTAGCTCGCACTAATCCAACAAGCCTTGACAAGTTATCTAGAGAAGAAAACTCATGCTAGAGATAAGATTAAAATAAGATAATTTATCAACATACCACAAATGACCAAGAAAATGGTCAATGGGACCGCTCAATGCATAAGTGGGGATACATAGTAGGACTACGAAAGCCACTCATATAAAAGCAAAATATCATAGATAATCTCATGGCCTATGTGTAACTAACACAATGCCAAAAGAGAAATACAACGCTCTAGATCCAAGTACAAGGAAAAAGAGCCTCAATGCTCCAAGTGCCTATCGTCAAATTTTAACTTAACCCAAATCCGATCTTTGATTCCAATAATTACTCATTAATTATGAATGAAAACACGTTGAGTTATTAACTAATTATGTAGCGGAAATGCAACAGGAAATCATCAACACATTTGACGCAGATTTACCCTGGAAAACCCTAACTGGGGAAAAGCCAACAATAGATGATTTTATTATAAAAATCATGAGCTCTCGTCCTGGGATAATGGCCCTCCTAAGGAATATACAAAGCATAGCAAGATAGCCTAGCTTATCACCTGACTGCTACCTTCTCTGTTGCCCCTTTGCTCCATCCCTCGGCCCCTGCCCTCACACTTGGATGGAAGTCCTTCTCCACCCACTCAATGAGATCTCACTCACTCATTCTGTGTGACTGTTGTGTCACTTCCTCTCCTTAGGCTTCCTTTTGTATCATTACAATGACTAAAATACCATGGACTACCAAATACAATGAGCCATCTATGTAAAAATTTAAAGGAATGTGCTAAACCCTCATTCAAACATTTTTTCAAACACTTTGCTTCAAAAAAATGATTAAATGCTACTCTGAATTATTTAGGATAAAAAATAACTTGAACAAGAAATACTTCAATGAAACAGACTCATAAATACTGTAGATTGTGAACACAGAAATTTAGGGCCAAGCCCAGGGAAAAACCTCACAAGAGGAAAACCAAGAGAAATGCCTTTTATTAATGAGAGCAGAAACTGGAATTTCTCACAACTCAGAAAGTCATCTTCCTTCAACAAGAAAAATTATAAATACAATTAAACCAAACTTATCTCAGCAAAATTTCAGACTGTTGTACAGACAGGTACGGACTGCCTCGATATCTGTGCCAATGGTTGATTGTACGACCTTCTAACTGTTGTATGGACAGGTACGGACTGCCTCGAAAACTATGTCAAGCAGCCTCAAAATTTGTGCAAACAGAAACAGAACGGACTGCCTTGAAAATTGTGCTAGCAGAGGATTGTACGAACTGTACAATTATAGTGCCTCGATTTCTGTGCCAGCAATGGTCTGTACGGACTGTTCAGAATCTATCTTGGAAACCATGCAAATGTTTTTCTTGGGAACTGTGCTCTCAGAAATTTGAAATGACTTCTTTCTCTCACTCTCACTTCTCTCTTGATCTCTTACTGTGTGTTTTGGCTCTCTTCCCTGTTAAAATTACAGGTTATGCAATTTTATCGCATATAAAAACCTTGATGCAAGAACATGTAAACAATTGTACTGCATAATTTAAATTTAAACTGATTTAAAACATAAATAACATAATTTTCATCTCTTTCAACTTAATGCTCCATTTAGTCACTGCATTAATGTTGGTCCTCGAGAATCATCAAATACTAAGTTCAGAAAAATAAAATAAATGAACTATAGTAAAATAAACATGAACTGCATTAAAGAATTAAAACAACCATTTGGATTCAACTTATACTCAGATAGTTTTGATCTTGTCACTGAAAGGACAAGTCAAACTAGATAAACCATATACGTACCTTAAGAGAGAGAAGGTTCATGTAGAATAAAACAGATCTCGAGTTCTTCAATCAATAAGCAAATGACAGGGATACAAGAAACACATAGGTGCAGCAGTCAAGCACGTAAATAATTCCCACACATAAGAACTCACACAGACAGAGACAAGTCAATCACAGCTGAAGTAAATTGCAGAGATCAATCCGTCCTGAATAAGATAAAATGAATTATGCAGAAATAAATCTGAGTAGAGATCAATCATGAAGGACAAGCTGAGAAAGCATAACCCGTGAAGCAATCCGAGGAGAGATTGAGGCAAACAGTGAGACAACCGTGAAGGCAACCTGTGAAGGAATAGAGAGACAGTCGTGGAGAGAGATACGTGAGACTGCTACATCAGTGAGATAGATAAAATCGTGAGACTGAGAGAAATAAAATCGTGAGCCAGATACAGAGATAAAACCGTGAGACTGCTCGAAATAACAATTGCTAAGTTAACTCGTGAGATGGGTTGTGGAAGAAAGAAACCGTGAGACAACCCAGAAATAACAAAAGCTGAGATAAAAGAAAGAAGCCGTGAGACAACCCAGATGTCACCCGAATGCTGAGATAAAAGAAGGAAACCGTGAGGCAGAGAATGTCACCCGAATGCCAAGTGCTGAGATAAAAGAAGGAAACCGTGAGGCAGAGAATGTCACCCGAATGCCAAGTGCTGAGATAAAAGAAGGAAACCGTGAGGCAGAGAATGTCACCCGAATGCCAAGTGATGAGATAAAAGAAGGAAACCATGAGGCAGAGAATGTCACCCGAATGCTGAATGCTGAGATAAAAGAAGGAAACCGTGAGGCAGAGAATGTCACCCGAATGCTGAATGCTGAGATAAAAGAAGGAACCGTTCAGACAGCCCGAATGTCACCCAAATGCCAAAATAATTGACCCGAGGAGAAATAGATGTGAAGAGTAAACTCACGGCAAGTTTTTCACGAATTGTTGAATTAGAGCTCACCTTTATATATAGTTTTAGATTTAGAAAAACTTAGGATTAAAATAATAATAAAAACTTAGGATTAAAAATAATAATAAAAACTTAGGATTAAAAAAAAAGAATAATAAGAAATAAATAAATAATAAATAAAATAAAAGTAGGGTACCAATGGTCCAAGGGTTTTTAAATAAAAAAAGGTAAGACTTTAAAATAAAAACTTTATTAATAAACTCATAAAGTCTTTATTAATAAAGATTTAATAAGACTAAAAATAAATATTTAATGAATTTATCATAAAGTAAAATTCCAAAGGTCCAACAAAAGGTAAAAAGACCAAAATCATAAGTGGGTCAAGGGTTCTATATCCAATGGTCTTTAATAAATCAAATAGATAAATACACTCCATAAAGTAGGAGTCATCAGGGTCAAATGTGCACATGAGTGAGAGTGCTAGGACCAAGTAAGAAAATGACCATGAGTCAACAACCACAAGACCAAGGTGGGCATGCAATCAAATAGGACCATCAAGACCAAAAACTTTTCTCTCTCTTAAGATACATAGTTTATATATTTTTGTCATCACTATATAAGGGAGAAGATCCAAACGGATGGTGCAATCCTTTTGTCCTTAACGCTGCTCCTAAGGGTTAGGTACTAGAGACATCACCAAGGGGTGGCCAGTCCCTTGAGAAGCAACCTAGCAATAACCGATTAGGAGAGGGGACAACAATATCTTCCATTCTCAATGAATGGCTTTCAGCTCAAGGCTGAACCTCAGTCCTAGATTGGGACATGTTGATCAACCATCTGGTCCATGACCAGGATCTCAATTCTCCCAGAGAATGGTCCTCAGCCTAAAGCTGAGCATTCAGTCCTAGGATGAATGTTGATCAACCATCTGCAGGACCTAGGAAGTCTCTGTCTCAACCTGCAAGATCTGCTTGGTCATCATGACCAAGAAACCGTCCGGTTCTAGACCAGAATACCCTAGAGACAAATAGGGGCCCTAGCCACATGCTAGGGACTTTTCCATGGCATCAATCTGCTTGGTCCTAGACCAAGAACCCCAGGAGACAGCTGGGGGCCCTAGGGTATCTTCTAGGGTCTTACTCATACTCTGCCTGGTTAACTTGACCAGGAACCCTAGTCAAATGACTAGGGTACCATTCTCTCTAAGAATGGGTCTCGCAGCTGCACTAAAAATCAACATTCCCAAGGTGCATTATATAGATGTCTTTATCCTCCTTGAAACCCTAACTAACTCAAACTAACTTTTGAATGATTAAGATCACTTTTGATCTAAGGGTTTATATTTAATGCACATTAAATGTCCTTTTTAATCATTTAATGCACAAAATACATTTAATAAAGTCATCTCACTTTTAAAACATAAAGTCACCTTTTATATTTCAAAAATAAATTTCCTAAAAGTCACATTTTATATTTCAAAAATAAATTTCCTAGGAAAGACAACTTATGTCCCCACCATGGTAAACACAAAAACATGGAAAAGGACCTTTCTCATTACAAATTTCAACACTCCCTCTTAATGAGGGAGGTCCCAACACAATCACCTTGACCACTGTCAAGAGCTTCTACTAAATCTGGAAGCTGATGTCGAAACATAACTGGATCCTGCTCATTTTAACTGTGTTGGCTGAGTCTTCTACCAGTGCAGTTCTCCCCATCTGAAGGTACCATCTATGCATCTGCTTCATTTTCAGACCCTGATTCGGATAGCCATCCACCTGAACCTGGAAGCATTACCTCTCCATGCAGAAAGTAAAGTTTATATTTTCTATTCCCAAGTAGAATAGTATTATCTGAGTTTTATGTCCGATAGAGAAACAAATTTCATCTTTTGATGAAAACTCCATACCCATCATTCTCCAATGATGATATAGAAAGTTTGTTGACTTTCATGCCTGGGACAAACAATACTCTGTCTACTTCAAGAACCTCTCCAAACCTTAGTTGGAATTTCACAGTTCCAACTCCTCTGATTTCTGCCTGAGTACTTCCAATACCTGTTCCAACAAAATGTCCTCTGGCTATTTCTTCTATTTTCTGAAAACTTCCATATTTCCCCGTCATGTGGCTTGTTGATCCAATATCAACTACCCACATGTCATGGAAATCTATAGTGCTACCTACACTAGTTTGTACTGAAACTAAAGAGAATTCTTGTTCAAAATGGGAAGCAAAATCTCCCATCTCTGCTGATGGTGCTCCCTCTTTTTCTCCATTCCCTTTTCTTTTTGGACATTGACTAGCATAATGACCATTTTTATTGCAATTAAAGCAACGTACCTTATTGAGGTCTTTTTCTTTCTTCTTCCACTTGCCCTTACCTTTAGTTGCAAGAGCAACATTGTCTTCACTGTTCTAAGTGCCATTTTGGAATGTCCCCTCCCGGGACTCTTCTTGAACAAAGTCATCCCATAACCTTGTCCAATTTGGAATCCTTTCCCTAGCAACTACTCCTTGCACAAAAGTGTGCCACTTTGTAGTGAAGCCATTAAGAGCATACCTCACTAGCTCTTCATCATCTACTTTCTCACCTGCAGCTCCCAACTCATCTCTAACCTGAGTGATCTTAGTGAGATAAGAAGATGCAGTACCAGTGTCTATCATCTTGGTGTTCCTCAACTTCTCTCTAAGAACCATCTTCCTGTTCTGGTTCTTGCTTTGATACAAGGTACATAAAGCTATCCACATGTCAAATGCATATGTCTTACCAATGACATGAGGTATCACATGGTCCTTGATAGAGTCCAAAAAGAACCTCTGAGCTTTGATATCCTTCTTATCAAAGCTAGTTTTCTGTGTGGGATCCGTAGGAACTGTTATTGTAGCAAAAGCTCCAACAACATCCCACAATCCTTGCTCTTTGAACAACACTGTTATACGCTCCTTCCATGGACTGAAGTTGCCAGCTCCATCCAACCTATCCCCGTACCTTAATCCTGCTGAGGCCATGACTCTTGAACTGATAATCTTTGAGTAAGTCTAACTTGTCTTGCCCACCTGTCTTTTTCAAGAAATCACCAACTTCACAATCTAACAGAGCCAAGCTCTGATACCATGTAAAAATTTAAAGGAATGTGATAAACCCTCATTCAGACATTTCTTCAAACACTCTGCTTCAAAAAAATGATTTAATGCTACTCTGAATTATTTAGGATTAGAAATAACTTGAACAAGAAATACTTCAATGAAACAAACTCATAAATATTGTAGATTGTGAACACTGAAATTTAGGGCCAAGCCCAGGGAAAAACCTCACAAGAGGAAACCCTAGAGAAATGTCTTTTATTAATGAGAGCAGAAACTGGAATTTCTCATAACTCAGAAATTCATCTTCCTTCAGCAAGAAAAATTATAAATGCAATTAAACAAAACTTATCTCAGAAAAATTTCAGACTGTTGTACGGACAAGTACGGACTGCCTCGATATCTGTGCCAGCAGTTGACTGTACGGACTATACGGCCTTCTGACTGCTGTATAGATAGGTACGGACTGCCTTGAAAACTGTGTCAAGCTGCCTCGAAATATGTGCAAACATAAATAGTACAGACCGCCTCAAAAACTGTGCCAGCAGAGGTCTGTACAAAATCTACAATTACAGTGCCTCGATTTTTGTGCCAACAAAGGTTTGTATGGATTGTTCAGAATCTGTCTTGGAAACTGTGCAAATGTTTTTCTTGGGAACTGTGCTCTCAGAAATCTGAAATGACTTCTTTCTCTCACTCTCACTTCTCTCTTGATCTCTTGATCTCTTACTGTGTGTTTTGGCTCTCTTCCCAAGGTGCATTATATAGATGTCTTTATCTTCCTTGAAACCCTAACTAACTCAAACTAACTTTTGAATGATTAAGATCACTTTTGATCTAAGGGTTTATATTTAATGCACATTAAATGTCCTTTTAAATCATTTAATGCACAAAATACATTTAATAAAGTCATCTCACTTTTAAAACATAAAGTCATTTTTTATATTTCAAAAATACATTTCCTAGGAAAGACAACTTATGTCCCCACCATGGTAAACACAAAAACATGGAAAAGGACCTATCTCATTACAAATTTCAACACTCTAGATCTCCTAAGTGATTTTAGATCACTTGAGATCTACAGGTACAACTTAATCTTTCATTGACACAACTTACGTCACCTTTTAGCCATTATAACATAAACATCACTTGCCCTCTCAAGCAAGCTCCTAAAGAGGTCTTCTAGACGACTCTTGCATGCCCAACACCTAGCCTATGCAGAAGTACCTATCCGAGCTACAAAAATCAACACTCCCTCTTAGCGAAGAAAGTACTTCTGGAAGAACCTCCACCTAGATCTATCTTCAATCCCATCACATCATCCACTGTTGTAGCTACTCCCTCTGAATTGGAAAACTTCCCTGCCGCCTGCTTTGGAATCTGCTCTGAAAATATATTCCTCCTAATTGTGCTCCTAGGAGCCTCCTGCTCCCGAGCATCCATCAATGTCAGCTCATACCAACTGGTCCTGACAATACTGGAAGAACTGGAAGAAGCTAACTCCCTTTTCCCCTCTAAAGGTTTACTCCGCATACTAGAAGTCTGTGAACTCTGCTCACCCCTCAAAGTCTTTTGCTCTGTCACTGACATCACAAACAAAGAATGATAAGGGTGTGAGGCATATAGAAATAGATGAAAAATAGGTTTAGGTTTTTTTTAACAAGGCCCATTTCTCCCTATTTCTTTGTGAAGCATCTAAACATCAGTTAGTCCACCCCTCTGTGTGCTCTTTCCTACTCTGTTGCAGTTCCATGACAAAGCACACAGTAGACTGTTCAACTCAAACTATGTGAAAAAATAACAAAGTAATAGATGCCAACTTGCCAAGCAATTTGTTCATTACTGCATAACAGAGCATTATCAGGAATACCTTCCACTCTAGAATACTTAAAATAAAAATTATCAATATCATCATATGTTCAACATCTACTCTCCTGATATTGTGTGTGGGAGGGAGGGTCTGTGTGGATGTGCACATGCAATTTTTGCAACACAAAATAACTAGTAATCCAATCTCCACCTCCAACCATTTAGTAATTTACCCTAAGAAACAGTAACACCATTCTTACATAGAAGTATTCTAGAAGACTCAATACTAGTTAAATTCATGTCTTCCACATTTCAATTTCAACAGCTAACTTTGTTTAAGGGAGTCTGGGAGGTGAGATGAAGAACAGATACACACAGACCTGCAACAGTGCTTCTTGGCATCTCCCCACTCTACAAAGGCAACGTGCGATTTCATAGTACAGGCTTGCCGTCCCAACTATCCCTCGCCTTTCCATTTCTCCAACTGTGCCAAGAGCTTTATCTATCTTACCTTCTTTCCAAAAAGCCTGTACAAGAGCTGCAAACAAACATGCAACAACCAATAACATGAAAAGCTAGGAATAGTCTACACAGAAAGAAATGTTCAAGTATAAACAGCCCAGCAAATAAAAATAACAAATAATCACCTTTATAAGTTAAACCATTTGGGATCATGCCAGATTTCTCCATTTTCTGAAAGACATTGTGCACCATATCATACTTGCCGGCTGTAAGCATTACCTTAACAGCATAATAGCTAGTTAGTAGTCCATTCCCATGATAATAGCTAGCTAGTTTTTGTACTGCTTTTTGTAAATATAAGACGTATTTTCAAAAAATACAGTACTCAGGACAACTTTAGTAGGTATGGTCTCTGTAGGGAGCGCAAATAAAACAATATATTTTTCCATTGTATATATTATTATATAGATTTACTGCATAAGGAAAATAAAGGTTGGCTGGGACAAATAAGCCTGTGTCTGAAAAAATGTGATGCAGCATAGACCAATAAAAGAGACTGTACCAAATATTACGATAACCAGCAGAACAAAACTTAGAAAGAAACTCAAAAACAATGACATAAAGGGGGTATCCTTGCAAGGAGTAAAGTTATGTCTTCTAGATTGTTTGGAGCTCTTTCCAGAAGTAATTTTCAGCCCTTAGCAAGATGTGGACATCCAGATGTTGTTCCTTACTTCTCACCTACTTTTGCAACTGCTGGAAGGTACCTGCAAATCCCATAATTGTGTCTCCTCAACAACCTTCCAGTGCATATTTCATTATTTCAAGTAGAATAAGGAAACTGTCTGGATGCAGGGATAGAATGGATATGTGGCCAAGAAAGACTTACAGATGGGCTACAGATTGGACATGGGAAAGGACATGCCATTCATCAAATCAGCTGCATTTATGGATAATGTAAAAATAGGATTTTGAAATAAATTTAAAAAATTAAATGTGACCTGACAAGATGAAGACGACAGAAAAGCTCTGCTTTTACAAAGATGCCCACAACCTCATCAAGGCTATGAAAAGTATGGACAAAATCTAACAGATATCCCAATTCCCTACTACATGTTTCTTGTAGCCATCAGGTGAAGGATTGCCTGCTTAAAAAAAGAATAGAGATACCATTTGTAAAGAATGTGGACCAAGTTTAAATGAGTTGTCACTAACCATCCATCACCCTAAAGCAGAAAGAGTCCAAACATAAGCAAGTCTACTTGCACTTTAGTGATCCATGCCCATAAAGCTAGTAAAGGCTCATAACTGACATCTGATGTTTGAAAACCACAAAAGGAGGAAAATAATAAAGCTAAAGTAGACAGATTAATGGCAGCTTTTCACACGCAGATTATATAGGATATCTTGTTTCTAGTGGCATGTAAAATTTGACAAACTTGGTCAAAATTGTGGACCTTGTAACGTACTCAAGAATACTTAATTATTTGGCCAACATAGCCCTATGCCAACCAACGAGGATGTGGAAAAAACTAATACAGCATTGTTAAACAAGCTATTAAAGAAAAGGAGTCTTGGGAAGCAGTTGAGTGAACAAACACGTACACCAAAATTGTCCTGGAAGTTAACAGGGTCATACTTAACCTTTTCATTAGGTTTGGTGATTAGATCTTTGCATTATACGGGAGTAAGTCTGCCCTGGGGGCGGTGTATATAAATGGCCCCGTCTGAAGCATGGAACCTAGATATATTCTCTAAGAAATGCAAGGAGAGAAATGACACTCAATTTGTGCCCAAGATTTCCAACAAGGTATTGATTATGATCCCTTCACTCAACCCAATGTTATTTTCAGTTACATAATAAATCCTGTGATGAGTTTTACATGTTTTATCTGTTTGTGTATTTTGTGCAGTGTGTTCTATGATTCTTTCAGAAGCCATATTAGGTCCTAGGTTAGAGTGAGTTGAGAAAACTATGATTCCAGAGTTAAGGGAATCAGGAACCTCACACGAGAGTTCTTTCTTTTTCGATTTGTCAAGAAAAGGAATTATGAAATCCTAATTTGGTGCCATTGATGTGTTGCCACACCTAGTTGTCTTTAGCCATTTGGAGGAAGATTTTTCAGCAGATAAGATGTCTTGACACCCGTATTTGCCAAGATATATTACCAAGTCCCCTGTTTTCTGTCCTGCCAAATTTGGAGCAACCCATTAGGTCAATAGGCACATTTACTTGTCATTAATTGCAAAAATTGTTCTCTGTGCACCACTAGGTGGGTTTTGTGTCGAAGTCAATCTCTCTCAGGACCTGAAAACATTTATCTAGTGATAGAAATGCACTTTATTCAGAAGACTGTATATGGCAGTCTGCCTAATTCTTCTCTCCATTGTGAATGGCTAGAGCATATGCTCAGGAATTACCCACTCATTGCTAAACATATTAAAGATTGTATTCAATGAGAGTATGCAGATGGAAAAAATCCAAGGAAGAGAAGGATTGAACAAAGGTCTCTAATAATAAAAGCCTTTATGTTATCCATCAAACACGTTTGATATGTGCACAAGTAGAACAGAAACTGAAACACTCACATAATAAGAAAATGCAACTGAAAATTTGCCACAACTGTACAAACTATACCGATTTCATCAGGTACATATAGAAGTACAAAATTGGCAGGTGCAGAATATTTTATGATGAGTTAGGTGAGATATTCACAATTGGTAGTTCAGGTGGGTGGGGAGGTAGGTGACATGTACAAAATACAAATATAATACATCTTTGACTTTTCTCTTATGACTAAGTCTAATGATTCCCGCTCTAGTTAGAGAAACTGACTTCAATTTTTATTGTAGGAAAGGAACTGCTGCTCAAGAGCTGATTGGGACAGACACTTAGCTTGGGTAGGTAAGCTGCCTTTGTGTGGCCAAACAATTAAGTGGTTGTCTGCTTTTGTTTGGTGGTTCTAGTACAAACATCAAGTAGAGTTTCTTCAATCATTAGGATGAACATCTTGAATGATTGCCTCCAGATGTGTGATTGAAACCTCGTCTTTCAAGTATGAAGCCTTATTAAGATTAAGTTGACTGGCATTAACAACATAGTGAGTACCAAGCTGTGGGGGAATGTCCAACCAAAAGGCATTGGAACCCACCTGCTGAATGATAGTATAACGTCCACACTGAATTGGTTTGAGCTTGTAGTGCTGCTGATTCTTGAACCATTGTTTGTGCAAGTAAAACCAAACTCTGTCACCAACCTGAAACTCTGGAGACAGTTGATGTTTGTCATGAAGTGTTTTGTACTTGGGTTGAGTTTGCAGGAGTATATCATGAACTCTAGCATGAATTTTGGGCAAGTTTTGCACAAAGGAAGAAGCTTTATCTTGCTCCTTATGCTGGTGGGACATGGATGGCGAAGGAAGGGCAATCGAAAGCTCATAAGATGCAAAGGGTTGGAAGCCTAAATAAAAGCCTCAAATGGATAGTGTCTTGGTGAGACATTCATTCCTTTGTTATCATTGTATGGCAAGATATCAATGAAAATTGTCCCATTGTTTGTTTTGTCTTTGGTAGATGCGAAAAGCATGGATTAAATCCTATTGACAATGTCAGTCTGTCCATCGATTTGATAAGGGGAGGAGGTGGAAAAACCCCAATTGACAACCAAGTAACTTCCAGGAGTGTCAAACATGGCTAAGGAATTTGGAGTTGCAATCTAAAATGAAGGTAAGCGGAAGCCCAAATTGTCTCTAAACATGGTCAGAGAACAAATCTGCAACTTTATGAGCATCTATGAACTCCTTGCAAGAAATAAAAGCTGCCATCTTTGGAAACCTACAAATAAAAATAAAGATACAAACATGTCTATGGTTTATCAAATCCACAGAAATGGATTCCATTGGTCTAGATAAGATAAGATAATTTTATTAATGTCCAGAAAAAAGACCATGAAAGTAGGTCAAAGGGACTAAAATATTACATCCAGTGGGAGTGCCAAGGCATTACCTAAAACAATGCTAAAAGCAGAAAGATAATAAGATCTAAGATTTAAGGGCCAGCTAGAGGGAATGAGCAAAACTTAATATAGTCCAAGCTTCATGTTAGAAGGCCTGGTTTGGCTGCAAAATGAGCACTCCAAACGTAATGCTCCACTTGTTTCCACATGGATGGCTAATAGAAGTACCATTGTAGGTTTTGCAACTTGCAGCATTTTCTTGTGAAATTTAATGAGCCGGATCTCGTTATAATCTCAAATAATTAACTTGTTAATTAATAAATTATTAATTAATAACACACTGAAACTCAACAATACGGATAAAACTGAACACAAGAAATACCTTGGAAACCCAAAGGGGAAAAAGAAGCCAACAGATTTGTCTTTATTGCAGATTTGTTAAACAGCATTTACAACACCAAGCTTCCAAATATGCACACAGGATCTCAGTCAACTCCTGACTCTACCTTGCTGCAACTATGCCCAAACCCTCAGCAATATCAACAAACCCCAGCTTGAGTGAATCCCTCACTCCAAGCCTCTAAGAAACTCCCTCTCTCAGATCTGATCACTCATTGATCACTCACAATCAATGATGTTACTCACACTGATAGTGACCACCACAAGAGATATGACTCACTCCTGACTGTGATGTCATACAACTCTCAATAGACTCTTTTATAACATCACTCTATGCCAATACCATGGTCAATACCATGGGACACCCAGTACCACAGATCACACAATACCATGGACCCTCCAATACCATTGACTATAAAGTATTACAAAAGACACTATTACAAGACTTGTCTAGAGAGTTTCACTCAGCCCCTTCTACGTTTCTAGACACCCCCAATGTAGAAATACCTGCAAAGCTACCAAAAACTAACATTTCTGAATACCAAAATGATCTTCCATAAGACAAAAAGTTAGCTTCCTTCAGAAGAAGAAGACATGTTGGCCCTGTTGGAACAAAAATCAATTCAATTTATAATTTTATACAACAACCCATCTCTAATGGAATAGTCCAGAAAAGGGGTTTGGTTGACTTTTGTAGGTTGCTGCATGGATTCCAAGATTGTAACAAAGTAAAAATCTGCAGAGTAATGATCTTTCCACTCATCATAGGCTACAGATCTCACATCAACAATGTCAATGACCTTGGAAGAAGGTTTGTTGAGTATATCGGCAACCTTTTTTAAGGCCTCTTTTCTTATACTTAATCAATAGGTGAAACTGTTGAATATAGGATGCCCACTTTGAACTGTTGTTACTTGTTCTTGAATTTTAAATTGTGAATTCAAACACCGAGGAGGCTAATAATCAGTGAGGAGAATTGTTTCCTTACCAAGTATGGAGTGTTGTCATTGGTTGAGTGCTTCAACCAACACATAAAAATCCCTGTCAGACATATTGTAATTCAGTTTTGCTTGAGAGTGGGTTTTGAATGGCATGCAATTGAGTGTAAATCTCAAATCTGAAATTCACTTGTGATGGGGATTCAAAGTCAAACTTGGTTTATACCACCTTATACTAGCAATTGAATGGGTAACTGATCTATCTAGTAAATAGCAGGCCAGATATATGTTATGCAGTGATTACATTGAGCCACTTCATGGTGGAGCATGGGCAATCTCATTGGAAATCTGCTAAGCATGTACTCCAATATCTGAAGGGAATTAGTCATTACGGAATGCAGTACACAGGTGATGGTGAGTTTTACTTCGGGCAATCTCATTGGAAATCTGCTAAGCATGTACTCCAATATCTGAAGGGAATTAGTCATTACGGAATGCAGTACACAGGTGATGGTGAGTTTTACTTCATGGTTTTGTTGATGCTTGTTATCACCTATTTTGTACAAATAGTTGAAGCCTTATTGAGCCGCCAGTGTTGGAACACATCAGTGTTCACTTCCAGAGTATCTGGGTTTCAGATTGCAGCAGTTAGCCAATTTTGGCTAGCCGGTTTTTGTTTTTAGTCGACATGACCATGGCCCCTTGGGGGTTTGTAATAAAGTGTGCTAATAGGATTTTGAGTGGCTCGGTTCCCCATCATTGGATTAAGCAACTAAGGTATTCCAGGGAGTTTTTTCCCTTGTCAATTATACTTTGCCTATAGCCGAGCTATAATCGATGAGGCTTTCTCCCGCTTCCTCCAAAGCTGGAATGCCCGATTTTGAAAATTTTAGCCATGGGGGGTTATTAGAGTCCAACTGATGTATATAAGCCTACTAGACACTATTAGAATAGATTGTGGTCATGTCCTAGGTCTCTAGGACCCTCAGAAAAAATTTCGAAAAATTTTTATCGGGTCCGTCGAATTTGGGTTTTTAATTATTTTTTAAATTTTAATAAATTTTTCCATAGTTTAAATGGAAAAATTTCAATTTGTAATATGTCAGTCATCCAGGATCCGAATTCAATGATTGAAGGCTCCAGCCTTAAGCCAAAAATCATTCATGATCCCCGGACCAACTTGGCCTAAGTTTCAGACAATTATTTGGCCTCATAATTAATATTTTCTCAAAAAATCAAAAAATGAGAAATATTAATTAAAATATTCAGAAAATAATAAATTGGAGATAATTTAAATCTCTCCAAAAAGGCCAAATTGAATCAAGTAAAAGTCAAAATGACATGGCAAAAAGCATTTAAGATGATTGCAATCAACTCCAGGTCAGTTCAGTTAGCAATCGGAGCACTGGGAGTGATTTTTGGTCATGATTTTTGACCTCCTCAAGCATGCTTACGTTTTTCCTTGTTGGCACTTGTTTATTGGTTGGGTGGAGTTCACAAGGCTTAGGGGCGGGCACCTTGCCTAGGTGGAGGCCACCTCACCCCCCTCCCACCTTCCAACACCCAATTAACTCATAAATCAAGCTTATGTGCTCTCTTGCCATTGGGAAACTCGAATTACTTGGCTCTCTCCATGCCAATTCGTTTTAGGGTTTTAGCCTTGGGTTATTGTATAAATAAGAGTGCTTGGCTCTCTCTTATTCAGGGATTCTTGGATGTAAACTTACTCTACTATTTTGTAATTGCAAAACCATTGGCTTTGTTAGTTTATGTAACTCAATAGGTCCTTCACCATTTTGGTAGTGTCCGGTGGGAACACATTTTTGTACTTGTTTTTCCTAAGTCAACTTTATTTTATAAAAAGTGACTTTATATTATAAAGTGAAAGTGACTTTATTAATTTAAGTGAAATGTAATAAATGTCATTAAATGAGCAAAAAGGACATTTAATGAGTATTTAATAATGACCCTTAGATCTAATCTAATCTTGACCGTTCAAAAGTGAGTTAGGGTTAGGGTTTTGTTAGTTAGGGTTTCAAAGTGAAGTTTCACTTATTTAATGAAGCTTTGGGAAAAGGAGCAGCAATTGAATCTAGAGAAGGACATCTAGAGGAGAGTGAGAGATTTTCAGTCTCGTGGGAGAGAGAGCAGAGATAGAGGGAGATCAGATTTGAAGGGGCGCAGAAATCGAGGCAGAAGTAATAGCACAGAAATCGAGGAGAAGAAGTACAGCAGCAGGGCCGTACAGTGAAGGTACAGCAGGCCGTACACTGTCTTTATTGCAGCAGGCCGTACAGCAGCACAGAAATCGATGCATTTAATCTCTGACTGAGTTTGAATGCACAGTAATCGAGGCAGCTGTTCTTGGCACGTTTTCCAAAGTATTTGCTGAAGTAAAGAGGCCGTACACCAGGCCTTACAGCTGGTACAAATTTTTGTTATCTGCTATTCAGTTTCTCAAGTGATTTTTCTCAGTTTTGTCCAGCAAAGTATCTCTCTGTAAATTATGCTTTCTCTCTCTATAAAAATCTCTCCGGGTTTTACCTCACAGAGGTGAGGGTTTTGCCCTGGGCATTGGCCCTAAAATTTCTGTGTTCATATAGGTATCTGTGTTTTCAGCTAGATTCTATCAGTAGCATGAATGTGTATTTGTGTTCCAGTTATCAGAATTTTTGCTTACAGTAGCTTAGCAAACAATAACTCAGTTGAGCATTAAATCAAGTTTTCATGCTAAGTGTTTGACAAAATGTCACTATTAGAAAAATGATGTTTTAGTCCAGTAATTTCAACAGGCTTAAGGAAATAAAGCAACTTTGGAGGTCCATATGTGTTGATGCTTGTTATGGGAGTGCTTCATCTATTCTAAGGTGAATTTGTTCTTGTTTATTGCTTGTAATTTTATATCTTGATCTATAATTTGCTTAGAAGGCTTTCTTAAGCCCATAGGATGGGCATTTGAGTTCAATTTGTCCATTTATGTTTAGTTTAAGTGTGATTTGGAAGGAGTAGATTGTAGTCGGAAATACTTATACTATTCTAATCCCACTTTCATTATGCATACTATTATGATCAAGATGTGTTTATGAGTGATTTCTTGTGCAGATCTCATAGGTTGAAGAGAGACTTGAGCTCGGTTGCATCTCTCATCTCTTCAAAGACCTATTTCCTAACATTTGTGTGCATTTCAGGATCTCCCAAAGTTGATCTCGAGCAAATATAGATTTGGCAAAAGAAGTGCTAAGTTCAAGCTTCCATCCCTCACAAAACTTCAAACTTTTGGTTACTTGTTACTTGGTATTTTTTCAAGTTGTGGAGCTTCTAAAGATCTATCATTCCCCAAACTTGAACCTCTCCATCAAGCCTATTTTGTTTTAAAGAGGTTTGACCTTCTCTTACCCACTGTTTTGACCTTCATTTAGCCCACCATCTTCTCTGTTTATGCCCTTTCTTAACTTTGCATTGGCTGCCCACTGTCCATTCATTGGATTGTCCATTTGCCCATTTCATTAGCTGCCCATGGTCCATTCATTTGACTGTCATTTGCCCATTTCATTGGCTGCCCACTGTCCATTCATTGGACTGTCCATTTGCCCATTTCATTGGCTGCCCACTGTCCATTCTTTGGACTGCCCTCTCCTCTCATCTCCCCAACTCTTCATCCCTCCATGTGCTCATTCTTATCATTTCTCAAAACCATCTCCTAAATAGATTTCAAAACACTTAAAAAATTTGTGACTTTTTCGTTTACATTTGTTTCTTTTGTTTAAAAAATAGTTTGCATTTCATTTGGTAGATTAGAGCTTGCATATTAGTTTTAGACTTACATCCAGATCTCATAGTAAAAGTAGCATCTCATATTCATTAGTTAGATCTCATATTTGCATTAGTATAGCTTCACTTGTTTAAATTTTTGTTTCTATTTGAAAGATAGTGTTACCAACTGAGTTGCACTACAGTTGGACTTCAGTGAGCCGCCAGTATTGCACATTTACTTGTGCCTTTTTCAGAGTTCAGAAGTTCTGAATTTGGCCTTTTCAAGGCACATTTGTCAGTTTTTTTTGTAGTACATGACTGTGCCCCACGGGGTTTGTAATAAGCGTACTAGCATGGTGGTCTTTGAGTGACTCGGTTCCCTAGGACTTGACAACCAAAGAAGGTATTCCAAGGAGTTTTTTCCCTTGTCGATTATGCCTTGCCTTTAGCCGAGTATAATCGATGAGGTTTTCTCCTGCTCCTCCAAAGCTGGAATGCCCAAAGTGGGGGTTAGGCCTTAGGGGATTATTAGAGCCCATTTTGTAACATGTATAAACATGCTAGGCGCTAGAATTTTATCGTTTTGTCATGTACTAGGTTCCCCTGAAGTTTCAGCCAATTCCGACAAAAAATATTTTTCCGCATTTTTAAGCCATTTTTTAATGGTTTAATTAAAAAATTTCAAAATGTGATAAAAGTCTTATCCGGAGTCGGAATTTGACGCAGGGATGCTCATTTTCAAGCTCAGATCATCCTCTTTACCCCAATACCCAGTTTTCCTACATTTCGGGTGACCGAAAACCCCCGTGGAGCAGTTTTGCCTATCAGAGCTACAAAGCGGCACTTTAATGCCAGAAATGCAACAAAATGCACTTTGGCCAAATGATTAAAATATTTAAAAAGTGAATATTGGCACATGCCAAATGACTTGGAATAAGTCAATTTAAGGTGAACGACTACATCCAAGTGAAAAGCTTATGATAAAGTTGGTTTAAAAATAAAAAAATTTGAATATTTTATTCCATGCTTCACGTTGACTCCCTCATGGCCATACGAATTGAGACTTGAAGAGTAAATTCAAAGGTGGGACCACCCTTGATGACATGGCACTAGTCACTTAAGAGGAGCGACTTTACTAAAGTATCAAGGCATATAAATTTTTGACCATTTTAAAGAGTGAGGCACTAAGTTGCAAATCCGTACGGCCTCATCATTCACGTGGGCCATCCATCCACGCTTGAGCAATTAGATATGGCATTTGTCATAAGATTGGTTGAATTAATGATTAAAGGTTCGAAGCATATGTATTATGGTCAAAGTGTAAAGTTTGAAACATGAAACTAAATGAATCGCATATCCTCACGTGGGCCAGCCGTACGGCCGTACGAATCTCTTGTGTGGAATATGAATTGAAGAGTGGGCCAGCCTCTCCACGACCATGTTTACGATTTGATGAGTGGTAGGCCAAAGGAATGGTGGCGGCTACCATGAGGAGTTGGCACCACCTATGTGGGCAAGTTTCTATTTTGAAGAACCAATTACTTCTTTTCAAACGCAAAGCTCTCAAACATGGAAACATCAGCCCATCCTCATCCTCATGCGTGGGCAGCCAACTCCTTCAACTCGGCATCTTCTATCTTGGCTGGTTTTTTGCCATTTAAGAAATGTCTCTTCATTGGATGTTAAGGTTTCTTGCTCTACAAGTTAGGAGTTTGGTCTCTTAGGGTTTTGCGCCCTAGCTAGGTTTCCATTTGCTATAAATTGAGCTTGACTCCATTGTAAGGACCGGAAAGTGTGGAACCTCTGCTTATATTTGTATTGTAATATTTTTCTGAGTTTAATAAAGAAGGCTTTGGAGGCTAGTCTGGTGATTGTATTTGGTTGGATCTTCATGCTTGTACATCTGAGGTATACTGTATTATGTTTCATAGCTAGTTTTGTTGGGATTATATGTCTTTAAAGGGAAGCTATCTTCTATAAGATCTGTAAGTAATACTGTATAGTTTGCTTATTCATGTTGATAATATTAGGAGGCTAAGAGTAATGTAATTTCTTGTTTGAATTCATTGCATCGCTGATTTCTTTTAATTATCTACACATATGCTCTTATCCCCTTGCTAGTTGTTTGCAGCTGTTTACAGGTAGCCTAAGCTGGAGAAGTCCACGAACATGTTAGATCGTGCCTTCATTCAGTAAATACAAACCAAGTTTCGATCCTATCGGTGCATCTGGGAGCTTGACTCCATTGTCCTTTCTTCAAAACACTCAACCCCCATGGGTTCACTTTTCTAGATCCACTTTTTTTATTCTATCTCGGTTACTGTCCTATTTAAATCTAAATCTTGCTTCAAAGTTCATTTGATTAATAGATCTAAGCAAGTAGCAATCTAAAGAGTCTAATAGCTTCATTTTTATTTAGTTCCAGGTTGCTAGCTAAGTTAGAAATTTTTGCATTTTTTTGTAGCAACGTCAAAGACACTTTTTAAGTGTTTCTTGGCATTTTTAAGACTAATTCAGTTCGCTGGTTTTTTTTGTCTTTTAGCAGGTCCGAGCTTTTTAAAGCTCAAAGTCTGAGATTCGGAGGTGTCCGTAACCATCCGGGGAGCTAGTTTTACCTCCCTTACATCATTATAAACATTGTAAACTGACTTGTTCCCTAACGATAAAGGGCAAGCAGTATTTCTCTTAAGTTTCCAAGTTGTAATCAAAAAAATAAAAAGAGCACAGCAGGCAATTCCAGCGCCTGAACCTAATCCCCCCATGGGGGATTCGCACCCTTTTTTATTTTTTTTTATTTTTTTCGTTTTAGATTAGTTTTCATTCAAGCAGTAGTAATTAAATAACACACTCGAGCACACAACGTCCTCCAAGGACCCGTTTTGTCATTCTATATGCTTTTGTGTTTATTTCAAATTATTATTCTGTGCTTAAAATTTAATCCTAAAATTAACCCCCCTTGCTTTATGCTTGGGGTTTAGTGTAGATTAATCATCCACTCATACCTATTTAATAAAACGAACAACGCCCCAAACTCGGAGTATGCTCTTGACCACTGCAGCTTAGTCGGAACAGTTGGCTCAATCAGAAACGGGTGTAAGGTATTTAGTGTTAATAGGACAATCCATTAAAATCCAATTCTAAGAACTCGGGAGGTTGCATGGACTGAATCCACAGAGTCAGCAGGTTCTTAAGCGGGTTCATCCTCACCTGGTTGGACACTTGGTAAGGTTGCTAGAGCACTCAGTTCGAAGTTTAGGTTTTCTTTTGGGCCAAACCAAGAATCAACCCACTCCTTAACTACTCATTTAATAACTATAAAATTTACCAACCGAGCCACTGCAATACTTTCACTGAGACTACACAAGCAACCCCACACAACAGTATTTACAAGCATTTTTACATTCTCGGCACTGGTCTTTATTTTTCTGTGTTTAAGTATCAATCATAAATGTCGTGAATGCTTATTTATCTTATGTTGGGTTAGCTATTTGATTTAATTCACAAGCAGTGCTTTGTTGTTATATTTTATCATCTCATCATTTTTTTTTAACTCCTAGAATGGACTTTTATCTTTGTTGTAGATTAAAAGCCTTAGATTATTTTTCATAGGGACCACCCCCCTTGGCTTCGCTAGGAGTAAGCCTAGACGGAGGAGTCGAGTAATCAGGTGACAGCACTTGACTCTCACTTGCCCCCAAGGACACACCGAGCGGCTTGAAGGTTTCCTGCCGCGTCCCCCCCAGGTGTGTATTAGGCGGCAACAGATAGAATTTTCATACAAAAAATATCTTAAAATTTTTATACTTTAGATCTCTTTCCCATCACTTTCTAGACATATGTTGTTTGCTGGTCCGTTTTGCAATAGTACTTCTTCTTTTTTTTAAAATAAAAATTCATGCACATAGCTTTTAGAGGCATTTTATCAATCCTAGATCTAAGAAGTTTCAAATTTCTTTTAAATTGTATTTACGTTTAATGGGTGCCTTGTAGAAATTTGTTGATCTTGTGTAGATTTCCTCAAGAAGGAGAAACACTTGTGAAGACAAGGATTCAAAAAAAATCAAAAGCGAAATCCAAGGAGAAGACAAAAAAGAGGGTGTAAACCCAAAGTTTTGTCTACCATAAAAAAGATCCAAAGCTTCTCATTTATCCTTTGTAAAAGCCTTTAAAAGCTTCCAAGTTAGATTTCTTTTGTTTTAATTTTCAATTTCAAAGTCCTTTCAAGGGTCTCAAACCCAAGGCACTTGTAATCTCTCAATAAAAGGCTAAGTGGAGGAGTCCTTCACTTTTGGGTTTTTTTTTCTTCCCCATTTGGGAAAGAGTGTTGTGCTTTTGCTTAGCTTAGATCTTTCTTTCCATTTTATTTCTTAGATTAATCATTTCATTTCTGTAACTCTCTTCCAAGTTTTGACCAAAGCAAGCTAACTTTGGGATTGTATCCCAAAGGCCGCATAGTTTTGTGGTAGCTTCTCGTTCCCCCATTAGCCTCCTTGCCGAAGCTTCAGCTAGCTGGAAAGTCTCAAGGAATAGCGGTTCTAAGTGATCGACCTTGTTCGAAGGTAGATCCCACCCTAGATTAACATTGCTTGGTAGAATACTAAGTCTTGCTTTCAGTTATTGTTAAGCACCTTATCGTATCTTGTTATTATCATCTTTTACTTTCAGTCACTTACAAAGCTTCATATTTATCTCTTCAAATATTACAAATTGCTCTCTTTTAAATAAAAAGAACCAAAGTCTCTTGAACTTGGCCAAATCCAAGTCGAGCACTCTCTGTCGAAGAGCATTTAGTTGTTGCATTCCCTTGCATTAGGCATTTTAGAATAATTAAAGTCTCTTGAACTCTGGTCTTAAGACTAAGTCAAGAGCGCTCTCTATCGGAGGGTTGAATTGTGCTCTTAAATAATAAAATACTCCAACTCACAACCCTCTCTAATTAATTTACTTTGGTCGATTATCCAAACACCCGTATGCTCTGCCAACCTGAAAAGGTTGGGCTAGTACTCAGAAAGGTGTTGGATTTGCTAAGCTTACAAGTGATAATCTAATTAAAACTTTACCCCAATCCAAACCGGCGTTAAATACTGAGGTTGCTTCCTGAAACAGGTGGTGCCGAGAATCCACTAGTCAGACTCGGGGGTGGTTCAAACATTGGACACCTATCCTCTTGAATCTGGGTGCTCTCGACTTATCATCTAAGAGGTTGCCAGTATTTTTCCCGTTTGGTTTAATCTTTTGATATCCTTGTTTCTTAGCCTAATAAACAAGATCATTAAAACATTCAATAAACCAAGATAAACTTGCAAAACGATCTCACGAACAGTTACTAAGACTTGTATCTTCAGCATCTCCCAGCACTACACACTTATTTGACTCCATTTGGCACTGGTCACTTTACATTTTCATGTTTTAATTAAGTTGGGCGATTTGTCCATTTGATTTTCGAACTTATCTATCTGTGGATGCTTTATTTCGCAAGTCTTTATATACTGTCAATCTCGTATCTTGTATCGCAACGTGGATTGCTCATTTATTTTGTATTTGTTTCAATTATACAATTGTGATCTCTCATCATTAAAAAACTCCTAAACAACACCCATCCGCATCACTTCACCAAAAAACATTATAAAACATAAGAGTCTTAGTGAAACTCTTTGTAGGGACTACCTCCCTTGGCTTCGTTAGGAGTTAGCCTAAACGAAGGAGCTGGGATTCAGGTGACAGTACCTGGCTCATTGCTTGCCCCCAAGGCCACACTTCTCCCCACTTCCAGTGAGGGAGACAGCTTTCGAAATATTTCTGCTGCTGGTGTGCTATTTGGCGGACAACAATGTTGATTGGGCAGGAGATACAGGGACACAGAAGAGTTCTTCCAACTATTGTTTCAGCTTGGTACAACAATGATTTCTTGGTTTAGCAGGAAACAGGCAACAGTTTCCCTTCGCTTGACAGAAGTAAAGTACCTTGCAGCTTAAAACCTTAAACAGCTAGTTGAGAAGCAATTTGGCTTCACAAATTAGTAGTTGAGTTGACCGGTGAGATGTTGGAGGCCACTGTCATTTATTGTGAAAACAGAGTTGCATTAAGCTCTCTGAGACTCTGATTTTCCATGAAAGAACCAAGCATATTGAGATCAAATATCATTTCCTGAGAAACAGGTTACAAAATAAAACAGTGATCCTTGACTATATTCCTTCAAATTCACAAGTTTTCGATATTTTGACAAAGCCCCTAGCAAAGGGGAAGTTTGAGTTGTTGAGAGACAAACTTGGTGTGATACAAAACATTCCCCGCAAAGGAGTGTTAGGTTATTGATCCAAAGTCCAAATATGTTCTCCTCATCTTTCCTTTCAGAACCATTTCTTAAATTTTAGGGATTCATTAAATCTAGGGTTTTTCTATTTTTACACTGCCGTTGGACTAATGATTAGTTGTTGCTGTGTGTTTGCATTTAATAAGAATGAGAGTGCCTCCACTAGAGATAGATTCCTCTTTCCTAGTGCACCCCACTCCTATTGCATGGTATGCCCCACCTAGAAAGAGAATCTCAGATCTACTCCAACTCTGAAGATGCATGTTGGTGATTTTTTAGTATGTACATCTACTAAGTGGGGTGTCCCTCTTAGAATAGTCAGTTTGCCAGTTTAGAAGAGTTAAGAGTGAGTTTTAACATCTTTATCTGTTTGTTTGTCTCTATACTCTACATGCATACTTGTGAGAATCAATGGAAGAGTTAGAGGGTGCGTTAACTGAAGAAAACTCAAGCAAAGAGAGCACCCACCTACCTAGAGTAACTCTCTTTTGTAATTGATCATTGTAATCATTATTTTCAAGCTAATTCAAAATTTTACGAGCGTTGTTGTTGCATATATGTCTGCTGGTTTGTAATTTCAGCAAATGTATTTCTCAAATTTACCACTCAATACTTGGATTGATACCAAATTCAAAATGTTGTGTTTCTTTCCCTGATTGATCATTCTAAAGCTTTTGCTTTTAAAAAGAAGTTTTGGTTGGTGTCTTTTATGCTTTTCATTTTCTGATTTAGGTTTTAGGTCTAAGGAATCAGATCTGTATATCCATGAATGAAAATTTCAACAGTTAGATGCACCTAATACTATTTTATTATGTTTAGGTGTGTCGACCATTGTCTCTAGAGTTAGGACTCATGTCTACTATAAATAGATGATATGTAGCTCATTGTGAGCCATCATTCAACATCATAAAACAATATATTCCCTTGTATGTTGTGGCTTTTCAGGTCTAAGGTGTGGAATATTGAGAAGGTGCCCCCATTTACATTCCTATAGCAAGCAGTGAAGGTGCCCATCTCTTTAGAAGTAATGAATCCCAATATTTATGTATTTTGTTCTTTGTTTATGAAATTTTGAACTATTCTTTAAATATGGCCATTATCTTCCGAGAATTTTAAAGATATTTCTGTTATCTTGGGTATATTATGCTGTAATATCAGTTTATGTTCTAATTGGAGCATCATACACATAGCCCAATCATAATATTTGTAATGCTGATATATGACGGCACATGTGAAGCCTTTGTTCTGGAAGAGACTGACTACACAGCTACTAAATTCAAGCAAATTGCAATTGTGGCATTCACCTACACATGCAAGGGGGAAAGAGGAAAACAAGATAACTCTATTACACTATAGCAAGCAGAAGAAAATTTATATTCTATTTAAAGATTCAACCAGCAGTCAACCCAATCTAATCAAAGACACAAAATTCAATTCCTGAGGAATATAATAGCTATGTGTCAATTTTCAATGTGTGAGTTTTAATTCCATCTGAACTTCTAATCCGCATGAATGGACTTAAGTATACCATGTCACCATCTGATTTAAGACATCCCTGATTGCACTTCCAAGAGAAACTGGCTTATAAGTTATTATATGTTTTGATGGCTGAGCAACTTAGTATACTAACTAATAGAATTTGTCAAGTCACAATGGGCTAGAAATTAGAATATGAACAAGAACTAGACCTGAATTAGCATTAGTACAAGGCAACTAAAACATCCCAATTAAAAGCAAATAATCTGCTATGATAAACACTTGGAAAAATTTAGCATTACATTGTGAACATAGTATTAGAGACCTAAGAATCTAAAGCCATAAGTTAAGTTATTGTAGGTTACCTCCATCACAAGCCCATAAGTTGCAGTAGTTGGTCGTATTCCACTGTGCCTCATTTGTTGTAAAACCCAAATTGCACCCTCCCACTCTTTGTGAGGAATACAAGCATTTATAAGCTGCAGTACATGAAATAATATTAGTCTTCTGGATAAAATGCCTTCAAAATAATTCATTGGAATTCTCAAGTGACAAACTTCTTTTAAATCTCATCACACAAATCTTCATACTGTGTGAGGGACTACACGCAAGCTACTGAATTTTGAGATGCCTGTATGACAACAGAATCTGGCGTTGGAAGTACCAAGTACTAGCAATGTAACCATGTCTCTTCTGTAAATCCAATAATTCTAAATCCAAAGCATCCTTCCACCTTATTCTTTCAGATCTGATATGAGAACAGTTAGACAGCAATGCAAAAATACTCACCCACAGGCCACAAGAAGGAAAGAATGCAAGTACAAAGGAGATTGCTGCATCAGTACTTGTTGTACACTCTAATTGTATTACGTATATATAGGAGTACAAAATTGATGGATAGAAATATTTTGAGTAGGGTGAGTGATCATTTTCTAACAACTCACCTAATGCTAAGAGATATTTTACAATGAGAAAGATTCGATAAAAAATATAAAATTTCAAATATAAAATTACAAATATGATACATATTGGACTAAGTCAACTGGCACTAAGTCTCATCGTTTCCACCTTGTGGGAAGGAAATTGTCCCCAATTTCTCTTGATGGTCCACCCTTTTCAGAAAAGGACGTAGTAGTCTAGAAGAGTTATGTAAGCATGTTCGTTGGATTGACTCATGTGGATATTGGGAGCTTATAGAGAACATCTTTAAGAGTGCTGTTATCACACACATAGTAGCTGGGCTACCATGTGAGCAGAGCAGATATCTGCACTTTTCAGAACTTTGCCTTTACACTTTTTCAGTGAGATCAGCTATGATGAGCAGCATTATTTATGATCATTCACACATCAGAGCATCTTTGTATCAGACATTTAGTAGACCTTATGCCAAGGCTGAGCCTTGAGACCTCAGATTTGATAACCGATATGGTCTTTTATTCCATACAGTTGCAGTGCAGTTTTCAGTATTTCAGATACACTGTTCTCAGTGGTTATAGTTGGTTCAGATTACAGATGTTGATTGATGAACCAGTATATATATGATGTGCATTGATGTTATTACCTTGCTGTTTAGGTCATTTTTGATAGCATTGACTTGGTATAAAGTAATTATGATCTGGCAGTGTATTAAAATGAAATTGGTTATGGATTATATGTATTGGTTGTATTACTGACATTTGGAAACTCTTGTTTTATACTTGTTGGTCTTTACCTTCTTATGAATGTGAACATGATCATTTAGTGTCTACCTGACCTGCCAGCTTAGGCTCCATCCTCACTTGTCTCCAGCCATCCATTTGTCATTTCCCATTTATTGATTTTCACCCTGACTTACACCTTGTCTTGTGATATGGAGGATCTTTCCGCTTCTGCGTCTGTGTTGGACTTGCATCCATGTTTATTTTGTGTCTCGGCTCTGAGTTGGCAACAAAACTTGCCCTTGGTGAGTTGGATTTTATGCCTTTATCATTCTAGTTGGTTGCCCCGATGTGTGGTTTAGATTTGCGGAAGTCCCCCTAGTTGCTTGAGTTGTGTTGGCTAAAACTTGAAGCAAAGTTGTACTACATATGGAAATTATTGTTATATCTTGTACAGCCCAATGAAAAAGGCTATGAAATTGAAGTGAAATTCAAATGCTATGAAATGTAAATGCACCCCGGATGTAAGTTGCGATTAGTTGTGCTTATAAGCACATGTGAAATCCCAACGGGGTCATATTAGGCCTAAAAAGCAATGGATAAATGTATGCTAAATCTAAACATTGTTGGCCATGAAATGTAAGGAAATGAAAGGTCCTAAAAAGCAGTGGCTAAATGTATGCTAAATCTAAAGACTGTTGGTCTTATGTGAAAATTTCCTCATTGAGCCTGCGGGTTACTCGGGCACCTAGTTCACAGTGGTTCTAGTAGTAGACAACTTTTGCCAAGGTTGAATAAGCACTTCTCTGAACAACTTATCCATTTGTGAGACACCGCCATTCCTTGTGTACTTCTTGACCAACACATGCTTAAGTGTATAACACCATGTCCGTCATCCAAAGTATCACAGTGTCAAGTCAGTCAAGTCATCCCTCTCAACCTAGTCTTGAGTCTTTAGCCTTCACCCTTTGCTAGCAATTTGATCATGTTTACAAACAAGTATATTCTTGAGATTCTTCTTGAAAGTAAATTATTTAACTAACCTACAATTACTTATTAACTGCCAGTCAAATGATGCTTAATACTCTAGAGTCTTGCTATGAAAATGATATAGAGAGCATGTCTTAACTATTTGCACTTGCAGCAGCATGGCTTCTATAGCCGGGATCAAATTTTGATAAGTTTGACCGATCAAACCTAGTTTGACCAAGGTCAACCTTGGGATCCGTGATGAGATGGACCACTTTATGTATGATGTTGATCTATGGTCTTCTATATACCTTTTTGATAATTCCATATGATGGGCACAGGCTTCAGATGATGATTGATGCAATTTTTCATGATTATTATTATTACCAGATCATCATATTTTTACTTGTCCGGGTATGGTGGACCCTACAGATGATCCTACAAGTTATCATATTTGAGTCTTCTGGATCCATTGAGACACTTATCTATCAGTTTCAGGCACTCCCAGGCATGTTATGAGCAGTCTTCCACCTTTTGACCAGTTTGGCCATGCTGGTGTGGCCTGTCCAGCCAGATCATTGGAGGCCAATTGTTGCCTAGGGCGCTACAGGGGAAGGGGGTGGTCCAGCCACTTGTTATTACCATATTACCCCCCTTCTGGAAATGATGGCAAAGTTAGTTTGATAGCGTGGGCACTTGACAGTCAGTTATGGGCAGTTTCAGGGTTTTTCAGGAGGATAAAAAATGGAATAAAAAGGTCATAAAGGAATTCGATTTGGGCAATTGAGGCAAGGTTTTGGCATGAGGTCTACTTTGAGGTCATCTATGGCGTATCCCACTCCTTCCAGATCAGTTTGCAGCAGTCAATGGGGTCCACACAATCAGCAGGATGTCTTTTGATGTATTTTTCTCTCAGATTGGGGGGACAGGATTTGATCATTTGTGTACTTGGACATGTCATTGAGTCTCATGTTATATTATTGTGCCATGGGGTGATGCTAGTGAAGGGAAGTAATACCTCCTAGCCCCACCATTTGCTCCTAGTCATCTTATGTGAGACACACATGTATTAGTCTCCCCTAGTCATGACGTCATCCCCCCTAGGGTCTTTTTAGCCATGTCGTCATCCCTTTAGTGAGTGATCCATGTCATATGTTGTATTGGCTTATCTTAGCCATTGATTATATTGTTGTATCTTTTGATCTCAACCACTCATTTCAAAAGTGGTTTAGGGTTTTGGTCTTCCTCATCCTATTTAAGGAGGAGACCCCCCTATTGTAAAGGCATCTTTGGAGCTCTTTAAACTTGGAATAAAATACTATTTTGTGGATATACTTCTCTTGTCTTGATGGATTTTTTGGCAAGTTGAATATACAATCTTTTCTCTATGTATCATTTGTGAATCTTGGGGCTTCAAAACGTTTTTGTACAGGGAGGTCGATTTAGTGAAGAGGAGGATGATTTGGAGGGGGAGACTATTGTGGGGAAACCCCATATCTTGCCTTGGATTGGCCTTTTGTCTCAGGGAGTATCATTATTGTATCTTAGTGACATAGTTGATGCTTTCTCTTTCATCTTTTCATCATTATCATCATTCTTTTGCTAGGCTTGTTTCTCATTGATCTTGTCTTGCAGGAGAAGGGTGAATTGGTCACCTTGGAAGAGGGACGATTTGGCTTGGAGGTATGTTCTACAAGGTATGTATCTAGATCCATCCATCTTTTCTCCATTGGTCACATAAACCCTAAAATCAAAACCCTTGCATTTTTTTTTATTTTTCAGATCTATGGAGATCTAGCAATCACTTGGGCTTAATAATTAAAACCCACCTTAATAATCATCTCAACTATCCCGATCTATAATTTGGTGGACATCTGACTCCATTTGCCCCTTCATCTAAGACACTAATCCTCCTTGAGGCAAGTCGCACTCCTTGGGTTAGTGGTCTTTTGCTAGATCCCACATGTGGGTATTGCTCAATCCTTCCAAATCCATAGATCCATGCTATAGCATACACCCTAGTGCCATCTCACTTTGATTTTGACCTTATGGGCCCCATTTGGACCATTTTCCACTTTTTAAGGGTGGGCCCCACTTGGGTACTTTTCTTTGGCATTAGATCTATCTAGATCTACTTCTCCTAATCCATAAGTGACCATATCTTACACTTGGTTGAACTTTTGTCACCTCCCTAAGCCTCTTCAACCAAACCCTAACCAACTTGGGCCTACTTATTCATCCTAGATCTGGATCTTATTTCATCTTGGTCTCCTTTTTCATCATCACATTTCCCTACGAGGCCTAGATTGAATTTGCTAGCCTTCATTGGCTAAGCTAGGGTCTCCCCCTTGGTCTTGCTTAGGCTTGATCTAAAGTGAAGAGTGCCTCAGTTAACGTGACACCCATCTTGCATTGGGAACCAGCATCTCTTGGGTCACCTCTTTAGTTGTCTACACCTCTACCGTCCTGGATGGGATACCTTTAGAGACAACTACAAGTTGTGTGATAACAAGTGCATGCACAGGGATGGAAGATGTTGTGCCACTGCAGTAGTTGGAAGAAGAAAAAAACTTGGAATGTGCTCCCTGTTGAAGAACCAATTTGACAGTGATCTACTAAAGAACCAAGCTTATGGTCTGCTGAAGCACTGATCTGACAATAGTTCCTTGAAGCACTTGTGCAAAACATATGACTTCCATATCCTTGGGTTAAGGTGAACCACAAACACGGTCGTTCTTATAAAGATGTAACTCAATCTACTTTATGACAGAGGTGAGTGAAGCCTTTTCTTAATCAAGATCAAAATTTTGACTTGGTGTTTGGAAGGAGCACCTCGTTATTGAAATGTGAGCCCTGTGAAGTAGGTTGTTGCAAAGTATGTTGCTCCAAGTTGGAAGGGGTGAGCACCAGAGCAAAACAAAGTATCTTGAATTTATGCAAGTTAACTTGCTTAATAATCATCCCTCCATATGGAAAGGAATTAAAAGATGTTAGTGTTCAAGTTACTCCGAAAGTGTTTACACCATGTTCGGGGGTGCTTCATGAGATGTGGGGTGCATGGTGAATGGTTGACCCTTGTGTTCTGCGATGGACTTGCACATTGGAGATGACTTACTCTTGAGTTGCTAGAACTTGTATGGATGTGTGTATGACATTTTGATTTTTCCTTAGAGTGTTGGAGACCTATGGAGCTCGGTGACTTCTTAATGTAGCTAGCATCTGTTAGTGTTTGCACTTTAATTCAATTATGTTAGATCTTTAAACTGAAATATAGACAAGCACAGCAATACACAAGACCACAAAAAATTTCCTCGCAGAAACCATAAAGGAGAAAACCCCGCAACTTCCTTAGTAATAGATTCGTCACTAAGTACAATATCAAACAAGATAGAAAACCCAAAAATGAGATGCTTCTGCAGCTTCCCTCTTCTCCAGCGAACTTGTCTTCTCTCTCACTTGGTGCGAACTTGCTGGAGTGAGTGTGATGTCCAAATGAGAGAGTGAGCCTCTCTATTTATAATTTATGTGTGACTGACCTAATTCTCCATTGGGGCCGACTGTTAAGTCTAAACCAAATAGACTAGCAAGATCACTGAAAGAAGCATAATCACAAGATAGACACAGAATTTACCCTGGGAAACCCTCATGGGGTGGAAAACCCAACAAAGCTTTCCTCAATAAGATGATCAACCAAAATACAAGATGTGCTCCCTCCTCCTTTTCTTCCTTAGCAGATCTCCCAGACAAGTGCGCCTCTTTTCACAAGTGAGTGAGTGATCTAATGAGGAGTTCACCTCCTCTATTTATATTGACTCCTAACTGACTAAAAGACCTAATGGGCCGACCTCTCCTGGAGAAGTCTAATAACCCCTAAAATATTATCTCAGGGCCGACCCCCACATGGTGGGTCTAATAACCCTAGTTGCCACAACTTCTCGGAGGAATAAACATCTCCGGATACATAATAGAATCACCTCGGAGGTATAGAACATCTCCGGAATAAATAATATACAAATATAATATTCTCGGAAGTTACAATATTCAACACTCCCCCTTAACGAGAAGGATATTATAACAACATCTGCAGGAGCAACGAGTCATCGACTACATCATACATGATACATCTATATATCATCGGAAGCTTTCTTCAATTCATCTTCGTCAACAGTGTCGATATCACTTGATCATCAGTATCGACATCTCACGATTATCAGCATCGTCATCAGCATCGTCAGCATCGTCATCAGCATCATCAGCATCGTCAGCATCGTCATCAGCATCATCAGCATGATCATCAACATCGTCGTCACACGATCATCAGCATCGTCATCACACGATCATCAGCATCGTCATTACATATAGGATGATCAGTCTTGCTCTCTTTAGGACATAGGTCCATGGACGATACAATCCAGATCGAGTTCCAGGATGATCAGTCCTTATCACTTTAAGACAAGTCTCATGTCTAGGGACGATGCAATCCCATCCGTACATTTAGGACCATGTCCAAGGATGACTCAATCCTTAACCGCACATTTAGGACCACGTCCAAGGATGACTCAATCCTCAACCATACATTTAGGACCACGTCCAAGGATGACTCAATCCTCAACCGTACATTTAGGACCACGTCCAAGGATGACTCAATCCTCAACCGTACATTTAGGACCATGTCCAAGGATGACTCAATCCTTACATGTATTCTCATCAATACATCTAACATCATGTATTCTCACTAATACATCCATCATCAAAAGCATGTATACATCTAGCATGTATTCTCACTAATACATCTATCATCAAAAGCATGTATACATCTAACATCAAAAGCATGTATTCTTACTAATACATCCATCATCAAAAGCATGTATACATCTAACATCAAAAGCATGTATTCTCACTAATACATCCATCATCAAAAGCATGTATACATCTAACATCAAAAGCATGTATTCTCACTAATACATCCATCATCAAAAGCGAGATATAAGAGTCCTAAATCTAAATAATTCTAAGTAACTAAGTGCAGCAAAATTGAAGGGACAGACTTGTTATCAGATACTATACTACTCCCCCTTTCGAGGAGGGTCCTTCTGGACTATACCAAGCTTGTCTCGGAAGTATTCAAACTTTACTCGAGACAGAGGTTTAGTCAAGATATCAGCAATCTGATCCTCAGTGCTTATATACTCGAGCTTGATAGCTCCTCTTTGCACCATATCTCGTATATAGAAGTAACGGATCTCAATATGTTTTGACTTATCATGGAACACAGGATTTTCAGTCATCTTAATGCAGCTTTGATTATCACACATAATCACAGTGGGATCCATTTCTAAGTCAAACACTCCAGATAAAAGTTTCCGAAGCCATACTGCTTCACAGCTGGCAGAGCAGGCGGCTATATATTCTGCTTCAGCAGTACTGAGGGCCACACTAGATTGTTTCTTGCTGAACCAGGAGATCATGGCAGATCCAAGACCATAACATCCACCTGAAGTACTTTTTTTGTCTGAGACACTACCTGCCCAATCAGAATCTGAGTAACCATGTAACCTGAGTTCATGACCTCCGAGATAATATAGGCCAAAATCTAATGTACCTTTTAGGTACCTCATTATATGCTTAGCAGCTATTAAGTGAACCTTTCTAGGTTCTACTAGATACTGACTTAGGGTATTTACAGCAAAGCATATATCTAGCCTAGTATTTGTTAAATACATCAATGATCCAATGATTTGTCTGTATAGAGTTATGTCCACTAATTCTGATGAATCATTAACTAATAACTTCAGGTTGGAGTCCATGGGAGTGGCCATGGCTTTACACTCCAACATATCAAATCTTTTGAGAATCTCCACAGTATACTTACCTTGATTTAGAAAGATTCCTTTTGGTTCTTGCCATACTTCTAAGCCTAAGAAGTAGTGCATTAATCCGAGATCTTTCATTTCAAATTCTGAAGAAAGCTTCTTCTTGCTTTCAATAATTTGTTTCTCATTTCCAGTTAGAAATAGATCATCTACATATAACAACAATATAACTGGTTCATCATCCATCACTTTGAGATAAAGATTGGGGTCAGCTTTACTTTTAGTAAAGCCCATGCTTGTTAAGAAATTGTCAATCCTTCCGTACCAAGCCCTGGGAGCTTGCTTCAATCCATATAATGCCTTTTTCAGTTTGCATACATGGGTCCTTCCGTCCTTGACCTCAAATCCTTGTGGTTGTTCTATGTATACTTCTTCTTCAATTACACCATTCAGAAAAGTTGTCTTAACATCCTGTTGTCCGCCAAACTGCACACCATCAGCAGAAACCTTTTGAAAGCTGTCTCCCTCACTGGAAAGTGGGGAGAGGTGTGGCCTTGGGGGCAAGCAATGAGCCAGGTACTGTCACCTGAATCCCAGCTCCTCTGTTTAGGCAAAACTCCTAACGAAGCCAAGGGGGGTAGTCCCTATTAAAGAGTTGTCTAAGGCTCTTTGTGTGTTTAAATGTTTTTTGTGTTGTGATGCGGATAGGTGTTGTTTAGGAGTTTTTTGAATGATGACTAGAACAAAATTAAACACGCAATCCACGTTGCAAAATTTACAAGATGCAAATCGAAAATGACAATATACTTTGACTTAGAAACTGAAGTAAAGCATCCACAAGATAGATATTAAGCAAATGACAAGGACATATGGTCCAGATTTCAAAGATGTATAGATGTTTAAGGACCAGTGCCAAATGGAGTCAAAATAAAACTTGTGATGCTAAAATAAAATAAGTCGAAAGTAAATGTTTGTGAGATCGTTTTGAAATTGTTCTTGGTAAATTTTAAGTGTTTCAGATGTTCTTGATTATTAGGGCTAAAACCAAGGATATTCAAAGAAAGTCCAGAAAAGACAATATCAAGTGCCTCCGTTCAAGGACATGTCGGGCCACCCAGTGCTCTAGCCAGGCCGCGCAATGCAAGCCAGCAAACTAGAGGCTGAACATGGAATACCGGCGCCCTCACTAAGAGATTACCCACTGAAATTGTCTTATCGATCAACTCCGGATTGGTTGGTTATGGGGTGAAAGTTTTAATTAGATTTTCACTTGTAAATTATCAAGTCTTCCACCTTTCTGAGTACTAGCCCAACCGTTTCCGGTTGGCAGAGCATACGGGTGTAGGACAGAAACCAAGATAAATTAATTAAAGGGTGTGTGAGTGGAAAAATTTTATTATTAGAAAGCCTTGTTCAACTCTCCGACAGAGAGCGCTCTTGACTCAGTCTTATGACCACAGTTCAAGAGACTTGCTAAACTTAAAATGCCTAATGCAGGGATGATGCAAAAAACTAAAATGCCCTCCGACAGAGGGTGCTCTTGACTTGGATTATGGCCAAGTTCAAGAGACTTTGGTTTATTTTAAAGAAGCAGAAGTTGTAATAGCAGTATATTTAACTTGAAACAGATTTAAACAATAGTGTTGATCACAAGATATAAATTACCACTAACAATAATGCTTGCAAGATAAATAAATCTAGTGTTCTACCACACACACTTTTATCTACTAGGTGCGATTGATCCCCGAAACAGGATCAACCACTAGAACCGCCTGCACTTGAGAACTTCCAGCTAGCTGAAAGCTCTGCCAAGGAAACTGACGGGGAAGGAAGAGTAACCACAAATTATGTGGTCCTGCCCTTGAGATTTCGTCTCAAGGATACAACTTCCAGCTGAAGGCTTTGGAAGAGAAGCAAGATAATTGCAAGAAATGAAGCTAAACTACCCAAGAATCTCTTTCAGGTCAAAGACCCTACTCGGGAGAGCATGGGGGTAAGTAAATATGGAATATAAACAAGATGACTTACTTGAAGCAAATTTTAAACTAAGAGCATGAAAATGTAAATCTAAGCTAAATCCAACCACAAGACCCAACACCCTTCCCCAAATGGGGAAGAAGACCGAAAAGTGGAGGCCTCCTCCACTTAGAATTTTTATTAAACAATTACAAATGCCTTGGGTTTATAACCTTGCAAGGTCTTTTGAGATGATAAGACTTGGAAAACAAAGCTAACTCCTATAAGCTATTACAAAGGATAGTACAAGATAATGTCATGTTTTGGATCGTCCTTATGGTTTGCTTGAGTTTTGCTTGTTTGGACCTCTTCGCTTCAAAACTCTCTCAAGCCCTTTTCCACTTCAAAAGTACCTACAAGAAAAACAAAAACTCAAGGCACCCTTTAGTGTTAAAGAAAATAAAATCAACTTTGAAACTAAGTCTAGATTTGCAAAGTGAAACCTAAAACATAAAATGACATGAAAAATGGTTCAAAAAAGTTAAGATGGGAAAACGGACCAGCGAACAAAAAGTGCCCTAAATATGCTAGAAATGAGATCTAAGATGTAAAAAATTTAAGAAATTTTTTCTATCTTTAACAAAGAAACTTGGAAATTTAAACTATGCAAGCTATACTAATAAAATGAGATCTATAATGCTTCTAAACTAACCTTTCAATGCATGAGATTTTAATTTATAAAAGAGATCTAACCACTAACTTTTCAAAAATGAAACTAGCTAACTCTAAACAAATGAAAACTAAATGCTATTGATTAATCTTTGTTTTGTTTTTTTAGGGCTCTTTTGGAGAGGGACGAGAGGGAGAAGTGGAGGCTTTTTGGAGACAAAAAACGAATGGATGAGGATGGCTTTGAGGAGGAGGGACGAATGGAGAGAGGAGAGAGGGAAAACTAGGTCCAAACGAAAGTTGATGAGGGTGGCAAGAGGAACAAGGCTTAGCAACTCAAGTGAAAAAAGGACTCAATGGAGAAAACTAGAGAGTTGGAAGAGGTGAACTCATAGATCCAAGTAACCAAGATTGATAGAAAACTTTTGTTGATGGAGGAAGAGGCAAGTCTCTTAGAAGTGTTTCTTTTTTCGAAATAAGGAGCTACTTGAAAACCCTGCAAGATGAAGGTGTTAAATGGTAAAAACTCTTGGTTTATGAAAACAAGCTTGCTTCCAAGCCAATCTCCACCCCTGGACAAATATCTGCAAAAACACTAATCTCAAGCCAACAAACTAGATCATATGCCTATTGTACTAGATTGTTAGTCTTCACAAGGCATAAAATGAATAATAATTTGCAACAAGAAATATAGAGTGAGAAAATGTCACCAAAGTACAAGATGAAACCACAATGCCAATAGCTCCAGCATGGACCTCCAAAGTCTCTTCTATATTCCAAACCTTAAACAAATATTACAATATAATTTCGGCAGAGTATTCTTGCACCAAAATTCCATGAAGAGAAAGCCCAAATGGCCTCTCTTATATAACAAAACTCAATGCTAAAACCCTAATTCGAATTGGTGATGAAGAGAGCCAAAAACTCCATCAAAAACCAATCAAATCCATGTCAACACCAACCAAATCGAGCTTGGAGTCTTAACTCATCTTTAAACTTGAGTTTGGAGTCCATAATTTGAGGAAGGAGCCCCACATGCATTGATTTCATAATCCAACAACCCATTAATCAATTGCCAAATCACAAAAACGACTTTGCATGAAGGTGGGCGAATTTCTCAACTGTAAATCACTCCCAGTGCTCCGAAACTGATCTGAATCAGGTGGGTGAAGATTCCAATCATCATAAATGCTTTTTGCCATGTCATTTTGACTTTTACTTTATTCAATTTGGCCTTTTTTGGAGAGATTTAAATTATCTCCAATTTATTATTTTTTGAATATTCTAATTAATATTTCTCATTTTTTGATTTTTTGAGAAAATATTAATTATGAGGCCAAATAATTGTCTGAAACTTAGGGTTAGCTGGTCCGGGGACCATGAATGATTTTTGGCTTAAGTCTGGAGCCTTCAATCACTGAAATCGGATCTCGGATGACTGACATATTACAAATTGAAATTTCTCTATTTAAACTATAGAGAAATTTATTAAAATTTAAAAAAAAATAATTAAAAACCCAAATTCGACGGACCCGGTAAAATTTTTTCGAAATTTTTTCTGAGTGTCCTAGAGACTTGGGACATGACCAAAACCTATTCTAATAGTGTATAGTAGGCTTATATACATTAGTTGGACTCTAATAACCCCCCATGGCTAAAATTTTCAAAATTGGGCATTCCAGCTTTGGAGGAAGCGGGAGAAAACCTCATCGATTATAGCTCGGCTATAGGCAAAGTATAATTGACAAGGGGAAAAACTCCCTGGAATACCTTAGTTGCTTAATCAAGTCGTGGGGAACCGAGACACTCAGATCCTACTAGCACACTTTATTACAAACCCCCATGGGCCCATGGTCATGTCGACTCAAAAAACAAAACAGGCTAACCACAACTGGCTAGCCACAACACGCTGGATCATCTGATACACTGGAATCAAACATTTATCATGTTTGTCAAATGGCGGCTCTCTAGAAAATCCAACTATTTGTACAAAATAGGTGATAACACATCCATTTGGTGCAATTTCCATTTCATCATGGATGCAAGTGCCATGATAGTTCTAATTGAAGTATACCTAGCAACTGGTGCAAATGTTTCTTCATAGTCAATTCCCTCTTTCTGAGAGAATCCTCTGGCTACAAATCTTGCCTTGTATTTTTCAATGCTACCATCTGCAGCATGTTTTATCTTGAAAATCCATTTGGAGGAAACCACACTTTCATCTTTTGGTTTGGGGACTATATCCCAAACATCATTTTTCATTATTGACTGATATTCTTCTGTCATTGCTTCTACCCATTCTTTCTTCTGAGCTGCCTCTTCATAGCTAGTAGGTAGTTGATCCACAAGATCACACATTAAGGCCATATAGTTGGATACTAGCTTTGGTTTCTTTCTTTCTTTGGTGGAGCCTTCAGGAGCTCCATATCTTTCAGCTCCTTGAATAATGTCTCTAGCCCATGTTGGCCTTCTTTTTCTAGATAAGTCTGAAATAGGGGGTTCTTGAGGTTCTATCATGTCATGGTCTTCTAGAGTATCATCTTCAGGTATGTGTACTGCTTCTGTGATTCTAGGAGGTGTATCTTCTTCATAGATTTCTTCAAGTTGACACTTCTTGGATTTCTTGAGAGCTGCTTCTTCATCAAATGTTACATCTCTACTTATTTCCATATGATGAAAACCTGGTATGTAGATTCTGAAAGCTTCGGATGATTCACAGTATCCAACAAAGATTCCCTTCTTACCAGAAGGATCCAACTTGGTTCTCTTTTCTTTTGGAATGTGAATGTACACAGGACAACCAAATATTTTGAGATGACTCACCTCAGGCTTCTTTCCTGTGAACACTTCTTCTGGAGTTTTGAATTCAAGAGCACTATGGGAAAGTCTATTTTGCACATAGACTGCTGTCCTAGCTGCTTCAGCCCATAAATACATAGGTAGATCTTGATCATGTATCATGGTTTTTACAACCTCCATTATGGTTCTATTATTTCTTTCAGCCACCCCATTTTGTTGGGGATTATAGGGAGTGGTTAGTTCCCTCTTGATTCCAACTTCCTTACAAAAGTCTTCAAATTCCTTTGAAGTATATTCTCTCCCATTGTCTGTTCTGAGAATCTTGATTTTCTTTTCTGAGAGATTTTCTATTAAGGCCTTGAACTCCTTGAATTTTCCGAAAACCTCATTCTTACCTTTTAGAAAGTATATCCATGTCTTTCTTGAATAGTCATCAATGAATGAAAGATAGTATTCAAAACCACTTAGGGAAGTGGTAGGCATAGGTCCACATACATCTGAATGTATTAGCTCTAAGATGTTCTTAGTCTTTGTTTCACTTTTTTGGAAAAGGGTTCTTGACATTCTTCCCTTTTTCACATCCTTTGCATGAGCCATTATGATCAACCTTTAAGTCTGGTAGACCTATCACCACCTTGCTTACATAGGGTAGAGCTTTATAGTTAATGTGGGCTAATCTTCTGTGCCATAGCTCACATGGGCTAGATGCTTCATGGGCAAGGGCAACTTCTGGATGTCCCTTTAGCTTATAGAGGCCTCCTTCCTCTTCACCAATGACAACTGCATCTTTAATGGATTTTCCCTTTGGCCACATGAGTACTTGACCATCTATGAAGGCAACTCCAAAACCTTTCTTATCTAGTGCTGAGATGGAGAGTAGGTTTTTCTTTAGTCCTAGCACATATAAGATTTCTTTCATCTTCAAGGGTTAACCAGAATTTAGCTTATAGCTTGCTTCACCAATCCCCTTGATGGGATATTGGTAATCATCTCCTAGAGATACCTTTTGTGAAGAAGACTTTTCTTCAAGTTTTGAGAAAGTCTTTCTTTGACCTGGCATGTGCTTAGAAGCACCACTATCAATGAGCCATGTATCTTCTCCAGGAGATACAGATCCAGAGAGTGCAGAGAATAGGACATATTCTTCTGGATTTTCTTTCTTTACTTTGGATCTTTTCTTTCGAGGCCTTTCTTCCTCTTCTTCTTCTTCTTCTTCTTCTTCTTCTTCACTATCATCTTCTGCCATATGAGCATGGTGTCTTTTGTGTATAAACTTCTTCTTCCTTTCTGAAGGACAAAATCTGGCAACGTGTCCAAGTTTAAGACAATTGTAGCATTGGACTGTGGAGAGATCCCTTACTTGATTGGGTCTTTTATTCCTTTTGAATTTGGAGAAGTGTTGAGATCCCTTGTGTTCAACTTTCTTGAAGTGACCCATTCTTTTCTTGGTGTGAGTATCCAAGGCTTGATCATCCTCTTTGAGAAGTGCTTCCCTGTTGGCTACCCTAGCCTCTTCTTGAACACAATCTTCCCATACTACATCAAACTTCATACTTTCCTTTCTGGCACACATAGTTTGTATAAATGATTCCCAAGATCTAGTGAGACCATTTAGAGCAGTCATCACAAGTTCATCTTCATCAAGAGTATCACCAATGGCATCTAGTTTTTCCTTGATTTGTGAGACCCTTGAGAAGTAGTCTTGAATGGATTCTCCTTTGTGCATCTTGGTACTCTTCAATTGAGTCCTTAGGTTCATCTTCCTATTGATGTTCTTTCCTTCATACATTCTTCCTAGGGCATCATACATTTCCTTTGGAGTCTTCTTGGAGGCCACTTGGGGAATCAAGTGGTTTTTAATAGAATCAGCTATGATTCTCTTTGCCCTAATCAAATCCTTCCTATGCTTTTCTTTGGCTTCATCTCCTTCTGGTTCTGCCACTTCATCCTTGATATAATGAGCAAGATCATTCTCTTCAAGAATGAGACCAATTCTGTATTTCCATGCCCGAAAATTTTCTATACCTTCTAGCTTGTCTTCAAGCTTAGTGTTTGGAGCCATCTTCTCTTGGGGGAGTCCAAGAGACAGAGTAGTACTTACTTGAAAAGTTACCTTTTACTTTTCCGGATCCTGAGACAGAATTTTATTGCACTTTTGGTAGAATTAGGGTTTGACTTTCCCGGAGTTCTACCCAACCAAAAAGTTCGATCTAGGGCTCAAAAGATTTGTCTTCAGAAGGGCTATCTAGCCATGTAATCAAATTTCAACAATACCAACTTTCTGCTGAAACTAATTTCTGATTTATCACACTTTTGGTAGAATTAGGGTTTGACTTTCTCGGAGTTCTACCCAACCAAAAAGTTTGATCTAGGGCTCAAAAGATAGGTATTGAGAAGAGCTATCCAGCCATGTAATCAGAATTCAAAAATATCAACTTTCTGCTAAAACCCTAACATACACCGGAGAGAGAGAGAGAGGTATTCTTACCTTGTGAAAGATGTTCTATTCAATCTAGCTCTGATACCATGTTAAGTTTAAACCAAATAGACTAGCAAGATCACTGAAAGAAGCATAATCACAAGATAGACACAGAATTTACCCTGGGAAACCCTCATGGGGTAGAAAACCCAGCAAAGCTTTCCTCAATAAGATGATCAACCAAAATACAAGATGTGCTCCCTCCTTTTCTTCCTTAGCAGATCTCCCAGACAAGTGCGCCTCTTTTCACAAGTGAGTGAGTGATCTAATGAGGAGTTCACCTCCTCTATTTATACTGACTCCTAACTGACTAAAAGACCTAATGGGGCCGACCTCTCCTGGAGAAGTCTAATAACCCCTAAAATATTATCTCAGGGCTGACCCCCACATGGTGGGTCTAATAACCCTAGTTGCCACAACTTCTCGGAGGAATAAACATCTCCGGATACATAGTAGAATCACCTCAGAGGTATAGAACATCTCCGGAATAAATAATATACAAATATAATATTCTTGGAAGTTACAATATTCAACACCGACTTCCTTAACTGATTGGGTCGACCTGTCCTAGGGAGACTCAAAAATACATTTTACAATTATCTTTTGGGGAACTATTGGCCCGACTTACAATGGAGGTTTTACCTCGATATTCTTGCATGACCAAATAAAATAATGACATCCCCGAACGGAGGAAAAACATCTTCGACAGAGGTACAATAAAAGTACACTAATATAATAAGGAATATCTTCTGAAGTTACATTTACAACAACAATCCCTCTTAACTAGGAAGGTATTCTCTCGACGCAGTCATCATCACAACTGGACACAAACTCTCGAAAACGTCACCATCGTTGGATCATCATCATCACAGCTGCAACAATTCTCATCTTGTTGATCATTGACTAGTGACATCTCTCGAATCTATTCGTCATGAGAAATTCTACAGAGCCAGCCCCTTTTTCATGTTGGATGTAGGCCTAGCTCTCATCTAGGTCTTCATCATCTCTACGAGCAAGCCATCAAGTAGGTACAGCCCAGGACCACATATTACATTGCCAAAGCAATCACCTGCGTCTCCTAATATCATCTCATCATCTCATGTGGAGAGCAGCCCAGGTGAATATACCATGTCCACCAGACAACCTGGGTCTTCCACCCAGTGGATACAGCCCGGGGACATCTGCATCTTCCACCCAGTGGATACAGCCCAAATGTATTACGTCTCTCTCTCAGTCAACCTGCATCTTCCACCCAATGGATACAGCCCAGGAACATCTGTGTCTTCCACCCAGTGGATACAGCTCAGATGTATTATGACTCTCTCGGTCAACCTATGTCTTCAAACATGTGGATACAGCCCAAGAGCATCCCAGATGCATTATGTCCTTTCGGACCACCTGCGTCTTCCACCATGTAAGATACAGCCCAAGCGCATCCCAGATGCTTTATGACCCATGGACCACCAGCGTCTTGAAACATGTGGATACATCCCATGAGCATCCCGGATGCATTACGTCCTTTCGGACCACCTGCCCCTTCCACCATGTAAGATACAACCCCGGTGCACCTGCGTCTTCCGGTCACATCAGTCCCTCTTTCGAGGAGCCTCGATCTGGATGACACCAAGCTTTTCTCTGAAGTACTCAAACTTCACTCTTGCTAACATCGGCTATCCGCTCGTCTGTCGCCACATACTGGAGCTTCACTGCTCCTCTCTGCACCATATCCCGGATATAGTGGTACTTGATCTTAATATGCTTCGACTTGTCATGGAACACCAGGTTCTCAGACAACTTCACACAAATCTGGTTGTCACAGAAGATACAAGTCACCTCTAATTCAAGATCAAATAAATCTGACAGTAGCTTCCGAAGCCATACTGCCTCACAACTAGCTGAACAAGCTGCAACATACTCTGCTTTAGCTGTACTCAGTGCCACACATGACTGCTTCCTGCTAAACCAAGAGATCATACCAGATCCCAAACTAAAGCAGCATCCTAAAGTACTCTTCCTGTCCGTGGCATTGCCTGGCCAATCCGAATCAACATAACGATGCAGGTTAATCTTCTGATTCGTCTCAAATTTGATCCCATACTCCATTGTACCTTTCAGGTACCTCAATATATGCTTTGCAGCAATCAGGTGAACATGTCTCGGATCCGTCAGGAACTGGTTCAAGGAGTTCACAGCAAAGCATATGCCTGGTCTCGTGTTCGTCAAGTACATCAATGAACCAATCATCTGCCTGTACATCGTGGCATCAACTGTCTCTGATGAAGCAACACACAGTAGCTTCAAGTTCGATGCCATTGGTGTGGCCATTGCCTTGCAGTCCATCATTTCGAACTTCTTCAGAATCTCCACTGCATACTTTCCTTGACCAAGGAAAGTCCCATCTGTACTATGTCGCACCTCCATGCCTAAGAAGTAGTGCATCATTCCCAGGTCCTTCATCTCGAACTCTGCAGCAAGCCTTCTCTGTGTTTCTGTAATGAGCTCATCCTCCCCTGTTACAAACAGGTCATCTACATATAGCAGTAGTATCACTGGTCTTTCGCCCTCAACCTTGAAGTAAAGGTTGGAATCTGCTTTACTCTTGGTAAAGCCTAAGCTCGTCATAAAGTTGTCCATCCTGCCGTACCATGTCTTGGGTGCCTGCTTCAAACCATACAAGGCTTTCTTTAACTTGCACACATGAGTCTATCTATCATGTGTCTCGAATCCCAGTGGCTGCTCCACATACACTTCCTCTTTGACTGTTAAGATTCAAAATGCTAAGATAGATAACATCAGTATTCAATTCAATTTCACAACAATAGCATATACAGGATCACTAAAAGAAACACACTCACAAGATAGACACAGATTTATCCTGGGAAACCCTCTAGGGGAAGAAAACCCAGCAAAACTTCCTCAATATATATGATCAAAAGTACAAAGACAAAACCCCAAACAAGTACTCCTTCTCCTTGCATATATCTCTCTCTTTCTCTCCTATGCGAATTACACAAGTGAGTGTGTGTGTCCAAATGAGGAGCACATCACTCCTATTTATACTTTATCTTCCACTTGACTTTTTCACTAACTAGGTCGGCCCCAACAAACTTAACTGGGTCGACTTACCTAGGAAGACTCAAAACAATATAATATTACTTTCTGGAGGGTTCTATCGACTGGACTTACAAAGGAGGTTTTACCTCATGACTCTATGATGACCAAATACAATAATAACATCCCGACGGAAGAATAAAACATCTCCGAATAAATTACAATTGAATATTCTTCGAAGTTACAATATTTCAACATCGACTACACCATTCAAGAATGTTGTCTTGATGTCCATCTGGTGTACCTTCCATTTCATTACTGCGGCTAAGGAAAGTATAGATCTGATGGAAGTGTATCTTGCTACAAGTGCAAATGTCTCTTCATAATCTATGCCTTCTTTCTGGGAAAAGCCATGTGCCACAAATCTTGCCTTGTGTTTTTCAATGCTACAATCTACAGCATGCTTGATCTTGTAGATCCATTTTGAAGTCACAACAGACTTCCCTACTGGTCTCGAACCTATCTCCCAAACATCATTCTTCATAATCGATTGATACTCTTCGATCATGGCATCCTTCCATTCCTTCTTTTCTGCTGCTACCTCATAGTTGGAAGGCTCTTTATCAATGATGTCACATAGTAGGGCCACATAATTGGAGTATGGTCTAGGTCTCTTGCTTTCTCTATGTGTCCCATCTGGAGCACCGTACTTCTCTGCATCTTGTATTGCTTCACGTGCCCATGCTGGTCTTCTCTTGTGGGATTTCTTCTCGCGAGGTCGATCTACAGGTTCTTGTGGTTCTGTCATGTCATGGTCTTGGTGATCTTCTTGGATTGTTTCTTCCATAACTATGTCTCTGGTTCTGGGAACTTCAGGTTCTTCAGTTTCTTCAATAGGTAATTGTCTTGATTTGTTGTATGTTGAGTCTTCATCAAAAGTTACGTCTTTGTTGATTTCGATCTTCTTGAATCCTGGGAAGTATATTCGATAAGTTTTTGATGTGTCATTGTATCCCACGAATATGCCCTTCTTTCCTGAAGGATCTAGTTTTGTTCTCTTTTCTTTTGGAATGTGTATGTACACAGGGAAGCCGAATATTCTGAGATGGTTGACTTCTAGTTTCCCTCCTGAGAAAACTTCTTCTGGAGTCTTGTTGTTCAATACATGGTGAGGTGTACGGTTTTGTACATACACGGTTGTTCTTGCTGCTTCTTCCCATAAGTGCATCGAAAGATCTTGATCATGGAGCATTGCCTTCGCTGCTTCCATTATTGTTCAGTTCTTACGTTCTGCAATGCCATTTTGTTAAGGATTGTAAGGAGTGCTCAACTCCCTCTTAATCCCAGATTCTCTGCAAAGGTCCTTGAAGTCTTCTGAGGTGAATTCTCTGCCATTGTTTGATCGCAAAGTCTTGATCTTCTTTTCAGTATGATTTTCTACCAAGGCTTTAAATTCCTTGAATTTGCTAAACACTTCATCTTTGCCTTTCAAGAAATAAATCCATGTCTTACGAGAAAAGTCATCTATGAAAGAAACATAGTATACATACCCGCTTAAAGAGCTAGAAGACATGGGGCTACACACATCTGAGTGGATTATTTCCAAGATCCCTTTTTCCTTGCTTTCACTGCTAGGAAATGACTTCTTCACATTCTTCCCTTGTGCACATCCCTTGCAAATGCCTTCATACTTTGTTTGAATTTATGGTAGACCTAATACTGCTTTGCTTGCAATTGGTAGTACTCTATAGTGTACATGTGCAAGCCTTCTATGCCATAATTCACTTGGTTCCATGGAGTCATGCAACAAAGCTTGTTCTAGTTGTCCTTTCAAGTTGTAGAGGCCTCCCTCTTGCTCTCCAATTACTGTTGCATCATTTAGGATTTTTCCTCTTGGCCACATTAGAACTTGGACATCAACAAATGCAACACGAAGTCCTTTAGCATCTAAGGTTGAGATGGAGAGAAGATTTTTCTTCAAACCTGGTACATAGAGAACATCCTTCATCTTTATTGATTTGCCTGAGTCTTCGTTTGTAAGAGGCTTCTCCACTTCCTTTGATGGGATACTGATAATTGTCTCCAAATTTCACCTTGTAAGGTGACTCATGTTCTGATAAGTTGACAAGAGATTCTTTGTATCCTGTCATGTGCTTGGATGCTCCACTATCCACAAGCCAGTCATTGCTTCCATGGGTGATGGTACCTGTAAGAGATGAGATCAAAACATATTCTTCATCACTTGAAGAATCATCCCTTTCTTCTCTAGTTTTCTTCCTTACTGGTTCATTAGCTTCAGCGGTGTGAGCATGATGCAACTTCTTGTTGCTTCTCCTGGAGGATCCTTGGTTTTTGGGACAGTCTCTTGAGTAGTGTCCTTTCTCATCACATGTGAAGCACCTAATACTAGAGAGGTCTCTTCTGGGTCCATGATTCCTATGGGGTCTTCTGGGCTTCTTATGATGGTGGTCCTCCCTTTTGTGTTGAAACTTCTTAGCATGAGCAATTAGGGTTTGGTTATCATTAGCCCCCAACTTTTCTTTTCCTGCTACTGATCGAACTTCTTCTTGTGTGCATTCCTCCCATAATCTGATGAATGTGATTAGCTTCTTCCTGGCACATATTCCTTGAACGAATGAGTCCTGTTACCAACTGAGTTGTACTACACTTGGACTTCAGTGAGCCGCCAGTATTGCACATTTACTTGTGCCTTTTTCAGAGTTCAGAAGTTCCAAGTTTGGCCTTTTCAGGGCCCATTTGTCAGTTTTTGTAGTACATGACTGTGCCCCACGGGGTTTGTAATAAGTGTACTAGCATGGTGGTCTTTGAGTGACTCGGTTCCTTAGGACTTGACAACCAAAGAAGGTATTCCAAGGAGTTTTTTCCCTTGTCGATTATGCCTTGCCTTTAGCCGAGTATAATCGATGAGGTTTTCTCCTGCTCCTCCAAAGCTGGAATGCCCAAAGTGGGGGTTAGGCCTTAGGGGATTATTAGAGCCCATTTTGTAACATGTATAAACATGCTAGGCGCTAGAATTTTATCGTTTTGTCATGTACTAGGTCCCCCTGAAGTTTAAGCCAATTCCGACAAAAAATATTTTTCTGCATTTTTAAGCCATTTTTTAATGGTTTAATTAAAAAATTTCAAAAGGTGATAAAAGTCTTATCCGGAGTCGGAATTTGACGCAAGGATGCTCGTTTTCAAGCTCAGAGCAGCCTCTTTACCCCGATGCCCGGTTTTCCTACATTTCAGGCGACTGAAAACCCCCGTGGAGCAGTTTTTCCTATCAGAGCTACATTTTGGCACTTTAATGCTAAAATTGTGACAAATTGCACTATGGCAAATAATTAAAATATTAAAAAGGTGGCATTTAGCACATGCCAAATGACATGGCATAAGTCCAATAAGGAAGGCGTTTATGTCCAAAGTGCAAAGCTTATATTATATCTTGGTTTAAAATCAAAATTTGATTTAACTTATGCACCCACCTTCAACCTTCACGTGGGCTGCCATACGAATTTGGTGTTGGGCGAATTACAAGTTGTGAGGCCCACAAATGACATGGCACTAGTCACTTAAGAGGAGCGACTTTATCCAAAGGTGAAAGCATGTTTTCAATTTACATTTTGGAAAGGTTATGAGTAAAAGAAGCAAACCGTACGGATCCTCACGTGGGCCATCCTTCACCCATGCGTGAACCAATTAACATGGCATATGATGTCATTAGAATTGGTCAATTTAAAGATTATATCGTATGGTTTAAGGCATGTGTTTTAAAATCAATTTTTAAAGGTTTTGAGCAAATAACAAATCCGTACGGATTCCTCAGGTGGGGCCAGCTCCTCCTTCACACGAACTGACTTCTCCACGGCCATATTCGAATTGGATAACAAAGGGACGGTGGGGACAGCTCCTCGATTGTGATGTGGCAATCTTTTGTATGGGCTTCCAACCCCACCATTCACGTGGCATATGAACTTCACGTCATGCTCCCTCTCCTTCACGTGGGCCAGCCGAATGCTCCACTTAGCATGTGCGATTTTGATTGAGGATGAGTTCGAAGAGGTGGCATGATTCACATGCTTTCTATTTTAATAAAAAAACAACAACCAATAAAAATCCATGACACGAAAAGCTTTGAAAGCATGGAAACATCCATTCTCACACGTGAGTTGTTTGCTCAATTCGGCACCTTCCATTTTCAAGTGATTTCTTCCAAGTAAGGTGATGCATCTTATTGGCTTATGAGCTTTGCTTGCTCTACAAACTAGGAGCTTTGTCTCCTTAGGGTTTTGCGCCCTAGCTCACCTGCCATTTGCTATAAATTGAGGAGCTTGGCTCCATTGTAAGGATCTGAAGGTGGAACCTCTGCTCTTGCGTCTGTAATATTTTTCTGAGTTCTTAAGTTAATAAAGAGAAGGCTTTGGAGGCTACATTGTGAGTTCATGTCATGTGTGGATGCTTGATGCTTCAAAACCCATGGAGGTAACTTGTATCTTTTGCACAAGCATTATTGTTTATTGTTAGGATTGCACCGACCTTGGAAGGAAATCTATATTTCAGTAGGGTAACAAATGTGATCTAATTCTATTTGTTATTTGATGATAGTGTAAAATGCTTTGAATGTTATGCATCTCTTGTTTGAATGCTTCTATTCGCAAGTCTTTTATATTGTTAATATCGGTGCCATTTGATCCTCTTGTGCAAGTGCTTGTGTGAAGTCTTTTGTTACAGGTTACCGGAGCTTAAGGAGGAGGCATGCATGTTAGCTTTGCCACTTCCCAAGCTACTTCAACGGAAGCGTAGTCTCTCTTGTTCCCACTTTTATGCAGGCTCCATTCGCTCAATTCTTTCCAGCTTACAACTCGGGTTCTCTCACCTTTAGTTCAACTTCTTTCATTCTATCCTGGTTACTAGTTCCATAACTCTCTAGATCTCAAGTGTTGAAAGTTTCTTAAGGAAGTAGATCTAGATTTATTATTCTAATGTTAGTATGCTACAAAGTTTAAATCTTATTACTTGCATTAGTAATCAAATCTCTTATTTTCTAGCATTTGAAAGGTTAAATTTTTAAAACTAGATTAGAGAAGAGAAGTGTCCTTTAAAAGCATTTTAAAAGATAAATCTAGCAGTTGAGTGCTTATAGTTTCGGTTTGCTATCTCTAGAGAGGGCAGTCAAAAGATCCTAGCGAGATAAGTTTTCTAGCTTGTCTTACTAGTTGTTTATTTCATTTTAGTTTAGCTAGTTTGCATCAATCTTTTAGGCATATTTTACATAAGTGGTCAAATCACTTTCTTAGTGTTTTTTGGCCATTTTATGATAAAAAGAGCTCGCTGGTTTTTTGGTTCTGCACATAAAAAGTTAATTTAAAGTTGGTTTAAAAACTCAAAAAGTTGCCCAAAAACATGTTGTTTTAAATACTAGTTGCGTTGGTTTTGATTTTGACAGTTTGTAGCATTGTCAGAACACTTTTAAAGTGTTCTGATTATCATTTTCTAACCAACATACTTCGCTGATCTGTTTTGATTTCATAACAGGTTGGAGTAAGAAAATTAAATAAAACTTGCATTTGGAGCTTCCTGAACCACCCAGAGAGAACCAGTTTCAAGCACCATTGTTATTTCTCTCAAACATTGTAAACTGACTTGTTCCCTAATGATAAAGGGCAAGCAGTATTTCTCTTAAGTTTCCAAGTTGTAATCAAAAAATAAAAAGAGCACAGCAGGCATTTCCAGTGCCTGAACCCAATCCCCCCAGGGGGGATTCGCACCTTTTTTATTTTTTATTTTTATTTTTTTTCGTTTTAGATTAGTTTTCATTCAAGCAGTAGTAATTAAATAACACACTCGAGCACACAACGTCCTCCAAGGACCCGTTTTTCATTTTATATGCTTTTGTGTTTATTTCAAATTATTATTCTGTGCTTAAAATTTAATCCTAAAATTAACCCCCCGTGCTTTATGCTTGGGGTTTAGTGTAGATTAATCATCCACTCATACCTATTTAATAAAACGAACAACGCCCCAAACTCGAAGTATGCTCTTGACCACTGCAGCTCAGTCGGAACAGTTGGCTCAATCAGAAACGAGTGTAAGGTATTTAGTGTTAATAGGACAATCCATTAAAATCCAATTCTAAGAACTCGGGAGGTTGCATGGACTGAATCCACAGAGTCAGCAGGTTCTTAAGCGGGTTCATCCTCACCTGGTTGGACACTTGGTAAGGTTGCTAGAGCACTCAGTTCGAAGTTTAGGTTTTCTTTTGGGCCAAACCAAGAATCAACCCACTCCTTAACTACTCATTTAATAACTATAAAATTTACCAACCGAGCCACTGCAATACTTTCACTGAGACTACACAAGCAACCCCACACAACAGTACTTACAAGCATTTTTACATTCTCGGCACTGGTCTTTAATTTTCCGTGTTTAAGTCAATCATAAATGTCGTGAATGCTTATTTATCTTATGTTGGGTTAGCTATTTGATTTAATTCACAAGCAGTGCTTTGTTGTTATAATTTTTCATCTCATCATTTTTTTAACTCCTAGAATAGACTTTTTTGTAGATGAAAAGCCTTAGATTATTTTTATAGGGACCACCCCCCTTGGCTTCGCTAGGAGTAAGCCTAGACGGAGGAGTCGAGTAATCAGGTGACAGCACTTGACTCTCACTTGCCCCCAAGGACACACTGAGCGGCTTGAAGGTTTCCTGCCGCGTCCCCCCCAGGTGTGTATTAGGCGGCAACATTTTGGCGCCGTTGCCGGGGATAAACCTTTCTATTCCCAGGTCATGACCTTTGTTTCTTTTTGCTTTTTTACTTTGTTTGATGTATCCTGTGAATATTTAAATTTTACTCGGTCCATCTGGCGACTCCACTTTTAAACAATTCAACGAAGTATTCAACAAGAAGAAATTCGGAAGGATTATTCAATTTTATTCCTGAACCTGAAAAGGTATATAGAAGAAGATTGAATAAACAAAACTCTCGGAGAATACTCGAAAATCTTAGACTTGAGTCAATCTTAGATATTCACCATCTGTTTGAAGAGTCTAATCCACCAGAAGACATGGGAGATTTTTTTAGCCCTCTAGACTTTACTGCAATCGTAGGGTACCCTCATGTCGTAACTGAGAAGGCAATTGAAAAGTTGCCTTCATTTCAGGGTAACAACGCCATAAGTGCTAAGGCACATTTAAAGTCCTTTTCACAATGTTATAATAAATGGTGTCTTAATGCTAAACATGAAGATGTGCAGATGAAGCTGTTTGCGCTATCCTTAGAAGAAGATGCCTTTGATTGGTTCTCAGACCTAGATGCTGGCAGTTTCAAAACATTCAAAGAATTTGAGAAGGGTTTCCTAGCCAAGTGGGGAGACAAGAAAGAAGATAGGTACCTGTTAGCATCCCTAAACAACATGAAGAAGAATGAGAATGAGACTATGGAAGAGTTCAACAAAAGATTCAACAATCTCATCTCAAGCTTGCATGCCGAGATTAAGCCTCCTGATGGCTCAATCCTCATACATTATATTGAATCTTTCAATGGAGAGATGAGATATCAACTTAGGGATAAAGAACCTGTTGATCTTAAGAAAGCCCAAGTTATAGCTGAAAAGATTGATAAGAACATGCAGTCATCCGGAAAGTCCAATCTTCCAGGTTTCACCAGAGGTACTACATCAAAACAATCAGACAACAAAGACAAGTCAGCATCAACAGATAGCAAGGACCTAGCAAAAGATCCTTTGAGAGAATTGACAGATGTAATCAAAGCTATGGAAGCCAATCATGCTGCACAAATGAATTCCATGCAAAACAGACTCATTGCTATGGAAAGAAAAAAATCTCACATGCCTTCCAATAGGTTTCCTCCTAGACAGAACAATGAATGGAAGCAAAAGTATCCATCCAACAATCAGAGGATCCCTAGTCAACTTGATTCAGCCAACATGGTTATGGAAGAGGTGCCCCCTTTCTGTAGGGCTTGTAATGAATTTCATGATGAGTCAACTTGTCCTAAGTTTAACTACATAAATGAACAAGGTCCTCCTGAAGTCAACAACTTTGTAGGGTATTCAAATCAACCTGAGTATATCAATCATGTTGGCAAAACTCACACTTTGCCAAAGGATGTTTGGAAACAAGCTAAGGAAATGGCACAGGAAAAGGACAATGTTACAAAAATTTATGGAGAGAAACCTACACCTGAAGAGATCAAAGAAATAGCAAAGTTCAAAGGCTTCACCTATCAGAGAAGGAAGACTGCCATCCCCATCAAATCAGATCTGCATATTCCTAAGGTAATTCATCTTCCTTCCCCAGAACTAAATGTTGATGTAGTTAGCTGGCTAGCTGGTGGTAAAATGCTTGTTCCTGTAACTGAAGTAATTAAAATGCCAGGTCAAAAGGATAGATTGATAAAGTCTTTAGAAGCTAGTGGAAATATTGATGAAGCACCTACGGAAGTTGTCTATGAAAAACCCAAGGAAAAGGTTCTAGAAAAAACTAAGGATAAAGTTCAGGAAAAACCAAAAGAAGTAATTCCTGAGAAACCTAAACAAGTCATTCCTGATGTTCCTAAGAAAATCCATGAAGATCTTCCTATTATACTACATAGTATAGATCCTTGTAAGGAAGAGCATCCTCCTTTCTATGTATCCTTAGTCGTCAACAACATGTTGCTCCATAACTGCATGCTTGATTCAGGTGCCACATCCAACGTCATAACTAAAAAAGTCATGGAACAATTGAACCTGAAAGTCACAAGACCTTATCAGAATGTGTGTGCAATGGATTCTAGAGAAATTGACACCATAGGCATTATCATGAACTTACCTGTTAAGTTAGCTGCATATCCTGATGTGAATTTGACTATGGATGTAGTGGTGATCGATGTCCCTAACATTTGGGGCATGTTGCTATCTAGAAAATGGGCTGCTTCCCTTGGTGGTTGCATACAAATGGATTGGACATATGCCATGATCCCAGCTAATGAAGATGCTCATGTCAGGTTATATAGGGAAAAGGAAAGAAAATTTCATGTTGAAGACCCTAATGTGCTAGACAATGAGTATGTTCACGAGTCAGATGGTTCTGGGAACTATTCTATTTTTGCAAACACATTAGCTCCTATTAAAGAAAAGATTAAAGATGATAGAGTAAATGGGTTGTGGAGGATGAGTTTTGATGGTGCATTTTCTAGATCAGGAAAGGGTGCTGGAATTGTGATTACTTCTCCATCTCAACAGACTTTCAAGTTTGCTTTCAGACTTGAGTTTGATGCGTCAAACAATGTTGCAGAGTATGAAGCACTCTTGCAAGGCCTTGAAATAGCTAAAGATATGGGTATAAAAATTCTAAGTATAAAAGGAGATTCAGACTTAGTTATATGTCAAATCAAGAACACCTTTGCATGCAAGAATCAAAGGTTAAGGAAGTATAGGAATGCTTGTTGGGATACAATGGAATTATTTGATGCCCTAAACATCACATCAGTGCCTAGGGAAGAAAATCAGGAAGCAGACCAACTAGCAGTAGCAACCTCAACCCTCCAACCGACTGAAGAGATAATCAATGGTGAAGGAAAATTTGAGATCAATTTCAGACCCTCCATCCCGGATAATGTAGATCATTGGCAGGTGTTCAAAGATGACAAGCAAATCCTTAGATTTATACATAATGTCCAAGAGTTCACTGATTGTAAGATAGGATATAAGGAAGAAAAGTATGACTACAAGGAAGATGAGGATCAACCTAAGAATGCCATACCTAAAAGTATAGTTGAATGGGAGCACATCTTTGACAGATAGGACAGGCATAAGCCAGAAAAGGAAATATTAAAGGCTGGAAATTACATAGAGATCAATATTGGGACTAAAACTGAACCTAAGCTAATCAAAATTGGTAAGGGTACAAGTGAAAAGGAAAGAAATGACCTTATAGCCCTAATTCGGGAATATCGGGATGTTTTTGCCTTTTCATATGATGAGCTCAAGTCATATCGGGAAGATGTTTTCCAACATACTATCCCTTTAAAAGGGGATGCCAAACCTTTTCGCCAGAAGTTGAGACAAATAAATCCCAAGGTGGCCCCCATAGTTTTGAAAGAGCTTCAGAAGATGCTAGCAGCAGGAATCATAGCCCCAACTAGACATTCCTCATGGTGTTCAAATCTGGTTGTTGTAAGAAAGAAAAATGGAAACCTAAGACTGTGCATTGACTTTAGAAACCTGAATTGGGCATGTTTAAAAGATAACTACCCTCTCCCCAACATGGAAACACTGCTTCAAAGAGTAACTGGTTCTGGAATGATGTCAATGTTGGATGGTTTTTCGGGGTATAACCAGGTAGTGGTCAGCGAAGAAGACAGGCATAAGACAACTTTTACCACCCCATGGGGTACCTTCGAGTATCTTAGAATGCCTTTTGGATTGCTCAATGCTGGGGCAACTTTCCAGAGATCCATGGATTATGCTTTCAATGAGCTAATCGGTAAGATCATAGAAATATATCAGGATGATCTCACAGTTTTTTCTAAAGAAAGAAGTGATCATGTTGGCCACCTAAGACAAATCTTTGAACGATGTCGAAAATTCGGCATATCTTTAAACCCAGCTAAGTCTGTCTTAGGTGTTGATGAGGGGAAGTTACTTGGTCACATCATCTCCAAAGATGGGGTCAAAATTGACCCAGAGAGGGTAGAATCCATAAAGAAAGTTCCTTTGCCTTGTAATAAAACAGCTTTACAGTCATTCAACGGGCAAATCAACTTTATCAAACGCTTTATTCCCAACCTAGCAGAGTTAATGAAACCCATGCAGAGATTGCTTAAAAAGGACGCTAAGTTTGAATGGAATAAAGAGGGTAAAGTGGCTTTTAGTGGAATAAAGGATGCTATCTGTAGATCACCTGTCTTGATCAGTCCTGATTATTCCAAAGATTTTCAAATCTTTTCATTTGCATCACCAGACACCATAGCCGGAGTTTTGTTGCAAAAAAATAAGGATGGCCAGGAGCAACCCATAGCCTTTATGAGTAGAGCCTTACAGAATTCTGAGCTTAAGTACACTATCATGGAAAAACAAGCATATGCCTTAGTTAAATCACTTAAGCATTTCAGAATGTATATCGGATACTCGAAAGTTATAGGGTATGTACCTCATGCGGCGGTTAAGGACATTTTATCACAACAAGACTGTCTTGGTATAAGGGGTAAATGGGTCTCTAAGATCCAAGAATATGACTTAGAAATCAAACCCACCAAGTTAGTTAAAGGTCAGGGTTTAGCCCGCATGATGGCTGAAGGGAACGAGCAAGCCTTAGGGATGGTATGTCAGAACAATGAGTCAGTACAGGTCAGATCAGAAGAGCTTCAACGTCTTGAACAGGTTCCTTGGTATTCAGACATCATATATTTTCTAACCAACCTCACATGCCCAGATCATCTTATTGGCCATAAAAGAAGGGCCTTGAGGTTAAAAGCCACAAAGTTTTGTATCACCCAGGATGGGCTGGGATGGAAAAATCCAGATGGTCTAATTCTTAGATGCATCGATGAGCCAGAGTCCAAAAAACTCATGGCTGAGTTCCACTCTGGATTTTGTGGAGGGCATTATGCGGCCAAGACAACAACCCATAAAGTCCTTAGAGCAGGGTATTATTGGCTCACTTTGTTCTTAGATGTTCACAAGCATGTCAGAAGTTGCCAACAATGTCAACTCTTCACAGGAAAACAAAAGTTAGCATCCTTGCCTCTTAAACCTGTAGTTGTCCAAGCCCCTTTCCAGCAGTGGGGTCTTGATTTCATTGGTCAGTTTAAGGATAATTCTAGCAATGGTTATTCTTGGATCCTAACTGCCACGGATTATTTTACCAAGTGGGTGGAAGCAATCCCCACGAAAGCGGCAACCGAGAAAGTGATCATGGATTTTTTAGAAGTTAAGATTATCACTAGATTCGGTGTGCCCGCTAGGATCACCACGGATAATGCTAAGGCATTCAGCTCAGCAGAAATGTCATCCTTTTGTTTCAAGTATGGTATCATCCTATCACATTCATCAAATTATTATCCCCAAGGTAATGGTCTGGCAGAATCAAGTAATAAAAACTTAATGACCATAGTCAAGAAAATTGTTGGAGATAATAAAAGAGCTTGGGATAGTAAGATTAGATTTGCACTATGGGCAGATAGGATTACTAAGAAAAGTTCGACTGGAAAGTCTCCTTTTGAACTGGTTTATGGATTAGATGTTACTTTACCTGTTCACCTAAAGTTGCCAGTGTATCAGTTACTAGAAGAGTGTAGCACAGATCTGGATGCATCTCAGTATAGAATGGATCAACTAGTTGAGTTGGATGAAATCAGACGAAAGGCGGTTGATCAAAGCATAAAGAATCAGGAGAAGGTTAAAAAGAATTTTGATAAGTCATCAAAGCCAAGGGTATTTCAGATTGGTGATACAGTACTACTTTGGGACAAAAGAAGGGAAAAACCTGGAAAACATGGAAAATTTGACAGTTTATGGGCGGGCCCTTATCTCATTCATGAAGTAGCAGGCACAAACGCTTTCTACCTAAGCAGTATGGACGGCGAGAAGTGTACCCTCCCAGTCAACGGAGGCCTTCTCAAACTATTTTACACTGAAAATATCTGATGCCCATGGGGGCATCTTTGTATCAAAATTTCTAAACCCTACTCCTGCATTTCATTTTCTAGTTAGATTTTTTTTTTTATGTATATTATTGTTTTGTACATTAGTTTGAATTTTGCTTATGTACAATAGTTTCCTTTTTATGAATAAATGTCGTAACTTAGATGTTTCATTTGGTTATTTTTCATATATATATGGGGCTGATGCACTTATGTTTCCATGCAGGAAACTGAGAATCTGGAGTTCTCGAATGATCTCCTTTCCTAGGAAAGATCAATCACACATCCCGCAGTTGGAGCCAGATGTTACCAACTGAGTTGCACTACAGTTGGACTTCAGTGAGCCGCCAGTATTGCACATTTACTTGTGCCTTTTTCAGAGTTCAGAAGTTCCAAGTTTGGCCTTTTCAGGGCCCATTTGTCAGTTTTTGTAGTACATGACTGTGCCCCACGGGGTTTGTAATAAGCGTACTAGCATGGTGGTCTTTGAGTGACTCGGTTCCTTAGGACTTGACAACCAAAGAAGGTATTCCAAGGAGTTTTTTCCCTTGTCGATTATGCCTTGCCTTTAGCCGAGTATAATCGATGAGGTTTTCTCCTGCTCCTCCAAAGCTGGAATGCCCAAAGTGGGGGTTAGGCCTTAGGGGATTATTAGAGCCCATTTTGTAACATGTATAAACATGCTAGGCGCTAGAATTTTATCGTTTTGTCATGTATTAGGTCCCCCTGAAGTTTCAGCCAATTCCGACAAAAAATATTTTTCTGCATTTTTAAGCCATTTTTTAATGGTTTAATTAAAAAATTTAAAAAGGTGATAAAAGTCTTATCCGGAGTCGGAATTTGACGCAAGGATGCTCGTTTTCAAGCTCAGAGCAGCCTCTTTACCCCGATGCCCGGTTTTCCTACATTTCAGGCGACTGAAAACCCCCGTGGAGCAGTTTTTCCTATCAGAGCTACATTTTGGCACTTTAATGCTAAAATTGTGACAAATTGCACTATGGCAAATAATTAAAATATTAAAAAGGTGGCATTTAGCACATGCCAAATGACATGGCATAAGTCCAATAAGGAAGGCGTTTATGTCCAAAGTGCAAAGCTTATATTATATCTTGGTTTAAAATCAAAATTTGATTTAACTTATGCACCCACCTTCAACCTTCACGTGGGCTGCCATACGAATTTGGTGTTGGGCGAATTACAAGTTGTGAGGCCCACAAATGACATGGCACTAGTCACTTAAGAGGAGCGACTTTATCCAAAGGTGAAAGCATGTTTTCAATTTACATTTTGGAAAGGTTATGAGTAAAAGAAGCAAACCGTACGGATCCTCACGTGGGCCATCCTTCACCCATGCGTGAACCAATTAACATGGCATATGATGTCATTAGAATTGGTCAATTTAAAGATTATATCGTATGGTTTAAGGCATGTGTTTTAAAATCAATTTTTAAAGGTTTTGAGCAAATAACAAATCTGTACGGATTCCTCACGTGGGGCCAGCTCCTCCTTCACACGAACTGACTTCTCCACGACCATATTCGAATTGGATAACAAAGGGACGGCGGGGACAGCTCCTCGATTGTGATGTGGCAATCTTTTGTATGGGCTTCCAACCCCACCATTCACGTGGCATATGAACTTCACGTCATGCTCCCTCTCCTTCACGTGGGCCAGCCGAATGCTCCACTTAGCATGTGCGATTTTGATTGAGGATGAGTTCGAAGAGGTGGCATGATTCACATGCTTTCTATTTTAATAAAAAAACAACAACCAATAAAAATCCATGACACGAAAAGCTTTGAAAGCATGGAAACATCCATTCTCACACGTGAGTTGTTTGCTCAATTCGGCACCTTCCATTTTCAAGTGATTTCTTCCAAGTAAGGTGATGCATCCTATTGGCTTATGAGCTTTGCTTGCTCTACAAACTAGGAGCTTTGTCTCCTTAGGGTTTTGCGCCCTAGCTCACCTGCCATTTGCTATAAATTGAGGAGCTTGGCTCCATTGTAAGGATCTGAAGGTGGAACCTCTGCTCTTGCGTCTGTAATATTTTTCTGAGTTCTTAAGTTAATAAAGAGAAGGCTTTGGAGGCTACATTGTGAGTTCATGTCATGTGTGGATGCTTGATGCTTCAAAACCCATGGAGGTAACTTGTATCTTTTGCACAAGCATTATTGTTTATTGTTAGGATTGCACCGACCTTGGAAGGAAATCTATATTTCAGTAGGGTAACAAATGTGATCTAATTCTATTTGTTATTTGATGATAGTGTAAAATGCTTTGAATGTTATGCATCTCTTGTTTGAATGCTTCTATTCGCAAGTCTTTTATATTGTTAATATCGGTGCCATTTGATCCTCTTGTGCAAGTGCTTGTGTGAAGTCTTTTGTTACAGGTTACCGGAGCTTAAGGAGGAGGCATGAATGTTAGCTTTGCCACTTCCCAAGCTACTTCAACGGAAGCGTAGTCTCTCTTGTTCCCACTTTTATGCAGGCTCCATTCGCTCAATTCTTTCCAGCTTACAACTCGGGTTCTCTCACCTTTAGTTCAACTTCTTTCATTCTATCTTGGTTACTAGTTCCATAACTCTCTAGATCTCAAGTGTTGAAAGTTTCTTAAGGAAGTAGATCTAGATTTATTATTCTAATGTTAGTATGCTACAAAGTTTAAATCTTATTACTTGCATTAGTAATCAAATCTCTTATTTTCTAGCATTTGAAAGGTTAAATTTTTAAAACTAGATTAGAGAAGAGAAGTGTCCTTTAAAAGCATTTTAAAAGATAAATCTAGCAGTTGAGTGCTTATAGTTTCGGTTTGCTATCTCTAGAGAGGGCAGCCAAAAGATCCTAGCGAGATAAGTTTTCTAGCTTGTCTTACTAGTTGTTTATTTCATTTTAGTTTAGCTAGTTTGCATCAATCTTTTAGGCATATTTTACATAAGTGGTCAAATCACTTTCTTAGTGTTTTTTGGCCATTTTATGATAAAAAGAGCTCGCTGGTTTTTTGGTTCTGCACATAAAAAGTTAATTTAAAGTTGGTTTAAAAACTCAAAAAGTTGCCCAAAAACATGTTGTTTTAAATACTAGTTGCGTTGGTTTTGATTTTGACAGTTTGTAGCATTGTCAGAACACTTTTAAAGTGTTCTGATTATCATTTTCTAACCAACATACTTCGCTGATCTGTTTTGATTTCATAACAGGTTGGAGTAAGAAAATTAAATAAAACTTGCATTTGGAGCTTCCTGAACCACCCAAAGAGAACAAGTTTCAAGCACCATTGTTATTTCTCTCAAACATTGTAAACTGACTTGTTCCCTAATGATAAAGGGCAAGCAGTATTTCTCTTAAGTTTCCAAGTTGTAATCAAAAAATAAAAAGAGCACAGCAGGCATTTCCAGCGCCTGAACCCAATCCCCCCAGGGGGGATTCGCACCTTTTTTATTTTTTATTTTTATTTTTTTTTCGTTTTAGATTAGTTTTCATTCAAGCAGTAGTAATTAAATAACACACTCGAGCACACAACGTCCTCCAAGGACCCGTTTTTCATTTTATATGCTTTTGTGTTTATTTCAAATTATTATTCTGTGCTTAAAATTTAATCCTAAAATTAACCCCCCGTGCTTTATGCTTGGGGTTTAGTGTAGATTAATCATCCACTCATACCTATTTAATAAAACGAACAACGCCCCAAACTCGGAGTATGCTCTTGACCACTGCAGCTCAGTCGGAACAGTTGGCTCAATCAGAAACGGGTGTAAGGTATTTAGTGTTAATAGGACAATCCATTAAAATCCAATTCTAAGAACTCGGGAGGTTGCATGGACTGAATCCACAGAGTCAGCAGGTTCTTAAGCGGGTTCATCCTCACCTGGTTGAACACTTGGTAAGGTTGCTAGAGCACTCAGTTCGAAGTTTAGGTTTTCTTTTGGGCCAAACCAAGAATCAACCCACTCCTTAACTACTCATTTAATAACTATAAAATTTACCAACCGAGCCACTGCAATACTTTCACTGAGACTACACAAGCAACCCCACACAACAGTACTTACAAGCATTTTTACATTCTCGGCACTGGTCTTTAATTTTCCGTGTTTAAGTCAATCATAAATGTCGTGAATGCTTATTTATCTTATGTTGGGTTAGCTATTTGATTTAATTCACAAGCAGTGCTTTGTTGTTATAATTTTTCATCTCATCATTTTTTTAACTCCTAGAATAGACTTTTTTGTAGATTAAAAGCCTTAGATTATTTTTATAGGGACCACCCCCCTTGGCTTCGCTAGGAGTAAGCCTAGACGGAGGAGTCGAGTAATCAGGTGACAGCACTTGACTCTCACTTGCCCCCAAGGACACACCGAGCGGCTTGAAGGTTTCCTGCCGCGTCCCCCCCAGGTGTGTATTAGTCGGCAACAAGTCCCATGATCTTGGGAGACCATTCAAGGTAGTCATCACAATCTCTCCTTCTTCAATATTGTCTTCAATTGCTTCATGTTGTTCCTTGATCTGAGAGACTCTTGTGAAGTAGGATTGCATAGTCTTTGAGTGTTGAATCTTCACAATCTTGAGTTGGTTCCTTAAAGTCATCTTCCGATTGATGTTCTTTCCTTCATATATCTTTGTCAAAGCATCAGACATCTCCTTGGGATTCTTCAAGGATGATACCTGAGGGATGAGGTGATCTTTGATGGAGTCTGCAATGATCGTTTTAGCTTTGATCATGTTCTTCTTGTGAATTGCTTTTGCCTCTTCTCCCTCTGGTTTTGGAACCTCCTCATTGACATACTTGTCCAAGTCATTCTCTTTTAGGACAAGAGAAATTCTATACTTCCATGCTCGGAAGTTATCAACTCCTTCAAGCTTATCCTCAAGCTTGGTATGATTTGTCATTTTGATATGATAACCTCAAATGGAAATAGCAATGAATTAGATCTTACCAATTTGAGATGCCAACCTAGTTCTAGAGCTGGCTGACCTAGGGTTTGATAGAGAAACCCTAATTTTCCAAACTTGGAATCTTGAACTTCTGCTTGGACAAAAAGATGCACCTCCTCAAGGCGAGTTGTCCAGTGTACTTCTTCCGGATTGGTGGATGGATTCTGGAAGCTCCAAAAACTTGATGCCCTAGTTCCTCTCGGCCCTAGTGACTAGGTCAAAAATGAAACTTCTCCTAACTGGATTCTGCCTCCTCCAAAAGATACGCCCTCCTAGGGCGAGTTAGCCTAGCCCTCTTTTCTTGATGATCTGTGGAGAGAAGACCTTGAAATAGGAAGCCCTAGTTTCCTACTGCTACATAGTGCCTTCTTTCAGAGTGGCTCTAATACCATGTTAGTGTTTACACTTTCATTCATTTATGTTAGATCTTTAAACTAAAAGATAGACAAGCACAACAATACACAAGAACACAAGAAATTTCTTCGGGGAAACCGTAAAGGAGAAAACCCCGCAACTTCCTCAGTAATAGATTCGTCACTAAGTACAATATCAAACAAGATAAAAAACCCAAAGATGAGATGTCTTCTGCAACTTCCCTCTTTCTTCTCCAGTGAACTTGTCTTCTCTCTCACTTGGTGCGAACTTGCTTGAGTGAGTGTGATGTCCAAATGAGAGAGTGAGCCTCTCTATTTATACTTTATGTGTGACTGACCTAATTCCCCATTGGGGTCGACTTCCTTAAATGACTGGGCTGACCTCTCTTAGGGAGAATCAAAAATACATTTTACATTTATCTTTTGGGGAACTATTGCCACAATAGAGGTTTTACCTCGATATTCTTGCATGACCAAATACAATAATGACATCCCCAAACAGAGGAAAAACATCTCCAATGGAGGTACAATAAAAGTACACTAATATAATAAGGAACATCTTCTGAAGTTGCATTTACAACAACAGCATCAAAGTTACCAAACTCGGAATCAACAAAAACTCCACAAGGCAAAAGAGCAATGAGTTTGAATCGGAATGAGAATAAATCGAGATAAACTCGAAAATAACTTGACAAGTACAAAATAAACTGATAGAGACGATAGTAGCTTAAGAGGCAAAAAAAATGAGAGAAAACACAATAAAATTGGGTTTTATAGACCTCTTGGCACGATCTGTACTTAACTCACAAGTTTGACTTGTGTTGGCTAAATCAAACTTAGTCAATGCGAGTTTGTATTGACTTGAATTGAAAGGTGTTGTTTGGAGGCCGATCCAATCCAAACTCGAGAAATTGTGTTTTAAATTGTGAGTCTAGTAACTATGGTCGACACATGAAGGGAGGTTGCTTGCTTGGAGGACACCTTGCACTGGAGGAGGAGCCTTGGACATTCTAGATGAGGGTGTTGAGCCCTAGTGAACATGGGATTGTTTGGTTGCTTGAATGGGGGCTTCCACTTGACTTGAGGACGCTTGGGTTGGGGGAGTGAACATGTAGGTGTGGTGGTCCCTAAGGAGGCACATGATCTTGGAGATGTATTGGAGCTTTGGAGCCTTGGAGAAGGAGCCTCTGACTTTATGGAGTAGTGATCATGCCTTGGAGCCTTGCTGGTTGATCATTGTCACCTTGGAGCTTGACAATTGGAGTAGGCACCACAAAACAAACAATGGGAGCTTGACACTTGCGTCTTGTAGGTTGCATCATGCATGTAGTGGACTAGGTCCACTTGTCATTGTAGACCTCCCTCACTTCTCATATAAATAAAGGAGAGGGTCATTATCATCATCAATCATGCACTTGTGCTTATTCTTCATTACATATGGGTTAAATATGTAAGAGGGGGTGCTTGTCTTTCTCTCTCTCTCTCTCTTGTTCAATCTTCTTTTTACTTTATCTCTCTTTGTAATCTTCTTTTTACTTTATCTCTCTTTGTCTTAAGGCACTAGGGTTTTTTGGAGCATTCTTGAAGTCTAGGGCTAGGGTTTGAACCCTAACGAGGCAGTCCAATAAGGATTTGGTGATAAACCCTAAGTTGTACTTGTTGAGGAGGAACAGAAGAGGAGATGCCTTGCATGAGGCCAAGGAGGACTTGCGAGTCGTGATTCTAGCTTGTTGGAGTATCTTTGGTGGAACTAGGGTTTTCTTGGTTTTCGCTTGTTAGGGTTTTGGAAAGCTTGGAGAGTTGTAGCAGCTTGTGATAAGCTAAGAGTATGTACATAAACTTCATCTCTTATCTATATATATGAAGTTTTCAGCTGTCCAAAATTGTCTTTGATTTTCAACCATCACTTTCTTCATGGTTTGGTCATTTTCAACACTTATATGTCCTGCTGATTAGACATAAGTTAAGGCTGAAACTGTTTAGGAATTTAACATTAATATTGAAGATAATAGGACAGATTTACTACTTAAATCTGCATTAATTGCAGTGATTTCAAATCTGATTTATACATGAAAAGATTGCCAGAAAGAGCTGAAACTTGTTTGCATATATTTGGTATCTTCTCTATTGGGTTGATGTGAAGTGAAATATTGTCCCCTGTTTGCTGCTGTAATTAATATTTTTTCATCCCTGAGGCTGATAATTCTCAGCGATTATATCCGTGGAACCTCTAAAGAAGTGAAATTTCTGAATTTGCAAAAGAAACCTCAATTCATGAAATTTCTACATGGTATCAGAGCTGTCATACTGAAATCACTCTTTTGGTGAAAAGGAAGTTGGTCTCCCTGCTTATGTATACCCTCATGTGTGAAAGGGTTTTGATATTTATGGTCATTTGATTTATACTTGTTCTTCTATCATGAATCTATCATAAGAAAGGTAGCTGGGTTTTTCCCTCTAAAGGAAAGAGGGTTTTCCCAGGGTAAATTATGGTGTCTACTGTGCATAATTGATGTGATGTTAACTGTTTACTTGCATCCGATGTGTTTATTTTCTGCCCTTGTTTGTTTACTAGTGCATTTGTTAATGTTATACTGCTCTTACATATAGTTGACACTTTCATGTGTAATTATGCAAAAGGAAAATTTTAAGATTGCATTCATAATTACCAGTTTATGAAAGTAGTCTAAAATTCAACAGAAGTGGTACGTTGACCTTGTACAGGTTGATTGGGTGTGAAACCCTAGGAGGCTTGGGAGAAGCATTTGAGCACTAGAAGGGCTTGTTCTACTTCATTAATCTTGACCTTTGTTTTGAGGTGGATTTAGATCTTGTAGAGATGTCTACTATTGGATTTAGAGAGTGTGGCATGTTGGATGGACCTTCCAATTTCATCCCCTGAAAGTTTAGGCTACAGATGGTTACGGAGGAAGCCAAGATTTGGGAGTATGTTGGTAAAAAGATTGCAGCATCTACTAATCTAAAGTTGTTTGCCACTCATAACAAGGAAGTTAAGACAAAGGGAATCATTCTTGATTCTATGTAGGATCACTTCATCGCTCACATTGTAGGCAAGACAATCAACAAGGAGATGTTTGAAGCTTTGATTGGTTTACTTCAAAGTTCTTGTGTTTCTTGTCAGATGCTCTTGCAAAACAAGCTTTTAGCCGTCCGCATGAGCAAGATAGATAATGTGGTGAGCTACATGGCCAAGATCACAAAGCTAAGAGACCAGTTGAGTGCCTTTGGGACAAAGGTGGAAGACAATGAGTTGGTGTCCATTGCCTTGAATGGACTTTTACCATCTTCGAGGCCTTTTATTCAAGGTGTCTGTGCAGAGACATTACCAACCTTTACGAAGCTCTGGGATGACCTTGTGTGGGAAGAGATCAGGTTGCAGTGTTATTCAATGCAGCAAGAGGAAGTAGAAGAGAGGAGGATAAATAAGGGTAGCAAGAAAAGCTACAAGAAGGAAGGAAGGTTTGAGGAGAGGAAAGGATTTGATCAGGTGATGTGTTTCTCATGTCACAAAATGGGACATTATGCCAACTAGTGTCTGATGAAGAAGAGGAAGGCCAAACAGGTTGGAGTTAGTACCATTGCAGATGTGGATGAGGATTCATCTCAGTTTGAGACCGAAGGCTCAGGGACATGAAAGGACTTGATCAGGTGATGTGTTTCTAATGTCACAAAATGGAAAATTATGACAACTAGTGTCTGATGAAGAAGAGGAAGGCAAAACAGGTTGGAGTTAGTACCATTGCAGATGTAGATGAGGATTCATCTTAGTTTGAGACCACTTTCTCCATGGTCTCTCGTTTATCTTCTAACACTATGTCTAGTTTTGGATGGTATGTCTACAATTGGGAATCGAGACATATGACTTATGAGAGGACATTAATCAGCAAACTTCAAGAGCAAGATAGAGGTATGAGTGTGGACTTAGGTGATGATACCAACTATGCTATGAGAGGATTGGACTCCATTTCCTTCCAAATGCCATTAGGTGATGTTCTTGAGTTGAGTGATGTTTTATTTGTTTCCAGGTTAAAAAAATACTTCCAATTTCTTGTATGGAAAATCATTAGTGTAGAGTTGCATTTGAAGGACAACAATTAACCATCAATGATTGTAGTCTAGCTATTCCCAGAAATTTAGCTAGAGGAGTGTCAAAGGATGGCCTTTATAGGTTGTTTTCCAATCATATGGCATGTGTATATTTCAGTGAGAAACTAGATGAGCCTTCTAGATTTGAGGAGGCATATGTAGAGCATGCATGGAAAGATACCATGGAGATCGATTCAAAACTTACTGTGGAATCAGGGATCGATTCCAAGCTTCTAGTTGATGGGAGTGTTGTAGAGTACAGGGCCAGGGTTGTTGGATTCTCTCAGGCAAAGGGAATTTATCTTGATAATACTCTTACTTCAAGATTGTCTCAGAAAGAGGGACTTGACCTAGTTGAGTTTGATGCATCAATTATCATAGGTTTTGAGGTACATGTGTGAGCTACTCATGATCACAAGATGTTGACAATTTTGGCTAGTGATGATGACTCGAGGGACAATGGAGTTTGGAGGTTGTCGATGATCCAAGGTTATGTTCCTTTAGATTCACAAGTGGTCAACATTCTTTCAAGGTACGAGATGCAATGATAGCATCTTGTGTTGTTAGATACAATAAGACTTCCAAGGCTTATAGGAACTTCATACCAGCACAACAGAAGACAATGGTAAGCAATGATATGAAGTTCAATAAGGATGTGAGGTCTTATAGTTCACAAGGCTCTCCCTTAGAGATTGAGGAGAAAGAGGAGGTTGTTGTTCCAAAGATTGATTCATAGACTTGAGATGAGTCGATTTCAAGGGTGGGCAAGGTGAGATTAGGGACAGATATACCCTCACCTTCTACTCCATCATGGAAGGGACCAAGATGGCTTCCTCGGACATTACAAGATGCACAAAAGTGCATGTAGGAGCACCCAGATGTTCAATAAGGACACCTCCTAGGAGATATGCTAGTCATGTTGCATTGTTTTCTTCCATTTGTGAGACTGGTGTGATCCCTTGATGAAGGATGATGTTTGGGTTGACTTTGACATTGCGGCAAGTATAGATTTGAAGATGGCGGGTTTGGTTGAGTTGTAGAGAGAGATGACAGTTGTTGGTCAAAAGAATTTCCTCATAAAGAGGGATTGTTAGCTTTTGCAATTACTCTAAAAGTGTTTACAAACTTTACACCATGTTTGGGGGTGCTTCATGAGATGTAGGGTGCATGGTGTATGGCTGACCCTTGTTGTTCCATGATGGACTTGGACATTGGAGGTGGCTTACTCTCGAGTTGCTAGACCTTGTATGGATGCCTATCTCACATTTTTCCTTGGACCATCAAAGACCTATGGAGCTTGGAGACTTCTTCATGTAGCCTACACATGAAGGGAGGTTGCTTGCTTAGAGGATGCCTTGCATTGGAGGAGGAGCATTGGGAAATTCAAAGGAGAGCGTTGAGCCATGGATAGCATGGGGTTGCTTGGTTGCTTATATGGAGGTTTACACTTGAATTTGGGATGCCTGGGTTGAGAGAGTGTACATGTAGGTGTGGTGGTGCCTGAGGTGTCACATTACCTTGATGATGCATTGGAGCTCTAGAGTATTGGAGAACGAGAGTTAGGCATTGGGGAGCAGCACTCAAGCCTTGGAACCTTGCTTGTTAATCGTCATCACCTTGGAGCTTGATATGTGTCACTTGAAGTAGAGCACTCCACATGTATGGACCTACTTTTGTCTCGCAAGTTGCTTGCAGTGGACTAGGTGCACTTGTCACTATAGACCTCCCTTACCTCTTATATAAATAGAGGAAGTAGAGAGTCAATATCAACATCAATCATGCACTTGTTCTTATTCTTCTTTACATTTTGGTTAGAGATGTAAAACGAGGAGCACTAGTCTCTCTCTCTCTCTTGCTCAATCTTCTTGGTACTTTATCTCTTTGTCTTAAGGCACTAGGGTTTCTTGGAGCATTCTTTAAGTCTAGGGCTAGGTTTTGATCCCTGGGGAGGCACTAGAGATGGGGTTTGTGATAAAACCTAAGATGTACTTGTTGAGGGGTTTCTTGGAGCATTCTTGAAGTCTAGGGATAGGGTTTGATCCCTGGGGAGGCACTGGAGATTGGGTTTGTGATCAAACCTAAGATGTACTTGTTGAGGAGGAAGAGAATAGGAGATGCCTTACATGAGGCCAAGGAGGACTTGCTAGTGGCAATTCTAGCTAGTTAGGTATCTTTGGTGTAACTAGGGTTCTTTTTTGTTTTCCCTAGCTATGGTTTTGAAGAGCTTGGAGAATTGTACTAGCTTGTGATAAGCTAAGTGTATGTACTTAAACTTCATCTCTTATCTATATATATATGGAGTTTTCAACTGTCAAAATCATTGATGAAAAAATTGTTGAAAAATCGATGACATCGTGATTTTTCGTAATATAAAACCCTCAACAAAATATTGGCCTGAAACAATCACGAAAATTTGAAAAAAATGGCAAATAAATTTTTACCCTATTAAATTGTTGACTCTGTCTTGCTTTTAATTTATTTGTCTTTGCGGTTGTTGGGGAATAAGAGGGAAGGCATTTACCATCATCAACAACCCCAAACCATTGTCCTCATCACAATTGAAGTTTTTTTTATTGGAGCGGGGATCAAGGTCATTCCAGAAATAATTTTAACAATGTATTTGATTGCATTCCAAGACATTTATGAACTATCTTGTTTACAATAGAATCTTATAATGTCTTGGAAAAACTAGGTATGTAGTTTCTCATTTATTCAAAAGGAAATGGGAGTCAAAAATGATAAAGTGAAAGCAAGCTAACAACAAGGGCTTATAAAATAACAGTTTTATGTCAAAGCAAGATGACTAGCAAAAAGTGACATTTCTTATGTATGTATGTACATCATTTGGTGCAATGAGGATTTGGAGGATAGGACTGGAGGTATTGAATAGTAAATATTGACACATGGTATATTCTAGAACACCATCTATGTCAAATAAAACCTTGGAGACATAAGTTCAATTATTGTTTTGCACACTTTAAGTGACCACCACCTTCACCCTTTGCAACACTAATATCCAATAGGAAGATAACAAAACATTAGCATATATGTATACATTCATCCCAATGGATCTAGGGTTTAGATGGCGATTGCTTTGTGTTTGCATTCATGACATGGCTTAAATACTTCCAACAGAAGCCTTGAGAAACACAAAGGGCTTATGAACATAGCCAAGAGGACAAACCTTTTCATTTATTGGACAGCTGATTATACACCTACCTGGACTCCTCTCCTCTCAACCATCCTATACAAATGCCAAGTAGTACACCATGGTTTTGACTCATGATGATGAGATACATTTATATATTTGATGCCATTTTGTATTGATTGTCCACTTTTGAGTCCTTGATTGGACAACTTTCAAGATTTAGTATTGACTTTGATGTATCATTTTTAATTTGGCATCCACTACATCATTATATCGGTGTTTTTCCTATATTTATGTGGCAATGTGTTTATTTGATGTTGTTGTTGGCTTATATGTTTAAAAAATTGAAAAAATAAATTTATTTTGTATCTTTTAATGCTTGCCGCGTTTTGCCGATTTTTTCGCCGATGTTGCCGAGAAGTTGTATTTCACACCCCCGTCCCGATTTTTTGCCGATGCCTATTTTTTCAACAATGGTCAAAATTGTTTTATTGCAGATTTGATTTTCACCTATCGCTGTCTTCATGGTTTGGTAATTTCCAGCACTTACATGTCCTGCTGATTTGACATAAGTTATGGCTGGAATTGTTCGAGAATTTAACTACAATATTGAAGATAATAGGACATACTATTGTAGATCTGCATTAATTGCAGTGATTTCAGACATGGTTTATACATGAAAATATTGCCCTAAAGGGATGAAACTTGTTGGCATATATTCAGTATCTTCTCTCTTCGATTGCCTAGCATAATGGAATAGATGTGAAGTGAATATTGTCCGCTGTTTGCTGCTGTAATTTATATTTCAGTTCAGCCCTAAGGTTGATAATTCACAGGGAATAGATCCATGGAACCTCTAAAGAGGTGAAATTTCTGAATTTGCACAAGAACCCTCAATTCATGAAATTTCTACAAGAGAAGATGACATAAGTTTGTAGCCTTTACACCATTTTGTCTTGTTGATAGGTTTTATAGAAACCATTGTAGACTGCTTTGTGATTTATCGATAGGGAGTGCCAAGTATCATCTTGCGGCAATCTAATGGTGTAACATCACAGTCAATTGTATTAGTGAAAACCACAGGAGTGTGGTCTAGAGGCAAGCAATGAGGTGATCATGATGCATAGACCAGGGTTCTAAACCCCTTCAGTGGATGCGAATGAGGCCAGGTGTGCGAATCCTGGGTGATTTTGACAGCATAGATACCACCCTCGTAGTGTGGCAACTTAACCAAAGGGACAGCCATAAGTTTCCATAGGCAATGTTTCCCAAAAATAATTGTACCAATGAAAGGTTGAATGGAAAAAGTGATAGAACACTTATACATGATAATTATATGAGCACAATAACAACAATGCAAGAAGATATACACACAATAAACCATAAGAGATCAAGTATGCAAGTCTGAGAGGATTGCCACAACGTACACATCTGATACACTCTTCATTGTATTATCTATTTATAGAAATACAAAATTGGAGAGTGATCGTCTTTGGCCAAGTCTCCTAATGTTACAAATTACAATTAAAATTACATATTTAGGAGTTGTGTTCAATAAGATGGGAAAAATAAAGTGAAAAGTGTAACTTAGGGACTAATTCTCATTAGATAAGTGTTTGTAGACATGCTTCCTTGACCCATCCAAGATGATATGGTTTGGATTGATGGGTGGTGGAAAGTTGTAGCGAGTTGACCAACTGTAACTAAACGGGATTCTTTTGGTTGCCATTGTCCATAATCAGTTGTGCAATTTTTTGCTCGATCTGGCAAAGGTGAGTGAAGATGTTATACAAAAATTTTGTCAGTAGTACAAAACCATGTGACCTTGTATTGCCATAATCCCTGAAGTCGCTTTCATGGTGAATGATCTTTGACTGCCTTGCCCTGCAACTTAACTTGTTTTGTGACTTCGACGCACTTTGCTCTACTGGCAACATGCATCGAAACCCCATCGACGCAATGTGTTTCATTGTCAACCCGTGTCGATGACGCAGTTTGTCTGCATAGCAACCCGCATCGATCCATTCTGACGCATGTTGCTCCACTACAAACCACGTCGATCTCTCCACGAGGGTAAATTTAGGTTTTCGAGAAGCTTATAGAGCGAAATCTCGAATGATAGCCTTTCCCTCATATTGTTATGGATCTGGCTCAACTTCCACCATTGTGGGGAATCATATCGCATCCACTCCCCACACTTTTCTCAACCTCCTCTTATCCATATTGTCTTATAAATTGATGCCTTGGGCCATGGGTGAGGGGGGAAGATTGGAAGTAGGTAAATGCTGGAGAAATCTCCCTAGAGTTTGAGATTTTTTGTATTCAAGGTGAAGGTGACTTGTTGGAGTAAGAAGAACCCATTGGGAAGAAACTACAACACCAAGGCCTAGATGGTTATACTTTCTTTCTGCCACTTTTAATACAATTGTATTTTCCTTCCCATACATCTGATGTTCATGATCATGTATTGTAAGATTCCTTGGTCACTTGCATAGGTCAATTATACTATATCTACTTCATTTGTTGTTGTCTTGTCTTGATCTGTAGCAGGTCTTCTTGTATGTAAGATTGGATCGTGACTGCTCCTGGATCATAAGGACAACTGCTGTATAAAAAGTAAGTTCCCTCTATACTCATCCATTGTTACTATTTCATTGACCTAGGTAAAGGTTTATACAATTTGTCTCTTTTTGTTCTAGATCTGAACCATTCAAACTAGGGACTTTGATCTTTGTCCGCAACAATCGAAAACTCCTAAAACAGAAGAGAGCCTCCTTGTCATCATAACATTTTTTGGTCGTGAGAACCAACAAAGGATTGGTGTTTGTATTGCCAATAGCAATCTCTTACCATTGTTCAACAATGTCATTATATTATATTGCTTCTTGTTCTTCAGTAAAATGGACCTTGGCCTTTCTGTTCTGCAAGGTATGACATTCTTCATTGGAATGACGAGGTTGCCTGTGATGAGTGCAACATTTCTTCTTCTCATGGCCAACAGAAGAAGTGGAATTGGTTGTCCCTTGATCTTGACCACTAGTGGTTGATGGAGAAGGGGAAAAGGAAGAAAAATCTTTTGGCTAAGAGGGTTGTGAACACTGAAGACTACTTACTAAACTGGTAATCCTTGGGCAACTAAGTATCAATCTTGGAAGCTAGTTGAAAAGCATGTTCCAATGAAAAAATTGAGAAAATATCTAACTCATTTATAATGCTAGGAAGCACACCTGAAATAAATTTGATGCAAAGGTGTAATTAGGGTCTTGTACCTCAAGTTTAATGGAGAGCATGCTGAAGACCTCGGTGAATTGTTGGACAGTCTGACTAGGAAGTTGTATGAGATGTAACTGTCCAGCTAACAAAGCATCTTTGTACCCTGATCAGTAAAACCAATTTAAGACAGTAGCCTTGAAATAGTCCCAACTGTTGATAGGTTGTTGGTGTGTGGATGCTAGTGTCTGAGTGTGCATCTGCCACCACTTGAGGGCCTACTCCATATGCACTTCAACCACCAATATCTTATGAGCTTCAAACAAATTGGATTGGGTCCTGAAATAGACTTCAAGAGTGCGAACCCATGAAATCAACTTATCTCCATTAAGGGATCCATGAAATTTTGGGACTGAAATCTTTTTGGCCAGCATGGACTGCTCGGGAATGGGGATTGTGGCTGGTATATTGTGCTATTGGGGAGATTAAGGTATTCTTGTTGTCAAGTTTGTTGTTTTATAGTCATCAGATGCTAAAATATGAACATCATGTCCTGCATCATTTGAGGATGAAACTAATTTTATTTTTCCTTTGTACAACAAGCTATTCCATAAGGATCTGGCTCTGTTAGCAACTTAGCATTGATGTTCCTGCATCTGCTCTGCGAGGACTTGAATGATATTGGAGTCCTGGAAAACTTGAAAGAGTCTGATTCTCTTGGACCATGAAGAGCAATGATGCAAAACTGAAACAAAGATTTTGTAGGCCTGAAACAGAAAGCTGTATCGCTAGAAGAATATGCAGTTTGGTTGAAATCTAGAAAAATTGCGCGTGTCCACAAAAATCCATGATATACTGCAGATTTAACCCATCGTATGAATTATGAAATCTCTCCAGAAATTTGAAGTATTATTGCTGAGAACCCATGGTTTTGGCAGGCAGAATCCGTTGTACCACAGGATCTGAAAGAAGTACAGTGCATATGAGAAAATTGCAGGAAAATGATGGAAAACACGACCAATAAGGCATTACTTGTATGCTGGCAACCTTAACAAAGTAGGCATCGCTGAGGTGCAGATGACTCAAGCAACCTGCAAATTTGCTTCAAAATGAGAGTTCAAGGAGAATTCAAGTAGGAGAAACTCTGATGAAGCCAGAATTGCAGAACTCCCCAACATGCCTAATCGAAGGCTCTGATAAATAATAGTAATTGTAATCTAATTAAGGTCACAGACTTGGTAGACACCAAATTGGCATATGAGACCCCTTTCCCCTCTGTTCAGTGATTTGACTGCTTAGTCTACGGAGGTGTACATACCCTACTCCCCTACCCACTGATATGAGCACAGTTATACAGCAATGCAAATTGCAAATACTCACACCCAAGAAAGGAAGATTGAAAGTACAAAGGACATTGGCACAACCATATAAGTTGTACAATCTATATTGGATTAATTATATATACGTATACAAAATTGGTGGATAGGAATGGAATATATTTATGAGTTAGATGAGCGATCATGTGACTGAATCAGCTATAAGATATTTTACAATGGGTTAAGTAAGCTACAAAATACAAAATTACAAATATAATACATATTGCACTGGGCCAACTAGGAATAAGTCTCATCAAGATCAGAATTGGAAGGGGCAAAAAAGCCCTTTGTTAAGGTCATTTGCATAAAACTATGACAGCGCTTCAAGGCACTCACAGCATTATAGATAACCTCATCAGGATGCAGACAAGGATCCCAGTGTCTAAGAGGCACCTTCTCCAGCTTCTTATCTGGGCCAGCTTGCAAGCAAGCCATAAGATCCAAAAGCTCCTTAATATAACCCGCTTGGCCAAGAGTTACAGCAATACTATGATAAGCAGGAATATCAGGATAAGTAGAAAACTCTTCCTACAAATGAACACCTGTATCAGTCATGCTTTTCTAAAATATAAAAATGTGAACAAATTTTCATATCAATGAGATTTAAATGAGTAAAAGTGCATTACACGCATTGCATGGAAAACATTCAATGCCTCGTTAGGTCTCCTAGCCTTTCCAAGGATAGAAAGCACTGTTGTGTAAATATATCTGCAAAAGATGAATTTCTTGATCCTATCAGAAATATCATAGTGCAGGAGCTGCATTTATTTTTTCGTTAGTACAGTCAACAAAGGAAATTGAAGTGAAATTCTCATACAATTGAATGACACTTCATTTATGAGCATTCTCAGGAACCAATAATTATCATGTGCATCTAGTTGCTCTTTGGGCCTGATCAATTTATAACTGATTATAGTAAAAAAATTGAAATGATGCTACAGGAGTAATAAGGGAAATATAATCTGTACAAAGTATCAGGCATGTTAGAGCCTACTACAATTTTTATACAAGAACACAGTGGAAGAGAGGAATTTGGAGAGGTGACTCTCTTGCATTCATCGCTTTTTCTGTTTGCATGTATCAAACTTTATCCACAAACCATGCTCATATCATACTAACACACTGATCCAAAGTTAAACAAACAAGAATTTGAATTTCATCGGGAGTAATTTCTGATACTCGTGTATTAGATCATAAAATCTTACTGGTACTTCTTAGATTTGTCTCTGCCAAATACATGGAAGGATAAAATGGGATTACCTTCTGTTAGAGGGCTGGTAACGTTCACGACTGTGAAGCCACTCAACTACTTGCAATGCCCGTCTCCAATTACCCTTATCCCCCAATACTTGGACAAGCCGATGTATAAAAATATTTGTAAACTTTACCTTTGAACTGTACATCAGTTTGGAGAAGTCCCACATAGACATATTCATATGTGGACTGTTCAACCTTTCAGACAAACCACAGTGAATTTAAAATTTGCATTAGTCTATATTTCCATATCTGAAAATCAAAATAAAAAGAAAGGACTTGTCAATAGGAAGAGAAGTAATTAGTCATGACAATACCAAAATGAGATAAAACAACATAAAAATAACAATTAAGTCCTCTACCAGCCAATACATATTAGCCATACAAGGAACAATTAAGAAACGGGATAATGTTTCCCGTTTGCAATACTGCCAGAAAATAAAGCTATATCCACTACTACATGCAAAAGAAAACACCGTAACCGATAATGCAAAATATAGGCTTCACTTATAATCCAAATCCATTCCTGCTGATGCTAAAATGGCATCTGTCTAAATGTAAGAAAGACCTAATGACTAGTCTATCAAAGAAAATAAAAACAGACATGATATGAACCAACAACTCTGATAACCTGCACCACGTTCATCGATTTATAGTCGAGTAATCTGAAGGACATTCACAGAAAATATAAAAAAAATCATATTTGTTGACAGTTTGGAAATACTAAGCTTTTTGTTATGTTACCCCTTTTCAGCAAGGGGTGATATGTTGATCAGTTGTGGTTTGTGATCATATCACAGACATTTGTTCCTGAGTTAAGATCTTTGGCTTCCCCATAGATCATTGATCAGCGGTCCTTTCAGCACGATCATGGTCCATATGCCTTGCATGTGCTCAGTCAAAGACAGTGTCAGATGTTCTATGTGCTGTGATATCTCTAAAACCTCATTGACGCTTGGAATGTTTTCTTATATGACAATATGTTTGCATGGGAGGTTGCATTTATGCTCATATAATGATTCCTAACACTTAAAACAGTTACTCATGTCTTAGTCTAACCTTGGTGTCATTCTGCCTTAGAAGTGTGTCAATCCAAAGGTTAATGTGTACCCTTGTACCTAAATTAAGTGAATCCATCCATTTCATAACATTCTGGCAGGCCATTTTTCATTTCACTAGCCAATTCATCCATCCCCTTCATTTTCTCCTTTGTAAAGGATATATCATCAATAACAATCTAAGGTCTCACAACTATTCCCATGTATGAATGCCTCAATAAAGCTAAAAGAGTCTTGTACTCTAAGGTTGATGCTACTAAATGTAAATGGAAAATATGGGAGATGCTCCCCTTGCAAAATCTAGGTTCCCTTGTCCCAGGTTATCAAAGCCAAATCTAAACTTCTAAAGTAAAAGGAACTAAGCCAATGAAAGGTCTAAGAAATGCAAATAAATGAAATATCAAAGAAAGAAAAAGAAAAGAAGTCACAAAAAGAGGCGCAAAGATCAATGACCCATGACAAAACTTCCTTCTAAGGCACACATGTGGAAGAAATATCTTAAACCATAACTCTTGAAAGTAAGGGTAGACCTATCACACTCAACTGCTATGATGATTAATTTGAAAAGACCCCTTTCTTTCCCTAAGTTCACATTCACTTTATTCACCCTCACTTACTTTAGGAATCTAAGCTATGCAACTTAACTTCGGGCTTTCACATGTAATAAGGACTTTAAAAGGATCACACCAATGTTAGACTAGATGAGTAAAGGTTAATTAAATCATTGAGTTGTTAGAAAAGTGCAATTGTAAGTAATTTCATTGTATTATTTTCATATTTGAGAACATTTCTCAAGTTATATGTTGGTTCAACCCTTTAGCACTAGAACATTTATTTATATACAAATGTTATGACACTTGATGTGGTATATCTTGATGACTACTAGGTTGCTTATGTGGAGCATTACACTTGGTAGACATAGAATTGGACCAATGTTTTAAAACTCGGACTCAGACTCGTAATCAATCAAGGGTCAACTCGGGCTCGAACTCAGACTCGGCCATGACTCGAACCAGTTTGAACTTAATGACTTGGTTTATGAAATAAATATATAAAATATTAAAATTTCAATGGAAAATTTTATTTTAAAAATTCCAAACAATTAGAGACAAAATATGAAAAGCTTGCTCATGTATATACCATGTAAGGGTGAATATATCAAAATGGCACCGAGTGCAATATATATGTGAAACAAAATACATGATCAACAAAGCTTTAAACGGCCTCTGGAGTCCAAAACACAATGTGCTACAAGGTGTTATAGCATGAACTAGAAGATATAGTTAAAGCCCTAAAGAACCACCTCTCTGCACTTTCGGTTGGCTCCTCTCCAACTCGAGGGGGGGCTCCCTAGACAGGGTTGCTAGGCTATGGCAATGAGGGCACAAGGCGATTTCGAAGAGTTAGCCTTAGCAAAACTCAAAGTCTTTCTTTGTAGTATAGGTGATGGGAGGACCATGAAGACTAGTGCCAATCCCCAGGGCAAAAATGGAGTCTCAAGATAATCCCCTCAAAGGCCTTGTTTGTATATGTTTGACTTGAACCTCCGGAAAAGCAAGAAAGATCCCTATTTAAGCTTCATGCAAAATTTCACCAAGGGAGGGTGGCTCTTTGGCACACACCATCCAACCTCTAACCCTAGCCTGTATCCTAGCTTATGCAACTTGATTTGCAGCCCCTACTAAGGTATCCAAACCACAAACAAGCAACAAAACTAAACCACAAAATAACAAAGTTATTCCATTGGAGCAAATTTACCCTTTCAATGAACTAGGTCAGATATCTTACAATGATAAAAAGATACACGTTTCTTCAATTTTCAGTGGCTCAACCATCAAGATAACCCAAGAGAAGAAAAACCCTAAAACTTCAAAATGCTCCATGAAAAGATATGTCAACTAGGCTCCAAAAGAGAGAGCTCTCATGAGTTTAAATGAGGAAGTGGCTCTCTTTATATAGGAGTAGCTCAAACTTTCTTTACAATAATATATTCATTATTTCCTTAGATCTAGCCTAGAGTGGAGTAAAATAATACAAAAGCCCCACTTACTTCTAACAAACTCCTAACAAAGCAATAAAATAAAGTGGGTAAAGCCACATGTACATTACAAGAGATACATAAGGCCCCAAAATGAGGGGACTCCTTCATCGAGTAAGGGAACAAATGATAAGATGACGATGCCATATGGCCTCCAAAGGTCCCTTCAACCGCATGATGCCCACATCAAGCCTCCAAAGGCCCCTTCAAGAAATATACCCCAACAACCATGTCTTCATAATAATCTACTCAATCAAGTGATGCCCATATAATAACAAACAACCTCCTAGAAGCAAATGTCCTCCCTAAAATGATGATGAATGATCATGCCAAGCAACCTCAAGGTCTAGTGTCTAAGAGATAAATCTCTTGTTCCATCAAAAGAAGTGTCCATATGTGGACCAAAGTTATACTCCAAAGGTTTTTTCAAACCAAGCGCTACCCCACAATGAATGACATGAGGAGAAACAACTTCATAACCAACTCTCCAAAAGTGCACACATCTCTAGGGTATAGCAATAAAATGTTTGAACAAATTCCCCAAACAATTCACTCCTCAAAAGCTAATGCCAATTTAGCATATGGAATAAAATAAAGTAGAACACAAGGCACCAAATCATGACCCACGTGATCGCTCCTCCACGAAATGTGACGGTGTTTCCCATCCCATGTCTAAATTGGCTCGTCAACGATCAACCTGATTGACGGTATGAACCATGCTTTTTACCTCCACCTTGACGATTATAATTCTCGAACCTGGAGTTATAACATTCTCAATAGTTGTAAAAATAAGAGTTTCAAGTTGTCCTCTGAAAAGCTAGAATCATCTTGTAACTCATGTTTCTATCCCTTTTTTATGTAAATTGCTCGCATTGCCAATATGCCAAGAGGATGATTACAAGCTTAGCACCAGCCACTGATAATGCGTGAGTGATTCATTAGCCTCTACAGGCGTCCAAAATATGCACATGAGCAATCCTTCGCTCTGGATACCTATTGTGATATTATTTCCATAGAAAGAAACTACTTTACTGAGAAAAATTTTGTTCGACAAAGACTCGACTAGATTGGGACTCGGTGACTCGGATAAGACTCAGCAAATAGAAAAGAAATTCAAAATATAGTAATTTTGTGCACAAAAAATATACTAATGACATTTATAATCCATATAAGTTATAAAACTACATACTATGCAGAAATTCATTAGATCGTCTCATAAAAAATTATAATACAACATTTGACACTCCATATTTGTATGCAAAATAGTGAACTGCAAGGTGATTCCTTAAACAAATTCACAAATAGTACCAAGTTCAATTACATAAATCAAAACATAATTATTATGTTCCTTGCCTTGTTATTTACTCATGGCAATCCCTAAAAAAAGGTAACTCTATCCTCCAATTGCAAACTCATCCAGTGGCTACTTTCAAGTTTCAACTAAGCCGACCTCCTCAAAACAACAGCTTTCATTCCATAATCTTCGAAGGGAAACAAGTCATGCATGTATGTTTCAAATAGGCAATCCACAACAAATTGAAACCTCCAATTAAAGCAAACAAAGCAAACTCTCCAATATGGAAACCTTCTATTACCGTTCAAACTAGCAGGCTAAGCTTGCAAGTGAAAGGCAATCACATAAGACACTTGGAATGCTATCACCTTTGTCCAATCTCCTAACTTCTTCGGGATCCAATGTTGTCCCAAGGGGAGAGCCCTTTAATGTACCTACCAAGTAGATGCCAAATTCCCTCGAAACACCTTAAAGCATAGATCAATGCCTATACTGGAGTCAAACACAGCATAATAGAGAGAATTAGGATGGTGCTTGTATAGTAGTTTTGGCAGTTTTACAGGTATGCTTAGGGTTAAAAAAGATAGGCCGAGAATTTCATGTCCAAAATTTTAGGGTCGCGAGAATTTAGAGCCAAAATTTTGGGGGTCGCGAGAAATTAGGGCAGAGATTTTAGGGCTGCGAAAATTTTCCACCGAAATTGTTAAATTTCATACATTCATAGCATAAAACATAAATGCATAACCAAGATCACTAGAAGCAAGACAAAGCACAAAACAACGACACAGAGTTTGACCTGGGAAACCCAAATGGGAGAAAACCCAGCAACCTTCGCAGAGAGATGATAATTCCAAGATCAGAGTACAAATCAGAAAAGAGAAAGAATGTGAAAGTGTCTTTCACAAGTAGATGCCCCAAATAAGCTTCCTCCTTCATGTGATGCCTCCTCCAAGTGATGCGCACTTGCTAAGTGTGAGAATGAGATAATGAGGTGCACTAACCTCTTATTTATACAAATGCAAAAACCAAAAATTCCCTAACTGGGCCGACTTCACCTGGGGGCAATAAATAATTTATTTTTAATATTTTTCTTTTGTTTATTTGCACACCAAGGTTTACATTGACTCTTTCATGTGATTACATAAATAATTACATCCAGTTCATCTCCCTTAGGAGGTACAATCAAGTACAATAAAATATAATGAATAATATCTTCCGAAGTTGCACAAAATCCAACACTCCCTCTCAACGAGGAAGGTATTCTTCGGTCTTCATCTGCATCACGATCATCTAGGTTTCATCTTGTACATCCATTCTGTCTCCATCATCTCTATGCATACTGAAGGTTGTCCACACAGTCTCAGTGTATCATCTTCACTAGTCCTTCGGTGAGTCCAGGAGAATCACTCGATCCTGGATCCAGGAGAATCACTCAATCCTGGATATCTGAGATTATCAGCTATACCATCTCTGCTATACAATTTGCTACCTGTCTATCTCATCTGCCAATGGGATCCTCTTGTTGTCCGCCGAGATGCACACCGGCAACAGAAATCTTTCGAAAGTTGTCTCCTCACTACAAGTGGGAGAAGTGTAGCCTTGGGGGCAAGCAATGAGCTAAGTACTGTCACCTAAATCCCAGCTCCTCCGTTTAGGCTAACTCCTAACGAAGCCAAGGGGGGTTGTCCCTAACAAAGAGTTTTCTATGGCTCTTGTATTTTAAAGTGTTTTTGGTGTATGCTGATGCGGATGAGTGTTGTTTAGGAGTTTGAGATGAGATCACAATTTATAAGATGAAAATAAACACAAGATAAAGCAATCCACGTTGCGATACAAGGCGCAACATTTAGAGATAAACAATATATAATGAAGACTTGCAAAAATAAGATAGCATCCACAGATAATGATTTGAACAGATTTCCAATGGACAAATGGCCTAGATTTAATTAACACATGAAAGCTTAAAGTGACCAGTGCCTTATGGAGTCAAAAATGTGCAGTGCTTGGGGATGCTGATGATCAAGTCTTGGAATAATGTTTGTGAGAACGTTGTGCAAATTATCTTGGTAAATTCAAAAGTTTTAGTGATTTTGATTTATTAGGCTAGAAAAAGCAAGGTATGCATCCAACCGGAAAAGTATACCTTGAATGGCTTCCCCTTGGAGACATGACGGACCTATCTGGGATCACAAGCTAGGTGTTCTGAGAACTTAACCAACGAGTGCCCAGATTGGGTTGCCCGGCGCCACCAGTTAGGAACTTTGCCCACTACCTGAGTAATTCTCGTAAAATCAACGCCAGTTCGTCAGTTGTGGGGTGAAAATTTTATTATGTTATCACTTTCAAGATTAACAAATCCAATCACCGTTCTGAGTACTAGTCCAACCTTTTAGGGTCGGTAGAGCATACTGAGTGATGGATAGCAACGAAGTACATTTTAATGGGGAGTGTGAGTTGAAGTGTTTTAATTTAAAGAGCACACAGTTCAACTCTCTGATAGAGAGTGCTCTTGACTTTGTCTTAAGACAGAAGTTCAAGAGACTTTAGCTAATCTATATGCTTGATGCAAGGAAAATGCAGTGGGAATGCTCTCCGAGAGAGAGTGCTCTTGACTTGGGTTATTGCAAGTTCAAGAGACTTTGGTTCTTTTTTATAAGACAAGCAGCTTTGTAAACATAAACCAAATGATAGCTCAAATAGATAAAAGATGAAACAGTGACATAGCAATGAATAAACTACTTGCAAAAATAAGCTTAAAGACCAACTAGTGTTCTACCACAATAGAGACTAATCTAGCAAGTGAAGTCAAAGTGACTTCTACACACTATTCATGAAACTTCCAGCGAGCTAGTCGTACGCAGTACACAGTGGGGAAAGAGGAGTGGCACGCAATGTCAATGCGGCACTTGAAATCAAATCCCAAGCTACTCCTCAGGTCAAGACTGAAATGAAATTTAAACTCTAAGTACAAAATGAAATTATCCTAAAACTTGAAGCAAAATCTAAACTAAGCATGCACAAGACACTCTTCCCCAAATGGAGAAGAAGAACCAAAATGTGGGAGGCCTTATCCCACTTAGCCTTTTTATCAATCAAGTACAAATGCCTTGGGAATTTAACCCTTGAAAGGACTTTGAGAGAAATAAACTTGGAAAATTTTGAAACAAGCTCTTAAGAGCTATTACAAAGGATAAGTAATGATTTCTCGGTTTGGATCATCCTCTTGGTTTCTTGATAATCTTCTTGGTTTAGAACTTTTTCTCTTCTACTTGCTTCAAAAATTCTTGAGTTTCTCTTTCTCAAAATAACTATCACAATAGTGAACTCAAATACCCATTAGCATTAGTCAAAATAAAACAAATTTGAAACTAAAACCAGAACTTGGGAGAGGCAAGACAAGCTCACCGTTTATGATGTAAAAAGCACGTTTTTTAACGAAATAACTTGAGATTTTTTGGGAAACGAAATTTAAAGATTTTTTAATATTTTAGGCTAATTTCCAGAATCTGGAAAATAGCAGAAAATTGCAGAAAATCAGTAAAAAATCAACAAGTACAAAATGGCACGCTTTTCGAGAAAAAGTCAAAAAATAAAAAATAAAAAATTGAAAATTTTTAAATTTTCAAGCTAATTTCCAAAATTGAAAATTAACAAAAAATTGTAAAAATCAGTCAAAAAACATCAAGCCTAAAATGGCACGCTTTTCGAGAAAAACACTAGAAAAATGAGAAAAAAAAATGATTTTTTCGAAAAAATTTCAAATTTTTTAATATTTTTCAAGAAATTCCAGAATTGAAAAAATCCCTAAAAACACAGAAAAAAAACTAGCAAACAAAAAGTGGAAAATATGCACGTTTTTCGAGAAAACTAGTGCACATTTCCCAAGGCAAAAAAGAAGTCAAAAAAAAGATGAATTTACAACTTTGGAAAATGAAACTAGATCTTTAAATATGAGCCTTTAAAGAGATGGATCTAACTTTGAAAAAGTAGATCTAAGGCTAGAAAGCCTAGATCTAACTTAGTAGAAGCCAAGCAAGCTTGAAATATAAATTTTAGTGATTTGATAACTTCTACAAAAAAGTGGAAAAGAAATAGAATAGAACCTTGAAAATTCGAGATCCACTTGTAGTAACCAATGTAACCAAGAGAAAATTTTGAAATAGTTTGTTTGATGGATGAGGCAAGCAAGCCCTTTGTGGCTATGTTTCTTCTTTTGGAAGCAGAAAGGCCTTGTAAATCCTGCACAATGAAAGCATTAGATGAAAAGAGCTCTTGTTTTGTGAAGAGAGGATAGATGCAACCAAGCTCACACCTTTCTCCACCTTTGGTGATCCCTGAAAAGCCACAAACTTCAAGATGCAAGTGATATCAAATACTAGAATGCTAAATCAAATGAAGATCCAAAAGACATTAGTATAACTGACTACGTCCTGTCCGCTTTAGATAATCAAAGATCTTGCATAGATAACCAAATTAAAGACGATAAATGGCTAACCTTGCGTGCTAGATTGATAGCCTTCCTAAGCTAGCAATGACAAAATACACTTGCATAAAGAAAGAGTGAGGGTTAGAGAAATATCACCTCCCACGAGATGAATTCACAATGCTAATAACTCATGCATAGACCTCCAAAGTCACTTTTATTCCAAACTTAAACAAATAATACTTTACAATATTTTGGCAGAGTTCTCTTGCCCAAAATCTCCATGAGAAGAGTGCCCAAAGGCATCCTCTTTATACAAAAACACCCAGCTAAAACCCTAATTCGAATTTGCCTTAATGAGAACCAATAACACTTGACAAAACTCCAAATTCCAATCACAAACCAATCAAATCTTGGCTTGGAGTGATATCTATCCATAAACTCGAGTTTGGAGGTGATGTGGATGGGGAGGTGGCCTCCACCTTGGCAAGGCGCCCCCCATCCTTCATTGTTAACTCCACCATACCAATAGCAAGCCTCCACATCACAAAAACGTCAAGCTAAAGGAGAGAGCGAATTTCTCAACTGTAGATCACTCCCAGAGCTCCGAAACTAATCTGAATCAAGTGGGTGAAGATTCCAATCATCATTAATGCTTCCTACCATGTCATTTAGACTTTTACTTTATTTAATTTGGCCTTTTTTGGAGAGATTTCAATTATCTCCAATTTATTATTTTCTGAATATTTTAATTAATATTTTTCATTTTTTTATTTTTTGAGAAAATATTAATTATGAGGCCAAATAATTGTCCGAAACTTAGGCTAAGCTGGTCCGAGGATTATGAATAATTTTTGGCTTATGATTTGAGCCTTCAATCTCCAAAACGGACCCCGAATGACTGACATATTACAAATTGAAATTTTTCCATTTAAACTATGGAAAAATTTATTAAAAAATAAAAATAATTAAAAACCCAAAACCGGAGGACCCGGTAAAAAATTTTCAAAATTTTTTCTGAGGGTCCTAGTGACTTAGGACATCACCATAATCTATTCTAATAGTGTCTAGTAGGCTTATATACATTAGTTGGACTCTAATAACCCCCCATGGCTCAAATTTTCAAAATCAGGCATTTCAGCTTTGGAGGAAGCGAGAAAAAACCTCATCGATTATAGCTCGGCTATAGGCAAAGTATAATTGACAAGGGAAAAAACTCCGTGGAATACCTTAGTTTCTTAACCAAGTCATGGGGGACCGAGCCACTCAAAAATCCTAATAGCACACTTTATTACAAACCCCGTGGGTCCATGGTCACATAGACTGAAAGACAAAACTAGCTAATTATTGTCATCTGAAACCCTGATACTTTGGAAGTGAACACTGATGTGTTCCAACACTGGCGGCTCAATGAGGTTTCAACTATTTGTACAAAATAGGTGATAACACCTCCCATACCTGGCTGAGATCTCAAACGAGCAAAAGGGCACGACCATCTACTGACTGTCCGACTCTTCTACCTATGAAATTTCTCCCATATTTGGCTTAGTACCTGGACTGTAGAGGCACCTGTGCAACCACACGGCCAACTGCTGACTGTCCTACTCATCTGCCTATGGGATTTCTCCCATACCTGGCTGAGTAACCGGACTGCAGAGGCATCAGTGTGAGCCCAACCAACTGCTGACTGTCCTACTCATCTGCCTATGGGAATTCTCCCATATCTGGATGAGTAACTAGACTGCAGAAGGCACCAGGGTGAGCCCAACCAACTGCTGACTGTCCTACTCATCTGCCTATGGGATTTCTTCCATATCTGGCTGAGTAACTGGACTGCAGAAGGCACCAGGGTGAGCCCGACCAACTGTTGACTGTCCTACTCATCTGCCTTTCGGATTTCTCCCATATCTGGCTGAGTAACTGGACTGCAGAAGGCACCAGGGCAAGCATCTCAATGTCATCTTTCCCTCTCAAGGAGGGATACGTTCTCTTCGACTCCAAGTCTTCCGCGAAAGTATTCGAACTTCATCCTGGGAAGAGCCTTGGTGAGAACATCTGCAGTCTGGTCGTCTGTCGGCACGTACTGTAACTCGACCGCATCTTTCTGCACCATATCACAAATGAAGTAATATCGAATCTCGATATGCTTCGACCTGTCATGAAATACAGGATTCATTGACATCTGCACATAGCTCTAGTTATCACAGTGAATCACGGTCGGCTCTGGAATCTGGCCGAACAATCCTGCCAGGAGTTTACGAAGCCAAACTGCTTCTTGAGCTGCTGTGCTAGCAACCATGTACTCAGCCTCTGCAGTATTGAGTGCTACCGAATTCTACTTCCTGCTGCACCAGGAAATAACTGCAGAACCCAAACTGAAGCAACATCCAGAAGTACTCTTCCGTTCTGCAACACATCCGGCCCAATATGAGTCTGTAAACCCCTGCAAGATCAGGTCATCATCTAAAGCATTCACAGCAAAACATATATCTGGTCTCGTGTTGGTCAGATACATCAATGACCCAATCAACTGGCGATAAATGGTGGGATCAATCAAATTAGAATCTGAAGTAGAATCTCTCAACTTCTTCCAATTTGCATCCATCGGAGTAGCCATGGACTTGCAGTCCAACATCCCAAATCTCTTCAATATATCTATGGTGTGTTTTCCTTGTCCTAGGAAAATCTCTTTCTGCCTCTACCATACTTCTAATCCCAAGAAGTAGTGCATCAATCCAAGATCTTTCATTTCAAACTCAGAGGCAAGATTCTTCTTACACCATACAATGAGTTTCTCATTTCCTATGAGAAACAAGTCATCAACATACAATACCAAAATCAGTGGCTCATCATCTGCAACCTTGAAGCAAAGGTTGGGGTCTGCATCATTCTGATGCACCTTCCATCTCATAGCTGAAGCAATAGCAATGATCGATCTGATGGAAGTATATCGAGCCACAGGAGCAAGTGTATCATCATAATCGACTCCCTCTTTCTGAGAGAATCTTCTAGCAACAAATCTGACCTTGTATTTTCCATATGCTCCATGCTAAGTTTGTTGTGCCCATCTAGGTCTTTTCCAACCTACTGCAACATTTCTGGGGATATCAACTAGATCAATGGAATCAATAGGTTCATCCTTTTCTGCTAACTCCCTCTTGAACTAGAGGGGGGGATGATCTCATCTCCTTTGGTTCTATCATTTCATCATCGATCTCCATGTCTGATCCTCTACCTTTCCTGACAGTTAATTCTTCTTCAAATGTCACATCCCTACTGACTTCAATCTGTCTGGACCCCGGGATGTAGATTCTGTAAGTCTTTGAAGACTCACTATATCCCACAAAGGTTCCCTTCTTGCCTGAAGGTTCCAACTTGAGCACATGTATAAAGACTAGACAGCCAAATATCTGAAGATGGCTTACTTTTGGTTTCACTTCTGTGAAAGCTTCCTCCGAGGTCATCCTTCTAGGCTGAGAGTCATATTCCAAGAAGCTTCTTGCTGAACATCAACAGGATTCATATGTCCATCGGAACAAGTCTTCTCTTGTAGGCCAAATCACATGGTCTTTTCCCTACAAGTCAAATCCCGACTGATGATCAGAGACATTTTATAATCAAATGAAAGAACAAATAGTTTACACAGGCATCTTAGCTAATACTTTATCACAACAATCATGAACATGTCTAACAAACACTTCTAGGAAGTATCTAGATGTCTGTTATCTCCACTAGACCATGCCATCAAGAGTGTGCACTACCCTAAGCATGTAGGAGGGAGATATCATCTAGACTAACTTCATGAAATGTTGTGTAGCTCATATGCATAATATAATAGGGTAAACTATATCAACTGCTCAATACATTAGATCTGCATATAAAAAGCATATAAGACAAAAAACAGATCTATGTAAGCAAGAAAACAAAATACTTATCTCTTATTGTTTTGGTGTGTGGGCCCCCACTGCCTTCTTGTGGGAACCATAAGAGATCTATGTTCTTGCATTATGGATCTTCTAAAAGAGGAACTCCGAACGATCATCATCCCTTTGCTTCTTGCGATGATGATCCTCTTCTACATCAACAGTTGAGGCTTCATACTTCCTTTTACTTGAACTTCGACAGCTATTTGCGTAGTGTTCATATTTTCTGCACCTATAGCATTGAACTTGAGATATGTCCTTCTCCTTTTGATCTGGGCGAGGACTTTGTCTCCGATCTTGGTGCTTGTGTTTATGGAACTTCCTACCTTTTCCCTTACCCTTCGTGGCATGAGAAGCAAAAGCTTGGTTCTCCTCAGGTTGAGTGCCATGGCCATGGAGTCTTTGACGTGCTGCGATCCTTGTCTCTTCCTGAGAGCAATCTGCCCAAAGCTTGTCAAAGTTTGGTAGTTTGGATCTACCACTTATGCTTTGGATAAAGGACTCCCATGATGGTGGAAGACCATTTAAAGTGTGTAGGACAAGCTCCTTATCGCTAATAGGATCTCCACTGGTGCTGAGCTTGTCTCGGAGTTCTGTGATCCTCATGAAGTATGAGGCAATGGATTCTAACTTTGCTATCTTCGTATTTGAGAGTTTGTTTCTCAAAGTCATGGATACATTTAGGCTAGTGTGTTCAAACAGCTTCATAATGGTCTTGAACACTTTCCTAGCATTCTTCTTTCCTGAGATTTGAGGAACCAAACGATCTCTCACTGAATCCACAAAAATCCTTCTTGCTTTAGCATCATTCTTCCTCCATCGGGATTTATCTTCTTCGGCTTCTGGTTCAGGAACCTTCTCATTTACATATAGCAAGAGATCATTTTCTTCTAGGAGTAGAAGAGCCCTAGACTTCCAGGAGATAAAGTTGGAGGCTCCTTCCAAACGATCTTCAACCTTCATCCCAATCATCTTGATTGCAGATCTGGTTCAGAAACCCTAGCAGGAGCTAGGCCAAAAATGAAAGTTAATAATTTGAAAAACTGAACCCACAAATAAATTCGCCTTGCCAAGGAGAGTTGAATAGAGGGTAGGCTAGTCCAAATTTGTGGAGAGGGATGAGTTAAAACTGAAACCCTAATTCTGCTGCAGCCACAGAGTTAGGTCAAAAATTGAAAGTTGTCGAAATTGAATTCCGTTTTCACCAATAGATGTGCCTTGACAAAAACGAAATTCCTATAACTTCTTTTCTCCAAAATGATGGTTGGAGACTTCACAAGATGAAACCCTAGTTCCGGCAGGGTTCCGACAATGCTTTGGCAATGGCTTCTTCTAGAATGGCTCTGATACCATGTTAAATTTCACACATTCATAGCATAAAACATAAATGCATAACCAAGATCACTAGAAGCAAGACAAAAACAACAACACAGAGTTTGACCTGAGAAACCCAAATGGGAGAAAACCCAGCAACCTTCGCAAAGAGATGATAATTCCGAGATCATAGTACAAATAAGAAAAGAGAAAGAATGTGAAAGTGTCTTTCACAAGTAGATGCCCCAAAAAAGCTTCATCCTTCATGTGATGTGAAATCAGCCTCCTCCAAGTGATGCGCACTTGCTAAGTGTGAAAATGAGATAATGAGGTGCACTAACCTCTTATTTATACAAGTGCAAAAACCAGAAATTCCCTAACTGGGCCGACTTCACTTGGGGGCAATAAATAATTTATTTTTAATATTTTTCTTTTGTTTATTTGCACCCCAAGGTTTACATTGACTCTTTCATGTGATTACATAAATAATTACATCCAGTTCATCTCCCTTAGGAGGTACAATCAAGTACAATAAAAGTACAATAAAATATAATGAATAATATCTTCCGAAGTTGCACAAAATCCAACAGAAATTTTGGGGTCGCGAGAATCTAGGTCCGCGATAATTTAGGCCCGAGATTTTAGTGCCGCGAGAATTTAGGACCGGAATTTTGGGGTCACGAGAATTTAGGGCCGTGAGGATTTAGGGCCAAAATTTTGGTGTCAGGGCCGTGAGATTTTAGGGAGGCCAAAAAATGAAGAAAATTGATTTTTTTTTATTTTTAGGGTTTTTGTTATAAAATTGCAGACCTAATTCTAACCTTAATTCTACCATGAAAATGTAAAATTACACATGAAAATGCAAGTTTAACCTAACAACAATATTTACAAAAATTCAAACTAGTGTTTGATGTAGAGAAAATAGGCAAACTTAGAGTTTTAATGGATGTTACCCCAAACCCTAGCCTTAAAAAAAGATGACAAACCTTTCTCTTGGAGGTAATTCTCCTTGCTACTAGGTTAAGGCCTCTTGAAACAACCTCTAGGGTTGGTTTCAAGAGTCTAAACTAGGGCAAAGTTGAAGCTCCAAGGCCAAACTCTGTAAAAACCTCCTCTTGGGAGCGTTTTTAGTATGCAATGAGGATAGAATAGCATGCAAAAGCCTTATTCAAAGAGAATGTAGCCCTAGGGATACCATTCAATCATTCAAGATGCAAAATTGACCTACCATTCATCAAGCAAACCTTAAAAATGTAAAATACTTACTTGAATATGAGTTATTCCAACCATTCTAGCATCCACAAAGCATTAACAAGACAAAGAAAGCATCCAACTTCATCCAAGAGCAAGAAGAATCATCCCTCCAAGAGGTGCACATCACTTTATAAGGCCTTTCTAGGGTAAAAGAGTAGCATAATGAATTTTATCCCATAAGTTGTGTTTTACAAATGAAGTGAGGAGTTGTATTTATATGTTTCTCAACTCACTTTTAAAATAAAACCCGGCCGACATGCCTTTAAGATGTCAATTTGAAATTATAACATGTCAACTTAAAATTATAAAATAATCAAATCTGTGGGTAACTTGGGGCATTTTCCCTAGAGTTTACCCAAAAATGACTAAAATAGCTAAATATGAGCAAATCACCCCGAACTGAAAGCTGGAGTGGTGAGGGGGGGGACGTCATACCCCATCTAACCCCAACAGTAGTGAAAATCCCTCAACGCCCCTCCCATATCAAGCAATGTAGGCCTGGAAGAAGGATGACATCATCATCACTAGACAACCAAGGAGAGAGGGCGCTGCAATACTGGAGGACCAGGAGGGTGTGGAAGGTGACCTGGAGGAGAGACATAAGCCGCAGTGTTGAAAGAAGTGCCACCGGAATGATAAAACAAGGTGGGGGTCATGTGACCTAGTGACCCACCCCTGCAAGCCCCGAACACCAACCTCAGGGCTTCAAGCACTTTCATGAGGCAGTCAACAATCCATTAAGCCATGGTACTCCCAAGTAAGGAAAAAAATTACCCTCTCTCCCTGGGGCACATCTAAAGGTGCGTTGGTACTGGTACCACGTAACACCTTCCAAACCTTGAAATGCATGGCACACTTTGTTAAGGACAAAATACAAAACAACATGCGTAGGATATAATTAGTAACTTCTATGCCCAGAAATGGCATTTCCTTCTCCATCTAATCACCCATGAATTTGAGCAGTAGGACAGCATAACCAGTACTCTCATCCTAAGTCACGGGGTTCGCCGAACTTCAGGGTTGAAGTTCGAAATTTGGCGAACACCAAGGAAAATTTGGAAATCATTAAGGTTCGTCGAACTTCATGCCTATACTTACTGCTCTAATTCTAACCTTCTGAAATTGCGTTGTTCTAACCCTACTACTAGCGACGAGTGACAAACTGACAAAACGATTTATTATTGGGGTTATTATTACGCCCATGACCTACTGGCTACTACAAGCAATGTCGCCATCGTGACTCGTCTAGGCCACACCACCGCCACAACTCTTGTCGTGGATTGCTTTCGGGTGCATAGATTATAATAGTGTTGATTGATTTCGGGTGTATTGCTTTCCCCGAGTTTGCCCTCGATGCACGGATGTCTAATGTATAATTTATATAATATTTGGGATGTTGTATATTGTAAAACATGATATTATAACCTGTAGCATATTTTAAATGGAGTTATATTAAACATTATAAATTATTATTATATACATCATTATAATTTATTATTATATAATAAACATTATAAATTATTTAAGTTATAATTTATAATAAACATTATAAATTATTTTATATACATTAATATGATTTACAATGTTTATTATATTATATTACTGTGTTATCAAATATTTATATTTGGAAAATAAGTATATAGATGAATTTAATGTATAACCTCATTTCAAACCTTATTTGAAGAGTCGAATCTGAACTCTAATTTTATGGTTGTCAAACTCGAATTCGAACCCAAACCATGTGACATTGCTCTCATCCTCATGCTATCTGAGTAACCTTCTTTTTGAGCGCGCATCTCCCCTTTCTATCTACCTGTGCATAACTTCAAACCTCTCCTCTGCCTCAAAAGGATCAATTTTATTCAATCCTATGAGCTTGTCTTGTCACCACTCTTCCACGTGATCATTATGGTTATCCTGTAAACGAATGGTTAGAATCATCATGCCTGTTTGCAATTTACTATGGAAAGAGATCTTTATCAACACAACAACTTCGTAGACCCCTAACAGTCGATATGGATTACATTTAAATAGTTATTTTCCAAGAATTATAATCTTGCACAGGGTCGTCTGCATATGTATCAACAGCATGAACCAAAAGTCAAGTTCTGTGGAGGTGCTTTAAGAATTTTGCTCTCTTTCCCTTTGGTAGCTCTACTCTAGCGAGCCTCGGTCGAGTCTGGTGAGTGGCAAGTTTGCCAGGCGAGTCTCTATCGAGTACTCGTTTTGCAGCAAACTAATGCAGACTTGCCAAACTCGGCGAGCCTGATAACACTAATATCAATAATGGCCAGCATAAAGAAAAATCTTCCGTGAAATTGGCTTCAAATCCCCCTCAAGTTCATGCAAATGAGAAGCAAAAATGCAAATTGTCTCAAAAGGAACAAGATCATCATCTTCTAAGCACAACAAGAGGATTCGACGCTGTTCATTAACTGATAAAATGTCTATCAATTTTATTTTATTTTATTTTATGCTTGGGCACATCCTCTACAGGAGTCCTTTCAGGGTTGCTTCAGGTTTGTAAAAGAAGGCTGCTTAGAATGATGTGATACAAACCATCAAGTCACAAATATTTTCTCCTCCAAAACACGGCTACAGGTATCAGAACTGAGGCGAATCCCTTGCTCCACATATATCAATTCAAACAAAAAACTTCCTCAAATGAATACTGTTCATCATTAAGATTTACATGGGTCGACCCTAATGTTTGTTGGGATAGGTCGACCCTGGTCCCTTTGGTCCTCAAAACAGGTCGGCTCGTTGATCTTAGGTCAATCGTATGTCAATGTTAACCATGGAAATTGTTACGCGGTACCAGTACCTACTCACATTCAGATGTCTGCACAAGGAGAGGGGGAGCATTTTTTTCCAGGGCCGTGATGCGGGTATTATCAGCACTTTCTAAAAGGTGGTTATGGTAGGACCCTTTGATCCTTCCTTTAAGATCACTACGGCTTAGTGGCATTGCTGACCACCTCATTATGGGGCTTGTAGCCCTGGGGTTGGTGTTCATGGCTCCTAGGGGCAGGTCACTAGGTCACATGACCCCCTACTCGTTTTCCACACAAGTGACAGTGTTTTATCTCTAAAGCACTTGCCTCCTCTTCTGATCACCCTATGCACCCATCCTAGCCCCTTTCCAGCAAAGTGCCCTCTCTCCTTGGTGCATTCTCAGTGATGACATCATCCTTGGTCACCAGGCCCATAGGCTTGTAGAGGGGGGATGTTGAGGGTTTTTCAGTACAGTTGGGGTTAGATGGGGCATGACGATCCCCCCTTGCTCACTCCACCTTTCGGAGTGAATCCTTTTGTTCAGTTTTAGCTATTTTTATCAGTTTTTGGTCACCTAGGGGGAAAATACCCCAGGTAGCCACCTTTTAGATTATTTTATATTATTTCGTGTTATATTTTTACATTGACATTATATTTGGCTTGTCGGCCTAGTTATTTTGTAAAAGTGAGTTGAGAAGGCTATAAATAGGCCTCTCCTCACTCATTTGTAAATTATAACTCATGGGATAAATTACATTATGTTGCTCTTTTACCCAAGATAGTCTTTTGGAAAGTGATGCGCACCTCTTGGAGTTTTCTCTTCTTTGGCTTGTGGATGAAAGTTAGATTCTTTCCTAGGGTTTTGAAAATGCATGGTGGATGCTAGGAATTGTTGGAACTTGGAACAACACAAAGCTCAAGTAAGTCTTGTTTTAGCCTTGCATGGTGAAGGTAGGTGACTTTCTTGCTTCTTGATGATTGATTGGTGGCCATAGAGCTGCATTTTTTCTGATTTAGGCCTTCTTGTCTGCTTTCTATCTTCTTTGCATGGTGGAAAACGCTCCCTATCTTCTTGGAGCGTTTTCCCTAGTTTGGCCTTGGATCTCTAATTTTGCACTAGATTAGGCTCCTATAACGAACCCTAGAGGTTGTTGTAGGAAGCCCTAGTTTAGAAGCCAAAGTCAAAATTACTCCAAGAAGGGGGTTGGTCACCTCTCCTCTAGGCCTAGGGTTTAGGGTTTCATGCATTAAAACCCTAGTTATCAACTTTTATCAAATTTGCTTGCATTTTCATGTGTAACTTTGCATTTTCACAATAGAATTAGGGTTAGAATTAGGTCTGCAATTTTATGTTAAAACCCTAGTTTTGAGTTTTTGTATTTAGTTAGATCTTTTTGTTGATTTAGTCCATTTTATCTTATTGTACTTAATTAGGTCTGTTTTTATAGTTTTTTATCATAAAAACACCCTAAAAATTTTGTAAAAATCCTAAAAAGTTAAAAATATAACCTAAAGCCTAAACCCTAACCTACCCTTGCTGCAACCCTATTTTCTTTTTCTCTACCACGGCCTCCCTTGTTCAGACCTCGGGCCTCCTCTTTTCTAGTTGTGGACTCCCTTCTTTATCCCTTCTATACCCTCAACCTTCTTCCTTTAGCCCTCGCCCTTCCCTATCAGCCCTCGGTCTCCACATCTCAGGCCTTTAAAACCCTCGGCCTGCTCCATAAGAGGTTCGGCCCTCCTCTCCTAAGCCTGCCCTACCCTCGTCCTGTCCTCCTAGGGCCTCGGCATTCCTTTTGCAGCCCCTTTCCTTTCCTTCAGCCCTTGTTGTCCCCTTTTTTAGCCCCTTCATACCCTATCCTAGGTCTGCTATATAGCAGCCTGTACACTCCAGTGTTGTCCTGAAACCTGCCATAAAAACACACAGAAAAACAGCATTAAAAAGGTTAGCAAGTGTTTGGTTACTCTCATAAAACAAGACCTTAACTACTGTTGGATATTTAGCTGGAAGTGTCACTCCTTGCATGTCACAGTACTGATATATCAGACCTTATTTAACTTACTCAAATTTGCTACAGGGCAGCTCTCAAGTTGAATTTAGTTTGGCACATACTAAGCACTGTTTGCATATCATTGTTGTTGAATAATCATTGGTTAGAATCTTTGTTTAAGTATAGTGCTAATAGCTGTACTGAACTGGTTATGAATGTTTAAATTGCCTTAGTTACATTTGTTGCATCATTACTCATACAACTTGCTTCCTTCCTTGATGAATGATTACATACCCAAGACAACTGTTTTGTGGAGAAAGCTTTGTTATAACAGTGATAAAGTTTACTTTGGTTTGATAACACATACAACATTCATATTTTATGTCTTCTTTATCCTATAATTGAATCCTTAAAGGCATTGGTTACTAATACAATTGCATAGGAATATCTAGAGTTTGGTGTCTAAGTGTTTACGGGTGTTCTATAAGGGCTCCCCCCTTAGAGGTCAAGTCCTTGCATATATGCTTACTGGGCACTAGCCCTGCTAGTTTGCCCGGTAACAGAAACAAACCTCAATAGCACCCTGACTGTTGGAGTAATTTGCCTCAATTCTGGTGGCTAAACAGATCTACAAGGATGCCTCAACAGCCCAAAAACAATGATGATGGAGAGCACTGCTACAGGTTCTCCCTGATGTTGATAATTAATCTGGAACGTACATCTCTCAACCTTTCTTCACAATGAGACTGACTGTAGAATCCTACCTGTAGCTTATGTGGCTGGCCTGAGAAAAGTATGACTGCTTCAAAGTATGGTGCTCTGAAAATGTACTGAAAAGGCCTGAAATGACCCCAGAACTGACCTTGAGTAGTGCCAAAAATCTACTTGAGAAACTGGGCTATGACTGTAAATTGTATCAGATTTCTAGAACTAGAAGTCCTCAAAGGACATTGAATGTTGACTAAGACTCATCACAACGCATCCTCATAGAACACCACACGCTAGGAATCACGAAATGAACCTATCATCAAGACCATCGGGAGAGTCATCAACCTGCTTTGTGATAAAAAATCCTAGTGAACACCATGCAATATAGATGGTACTAGCCTACTACATATCACTGATCAACATGATCAAACATGAAACCTATCACAATTGTTGGAAATGGGATCCTCAGCATGATCCATAGGACCATCCTCTGGCATGTCTATTTTTTAACAGGTCTATATTTCGCAGATGGCATGTAGTCGAAGAGTAGAGTGACATTTGGCGTTTTTTGATGGTTTAGTGGACTTGTCTTCAAATTGGTGTAGTTCAGTTAACTGGAATTCTTAAAACTGCCAACTCTGTTGAATTTTGGATGGGATGTGAAATTCTATTTTCATCATATGAAGTCCGATGAGGTTGGAACCCCTCTCAAACATCCTAAAATAATTAATGATAATATTAAAAAAGTAAGTGAGAGGGTAGAAAGAAAAACATAAAGAAATGAAAAAAAATTATCATCATTCTAGGTTAGCTTGTGTCACTATCAAGCAAGTTGTTTTTTACCCCAAATAGTGTTATGAATCTATGATCTATAGGAATCCTACAAAGCAAGTTGACTTGCAATGAAGTAGATTTAGAGTCTTAGGGTTTAGGTTTCTAGGTCAATTTTTAAAAAATGAATAAGTGTCATGTATGCGGCCTGTGCAATTGAATCCCACATTGACTCGACCGAGTTGACTGGTTTGGTACCGAAGACATTGACTCGACCCGTTCCGTACCAAACCAGTCACCTAAACCGGTTTAATGGCCGAGTCAATATAGCCACTAGTCAACTCGGTTGAGTCAGAGTTCGAATTGACCGATTTTTGAAACACTGACTTGGACATTTCCTAGCATTTGGATGAGGTCATCCCCCCTTCTTCATGATGGAGATGCTCCTCCTTGGCACGTGGGAGATCACTGAGACAAATTTGGACCTTATTCTATCACTTATGGATCATTTCTTCATCACTTGGATCGATTGAAGCATGTTCTAGAGCTTTCTTGGACAGTTGGAGCTCATTCTAGGTGGGTCATATCACACGTGTGATGAGTTTGGGGCTTTTCCTTGCATTTGGGATGGAGCACTCTAGGAGTTTGACCTTCCTTTGGTCCTCCTTCCCGATTGGTACCATCATTTGCTTGAGTGTTTGACCATCCTTGAGGGTTGACATCACACTTTGAGGACACTTGGAGCCCCATGTATGGCAAATTTATTGGAGCGCTAGTTTGTTCAGCTTTAGTTATGTATTTGGTTATGTCATTGACCATTTGAGGAGAGAGCTCCCTCTCTTGAGATTCTATTGTTCCATTATCTCATGTATTGACCTTGACTAGGTGGCGCACCCCCTTGGCTTGGGATGTTGCTAGGCAGTTAGTATTATTTATCATTTTTTTACAATGTTTAGAGGATTTGTGATTCTCCCTAGGTTAGATCTAGGGCTTTGATACATTTGGTATTATTTTATTGTGAAGCAAGTTGAAGTCCTCTCATATTTAAGAAAGCCTCTTCCTAATTGTATCTTCTTCTTGTTGTTGGAGAATAATATTATCTTCGCATCTTTGGCTCTTGGATCTTGAGAGTTTTCTTACATCGTGGCATAGCTTGTGGATTCTAATCTTGAGGTAGTATGGGAATTTCTTGCATTGTGTTACTATTCAAACTAGCAATCCTTTCAAAGCAGACTAAGTATGCCCAGTGCTAGTGATGGTAAGCATATGAGGGGGGCTAGACCCGATGTCAACACAACCTAAATCCTCAACTTCTTTGGGTAACTCCAAAACCCAGGGGAGAGTCCCTAATGGAGAAAGAACACCTGCAGACATCAACACACCTGCAAATACCCTTCTACAAGCCTTATGGCTAAGATCGGCGCCTTATATGGAGTCAACAATTAGTAATACAAACACATAAAACATATAAAGGAGTTAATTCAATCTACCAGTCAACATCAATAGATATCATCAATTTAATACACTTCACGAGTCCCAAGGTAGGGTTTCACACTTCCCAAGGCACTACCTCAAAAAAGTGCACTCTAAAGGGCATAAGATTAAATGAACTAGGGCGCACTTGATGATCCAGTTAGAATTGCCAAAAACCCTGCAAAAACCCTAATTTGGGCAAATTCACATTTCCCAATGCACCAAGGCAAATGAGGACGCCCCCACAGATCTGTGTATAAATCCATTAGGGCAAATTTGATGGGTGGACCAGAATTACAAACTCACGGTTATTTTTGGAGTTATTAATTTATTCATATTTTTAGGGTTTTCCAGCAATATTATATTCTTTTGGGTTTTTCAATATATAAAAATGCATGTGAATAAAAAGCATGTAAATTGATAAAAGAGAGATAGATTTGTTGAAAAGATAGGGCATATGATTCTTGTCTCAATCCCTGGGGCATTGAGAGATCGATACTAGCATCCCTCTATTATAATGACTTTCAATACTTGCAATTAGGGCATCAACTAACAACCACAAGAGATAGGTAGAAGAGCCTAATTAGGGTAAGAGAAGAAGTCCAAGGACCAGTAACAATGGAGAGCTCCTATGAAAGGAAGGTCTCCTCATGCAAAGTTAACAAAATACAAGCAAGAAACCCTAACACTTTAGGATAACGCACCATAAAAGCACCATTAAACTAGGTAAGAAGTATAACTTACCAACATTTAACAAAGATGAGCAAGATAGCACCTTAGGTCACCCTTTGCTTGAGTTATTACAACCATTCTTTAGCATCAACCAATAGCATGTGTAAAAAAACCCTAGAACTTCATCAAATTAACCTTCAAGCAAGCAAGATCATCCCAAGAGAGGTGCGCATAGCATCAAGAGCTTCAATAAACCAAGAGATATAGAAAGATCTCATAATGAACCCATATCTTGTTGTGTTTTTACAATGAGAGGGAGGTGCTATTTATATAAGGCTGGCCTCACCTAAATTTAAGTTATGAGCCTACAAGATAATGTGAAAATATAACATTTTGGCTTTGCTCACCCACAATTTGGGGGCTAAACCACTCTAAATAACATAAGAATAATAATAATAAAATGCAATTAGGCTACACCAAGTGCTAGGTGTGCCAAAAGGAGGACGTCATGCCCCAACTGATGTGTGCCCTCAACGTCCTCCTTCATTATCCTTGTATGCTTCTTCAATAAGGAAGTACAATTTGCAGGTAACACGGCCCAGAGGAGGGGTGAAATAGGTCCAAGTGAGAAAATAAGGTGTTCTAGATAGGGTACAAAGCCCTTTACAAAGTGCTATCACCTTTTACATGGCAAATAAATGAGTGGTCATGCATCCAAGTGATTAGCCCCCACGGGCACCAACCCCTACAAAGTGAGTACCTCCTGGAGGTGGAAATCAAGCGGACCATCCATGACATGATTAGGGGTATTTAGCCCCAAATCAACACTCTATGCTTCAACTTGGCCTTTACATCAAAATGTTTAACCCCTTGCTCTGGTAGACCTAACTAGGAACGCTACAGATACTCTAAGGCGTAACACATTGTAAGGTTATTAAATTGTGATCTCTCTCTTGAGCTTCTATTGTACCATTATCTCATGTATTGACCTCGACTGGTGGTACACCCCCCTTGGCTTGGGATGTTGCTAGGTGGTTAGCATTATTTATCATTTTTTACCATGTCTAAAGAATTTGTGATCATCCCTAGGTTAATATTATAAGAGAGCATCTTCCTCATTGTATCTTGCTATTGTTGTTGGAAAATAATACCATATTTGGCTCTTGGCTCGTAGGATTTTTCTTACATTGTGGCATAGATTGTGGATTCCAGTCTTGAAGTAATATGTGAATTATTGCATTGTAAGGTTAATAAATATAGTCAATAGAAGAGTAAATTTGTTCCATTGGATCAAGTAGGAAAGAATAGTTTTGTTTGTTTCATATTTTAGTTTTGTATCTTGCTTGTAATTTACATCTTATGAGCTAAGTGACAGGACACGTTCTAAAGGGTCCCCGTGTCCCGTGGGCCACGTTTTGGCGCGGACACGTTGGCCCCACGTGGGGGACATGAGTTTTTTCGTGTCCCGAAATCGGGACACGCGTGGGGGATTTCTGTGCAGCGTGGGGATTTTCCAGGACACGAAAATCGCGTAAAAGGCTGCCCGCGGGCCCATAAAAACGCATTTTTTGTTTTTTTTTTGTCATTTGCTAACCGATGGGAGTGTGAGGGAAAGCTAGAGTGAGCCCAAAGTCATTTTTTTTTGCAGGTGAAGGAGATTCAAGAGTGTTTTCTTGCAGGTGAAGGAGATTCAAGTGTGATTTCACCATCAAGGTTGAAGGAAAATGTCTCAACCAGCTAGGGCAGCAGGTAAAGGGCAAAGGAAAGGGAAGAATGCCCCATCTATTCCCTCTCGTCCTATTCCTCCTCCAAGCACATCCCCTTCTGCTCCTAGTAGTGCTCCAACCGGTTCTAGTGAAGCTCATCCTCATTATAGCCATGCTTTGGCAAAACAACAAGCACAAGAGAGTAAATACCCTTTGTGGAAGTATGTGACAAGGAAAGAAGGTGTTGGAGCGAAGCTTGGTGGGGGAGGCAATGTGTGTTGGACTTGCAATTTCTGCAGGCATGAATTCAAGAGCACCTATTACCGAGTTAAAGGCCATTTGTTGGCCCTCCCTTGTGGGATTTCTTCATGCAAAGCTGTGAGTATTAACCAAAGGAGGGAGATGGAAAGAGAAGACCATGTTGGGGTAGGGAAGGTGGCTGTAGCAAGCAAGACATTTCATCGTGAGGATCCTCTTCCATTCTTGAGGAAACCCTCTAGCACTAGGAGTGGGGTTGATGCTATTGCTTATCCAACAAGAAAGAGGCCAACTTCAAGAGGTCCAATGGATAGGATTTTCCAACATGAGGCACGAGAAGAGGTAGACCTCTCCATTGCATTTTTCTTCTACCTCAACTTCATCTCATTCAATGTTGCACGATCACCATTGTACTTTGAGATGTGTCGATCTATAATGGAACGAGCTCCAACTGGTTATGTGCCTCCTAGTTCAGAGAAGCTTAGAACCACATTGTTGGTTAAGGCAAAGAAGGAGGTGGATAAAATTATTGATCCAATTAAATCAAAATGGTCCACATGGGGTGTTAGTATTGTTTCTGATGGATGGACAAATCCAACACACCATCCACTCATCAATTTCATGGTGTCTTCCACAAATGGACCGGTGTTCTTGAAAGCGGTGGATGCTCTTGGGAAATACAAGGATGCACAATATATGGGTGATTTGTTCATCAAAACCATTGAAGAAGTAGGTGTTGATTCTTGTGTACAAATCATCACGGACAATGCACCTGTTTGCAAGGCTGCTGGCATGATTGTGGAAGCTAAACATCCACAGGTATGTGATTGTTAATTTACTCATTTATTTGAAATTTTGAGGTGTTAGTAACTTAGTAGTTAGTTGTAGTCTTGTAGAGTCTAGGAGTCTAGACTCAATGACTCATTTATACTTTCTTTTATTGATCTTACAGGTATTTTGGACACCTTGCATTGTCCATTCTTTGAATTTAGCACTGAAATCTATTGCTTCAGATGTGCCATGGATTGGCAAACTTATTGAGGATGCACGCCATATCCGTAACATTGTACAAAACCACACTAATGCCCTCACAATCTACAAAGAGTACACACATCTTTCATTGTTGAAGGTTGCAGATACTCGGTTGCTTCCTCATTCATCATGCTCAAGAGATTGAGAGAGGTAAAAACCGCTCTTGGGTCCATGGTGATTTCAGAGTGTTGGGCTTTTTGGAGAAAGTCGGATCAGATTGCTTCACAAAAGGTGAAGGACATAGTATTAGATGATGGTTGGTGGGATAGGGTAGTCCTTAGCATCAAGATCATGGAGCCAATCATTTCTTTGTTGCGGTTTGCAGACACGGACCAGCCCATCCTAGGAGATGTTTATGAGGGGTGGGATTCCATGATTGAGTCCATGAGGACCATTGTTATGGAGAATGAGTGTGCTGAGTATGAGACATCAGCAGAGAACTTATGGTCCTGTTATCACCTAAGTTGTAGTTACCCCTATGGATGGATCCAATCATGGATGGCAATAGGGAAGGGCAACTCAAAAGGTGCAACCACGATCACCTCGACCTCCAAAATATATATGGTTGTCACGCCAGTCGAGGCAACCTTCGCTTTATGTTATCTAGCCCAGACAACAAAGGGGGAGACCCGATCTACTCCCGACAGGAGAGATCAAAACCAAGACACCAAATCAGGGTATTTCTAAGTGAAGTTAGGTGTATGGTTTATCCTAGACCTAAGGGTAAAGTCACAAGCCAAGTGAGGGGTTCAATAGATATAGCTTTGGTTCATAGTTGATGTGAAAGTGACTTACAATTGTTTAAAGTGAGATCTAGGGCTAATGTACTAGTTCAATGTTGGAAAGTCCACTGCCTTGGGACTTGTGTCCAATGCAGGGTAGTTAAGGGTTGTATTGGGGCTAACTAGTACAGATGACAAGCTTGACCATGATACATGATAGCTTCAAGGGTTTAGTTCACCATGCATAGGTCAATCCACAAGTCAATCCAACAATCTAGGAAGGTTGAACTAACTTGGAGAGAAACCAGTGCCTTGGGAATTGGGAAGTGGAGTCAAAGTAGGGTTGACTTGTGGTTTAAGACTCCTAGTACATGAGATAAGTGGGCAATTTAAGTTTTGATGTGTAAATGTGTCTAGATCTAGGTTTGGACCAAGTGGACCACAATCCCTTAAAACAAGGAATGCTGTCCCCAAGGCAAGATTTTACGAAGTGACAGTCTAGACCTAGGTTTTGAATTATTCCGATTTCAGATCTCCAAAAATCTCAAGTACCCAGTTCCTGGAAGTGAGTCAACTCACTTCTCCAAGGTGGTGCGACTTTGCCCAAGGAGGCCTAAAAGTGGGGTTAGGTGGGTCAAAACAAGTCGGATGGCATCCAAACTTTAGATCCGGGTAGATCGGTTAAGTAGGAGTATGGATCTGTAATTTCGTGGTAATCCAACGGTTAGATCTTAGTAGATCTGAGTTTGAGGGTTCCAAGTGGCCCAAAATGGGGATTAAATCCCTTAAAATGTGGAATGGGGCCCACAAGGTGAATTTCAGGAAAGGGACAACCTGGGTGTATGTTATTGGATGTGTAGATGTCAAATCAAGTGGAATCTCAAACACCCACCACTTAGATCTAGGTCAACCGGCTCAATCAGTGAAGTGCGCCTTGCTTGGGAGAAGCCAAATTGGTATGGGAGAGGGGTCAAACGGAAGCCAATCCTCACCAAACTACAGATCCGGGATGCCGTGGATGCTATAGAGGTGGGTTTTCAATATTATACCCAACAACCCACTAGATCTAAGTAGATCTGAGAAAATGTAAAAATGGGGTTTTGATTAATTTAGGGTTTTAAGATATTTTAGACAATTGGATAGATCATGGAGATAGAACTTACCTTGAGATCATACCTGAGTGATGTGATGAGATGCCTTGATGTTGAGGAAGATTCCCGCAGAGATCAAATGAGAGATTGTTGATTTGCTTGCCAATTTGATGCCCTAGCCCACAAGTGCGCCTTCCTCTACCTGTCAAACCAAGGAACAAAATTCAATCAGTAAGATCAAGTATGGAAGAAATACAAGAGAAATGCAATAGTAACATGAAATAGAAGGTCCTGGGACAGTAATACTCCCTGTTACCAACGAAGAGCTCCAAAGAAGAAGTAGGGAGAGTCTTCCCCTGCCAATACCTCCTCCTCCAAGCAAATCGGCCTCCACCTGTAGATGCAAAATCGTGGTACAAAAGATATGGCAAACAAGATCTCCAATAACTCAGTGCAAAGGAAGAACCAACGAACGAACACCAAAAACATTCACCACAACACTGGAGATAGATGCAATAATAATTTTCTATTCCAATAATCCAGAGCCAAAAGTCCCTTTACAATGAGAGGCTCTCTCCTTTAAATAGGAAGGAGAGGCACCAAAACCCTAACCACTTTTTGAATGAGTGGCTAAGATTAAAAGATACAAATGTCTAATCAATGGTTGAGATGAGCTCAACAATAAAATACATGGATCACTAATAAAATATAATGTAAGTGGACAAAATCGCCCTAGAAGAGGGGAATCCCACCAAATCATGATGACAAAATATCATAAGAGGCTTATGGTGGGTCCAAGGGGTAATTTTATCCCTCCTTGGTCAATCCCCATAGCACAATAACCCAAAAATAATCATGAATGTACCAAATCGTGCCTCCATAGTGAAGTCGTGGTCCTCAAAAGACCTCAAAAATCCACAGAAAGTGCCATAAGTGATGGATGCGGGCCCCGATGAAGCTGAAACTGCTGGAGAAGGTGTGGAAGGTCCCGATCTATCATCACTGATCATCCCATGCCATAACTTTGCCTCAGTAGCCCAAATCGATTTCCTCAATAGCCATTTCTACCAATCCTGAAATGCCTCGGGAAGCGTGAAACTGCCCCAAACAGCCTCCTGGAGTGCTGGCGCTGTCAAGGTGAGGGCACCAATGTGTCCGGAAGGGGGGTATAATGGTAAAAACAAGTGGCTGGACCACCCCCTCCATCATCAGCGCCCTAGGTCAACCGGATAAAAGTCATCTCTGCTCCGACAGGGCCTCCAACAGACCAAAACTGCACTGGGATAGCCTACTGAGGCTCAATCATCACTGTAAGTGCCCGGAACTGAAAACAAACTGTCCCATTGGACTCAGAAAGTCCAAATCTATCCAAGATGTGTACTCATACCCCATATGAGTCTCTGCATGATCAAAATAAATATCCGATATACCGAAACAGGGCCAATAATAATGTGCTGTACATATACAAATACTGCTGTAACCCCAGAACCATCATCATAACCCTGTAGCTGCTGCATAGAATCATCCTGTATGTGTACATAGACCATATATCATCTATCCATATCATCATAAGGTCTAACATCTCATGTCCCATGGTCCTCCATGGTCAAGCTAGGTCCAAACAAGACCAAATATAACTCAGTCCATCATCCAAGGCCGCTGAAAAGTATCAAGGTTAATACATGCTTTACAATTTATTCAAATAGCAATTATAACACAGAGTAATCATGACTGGCGATCTAAATCCAAATATATAGTGTCGTTAATTATTATTATTACTCAGACTAGACTTTCAGGATCATACTCACTTCATAGTTGTGATCAATTTGCTAGTGAAGGGTGAAGGCTTAAATTAACTGGCTAGGCCAAGGGATGACTTAACTGCCTTGACTTTGTGACACTTTGGCAAGGGAAAGGGAATACACCATAGTATATACTGAATGAGCAATAACACAGGGAATGGCGGTGTCTCACAAATGGATGAGTTGTTTAAAGAGGGTTTATTCACCTTCACAGATGCGCACAATCCATAATACAAATAAGGCCAGCAATTGTTTAGATATAGCTTTTAAGTTTCATTGCTTTTGGGCCTGAATTTTCCATAGCCTTGATCTATGTGTGTTTATAAACACATTGCATAGATTTACATTTTTCTTTAGGCTTTCTGCTGCAGGTGTGTTTTTAAGGCACTTGTTTACCTGAGCACTTCTAGGTGTGTCATGGACAGTTTGTTTACCTAGGTATTTATTTTCCAAAAGATACAACATTTTATTTTCATTGCCATGTTCATTTGGCATGCCTTTCATTCATGTGTGTTTAAAAACACATTGCATGAATGGGCTTTTCACACAAGATATAGCATTTCATTTTTTCCAGATTTTGTATTGATGGCAGCACTAAAAGTTTCAGGTTTAGCCAACACAACTTTAGTGACTAGGGGGAATTCACAAGGAACTCCAACTCACCATAGGTAAGTTTTGTCACCAACTCAGAGCCGAGACACAATAAACAGGGAAGCTCATCCAATACAGAGGCTACAGTGGGGAAAAGTCCTCCATGCCACTAGTCAAGTAGTAAGTCAGGGTGATAATCTAAAAGGTAGGCCATGGATGGATGAAGACAAATGAAATGATGGAGCCAACACTAGCAAGCCAAAGTATGGTGTAATGATCACCTCTCTTCTCCCTAAGGAGGGTATGTACCAATGAGTATGAGTAGTGAACTTCTAAGTTTGAGTAGGGACAGTATAATATATATAAAATAGATCAACCAGGTCCATATATCTATATGATCGCCAGATCATGACACTAAGTGCTAAGACATGCTATAAGAATAAGTATAAAAGCAATCTAACCATAACACCATGATATACCTGCTGAGTCATATACCTGCAAGCTCATCAACCTGTACCATCATCTGTCCTCTGAGACTGCTGCTGTAACTCTGGGAACTACTGTCTGCTCTGTATTAATGATATAATGGCTACATTGGTCATCTCTCTGAGTGTCCTGAAACTCCGTCATGGCATGGGGAATGCAACTGCTGTCCACAATCTGATAGTGATCCAATATAGATGCTCATCTCGGCATCTCAAATGCAAGGGAACTGGCTGAATAGTGTACTGGAATGAGAAAAATAATGTATGGTAGCCCGGCTACTATATATGTGATAACAGGTCCATCATACAGGGCATTCTTATCTCCAGGTGGGATAAGAATTGCACACCTTTGCATTGCTTGGCCCACTCATTGAACCCTAGGTTCTACGCTCAGGATTGGCTCAGTGGTGGGTCGGGGCCCTCATCCAGAGTCCCTCCTCACATGGATGGAGAGATCTCAGAGGGGAGGAAGATAGCATTTAGACGGCTACTTCAGGATAGAGACCACCTTGAGGTGGTGGAGGAGGAATTTTATGAGTTTTCTAGTGGCACTGGGAGATTTGGAGGATATGAGGTGGTTAGAGACATGGGGGTTAAGAAACCCCTTGTTTGGTGGACAACTCATGGGGCAACATGCCCTCTTCTACAAAAGATAGCCTTGAGGATCCTCTCTCAAGTTACTTCATCCTCTTGTTGTGAGAGGAATTGGAGCACATATGGAAACTTGTACAGTGTGACGAAGAGCAGACTTGAGCAGTCCAGGGCAGAGACGATGGTGTATGTGCACTCCAACCTTCGTCTTATTTACAGGAAGAGGGAGGAGTGGGTGAAGGGAAAGACACGGATGTGGGATGTCTTTCCTGATGAGATGTGTTTGGACAGCAGTACTGAGTTGGCATTAGACAACATGGATCTTAATGATCCAGTGCTAGAGCCGGTCACTTTTGATGAGGGTGATCGTATGGAGGGGTCATCCTCCACACCAGCAAATGCAGTTAGTCAGATTGGCAGAGAGGAGGAGGAGGAGGAGGAGGAGGAGGAGGATCAGGGAGTGATGAGTTTGTTGATTCAGGCATGGAGGAGGACTATTGAGTCATTGACAGATGGGATTCTTCCATCTTGATCCACCCCTTTTTTGTATTTACTATTAGACTATTAGACTATTAGTCTAGACTCTATTTGGCATTTGCCAGTGCCCAGTGGCATTCCGACATCTATGTAATACATTTTGATTTTGATGACTTAATGAGAAATATGGTTCCGAGTCTCTGACATGCATCTATGTGTCTCAATGTCTCATTGTGATTTGTGATTGTGAATGACAAATGTGTTGTGATTTGTGAATGATCTAATTTCTATTGAATATTTCATATTTGTAATTGTAAATGTAATTTCTATTGAATATTTGTAATTGTAAATGTTAAATTTTATTGGATCTATATGTCTATATTTTTTAATTGTAATATATTTTAAAAATATATATATATATATGTATATAAAACGTGTCCTGATTCCGGGGGTCACCGTGTCCCGTGGGCACACTCGTATTTTGGGGACACTCGTGTCCCGTGTCCTCGTGTCATGTGACTTAGCTTATGAGGGGTACAAGTTCAAGAATGCATAAGCTAGGGTACGAGCTAGGATTTTCTAACTGAAGGTGTATGCCAAGGTGACCCTTCCTTGGAAGAATTTGCATGAAACCCAAAGCCTTGGGAGGAATTTGTTATGTTTTTTGCAAGTGTTCCAACCAAGTAAATTAAGACAAGGCCCAAGGAGAAGTATCCTAGAGACTCCATCTTTGCCCAAGGATTTGAAGGCACTAGTCCAACACTCCATACCTTCAACCAAACCATAAAAAATATTATTTTCCTTTTTGTTTAAGGGTGAAAATTAATTCTTTAAAGGCTAAAAACTATTTCGAGATTTTCACCAAATCAAGCCAAGGTAAACTTTTGTATCTTTAGCAACTTTTAGACTTGAAAATTATAAGTTTTATTTCATTTGTTTACGGCAGAAAAAACAGAGATAAAATCTCCCTAATTAGTCTTTAAATTCACATATTTAAACTAGGGTTTATTGTTAGAATAAGTCACTAAAATTTATGGATTAATTTCCTAAATCTAATTGCGCTGATTTTGCAATTTAAATAGTTTTGGAAATTATTACAGCAAATTACATTTCATTTCTCGAATTTTTCTAAGCCATCTAGCATCTAGAAATTTTAATTTTTATTGCTTTAAAATTCTGCTATCGATTTCTGGGTAAATTCTGAAATTTTTCTGTTTCTTACTTCATTTTACTACTACAAACATATTGAGACAGAAAGCAAATAATTCTAGAATATTCACTTGGTTTAATATGGTTTAACATTGCAAGTTTAATCCAATACACTTACTTTTCCATATATCCAACACACCCATTGGCTAAGTGTATCATTTAATTTCTAGAAATCCTTCTGTGAATTTTTTTTTAATCTTTCTATTGCACAAGCTCTTGCTGATGTTCTTTATTTATGGATCATGGGATGTATGAGACATTGTCATTTTGGAAATCTTTAATTTGAAATATTAGCACATTAAATTATAATATCTAAATACCACACTTGGAGAAGTGATTCTCATCACTTCAAGAAGTCTGGAAAATTTCACATTAATTAACCTTGAGTGACTCCTTTTTTTCAGAGATTTCCTCTCAAACAAGGACTCACCTTGGGCCAAACTTTATAATCTCTAAGGCATTAATTTAATAACTTGTCTCATGTGCAATTTCATTTTGTGGATGTATTTTTATCATGGAAAATGAACCCACTTACTTAATCACATTTTAATTTCAAGTCTTGTAAGTTACTTGCTATAATTTTCTTTTCCATAATTGATCTTGCTAAATGTACATAGTTTATTTTATCTTGTATCCTGAACCTTTCAAGCATATGACATATTGTGCAACTTAACATCTTACATGGTTAAATGCTTTTGGGAAGATTAACTTGATAACACACATTAATAATCCAAACTAAGTTGTATTTTCCCTTTATCTCTCTCCAACTTCATCCAATCAAATCATAGGGAAGCCTCCCTTGACCTTGAGAGTTGGCATAAAAGTGGGAAGTTAGCACTAAGGTGATAGTGGTGCTCTCTTCCGAAGTTGCTCCTTGATAGCACTAGTGGATTGAGACTTTTCCATCCAAGTGCTAAACCAAGTTGTAACACGTTCTATTAGATCAAAGATGTCTTTTAGTTTTCGTTCCTTATTGTATCCAATGTAAGCAAGGTAAGCATAGTAGGAATTTAGTGAAAGATCCATAATCTATTTAGAAAACAAGTGGCAGAGTTAATGGACTTTGTTTTTGTTTTTTGTTATTTTAACAAGAGTGAGTAGCTTTGTATTGATATAATAAAAACACTATAGTCTAACTGGGCGGTCGGAAAGTACAAAATTTCAAAAAAATAGATTCCAACTAAACGATCATTCTTCCTCTCTTCAAGGAACTGGGAGGAGTGAATCCACCATCTTCCTTTACCATGACATATTCTTTCAAATTCTTCAACACAATAATAAATCCTTACAAATTGGTTGTCTAATAAAGCACAAAAACAATACATAATTACCACTCTTGAGGAGTTATCGCGTTCAACAAGAAAGAATTCAAGGTTACTTGCGAACCCGAGTAGATTCTTGATGCTATCTCTTTTTCTCTTTGCTCCTAGCTTGATTTCCTTCCTCGTGTGAGAAGAGGGCAGGGATGATGGCCTTTCTTCAAAGATTCGACAAAGGAAAAGGACACCGAATCCTCACACAGATGGGTGGTAAAATTATAGATCGTAACTTATATAGGATTACATAATGCAACTAGTAATATCCAAAAACAACCTTTATAAATGAGGCTAGTACATATATTTCCAAAAACAACCTTTATAAATGAGGGTAGTACATATGTTACACCCAAAATCTACTCATCATAAGATTCAGTGTATACACCCCTGAAGATACCTGGACTAAGTAATCATCCTGGGAGGATTTGTACCCAATTGTGCTAAGTTTTGAAGGGTCGTCGCAGGTTGCACACTAGCAACATGCGACATTGCACCTTGCTCCATTACAGGGTGCGACGAAGTCAGTTAGATGGCAAAAACAGCTTCTTCGAGGTCCATCTCGAAGCTTGCTGACTTGGGACGCTATCCCTGACCTCTTGGCAGAGCTGGCACTCGGTTCCTAAACCTTTGGAGAGATCCCTTAAGCCTCTCCTACCATCTCTCAACCTATCCTATCCATACCCTATCCATTTAGTCCTATATAAATAAAGCTCACTCCCATCCCAAAGGGAGGAAGGCTATGGTATCTACATGCTGGTGAAATCACTCTTAGAACATCTCCATTCACCTATTGGAGAACTCATACTTCCTTGGAAGGATATGGCAATTGGCTTCGTCGGAGAAGGGCTACAGCGTTAGGCCTTGGTTGTAGTTTTATATCTCTATTATGTACTCCTCTATTTGCAGTAATACAAATGCTTTCCACCAACATTGTTCATGTGTGTAATGATATTGAGTAGTTTACCTGCTTAACTGTTTACTTAGATCTCTTAATGTATAGATGTCTTTTACTGGTTTCTCTTGTTTCTTGTCTTGACAGGTCTTGCAGCTTGGATTTGACGACCGTGGGACGTGGAGCAACATTCAGGAGAAAGGATTGCGAAGTGAAAGGTAAGACATCTAGAACTCGATCCTTAAGTAGATCTAGGAAATGCATTGGTAGTCTGTTCTATTTGTTCTATACTCACTTTGAGCTAGGGAGATCCGGCTCGCGTCCGCTCGAGTGGATTGTCCGATAACAACATATATATCCAAAATCAACCTTTATATATGAGGCTACAAGTACAATGCAACATAGAAATAAAGAGTAAACTGTAAAACTAAAGACTAACAATCTTTAGCCTCATCGTCATAATCCTCCTCAAAAATAGAACAAGAAGCACGCTGAGTATCAGAACATGTACTAGAAGAAGGAAGGCCAATTCCACTTCTAGGTTCGTCATTCAGTGAAGCATGAGAGATCTCCAAGTCAGGACATTCTGGATCCACATCCCATTCTTTAGAAGGGCCACTACTACGAGATGCAAGGCAGAGGTTGGAGTGCACAAAAACAAGATCATCAGCTTTTTGTGAACCCAACCTGTTGCACTTCACAGAATGAATAAAACCATAGGAATGAACCCAATGGCTCTTTATAACCATTTTCTTCCCTCACTTAATCTTCTAGATGTTTCATATTCCAAATAGAAACACAAATAAATCAAAAAACTAAAATTAAAAATTAAAAAAAAACGATTTTTGGGGGGTTTACAACCTACTTTTCCGCCTAAAACGCATCCCTACAGTCATGGTCGTACTGGAAATGCGTTTCCATACATACGAAACGCATTTCCCATACGGGGTACGGTTCGTACGTACGGAAACGGTGGGGACAGGGTTGGGGCACACGTTTCCTGCAACATAGGTTGTTATGCTTAAGACTTTGGACAATTTTTAGCAAAATGCCCATAGATATAACAATGATTGCATTGAAAGGGAAATTGCTAGTAATCTAGGGTTTGTCAATGACACCACCCCTCCAAATTGATTTGCAATGCCTCTAGCAGGTTCTTCTCCAAGTCAATTTCCATGCATATTCGCGCACAAGAGAATAGATTTCCCTTTGGTTTTTCTCTGACAATAAATCTTCCCAAATTATTCCCAATATCTCTAAGAATGCTATCATCCCAAAAAATTAGGGGCAAATGAAGCAAACTAACCCATACAAGGGCTACAGTTATCTCCTCCTCTGGATTAAAATCTAGAGACCAGGGTGATAAATACATACCCTTGGATCCCATGAAATAAGGACCAGATTGAAAAATCAAATCCCAGGATTCTTTATTCAAAAACAAGAAGATAAAGTAGCCTCTTCCTGCTGCAAAAAACAAAACCTGACTCTGTTTCCTAGGTCTCCAATATTCTGCTATCCATGATTCAACAACTCTGGGCTGGGTCAGAGGCCAATAAATTTCCCAATCAAAACTCTCTTTGACAGAATTGTTGATTTTTTCTGAGCAGCATCAAGTGTCATTCTATGGGAGAATGGAGGCACCTGGTCAGTTACTAGGATATTGACCCAGTCTGGGACTGGGAACTCAGCTTGGGGCTGAGAGCCATTCTCTGGGAGAATGGAGGCACCTGGTCAATTACCAGGATAGTGATCCAGTCTGGGACTGGAAGCTCAGCCTGGGGCTGAGAGCCATTCTCTGGGAGAATGGAGGCACCTGGTCAGTTACCAGGATTTCACTATAAGACCTAGACCGGGTTTAGGCAAGTGGTGTACTCCTTCCCTTGATCTATGGGCTATGGGACCTTCTCAAGGAACTGATCAACCCTTGTTGAAATACCTAGCACTTGATCTTGGTGGCAACAGGAGGGTGATGTAAAGCAATTAATTTATCTCCCTATGATGATGTACTTGTACTTGGAGTGGACTTGAAGACCTTGAAGAACACCTAGATGACTTGTTGAAGATAAATGAAACCCAAGCATAGCTTGGCTTGGTTCATGAACCCATCAATTGAAGAAAAGAAAATAATAAAACATATGTTCATATGGTCGGCCTCATTTGAAGAGCCAAGAAAGGAAATAAAAATATATATGTAAAGCCATAGGTCGGCTCATTATTGGAAGAGAAAAATAAATAAATAAAATTAATTTATATAAAGATAGGTCGGCCCCATTACATGAATTGTTTGCCATTCGACTCACTATAAATAAGGAGGAAGAATCTCTCATTATGGTCATCGATTTTTTAAGTGTCTCTTCTGCTCAGCTCGTGGGTGACTTCCTTATTCGCTGGGTTATCTATTTACTGCTGGTTCTTACCTCTAGAAGAGGTCAACTCCAGTTTTTGTTCACACTCTTTTCTGCTGGTTTAAAATACCCTATCTCAGCTAGGGTTTTACTGCTGCCATCCGATTTCTACTTGAATTTTCTGCTGTGTATACCCGAGCCCTGCTAGGGCATTTTTCCTGTGCACCCGAATTTGTACAGGGTCTGTCTCAGGTTACAGCAGTCCCAGAAAGGGCCTCCACAAGTCACTACAGCCCAGCAGTAGTTCACGGCACTCTTAGCAGGGTATACATCAGTGAACAGTGACATCTACAGGCATGTACAGGTTGACTATGCAAGATTGAAGCTGCTCCAGGCATCTAGCATCAGTTACAGTGATTCAGTGGCAGATTAGGGCCAGCTGGCATTGTACAGGGTTCTTCTTGATTAGTGAAACAAATTCCTATTTGTTGTGAAGGCTTGTTTTAGCCTATTATTGTAAAAACTCAGTCATCTCATTTTGGAGATCAATTATTAAATTGCTTTGGAGTTTTTGTCCTTAAAAGGTTTCCCCGTGAAAAATTACTGTGTTCAATTTTTTGTGGATGTGTAATTACTGATAGCTATTTCTGCATTTTTATTCACAGTCTGTTACTGCTATCAAATTTCAAAATTTTAACAAGAATAAGGGCTTTTCTCCTTGGCTCCTAGGATAAAAGCTCCAGCTGAGGGATGGCCTCCATTTGCTTGACAAATCTCCAATGTTGAGACTAGGGTCTTGTGGTGGGCTTGAGAGTATTAACGAGAGCCTTAAATGCCTCTATTTCTGAAGAGATCTCTTTTGCCATTGTTGACTAAACGACAGGCTACACCTCAAAGAGCAGGAATTCCTTCGCAGTATCCTCAATCTTCTAGAATGCAATGTTTTGGCCAGCATCAAGCATGGGCAGATCTGCGTTCCGGGTGTACAAGCTAGCAGAGCGGCCGCAAGCATGGGAGGTAGAGGCTTCTGGGCACAAACATCAGTAGAACGGTGGCTAGGGAAACCCTAGCCACATGCAAAAGCTTCCTCAATGCATTCTAGAATTAATGGATTTTGTTACCCACAATCCATAATCTATATTTTTGCTATAATAAAGTGAATGATACGCACAAGACAAGAAATGGCAAAATCAATGAATTTGCTAACAGATTGCCAAGGCAGCAAAGCTGCAACAATCATAGAGTTGTCAATACTCATAAAGTTGGAACATTTTGTTCCTTATAAGATGGCCATTAACGATTGTTTGTCACTGTAATGGTTTCATTACAAGCTGCCCAATTTAGTTTTTACTTTTTAGTGAAAAGGATGCAGAGCTCAAAGCTAATCTTTCTAAAAAGCATTGTTTCAAACGCTAGGAACACATTTGGACTTTGGTAGCGAAATCTTAGGCAAACTGATTGGCAAGCTGAAAGAGTTAATCAAGTGCTGTTAAATATGCTGAGAGCTCATTCCATCAACGAAAGAGACATTGTGGAAAGACTTTTACCTCTTCTGAATTTCCTAGAGATACATTAGGAAAAACTTCTACCTCTTCTGAATTTTGTTATAATAACAGTGTAACACACTTAATTTATCTACTTGTCTATGCAATGTGATATCTGACCTCAGTTTAAAAACAATAAGTGGGTGTAGCTTACTACAGCGGACTTCAAGATGCTTAATGTTCTGGGTTTTACATTTGGAAATGAGTCAAACCTTTCTATACATGTACCAATCATAATAATCATAGACTCGATTAGTCTTCTCCCAGAATGGCACACCACCTTCAACAGACATCTAATCATTGCACCGAGAGTAGCGAGGTGCTTAAAACCCAGTATAGGGGAGATGTTGTCACGTTTGTCATGTTATGTAACATAACGTTCCCATGTCGACTCATCATTTATCAAATATAAAAAGTAATTAAAAAATCATGTCGGCTCATAAAATAAAATAAATAAAACCAGCCTAGATCCATCTTAAACCCAGATCTATTAAGCACCGAGAGGGATCCAATTTCTTGAGGTGTAAACATTTTCTTAATGTGTAAAAAAATTTAAGATAAAAAAAGTTTACACCTCGAGAAATTGGATCCATCTTGGTGCTTAATAGATCCGCGTTTAAGATGGATCTATGATGGTATAAAGTAGCATTTAGATTGATTAACATGACTATTACAGACCTATATATAGTCAGATATAAGAAGACTGCATTCCTTTGCCAGTGATTTTGCACAAAAAATCATCATATAAAAATGGTACATAACATGGCACCCAACCATAATGTCAACCAGTCATCAACACATTATTGAGGAGGCATAAAGCTCGAAACTTTAAAGGTGTCCTGCAATCACAGGAAGTGGCGTGGAATAAAAATTAAATTAAATCAGCAAGAGAGCATTCACCGTTTAAAATAGCTTGCAATTTGGTGCAATGTGATGTTGTTCACCACAACATGCTGATGCAACAATGTAGTAGAACAAATACGGCTGGCTTTCTGGTAGTTTAAAATAGGCAATAGTGCAAGCATAGGCTTCTAGGTCTCTAGAAGAAGACACATGCTCTAAAGAAGATTTCACGCCCCTTTGGGAAGGCCAAGAAACATCCACCAGCATTAAAGGCAACTCCAACTCCCCAAAATATATTTCAGGTTCTCAATCCAGTGTAGAAAGATAGGGAAAAGGTTCTAAAAGCAAATCTTGCCATGCATGTTTAAAAGGACGATAATGCAAGCTCTGTTACCAGAAACAGAACGTCGGTGGTCGTTTTAGTCCAAAAATGCGCAAGAAACATGAACGGGACGGAAAACGGCATTTTCTACGGCTGTTGCCGTTTTACAAGCCCTAAAACCGTTTTTTGCGAAACAATTTTTGTTTCTTACCGTTTCCCATAGCCGTTTCTAGATTTCATTAAAATTTAACAGTTAGAATTTTGATTTTATCCATTTTTCAATTACAATCAGGGAAGAACATGTCGGTTTCTTCCCTAGGTAGGGGCGTTAGGTGATGAACACAAAATGATCAGATGAGTGAAGGTCATCATGCTTGGAGCAGCAGCCAATAATGAGACTTGTTTTCCAACATTGACATGTCATCATGCTTCGCTTCGCTTGATATCGGGAGGAGAGGTTTGTTTTTCTGTGAAGTTGATATTAACACTCGTAAATTCATAGCTGATCTGTAAAGAAAAAATGAAATGGATATTGATTACATATAAAAAATATATGTGAATGATAGCGAGTAAATCTAGATTTGACATGTTTATAATAAAGAAATATAGAGTATAAATGTTAATTACAAGAGAATTCAGATTTGTTTTTGACAAATTAATAACAAATAAAAATATCATGTGAGAGTGAAGAAAAAACACCTCCAAATTTATTATATAGTATCGCTCATCCTTGCAAACATATGTAAACAATATAGGAATATGGCAGCTTCTTGAGGTGTCTAATATTTATGTAAACAATATAGGAATATGACCACTTCTTAAGGTAAACCACAAGCAATAATCATTGTCCTAAAATCCAAATGTGAAAACAGGCGATATGGCAAAATAGATTTGATCATTCTGATTGATTGAATTTTTTCATTACAATCCTTGAACCTTCAGTTTTGTTGTATTTCTCTATCCTCGTTTCTTCTATGCGAAACCTGTAAACTCCATTTCTCGTACCGTTCTCGTTTCTCATTTCGTTTCCCATTTCTCGTTTCTGGTAACATAGAATGCAAGCGCCTCCTCTACGGAGGAAACAGTTCTTGCTGATCCCAGAGCTCCATTAGTGTTTGGTCATGATAATCCTCGGTTTTTTTGTTTGTCCATTTGCCTTTTTAAACATCCTCTGAGACAACGGTAGGAAACTCTAATCTCCAAACTGATGCCTAAAAAAATTATCCATCCGTTTTTTGTTGAGTAGTCTTTTCCCTGGACGACGTCATCAGGCAATGTATTGGTCCCCTCACAGTTATCGATGACTTAGATTGGGAGCCATCCCCTTCCTCTTTCCACTCTCGGTTGCACCCCAGCACGTCTTGATAGTAGCAATGTATGCTTGACATGGTTTTGATATCTTTGATTTGTTGGTTTTGTATCTGCACTATACTTTGCATTTCTATAATCTAATTAGTTAGCTCTTTTCCTAGAGTAAAAACACTCTAGGAAAACCTCGCAGGAAAAATCCAAGGGAGACTTCCCCATATTTACAAATGGCAACTCTAATAAACTCATCAGACTTAGACTAGTGCACTTCATCCAGGGAGCTCCGAACCAAGCACTTGCCAGCATGGAACTAGCCAAATACTCAACAACATTGAGAACAAGCGCTAACCCCTTGGACTATATATATCTATATATATTATAAAAATAAAACATAAACCGTAGGCAACATGAAATCTACATATGACTGATAAAAGCAATCAAAACAGATATCTGCACCATCTCACATCGCAGTTCTCTCCAAATTCCTCCACTTCAACGAATGCCTATAGATCATGGATAATCAGTCTATCAGAGGATAGTAAACCCTTGGAGCCGCCAAGAGCTCTCCACTCTGTCCAATCCAAATCCCAAAGATCACGCCAAAGAATTAAACGGCCTTCTTCTGTCCACATTTTCAGGGTTCCCCTTAAAAAACAAAATCCAGACTTGCTAAAAGTGGATTTATAGATGATAAGTCTGCTCGTTGTAGCGAAGCCGAGACTCATTTGTTTTGTGAATGTTCCTTCACTGGACAATGTTGGACAGCAGTTCATCAAAACAATTCTTCTATTCGTCTAGGAAATATATACTGGTGTGCAACCTTGCCTGAGGATTGCAAGTCCCTCCCTTCCTGAGACATTATAGCGGTCGATGGCAGTGTATTCATGCCTCGGTGCTGTATCCCTATGGAGATTGCGTTTTTCAGAAATTGGCCTTTGATGGGGTGAGTGTTCAAACGAAGGCCAAGGGGTTTTTGGTCACTAATAATGCCAAAAATGTTTCTGCCAGTGCTTATTCAGGCCCTATTGCAGGGCTGACTGCATTAAGGTAGCTGAATATCTTTGCTGTAATTTTATGAGTTCTTTGTATAATATAGCCGTTATTTGCTCAAATCAAAAAGAGAAGAGGAGAGAGAGAAAGAGAGACCAGAAAACAGAATACAATTTATTAAGAGCACAAAAGATGGGGAACCTACTGTTCTGCCAGTTGCCTAGCTCGATCTTCCGGACCAAACCGGGGCCCTGAGTCTGTGCAGAACAGAAAAGCTTTGTGCTCTGTCTCAACTCCATCATCCACGTCAGCACCTAAGTCATTGTTCCTCGCCCTGCTGTTCCGAAGTTTTTCTCGTAATTTCCCGGAATCTTCTCCCTTCAGCATTGCATTCTCCTTACCGCCATTCCCCTCTGTTTCTAACCCGCCTCTTGCCATCCGCCGTTCCACATTTACCCTAATCCCCGGCTTTGCATTAAAAACCATGGAATCCTCCTCAATTTTCTTCCTGTTGCCCCTGTCCACCGTAAAATTTGGCTTCAAATTAAAATCGTTGTCCGTAATAAAATCGATCTTCACATTTGAAACCTTAAAGCTCTTTGAATAAAACTCTTTGAAATGCACTTTCCTCTTGGAATCCCCGCTGTACTTTTCCATCTTTTCACCGCCTCCCCTGTAATTTGCCTTCAAATTCATCTTCTTACATGTCTTCTTAAAATTAATCCGCTTGTCATCAGCAGATTCCTTTTGCTCTTCTTCATTTATATTCTGTTCTCGGCTGCGCTTGACATCGTCCATGAGTTTAATATAATCATCGAAGGCAGCTTTAAATTCCGAGTGCTCTGCAAATGATAATTCTTCTTCTGAAATTTCTTTTGCTTTCACACATCTTTTAGCATTCTGGGCCTCTTTGCTTCGGAGCCTGTGAACAGTTCTGGCTTCCGGGGGCTTTCCTTCGGCGTTTAGCAGACGCTTATGTTTTCCGGTGTCCACATTGATTCTGCAATGAATTTTCTGAGAGGATATGTGGGATAAGCTGGAGTTCGAACCCGGGACAAGGCATAAAGTTGAGCTTCCTAAACTAAATGCAGAGGATAGAGGACTGGAACTGCCAACTGGAGACATATTAGGTGTTCCAGCAACCTGTGAAATGCTAAGCAGCTTGGCAGTTCCCGACTTCGTCTTTCACTGAATGTGGCGTAACTCTTGGATTGTAATGTGAAGCTTGGAGCTCGCCATAAGCAGATAGAGCACTATGTCTCCAAATTCTACGGTGCTTTGTACGTTTTCGCTTCGCATGTATTGCTGAGCTCTTCTGTTTCCATAACCACAGGCACAGTGAGCTTTCATTTAATCATGGGGAAGTCAGGTTTATGGATATAAGGAGTATCCCTGCTCCTAAAAAACCCATTACAGGGCTCTTCAAATGTCTAAAGCCTCCCAACCGTACATAATACAGACTGAATCTTTACCATAAATAAAACTTTGTAAATACCTGAAGAAAGGAGAAAACATGGAATTGTTTTTTGTTAGCTGTTTCAATCTCTACGTATTCATCTTGTGATTTTTTTTTTTTCACAGAAAAATATAACTTACTGTTAATATACGAAATAGTAAATAGTGCCAACTGTCAGAAAATTCATACATCACATCCCTGCCCTGCCTAGGAATGTGTCGAGTCTAATAACGATGGCCACAATGCCATCAACATCATACGTGGAAAACATAATGGAGCAATATGTTCACAACATAAAAACATGAACCCCTCCCAAAGGAGAAACAGGTTCTACAAACACAATATGTTCATCTCGTGATTTTATTCGAACAAGTTTATTAGCTCACGCGTGTAAAAGATTCATGTTTGTAATGTTTACACAGTATCACCATGATAAATATTTTATCAAATCCTTTCGGGTGATAAATTCGGGTAGAAAGCAAGGGTTCCTTCATGGTTCCACCAAGAGCCGGATCATACTTTTAAGTCATGGTTGTACCATACCCCAGGGGTTGTGGGGTCTCCAATTTGGCCCAGAACCTCAGAAAAAAAATGGTTTGTTTTATTTTGCCAGATTCCAGCAAGAATGGTCAAGAAAATAATGCGTTTTGATGAATCTTTATATAATGCAATAATATCACTCAATAAATTTCATACTTTTGTATATAATGTAATAATATCACTCAATAAATTTCATACTTTTGTATATCTATATTGTATTAGTTAATAGAATCCCTATACCTCCATGGTACATTAATCCTCTATTTTCAAATGAGATGTGTGCATATCCTCATGTCCTTAGAAAGGGATCAAATTATCTTTGTGGGGTATAGAAAATGTTTTGGTGGATTACATTTAATTGCAAATCTATACATCGAAGCTGGGAGTGATGTCACTATACCTATAGTTAACTTCAAGGGTTCCATTGGAATTACCACCCAGAAAACCGTTGGGCACTTAATTTTACAGTACCTATTTAATTGCATAGCTAACCGTCGTTTATGTGGGCTTGTTTCCATAGTTTAACAACACCTATTCATGGTTGCTTATCTGTGGATGATCCACTAAGATGGATTATATTGCAGATAGCATTGCTTACAACATAAGTCTATAGAACTAGTAAATTAATATAATAGAATAATTTCGCTGCTTGACTTAGATTTATTCTTGGCGATAGTATTTATCATTATGTATCTTTATTTTCTAGATTTATTTTTCAAGCCTTTCCCATATTTTCTAAACATGTTTTGAGAAATGTTTTTTCATATTTTATAAATTTATTTTTTAATAAATTATTTCATTTTGCACTTAAAAGGCAAAACTACTCTACTTTACTTTCATTAAGTCATCAAGCAAGACCTACTCTCTACTCTACACTGGATCGTATTCTGTTTGATGGTTCCTCTTGAATGTCCTGGCAAAATCGTCATAAACATTTTTTATAAAATTTTGTAATTGAAGAGTATTAATTCCAGATAGGTGGATGTATCTTAGAATTTGGAGTGGATTAGTATCTATGTTTTTACTGGATTGCATTACGATAACATAAGTGTACTATTCAGATTAATTTTATGACAGTTGTTCAAATTTCGAAATAAATAATTATAAAAAAAAAAGAATATCAAAAATAACTTGTGACCTGTCAACTCAGACCATTTATAACATAAATTGTAACACTTTTACAATTATTTTAACGATAATCATTTTAAGGATGCTCCAAAATGTCTAAACTGGACAACATGAGGTTGTGGCTGGATGTACAAATTACATAGTTAGAAAAAAAATAGAACACGGAATTAAGACTTGAGTATAGTTTTGCAAGTGAGATCAAGTACTTAGCATTCGTCATTCATCCTTATAAAAGGCAGAGGAGTAGAATGAAGCAAGAGCGAGAGTTATATGAGGAGATGAAGAAAGGGTAAGCCAAAGATACATCATTTTTATAACAATTGGACTTGCTCACGCATACAGGCTTGAAGATCGAAAAAGCATAAAAGCTCCTGCATTGAGAATTGTGATGTCAAGAGATACAAGAAAAAGGAAGTAGCCCAGCCCAACTCTAGCCATGTCCGAAGTTCAAGACTAGAAGATCGATATGGCTATTGAACTCAATCTCAAACCATTTATTATTTCACCCTTGCACAAGTTATTAGTTGGTGGTTGAACCCTTGTCAGATATAAGGTGCAACCAATTATGAGTAGGACACTTGTTGACAGCATACATGGTAAACATAAATCTCTCCTTTATATACTTACACTTGTATATCATAATCCTCACCCTTACTTCAAACACACTTATACCACCAAGCTTAGAAGTTCAGAAGATGTGACTTGGTTGCACGTATCACAACGTCACACTTTCTTGAGGACAGAATGTGGTCGCAACATGCGTGAGTTCAAACTTTTAAGAGCATGCAATAAGACCACGCTATAGCAAAGTTAATAACTTTACAAAGCCAAGCGGAACAAGAATTGCACCAAAGTGACCACATAATAAAGTAACCATGCTGAGGATAAGAATATATATTTTATTTATTTATAAGTGACTGTTATATCTTCTTTTGGTGGGCTAAATATTTTTTGTTTATAGCCAAAATATATCTTTTCTTTTGTTTAATTTATATACAAACGCAAAATCATTACATGGACGACAAAGCATTGCTTTTTTTTTCCATCAGAAAAAAATCGTACTATTGCTATTCAGGTCGAATCAAATAGTACAAAGATAGATCGAGAATACTGATAATTCAAGATATCATATCATGTTCTTGTTCTCAAAAGTAAGCAACAGCTTTATTGCTATACAAAATATAAGATTGCCCATCAAAAAGCCCTCACAAATTGATTTACATCAGTCCAAAATAGGAACTCAACCTAAAATAAAAATAAGTTACCCCTGTCCAACAGACAGGAATCCATCCACTCTTCCCAAAACAAAGTTCCTTCTGACCCTTCAAAAGCTTCTTTAGAAAGTTGATCAGTAAGAGAATTGTGAACTCTGAATATATGCTCAAAAGAAATATGCTCCTGTTTAGAAATCTCTTGACGTGTTCGAATACACCAATTTCCGAGAGCAGTAATATTCAGATTGAATTCATTAGAGGCCCATTTGATAGTCACCCAAGAGTCCCCAAAAACTTTGAGGTTTACCAACCCAAATCTGTTCGCCACTTTTAAAACAACCCATAATGCCAATAGCTCTACCTTCATATTAGAACCTCTGCCACCATTTAGTCGAAGAGAAAAGTAATGATCTTCATTAAGATAAATGACACCCCCTGTAGCACACATACCTACTTGAGCAGCACCATCAAAAAATAAAATAGGTTGAGATATCATAAAGGAGAAAGGGCTATCACTCACACTTCTCTTGCAATGCTCCTCCTCAGGATAAGACTGTATCATTTTAATAATAGTCCTAACACAAAGAACCACAGCTGGCACCTTGTTCTGAAAAATCATATCATTTCTAGCAAACCAGATAACCCAAGAGACAAAAATAGGTAGGAAAAGAGGTTTTTTAAACTCCCTAATCCAATTGAGCATACCAGAACCAAAGTCCAAATCATCCCAAACCAAGTTCAAGTTTAGTTCTTTACAGCATAATGCCCAAATCTCTTGCATAAATGAGCACTTCACAAAAAGGTGGTCTGTAGATTCAGAACTTAACTTGCACAAACAACACCAATTCGATCCATTCCAGCCACGCTTGAGGAGATTATCCCATGTTGTAAGGTTGCCATTGAGTACATGCCATAAAAAACATTTCACCTTTAGTGGTATTGACCACTTCCAGATTTTTGAGTACCACCACTATCTTGGATAAATGCATACATCTTGAATAATCTTGTCATATGCAGATTTTGCAGTAACAATCCCTTCTTTTGAATTGCTAGCCCACAATAATTTATCAGGGTTCTCAGAAATAACAATACTTGCCGATCTCAAAGCCAAAACATATCGGTCCCATTCCTCAAAGTACTGCCCCGAGAGCTCCAAATCCGTTAACCAAACATTATCAAGTCGAGGATTGAGACCGTATTTTTGAACTTCATTTAAAGTTGTGAATCCCATAGAAATCAACTGAGTAATTAGACTATCAGAAAGCCTGTACTCTTCCTCCATGCCAAGAACAGGATCCACACCAATATGAATATTGTTACCATCCCCAACCTGCCAGCAAATATCCTTGGCAATCCAATCGTAGACCTTAAGAAAACCTCTCCAAACTGGAGACATCAAGCCAAAGACCGACTTTGGTTTCCTCATCCAGCTAATCAAATCTGTCTTAATATATTTGTGATGGAGGACCTTCGACCATAGAGTATCACTGAATAAACCTCGCCAAAGACTCTTCAACCTAAGAGCTTTGCTCAATATAATAATGTCTTTGATGCCCCAGCCTCCAAACTTTTCTGGTTGGGCTAGAACCTCCCATCTAACCATCACAAGTTTAGATCCTTCAACCTTACCAGACCAAAGAAATCTGAACATGAGCTTCCTGAGCACATTTAGAATGTAGACCGGAATCTCTAGTAGAGATAACCAAAAAACTGGAATGCTTGATAGAACCGCTTTAACTAATACTAGTCTACCTCCAGATGAGCGCAACCAAAATGTCCAGTGATCAATTCGACTTTCAAACTTGCGAATAATCCACCTCCAATCATTAACTTTATAAGCACTAGGTTTTAAAATAAAACCTAAATATTTCAAACCATCAACTAGATTTGGACATTTATAAGGTAAGAAGGATTCAATTTCACTTATTCTCCTAGCATCCACATTATACTGATAAAAACATGATTTTGAAATGCTAACCTTCATCCCAGAGACCTTATAGAAAAAGTTGATAATATTTGAAAAAACTCTCCATTCTGTAATATAATCAATACCAGCAAGAAGCACGTCATCAACAAATAGGAGGTGGGAAAGAAAGCACCCATCACCCATCTTGATACCTTTAATCAACCCCAACCCTTTGGCTTGTTGAACTAGTCTACTTAGACCATCGATGATCAAGAGAAAAAGAAGGGGAGATAGTGGGCAGCCCTGTCTGATCCCTCTGAAAAAAAGAGGTAGGATTCCCATTTACTAAAATAGCAATGCTTGGAGTTGAGACACAAGCCATTATCCAGCTTAACACAAGAGGAGGAGTGCCAATTTGAATCATATTCAACCTGAGGAAGGTCCAATTGACACGGTCATAGGCTTTTTCTAAATCCATCTTTAATATCAGAGCCTTCAACTTCTTAGATTTGATAGTATGCAGCAATTCTTGGGTAAGACCAATCGAATCATGAATTTGCCTATCTTTTAAGAACACAAACAGTTCTGGAGTGATGACAGCAAATAGAGCATTCTTCAGTCTTTGAGCAATAATTTTAGAAACAAGTTTATAGATAAGGTTACATAAAGCTATGGGACAATATTCCCCAAAAGATACTGGCTTGTTACTCTTGGGAATTAAAGTAAGGAATGTAGAATTTAAAGCTCCAAAAACGAACCCATGTACTCTAGAAAATTCCACAAGTCGTTGGATATCTTTCCCCATAACATCAAAGAAATGCACATAAACTTTCATCGGCCAACCATCAGGCCCAGGGCTTTTCTCCCTGGCATTAAAAAGAGTTATTTATGATTGATTTTTAAAACCATATAATTAGAAATACACCATACCAAATAAAAAGCCATAATGATATGCTTTTGTTGGCTATTTCTTTTTGGGTTTTAAGAGTTTGTTTTTTTAATATAATTATGTATATAACTTATGCGATGAGGATTGACCAGCTCTACTAGAGCCACCGCAATTATGATTGGCACAATATTTTTGTATATATATATATATATTTTGGGCTACATATCTACATAACAATGATACTCAGACATGGATCCTGCGTGGTCTAAACATTTACTGCATATTTTTTCATATTTTTTTTTATACTCGAAGCTGAAAAGCTATATTCCTGAAAAAGCTCTTAGAAGCTTTTATACAATATGTAATTTGATTTCTTTTAATGAAATTACGCTTTTTTCCAAGGAAAAAAAAAAAACTTGTGCGATGAGGATAGGTAAACCACCATATAATTATAACTACATGTTATATATAAAAGTAAAAGCCATTCATATCATTGATATGTTTTTGTTCGCTGTTTTTTTTGTTTTTTTTTTTTTTTTTTCATGTCTACATTTATAACTTGGGCGATGAGGACATGGGTGACTTGTTAAAAGCTAAAATTGCGCGGTTCAGTAGGAGGGGGGCCCAAAGATGGGTTCTGGTATTGTGGAACTAGCCCATAGTTTGATGCTATTGCAGCCAAAAAGTTGGGCAAGTTTTTCAAAAAATTTGACTCTTTTTCAAAAGTAAGGTCTTGGTGAAATACAAGAAGCCAGAAACGAGCATTAGGAAAGGAATCCACCCTTTCAATTCAATCAGTTCAGGTTTCCTTGCAGGTAAGCCATGTCTATTATGATCTGATTGGCCCAATAACGAATTGGTCTCTCTGGGCAACCAATATTCCGAGAGGGAGCATTCTTCTTCCTAAAAGTAGCGCAGGACCGAAAGCGAAGTAAAACCCGAGCCCATCCTTAGTTCTGCACAATACCACTGAGAATCGTGTCACTCGTATCTTCCTCTCCGAATCGTCACTCCTACTCTTATTTTTCTGCACAGAAGAAGACGTCGACACAACCATGGACATTGCCCTTTGGTTTGGAAACCCAGAGATCCATTGAGAACTAGCCATGGTTCCATTAAGGGAATTTTGAGGTAAAAAATGGGCCTCAAAACAAACAAAAAATGTACTATCAAAATCAACTTTTAAAGAACCAATCACGTTATAGAGGATGACATCATCTATAATAATTGAGGTGGCATTGGTTGAGTTAAAGATGCTTATTTGTCAAATTATAAATAGTGAATGAAAAACCCATAGTTAACCATATCAATGTTGTAAGTAAAGTACTCGTAATGAAAATAATACTCTTAGATTACTTTTGAATGTAATATAAATGTACTAAAGTACCTTAAAGTACTTAGAAAAAATATACTTTTTATGTTTCAATATAAAATAAATAAATTACAAATACAAAAGTAAATGTTCTATTCAAAATCAAAACTATAAAATTATTTTTCAATATATAACATATATCTTTAAATAATAAAATTATTAATACTAAAAAAATTAAAATGTGTATTCAAAATCATATAAATAATTTACATTATATAATACATAATTTTAAAACTTTATTTAAATAAATTATAATATATAAATAAATTTACAATATAATCATAATGTATAATTTATAATATATTGACGAAGTTTTAAAACTTTATGTTAAAATACGTATTATTTAACTAAAATCAAAATATGTATATAATATATAATTTAAAATTCTTTTAAACTTTAAAAACCTTATTGAATACGTGTCATTCTATCTTAATGTTTGGCATAATTGATAGGATATTTAAATTTTTAAAACCTTTGGGATTTAAACTTTTAAAACCTTATGTTATAGAAATATGATTCTTATGAAGACGTAATCCATGAATATATTATTTTATTTTTGTATATGATATATAATTTTAAATCCATAAATATGTGATATATGTGGATTAACTACTATTTATATAATATATAATTTTAAATTTAAGAATATTAATATAAATGATATATGTTTTACGCGATACAAGATAATAATAAAAAATAAAAATAAAAATTGTAAAAGATATAAATTAAAAGAAATGAAAAATAACTGGGTTGATTATTAAATGAATACATAAAATAAATACTTGATTATCTAAATTATAGATATGTAATATCAATATAAATATATAAGTTAATTAAGTATTTTATAAATAAAAATATATTTAAATAATGTAGATATTTATGTAAATAGATTATTATTATTTAAATAATGTTAATATTTATATAAATAAATTATTAAGTTTTAGTTTTAATAAATTTAAGTTAGATTTATATAATAGTAAACATATTTTATAAATATTGAAATATAAGTTGGATTTATATAATTATATGACTAATTTTTATTTTTAATGAATATAAATTAAATTTATATAATTAATATATATTTATAAAAAAAAGTCCCCCACAGCGGGTGCATCATGACACTGCCACCACTGCAACAAACTCCACTTGCAGTGGCCACGCGTCTGCCAGCTCAACGCCATGTAATACTCCCATCAGTGGCCATGCGCTTGCCAACATGCTCACCCAGGCAACGACTCATGTACCTCCCCACGTGCTAGCCCATACGCCTCGCAGTGCCACCTATATGCCCTCTACTCTCCACGTGCCCCACCATGCACTATAACTCCTCCACCACCTCGATTGTCTGGAGCCTCCTTTTGCTCCATCGGCTTGACATTTCCTGCGTGCGAGAGGTCTGGTCCTCTCTGCCTCCTGCTCCAGCATTGATGCCTCCCAGGACACAGAGTAATGGGCTCCGTCCTTCTCTGCTCATGAAAACTAATGGTACTCAGGTTATTAACTTCTTCACCCTCCTCAGCAATTCGGATGCTTGTCTGAAAGCCTTGCTGCGCAAGGGTTCCACTGCGGCGGTGTGTTTCCTCTATGTGTCCATTCCCTGCTACTTTGAGTCTCACCCTTCCTGCTCTGAGCCCTTCGAGTCCTGCTACCTCGACTGCACAGACGGTCGGCTCCTCCATCTCTGTTACGAGCTCGCTGCCACCATGCCGCCCAAGAAGCAAGCCCGCACTCGCCAAGCCGCTCGGTAAGCCAACGCTTAGCCACAGAGCTCCTATACCTCTCCGCCTATTAGATCCATGAGAGGGGTGGTGGACAAAGCGTATAAATACCATAAGGAGATCCTTGTTCAAGCGCAAGCAGAAATGACTGATGCGGAAGATGATGGGAGAGTCTCACGGCATTGTTTAACGGATGAGGAGATCAAGGAAGAATTCGAGGCCCTCATCCGGGACCCCAGCAACAGCAGAGGCTGCGCCACTCTCTATCAGAAAACCCTGGACTTGCACTGGACCCATAAGAAGGTCCTGGGTAAGGCACTCACTGACAGGAATGAAGCGCATGCTGAAATCTTGATGTAGCTAGACGAGATGCAAGATATGATGAAGCAGCTCATGTACAACTAGCATCAGTTCGCACGTCGGTTGGGTATCGCGCTGGTTAAAGACCCGACCACTCAACCAGAGCAGAAGGATTACACCAGTTGCTAGGTCTCACCCACCATCCTGGTTTTTGGTTTTCGGCCAACTTTTTAATGTTATGTTATTTCCTTTTCTAGTTGCATTAACGATGAATACTATTTTAAAGACTACTATACTAAGAAACATAGCCAATATTTTTTTTGAGGTCTGTTTTCTCTACCATGAGAGGACCTGGGAATTTTGAAACTATGTATATTTTGACTTTGATAATATAAGGAACTATTGCTAGTTTATAAAAAATATATATATATTTAAAAAAAACAATTTATTTATATAAATTTAATTTATGTTTAAAATTCAAAATTCAAAACTATAAATGTTATTATAATCATATTTTGAATATTGAATAGGTTATATTCAAAATTCAAAATAATATACTTTATTGTATTTTATGAGTACATTAATTTTTACTTTTTATTTTAAGAATACATTACTTTTTACTTTATGAGTACATTCATCATATTATATTCAAAAGCAATTTATGTATTCAAGAGTAATACTTTTAGTCACATCAAACAATGATTTTAGTTTAATTATCTTTTCAATTTAACTTAACCATAGTTACATTGATTGTAGTGTAAAATATGAGTTGTGAATATACCTCCCCCACAAAATGCCTAACTTGTAATATTTTATTATATCTCTTAGGAGGCCAATTTTAGACCTCAAAATTTTTCTAATGGAACCTGCTACGATTTCCAAGAAGATCAACACAGGATTGGGATAAGCATAACACAGTAACAAAACTCTAAGGTGTGCGAGATCATGGCAACCGTCGTTAGACATGATTTCCGAAAACAATACGCTTCTGCATACCAAGAATGAGCGTGGGGAAGAAAAAATGGAGAAGAAGACGAAAACCCCAACAAATATACATTCAAATTTTCAATCACAGCCCACAGTAAGCACTTGTTTTTTTGTTGCACAGTGGAGAGCATTACAGGAATTGTTTCAACTGAGCTCAGGTCAGGCTGTAGGAATGGGGTAATGGAGTCTAATTTACAGGCTAAAGTGTCGCCTGACTTCATGTTCTAATGGAACAGAAGCAGCAATACGTCCCATTAAATGTAAATAGAAGTAAATAAATTACAGTTTGGGAGGTGGTCGCAGAAGTACTAAGAAGAAGCCAAGCCAGAGATAGTTAAAGCTTATTATATTTCAGGCATGGCATATTAGATTATGTGATAAATAAATACCAAAGTCGCTACAGAGCAAGACATGCAGCTGCATCAACAGCTGAAACACCGGGGAGGGAAAGCTTGACACACGGAACACGAACACGTTTAAGATTTCATGCAATTAGAAGATAGTGGCCTCCAAAGACCAGATTGGCCATAGCACAAAAGCAACCCCAACAACTTTGGTTAAAATGGATGAAAATAACGCCGGACTAATACATTACCTAAAAATTGATTTCAAGAGTCATGTTGCTGCTGCAACCTAAACCCCAAATTTTTTGTAAAATTGTAGGGCCCTTCCTTCTATTTTTTAATAGGCTTAGAGTTCAACTCATCCTAGAGAAGTTCACCTTCAACACTTGGAATTTTTCCTGAGAATCAAGTAAAGAAGACAATTTTTTGGCTAAGTATAACTCGGGTTTTTGCGCCAAAACGGTTAGAGCAACTCGGCGAGTTGAGCCGACACGGTTGGAGCAACTTGGCGAGTTGAGCCGACACAGTCGGAGCAAAAGTTAGTTTTTGGACAAACTCCATGTTTCAGAGCAACTCGTCGAGTTGAGTCGACACGGTCGGAGTGTTTTTACGAGTCACGTCGAAACACTTAGAATTTTTGGAAGTTGCTTTTTGTCGGAGCAAACGATTGAGTCACGCCGACCATTTCGACATTAAAACCTCATCAATGTTGAAACGCATCGACGTGAAGACGCCAGTTAGGCCGATGAAACCCCAGCGAAAAGGAGGTCAGCATAAATTGTTAAATGTCGCGACACATTTCGGAGCAACTCGGTGAGTGGTGCCGAAACGTCGCCGGCAAAACTTGATACCTATCGATGAAGCAATTGCGGCGAGCGTCGATACACGACCACAAAAGCGATAAGAAAAGTGACACCGATGAAACTCACGAGCTTCTTCCGAAACGATCGTGGTAAAATCGCGAGAGTCACCGACCCGTCTCGGCGAAAAGTCGCCTAATGAAGCCGACATCGATGCAAGGTTGAGAACACTGCCAACGCGTTTCGTTGCAACTGGGCGATTCACGCCGAAACAGTCGACAGAAAACTTTTGGCAGTGACGCGGGAAAAGAAACTCCACGCCGAAAAGGGGCCCAATCATTAATGACCCCACCAACTTCCCCGGTCGCATTTATTTCTAGGGCGTTTTAAAGTTATATATAGGGCAAAAAACCATTTTAAATGTACATTTGGAAAACATCGTTCTTACCTCCACAAGTCGCCGAATGCCAAGCACCCAACGCCATTGAGCTCGACTTCACAGCCATTCTGCAAGTGACAGGTAGGCAACCTCATGCCCTCATGTTCCTTTTTCGTTGGCATTGTTTTGGTTCTTTTTGGCCACTTTTGAGACATTGGTCTTTCCTTACCACCGGTTTACACACGCCGTTGTGATATATTAATACACACCGGTTGGTTTTGGTTGTTAGGTTTAGAGTTTTCCTATAAGAGGGTGCCCTGGCCTCACCCAACTAAAGTTATTCTTGTCCGACAGTTCGCCTTGGCTCACATTTACCACTCGGTCGCATAACCCTCATTTTTCTTCTTAGTTGACATAACTGCATAGGGGGAGGTTATTTTGGCCATGGATAGTAGAGTATTTATGTGTTTTTCGGCTTGTCACATCATAACTTTTACCCTTGCAGAGGGCCGGCCCTGGATGTCGTGTAGTTACGCCCCGTCGAGATCATCATGTTTTCCAAGCCCACACAGCGCCCCACGTAGTCACGCTTTCCACGCCAAACTCATCTACTTTTTCTTACTCGTCGTTGTTTTAAGATTGAGTGTGTTACGCCCACGAAATAATATGATTTTAATTAAAGGAATAATTCATTCAAGCAGGACTAAAAGCTTAAACACATTGTCATTTATAACAAATCATTAATTCCCCGTCATTTATCTGGAGAACATGGTGTTGTGGTTATTGATGAGAATCTTTGAAAATAATATCTTTGAATGATTTTGCATACATTTTTAGTTGCATACTAATTTCCACACACCTGCGTACTGTTGAAGCAAAGCAAACATTAGCAACATGTACCTAACAGTATGGAAGTAGTTGTTTTCTTAACTCTGCTTATTGTTAATAATATGAAGGAGAGAGGCTTTACATAATTCTTGTTGAATTTTTCTTACACATTGTTTTCAATGTTTCATCAGGATTTAGAAATGCAGAGAAGGAATACCAAGAGGAAGTCCAAGATTACTGAATCAGAGTCGGACGTAGAAATAGTAGCTGACACTACAATAGAAACCATGTTCGAAGACACTAGGGTAGAGACGAGAATCACCTCAGAATACAAGTGGGGAGAACTGTATCAAATGATCTGAGATCATAACATACCTGAGGCATCTCTCGAAGAGATGATTTTATACTAGAATATTAAGAAATCAGGCCTCACCAAGGCAGCCACACTCCCATAACTTTTTCCTTGCTCAGAAGTCATCGGATGGATCCTGCCGCATGTGGATGCACCTCAAGAATCATCTCTGACATAAAAGGGGAAGGATTTTCCTCTTTCCATCCTGGTCACATAACAACAACATACAAACTACCACTAGCCAAGTTCCCGATGACCGAAGACTGGATCAGGGGTGTAAACATGGACCACTTGGAGTATGCTAAAAAAATGGTAGTTTTAGGGAAACAACTAAGGCAAAAATCAAGTGGGGAGTATGATAGCCAAAGCTTGAGAACTCCATTCAGAATTATAGCTTTGATGCTAAGCAGAATTTTCGGGAGAGCAAATGGGAGCATCTACAAGCTAAATTGGATACCTCTGATTTATTACATCGCCTTCCACGACACTGTGTTCAACTGGGCGGACATCATCTCAGATAGCCTGGCATCAACAATAGCAGCAGCACATAGAGGATTGACCCAGAAGAAATCAAAGTTCTACATGTTCACGTATCTCATGGACTGCATACTGGTAAGGCACCTGTTCCCTAAGTTGGGGTTTATCTAGAATTGGGCAGAGTCTCCTATCTATGTGGCCTATCAGATCACATGGGCCCACAGATATGCGAGCCGATACAAACTCATCTTTGAAGAGTTGATTATTCCTTTGTATTGGTTGATTTTCAACGAGGAACAGAATTGCTTATCTGACAATGCAATGGCTGTCGAGGATGGGGATTATTACTTTAAGCAAGAAGGCACCTATATCAGAATGTATGGGTGTTCCAGAGCTCCATCCCTAATGTCCAAATATGCAACAGACTTTGTAGTCCACAAAGAGGTCATGAGACAGGTATTCATTAATGGAATTGGAAGTTTCTTACATGATAATAAGAAAGCCTCCTTCCCACCGTTACCTTTTTGTATTGGGGCCTACAAGTTTACCAAGGTTAAAGTTGTCGAAGCTTTTGTAAAGGATTTGGAAGCATTCCATTTTGGGGAGAAGAGTCTCGCAATAAATGACAGCGACAAGAAGGTCGTTGATCATTGTGCATCAATTAGGATACATTATGAATATACAGATCACTTCAACAAGGATGACGAAGTGTACAGAAGGGAAAGTAATATGACTGAGCTTAACAAACGTTTTGTTAGGAAAAGCGGCGCATGTCCCAGTCATGTTGCCACTACTGCAACAGAAAAGGAACGACAAAATAAGCAAAGAGAAGAAGTTGCAAGGCTACAAGTGGCGGAAGTAGAACAAAAGATGAAGGAGGAAGCAGAAAGGATGCAGAGAGAGGAGGCCGTGAAGTTGCAAAAGGAGGTCGAGAGGTTGCAAAAGGAAGAAGAAGATAAAAAGCAAGCGGAAGAAGAAAGGAGAGAAAGAGAAGAAAGGGAAGCAACTAAGTAGCAAAGGAAGAGGGAAGAAGAAGACAAGTCCAAGGAAGCCGTGGAAATTCCAGGAATCCAAGATGAAGCCCCAAGTATACAAGACATGGATATATATTCACTAGGGGTATCGGAAGTCACACTTATTGGAGGACATCTCCCATTCATAGAACTCAGGCTCACCCCTTTCACCCCATCAAAGAAACATACAGTGGCCAAATTGGACATGATAATTTTTTATTCAAGTAGGAAAACCATCATGAGAAGATTTGAGAAGAGATTAAAGATGGGCTCTAAGCCTGATATAGTCACTATCCAGGAGAACGCTATCAGGGAGGGTACTCACAAAGACCCTAATTTTACAGCATTAGTAAGCATAGCAGCTGCACAAGCAAGTGCAGACAAGCTGTTGAATGATTCAAGCGCAACAAAGAAAAAATGTTGAAATTAAAGGATAATTTGGTAAAGGCGCCTGGAGAGGGAATATGACTGAAAAGAAAACATGATGCCATAATATCTGAGAGGACAGATTATTGAATGAATATAAGAATTTAGACTCAGAAAAGGAGGCATTGACTGTACAGTTAATGATTATGGACGATGAAAAGAACGACTTCTAAGCTCGCATCAGTGAATTAGAAACAAGAGAGTCGACAGCAAATCAACGGGCAGAAGAGTTGAAAGCTCAGATGGACGAACTGGTTAAAGAAAAGGAGTTGTTGACAGAACAGGTGGAGCAGGCAAACAATAAGAAGCAAGACATGACTCCTTTCCATGAGCAAGCCTGCAAAATTCAGGAGAAAATATGTCACTCGCAAGAATTGATCACTGAAGAGATCTACAAGATGAAAATAATGATAGCAAGGATGAACGTGATTGCTGCAGAATCACTGAGGGTTAGACAAAAGTTGGTAAATAATACTGGAAATAAGATCAAGAAGCAGATGGCGTGGAGAGAAGGGAAAACGAAGTTCCCTGACCACTTGCCCCAGAAGATGACTGCGGATTCTAATTTAGACGTGGCACTTCTTGAGTTTTGCAGGAAAGCTGGCAGGAGATTAAATAATGAAATCCCTATTTCTATTGAGAAATGTGTGGGATTCTACAAAAGGATTCATCATATCCACGAAAAATCTCAGCTCGTTATGCCCCCCAATATGGATGAGCTGCCTGCCAAAGATCAACGTTTGATGGAGTTGCAAAATCCGTTGAGAGATGACCTGAACTACATTAGAAAGCTAGACATGTTGACAGAAGAAGATCCACACCAATACATTGGGTAAGCATCCATTAATGCTTATTTTCTGGAAGACAGCTACAGGGCGACAGCAGAAGGAGTGAAAAGTGTGGAAACAAAACTTTCATATCATGAAATATCTTTGAAATTTATGGAACCGACACAATGTAGTATTATTTTTGAAGAGACTAACATGTGGGCCAATTACATCTCTAGTCTGGCAAGGCCAGCTGGAAATTAACATCTTGTAATTATTGTAATATTCTTTATGCAAACACTAGAGGACGAATTTTGGGAGTCCAACGGTTAGGATAGGTGAAATGAATAGCCAGATGGAGACAAACCTTTTGTAGTATAAATATATGGTGAGAATACTTGTAAGGAGACTTTTTGGTGGTGAATTAGATGTTGGAGGAATTTTATAAAAGAACTATTTCTTTCCTAATGAGAAAAGACTTGTTCGCTGGGGAAAAGCTTGCACTGGTGTTTTCCTGGAACGTGTGATTGCTGGAACATAATTATTTCTATTTTCTGCTTATATCATGATGTGAGATCTTTCTAATCCTGTCGAACTATTTCAATGATGATGAATGGTTTCTTTATTTCATGCAAATGTTTATGTGTAACAGAGTAATAATCGCTTTAATTAATATCAGAGCTATCTTTGATAATTTCTGCTGTAAATGTGAATGTTTCTTTTAATGGCTATCTATTAAATTTACCTGAACATTTCAGCTTATCACTCTCACTTTAAATATGCTCCCTGCAGGGATAGGATAGTTAGTTTAGGTTAGAAATAAATGAATTGATTAGGTAGGAGTGATAAGATGGGTGGTAAGAGCCTACGCATTACTTGTCGAGGCTTATGCGGGTCAGTTCTAGATTAAATGCATTAAATAGGGTACTTGCATTTCATTTCTTAAAATTAAAATTACATAAACGGTGAACCGGGCCGCAACCGATAAAGAATTTAAACAAACATATTCATGGTAGCTGGACCGTAAACCAGACGGATTCCCTACACCAAACGGTGAACGATCTAATTGAAATTATTTACCGGGGAGAATCCCTACTCTTGATGCTGAGATTTTCTGGGCCTCAAGAAGTCCCTAGGGACCAATAAGAAGAGTTTTATTAAGCCGATAGGCATTTATATCTTAGATTTTTGGAGATGGACGGTGAAGTATAGATTTGCTAGATCGAAGATAAGGACACCAAATGTATGATCGATATCTTTTTGATGGTCGTTGTATTTTCGTTAGCTTTAACTAATAACTAGATATATCGTAATAAGTGATTAACTATAACTCTACCTGGGGCAGTTTCGAGCGGTGTGCTTCACCTTAACCTAACAAATAACAACTCTTAACCGCTTCAAGATGTGGAGCATATCACCAACTAACTGTATTGATACGTGTGGAGCTCCTCCACCTAACTAAGAATTAGTTAACCACTTCAAGAGGCCACGCATAACAAAAGCTATCAGTTTTGGGTATTTGCATTGGTTACTAAAAATGAGAAAGATCACAAGCAGGGGCGACAACTGAATAGTGAAGATTGGGTATCACAAATTTACGTTTTTCTTACACATTGTTACGGTTTTTATTGGATTCGATGCTAACTAACGATGTTGTTTTTCTTGCTTTTAGGTTTTGGCAAATACAAAAACATACACCAACATCAGGTATCACGAATTTACGTTTCTTACACGTTCAATGCTAAATAACTATTGTATTTTTCTTGCTTTCAGGTTTGGGAAATTACAGAAACATACAACAACATCAGGTATCACGGATTTACGTTTTTATTACACATTGTTACGGGTTTTAACTGGATTCGATGCTAACTAACTATGGTTTTTTTCCTTCTTTCAGGTTTTGGCAAACACAGAAACATATAGGCAAACATACAAGCAATCTTTAGAGGGGGGGATTCTTAATATGAGGTAAGTGTCGTACCGCACTGTTTAATCTGGTAGTAAAGTAATACGCATAGTCCAATTAAATACAATAATTGAACATAAATATACATTCAATTTAAAATAAACTAAAGTCGAATCATTTAACACAGTAATTTAAGATTTTTGCAGATAGAATCAACGAACATTAGCTATACTTACAGTGGTAGATGGTACATAGTCTGCCCATATGGACCGACTAAATTCTTTCTCGAACCCAATAACCAAACCACTACTCCGGAAGCATAAATATTTTTCAAATGCCTTTACACCCTTTTAAAATTGGGTACCTGCCATGAAAACACAACAATATAGTAAATAAGAGTATAGTAGTTGAATAGAAACGAACTCATCAAGAAAACTATTAAACATATTTATGGTAGGTATGCATACTGGTTTTAACGGAGATTACTTCAAAACAAAATGATCAAGATGAATGCCTACAATAAAGTTCATTGATTCTATCGTCCAAAAGATTGAGTAATGCTCTTACCAGATGAATATTATGCCCATAACAATAACATTGAGTAATGCTCTTACCACGTGAAAAAAAAGTCTTACTCAAGGTCATCTTCGCATATGAAATCCGTTGAATAGTTAAGTTTAAGTATTTTTTGGGAATTTATTAATAAGAATTATTTTAAATAAATAGTTTTTATTATTAATAAATTTATTTTTAAATATATTTAATAAATATAAAAAAATATTTTAGGAGATTGTATCTTTTATGTTATTTTAAGCCCTTTATCAAAAGTGTTTTCAGAATTTACATTTATATAAGTTATTATAAATAACACAATAGCTCGTGTAAATTAATCAATTACATAAGATTTATAAATCTTAAATAATTGGGATTTATTTATATGGAATATTTGATTTATTTATATGGAATATTTGATTTATTTATATAGAATATTGCATTATGTTTGTTTTTATTTTAGTTTTATATGAAATAAAATTGAATTTAATCAATATTATAGGATTTTGTATTTTAAATATTTGAACATATGAAATATAATTAATTCTCATTAATAAGATAAGATTTATGAATTTTAAATAATTGAAATTTATTTGTATGGTATTGTATATATTTGTTTTGATTTTAATTTTATATAAAATACATTGAATGTAATTTATTAACAAATCTCATTATATATATATAAATAATAATAATTATATTTCATAATTTATAAAATTAATAAAATTTTAAATCTATAATTAATTCAATCATTCGTAATTCTTAATACAACCAATTTTGAATATCAAGATTTAAAGAATAACTTCATATTGAAAGACAACCAATTTTGAATATCAAGATTTAAAGAATAACTTCATCTAATTTATATTGAAAAAAAAACATGAAATAGAAATAATGTTAAAATTATTCTATTAAAAAACATTATTATTTTGTTAAATTTTAAAATTTATTAAAATTGAAATATAAAAAAATAAAATAAAAATTATTTTATTATTTTTGAATTATATGAAAAACATGATCAACACTACACTAATTGAGGATAAATGAAAAATAGTTAAGATTTGGTTTTGGATTCTTTATATTGTAAAGTAAATTAATTTCTTTATATATATATATGATTAGCTTTATTTTTCAGAAAATCTATCTCATTTATGTTATGAACTTATTTATCAAGATTATTTGAATAGTTTTTTTTTTCCAAAGAAAAAAGCATATTCATAGATCATTAAATGAGCATCGAATACATTCCACATGTGCATGAAACACGATAGAAAACTGTAAAAACTTCATTACAAAATTCAACTTTCAAAACTTAAAATACTAGAAAAAATTTAAAATTGTTCTACAGGTAGATATCCAAATTTTTCCAACTTATCTCTTGAATATCATCTCTTTTAGATATTAATTTTCATTTTCCTTCTTCCTCAAGTAATCCAGCTTTTGATAGACCATCGGCCACCTCATTTTGTTCTCTATATAAATGAACAAATTCCACCATTCTGAATTGTGCCACCAGTGTGTCCAGATAGTTGCCCAAATTCTGCAGCACATGATTGTTAAAAGTAATTTCCTTCTTCATTCGTTTAATCCATAATTCTGAGTCACCAAAGATCCTGATAGTATTGACTGAGATCTCTTTTGCCTGCTACAATAGATATCTCAAAGCTAAACCTTCAGCCCGGTTATTAGTTCCTTCCCCTTCATTTGCTTGGAAGCTAATCTCCATCGCTTCGAGCTTCAACAAACCTCCCATCCCACATCTGTTATCAACACAAGCACCGTAAAAAAAGCCCACTGTGTCACCCGCTTTATGTATAAGAGCTTTTATCTTTCTTTCCTTTTTTTCTCCACCGATCCCATAAAAAGTTTATAGGTAGAGAGTATCTGAGTAATAACCAGGAAACTAGGAATATTAGAATCTTCAAATACCGATTGATTCCTAGCTACCCAAACATATCAGGCCACCAAAAAAGGTAGGCATCTCAATGTTTTCAACTTTGGTTTGTCATACCAAGATTTAAAAAAGAAACTGTAGGAGTCACCTTCCCCCAAAAAACTCAGTTGTAGATTCAAGCCCCGACCATTCCAAACCTGTTGGATAAATGGGCATTTTAAAAAAAGGTGTTCAACATCCTCGTCAACCTGCCTGCATAAACTACATCTTCCCGGGCCTGCCATATTCCTCCTTTTCAATTTGTCCTGGGTCAATACCCTGCCCTTCAGAATCAGCTATAACAGAATTTTACATTTATGAGGAGCCCAAGATTTCCAAAGTTTGATACCCCACCAAGGCGATTCTAAGTTTATGTTTGTCCAGATAATCCTGTATGCATCTTTAACTGTAAACGTACCACCAACCATGCTTCCCTACCATTGAAGTTTGTTTGAATCATGTCCTAATCTAACATAGCCTCTATTAAGCTCCACAATCCAGGAAATCCAAATCTCAGTCCATCTCGCTAGCATCTCTAATTCCTCCGCTCTCATCCAAATCGGGACAAGACCATTCCCAACAGTAGCAACATCAGCTAACACCGTGAATCCCTTCTCTCCCATAAAAGATAAGAGGTCCATAGGAAAAATAGGGGATCTTTTGACTCCCAAATAAAATTCACTGCCAATTCTAGCCTCTAGTCTATCTCCCACGTCCCACACCAGCCTCTCCCCTATGATAGGGAAGGCTGCCACAATGGCCTTCCAGAATAAAGATCCACCCCGACTACTCTTGCCAGGTTTACGAATCCAAGCTAACACATAATCATTCCCCAAATATTTAAAACGCAGAATAGATTGCCACTTGCCTTCCTTAGAAATGAACTGCTAGACCGATTTAGAAGCCAAAGCTTGTCCAAAAGAGGTTAATTCCTTAAAACCCCAACCACCCACCTCCTTCGATTTGGAAATTGAATCCCAGGAGGTCCAGTGTAAACCTCTGTTTTCTTTACCCAACCAGAGAAACCTGGAAAATAATTTCCGAAGAGAATGCAGCACCCCCTATGGGATTTTAGCATTGATCATCCAGAAGACATGAATTGCACTTAAAATACTGGTTATGAGAACCGCTTTACCTCCCTTAGACAAGAACCGGTTGCACCAGAAGTGAATTCGCCGCTCCACCTTCTCGATAAGCCATTTCTAGTCCACGATACCATAACAGTTTGGTTTTAGATGAAACCCCAAAAATTTGAAGCCCTCAGATAATAGGTGAAACTCCATCAGCATTATACCCGAAAAGACAAACAAATCAATATGTTCAATATTATGTATATAGCAAGCTGATTTATCCAAATTCACTTGCATACCCGTAGCCTCACTGAAGAGCCAGAAAAGATATTTTATGACTCGGGCCTCATCAACAGAATTTATGAGAAACAACAGGGCATCATCCACAAAAAATATATGGTAACACGAATATCACCAAATCTTAACCTGACAAACAGATCGTTATTCGAAGCCTCAATAAGCAGTCGACTCAACTCGTCCATAACCAATAAAAAAAAGTATGGAGATAACGAGCAACCCTGCCGAAGCCCTCGAGCAGGAGTTAAAAAACCTGAGGCTGCCCCGTTAATTAAGACATAAAATCTAATCATAGTCATACATGACCACACCCAGTTGACAAAGGGTAATCCAAACCCTGTTTGAATAAGAACCAGCCTAATGTATAACCAACTAGTACAATCGTATGCCTTAGAGAGATCGACTTTCATAACCTTTGCCGGTATGTTCCGAGTTTTAATCATATGGATACATTCTTGGGCGCTCCCGATCGCTTCATGTATGCATCGGTCAGGTAGGAAACTGAATTGTTCTGGAGAATATGTCTAGCCAGAATTGGCTTGATCCATTCTGCTATTAATTTTGAAATCACCTTATACAAAGCATTGCACAATGAGATGGGGCGAAAATCCCCAAACGTCTTAGGCTCATCCACCTTATGTATAAGTGCTATAAAAGTAGAATTTATGCAGGGTAATAACTTACCAGTCACCCTATTCTCCTCAACCACCCGCAGAAGGTCATCTTTCAGCAATTCAAAAAAACCAAATAAAACTCAAACGTCCATCCGTTAGGCCTTGGGCTGCGTTCTTTCTTAAGCTTGGAAAGAGAAGCCAAGAACTCTTCCATAGAGACCGGTGCATTAATAACTTCTGAATCTTCCTCCGTGACCCACCTGTCAAACTTTGTTATAGTAGAAATCATTTCTGGTAAGTTATTTCCTTCATGCTCTTTATAAAAATCAGAGAAGACCTCCTCACATCCTCGAGCCAACTGGTCAAAACCCCCGATCTTCTCGCCCCTGCCATCCTTTAACTCCTAGATAAAATTAATCCTTTGCCTGTGGTTAATCATCTTATGAAAGTATCCTGAGTTTTCATCCCCCAGTGTCAGCCATACTGCCCTGCTCTTCATCCTGATATCAAGTTCTCTTTCCAGCAGAAGCAAATTCCTACATTCTTCCAGCTGTGTTACATCCAAAATCAGCTCCTCCCCCAATGGTCCTCCATGACTCGCATAAAAGTCCTTAATACATTTTTCAGCCTCCTTTAACCTTTTATCCAATGTTTCTCTCATCTCCTTTGCCCAAAGAACTGTACTGTCTTTCAGATGTTTCAAATTAGAAACAAATTGTTCCTCACAAGAAGCAGAAGAGTTTACATCAAAGTGGAGCCATTTCGTCTGAACCAAATTCAAAAAATCTTCATTTTTAAGCCAAAAACGGTTGAACTTAAAGGGCGTCCCCAAATTTTCTCCTCCATTCTCCATACTACACATAATTGGCATATGATATGAGCAACCACCACAAACCCTCCAAGTCTTTTCCCTCTCAACCCTCCAGATCATGTCACCTGCAAATAATAATCGGTCCAATCTCTTCGCTAAAGCAACTTCCCCAGATCTTCTATTGTACCAATTCGGTTTCAATATCAGCAGCTCTAGATCCACAATATCCCCATCTTCAAGATGCTTCCGAAAAAAGTTCTGTGCAGGATCCACCTAAGCACCCCATCCCCACACCTCCCCACTGTGTAAAGTAAAATTTAGCTCTCCTACGATGATAAAAGGGTAATCCGTAAAAAATGATTTCCTGAAGAAATCATTCCAGAAAAGAATTTTCCGATTATATGGACGATATATGTTGAATAAATTGAAGTCCAAACCAATCGACCGGCTCTGAAAGGTAGTTCCTAGATCGAACCGAAAAGCAAAATTGTTCAACAAGGATACAATACTCTTCCAACCCATTACCAAGCCTCCAGACAAACCCTCACTATCCAACCAAACGAAATCCCAATCACTGAGTAATTTCTTCAACTTGTCCACAACCCCAATCCCCCCACACATAGTTTCCTGTAGCACTATCACATCCATACCATTCAACTCAATCACCCTTCCCAGCACCAGCATTTTAGGGTTACTGGCTAACCCTCGACAATGAAAAGACAAAATCTTCATGAGAATACCTTCGGAGAAGGCATATCTCTAAGTGTCCTGTAACCAAGTAACATGGAGGAGTTACAACCAAAATTCTTCTTGAGGTCCTTTCTAGCCCCTACTCCCACCCTCGGAGAGGCGGTCCCTGACCTAGGACTAAACGAACCCTGCCCAGTCTTACGCAAAAATCTAAGTGCATAATTATGGGTAGAGTCCCCAGAAACCCTAGAATCCTCTTGCACCCCAAAGGACTCCATCTGCCCAGCCCGATTCCAGATGAACGATTTACATCTCTGAAGGGAATACCTAGGACGAGCAAGGCCCAGACTAGCCAAAGGACTCTCAAATTGAATCTTCCTCATCATCTGAAAGTCTTTTAAAGAATTCAAAGGTTTAAGAATTTCAAACTTACCAAACATCTGCTCCAGTCCCGAAGAAAGTTCATCCCGATGTTGTTCAGCTGCCAGAATACTCGTCTCCTTCTCGTCAGAAAGGTTCAAAAGATTATCCTTCTTAGAAAAAACAGGAATAGTTTCCTACTCGTACAATACCGAACCAACTGCCTCTTCAACACGATCCACCGAACAAGAACCCTTAAAGACAAGCTCATTTGATCCAGGCAAAAGTTGTATAGACGGGTTAATCTGAATCACCCCAAGATTAGCAGAGACCAAAGGATTATTAACTTTCGTCCTATCTCCATATCTCCCGGTCTCCTTCTCCTCCCCCAATCCAGGTTTCTTAACCCACACCTTCTTGGAAAAGGGCAAAGGACATTCCGAGAGTATATGGCCATAGGCATGTCATTTACCACACCAGAAGGGCAAGTTGATATAGTCCTGTACCTGAAGGATACTAAAATTCCCAGTTATAATTTCAATTACCTCCGGTAATCCCAACGTCGGGTCCACCGCCACTAGCACCTTTTCCATCGTCCTCCACCCTAGAAGATGAAAACCAAATTCCAACATTCGCCATGAAAATATTTACTCTGTCAGCGATGTCTATGCTTACGTGTGGAATAAGATATATATTTTATTAATGTGTAGATTGATTATGGTTATGTTGAAGGAGTACGTTAGCTTTGCTTAGGCTAACCTGGGGGAGGTTTTTGAGGTTGACGTTAGGAGTTTTGATGGCCTTGGGAGTTGCAAAGTCCCTTTCCCTAGGGTTTATGTCATCCGGAGGAGGGTCTTGTTCTGTAAATCCTTCTTTACTTAAGACGGGGATGGAGGGTTTTGTAGGGTTTTCGTCTAGGAGATTAGAACCCTCTAAGCATACGATCCTCAACTCTGTGGAAGATGAATTACCTTTGGGGAAAGGAGTGCAGAATCAAAAAAAGGTAATCAAGAAACGACATCGGATAAAATTAATGGTTGGGGAGGATATAAGGGTGGAGGGTATTCTGCATTTGGTTGGCAAAACCTTGGTCAAAAGGTTCTATGGTGTTCGAATTATGGAGGAACCCTTAAGGCTTTGGTTACTGAATCAATGGGAACCGATTTTACATTATGTTTCGGTTTTCTTTATTATGACCAAAGGTTGGTTGGGATTCAAGTTTAGGGACGAATCTGATGTTGCAAAGATTTTGAGGAGGGGTCAGATGTGGGGAAAAACTGCTTTGAACCAAAAACCTTGGAATCCCTATTTTGACCCTCACCGTGAACATAACAGCAATGCTCCGGTATGGGTTAAGGTTCCTGGGCTTCCGTTGGAATTTTGGAATGATGCCTTTCTTATAGACCTGGGTAACTGTATTGGAAAGACCGTGATGATAGACCAGTCTATTTGAATAGTTATGTACAATGTTATTGCAACTCATAAAATTGTTTATTAATTTTAACACATTAAAGTCATTATGGTTCAAACAAAATTCAATTATGGTTAACCAAAGAAACATGGTTCAATAAAGTCAACTATGCTTCACTAAATCAACATGGGTAACAAAAATCAACCATTGCTAACCAGAGTCAACCGTGGTTAACTATAGTAAACATAGGTCAAACCATAGTCAACTATGGTCATTTAAGGTTTAACTTTCTCAACCATGGTCAAACATAGTAAACAATAGTCAACCATAATAAAACATGGCTACTAACATTCTAACATTACCACACATGGTCAAAGATAACCAACCATGGTCAACTTCTTTCACAGTAGGGTCAAACATGGTCAAATATGATTAACCTTAGTCAAACTTAGTTGATATTAATTGTACAAGGTGAATCTCACTTAACCAACATCAACAAAAACATATTTTACCAAAAGTCAACAATGGGTAAGTAAAGTCAAGCATGGTTAACCTAAGTAAACAAAAGCATATTTAACCAAAATTCAACAATGGGTAACTTTTGGTGAAGTCAACCAAATGGTCAAACAATACTCAACCATGGTGACCATATTTCGACATCCGTAAACTATTTTCAACAGTGGAAAAACATACTTAACCTTACCTAACCAATATCAATCGCAATCAACTATGGTTCACTAAATTCAACCATGGTTAGCTAAATTCAACCATGGTTAACTAAATTCACCCATGGTTCACTAAAGTCAACCATGGTTCACTAAAGTCAAGGATGGCCTAACAATAGTCAACCATGAGTTAACCTTATCTAACTAATCTCACTCAACTATGGTTAACTAAACTGAAGAATGATTGAGCAAAGTTAATCATGGTTAATGAAAGTCAAAGCATAGTTCACTAAAGTCAACCATACTCAATTATGGTTCACTAAAGTCAACAATGGTTCACTAAAGTCAACATGGTTAACCAAAGTCAACCATGGTTAACTAAAGTTAACCATCTTTTGACATCCATCTTAAATTATTTTCAGCAATGGTAAAACATACTTAACCTTACCTATCCAATGTCAACCATGGTGAAACAATAGTCAACCATGGTCAACGATGGTAAATATAATCAACCATGGTAAATAAAGTCCAACATGGGTAACTAAAATTATATATGGTTCACTAAAGTCAACCTTGGTTAACTATGGTCAAGCAAAAGTCAAACATGGTTAAATAAAGTCTAACATCGTTCACTAAAGTCAACCATGACTTAGCGCTAGATAACCAATGCCAACCATAGTCAACTATGGTTCACTAAAGTTATCCATGCTTAACCATAGTCAACTATGGTTCATTAAAGTCAACCATGGTTAACAAAAGTCAACCATGGTTAACAAAAGTCATGTTCTCGTTCACTAAAATAAACCATGGTTAATAAAATGTCATGTTCTCATTCCCTAAAGTCAACCATGACTTAACCTTAGCTAATCAATGCCAACCATAGTCAACTATGGTTCACTAAAGTTATCCATGCTTAAACTATAGTAAACTATGGTTCATTAAAGTCAACCATGGTTAACGAAAGTCATGTTCCTTAATATCACATTGTGACATTCATGAAAGTGTATGTCACATTTTGGCATAATATGGTTTTATCGCATTGTGACGTTCTTTAAGGCTTATGTTGGATTACGACGTTCATTGAGGCTTATGTTGGATTGTGACATTTTTCCATGGTACATTCCTTAATGGTTTTGTCACATTACGACATTCATCCAGGGTTATGATGGACTACGACGTTCATTAAGGATTATGTTGGATTGCAACATTCATCGAGGCTTATGTTGAATTGTGACATTCCTCCATGGTACATTCCTTTATGGTTTTGTCGTATTGTGACATTGATAAAGGCCTATGTTGGATTAAGACATTTATCGAGGCTTATGTTGGATTGTGACATCCCTCCATGGTACATCCCTTAATGGTTTTCTTGCATTGTGACGTTCATAAAGGCTTATGGTGGATTGTGACATTCATCGAGGCTTATGTTAGATTGTGACATTCCTCCTTGGTACATTCCTTAATGGTTTGTGACGTTCGTAAAGGCTTATGTTGGATTACGACATTCATCGAGGCTTATGATGGTTTGTGACATTCCTCTATGGTACATTCTGTAATGGTTTTGTCACATTGTGACATTCGTTAAGGCTTATGTTGGATTACGACATTCATCAAGGCTTATGTTGGATTGCAACATTCCTCCATGGTTTTCTCACATTATGACATTTATAAAGGATTATGTTGTATTATGATGTTCATTAAGGCTTATGTTGGATTGCGACATCCCTCCAGGGTACATTCCTTAATGGTTTTCTCACATTATGACGTTCATAAAGGCTTACATTAGATTGTGACATTCTTCGAGTCTTATGCTGGATTGCAACACTCCTCTATGGTACATTCCTTATTGTTTTTTTCGCATTGTGATGTTCATCAAGGCTTATGTTGGATTACGACATTCATTGAGGCTTATCTGGGCTTGCGACATTCCTATATGGTATAGTCCTTAATGGTGTTGTCACATTGAGACATACATCGAGGATTATGTTGGATTGCACATTCCTCCATGGTCATGTTGCATTATGGTTATATATCACATTGCGACATTCATCAAAGAGTATGTCACATTTCGACAAAATATGGTTTTGTCGCATATCACATTGCGACATTCATCAAAGAGTATGTCACATTTCGACAAAATATGGTTTTGTCGCATTTTGACAACCATTAATGATTATGTTGGATTACAACATTTGTTGAGGCTTATGTTGGATTGCAACATTCCTCCATGGTTATGTGGCATTATGGTTATGTTCGTTAATTGATTTTGTCGCATTATGGGATTCATTATAATGTTTTGCAAGGGTTGGGTTTAGTTATGTTTGGAATGGTTTTGTCACATTGTGGCATTCATCAAGGGTTATGTTGTATTACGACGTTCATCGAGGCTTATGTTGGATTGTGACATTCCTCCGTAGCATTACATCATGTTGAATCACACTCAAACATAATAAAACATGGACGTCACAATGTGACATAAAAAGTGCATGCATGGAAAATAACAATTTAACATGAAGTTAGATAATAATATGTCACATTGTAACATAACCATGGAGGAATGTCATAATTCATCAAAACCCTTAAAAATGTCATAATATATCTATTGCCCATCACTTGGGGTCGGTAGCAATGAACCATTGGTTAAGAACTGCAACCCAGGGGCATCTAAGCCGTCAAAGTCACCCGGAGATCGCACCTGGCCTGGGCCACACCAACCCTTATGATGGAGAGAATTAACAATATAATGTTATAATTCAATAATATTATTTTTAATTAATTATTATATTATAATTAAGTAATAATATTATTTTATTAATACTTTGGACATATTTCTAGGTGTATAAAAACCGCTCTTTGTGGTCCATCTCCAAAATATTAATAAAATAAAATATTTTATTAATACGATTATTATACATATTATAGTTTAATGATATTTTATTTTTAATTAATTATTATCTTATAATTAATTAAAAAATATTTTTTATTAATATTTTTTAAAATGATTTCTAAATATTATTACATATTCATATATATCATCAATATAATATAATATAATATTATAATTAAATCATATTATTTTTAAATAATTATTATGTGATAAATAATTGAATAATATTAATATATTAATATTTTGGAGATATGTGTATGTGCCCACCCGTTACTAGAAACAACCATATTAAAAATATTAATGTGTTCGAATACGTCGATAGGCATAAATTGGGCACATATTAATGCTTTTCCCTATAGTGTGTGTCAAATTTATGCCTATCGACATATTCAGACACATTAATATGTTTAATGTGGTTGTTGCTAGTTAGTATATTTGTCACAAGGGTTATCACGGGTCAAGATGTTTGGTTCAAGTCTTAAGAGAAAAAAAAACATTTAGAAAAACACAGGATTTGATAAATTTGTTTGATTCGAGCACTAAATAACAAGGAAAAAAAGTTGAAGAACATAAAATGGTAAGTGGTCATCTTAGTGTTAGTGTGTAGGTTTAGAGTTTTGCATTGCATAAGAAATTTTTGAAAATAATGGTATAAAAAGTTAAGGAAAATAACTTTTACTTGTAAAAAATATGTTTTTCATTCTCAAAATATTAGTTTTGTTGATTCATAAAAATTATACTCGGACAAAGTGATAAAAATATATATATACTTTGCATAAAAAAATAAATTTATTTTCATGTTAATGGTTGAGATGAGTTTGAGTAAAATTTTACAAATATTTTTTTAAATAATAAAACACAAATAATTACAAAAATGATGAATGAAAAATTCTTTGAATAATATAGAAATAGCAGAAAATATAATTTGTAATTTTAAGTTGGTAAAGTTTAGGAGAGCAATTTTTAATTTTAAGCTAAGAAGGTTTAGATCTTAAACAAAAATCCATGTTTATTAGGCTTCTACATGCTCTTCATGTTTTAAGAGGTTCACATAAACTCCTTTCACAAATTTTTGTATGAGACTCCCTTATTTGTGGGGCAAGGGACCCTCTTCTCCCAATGATTTAACTACTAAACGTTATGAAGGTGTACAAACCCTAGCTGCTTCCTATTTGAACTTGTGACATCCCAGTAGGAAACACATGTTCTTAAGTGTTAGGCCCACTCATTTTTTAATTTTCAACAAAAATCTAAACAACTTTTAGAAATAAGTTTATGTTTACAAGACCAATCCATAAGAAGTTAAAATGAAGCACATTGATAGATGTTGTAAGGAAAATCGAAGGAAAACAATGAGAAAGAATAATAATCATGTACGACATTCTTTGTATCTCCACCAAAACTTATTGCTACATGTTGAAAGAAAGAGATCTTAAAACCAATTAGAATTTCCAAAAATTTACAATTTCATGTAATATATCCTTATAATAATCAACCACCCTTTCTTGATATCATCCATACTAAGTCAATATGAATACATGAATAAAAATATAAATTAGCCCTTGAGAAAATGTTAAATATAGAAATATATACTGTGGACATTCACCTTAGTCATATGGCCCCATTCGATGGAGGACCTTAAACAATTCCTAAATCACCTTAACAACATCTCTCCTCATATCCACTTCACCATGGAAATTGAGCAAAACAATTCTCTTTCCTACCTTGATGTCTTGGTAACTTTAATAATGATGGCTCCCTCTCTCATCAAGTATATAGAAAGAAAACCCATACAGTTCGTTACCTCAACGCTTGCTCACACCACCACCCTCACTAGAAGCTAGGCATTCTCAACACTTTAGCTGTCAAAGTTCTCTAAATCTCTGATCAAAACCATCACTCTCAAGAACAAAAACCTCTAAAACAATCCCTTAAAAACAACGACTTCTCTTCCAACCAAATTGACAAAGTATTTCACAAATCAACACACCCCTTACCCAAATGCCCTTCTATTACCCCAGATGTGCAAGCTTACGTCCCCTTCATCAATGGCACCACGGATAAAATCGCCAAAATTCTAGGAAAAAAGAACATTAAGACTATATTTAAACCTCTCAAAACCATTAAACAAAATTTCACTTTTTTCAAGGACAAGACTAACCCTTTTCTCCAGTAGGGTGTCTACAAAATTCCTTGTTCTTGCGACACCTCCTATATTGGTCAAATTGGTCGCTCGTTTGGAACCAGAATAAAAGAACACATTTCAAACACTCATCACAACCAGACCTCAAAATCAGCCATCGCAGAACACTCCTCCAAAACAAAACACCTCATCCATTTTGACAAAACTCAAATTTTGGCTCGAGATTTCCACTATTCTACTCACTTAATCAGAAAATCCCTAGAGATTGAAAAGAACCCAAATAATATAAACAAAGAGGATAGACTAAAAATAAGTCAATCTTGGGCTCCTATTATCCACAAAATCTCTAATCCTAATCAAAACTCCCTAATCATTCCCCACAACTCCTAAAATCCCCCTCCTCTCGGTGCCCCTCCCTCTTTCTCTTTTTCGTTCCTTCTTTTTTGTTTATAATCATCATTATTTCTTTATTAATTATAACTAATTTATCTCCCTTCCCAACTAATCTTTCATTTTTATTATTACTTATCATCATTTTAATCGTTAATTTTTATCATTGTTGTTTTTTCATTATTATTATTATTATGTATTTAAACGAAATATTTTTATTGGTTAATCTTTTATTTTCGTATCTTTATTGTTAATGATTATTTATTATTCTCCTTACTCTATTTTTTTTCTTGTTATTAATTATTATAAGTAAACATTTTTACTATTACTTTTATATTTTATTATTTAATATTAAACCTAACTAAATTTTCATTAATTATTATTTATTAATATCTTATTCGTATTTTTCCTTACTCTTACTTCTTATTTTTCTTCATTTAATATTTGAAAACTTAATTTAATCCAAATTAAAAAATGTAATTCAAATTCAAGTTTTTAATTCAAATTAAATTTAATTATTCCTAAAATGGGCTAATTTACGTTACACCTTAATTGTTAAAGTTATTATTAATTAAATTCTTATCACTAATATTATTAATTTTTAACTAATAAATTTCTTCTTCTTATTATTTTTATTTTATTTTATTTTAATATTTAAACCTAACTAATCTCCTTACGAATCTTGTAACTTTGATTCTTATTATTATTTATTAATAGTTTATTTGTTCGATTCTTTATCTTGCCTCTTATTAATTTAAAACTTATTTTAATACCATTTAAATTCTAATTCATTTTAATTATTCTCCAATTTGACCCATTCACCTCTAGAAGTTTCAATATATAATTTAACTAATTCTTTATAAATATTAATATTTAATTTTACTCCTCCTATTTTATTAATTTAATATAATAACTTAAGTTGAAATTTTTACTTCTCTACCTTACAACTAACGGTTGCTTTTCTTTTCTTAAAACTATAAATCTGTCCATTCTCTCTGCATTGAAGCATAATTCTCTCATTATGTCTTCTTCATAATCTTTTCATTTGGTTATGCGTCTCTGAAGATGAGCAATGTTTCTGCTCGAAACGTCGGTTTCAAATTCATAACGCAGTAAAAATCTAAAAGATCATGGAGGGTTTAGAGAGATGTGAAATCCCAAATCATCTCATTAGGTATTAGATCAACCTAGATCCATCATAACTTCTTATCTATTAAGCACTAAGACTGAGAGTTAAAAAAAACGAGATGCAATCTTGAGTGCTTAAAATATATCAAGTTTGGATCTACATTGGACCCTCATGAGCTTTTATATATATATATATGCTTTGTATCATGTAACTCACCTAATCGTTGATATTGTGCGTTGATATAAAATAATTAAGAAAGGTTCTTAGCATATTGTCCTTACCATCGATGTCTTCTAGCAAAATTCTCCTATATAACTTTTCATATGTGAATGAGTATTATTTGCTAGACATTAAATTCATGTTATCTTATTTTTAGTTTTGTACAAAATATTATATTGGGCATATATGTGTTAATGCTATCTTTACATACAAACAAATGTGATGGATGTTAGTCACATCAATATTGGGTTGTAAAATGTGTTGGGAATGTTATGTTCTTTGCATGAAATTGATGGTCAAATTCGATAGTCAATTGGTTTGCAAGTCAACTGGAGTTGGAAGTCAATAGACGATGGAAGTCTGGTCAACTGGCCGACCGAAATAGTTTTTTGGTCGATAACAAACGATTTGATGACGGGAAATCAATGAACATGGAGGGAATTCGACGAACACTGGAACGACTAGAAACTCAATGGGCGATCGACCAAAGTTTGACTGTAACAGAATAACAAAAAGAGGTTAGAAAGTTATGGATTTTCATTAATGAGAAATTGGTTGTAACTAACTTGGGTACCATGAGCTAGTGTATGCATTGCATCTATAAATAAGATGTAATGACTTTGTAATATTGTAAATGCTAGTTAAGAGTGTTGATTAATAGACAAGCAATTAATCTCACTAGTTTGTTGGTTTTTCTCGATAGAGGGGTTTCTAGGATCATTTTTGTATAGTGTTAATGTATTGTGTGTCATTGCTTAATGTTTAATTGTGTTTAAATGTAAGAATCAATATCAATGCTCATTATAATAGTTATTAGAACCCAACAGTTGGTATCAGAGCTTTATTTGGATTCGGGGGAACACCTTTTTTTTAGGGTTTGGTTTGATCTTGGATCTAGTGAATACCTGTTTGAATGGGAGTTTCATAAATGTTGATTCTTAGTTAGAATGGCTAACATGTCGAGGATACAAATTAAAAAGTTTAATAGGTATAATTTTGAGCTTTGGAAGCTTAAAATGGAGGATCTCCTTGTAGATCAAGAGCAATGGGTCACTATCAGCCCTAGTACAACTCTATCAAGTATGTCATTGAAAGATTGGAAGGAAATTGACAAGAAAGCAATGAGTACAATCCAACTTTGTTTAGCATATTCTATATTGTTGAATGTCTCCGAAGAAAACACTGCAAAGAAGTTATGGGAAAAGTTGGGGAACTTATACCAGTTGAAATATTTAGTTAACAAGTTGTTTCTTCGAAAGAAATTATATCTTCTGAGGATGAGTGAGGGCGAATTGGATACAAAGCCCCTGAATGCGTTCAACACTGTGATTAGTTAGTTGTTGTTTGTGGATAGGATATTAAAATCAATGACAAGGAGAAATGTATTAGTCGATTGTGTCCTTTTTTAGATTCATGAGATAGCCTAGTCGTGGCTATTGGAAGTAATAATACCACATTGAAGATTTACGATGTGGTCGTATATCCAGTGTCGGAAGATATGAGATGAAAGAACATGGAAGGGTTGATCCACGACGTCTTGATGGTAAGAGGTCGAAGATCAAATTCGATGGGTATATCTAAGACTAGATCTAAATCTCACGGTTCAACAACGAGAATATGTTGGCACTGTGGTAAGGTCGGGCACTATAAGCGATATTGTAAGTTAATGGAAGTCAAGAGAAGCAAAGGGTCTGGGTAAATTCTTCACAAGAAGATAAAGGAAATGTGTATTTGGCCTCCACAAGTACACAGTCAGATCGTGACTCTTGGTTAATCAACTCTGGTGCATCATATCATATGACACCATGCAGAGAAATGGTTCTATGAACATGAGAAGTTTGATGGTAGTGATGTTCTTCTGGGAGATGATTCGCTGATCTGGATAGTCGGATGAAGTAAATTTTAACTGCTATTAAAATATGGAAGGAAATGAATACTTCCAGGAGTGACGTGTATCTTAGGTTTAGCTCGAAACTTAATCTTTATTAGTAATATGGGGAATGCAGGTGTGTAGTTTGTATTTGAGAAATATACGTGTAAGATGGTATGAAGAGAAATGGTACTAATGAGGGGGGTCTTTTATAGCATGACTTTCCACATCTTTGAAACATGCATTTTTTAGCTGATTTACATCATTGCAGATTTCCTTACCTTGTTAGGGTTCAAACCCCATTATCCCTTACCTTGTGTGGCTAGACCACTTTTACACGACCTTGTAGTGTCTAGCTCGCGTCCCTGCGGTTTTGAAGGTAAAAAATAAAATAAGTTTCGAGAAACGTGAACAAACAAATTCACAGTTATTCAATCGTCCTTTTCCCGTAAATAACTAATAGAACTTCCCTAACTGCCTCCCCAAAAGTATAAAAGAAGCAAGAGGAAGCATGAAAATGGAGAGAGAAAATAAGAAAGCACCTTTATGATGTTCTTTTGCATATTGAAACCATAAAACCTATTCCCACGTTTGCAATTAAAACCCCATATTTGGAAATCTGCATTTCCAACATTCTCCATTTCATTCTTGCCAAGAAACTATCATATTATTTTATTTAGGCATCCCTTTGGAGTATTGAAGAGGTGTGTATGTGTGTGGTCCGAGATGGAGGTGTCATAATTCTATGGCCTTGATTTCATTCAAGAAATTCCACAGCTAAGGAGCTAAGCACAATATAATCTTCACTAATATTTGCAACAAAGATTAGCAGAGAATAGAGAAGAAAAATGAGCTAGAAACACATAAGAAATAACTCAATTGGATAAAAATCCATCATCTCATTAATAAATAATAACAATACAATATATAATACATTCCATAAAGGAAATTCAAATGCATTGGAGGCAATTCGAAATGCTCACATGTGGTAGGCTTAGAATAGCAAAATCCCCCCATGTACGCAACATCAAACTCCAACTCATAGCTAAGGTCACGAATTGGCTAAGCTGGATTAGGTAGGCCATGAGTGACCAAAAGGAAACTGGTTGGAATCTTTTTAGGAGAAAAAGAAGGAAGGAGTTGAGGAAAAAGCTAGAAAACTTGCCTAAGTTACCCTGGCGCACCTAACTCATCCTTATCCAAGTGAAAAGCAGAATAAAAGATACCTTAGTTCACAACAACTAGATAAAAGTTGGATGAGCGCTCTATCCCATAAAAGTTGCTTTAAAAGCATCTAGTGAGGCACACTTGTGGATAAACATCAAAAGGTGGTCAAGTTATGCATTAGGGAGCCTATTAACTTAATCTAAACACCTAGGAATCAACCAAAAGTATATACTAAGGTCTCTAAGGTCTAGATTGTGGTTAATTATTCCAATAGGAGGAACTCAATATCCAGTTTTAGAACATTGCTGCAACCAAGAGCATGTGAAATCTATCTTGTATCTTGTTGCTATTTTGTATAAAGAATTATCTTTCTTATCCAGTGATGTGTTGATATCTTGTTATTTTATATCTTGCAAATTCAACATGTTTATTGTGATTAAATATTTATATTTGCAGTAGTCTATTTGTATCTTTGTTCCTACTTGTGATTGTAGATTGGTTGAATACATATTTGGAGCAAAGTTGAAATTAAAGAACAATATTCTACAAATGTTGGACCTGAGGTAGGCAACCTTTTCTTGGTTTTATAATTTTATATTGAAACTGTAAATTGGTTTGTATTGCATTTACTAGTAGGATTGTTGTGAATTGTTTATGGGCATTGCTCTATAGTAACTTATCCCGAAATGTTACTAGGGACTAAATCCCCAAGACAGAATTGGTAACTCCACTAGGGAGTTGTGTCTATTTTGGTTTGTTAGGGTTTTGAGTTTTGTGGTTTTCATTTAAGTTTGTTTTTGGTTTGAATCAATTTGTTTTTTGAAGATATCATGTGTTGACCTACTAATTACTCATTTTAGAACCCTTATAGAAAGGAATTTTGTCTATTTGGGTTGTGATTTAACAATTTTTTCATTTTCCCTGTGCATGTACGCATACTGTTGTGAGCACAGGCACGTTTCGGCATGGAATGTTCTCTGTTTTTGAAAAAAAAAAATCCCAGGAACACAACCTGAACACTAGAAAGTCACGTCAAGTGCGATCTACCAGTGCATACACTGCATCCGTCAAATTTTCCTTTCTTCAGTTTTCTATTTTTTAGAGATGGGAATGTGGGTTGTTGTTTTGTCTAAATTCACTATGAGAGGTTAAGTCTCAGTTGGTTAGTCCAGAAATTGATTCATTCCCAAGAATGATTTTTTAAGGCCAAGTTGAGTGTTTTAGTGGATTTTTTTGTTATTTGTTATCCACTTTTTTTGGTTCTTTTTCAGTTTTTGTACACTATTTAGATCCAAGGTTATAAAAAACTATGAATCTTCTCTTTATACATCTTTCAAAAGGAAAAAAAAATAGAGGTTTGTAAAAAGAATTTTTGTTTTGTTCTTGTGTGTGCATTGAAAAAAGTAAAAGAAAAACTTTTCTTTAAAGTATTTTTCTTCTTTCGATTTTTTTTACAAAATGAAAAGAAACGTTTGCATAAGTTATTGTTTACTTTATTTGCATACAAGTAAAAAAAAAAGAAAATAACTTATTAGTAGGATTCAAATTCCTTTTCTTTCTTTTTTCATTTAGTTTCCAGGAAAAAAAATTTGTGCTTTTATTTTGTTATTACAAAAGAAAAGGGTAAAATAAGGGAAATAATAGGACTGTTACATTGCTTTGTTTTTCCTTTAAAGATTAAAAGTGCTCATTTGCTTTCTACGAGTGGTATTTTGATCTTAAAATTTTATTTCCTGCAATGAGTCAAAACATCATAAGTTGCATATATGCACCCCTTGAGTAAGAAAACCATCTAAAATGAACGCTTTAATTAAAATCAACTAGAAATTTTCTTTTTAGGGGCGTCCATCAATAGCTTAAGTTAGCGCTTTGGAATAGGACGGTTGTAAACTTTCCAAAGCACATAAAATTTGAAACAGTGATGGTCTTTCTCCAGGATAGGACAAATCCAATTGTGTAAGCAGTGTGGCCAGGAAGCTCTACTCACACTGGAGTTAAGGATGAGCCTATGTGAGGTTAGGTTGCAGAGAGATCCCTCCAATTCCTAATCAAGCATCTTCCAGGGGTTTTACTTATACGGGGACTCTCTTCAGTACTTAAGTATTGTTGAAGTAACATGCTTAGTTACCCTGCCCATACGTACGATTCCGACCTGCGACTGTTCCCCTGAACACTGTGAACTAATTTGTAGCCATAGTATCTTGTCCTAGGATCATACACAGGTGCTAGCAGGGAATTTTCTATGAACACCTTTAGTGGGATTTGAGCGCAGAGAATTAGTACCCTTGGAGGGTGTTTTTCTATATTTATCTACAAAAACACTTGCACCAAGAAGGGAAACATGCTCGGCCTGAGAAACTGTTTTCAACCCTTTTTTTTAGTGGTGGGACTTAATCAACCCACATTAAAACTTCAGAAGTCTTATCTATTTGCTTGCCTTGATATCCTTTGGACACTTTTTAATGCTATGTTGCTTGCTTTCTATGTGCTTAGGTGGCCTTAGGATTTTCTGAGTCTAAATTTTTTTAAGGGTGGAATATCGACCACTTCGCCAATCAAGGAGGATTCAAAATCTTCCCCCGTTTACAGTGGAGCCTCCATTGACTCCTTAGAGGTGATGCATAAAGACAAGTGGATCATTTGAAACAAATAGAATAGTTGATATTCCTGGGGAGCATGACCTTATCAGGAACAACACTCCTACTCTACACACTACTTTGGTTGAAGATATACAAGCTGAAGGCTTTGTTATAACTTCTAATCCACTTTTAACCAGATCTCACAATCCAATTGTAGTACATATTCAACCTTCTGGTGAACCCAGGTTAAGCACTTATAGAATTATGAGCGGATTTACTATGGATAATGTAGGTGAAGGATTAGGGGACTTAGGTACCCCTACATCTACCATAATATTATGGGTTTTTCTCCTCCTCAATTTAGTACACATATCCCTACCACAACCTAATTTAATACTACTCTAGTTGTGACTTCTATCATTTGGTCTATTCCTGTAGGGTTTTCAGTTACTCAACCTTTGAGTGTTCCATTTTCAATACCCTTAGGTAATAGTGCTTTTACACATGGCATGCCTACAATATGTATACCGAATTTTTCCTTCACATCTACCCCTACCTCCCAAAACTCTTCTATGGGTCCTAGTGGTTATGATTTGTCTTTTCAAGGGTTCCCCGTGCTTGGGGGCATATCCCCCCTTCTTCCCATTATGTAGGATCCATGCATTTTCAATCCACTAAGAATGTTTCGAGTCTGAACCAGTTTTTAGGATTTAATTTTCAAACAAGTAGTTTTTAGTCATCGGCTATGAGTTAATCTTTTTTCACTTTTCAATGGAAGAGATAAGACTACCATTCCTTTAAATAGTGTTCCTATCCAAGGCAATATGTCTCAAACTCAATGGAATTGGACACATGCTATGGGGGGAGAAAATCCTACCAAACCTAGTTGGGATCCTTTTGTAAATACTTTCACTTTACAAGCTACAGCAGGGGACAACCCCAACTAGCCTTTTGGAAATTTTCGGTTTGGGAAACTTTCCCATCAGGCACCGCAACCCACCTCTTTTTCAACACAACCAATATTACCTTTTCTAGCAACTTTAAATTTTCCATATTTGTCAAAGTTAATGAATGATCCGATGCCACATGGTCCAACTTGGCCCCCTGTTCCCACTAAGCTACCTTCAAACATTCCATAAATCGAAGGTAAAACCAGTGAATATACAGGAGGCCATGCCACTACGTTTCATTTATGGTGTTCCTCTAATTTGCTAAAAAAAATAATTTGATTCGATTAGATTAAGGTTATTCCAAAAAACCCTCACAAGGTTAGCAAAAAAATGGTATATTGAGCTTCCATTAGCTACTTATTATCATTTCAAATATTTGGCGATATTTTTTCTCAACCATTTCCAAATTCTTGTTCGGTATGATGCTAGTATAGACTTGTTGTTTACTTTTAGATAGAACAAATCCACACATATTTATGATCATATTTAGGAGTGGAGAAGGAGGAAGAGGACGATTAAAGCTACTATATCTCTCAAGTTTGTGTTAGAGTGGTTTTTAAAGTCACTTTTACCTTACATCTCTAAAGATGTTTCTACTTCGGGTGTTACTTTAGAAGAAGAAACTATTTTCAAAGCCCAGTAATTGGATTTGATATATTCACAATATGGGATTTTGTATGAAATTATACCAGATGCACCACAACCAAATATTCATCCTACTAAGCCAAAATATGGACCACGCGCTGATGGCATTAGTGGTTCAGTTGAAAATTCTAATGTAGAAGCACTTGCTAAACAAATGAAACTGTATATGTCAAACGCTCTGTAGTAGAAGCAACTAAGGTTTCTCCCTCCCCTTCTCAAATAGCTATTGTACACAATGTGTAGTGTAACCCAAAAGGTCCTTAGCAACCTGGTGGGAAGAAAAATAATAACAAGGGAAAGAAAGGGGAGGGAAATCAAAACAAGCCCAAAGAAAATGATAATGTTGAGGGGGGAACGAAAGAACGTATAAAAGTGAAGTTTTTGTTATATTTTTAATGATATGGCAGTACAATTTTCATCTCTTTCAACTTTAACTACACCTCATTATGCACAGAAACACAAGAGACATGATAGTTTACCCTGGGAAAACTCAAACTCGGGAAAAACCCAATAATCCTTTCTTATTCAGAGATTCAGTACAGAATACAAGTACATCCAGATATTGAAGTGATCTTGAACAAGATAGATCACAAGCAGAGAAGATACAAAAGTAAGAGCCCCATAAACTAGTCTTCTACAACCCAGATCGAACTTCTTCTTGCTTCTTGTCTTCTTCACTTGTCCTCCTAGAGAAGTGCGCACCACTTGAGAGAGAGAGAGATGAACTTGTTGTTGTAATAAAGAAGTGTGAAGGAACTTTATTTATATTCTTCTTTACACTAGACGTTTCCTCAATTAGGTTGGCTTGAATTTTATTTATTTATTTTTATTTTATCTTTCAAGCCGACTTATCTTTTTATATTTTAGATTCAGTACGGAATACAAGTACATCAATATATTGAAGTGATCTTGAACACGATAGATCACAAACAGAGAATATACAAAAGTAAGAGTCCCATAAATTAGTATTCTACAACCCATATCGAACTTCTTCTTGCTTCTTGTCTTCTTCACTTGTCCTCCTAGAGAAGTGCACATGACTTGAGAGAGAGAGAGAGATGAACTTGTTGTTGTAATAAAGACGTGTGAAGGAACTTTATTTATATTCTTATTTTCACTAGAAGTTTCCTCAATTAGGTCGGCTTGAATTTTATTTATTTATTTTTATTTTATCTTTCAAACCGACTTATCTTTTTATCTTCTAGAGTTATTTTACCCATTTTATTGGGGTAATTGTGCTCTTCATTTCTTCCACTTTATTTAGGAATTCTTAAGAATATGTTTTGATGCTACATAAACATCAACACTCCCTATTAGCGAGGAATGTATTCTTCTTGCACGATCTTCAACACTATTTGTCTTCTGGAGGTTCTTCTTCAACGTTCTTTGGGACATATTCAATGTATTGTATTAAATTCTTTGGATATTTATTCATCACTGAAAATTTATCATTGTTGATGTCTCATCACATGCGGTCACATTATTACCAAAGAGCTCTAATGTTTATTTGGCCATACTCTAAGAAGTCCCAGACACTTCTAGAGGCAATTGTCAACTTCAACATTAGACTAGGCTTTGTCTAATATAAAAGGAGATAAAATATCCTTGTAACATATACAAGTCATGACACTCTATAAAGAATAGATCACTCATGTTAAGGAGCACTCCAAATACTGAGTACGCAATGTGACCTCTAGCCTATCATCACTCCAGGCCACATGACTGGATTAGGCTAAGCATCTGATCCCTCTACTAATTATTCCACATGGATAATCATGGATGGAACTCATGAAAACATCAACACTCCCTCTCATCGGGGATGTATAATCATTCTACAACACATATGGATATCATTTGATTGTCACAAATTGTCTCATACATCTCGTCATCATAATAAAGGTCTCTTCCGATCAAGTCCTTTTGACCTGAACAATTGATCCCACTGGAACCTTGTTCCTCACTAGAACCACATCATCTTTCCAAAGATGATATATGATCCATCTGATCATCCTTGTCAACCTAGACCATAGAGGAACACATCCTCATGCTTTATCAGTCTAAAACTTAAAGGAGGTTGCACTCCTCAGGAAGACACTTCTTCCAAGCACTTTATCGATCTCAAATCAAAGGGAGGCTCCACATCACCAGGAAGACTCTTCTTCCAATTTACCAGTAATTACAACTGGAAGGCGGTGATGAATGCAACTAGTCCAACCCTCTGGACCCAAGATCCACATAAGATAACTCTCCCCATTGGAGAGCATCCCACACATGGATCCACTCCACAAAGGATTCCTCTCCACACTGAAGAACATTTCCACACAAGAACCATCCCACACAAGGATCCACTCCACAAAGGAGTCCTCTCCACACTGGAGAACATTCCACACAGGAACCATCCCACACAGGGGCGCACTCCACATAGGAACCAACCCACACAAGGACAAGTCTTGACTTGTGCCTCATCAACAACCATACTGGTCATTAATATCCCTTCCAGAGGAAGGGAATCTCCACCACTTCAAGCCTTTCACGTAAGTATGAACACTTCACTTTAGACAAAGGATTGGTAAAGATATTTGCAATTTGCTCATCTGTGGAGATATACTGGAGCTTCACTGCTCCCTTCTGGCTGCAATGGCTACAATGGCTACAATGTACTCTGCCTCTGTTGTATTGAGTGCCATATAAAAATGTTTCTTGTTGAACCAAGAAACCATAGCTGATCTCAAGATAAAACATCACCTAAAGGTGCTATTTCTGTCAACTGCACTCCTAGCCCAATTTGTATTGGTGAATCCTACCAGCTTCACTCTATCACTCAAGGTATATCTCAATCCATAACCAACTGTACCATGAATATATCCCATAACATGCTTAGTTTTTGTATAATGTACTTGTCTTGGCTCGACCATGTGCTGACTCAATGCGATCACTGTATAATGGATCTCTGGCTTGGTATTAACCAGGTACAACAAGCCATCAATCAACTGGTGGTACATGGTGGGATCCACTAAATATGAAGATATGGCAACATCATGTAACTTCTTCATATTTTATTTCATGGGTGTATCCATGGACTTACATTCCATCATCCCAAATCTCTTCAAGACATCAATAGTATACTTCCACTGAATCAGGAAGATATCATCATGTCTCTGTCACACCTCTAATCCAAGAAATAATTTATTAGGCCAAGGTTCTTCATATTGAACTTAGAGGCTATCTCCCTTTGCATCTATCAATGAACCTCTTTATATAAGTGGGAATAACATCATGATCAAGGAATCATTAGCAACAATTTGTGCCATCTGCACATGCTAAATCTTGAGTCATTGCTCTAACTAAATAAATCTGAACATTTAGGTGCAGGTAATGATCTAACCAATATTAGAGTCTTCCATGATTCCAAATGGAATCCAACTGCTCTTCATGTGATCCCCACATGTCAGGTAACATGCTGAAGTAACTAAGGAACTTCAGAGAACTCATCAACTACAATTCCTCTTGACATCAGGAGGATGAATATTTGTAGTAGAGAGAGACTAAAATTTATTGAAGCCTCTTGTTTTCGACCATCAATATTCATATGATATACTTTGAACCTATAAGTTATATGACTGAATGTACTAGGTCCACACTTGATCCACAATCCACACAGGACAAGGAGTTCACATAGAACTCATCTCAGTTCACACATAGAACTCACCAGTCTTTAATTTCCTTGTATCCTCTGCATTTGAACATATCCCTCTCCTTCTCAAACACTAGGTATCAATAGGATCTTCACATCCATCACTTGTCCTTTTGTTGAACAAATCTCACTTGTTCTTCGAAACAAGTCTCTTGTAGGTCATAGCACATGATCTTTCCTACAAATAAAGTTCAACCAATTAGTTACCATCATTGCATAGTCATGAAATTCAATCAAATCACATTGACATTTCAATGCAATAGTTCACACAGTTATGTAAGCATCTTAGCCAATACTTCAACACAACATCCATCCATATCCTAAACATACATGGTGACTATCTGGATGCCTTCCATCTCCACCAAAACATACTAGCAAGAGTGTGCACTGCTCTGAGTATGTTAGCTATATCATTAAATATTGTACTGTTATATCTGGATGCCTTCCATCTCCACCAGAACATACTATCAAGAGTGTGCACAATATTTCTTGTTGTGTATGGATGCATCGAATTCTACGGTTTCTATAGTTTTAGTTTAGTAAGATGATAGGATCCAAGAGCATGTTGTCTATTATCTTATTCATGCACAGCTAGGACCTAAATGATTCGATACCCCCACATCGAGAAATTAATTGTGGCAGCCGTTCATGCTGTCCAAAGACTCCGTCATTATATTTTGTTGCGAACAACCATAGTAGTAGCAGATGTCAACCCTTTCCAATTTATTTTGAATCGACGGATAATTGGGGGAAAATACAATAGGTGGATTGTCATTTTGCGAGAGTTCGATTCACAATTTCAATATGCAAAATCGAAAAAGTCTTTGGTATTCACCAAACTGATTTCAGAGTTACCGAAATAAGAAAATACCAATATTGAAGAAGACTTATTCCCTGATGAGCACATCTTCTTGATTTCTTCATCTGACCCTTGGTATGGAGACATTTAATATATCTCCAAACTTTGAAGTATCCATTTATTTTCTCAAGGGATGATCGACAATGCTTATGTCATAATGCAAAGAATTACCTCATATCGGTGATACTTCATACCAAAGAGGAGTTGATTTAATTTTACGTCATTGTTTAACCCTTGAATAAGCAGAGACAGTTTTAAATGATTCCCATGGTGGATCATGTCGGGTTCATTTATTTGGGTTGGAAACAAACCAAAATATTTTACGCGCTGGTTATTTTTGGCCTACGATATTTAAATATTACATAGAAGTAGTTAAACACTATCATCCATGCCAATTATTTACCAAGAAGATGTGGGCACATCCAACTCCACTTTTTACCATTGTTGTTGTAGGTCCCTTTTCCAAGTGGCAGATATATTGTATGATATGCAACCCAGTTTCAGATGGGGGCATTAATACATCATAGTCGTTCTCAACTATTTTACTAAGTGGGCATAGGTTATGCCTATAGTTAAAGGTGATGGGTAAACAACAACTTATTTCGTATTTAATAAGATTATATCCAGGTTCGACATTCCAAAAAAAAAAATTCACTAATCATGGCAATTAGTTTCAGAATCACATGATGTTTGGCATAACTACAAGGTTGGGTTTTAAACATGAGCATTTGTCTCCATTCTACCCATAGGAAAATGGTCAGGTTGAAGCAGTGAACAAAACACTCAATACCATCCTCCAATGAACTTTCAATGCTAGTAATACTAAATAGCACATCATGTTGTACCCTACTTTATGGGCTTACAAAACCACAGTTAAAAATGCTACAGGTTTTTCTCCCTTCCAACTCGTCCGCGGAGTTGAAGCAATTACTCCAATCAAATGCGAAATACCTTCGTTAAAGTTAGCAGTAGATCTCTTACCTGAAAATTACACTTGGGAAGAACGGTTGATTCACTTGGAGCATATGGATGAGTGACATCGATATGTGGCCACAGCAAATGAGGCACATAAAAAAAGGGTAAAAAATCAATATGATAAATCTGTCCAACCTAGGGTATTTTCTGAAGGTGAACTTGTATTAGCCTATGAATAGGACAAAAAACCTTTAAGGGAAGGAAAATTTAATGATATGTGGCTTGGCCCATACATTGTAATGTATGTCTTATAAAAAAGGGCTTACGAGTTATCAGATTATGAAGGAAATAAGTTGTCAAAGCCCAGAAATGGGCTCTATTTGAAGAAGTACTATACATAAGTTTAGGCACTTTTTCTTGTACATAGTTGTATAATTGTATAGTTTTGGCATCTTTCTTATGTGCATTCGTTGTTGACAATATCAGATGTCAAATGGGATATTTTTAGGATTTGCGGATGGTGCTATCCGCGTAAGTCGAGCTCTCGTTGTAGCTGCGTGGGTGATTTATTTTCCTACAAGTTAGTTGGTTTTTTTAGGCGGCACTTATTTAGCACCAACTACGAATAATATGACCGACTACAGTGCTATGATAGAACTCCTTAGTGACGCTATTTTGAATGACATCCTATAATTAGAGGTTCATTTCGATCCACAATTGGTAGTTTCTCAAGTTAATGGTCAGTATAGAATCCGTGATCATGTCCTACTTCATCGGTTTTTACGCATTCGGTTACTTTAGATACATTTTTTGTATATCACATATAATTATATCCCAATAAATTATAATGTAATAGTTGATGTATATTCTAACTATGTTTTAGATTAGCATTTGTATCAGCTTTAAACATTTAAAATCAATATACATATAACTAACATAACATAACACAATTTAAATATGTTGAAATAAAATTCCATCCATAGATAGATATAAAAGTCTCAAAACATAAAAAAAATTATATATCACAAAAAGTGGATCCATAACATGTCCAAAAATAGGGCACTCCAGCTCTCATAGATAAGCAACTCACACTACTTCTATGGGTCAACTAAACCCTGACCCATATGAAAATACAAGACCATAGTAACTACTTTTTGGAAGTAGCAGACCCAACCTCCTGGTACCCCCACCATCCGTCACTGTAATTCCTCGGGCATATCAGGTATCCTAGTGGGATGGACACCATCACTCAATCTGCTCAAGTTTTGTTGGACACTCTCTAAGGTATCCGCTACATCAATGCCCTATCCTTCCCACAACCTCTGACGGTAACAGGGAATTCCAACTGGATGGCCAAGTGATATATCTAAAAATGTTGTTTAAGATGTGCCATTATCCACAAAAAAATAGATGTTTTCATTTTGAACTTATAAATTTTTTTATAAAATTTAAAATGCAAAAAATGAGACTTACCAATAACGCCAAGTGCGCCCTGCAGGAGGAATACCATACATGTATCATGACTGAAATCTATGCCATGATAAGGATAGTCATAAATGGCCATAATTGTCCACTCCCTCCATGTGAAGTAGTTGTCATCAAATGGCATGACTATCCGACCACCCCCAAGTCACAGCATAAGACCTACCCATCTAACCATGGAAGGCTCTCCGAGGATATGTCTATCTACTTGCACTCATGAACTGAGTTCTGGAACCCTCTCAAAAAAGAAAATGAAAATGATACTACCAAACCCGAAGTTATGCAACTTCCCCTATTTGAAAAAAGATAGTTTGGATTTCATATATCCCAATAAACATGTGCAGCAATAAAAAACCGTGGGTTCCATGCATCTCACTACGTAGAACATTTGGACTTTAGATGTTAAGTGTAAAGCAACTGATCCTTGGACTCGAATGATGGTAACTAAGACAATATTCATACTTAAGCTTGCTATGTCTCAAATATGGAGCTATGAGACAATTTTTTGTGCATTCGGCACACAATATATGGCCATTTATTCATCATTGGACATCTCGTCCACACTCCGAGTTTTGAAACTTGGTACTTCACCATGATGGGATAATTCGGTAAGAAAATAGATATCATATACCTCTATTTTTATAGGTTGGCTATCCAACATGAAACACTTAGCATCTACATCCCAATATCTAATAAGCATTTCTAGCAACCTTTGTTGAGACTGCATAGAAGGAACTCCAGAAAAATTCTTCAAACCACATTGATGAAGAGCTTCGAGGGCATCATCGTCCTCCAAGACTTGATCATCTAAGGCCCCATGCTCCCTCTCTGTCCATTCAAGTGGCATCCTTCCCAAAATCACAATTTTAGCATTTTTTTCTCAAAAACTTTAGTTACGGACATGGATGCAATCTACAGAAGTAACGATTGCACTGGATGCGACCCATGTTTCTGTAACCCACGTCGGCGTCCATGTCCGCAATCATTTAGGGCCTTGTTAAAACACCAAAAAAAAATGAAAAAAAATGTATAAAAACCACATAAATGGAAAGAGGGAGGGTTTAGCACCTACCTGGCATTAACGGATCGTTGAATGGTGGACTGTAGCTCCCGAAATCAACAGTTGAAGATCGAGGTAGTTTCTCCCAATTTCACCCAAGTTTTTCAAACTTTTACAAATGAATTGGTAAAAAAAAATTTACCCTAATTTTTACTACCCACTTTTATAGAGTTTTATTTTTCATTTGTAAAATAAACTAATTCTTTGGTGTTTTTAGGGTTATCTTTGGTGTGTTCTTTATCCAGGGACCATTTGAATTGTTGTTGTTGGTACTTTAAGTAGGTATATTGTCTTTTATCTTGCATGTGCAATAGGATTCCCACCATTATGCATTTTACATCCTGTCACTTATTTTTTGAACTTAGGTTATATGTGTGAAATTGGAACAATAAACCTTCTTTTTCATAGTATATGTCGTAATTTTTCATTTAAGATCCTACCCATCCCATGAGCATCCTAGATTTAATCCTGTCTCCCATTAATGCTCATGTTGCTTTCATTTTTAGGATTTGGGAGTCCCTTCGTAGTATTGTCTGACTTTGCAATGGAAACGCATTGTTTCCCTCACATCTTTGTTGTCCATTTCCCATAGGGGGACTCCCATCATAGAGTCTTCTTTAAGCTCTTTTCAAACTGTTTAAAAACTGAAAATATTGTCGAGTACGCTTGTCCTTTTCACACTCGTTAAATTGTTTGAAATTACATCCATCTGGTATAAGTTTAGCCCTTTTCTAGACCATTTTGGATTATTTACAAAAATGGAATACTCTAGCTCATTGTCGCTAGAAGAGTTCTTTCATCGTATTATTTTACACTTTTTAGACGGTAAAAACAAAATTTATGAAAAATACCACTTTGGAGTCTTCTTTAAATTTTCAGACTCTCTAAAATTGAAAATTCCAATGAGCATTAACTATTCCGTGCTCGATAAATACACGGTTTGGTGTTGTTAAAATTGTAATTGCATATGCATTTATCCTGCTTGTGATTATGAGCTTGACACCGGCTTCCATGCTTTTATATTTTTTATAAGCTTTCATCTCCTATCTCATTTTCGCTAAGCCTTGCATCATTAACGCTTTTGCAATCTGAACACCCTTTTTACCAGGAAGAAAGATATCTAGAGTGTCACTATCATGCTCATGCTCCTTGCATTATGCATATGTTTATTCCATGTTCTTGGAACTAGTTTGCTTGCCCCAACACTCGTTTATTCCCCTGTACTACAACATTCTTTTATTCTTTTTTCATGCTTTAATAATATGAAAAAAGACAAAAAATCAAATATTCCAAAAAGACGGATGGGAAAGAGTCATGTTATTACTTTTGTTTGGAAGCAAGTTGCATCACCCTTGAACTAAGCACATTTTTTTGAGTCATTATCTTTACAGTTTTGGTAAGAGATTGACCTTAGGAAGTTGAACTCATTTTGTTTTTATATCCATCGGTTGGTTAATATTCCAGTCATTATGGAGCGGTATTTGATGTCTCATATGTCATTGAATGATATTGTGTCTCTTCTCGAGTCAATGATTCCTCAGTCACTTATCGTGTTGTGCTTATGTTCAAGGGAAGTCTTCTCCTGAGTCAACCATTCCTCAGAACTCTTGACTTCAGTTGTTGGCCTTCCTATATCAAGTAAGTATCAATATCGTCAATCTATTCATCAAATATTTGGCCTCCTACTACTACCTCGTGTTGGATGATGGGGGATTCCATAATGCCCTAAATCCAATAGTTCACACCCCGTCGACTCCAAAACTTATATTTTGGGATTGTGATCCAGAGTTCTTTTAGTACCTTGGAGCTTGCAGTCATCAATGGCAAGTTTTCCTCGCTAACAACTGTGGGAATACATTAATGTCCCCTGATTGTTAGAGTCTGCGTGTGTTCAACATCAAGACCTTTATTCACACTTATTAGATTGTACTGGTACCTTTCCTCTTACTATCATTATCGATGAGTTGGATCGCGTGTGTTAACGATATACATTAATGACTGATAATCACACAGAGTCTTACTATGTTCCACCTAAAGACACTTATTCACATAGTTTAGACTCATACTCGTTACGGTTGGTTTGAATACCTTGAGTCTGTATATAACATCACATCAATATGATATCACTTGGGTTGCATTGGATTGCCACTTTTTTTTGGCACTAATTCTAATGAAGATCACTCTGTTCTTTCATTTTTCCAGAGATCGTCATTTGATACTTAGACATAGATCCACTTTCATCTTTGTGGCTATGTTCTACTTTTGACATGGATCCAATTTGTATCCACATGGCCATGATCACTTCTGCTACATTTGTTGGGCCCACTATGTACTTGATATGGTGACCATGTTTTTTTCAAAGATTGGTATGCTCGCCTCAGGAAGAGAGTTCTAACTTGTTATGTTGTTGGTTCACTGCTTATGGCTAGTGTTTGACTACTTCTACCAGGTCTACCATGCACATAATCTTTATATTTATAATGTATTTTGACCATCAGTTGTCCCTCTGGCCTCACACATTAAGGGGCATATGTTATAGCATGATTTGCCACATCTTTGCAACATGCATTTTTTAGTTGATTTACATCATTGCAGACTCCCTTACCCTGTTATGGTTCAAACCCCATTATCCCTTCTCAATCAAACCTTCAAAATTCCTAAATTTAAACATGAACATGACCCGTGTGTGGCTATCCCACATCCACGCGACTTTGTAGTGTTTATCCCACATCCTAACTATTTTGAAGGTAAAAGATAAAATAAGTTTCGGAAATGTGAACAAACATATTCACGGTTATTCAACCGTTCTTTTCCCATAAATAACTAATAGAACTTCCCTAACTGCCTCCCCAAAAGTATAAAAGAGGCAAGAGGAATCATGAGAAGGGGGAGATAAAAGAATAAAGCACCCTTGCGCTGCTCTTTTTCATATTGAAACCATAAACCCTATTCCTAGGTCTGCAATTAAAACCCCCATATATGGAAATCTACATTTCCAACATTCTCCATTTCTTTCTTGCCAAGAAACTATCATATTGTTTTCTTTAGGCATGCATTTGGACTATTGAAGAGTTGTCAAGTATGTGTGTGGTTCGAGATGGAGGAACTCAGTATCTAGTTTCAAAACAGTTCCATAGCCAAGAATAGATGAAATCTATCTTGTATCTTGTTGTTATTTTGTATAAATAATTCTCTTTCATATCTAGTGATTTGTTGATATTTTGTTTTTTATTATCTTGCAAATTCAACATATTTATTTGTCATTATATTTGCAGTAGTCTACTTGTAAAGTTGTTCCTACTTGTGATTGCAGATTGGTTGAAGATGCATTTGGAGCAAAGTTGAAGATAAGGATCTGTTGGCACCCCAACAACTTCCCCTTGATTTTGCAAAATCAAAGGTCCCCCCATGTAAATTTTGTATAAAGTTTGCTTTTGGTTTCTTTTACATGATTTGGTAGGTGATTTCATGGTATTTTCCCTTGATGAAATCCTTTGGATTTTGCATGCTTGATATTTTACTCATGTGATGCGATTTGGATGATTTGGTTGGCTCATTCCATATTGGTCTCTTGATTCTTATTTGGACACAGTATGATATTTTTAGTGACTTTACTTTCATGGTTTACCCTCGATTGTTTCACGTAAATTTTAATTTTGATCATGAAGATTGAATATATTTATTCTCTTAATGAAATTTACTATAGAGGCATTGTTTCTAAGTACCTAATTATTAAAATTTTAAGATATTTTTATATGAAACAATCTTCATGACTCAACTTGAATCATAATTGACTTACAATAATAATAGGAAAATTTAGCATAGCTTTATATTTCTCTTGTTTTAAACTAAGCTTCAAAAAATTACTTTTTGACAAAATTATGATATTTAACTTTAAGTTTATTTTATATATATTTTCCCTTACATTTATGAACAAAGAGAATATGAATCTATTTAAAATTTTCTAATATCCCTCCTATCATAAACAAAATTCATGATTCCAAATATTGATTTCATTTCTCATAAATGCATACTTTTTTTTTCAGCGAAAAAAACCATACTATTGCTATTAAAAAATGAATAAAATAGTACAAATGTTCATAAGTCCGAGTAAAAGACTTATCATACAATCCAAAATAACACAAACTGTATGCCTCTTGACTTTCATCATAAATGCATACTTTACAATGGCCACTTTAATCTTCTTTTATATAATATGGTTGTATTGAATTTCAATTAACCCATTATTATATCAATATAACATATTTGTTCAAAAAGTGGTCAATGGAAAATAATCTTAGGTGGCATTGAAGTTAAGGTCATAGAGATCCAGGTATGAATTATATTTACGCCAAAGGCGTTTCACTAACGAGAAGCATGACCATCCTCGTCTGCTAGATTCCTCGCTTATGGAGCAAATGGAATCCTGCCGCGTGTTCGTCCCTCCCACCAATGACCTGCCACCATCTGCTGGGCATGGCTTGCTTCACAAGCAACCCCCTGTCTCCTGTCAGGGCTTTTCACTTCTGTCCACTTTGAATGGCCAAATCGCTTCTTGTCATACAATCGTTGATTTCTAACATTCCCAAATCGCCAAATCGCCCACTCTGAATCGCTTAATCACCAAATCAATCATACAGTCGTTGATTTCTAACATTCCCCATAAGCTGCCTATGCAATTAAATTTAACTTGTGCTGTCTTTGACACTCTTGGTAGGGTTTTCATCGTTTCCCATACTATGGGAAATGGCAAAGCTCCTTCATTCCATGACAATCTGCCAGATCAATAGCTTCTTCTTCCAAGTATTTCCAGTGTTGTGTTTATTCAAGTGTGGAATTCATCTCAGATTCATAGAAAATCAACCGTGGAAATCAACCACACCATTACCGGTTACAACAATTGAGTATTATGTATGTCGAAATAATGCATCCAAACAGTGAAACCAAGAACGTTTCAGTTGCCAATTAAAAATATCGGTCGACGTGCTAACAACCATCGAACGAACAAAGCTCTATCGTGACTACCCATCGAACGAAGCTCGCCGTCGACCATAAGATGCTTACCCCATTGTCCGCATTGTTGTTGTGTCGAGAATCGACATAAAGTTGACCAGATGTACTCGACGAGTTGATATCCCATGTGTAAAAGTTCGTTGACTTCTCCACCGACAAGAAACAAGTTCGGTCGAAGCATTATGATGGTTGAGTTCACGTCGACCGCTTTGGCTGGTAAATTAGCACAGATAGTCGGGTAATTATTTAAAAATATGGTCGATGTTTGTTAGAATAAGTCATGTTTTTCGGTGAAGAGTGGTCGATTGCTTTGGCATACTCGATAGGGGATTGCACAAGTTGGTGAAGAGTGGTCGACAGAGTCTTGTCGAATATCAAGTTATTATGATAATGAAAGATGTTATGGCCAATAGAACATATTCTTTAGACAGTCAATTTGTCTCATTAGTGCCCAGGTCGGCTTCACGTTCAGGTCAAAAAAAGCATGCATAAGTTTATCAATGCTTTTCATTCGAGAAAAACAAATGTCGGCTAGATTCCTCGCTCATAGAGCGAATGGAAAACTGCCACTTGTTTTGTGATGATTCGTCAATTTAAGTTTCTCTTCATCGAGGCTTCCTATCACTTCGTCGCATAGTATATGTTAAATTTGAGTATGGTCAACTTTTAAAAATGGCCGGTAGAGTGTTTTCATGGTCGTCTCGATAATATATGGTTCATGAGAATTGTCAAATTTGGTCAAGTATAACTGATGTATATGGTCGACCACTTTCATCGATCCTCAAGTTTGGTCGAAGCAAGTTTGGTTAGGTCCACTACAAAGTGACTTTATCTATATTGTATTTGGTCGACCACTCCGGCTCAATACTTATTTTTGGTCGAATTGTAAAATATGATCAATGGCTATGAAGGGCATGTAATCAAGATATCTAATTCAGTCGCGTATGATGTGCATCTTATGCATTAATTGGTCGAGTCCACTACAAAGTGACTTTATCTGGCGACTATTTTTCAAATTCGACCAGACTCAACTTTAACATATACTATGCCACATGTATCGACGAAAAGTCTCTTCTAGTCGCATATTCTCAAATAAAATAACTTATCACTTGACCAAATAGCATATAATTATTTTTATTGACCATATGATGTATAGACTAAAACTATATGTCGTGACAATGTTACATCGACCATATTTTTAAATAATTACCCGACTATTTTTGGAGACTTGACCAATTAATGCGTAAGATGCACATCACATGCGACTGAATTAGTCATCTAGATTACATGCCCTTCATAGCCATTGATCATATTTTACAATTCAACCAAAAATAAGTATTGAGCCGGAGTGGTCGACCAAATACAATATAGATAAAGTGACTTTGTAGTGGACTCGACCAAACTTGAGGATCGACGAAAGTGGTCGACCACATACATCAATTATACTTGAAAAAATTTGACAATTCTCATGAACCATATATTTTATCGAGACGACCATGAAAACACTCTACGGACCATTTTTAAAATTCAACTAGACTCAACTTTAACATATAGTATGCGATGAAGTGACATGAAACCTCGATGAAGAGAAACTTAAATTGACGAACCATCACAAAACACATGGCAGTTTTCCATTCGCTCTATGAGCGAGGAATCTAGCCGACATTTGTTTTTCTTGAATGAAAAGCGTTGATAAACTTATGCATGCTTTTGTTGACCTGAACGTGAAGCCGACCTGGGCACTAACGAGACAAATTGACCATCTAAAGAATATGTTCTGTCGGCCATAACATCTTCCATCAACATAATCACTCGATATTCGACAAGAGTCTGTCGACCACTCTTCACCAACTTGTGCAATCGCCTATCGGGTATGCCAAAGCAGACGACCATTCTTCACCGACAAACATGACTTATTCTAACAAACATCGACCATATTTTTAAATAATTACCCGACTATCTGCCGACAACCTCAATTGAATTAAATCAGCGCATAACAGATGCAGGATTAAAATGTTACTGTGCTAATTTATTATTAGTTTTTCAATTTGGACGTATTGTTTCTTTTATAGTCTCTATGAAACGTTTCAATTAGGACCCTAACTTTATAAGGATTTCAAATGCTGATAAATTTATTTCCTAAAGAGATTCTGCCATTTTCTGTCTAATACCATTTGCAAAATGTTTATGGGCCTCGTTATGGCCTTTTGAGGTCGCGCAGTTCTTAAAAGGATATGGACACAGCGACTTTGGTCGATGCACAAGTTTGGTCGAAGCAAGTTTGGTCAACTCCACTACAAAGTGACTTTATCTGTATTAACTTTATCTGGCGACCATTTTTCAAAGTTGACCAGACTCAACTTTAACATATACTATGCCACATGTATCGACGAAAACTTTCTTTTGGTCGCATATTCTCAAATAAAATGACTTATCACTTGACCAAATAGCATATCATTTTTTTTATCTACCATATGATGTATAGACTCAAACTACATGTCCCGACAATGTTACATCGACCATATTTTTAAATAATTATTCGACTATTTTTACAGACTCGACCATGAAAACACTATATTATATACAATTGAGACGACCATTAAAACACATACTTTTGCTCATTTCTGCTGACGCCAAAACAAGGCAACTTACTTGAATCCCTTTGAACCCCGACCACATAGTCGAACCCCGACCACAACTTTTACTTTACCAATATTAAGGCTCGACCACTTTACAATATCAACCATAAATAGCCTAAGCATCTCTGTTTGAACATAACTCAGTCCATGATTGCTTCAATGCTCTTTGATTACTGGAAATTTTATATCCTTGTTTTGTTTGGTACTTAACAATCAAATTTTTAGATTAATTTAAAGATAAACATCAATGAGTGATTTGCTGTTGAATGAGTGCATTCACAGGTTAAATTATGTGGTGAAAAATTATATAGGTCATCCAAAAGCCGACAATTTTATGGGATGGAAACAAAATCCCACGTCATTGAGGTTTTAACAATTAAATCGAAGAAAGGGAAAATAAAAGGAAATTTATTTGCACGAAGAAGAAGTTTTGCTCGAGATGAATTCCGTAGTTGAATGAACATAACACTGGAAATACTTGGAAGAAGAAGCTATTAATTTGGCAGATTGTCCTGAAATGAAGGAGCTTTGCGATTTCCCACAGTGGAAGACAATTTTTGGAATTATGTTAGACTCTATACGGCATGGGAATCATCATCAAAACGAAAAGATATATATGGGAAACGATGAAAACCCTACCACTTCAGTCGGCGCTCGACCACTTCTTTAGCATCCAACCATAGAAACAAACATCTGTATTAGAATAACTCCTTTACATGTAAGAGTGACTTCACTTCATAGGTTAAAGTCTCGACCATTTTGAATAAAATTGACCAAACTTTACTTACAATTCCGTCAGCTTCAAAGAAAGATAATTTAACTTATACATAGTTCATCGACTACTCACCCATCGACCAAATTACAAAATTATATAAGAAAGAGTTGACCTCAACACTTTCGACCAAAAATATAATATCAACTATCAACCATATTAAAATGGTCAAATATATCGACTTCGAGCAATACACTAAGACTTTACCAATCGACAGGAATGAGGAGTCGACCACAAAATAATATGATGATGTGTCAAACAACTTCGATAAAATTAAAAAAGTAAGACCATTATTCAACAAAATAAAATAGTGGATAAACTATGAAAGCTGTTGGTCGATTCCTTATCGGCTTAAGTGAGGCGTTGGTCGACTTGCATGTGGATTAAACAAATATAAGTGAAGGGTATGATATTTGACACTTGTTGGCTTTAGACGACTTAATTCGATGTAATAATGAATAATTTATGCAGTCTGCTTCAAATGTTTTATTTGCACGTCTTGAAATAGTTACCTCCTTGATAAACTGGTGTTGCATGTCGACCGACATATGTACATCAGGTGGGCATATTCGACCTCTTCATTACATTTATCTTTGGAACATATAGCCAGAGAGTCGAAAAAAATTTAAAACTGAACCGGTGGACTGTCACCTGCAACTGTGATAACGCTCCCTTATTTCAGTCGTGACTGCAGAAATAGCCCGAAGATGTAAAACCCCAATGCAGAGAATAATATGTTCTGTCGGCCATAACATCTTTCATCAGCATAATCACTTGCTATTCAACAAGAGTCTGCCGACCAGTCTTCACCAACTTTTTCAATCGCCTGTCGGGTATGCCAAAGCAGTCGACCACTCTTCACCGACTTGTGCAGTCGCTTATCGGCAATGCCAAAGCAGTCTGCCAACCACCTCAGTTGAATTAAATCATCCCATAACAGATGCAGGATTAAAATGTTACTGTGCTAATTTATTATTAGTTTTTCAATTTGCACATATTGTTTCTTTTATAGTTTGTCTGAAACGTTTCAATATGCTGATAAATTTATTTCCTAAAGAGATTTTGCCATTTTCTGTCTAATACCATTTGAAAAATGTTTCTGGGCCTCGTTATGGCCTTCTGAGCTCACGCAGTTATCAGAAGGATATGGACAGAGCGACTTTGGTCCATGCTCAAGTTTGGTCGAGTCCACTAGAAAGTGACTTTATCTGTATTCACTTTATATGGTGACCATTTTTCAAATTCGACCAGACTCAACTTTAACATATACTATGTCACATGTATCGACGAAAACTTTCTTTTGGTTGAATATTCTCAAATAAAATGACTTGTCACTTGACCAAATAGCATATAATTTTTTGTATCGACCATATGATGTATAGACTCAAACTACATGTAACGACAATGTTACATCGACCATATTTTTAAATAATGACCTGACTATTTTTACAAACTCGACTAATTAATGCGTAAGATAAACATCAGATGCGACTGAATTAGTCAACTTAATTACATGCCCTTCATAGCCATTGATAATATTTTACAATTCGACCAAAAATAAGTATTAACCCGGAGTGGTCGACCAAATACAATATAGATAAAACCACTTTCTAGTGGACTCGACCGAGGAATCTAGTCGACATTTGTTTTTCTCGAATACCCAAATCGACCATAATGTGAGAGTTTGACCAACAGATCTCAACCATACTTTAACAGGCGACCGACTTTTTACAGAAGTTGTTGGTTACCTCGGCCATAACATCTTTCATCATCATAATCAGTCGAGCGCCGACAAGAGTCCGCCGACCACTCTTCTTCAACTTGTACAATTGCCTGTCAGCTATACCAAAGCAGTCGAGCACTCTTCACCGACTTGTGCAGCCGCCTGTCGAGTATGCCAAAATAGTCTAAAAGTCGACCAGACTCAACTTTAACATATACTATGCCAAATGTATTAATCAAAACTCTCTTTTGGTCGCATATTGTTTCGACCCATTTCTAGATTTGACGGATTTCACCTCCTGGATGTCAGCACCCAAAATGTAACTTAAAGTTGCAGATAAAACAAATTGGGGTAACCACAAAACCACTTTACATTGTATTCTGACCTATACAACCAAAAACGGAAAAAATGTATATAAAAAAAAGTTATTTGTCACCATCCACTTTGTACAGAACTTCAAACTTCATGATCGCAGTATATATGGTTGAAAATCAGGTCGACCAAATCTATAACTCGTCGAAGGTCGACCACATGTGTAACTCGTTGGAGATCAATATTATAGATTCCGACCAAAATCCACGGAAAAGTCCAAAACTTAGAATAAATAGACAACTCCCATATTTAATAATTATCTTTATATATTTTTGTCAAAATTCTCATTCTGTAATATATCATTTTTCATACAACTTGCTTCCTATTATTTCATTATAGATAATAGTTACCCCTAGTTAGTATACAATACATTCACATTTTTTATTATTTATTATGGATTACATGCCATGAGAAGTTTAATAAAATTAAATAATCACTTAATTTAAAAAATATATAGATAGATTTAACTTCAATATTTTAACATAAATGAATATGATTCTAACTATTAATACAACCTATTTTGTTGGAAAAATTAAAAAAAATCTTATATCAACCATATGCATCGACAATACCAAGGCTTTCAAGATGGAAGTTTCCAAGTCGCAACGCGTACAAGTCGGAATCACCATATTCATCACAATCGGCAGCTTAGCCATACCCAACAAGATCAGACAAAAGATAGTACGCGACAACTTTCTAACATAAATGCAAAGCATCCACTTAATGAGGCACCAATAGCCTGCCAATCAAAATTAACTCCGTTGTTAAATCACTCTTTATTACACCCATCTACTTTACAGTCAAACGTTGTCTTCTTGGAATCGCCTGTCAACTATGCCAAAGCAGTCGAGCACTCTTCATCGACTTGTGCAGTCACCTGTCGAGTATGCCAAAACAGTCTAAAAGTCGACCAAACTCAACTTTAACATATACTATGCCAAATGTATTAATCAAAACTCTCTTTTGGTCGCATATTGTTTCGACCCGTTTCTAGATTTGACGAATTTCACCTCCTCAATGTGAGCACCCAAAATGCAACTTAAAATTGTACAGAGGCCAAATTGGCCTAACCACAAAACCACTTTACATTGTATTCTGACCTACACAACCAGAAACGGAAAAAATGTATATAAAAAAAAGTTATTTGTCACCATCCACTTTGTAGAGAACTTCAAACTTCATGATCGTGGTATATATGGTCGAAAATCAATTAAAATCAGGTCGACCAAATCTGTAACTCGTCGGAGATCCACCAAATTTTATATCAACCCTATGCGTTGACAATACCAAGGCTTTCAAGATGGAAGTTTCCAAGCCGCCACGCGTACAAGTCAAAATCACCATATTAATCACAATCGACAACTTAGCCATAACCGACATATTTAGATAAAAGATAGAAGGCGACAACCTTCCAACATAAATGAAAAGCATCCACTTAATGAGGCACGGATAGCCTGCCAATCAAAATTAAATCCGTCATTAAATCACTCTTTATTACACCCATCTACTTTACAGTCACACGTGCCGAGCTCGTCTTCTTTAAATCCCGAAGTCGAGGATTCCTCGATACTCTTCTACAAGAACTGGAAAACCAGACTTAAGAAATACCAGAAAACCTCTGCGATCTTTATAATTGCATAGAAACCATGGTGCCCAAGAGGGTTCAGACAACCACTCGTTCAGTCGCAGCTAAAGTCCGTGAGTTAGAGAGAGCCCAAACACTGTTGCAAACCCACTTGCAGCAGGTTCGAAATGCTAAGGTATAGGAGTCACATTGGCGAAGAACATGGAAATACATTCTAATTTGGGGAAAAGATTCAAAAGGCCAATGGAGAGAAGAAGCTGTAAAATTGCGGGCTGCTACAGTTTTGAATTACATGCAAGCACCTCTGCTTGAATCATTTGGCAGACTCAAAGATATTATTGCTCAATTCATAGTTAGCAGATATCATAATGGAAAATTTTATTTTGATACCCCGATTGAGATAAATGGTGCACTTATTTACAAGATTATAGGATTGTCAAATAAAGGCGAAGATGTACCCGTTCGACAGAGGCCAGACTTGATTGAAGAATTTACAGAGCACCCGAATGGAAAAAATTCTCAAGGGTTAGTGATAAGTAACATGAAATATGAAAATTATAAGATAGCTACTCGAATCGTTTCGACCGCTTTATCAACTTCGGGTCGTGGTTCGGATCTAAAAATTGAAATGCTAGAGGCAGTACTAAACATGGCAGTAAGTGGCAAACAATACAACTGGGAAAACTACTTAGCTGACATTATCCGAACGATATGCTCCAAATGTCAAAATGATAAAGTGGCCATTCGATACCCATCTCTAATTATCTGGATTGCCATGACGCATCTAAGACCAGTAGGAAATAAAGACTTTGCTCTAGAAAGACCCATGTTAATGCATAACTTCAAGTCTTTTACATTTGGGGGAAATCGACTAGGCCCCTTAACTATAAAAATTTGGCTCGAAGTCTGGTTTCAAAACCTAAAAATTGTATCCACCAAATGGAGAGTAAATGTTCGATGAAGTTTGCCTCCGTCGGCACACATCCAACTTGACCTGGATCACACCAAGGTCTGGCACCTGCAAGGCATAGGTGGTGTCGCAAGAGCTCTTGACTTTTACCCTTCCGTCGACTAAATCTTTAATGAGCTCAGCAGACAAAGCAATACAATACTGACAATTCCTGCTAAGGCCCAAGAGGTTAGCGTCCCCATAGTTGAACTTCTAACAGATCTAGAAAAAGAGGAAGAGTATGAAGGCCGCCTATATATGCACACCTTTGTATATGAAGTTGAACCTATAGTTGCACAACAACCTCTAGCACTTACTCTTACACCACATGAAGACCCTCCGGCTACAGCTGAACATTCAGATGAACAAAGTCACTCCGACAACCCAGAATATGCTTTGACGAGGGACAACATTCAACAGGTAGCCAACGAGTTAACAGAAGCTCGACAAGAACGAAATGTACAATTGCATGGAAAGGGAAAAAGAAAAATGATCATACAGGAGCCGACTGAGGAAGACGAGGTAGAACTGTTCGACAGTGCAACACAAATTCTCGAGAATGCAGCTAAAAATAAAGTACCAGTCGACAAGGATTTTAAGATATTTTTGGAAGCTGAGGAAGCTCGTAGCCGACCGCAACCAAAAAAAGAAAGTTCAACTTATGATCGAGGATTCTATCGACTTGACTGTAATTTCACCCGCAATGTCTCCGATTATTGTGACGAAAGACACTATTTTCGCTACACTTGTAAGTACTCCACTTGCACCTTTAGAATTAACTCAGTTTTCAAATGTTGTACAATGTCTTCCTCTCCCTCTTTGTCAAACATTTCAAATTGAACAAGACCTAACACAGTGCATAACCAATCTTCCCAATATGTTCCCAAAATGGCAAGATTTAGTGACGAAGAAACCTGTCTTCATCGACAATAACCCATCGAATGATTCCGCCCCTCTTGGTGTTGACCCAACTAAATTATTGAACCCTCCAACTACTTCAGCACCAGAAGCAATTGGTATGCATCATAGACATCTTCAACGTAATATGGACCCCACTAGTCCCATTTCTAGCGAGGAAACTTCACAGTTTATCCCTTTTCCAGTGAACTTGTCGGTGCAAGCCCATTCACCTCCCCGACCTGTCTTCAATCCACCAGAACAACCCCCAACCTTGAAGTTCTGAATTCAGTCGAACCATTGATACCAGAAGTGTTGTCTCCTGTCGCCAGTCCGGAACCGTCTAGTAGCTCCCTTTCCAACCCTGCTCCCCAAGTCAAAGACACACCAGATGTTAATGTGTCTTTCCCTACCCCAGCTGACGGAACCACTACTCCATCTTAAGTAATTCAAGAACAAGAAGCACCAGCTAAAGAAATCTTCGAAGCAGCAGCCAAACTAGCAGCAGAAATCTCTGAAGCAGCCATGGAACTAGAAGCCGAACCAGCAGCACAAATCACTGAAGCAGCCACGGAACAAGGATAAGAAGACAATCAACCAATGGCCGCAGAAGCACTCCCGACAAATACAGTAGCCGTACCAAGTAGCTTAATACAAGCAGAACAAAACATTGACGAAGCACAAGTGGAAACACAAGTCTCACGCGAAGTAGCCGAGACACACAAAAACTTAGAACAACAACTAGAGCCTCCACAATCTCAACGGAAGTCCAAGAAAAAGCAGCGTCAAGACAAACGACGCCAAAATAGAGAGCTGCAACAGCAACATCTGGATCATATCTCTCAGCTGGGTCAATTATCTGTACATCTCGACCAATTCAGCCCCATCTCGACATACAAGCCACAATAAGCAACACAAACAGAGCTCAACTTACTGGCTAATGCAATTAGTCGAGAACAACGACTAGAAACCGAAGACCGCATACACGGATTACAATAGGACCAAAATGTATTTTTGGCTAAGTGTCAGGGCTTAGCGCAAGAAGTCGTTTCTCTCCCAGCCATCTCCGACATGACTAGCACACTTGATAAAGCTCTTCAGTTATTCCAAACAGTCGTATCGAGATTTCGAGAAGAAATCATCAGGGACCGACAGGAACAGGCCACAATAACAACATCCCCGATGTCGACACAATATGAAGCATTTAATTCAACATATGATCAGCTCAACCAGTATAATGACCAAGCAGCTACTGTCATTGATGTTCTCCGAAATTGGTACAAACACTATGGCAATGTATTCACAGAAATGCGGAACACAAGTGACTTAATTGATAAACTTCATCAGCAACGCCAACTAGCTGACGACACCATGAGCAGAACCATCGAAGATCAAATTCTGATAGAAAATAAGAAATTGGAGAAATTAGAAAAAAGTGAAGAGCAATGGTTGATCCAAGCTCGAAACAACCTCTTTAAAGTGGAACAACTTCAACCACATCTCCAAACACTGCTTAGAGCTACCAATCATAAAATTGAGCTATTTGGTCCAGACTTAATTCATCTGCAGAGCAAGACAATAGAGGAAAAGATGACTGAGTTATCAAGTCTGACAACACTTACGATTGACATCCAAAACTCACTGCGCCATTGGGAAAAATTTCACCACCATCTATCTATCTCAGCTGAAACAATTGTTCAGGTCTGTGCACAATAAGAAGCAGCGGTCAGTTCCAGTCATAAATAAACAGTACCAGCTACATCTATCAATTTTGCACAGTCATCCATCTTTTGTTCAGTTATTTCACATCTCCTTCTTTCTTCGGCAAAAAGAACCTATCGACTAGGTCCATCGGCCGAAAATTTGCAATGTAAGTCGACAAGCTCTGTGAAGCAGTCGAGATATGTCGGTCGGTTAAGCTGACAAGCTCTGTGGACCAGTCGGGATATGTTGTATGCACTATTAATGCATTTTTGTGGTAGATCTTTGGTTTTAAAGCTTCCTTTTTAAAGAATTTATGCCAAATCAAATTGAGTATTTACTTCAGCTACTTGAACTGGTTATCGCAGTTTTTACTCACTCTCTACTTTTGCTATAAAATCAATCAACTCGGATTACATACATATTTGAAAGTTATATGTTGATGTTGATAAAATATTGAATAGGGCTACTGTTATTTGATGAATGATATTTGAATATCTGCTTGCTATATCTATTTGCAATTTGGTGCTACACTTAGTTGATACTTTATGGGTCAATGAATTATTTCCGCTTGGATTATGTCGTGCATTTTCATTAATCGAATGACATTTATTCCTTAATGTATATTTGCGTTCAATTAGTTAATTCAAGTACTGTCTCTGCTTATGTTTTTCTTCCTTCTAACTTTCCTCTTCTCATAGCGGCGTTCATTTTTGTCCCTAAAGGGGCGAATGCTAGTTATCTTCTTGTGGGAAGCTATAATGCTTGACTCTTCTACATTCACACTGTGAGAAGTTTTAAAATTTTTACACATGATTACACTAACATTTCAAAATAAACCTCGCTTCCATAAGTGACACTTTTGGCTATTATATGAAAAACATAAAGGTCGAAAAACAAAAGTTCTCTTAATGTTGTGTATTTTGTATTTCAGAAATGTAAATGCATTAAGATGCTAGTGATAGGTACTTACTTCAGTGCTAAACATTTCAAAAGACGTGTCAAAGATTGTTTTTATTTTTTTTCCACCTAATCAAATACAAGAAGCGAGATCTCACCAAATCGCTTGGTATATTAAAAGAGATCAAATCTTGCACATGGAAATAAAATAACCAACTAAGATAGCCACGATAAAAAAAGGTAAAAACGGTTGCACCTATCCATTAGTCATTATACTTTCAATAGAAGGGATAATATGCCATGGGCCCATCATGAAGACTCCAGCTAATCAGAATATGTGGAAAAGTTTGTTAATATTGAAGTCTCGAAGAGGATAACGATGAAGTTAAATGTGCCATCATATCGCCACGGAACTGCTAGATCGCCACGGCTCTCGGTAAATATTTCACAACTTCTGATTGAGCAATCATTTGGCGTTTGACATAATTTCTAGCAAACATTCATGTTTTTACTAATGGAACAAAGAGGCTCAAGCAACTCTCATCAATCTATTAAGCACAAAACCAGGTGCAAATTTGCAAAGGTTTGCACCCTCCCAACCAGGAAAGTTTGATATAGGAATTTTGACTAAGTTAAATTTTCTTTTTTTAATTTTTTCTCTAAATTTTGTTAATTATATTTTTGGTTATGAAAGTCTAATCTCAAGGTTAGGGTGCAGTTTTAGAAATAAACATAAAAATTTATGATATATAATATTAATTAAAAGTTCAAAATTTGAATAAAGAATTCATTTCTATTAATATATAAATTTCATTTATGAATAATATGTATTAGTTATAATTGTAAGTAAATTTCATTTATGAATAATAGGCATCGGTTATAACTCTAAATAAATTTTATTTTACATTTATGAATAATATGTATTGGTTATAATTGTAAATAAATTTCATTTATGAATAATATGTATTGGTTATAATTTTATACAACTTAGTAGAAATGAAAACTGAATTATTATTATTATTATGGTAGGTTCATTTTAAATTTAGATCTAAGATGGATTTAGGGGTGATAGGTGGTTGGGTGATCTTGGACCTTAAGGAAAACAAGAATTAACATTTGTATGGGGATTAAGAGTAGCAACAAATAACCAAGTAGAGGCACACGCCCTATACCACAAATTGTTAATTCTCTGAGATTTGAATATCAAGAATGTTACAGTCACTAGTGACTCGTCATTGGTCATTGGTCAAGTAAGAAAGGCAAATATAGGATGCAACTCAACCATATTCATAAAGGTTGCAAGGATCAAAGGATGTGTTCCTCACTTTGAAATAATAGATTTTTTCCACATTCATTGATTATGTAACTCACAAGCGGATGGAATGGCAAATATTGTCATGTATTTGGATAAAGGGGTCCTAATTAAAAATGGGGGTGACATTGTTTTATATTAATTCCTTGACCATGGACTATACATTTCATTTGCATGACATAGATTTAATTTGCATGGACATTTATCTCTTGGAGAGGATCAAGGAGGGTGCCATAAATCCTCCCCTCCTCCTTATACACCTCCCACCCTTCATCTCTAGCATATGTAGTGGGAGTATTAATGACAGAATGATGGTTATTCACGGCACTAGTAGGATATATCTAGGTCTGTATTGTGGTCTGTGGATTTTCATTATGGTTGGAATTGAGTTTGTTATTTGCAGGGCCAGTTCACCTGTTTGTAGGGTTGATTTGCTTGTTGATAGTATTGCCTTGTTGTTGTGATTCGACCCCAGCACTTGCAATGGCTAATTGGGTTTCTTTCGCTCTAAGGTTTGTTAGCTTTCTCCTCCCCTTGCTAGGCTTTCCATTTGTAGTGGCACTAATAGCAGTGTTCGAGATTGTTGTTGGTTGGTTATATCTACTAAATATTGGGTCCATTTTCCATGTTTCAATAGTAACCATATCATAACACAACTACCTTAGTAACTATGTGAATTGTGATATTTTGGATATACACATGGTGTTTAGAAACCTTGCTAGGAAAATAGATGCCCTACATGGAGCGATTTCACACACCGACATACAATTAGAAGCCCAATTGGCTAAACAAGCAAAGTTGGAGCGATTTCACTACAGAGTAAATGTGCATGTATGGGGGTAGGCTGAATCTGTAGGCATTATCTCCCACCTTCTCCAATACCTTGAAAGGGAAATACCATTGAGCCTTGATATCCTTACCAGGACCTACCTTGAATGTTTTCTCAACCATGTGTTGGTCATGTCTTTCCTTATACTTTTTCTATGACTTATTTAGTGCTTCATGTACTTGTAGATGGATCTTCCTAATCTTATCAATGAATTTTTCAGCTTTTAATGCTCCACCTATGGTGTCTTCCCTCACTCTCCCTTGCTATCCATAAACAACATATAGAGGTGAAGGTGCCAAGTATCCAAAACAAGTTTCAAAAGGGGACTTCCAAATGGAAGTGTGGACTGCTCTGTTATAAAAGTATTAGATGTAGATCAAATTTGCATCCCAATTCTTCGGGTGCTTCTGACTGTAACCCCTCAAAAGTTGTACCAAATTCGCGTTGATTGCTTTTGTCTGTCCATCTGTCGGTGGATGGGGTGTTGTATATCTCTTCAACTTAGTGTCCATCTTTTCCCAAAGTGTATCCCGAAATGCACTGAAAAATATAGTATCTGTTATCACCCAATATTTTCCTGGGTTGTGGCAGGAAAGACCATGGGGTAACTGTTGCAAACCAATCTTTAGTGAATGGAAACTAGCCTTTCCAAACACAAAGAGGGATCTCTCTTTAGTGCTTCCATCAACGAGATATAGCTTGAATGGGCTGGGATATTGGTAAAAGTGGTGGCTAGACCTTCAAACAATGAATTAAAGAAGTGTTTTCGGTTGGTTGGAGTTAAGAATAGGAGGACAGTTGGGCATGGTGTCAACTTCGGTGGGTTTACTGTCACAAATGACAGATTCAGACCGTGATTGTAGAGACAAGAGGTAAGCTAGATATGATTCTTTCAAGTCAAAATGATTAACAGGTGAAGGCAGAAAAAGGGGGGCAAGTTCCATTACAAGGTCGGAGCATTTATAAATGAATTCTGACCTGCAACTACAAGAGGGAAAGGATGGAGTACCTAGTCATATGCATCTGGAGTATGTAGGCATGAATTCTAGACCGTATAATCATGATCTTTAGGTACTGCAGAAGTAAACAATCAATGGAAATACAAAGCAAGAACACATACACAGAAAATAACAAACATCATAACACACATCACAGGAATCTCAAGCTCCAGAATCAGCTCCTTTCATTGAATTAAAAGGCCGAGTTCCAATACAGGCATAGAGCAGTAATCTCTCTGAAACAAAAAACATCCAACCTTTTGGTTCTCTTCGGAACCTGCCTTTATAGGCTTACAGAGCATCAAAACATCTTATCAAATTCATAACAAACTTGGACAAGTAATAATGAGGTCGTTCGAGTTGGGCCACCCGAATCAATAGCCTTTGATTCTGTCATGCGTGGAGGAAGGGAATCATTTGTGCTAGCAGTGCACCATTGGGCCACGGAAGCCGCCTGCTCGGAGTGATGGTGGAGGATTTCACGCGCTGGAAGTGCGTCATTAGACCGCAGAAGCCGCCTGCTTATCCTTCGAATCGAGCTGCTTTTGATTGATTAGGACAGGAAACGGAAACAGGCCCCCTTTGCTGCTCTAAAATGCGTCGTTTTTCTATGAAAATATTCATTCCCTGCGATTGCGATTTGCTCTGCAAAATTTTTCTCGATCCGCAATTGACTTTCCGCAATGGCCTTCCGCAATGACCTTTCCGCAATGGCCTTCCACAATGGCCTTTCTGCAATGATCTTTCCGCAATGGCCTTTCCGCAATCCGCAATCCACCACGTGGAATATGAGACTTGGAATTTCGGCTTCGTGCTTTCTGGAAAATTACCTTTCTGCAATCCGCAATGCGGAATGCGGAAACTTACTTTTCGCCCTTTTGGAAAATCATTGTTCCGCAACACGGAATGCGGGATTCAAAAACATTCTTTTGCACCATTTGGAAAATTGTCGCTCCGCAATCCGCAATGAGGAATGCAGAATGCAGAAACTTATCTTTGTGCTCTTTGGAAAATTTCCTTTCCACAATCTGTAATGTGGATGCGAAACTCGGAAACCGACTTGTGGAACACATTTTCAACCGCTGATTTGATCCGCGCCTTGATCCTAGCCGTCCAATCTTCTTTTGTTGCGGAAGAAGCCCATATTGCTAGTTTTTCTTGCGGAAGAGCCATATTTCCTTGTTTTTTCCCATTTTCTTGTTGCAACTCGGCCATTTAGCTTGGATTTGCTTGACACTTAGCTATTTTTGGGCTTTCTGGTTCTTTCTTTGGTGCAAAATATTGATCGGTGAGGCTTGGGGTTGTCTCCTCCTCCTTGACTAGAACGTTACCAGATGGGAGTTAACAATATCTATGTTTGAGATGATGCTCCTTGGTATACCAAAGTGCACCTAGACCTGTTCAAAGAACATGTTTGTTTCTTCTTGTCCTTTGATGGTCTTTTTACAAGGCATAATAATGCACATCTTGCTAAACTTGTCAACTACCACAAATAAATAGTCACGTCCCTTCCTAGTGGTTGGAAGACCACCCACAAAATCCATGGAGATGATCTCCCATGGTCTTGTACGAACAGGTAAGAGATGGTATAGACCTTGCTTCCTATTACTAGACTTGCTTGTACAACAAAGTATGCATCGTTTGATAAACCAAGCTACATCTTCTTTCATTCTAGGCCAGTAAACATATCTATGTAAGTTTGCAATTGGCTTCCCTACACAAAAGTGCCCTGCAACTGTGGAGGTGTGTGCCTCTCTGATAAGTTGCAATCTCTCACCTTTAGGACACAGAGCTTGTCCAACTTGTAGAGTAACTCATCTTGGAGATGATAGTCATCCTTGTTGTCACCTTATTCTACATGGAATTGGCCTTGCTGTTGCTAAAATACCTCCTTGAAGTCCTCATATTTGGTGTACTCCTCCTTGTATGCATCATGGGTAAAAGGTTCCATGTGCATAAGAGTTCCCAAAGCTGTAATCTTGACTGTAGGCGGCCTTGAGAGCATGTCTTTCAGCTTGTTTGTACTGCCCTTCTTATACTTGATGATTACATGGAATTGTTGTAAGAACGTCATCCACTTACAATGTTTGGTCTGTTATAGCATACTTTGGGCCTGCAAATACTACAGCGATTGGTGATCAGTGTGAATGATGGTCTACTTGCCCATCAAATTGTGCTTCCACTTCTTAACAACTTGAACTAGGGCATAGATCTCCTTATCATAGGTAGGTTAGTTTAGGACTCCCCCTTGAAACATTTCAAAATGATATCATAATGACCTTCCTCCTTGCATCAGAACCGCTCCCATGGCATACCCACTTGCATTTGTCTCCAATTCAAAAGGCTTCTGCAAATTAGGCAATGCAAGAACTAGTGCCTAATTGATCTTTCGCTTGAGCTCTTCAAAGGTTTTCTACCAATTCTTCCCCACTGGAACCCCTTGTTGTTGGTTGTTATGGCATGGAGGGGTGCAGCCATAGATGAAAAGGAAGCTATGAAATTTCGAAGGTATTGTGCTGTCCCCAAAAAGCTCCTAACCTCAATGTCATTTGTAGGTGTGGGCCACTTAGTGATGGCTTCCATATTTGCAAGATCAATCTTAAGTTCTCCTCCACCAATCACATACCCCAAATACACCAGGGATTGTTGAACAAATTCAAACTTCTTAAGGTTCATCGGCAATTGATGTTTCTTCAAGTTCTCCAACACCTGCTTAAGATGTGAAATATGCTCTTCCCATGTAGCACTATAAACCAATATGTTATCTAGATATACTATAAAAAACTAATCTAAGAAAGGGCATAATACATCATTCATCAAACACATAAATGTAGTTGGTGCATTGGATACACCAAATGGAATTGCTAACCATTTGTATAGACCTTGCCTAGTCTCGAAGGCAGTCTTCCATGTATCTTCTTCCTTCAGTCACACCTGGTGGTATCCCTACTTGATCCAACTTGGTGAAGTACTTGGCATGTTGCAACTGGTCCAACAAATTATTGATCTTGGGCATAGGGTATTGATTCTTAACTGTGATCTTGTTCAATGCTCTATAGTCGATGCACATCCTCCAAGTTCCATCCTTCTTGGGTACTATGATGATAGGTGACCCACAAGGTGAGGTGCTTGGTTAGATCACTCCCTACTCCAACAACTATTGCAATTGCTTCTTCACTTCATATGCTTCTATGACAGGCTGTATGTATAGTCCAATGTTTGGCAATGGAATTCGACAATAACTATGGATCTCGAACACTTCTCTATATGACTGGAAAAGGCTCTCCAATTGATGTTTCCACTCTTTTGTACATCCCTCCAGGATGTCTTCACTTTTACTGATTCACGTTCTTGTTGATTTTGTCTTAAGAAAAGCAATACAAACTTCCTACTTAAACTAATCATCTTTTTCACCTGGTTGGGACTTACTAGAGAGATCTTTGATTTACCTTTGTTCGCATTGATGATGAAGGATTTTCCATCCTTGATCAAGCAATATTTGTTGTCTCTCATCATGAAGATCCCATCCCTCATGTACATGTAGGGGCTTCCGAACACTACACCACAAACATCCAGGGGTACTATGTCTACCTCCACTTCATGAACATACTCTGCACATATGAAAAACTTGATCTTGCACTATTTCGTGACTCTAAGTTATGCATCCTTATTTAGCCATCCCAATGGGTAGGGACTAGGATGATCATGTACTTCCAATCCAAGTTTACGCACCAGATCCCCTGCTATGAGGTTTGCCTATGAACCAGAATCAAATAGACTGTTGATCGTGGTATTCTTGACCTGGATCTTGATATGGAAGATTTTTGTCATCTCTTTCTTTTCCTTAGGGTGAAGGCTACTCAGGTTCACAACCTTCTGCACTATGGTATAGATAATATTCTCATCCACATCCGAGCTGCTTTCTAACTCGTTGCTTGAATCCATGGCTAGAAGGTTATTTTTCTTGGAATCCTTCTTACGGTTCTTGGGGATTAGCTCTGAATGTAGCTTCCAACACATTTCTTCGGTGTGTCCATCTATATTACAATGGTTATAGTGTTTTTTTTTTCGAATCCTTACACTGATGTGTTGTAGTTGTAGTCTTCTTCTCCTTTCCCCTCCACTTCTTCTCCCCCTCCTTGGTAGCATCTTGGCTCTCTTTATGTTTTGAGCCACTTGGTTGTCCTTTCTTTTGGTCGATGTTTTCCAGGTAATGTGCTTGTACACACGCTTTATCAATTGACTTGGGCTTGAAGAGAATCACCTGAATCCATATTTGACTATGCAAACCCCCAATATACTTGAGGAGTACATCTGAGTTCTTGGGTGAGATACCAAGCATGATAGCCATCTTCCTGAACTCGGTGATGTATTCTTGCACACTCTGCCTTGCCTTTCCCCGAAGTAATGTCAACGGATTCACTGGTCCTCTACATGCTTGATCAGGTGGAATTGGGACTCTATGAGGGTTTTAGAGTCCTCCCACTTAGTTACTGGAGGATCACCCTCCATCCTAAGTGCTTTCATGTGGATTTCCCACCAGGTTAATGCGTGGCCCTTTAACTTCAGTCGAGAAAATGAGATTTTTTATCCTCTGCCATTTGATGGATGCTAAAATAAACCTCCAACTGGTGCAACCAATGATTCAGTTTTAGAACATAAATCTCACCCTGATACGACTTGATGTCGACTTTCGCTTCCATATTGAAGAGAGATTGGGAAGGAATATCGATACTAGAACTCGGTTGCTCTCTCTCGTGCTCTTTCGTCGGCTCCTTTTATGGGTCACTTTTATCTTATGATTTCTCGTAGATCTGAAATCTAAGTTAGAGCCTCCAAAATCTCTAAAAGGTTTGAACTTGATATCCAGAGCCCCCATGAGGATTGACATATTGCGTGAGATATCGACAAATTGTATTTCTAGTGTTGAAAATCACTGCTCATACTTGTCCGTCGCTCCTTGAGCAAAATCCTCCGCCAAGGCTAGGGTTTGAAAATATTTTTTTTCAGCAACTATTGGATCCTGCGATAACCCGCAAAACCCAAAAGAAAAATTGTTCTTATACCAATATGATTTGTAAATTGTTGTGGATATTCCACTAGAACAGTACGTCACAACATATCTTACAACTTAATTCTTATTTTATTAGCTTATTTTTATTGAATGCCAAAAAACTGGAACTGAAACAAGAATAACTAGAGCAAATAAGTACACAATCGACACAATAACATAAGATATACCCTGGGAAAACCCATTATGGGGAAAAACCTAGCCACAAATGAGGACTATGCCTTGCTCTTTATGTTGAATTTCAAATACAAAAGAAATGGTACTCTCTGTGGAGTTACCTATGATTCTGCAGCTATAATGGCTACTACAAGATCTCCTATCTCCTTCATTTTGCTCTAACATCCACTCTTGTGTTGTTGCACAACTATGGAACAATGCAATACATCAAAAGAATGGAACCCCTTCTTTTCTTCACTACATGGTATTTAACATAGCCCAATAGTCGTCAAGGGTTAATTTTAGGGTTTTTACATGCCCCAACTCCCAATCAGGGTTAGGGTTTTGGACCTTATAGAATGTTATTGAAAGTACACACATTAATAGCTCCACATGTGTGAGAAATGAGAACTGACATGGAATCCACTCGGTACCACAATGGTCAACTGGATAGGTTGACTTGCGGGAGGCATAACTTATTCATACGAACTCTGATTGAGGTGATTCTTGCACCATTGGAAAGACATTGGTGTGTATAATGCAAAACAAAACTTCCAATCATTTTGCGGGTGAAAACTGATGTTTAAAACCTCAAAATGGGCCTAAACGGTTTCAAATGGTTTTTTGACCCCAAATTTGAAAGTGGGACATACCCCTTAAATGGGCTCTACAAGCCAATTCATCCAATCTTCTAACCCTAAAAGCTCTAGATAGGTGACAAATTATATATTGATCCATTTTGAATCAAGCTCGATTAAGGAGGAATTTATGGAAGAATAGATGATGCAACATGCCCATGAAAGGCCTTGTAAGAATTGCACCAAACAATTATGGTCCTAGGAGCCCAAAAATTGAAGACATAGTTACAGAGAAAGCCCAAAGTGGGCACTATTTCACTTAATGTTATCAGGATTTGTTTGTATTGTCTATGCAGTTTTTAGGTAGACAGTTTCTTGGATGGACAATCTCTCTCTCTCTCTCTCTCTCTCTCTCTCTCTCTCTCTCTCTCTCTCTCTCTCTCTCTCTCTCTCTCTCTCTCTATGCATTTTCAAAAGCAAATAAGAAATAAATACATTGATCAATATGTAAGCAACTTTTTCTATACATGTAAATTTTTTTTATCCTGAACCACAATGTATTAGGCACTTTGCATCTTTTTGTTTAATGTTTATGCCACAACTTTTATATATCAATACAATACTATTCATTTATATAAAGAAAAAAAGATATAACTACTTTTATTGAGATAGTGTTTTTATTTATATGCATCTTCTTCTTAGAGTCGATTAATGTGGATTTCACTGCACACGAGCTCCATAATTCATCTCCCTTTGCAACACTCTTTCCACATTCTTTTTTTGATAAGCAACCAATCCAACATTATTTCTTTAGTATTGGGATAAAATCCTCATGAGATGAATGGGACTGCTTCATTTTTCCGGTGTCAATAAAGGAATCTATGTCTTCTACCCTTTCAATTTCCCCCCTATTGACCTCCCTATATTCATATCCAATTTGCATGAGGTCTTGGTCCAAATCAAACCCTGGAACAATATTTTTACATGATCCTACCTCCGTAGTGTTCTCAATGATTGTCAAATCTAGTTGCAATTTCACTATAGGAGTCATTCCCCTGATTGAACTTATTAGAGACATTGACATCATTTTTTTGCTAAGAAGGGTCCTCCTCTAGTCAAGGGGGTTTATCCTATGTTGCTCTCTCGAGGGTAGATCAATGATGGCATGATGGACTCATTGTCATATCCACTGCATCCATCTCCTCATCTAACTTCCTTCAAGGACAATCTCTTTTAAGGTGACAACAAGTTTTACACCATTTACACCTGAAGCATATATTCATATAGTCAAGAGTTTGCCTATATGCCCATGGACCCACCTTAATATCTAGACCATTTAATAACCCATCTCCCAAACTCATTTCCATGTAGATCTTCCCCATTATAATGGTCTCTATTCACCTAGTTTTTTTATGATAATTGCATTCTCTTCCCTTGGAATAATTTTACTTTTATTTGTATAACCTCATAAATTCATTTTTTTGGTTCCATTCCTAAATTTATAATTAAATTGCCCCAATTTTTTTCAACCCTCCTTGCTATATTAACACCCCCCATCCTTATATATTTCATTATGATATTGATTACATTATAATATCAGTACTCCCTCCATGACTTATTTTGATCATAATTAATTAATTTGGCACCAATTAAATTAGTTTTAATTTTCCAAGCCAATCTTTTGCAGGCAGGATTGGGACTCATGTGTTGAGGTCGGAAGCATGAGTTGGAATCAAGAACTTGGAGTAGACTCTTGAGTTGGACTCAAGAATGACTAATCCTTCAGTTGTAAAAGGTTATTCCTCATGTGTTGAGGTGAATGCTTTGATGTATCAAAGTGATGATGTTGTAAAGTCTTGTTGGACAAGGTTCGGGACTTGTGTGTCAAGTCAGATTCTCACTTGGACCTCCAGTTATAGTAGGTACCCATGGGGTGGACCTCCAGTTATAGAGGTAGATGCTTTGCATTTTGAAGCATTAATGTTGTGTGATGTATTACCAACCATGGTCACCGATTGCTATTAAGTCTCCTTTAGAGACTTACCACCTCTAGAGTGAATCACTTTAGCATATGATCATTTGGTCTGAGAGTAATATAATATGATCACAACATCTAACAAATATTCTGAGTATAATCTGATATGATAGATAATTAAAATTAACACATATTGACCATGTAGTAAAGATAAGAGATAAAGATAAATGCATAGGGAAAAAGAGAATTTGAATGGGTCATGAGATGACTAAATGAACTCGAATTGTTAAGCTTCAGTTAAAGCCAAAATGTATGCCTCAGTCAATTAGAGAACTCGAATTGATCACTACAATGATGTTAACAAAACAGAATCAGTTAAAGAGAGTTAACTAAGTGATAACAAAGAAGATCTAGTTAACTAAGTGTTATTGCATGACGACACTTATGTTAAACTAAAAAATGATACTTACGTTAAACTAAAAGACGCCACTTATGTTAAACTAAAAGACAACACTTGTGTTGAGACACTTGCGTGATGACACTTAAGTTAGCCACCTAACTAAGTGGGCAAGCTTTCAATTAAGGGGTGAGTTCATCCTCAAACTCAGTTCAGTGAGTTAATGTACTGCATGAGAAGCGGGGCGCTCTTCTTCATGCAAGATTGATTCATCCAAATGGAGGGAGAGTTCATCATGAAGTCAGAAGATAAAAATAGAAGCCAATGAATGTGAATAATATATAAATATGTTATACAGGATTGATGAATTCAAGGTCAAGTGAATTCTCTTCTCCCTTGAAGGCAAGGCGCTTTTATTTGTGTAGGATAATTATCCAAGAAGGAAATTCGCAATTTTTGCATGTGATGCACCATTACCCATGTAACCATTTGCTACAGCTTGCATGGCAGTGATTCTTGCTTGTTATTAATGTGCTGGGCACATGGCAAGTTGATACAATTGATCTCTATTCTCTATTGCTCATTATTCTCTCTTATCTAGCACCTAGGGTGCCGAAAGCAATCTGTTATTTTGTAAAAGACATTCTCTGCTATCTATCATAATTATACTCTTAATATTTGTTGGGGTTTTTCATCCTCATTGTTTTGAGGGTTTTCCCCAGGGTACATCTTGTGTTATGGTCGAATGTTTCGTGTGATTGAATAGTTCATTGATTCAAGTATTCAGTATTTTCGCACTAAAAGTTTAAAGTTCAAAGCTCATCATATTTGCTCAAAAATTAACATGATACTAGAGCTCAGGGCGTGAAGGAGCTAAGATTTTTCAATCAAACTTGAGCCTACGTAGCTCCTGAGAAGTTGAGCACAATACTTGAGAGCCATGGCATAGATCTATGTTCGACTGGAAGACCATCTTGAGGGCACTTCGAATTTCAACACTTGGAAGGCGAGGGTGTTGAACATCTTGGAGGAACATGACTTGGATGGCTACGTATCCACTATGGTGGAGGAGCTTGCATCTAATGCAAGGCGCATCAACTTCAAGAAGAACCAAGCTAAAGCCAAACATATCATCTATCATTCGGTAAAGGACAATTTGATGTCCGTCATCACTCCGTTAAAGAATTCAAAGGAGTGTTTTGATACATTGAAAAACATATATGAGAAGAAGGCCCCGAGTCAAAAGAGGGAATTGAAGAATAGGCTTCGAAACCTAAAGATGGAGAAGGATGAGACAATGGCCTCCTCCTTCACCAAGATCTCTCATGTAAGAGATAAGCTTGCTAGTATTGGAGTAGTGGTGGATGAAGATGATCTTATCCAAACTACTTATACTGATGGTATCCTATCCTCAAGGGAGACATTATTGGCTATGGTAAATGGCCGAGCGGTACAACCTAACTTCGAAAGGTTGTGGCATGACTACCTCCAAGAGGAGGGGCGAATCCAGAGCAAGTCAGAGTGCATCAAAGAAGAAAACCTTGCCCTCACGGGAAGGATGAAGAAAAGAAATAGGAACTTCTCTCAAAAGAAGTTTTCCCATTTGAAGAAGAAGGTATACAACAAGGACTTTGATAAGTCGAAGTTTAGATGCTATGAATGTGACAAGAAGGGCCATTATGCAAGGGAGTGCAAAACAAAGAAAAATGAAGGTTTCATGCTTCTACCATGATAGAAGATGAAACTACTCAGAAGAATGGACCTGAAGAAAAGGAGACAAGGAGGGAGTATTACCTAGTCTCAGCACTTTCCAAATCCGTCATCACAAGTGAGGAGACATGGTTGGTTGATAGTGGCGCATTCAAACATATGACTTGTTATAAGAGCGCCATCACTAATCTCAAGGAGAAAATTTTTGCATGCAAGGTAGAGTTGGGATACAACACAACCTATTCGATCCAAGGAGTTGGATCCACCTCCTTCCAACTGAGTTCAAGATATATGTTACATGTGGAGGACATTCTTTATGTTCCGAGCTTGAAGAAGAACCTCCTATTAGTTTCAGTTCTTGAATATAAGGGCTTTCGCGTTATCTTCATGGATAATCAAGCATTATTATGGCCAAAGAACAAAGACTTGAAATATGCAGCAATGATTGGAGTTAGAGAGGGAGGTCTCTACAAGGTACCCAGAAAGTACATTCAAGCTATGGTTCACTGGTTAAAATCCAGATATTTCACACCTGAGGATATTTGGGAGTCCTATATACATTCATGTTCCTAAAGAAAAGAGGACAAAGATGGAGCCATCGGGAAAGAAGGAAACCTTTATTAGTTATAGAGAATCATCCAAAGCCTACATAATATATGTGCTAGGTGAAAGACACATTAAGGTCAGCTAAGATGTGACCTTCCACAAAGAGGAAACGTTCAAGCGATCATAAGAGATTTAGTATGATACAGACACAGAGGAGCATGAGAATCCTATGATGGAGGACCCAAATAATAATTCTCCTCATTCATATGTTCAGAGGGAGAATCCAATAGAGTTCTCATATTCGATAGCTCCTAATGAACTAGTAGAATGGGTTGATGAACCTCCTGCCAAGAGGAGGTCTGCATGGTGCCAACATATACTACAAGATGCAGAGAGGCATGGAGCACCATTAGGCTCTTCTAGAGAGCCAAAGCAACCTGATAGATATTCAGGGTATGTTGCACATATGAGTCAGATCAGTGATTCAGAGCCTTCCACCTATGAAGAAGCTGCAAAGCAGCAAGTATGGAAACATGCAATGGTAGAGGAATACAAGTCTATTATGAAGAATGATGTTCCGGAAGTTGTTCCTAAACCTGAAGGGAAGTCCATAGTTACTTCCATATGGCTTTACAAGATCAAGCATGCTGCCGATGACAGTATTGAAAAGTATAAATCCAGATTTGTTGCTCGAGGTTTCACTCATAAAGAAGGCATAGACTTTGAGGAGACATTCGCTCATGTGGCCAGGTACACCACTATTCGAGTTGTGATCTCACTTGCATCTGTTCAAGGATGGAAGCTTCACTAGATGGATGTGAAGACATCCTTCCTCAATGGTGAGGTTGAGGAAGATGTTTATGTTCGACATTCTGAGGGGTTTGTCGTTCATGGGAAGGAGTCCCATGTGTGCAAATTGAAGAAAGCCTTGTATGGGCTTAAGCAAGCTCCCAGAGCTTGGTATTCAAGAATTGACAGCTATCTTCAGAGATTGGGCTTCTCTAAGATTGAAGTTGATCCAAACTTGTACTTCAAAGTAGTGAAGAACCAACCGTTGATATTGGTTCTATATGTTGATGATGTGTTCCTTACTAGAGAGGAACAACTGATTGCTTGGTGTAAGAGGGAGCTCACTTATGAGTTCAAGATGAAAGACTTAGGTCTTATGCACTACTTTCTTGGCCTTGAGATTTGGAAAAGATAAAGAGATATTTATTTCTCAAGGGAAGTACACTATTGATATATTGCGCAGGTTTGGCATGATGGATTGCAAATCCATGAGTACTCCGATGGTTTCCAATTTGAGGAAACTACAAGAGTCAGATTCTAGATCGGATCCAATGGACCCCACTTTGTATAGATAGCTTAGTGGTTTGTTTATGTACTTGATACTTGATTTGTAATGACTCAGTGTTGCATTGTAAATATTCCTATTGCAGAGCTCAAGGCCAAGGCTTGACTAGTGAATGTGAATGAGTTTGTGTGGTGGGCAATAATTATTGTGGTTGTTATATTCTCCATGATATGCTTATGTATATGTAAAATCATGTATGAAAAAAGAGAATACATAATAACATAATATCCACCAAAATGGTTTCTCGAGGAAGAGACAATGGGACTATGATACCATGAGAGGGAAAGAGCAAAGGGGATTGTTGGGTGATTTGACCTTGTCATTGTCCTTGGGAAGTACTACCCTTTCTTTCCCATGCTTCTTAAAATTTGTCCAATCAACCTTTGAATCGTGTCCATGTACTAAGTACGAGTGTCATATCCTTGGGAAGAGAGTAGGTGCCATGCAAGAAAAGGATTTCCATTGTTTTTTCCTTGCATTATATTATTAGTAGGATTTAACCATTCACGGGAGAGGGAGAGAAGACAAGCTCTCGTGTATGGGGATGTTTTCCCTGGTTGTTATGGTCATTATGACTAAAAGTGGAAATATTTTTCCATGTGCCTATGGATAGTAAGGGTTCAAAGAAGTTGGGGCAACTTGCTGCTGAATATGTGAGTGGAAGTGGAATGGTTTGAGACAAAAACCATGGTTGGAATATCTAAAATAGCTAAAGCAAAAACATTTAGAATTGCAACCATGTTATTATTGCTCATTAACTATATCGAGTCCAAGAGTTTTCAATCTGCTTGTGGCTGGAAAGGGCTCAAAGAAGTTGGGGAAACTTGCTACTGAAAATGTGAGTGGAAGTGGAATGGTTTGAGAGAAAAACGATGGTTGGAATATCTACAATAGATAAAGTAAACACCTTTATACTTGCAACCTTGTTATTATTTCTCATTGACTGTGTTGAGGCCAAGTGTTTTCTATTCCAAGTTATTTCCATAAGGAAACCAACAACTGGACTCTTTCTACATGCATTGAAGAGCATTTGAAGGGAAGAAGATGATTGAGGGACTGTTGAGCAAAGAAAGGGAATATATTCCTTATGTTGTGTAGGGCAATGTAAGAGGGAGACATGGTTGTTTGATGGTTGGATGAGGGTTTTGAGAGATCTGTAGTAAGTAGATAGACTTTGTCCTAAGAGTAATGGGTTGGAATGAGTGGGATTAGAGCCCATTCGAAGCTTCATACGACTAGGTGGAAAATCACTCCTCAACAACTGGTTTAGTGGACATGATGGTTTTAATTACAAATAGGTATTTATGGTTCTCTCATTGCAGAATCTATTTCTATTTTCTCAATCCCTTGAATAAATGGGTAATGGATGAATTTGGAATTTGAAATGTTTATTTATGTTGTTATTTTATATTACTTAGTAATTTTGTATTGCACTATTGTTATAGGTTAAACCCATCATCATAAATCATAAATGAGGCAAAGAAAGCTTGTGGGTAGCGTCAGATGGCCAAGGTAGGCATCTATGGACACTATAGAAGAGGTGAATTGGATAAATTTGTGCTATGAGATTCATGATAAATGTCGGTTGAAATCGAGAGGCAATATATTTTCGGTGTGTCAAAGAAGACAATAAGTTATATCTCAACAATGGTAGCCATCTCAATTGAACGTATATTTATATAAATAAGTATTGGGATAGAATTACATATTGTACCTTGTATTGAGAATTTATGTGCTTCAATTAAGAATGTGTAATTCCTATGGATGGAATAGCTGTTGCATAGAAATTACTCTAGCATGCATTCTTTATTTTGATGATTGATATAGGTATAAAGTGAAATGATAAGGCCTTGCAAGCATTTGAAGATAGTGAAAGGAATAAGTATACATTGATGTCCAAGATAGACAACAAAGACAAGTTTGAAATCAAGAGGACACAATTGCAGATGAAACTAAAGAATGAAGACATCTTCTCATTGCTAGAAAGAAAGGTTCACCTAGGACAATGTTATTCAGGGAGGGGAATGTAATACCCCAGTTTTGACCCCTAAAATATAATCTGTTAAGTAATGTATTATTTGTATGATGTGGTTTATGTGGAAGGATTCAAGCCATGTGGGTTGAGATATAATAACATTATGATGCTAACATGCTCCTAAATTGTCCCATCTTGTTCATTGTGTATACTAGCCATTTACCTCCCCAAAAGATTGAATTTGGCCCATTATTAAGCTTGATAATTGGTGGACTAACTCACTTTGTAGCCAATTATAGTTTGTTGATTAATTACTTACAACAATTAATTTTGGTTGCAATATATGAGTTGTTGTATGAATATGCTTGAGTTTTCCTTTGTGTTGAAAAGTAAGAGATAATGATGCATTTGTCAATGAGTGTTTGATTGATGTAGCTTTGATCATCATGGCTATAGAAATGTTGTTTAGATTGTTTTTGTAGCATTCGGTGCCACCATTAAACACATATCCTAGTCACATCAAACAGGAAGGCCAAGTGGGTTCCAAAATGGAAAACAACATGACAAGTAGCAAGAAATCAGGGCATGTAGGGTTGAATTGACCCTATAGCCTGAACAAATAAATAGGAAGGGATACATAAGCATGCATTCCACAAGTCTCTAGCCTGAGAAGATGGGGAGCGGTTGCAAGCTCCATAGTATCCCATCAAAGTAGTTGACCAAAAGAAAGAGTGACTTTTTGAACTCTCTAGTAGATTGTTCCTTCCAACATTGAAGGAGGATCGCGTACCCTAGAATGTCATTCCTCAATAAGTCATCATCATTGTTGAAGAGGAAGTTAGTGATTCTAGGGGTGAGATTGTTAGCATGGAGCTTGGAGTTCCTAAGTAGGAATCCAAGGCCTCTTTATTATAAATATGTTCATATACAACTGAAGTTAGGTTACATAGTAGTATATTTTTAAGTTGTATACAACTACGGTTAGAGAGTTGTAGATTTAAGTTTGTAATTTTGAGATTGTTGATGAAATAAAAGTTTTTTTTTACTTTTGAGATAATTTAAAGTTCTAAGAAGGGATATACCGGTTCTTTTCAAGCAGGACCTAGTTGAAGAGGTTGTTGGTGAATGCACATTTGTATGTGTCTTTTGCATTTGTGTTTATATTTCATTGTGTTGTTGTCTCAACTCTATAGCCAAAATATTTTTGTATTGTGATTATCCTTTCACCAACATACCATGAATCTATGGTTGGAAGATGAATTATTGTCGTGATTCAGCATGCTATACATTAGGTTTGTTTTCCAACATTGAATTTATTCTTTAATTCATTAGTTTCTTTTCTATAGCATTGAGTTCAAAATATTTTTGTTTATTTTTAATATCATAGTTTCAGTTTCAAGAAGTTGTAGTGTTTTGCAACTATAGATAATGAGACACGAAGCATTTTATGCATGGATGAATTATGCTACAAAACACTAGAATCCTTGTTGTAGTTAGGAAGCGTATATATAAAATCTATGTAGTTCCCAACCCTTAAAAGAAAGTAACACATGATCTGTCCCATAACTTTTTTACCCTTGAATATTGCATAAATATTGCACAACACTTCACAAGTTTGTGATTCACATGCTTGATAATTTAAGTGTGCTCTTCTAGGAATTCAAAAACCTTTGTTGCTGCAATTCTTCAACTCAACACTTTTTGACGTAGTTGCTAAGGAAGCACAACAAAATTCAAGGAAGAAAGAATTGTTGAATGGGAATTTGTTGCAAAATGGGGAAATAACCAAGGTTCCCAAGAGTTTCCTTTTGCAAATGGGTTTCTTTATTGTACACAGTAGGTTTTTTTGAGAAGAATATATGCATCATAGTAGGGATAAATTATGAAGTTTTTACAAAATTTCTATAACCGGAGTAAAGGAAAAATAGGGAATATGAGGCAAGAACAACAAGGGAGTCCTAAAACGATAACTGCCATGGAAAGCTCAATTCAAACTTTTAAGGAATTAGAAAAAAACAAGCTCAGTTCAAACTTTTAAGGAATTAGAAAAAAAACAAGCTCAGTTCAAACTTTTAAGGAATTAGAAAAAATCATTGAGAAATAAGAGGATTTGTAACATATTTTTTCCTTCCCTTTATGTTCATCGTGGCAGAAGAAAGAACACAATAAAGAGTGGAAGGAAAAGCATAAGACTTGAATGAGTGATGCTTGATTTCATATCCTATAAATAGAGCAACTCGTAAGAATGATGAATATCAAACCAGTTGCTCTTCCTTGTTATGTCTCCAAGGGATATATATAAATGTTCTTCCTTGTTATGTCCCCGAGGGATATATATAGATTGGTGATGCCTTATTATTTTGCCCTATTTTGTTTTCCTGTGGCCTATAAATTTTTTGGTGCGGCCTATAGTTTTATATGGTTTTCTACCATTTATTATTTTTTTGCATTGAACACGGTTTTATTGTGAATTAAAGATGGGTTTGGAATTTAAAAAAAAAAATCTGGTTGGCTGAGGATGGGGGTGACGTCGCCCTCATTTTTCCCTCCCCGGGAGGGGGCGATGTACCAGTGGTTTAAATCTCCCCTAAGTTCACATGATCGTTTTAATGCCTCCTCTCTCTTCAATGGGTGAGCGTTTTCAAACTTTGCTTGTCATTACGCCGAAGGCATATTTTAAGGGAGCGGTTCCTCTCGCCCCTTCGTCGTCTGTCGACGGCGAATGAAGAGCCGCCACCTGTCTTGTAAAAACCCAACATATGTTGATCCACATCAGTAATTTCTATGTTTTTAACTGTCATGTCCCAAATTTTGCATTGGGTCACAATGGCCTAAGCCAATTGGCCATATTCACGAGAGTTTGTCAAATTGATGTTAAGGGTCAAATAATTGCCAAGGAGGAAAATTGCTAGTTTCCTAGGTCGGGGGTGGAAGCATTAAAAGTTGGAGTGAAGGAGCTATAGGACCCAAAATAACTTTGGTTTACCATATTCACATTAAAATGGGTCACATAAATAATAAATGTTGAGAAAATAATGTGGCATTGGGTCATGAAGACAATTGGAGGCTTATGGAGTCCTTAGGTGGCTAGATTCCCTCCACACACTTGGCATGCACTTCATCCAATTCAAATCTATGGGTAAGGGAACGTATTTGGAGGATGGTGAGGTTTCATATGGAATTTCTTGAGCTAAGGTAGTCGAATTGGTCAAGAGGAGTAACTCCCATGGGGAGAGGAAGAGGTTAGGAAGACAATGTATGCCACTTGGAAGGAGATTCCATATACTCTATGACAACCAATGATAAAGATTCTATGACATATTCAGACCTGATTGCAGACTATGAAAAATTTGACATGTCAAGGCTAAATATAGCCACAAAGAGGGTGCATTAGGGAGTTAGAGGCAGCCATTCTACTTGGGGAAATATTTGGAGCATGAAGAGGCAAGACAAGTGTCATATGAGTTACTAAATCACAAAGATGAGTTGGAGGAAGCCCATGAAGGGAAATTCGACCTTAGGAGGCCTCATGAAGTTAATAAAAGGATGTCATGAGGAATAAGAATAGCGTTTGATCATTTTTAGAATTTGCATTTTGCATTTGGGAGAGGAAAGCTAGTGGAGTGCTACTCTACTTGCCTTAACACCAATTTCGAGGGTGAAAGATTCCCATCCTAGTTGGTAATTGGAAAGGCCATTTAGACCTTTCATTTGGAGCTTTAATGGAGATTTTATTTGTAGGTATAAGATACAGGACAGCTCGTGGTTTCTTCTAGTGTAGCTCATTCCTCCAACCATTTCCAGTTTTCTTTGCATATTCTTGATCCTTGAGGAAGGGCGCTTTTGGTGAGCTATTGTTCTCTTTGGGGGAGATTATAATGCCCCATTTATTTTGTAATAAGATGTATATGCTCTTTTATTCACACTCAGAAATGTACCAGGTCGAAAATCCAATTGGAATGATGTAAATCTGATTTTTAATGAACAAATGGTGCCATTTCCCCACTATCTTGATGTATAGCAATGAAATATTGATGAATTCGAATGGACTAGAATTTCTATGATGTATTTATGATTAATGGAATTTCATTAGTGATATGCACAATTTTCATGTTCAGTACTTAAGCATTTGGATTCATCTTGCTCAATTTTATACCATTTGAAGAAGATTTAATGCCATTTCCCCCAAGGTCGGAACTAGTGATTTTGTAGCTGTTGGGAGAGGGTTATAACAGACTTCAAAAACTGAATAATGATGCACATGAGACCTTAATATTGTCCCTTAGACATCCTCTACCTCTGTTCATAAATTTGAGTGGTTTTGGAAGCTTTTGGAGAGCCATATTCAACATTTACCCTGGGGGGATTTGAACCCCAAATTGCTAGTAAAACTCCTATCTTGGCCAGAATCTTAAAGGGGTTTGAAAAAGTCTTTTGATGGTCCTAAATCATCCATGAACATCATAATCAATTCCTAATATCATTCATACACCTTCTCTGAATATTTGGGAGCATTTGGATCAATTTGGAGACCTAGACCTCAAAACTAGTCAAAGGTCGAACTAGGGAAAAAGTTGAAAATTTCACTATTTTAATAAAAATAAAAAGGGACATTACACTAACTTGCATTTTCTTCGGTGGGGTAAATATGTGGAGGGTTTTCCCCATGCGCATCTTCATCATGGTCATTTATCCACCTCAAACTCTTGCTTCACACTGTGAGCAAGGGTTTGACATGCCCGCCCACAAATCATCTCTCCTCGCCTATTTGTTTTTATTATGTTAGAAGGCATGGGAAATTAAAGGGAAGGTAGCAAGGAAACAACAATGGGAACAACCACCTCTCCAAAGAAGATAATCTTGAGTAGGTAGAAGAAAATGTTTTGGATGCCTTTGCTTATTTGGACATCAAAGAAGATGATCCATAAAAAAGTAGTGAAACATGATAAAAGACAGATATTAGTTTAAAAAAATTTCGATTTATTCTCCTAAAATATCATCTACTGTATTGGTTGTGGGATTCATAATAAGAAAATATAAGATTCTCTATTTATTAAAGTTGTCTTGAATTTTGAAATCTTGTATGTTCTTCCATAGATTCTGATGTCATGCTTTATTGTATTGGATATGGGATTCACAATAAGAAAATATAAGGTTCTATGTGTATTAAAGTTGTCTTGTCTAACTCGTTGTTTTGCAATCTTTTGTGCTCTGCGATAGAATATAATATCATGATCGATATTGCAGACTTGTTACTTGTGATAAATTGAATGAGAGGAGTTGACCATAAATTGATTATGAGCACTGTTTTTTATTAGGAAAAATACTTACAAATAAAAAAAATTCCGTGAACATTGTCTGTATTTCTAATATGATATGTATTTCTTGTATTTCTAATATGGTTAATTTTAATAAATGTTATGAATATGTAAAATGGTATTTTCAGGATATCAAAGTGTGTGTAAAGCACCTAAATTGGTAAAATCTATCGTGGTGTGTTAAAATGGTATTTTTGATTGCAGTGTGTGAGGCATACTTTCAATTAATCTATATTTTTAACACTTCCTCTAAAGGCTTGCAAATCATACTTCCTACTATAGTCAATCTAAAAAATCTATACATTACGCCTGCATCGGTTCAACTCTCATTTCTTTCTCTGAAACTGAGAAGGAATGTGTTAAGTTTAGAGCATTCATTTTTTCATTCAAAAAGTAAAGAGTGCTATAATAAATTTAAGTGCATTTATCTACCCTAAATTAACTTGAACAACTGGCATGATCTTAGGTTATCTATAAAGTAATAGAACTTAAATCTACTAAATGTTAGGATATCTCATCATTCAGTATGTACTTTGCATGCACTTTGCATGCATGCATGCATTGCATGCACCTGCATGCTGCCCAGTCACCAGTTTGATGCCTCCAACACCTACTCCCTAATCTCCTAACACTCAAGAGCTACTTTCCACTCAGATTTAGCCCTCCTAGCCAGGGAGGCACCCACTTCTCACCTTCCACTGCAGAAGGGTGCCTTTTCTCACCTACCTGTCCAGTTCACTTCAGTTATCACTCCGATTGACCTCCGATTGACTCATAGTTGTTGTTACCACTCCGATTGACCTCCGATTGACTCATAGTTGTTGTTACCACTCCGATTGACCTCCAATGAGCCTTGACTACCTATTCTAAGTCCAGTTAACTCCTCATGCGCCCTCCATTGAGCCTCCATCCCTACATTAGTGCCACTTACCATCAGTTACACTTATTACACTTAGTTAGACTCAGTTTGACACCTGTCTGACAATGACTTGTGCATTGATGACCACCACTGATTGATGATGAGGACTCCTAGTTGGAGCCAAGCCATGCCATGCAGTATATTCGAATGACCTCCTTGGCTAATTTGAATTGATCGCTCATTGTGACAGTATTGTATTGCAATTCTACCATTCTAGATTATAGAGCATTGATGCATCTCTCTTGCACAATTTTTACTCCAAATTGTTTTACATCTTTGTGATTGATATTCTTGTTCAATAGATCTGCTGTGACTAATTTTACACTAAATAGATAAGATACTAATAAACACAAGATATCCTATGCCTCTCTGCAATGAACAAATCAAAGCAACGTATGGCCATTTCTTATTGGTAAGCTCCACAATAAGGAAATAAAAGAGAAGTTCAAGGTGCACACAATTAAAAATAAATAAATAAATTACAATTTTAATGTTTGTGTATTTTTTAAGGACAAGAGATAAAGCAATAAAGGTTGGTAAAGTATGGGATTCTGCATCATCAACCTTCCTTTCTTTCCTTTTGTTTGTGTTAAAAGGTTTCAAAAATTTATTAGATGATATATGAAGAGGGATCATGAGGAAAATTGATAGATATGTACATAAACATTTATCATATGATTTTTTTCATTATTTTTTGTTGGAACACATAAAATATAACTTCATAATCCATTTTAAAGAACTTACATCAAATTTAATTTCAATCTTACAAAGAGCAATTATTTCCAAAAACAATTCATCAAATTCAATTATTTCAAAAAAGAAAAGGAGGACATGCACTATTGTAGTGCAACCGTAAGCCATTCTTACAAAAATGATGTGTATATTAAATTTTGTAGTAGTGATTGAAATCTTATCTCAATATGTTATTGCAAAATGTGGAGATTCCATAGTCGTTTATCTTGATGATACTGAAACAACCACCTTAGCACCTTCATAATATGCATCTAGAGCCCCCTCACAAGAGAGTATTCAACATCACGAGTTCCTTGCATTACATGAAAAACAAGCTTGACGAACCCACGGAGCATTGTTATGAAAAATTAATTTGTAGGTGATTAACCACGGTGTGGAGGAATCATTGATAAGAGAAGTGATGAGAGTGGCAAGTGAGTTTTTTCGAGCTTCCCATGGAAGAAAGGAACAAATTTATTTTTTAAGACATGATGAAGTCAATGGGATACAACACCAGTTTTAGTCGTCGAGTGTTATACTGGAGAGATTTTCTAAAGCACTATTGTCATCCCCTGTCACGGGCCTATGAACCGCCTTTGTTAATTTCTATTAAATAAACCATTAGATCATTCTTTGTCAGGAAATCCACGTGTCACTTCATGTATCCACATAACAACATGTACTTAATTGATGGAGGATTACTTCTTATAAGTTGTAAATGTTGTTAGGGCTCCTAACATGTTTTCTTGATGTGCGGGCATATGATTAGCCTTGGGAAAATCCAACTATTTAGTGGTTGTCCTCATTTTGATAAACAAACCAATGTTACACTTCATATAGAATCAAATCAAAATTCTACATCCGTAGAAAACTCTAACCTTCCAAGTTGCTTGATGTTTCAACGTGCCCATCCTCGAAGGGAAAATTGTTGTAATGTCTACTAAATTGTTTATTATGTAAAAAAATTTATTAAAAAATTGACATTTATTTTCAATGCAACCTATTTTTAAGGTTTTTTATTTGGTTGTGGTTGTTATAAGTCAAGTAAAAGAAGAGATAATGGATGTAAAAGTGAGATTAAGTACATGAAGGGGAGAATGAATGTGTAAGTAAAGTTAATAAACAATTTCTAAGAAAGATGATATGTTTAAATTATTATCCGAAAGTTCATATCATGAATATCACCTGAAAGCATGTATGACTACATATGTAAAGTAATCTTTTATGACACATTAAAAGGGTATAGAGAATCCAATAAACCAATAGATGGTTGTATAGTTGTACAACCTACGAACGACATAAATATATTAGGTGTAAATATGGTCATCTACAACACATGTTTGGTTGAAAGGCCATGAAATGAGTAAACCACTCATAGGTAGGAGTAGGACCTTCACCTCTTAAAGTTTCAAACATATAAATGTGTGGTTACTGCGCCAATAATATGTAATACAGAAGGAGTTTGCTTACTTGATCAACATATACTTACGACAAACTCTCCATTTATACTAAAGCATGTCGACATTCGCTGCACTCAATTTTTCTTGCAGAATATCCATACAAGTATTGTTGTCATTTACCCAGGATTTATTTTTAAAATATTTGTTTCCATTTCACACATCATTTTGTCACTTGGAGAATACCTCCAAGAAGATGAGGCTTGAAATAATTCCTTTGTAACAAAAGTTTAAACTTTGCTATTATGTTTATGTCTATGTCGTTCATTTATTTCTAAGATTAATTGTTGTAGGTCATGCTCCTGGGCAACAACCACAAATATACCAAATCACATACCATTCCACGCATAAATCGAAGTAACAAGAAACAAATCCCCCTCAATATGGCTTGGGCATTGACTATCCATAAATCCCAAGGATTGGAATTAACAAGGTCAACCATTGACAATGGTAACAATGAAGGTCAATGATTAACCCTCACAACAATTCCACGTACTACAACGTTAGAAGGAATCTAAATTACACCATCATTCTCCTTCAAACACTATGCAAAGATGAAAGACACTTCATATGTCTCACTTCGAAAAAAGCAAGAGGCATACCTTCATTCTCTATCCCTTTCACACTTAAAATTGCAATCCTCAATCCTTGCACTCCCTCTACCAAATGAAACTACCGATGTTGATTTCCAATATATTTAGAGTCAAATTTGATCACTACCTAGCCCTTTAATGTTTTACTCACATATGTATACCTTTTGTATGACAAATTAATTTTACTTGTCATCAATTACATGGGTTTCTATTTATTGCTTATTAGTACTTGCAACATAGTTTTCCTTTCAATTTCATCAACTACTATCCCTACCATAAATTAGCTAGACTTTCTTTCAAACACATAAAATTATATTGTCTATGTACACACAATTCATGAAGCTCGGGCCCTCCTCCCCCTCCTTCTGACCTCAGTGAATTCATGAAGCTCATCACAATGCAAGGAAAAAAGACAATGTCAGCGTCTCAACAAACAATTGTGAAAAAACTATCAGAGATACCCACGGTAGTGCTTCCAGTAGAGCAACCTTGCAAGACAGCCCTTAACCTCTCGGAACAAGGCTTAATTGGTCAGTTCACAGGCCTGTGGCCCTCTCCAAAAACTACTGAAACATGGGTATAGAAAAATTGGAGGCCCTTAATTTAGGAGGAAGTAAATTCTTATCTACTAGGAAAGGGCTTCTTCACATTCGCCCTTGAAAGCAAGCTAGATCGAGAGTTAATCTTCAGGAATGGGCCATACTTCATGGGGCACAAGGGCTCTACCTGAATATATGGAATCCAGATTTTGACCCAACCCAAGATGTTCCCTCTGCAGTTCCGGTTTGAGTGACACTCCCACACCTTCCTCTCCATTGCTGGAACCCAGAATCATTAGAAGCCATTGGAAATGCCCTTGGAAAATGCATAGACAAAGCAGATAGAAAGGACCAATACTCATGTGCAAGGATTTGCGTTGAAGTTGATCTAGAACATGGAATCCCAGAGGCCATAAAACTCACCGTGGAAGACTGGTCTCACATCCAGGAACTAGATTATGAACAAATCCTATTCAAATGCAAGTACTGCCATGAATATGGGCATTTTGCTCGATACTGCAAAAAAAACCAGTAGATCTAGACTCAAGCGGGAAAAAATAACAATGGACAACTATTCAAAAAAAACCTACCTCCAAATCGGGACCAAAAACCCTCTCAAAATAAGGTCAAGGTATGAAAAAGATAGGCCCTCAATATCAAAAATATCTGACCACTAATGCCGGGAACAGATTCAAAGCTCTTGAAATTCCAGAAACCCAAGAAATCCCTGAAGCCCCAAAAGAAGGAGAAATTCCCGAATATCAGTAATCTCAAGAGGCCCCTTAGATCCAAGAAGTCCTAGAGGAACCCCATCCCTAGAGAATCATGAGCCCCAAAAAACCTACTTTAGACAAAGGAACGCTCTCTCCTTCTTACGCGGAAATCACAAAATCCAGACCAGCGGTCTCCCCTACATCTTCAGAAGATCTAATAGAAAAATCATAAAAAAAAATTAGGGCAAAATCGAGTAAATATTTAAGGGAAGATGAAGGTGAAGGTGAAAAAACACAGGGATCTCAAGCAATAATGGATATGGCCTTCAGTGGGAACACCAGAGCCAGAATAGCAGGAAAGAAAATGGGAGACATGCTGGGGGGAGGCCCCCCCTCTATTCACAATAGTAAATAATGAAGTTGGTTTCTTGGAATTGTAGAGGACTGGGAAGCTCCAGTAAAATACAAGCAGTCAAATATCTCCAAAAAATTGACATGCCAGACTTCCCTATGCTCCAAGAGACCAAACTCGACGAAAATACTATCCTTGCAATTGGAAAGGAAAAGTGGAAAAAGAAAACTAGCATGGCTGTCAGTGCTAGAGGGGCCTCCTACGGCCTGGAAACCCTCTGGTCCTTAGACAAATTCCAGCAACATAACTCCTTTTCCACACAACATTGTATTTTTACAAAACTCACCCATACTCAAAGCAACATTTAGATCACACTCTTCAATCTGTATGTCCCTAACCTTTACTCTGGAAAAAAAAATTGCTGGAAACTTCTAGAAGACTTCCTAGAAGCATATACACCCCAAAATCTAATTCTTGTAGGCGACATGAACATAACCCTCTCTACGTCTGAAAAAAAGGGAGGCCTCACAGGAAGGGATATTCTTAAATCTCAGGTAGAATCCATAATCTAGACATGGGATCTATTAGACATCAAACCCAAGAAAGGTAAATTCACCTGGTCCAACAAGCGACTAGGAAAAGGAAATATAATGGCCAGACTTGATAGATTCCTAATCCAAAGCAACCTTCTGGTTGAGGGACAAATTGTTTTTTCAAAAATTATGGCAAACCTGGCTTCGGATCACAAACCGATCTTACTTCAATTCCAGGAGGAAGAATATCTTGGCCCGATTCCCTTTCGGTTTAGTCCCCGATGGCTAGATCATGAAAGTTTTTGGGACATCATAGATAAATCCTAGCGAACTCCTATATTGGGCTCCCTAGGATTTGTCTGGGAACAAAAGCTCATAATAAAAAAGAAATCCTTAAAGAATTAGCCAAAGTGAGTTTCCCCCCACCTTCTAATCCTCAAGAGAAGGTTGTAGAAGAGCTGGAATCCCTTCATACTTCACTGGATGAATACCCAATTGACAATTCAATGCTCCAGGAAGAGGTCAATCGACAGGTCAAGGTTCACCAAGCCTTTCGTAAAGAAGGGGAGTTCTGGAGATTAAAATCACGCAACACATGGCTCAAAGCTAGCGATAGGAATACATCTTTCTTCCACAAACAGACTAAAGTCAGGCAATCGATCAACTATGTATCAGAAATTAAGACAGAGAATGGACTAATTGTCAAAGGACAAGGAAACATCAAAGCAATGGCGTATAACCATTTCTCAAACCTCTTCACGGAGGAAGACTGCGCTGGAGAGGAAGGAGAGAAAATCCTTCTAAAGAACATCCCAAAAAATATCACGGTGGATAACAACATCAATCTCCTCAAACCCTTCACCGAACAGGAAGTCATCAATGCCATCTGGTCTTTTGACCCTGACAAAGCCCCAGGACTGGACAGGTATTCAATCCATTTCTACAAATCTTGTTAACAGTACATAAGGAAAGATTACATGAGAATGGTTAGAAATTTTCACTGCAAGGCAAAGATCGGAGGTTGCACCAACTCCACATTCCTACCCCTTATACCAAAAGAGACAAACCCCAACTCCTTTGGCTGATTCCGACGAATATCCCTATGTAATTATTCCTACAAGATAATCTCCAAAATGCTGGCAAACAGAATGAAGCCTTTTCTTGCTAAAATCATCTTAGACAATCAAGGAGGCTTCTTAAAAGGGAGACAAATCCTCGACAACGTGATTCTCATTCAAGAAACTATCCACTCCAACAAGAGTGACAAGGAAAAATATATGTTGATCAAAATTGATATGACTAACGCCTTCGAACATGTCAAACATTCATTCCTCTTTAAAGTTATGGAAAATTTCGGGTTTGGGAAAAATTTCATAAATTAGATCTCAACTTGCATAAGCGGGCCTTGGATCGCCCCTTTGGTAAATGGGCGCCCCACAAAATTCTTCCATGCCACATGTGGAATCCGACAAGGATTCCCCTTGTCTTCCTTTTTGTACATTCTTTTGTCAGATTCTCTAAGTCGGAAGTTGAATTCAAAACTAACAACAGGATCCCTCCCAGGCCTCAATCTGGCTCCAAACTCTATGCCCCTCAACCATTCTCTCTTCACCGATGAGTCTCTCTTACTAGGAGGGAGCTCCTCAATAATTGCTCAAAAATTCAATCAAAACATGACCTGGTACTGCCGCATGGCTCAGGAGGTAATATCAACTTCCACAAGAGTGTGGTATATGGCTGGAACCTAAAAAAACTTTTGCAGCTAACATTGGTCAAATCCTCAAAATGAAAGCTCATGAGCATTGGGACAATTTCAAATATTTGGGCATCCAAATAGTACAAGGCCATACAAAATCAGGTTTCTGGGAAGAAACAATAAGCATAATCAAATCCAAAATCAGGAATTGGGGAGGATATTGGCTCAATAAAGCTGGGTAATTGATCTTGGTAAAAGCGGTCCTATCAGTTCTCCCAATTTATCAGTCATCCCTTCTTCTAGCGCCTAAAGGGGTGTCAAAACAAATAAGTAAGCTCCCGAGAGATTTCCTATGGACAGGGGGGAAAACAATGAGAACAAGATGCATTTGGTGAATTGGAGCATCATAAAACAAGCAAAACTCTTAGGTGGTCTCCAAATTTGAGATCCTCACCATGCAAACTTGGCAATGGGAGGTAAAATTATTTGGCAAATTCTTTCCAATAGACAACATCGGGTCATTCATTTATTTAGGAAGAAATACTTAGCAGGCACAAAGCTAAGATGTCTAGATAGCAAGCCTACTTCCAGAGGCTCCTCAATATGGTCCTTATGCAGAGTTGCATGGGAACTCTTCTCTCGAAAGCTTTACTGGGTTCCTGGAAATGGAAGAAATATAAACATTTTTTCTAACAAAATCATGGGAAATCCCCCTCTCCAGGAAAAACATGAGCTCCACAATATAGCCCAATGGCTTTCTCACCATGGAATAAGAACGTTGACTGAACTCAGTTCCTGGGACTCCATCGGTGCATGGCAAGCCTGGAAAACGTTAGCAACCCCAACCAACCTCGAACCCTCCAGAATTCTTCTTCTGGAAAACTTGATTGGATGTGCTCCTTCCCATCTACAGGACAAAGATGACCGTGGCTGGGGCCCAAAAGGAAAATATACAACAGCTCTAGGTTTCAATGCCCTTTAAAATCATGATGCCTCGAGGAAAAGCTCATGGGAAATAATTTGGGACCCATTTGGACTTACCAAAGTAAACTTCTTCATCTGGACTCTTGCCCATAGGAAGGTGCTTACTGGAGATAATTTAAGCAAAATAGGTATCATTGGGCCACACTGGTGCCTATTATGTCGTAAGAACTTTGAATCAATAGACCACTTATTCTTGGAATGTCAATTTTCAAAAGAAGTATGGGATCACATGCTTCAAGGTCTTGATGTCTCCATGTCGGTCTTCAACTCTACCACCTACCTACTTAAATACTGGAAGTCCACCTACCCTACCCCTCTTTCAAAAAAAAAACTCTGGTCTCTAATATGGCTGACTCTTCCTAAATCCACATGCTGGAAGATTTGGCTCGCAAGGAATAAAGCCATATTCCAAGACTCATTCCCCTCCCCCTTGCAAGTTGTTGGACAAGCCAAAGGCCCTCTTATAGAATGAGTGCATTCCTCTAAACTCAAGATGGAAACAAATCTCAACATAAATGAACTAAACTGGCTTGGGACCCTCCCTTCCAGCACGAGAAAGGATGTAGGCTTGCAACCACGGAACCTGCCATATTGGCAAATCAGACTCACAAACTCCGAATTTCAGGATTGGAGAAATAAGCAACTTCTGGATAGCTTACACTTCGATGGTGTGTCCAAAAGAAACCTTGGGGTGGCAGGAGCGGGGAGGGGGGGTTCTGTTCTCTACAGGAGGAACGATGGAAATCAGATACAGGTGGGGATTGGGATCTTGTTCAAACAATTTAGCAGAAGCTTTGGCTCTCCTAAAAGGCTGCCAGATTGCCAAAAACCGAAGAATTGAGAATTTACAGGTATATTTGGAAATTCCCTCTTAATCATCAAAGCCTTCAATACGAATACAGACTTCAGCAATTTGGAAATAAAACGAATTATCCATCGCATTCAGCAAATGGAGGCTTTATTCGTCCAATTCAAAGCATTCCACATCATGAGGGATTTAAATTACTAAGCAGACAAAGAGGCAAAAGCTGGATATGGCCTCGAGCCTGGGAAACTTGAACTCTTGGATGGGGAGACCGGCCATCACCATATCCCTTAACACAACTTGCAAGACAGATCTAGAGCGGATCGAGGGAAGGTTATCAAGCAGGGCAATACGAGAATCAAGATACCGGTTTCGTCTGCGTAGTAAAGGACACTATCCATTAGCCATGAGCCGAACCAGATACAACACTTGGAGAGTAGAAGCTATGACACGTCCACCATGAGAGCACAACAAAAATTACACAGGGCAGCATGTCCTAATTAATCTAAACACAACTTGTTAAGATAACCGACTTAAAGATTGCAAACTGGTAATAGGATGATGGAACATCATCTCTGCATGAATATATAATGTTGTACTGAGCCGATTTTGGATTCGGCTACGACTCCCCCTCCTTTTTTTTAAAATACAATTATCTGTTCCAGTTGAAAAAAAGAAGAAGCACCTCTTCTATACCCTCTTTAATTTTGATGGTATTATTAGTTTTGATGCCGTGGCACAACACCTCCGGGACTCCTGTTATGAAATGTCAAACATTGTACTGGCATGAATAAACATGTGCATATTCTACTGTGAAACAATATAGCAAGTGTTTTCCAAGAAGGCTCCAATTTTCTATTAAAGAACTGCATGATCTTCAGGTCGCTTTTAGTGAGAGTGTGAAGGGATAATTACAATCTAGTGCTTCTAGCTTTCTCGTCATTGTCAAAACCTTATGTTCAGCCTTCCAAGCAATGCAAGCAGTGATGGAAATGCAAGCATTGTATGCTCGGGCCCATTTGCTGGTGGGCATTCACGTATGCATCACATTCACAATGGGATTTTCCAAATTTAAACATTGTTGCAGTAGAAAACCGTGTGAACAAAGAGTCTCCTATCTTGTCTGTTATTTTGTGTTGAGGTGTTGAATCATGTCTCCTATGTCCATGATTGAGGGGCAAGCATTGTCTGCTCGGGCGCATTTGCTGGTGGGCATTTACATATGCATCACATTCACAAGGGGCTTTCCAAATTCAAACATTGTTGCCGTTGAAAACTGTGACAATGAAGAGTCTCCTATCTTGTCTGTCATTTTGCGTTGAAGTGCTGAGGCATGTTTCTTTATGTATCAAATATACTGGAAAGTGTGGGGGTTTGGAAGTTGACATTCAACTACGTTTTGTTGGGGGGCTTTGTGTATTTGGATTTCAATCATGATAAGGGTCACATTTGTCTATGTCGAAGAATAAAAAAACTCGCAGCCAACATTGCTCAAGAAACTCGGAGCCAAAATTGCTCTTACATATTGCATAATTGAAATGCATATGGTTTCATGCTATTGAATAAAAGGTTGTTGTCTATCTACCCTTCCTTTGTCAAGGTAGAACTAAAGCAGTGAATTGAAATCAAGATAATGAGAGAAGGTTTTAAAATATCATACAACTGCAGATGACTAACATGAATTCAATAGTTTTGTTGGCAACTCCACTGAGATTGTTGATTCTCCCATTCAAGGATCTGGGTTTTATGTTATTGTTTATTTCAATAGTTGAGGTGCATCTGCTTTTGTTGTTCAATTTTTATTTTTTTTGTCTATCTACTCTATTTGTTAAAAAGATTCTTGATTTTTCTCATTCAAGGCCTTGCACTGTATATCGTGTTTTGTTTGTTTGTTTTCCCCAGATGATGTGCCCTTTGTTTTTGGCATCTAATTTGTTTCAAAATGATAATAGAAATCTAATTTACATTTATATTTGAGAAGAACTACATGCAATGTCGATTGTATGCAAGTTTGCATCTCAGGTGTCGGGGTTTAGAAATACATCTATCTGTTTCTGCCAACTCTTTTCCTTTTGGGAACATAGATTTAATTCAGGTGGTGGCAATTTTGCAGTTTGCTATATGTTTAACTAAAAACCAGTGTGTTGGCAAATAAACGAGGTCGACTTGGCATCTTCGTGGTGTGCTTTGTAGTGATGGTGTTAAAAACTCTGATGTCTTTTTTGTTCCATTGGTCGATGCATGTGGCAGATCTCTTCTACCTAGGTTGCAGGGCACACCTCGTTTATCTGAGTGGAATGAACCCAGTTACTACCAATTATCGCTATTACTATGTCTGGTTTCTGAAATCATGTTTTCAGATAGGTCATGTCTCTTGGTGTTCTATAAATATGTGTCTTGGATCGAGAGAGCCATGCGTCGTATTTTTATGGTTCATGCCATTTTTATTATATATGATAGTATACAGTTTGTCAATAGTCTCTTGCACGAAATACATGGTATGCATTAGCACTCTAACAACTTGTAGGTTTTTTTTAATTAAGCCATTGGCTGCTCTCTTGATTTTTATGTGGCTTGTCATTGCAGGGACAACTAGGTAGCCTGCTATAGAATATGGCTAGTCTGTAAAATTTGTAAAGATAGACATTGGCAAAGTGTGTAAAATGGCCCACCAGCTTCAAGAACTTGATCATTTTACCGGTGTCTGTTTATGGTTTGAGAGGTGCAGTTATAGGGTTTTGTCGCATGCTTGAGGAACAACTACATTTTCTAGAATTCCAGCCTATGCTGGGCTAGCGACTTCTTCTGCATTCTTTCCCACGATAGAGTACCGGTGCATTTCTCACATCTTCTCCCATGGTCTTCTATCTAAACAAAAGGTTTTGTAATCTTACGTCAGGGATTTGCAACTTCAATGAGGTTTATATACATAGATGGCTAGTCAACAAGAAAGTAAAAAATGTCCATTGCTCATTTTCCAAATGGGTGATGATAAAACCTCCTTCTATCTCGTAGCTATCACATTCTTTATGATGTGCAAAAAACCCTTGCCATAGCTGGCCTGCAAAGAGAAAACATGTCACTAAAAAAAGCTTTGACGCAACTGGAGAAAATAACAATTCTTCTTTCCATGTGGCCTGCCTGGACTCTACTGGTGCTTGTTATTGTAGATTAGGGTGAATGTCCCCCCATCGGTTATGATAGCTGCCTCATTTTGTGACCATCTGGATATGCTTGTTATTCTCTAAAATCATTTTGGTTTTTCAACTGCCAAATGCCACATCTCAATCTAACTCTATGTCTTTCTGGGGGGCCATGTTCTCGACACGGCTTCGGAGATCTATGTAACTATGAAATCTCACAACAAAAATCCTAGAGTTATAAGTTTCTTTTAGATTTATTGGGACTATTGCATCATCGAGTGTTTACCAGCTCTTAAAAAAAATATGTTCATGGTTGTTTTCTTATATTTCTTAATGTATTATAGCTCCTACATGTGCAGTTCCAGTATTTAGAATCCATGTTTTTATTTACATTTTGACTATAGACAAAGATAAACTCTACGGTTTGCTAGTATGATTGTAAAAAAATTGGGTCTTTTCGAGGGTCTTCCCTCCCAATCCAGTGTTTTTGTTCAGCTCTCGAAGATGCACATTGACTAAGACACAACAAAGTGAAAAGCTCAATGTCGCTAGAATCTAGATTCATCTCCTTCTCACTTCAAGTTGGTTTCTCTCCAACTCAAGCCAGAGTCTTCCTTAAGGCAGGGTTTCGCTACCGCAAAGACAATGAGCGGCAAGGTGATTTGAATACATTGCCATAGCAAAGGTCCTTCTTAGTGCTCTAGGATTTTATGATACTTCAATGACCAGTGTCAATGAAACCAACAATGAGCAGAGTCAAACAATAATCACTCTTGGTGAACCTTCCTTCAAAGACCATTTACATTATAGTGGTGTTCTAGGCTATTCCTAGTTTAGAAGATACATTGCAAGACTCGCCTGCAATCACGCAACAAGAGAGGAATATTCATTCATGTAATAGGTCTATTGCTTGTATCCTACACCAAATGGCTTAGAACTTGTACCATCCAAATAAAAAACAATGAAAAGAAGAACCTTCATTGAATGCAAGATCACTAAATAATATAATATAAATGATCCTATGCCAAATTAAACCCAGCAAGATGATTGTACTCTTTCGATAGCTCAAGAAAAAAAGGATAGTATAGACAATGCTGGCAAAATGGCTTCCAACACATAAGCAAAATAACAAAAACAGAATGTCACACTCCAACAAAAAAATAGACACTTTGGCAAATTTTCCCTATGAAAAGATGTCAGTTTAACTTAAAAGAGAGCAATCTCCAAACACCAACTATGACTTTGGCAACTAAAAGTAGCTCTCTTTATGCAGAGGTGTCTAGAACTTCCTTTAGAATCTAAAAATGTTCATAGATACCTTTGAGCATAGCATCGGATGGAGCACTAGAAAAAAAATTGCTTCAACTAACGAGTTTCTATCTAATAGAATAAAAAAAACTATCGCAGCCGCTTATGCAGAAGATAGGAAACATAGAACCCCAAAATGAAAACCGTCCCCATTAAGTGATGCAGGAACTCCAACTACAGATTGCTCAAAGACTTGTAAACATATTACTAGACCTGCTAGAGAGATAAGCCAAAACAAATAGAGACCGAACTTAGATCTCAGAATTAGGTTCAAAAAAGAATTCACAAGGCTTCAGATCCCTCTTCCTAATTAGCTAGGTGGCGGGCACGAAGGCCCCATAGTATCCTCAAGATTGGCTTGCATTTCTCATACACAATCACATTGTACTCAAGGCTCCCATGCTAATGCATGATTAAATATCAATGTGGTTTATTTCTAAAACTAGTGCCAGGCACGTGGATCACACTATCTACTAGCTAACTAGACACACATTCCATAGGGATCTCCTTCTGTCCATAGGGTTAGATCCCTTTTTCTCTCATAAAAAAACATTCAAATACTACCGTTAGAATAAACTCACATAGAAAATAGCAAAAAAAACATGCTTATGTTCCTATATGACCAGGGCATCCATCAATAATTCCAATTTAGCAATCGTCATGTTGCTTCTTTCTATTCTTCTGTATTCATTTTGATCACACGATATGCAAAGAAGAAGAGGACAAAATACATCCCATTGGAAACAAAAAAGAAAAGATTATGCCATGGATATTTTCCTAGCTTTTCCTTCCTAGTTTGTAATAATAAGAATAGTTTGTAGTGTCCATAATATCACGGCTTCAAAAAATTTAATTCCTTTGCTTGTTTTCTTTTTGTTAAGATCTACTATCCTTTATTTGTTTGTAGCCTTTCTACTACTCGTTTCTTTTGATAGAATCTTGACCAAAATTGTGCAGGTCTTCTTGCTAGTCATGCTTGTTTAGGGTGCTTCTCTATGTGAAAGATCAGGGAGAAGAAAAGAACCAGACTCATGAATTAATCCAACAAATATATGCTATTTGTAATACCTTCCTAGTCAATATGAAACAAGGCAAACATACAAACGACTATGTTCTAAGGGTAGATGGTCTCAAGATCAAATACTCCGATTGGCGAAAAATTGATGCAGCTTTGGCTAGAAGCCATTTGTTTCAGTTGCGCAACTTCCACTATGTAGCATGAACCAAGAAATTGCTTGTTTGATGCATTTGTCGTTTTGTTTCATTTTCAATATACATCATCAGAGATAAGGGATCATGAATCATTTTCGCCACCATATGGACAAAAAAGACTATGTTGCGCTGTTGTCGATGCACACAGACTTGACAATTGCCTACTTGTTAGAGTTGCATGTCATAGGAAACATTAATGAATATCTAAATCGCATGTCGCAATCTACTTCACAGCCAGACGTTCAAAATGTATATGGACTATGGGGTGATATATTTTGCATCAAGTGGTTTTCGAAATGGCTAGATGTTCCAGTCATTGTTTGGTCATTGAAAAAAGAAACAAAATACCTTCATTTCATTTCTAGCAAATCTGGATATTGTTACAGTATATTGTTCCACTACCAGACCCCAGCTTTCAGCCACTTTGAACCATTGCGATCATACAGAACAATGCAAGTCAAAAGACAAACTATTGACATACTTTCTCAAAGCACAAATGGAAAACAATGTCTATATAACCAAGTTGGGATGTCATCTTCAAAGCAATTTTCTATGCAACCAGTTCTCTATAATTCTCTACCCATTAAAGGTGACTTCCATGACTCTTTGTTTGAGTCTATCTCCAAATTAACACTCTTCTCTGATGGTCAGAGTGTTAGAAAAGCAATTGCGCAAAGTTTCTATAACTGTATGGCTTCAAATGATATTAGAGTAATAAAATGCTTAAGCATCTATCTCAATAAAATCGCATTAGCAAATACAACTCTATTTTATGGATGGGAAATATATGTTGTCCTGGCTATGCGAGCTATTGGACAGTATACCTATGGACTAATCCCCTACAATAAAATCTTGTTATATTTCATCCAACAAACAACACATAAAAATCTTCACATGTTGCAATATCCAATAGATAACATGCACTCACACTTCCACGCCTTGTTCCAAGAACCTTGTGGAAAAAAATGTATCTGGCGCTTAATCACAAAACAAATACTCCCACTGCAAATACATTGGCTTATTCCGAGAAACGCATGCAACGAATAAAAAAAGAAAGCGTTGTACAAACAAACATTGACAATAGCTTCATTAAGGAATCGACAAACATATGTCCGATAAAATGCAAAAGATGAACATCCTATCTTTTCAAAAAGAGGAGCAAGCAAAAACAACAAATACAAAAGAAGATACCTCTTCCATTATTGGACAATTTTCAAAAGAGAAAAACAATGCACCAACATGCATCAACATCAATACATCAAAAACCTCATGTCTACTAAAACAAAACATGCGTACACAACGAATGGACACTCTTAAAAAACAAAAAGAGTCTAGAATGGCAAAGAAAGCAACTATCACATATTTGAAGCTTATTCAAGACACACCTACTCATGCATGTTCTGTTTGTAGACAATAGCATTTCAAAAAAGACATTTGTCCTACAACAACACAACTAAATTAGCTTTCGAAGTTCTAGCAAATACAGAAGATGTACCATGCCTTGTTTTGCTTTGACAAATATGAAAGGCTTGCAAAAGCTGGCAAATTGCGTATGCTCACATCACCCACACGTATTGGACGCAAGAACATACTGCCATTTGTGACTATTCTGACTCCTTTGGAAGAACTATTGGTATCACCAAGAACAGCCTTTGCACAAATAAGACAACTTGGCTATAAAAGAGCACAATTCGGCCTAACTGGAACAATTATCAATGTGCCTGCAAACTTGGATAAAGTCCAAACAACATTCCAAGAAGTCTAGATGATGGCTTGACAGTTGCAATTATGCTAAAGTGAAAATTGGAATACAAAACCGCACACTTATCTCGAAATGTTCGCCCAAATATTGTTATGGTTGTGCTAAGTGATTTGTGCAAAATCAAACTTTACAAAAATGAAGGCATTGTAATCAATACTGGTTGGGAGAAAATATTTGATGAAACAACCAAACAAGATTCAAACAATCAACTAGCAATTGAACCAATAGATGATAACGAAAATGAAATAGACACAACCAATATCAGAAACATTGCTACATGGATCTAGAGGAACACACCTAATAGATCATTTGGACAACAAGATCATAGAGATTGCACCTTCCGAGAATTTTCGTCCGTTGAGCATTTTCCAAGACAAATATTCCAAAGAGATGAATTTCCCTATGCTTTTCTATGGATCCAATCGACCCAAACAAATTTCCAACCATCTTTCTTATCAACAAGTATCACAATGGGAACTAGAACATGAGACTACAAATTTTGAAACACATACCACAAACATATTTTTCAAAGCAGTTAAAGTCATAATAAAACAAGTAAAAGACACTGCCTAGATATCAATTTGCATAGGAGAACTAAAAGGTAAAAAATTGTTGGCAAAAGATGTCAAGTGCAAAAACAATCTTGAAAAAATGATCCAATCTGCAGTCGGGTATCGTACATTGAAAGCAATCAGAACATCATTTGACTATTTTGAAAATATGAAAAAGGATCTTTTTGCAAGATTCGACAACTTGGTCCGCCCACTTTTTTTGTAACCTTTTCAAGTGCCAAACATATTTGGGCATTTTTATTCAATGCACTACAACAAATTCAAAAAAAAGATCCAGGAGATATGCAAGCCAGTTCCCTAGAAGAAAATATTGACTCGTTATTTTTAGGAAGACACCCAGTGCTTTTCACTCGCTACTATAGACATAGAATTGCAGCACTAAAGTCTCTTATCTTAAATAATAGTTCATTCTTTGGAAAAGTACATGATTTTTTCTTTACAACCGAATTTCAACAAAGAGGATGTTAACATGAACACAGACTAATTTGGGTTCAAAATGCACCTATTTATGGAAAAAGTCATAATGAAAAGATTATCTCTTTTGTTGATTGTTATATATCCAAAGACTTGTCTTTGCTTGACCAGAACCTTGTTCAAATCCAAACACATCGTCACACAAGAACATGCAAAAAACATCGACATTCTACATGCAGATTCAATTTCCTGTTACCTCATATGGATAATATCATAATTCTGGAACCGTTGTAGAATTCTCCTAAACATCTTATTGAAAGAGAAAAACATATATTTGTTATTCTAGAACATAAAGAATACTCTAAAAACACGCCATTCGCAAAATTGCTACTAGATCTGCAGCTATCTAGAGATGAATTCCTTTTTCTATTGCGATCTTTGCTTGCTCACCCTACCTTGATACTAAAAAGAAAACCTTCTGACATTTGGATCAAGTCAATTGCAAAAGCAATACTAGGCTTGTGACAGGAAAATACAGATGCACAGTATATCTTAGATGCCTATGGTACAATGACATATGTAAGTTCTTACGTGACCAAATTTGATAGATCTATGACAGATGCTTTCAAAAATATCAAAGAACAATGTCTTTCGGAGAATGATGGAAGGATGTGTTAGGATAATTTAATACTCCATCCTTGTCCTACCTAGCATTATTTATTTTTCCTAGTTGTTGATGATTTCATTTTTACCCTAGTGGTGTGCAGATGTCATCTAGGATCCATATACCACCTTCTGATCCCTGCATGCATCATTTTAGGACCACTTCAGTCAGTTCTCTATTTTATAGGAACCAACTGAGTGTTCCAGTGCAGCCCACCTAAGTTAGTCGACTCTTGTGGGGGGTTAGAGCTCTGGATGCCACTGATTGTGGCCTCATGCGCCAATTTCTGATTGGCATGCATGACAAACTCACTATTGTTCCCTCCTTAGTCAGTTAACTGATTGTGACTTCAGTTAGCTAAGTTTAGGTTCAGTTCAGTTGAGTTTTAGTCTTCCGGAACACTCCAATGGTGATAATCCCTATACTAGACCAACTGAGGTTCGAATTCTCCTGAGTGATTCGAATTCTCTCCATTGTAACATTATTGTTGATTATACTGATTATTGGATAGTGTGACATTATTCTACTCCTATCTGAATTCTACTGCATAACTATTTCTCTGCTCTTTTTTATTGTAGTTTTCACTCTTATTCAACTTTCACAGGATGGAAACAGTATGCAAACTTGGAAATGTGTTGTTGAACATGCAACAAATGTCCATTAGACAAGTAGTCCATCTCATACTCTCATTGCCCTTGCATTCATCTTCAAGAAAGACTATTTTCATCAACACTGCTCCAAAGGACAAAAAAACAGTTGTGTTGAAAAAACCATCACTTTTGGAAAAATTACCAAACAACTCTGAAGACATTATAGAAAAAGATCCTGAGAATTTATACAAAGAGAAAATCATGCTCTTTATGCCATAAAGAGACACTTGCGACTTCCTAAAAGGTAGTTTCAAAACATGGTCTGAAGCATATGTCGCTTTCAAAGAACAAATAGACATTGTAGAACAAATGTTCACTGCAAAAACAAAAACAAAGTGAGGCGACATTGACGGTGCTGAGGAAACATTTACATCTTAGGTTCAGGAGATACCAATGGCTCCTCTAACAAAAGAGAAAACATTGACTATGCCTTTATTCGAACAATATTACATCCAACATGATCTTATTCGCAAGACTTCGTCTATTGTAACAAAGGTTGGAAATGCATGTAATTTGACAAGAAAACCATTTCTTTTAGACATGCATGAATATCATGTAATTCGAAGAAATTTGAATACTGAACAACAATCAATTGTGAAAGAAATTATTGCAAGGAAAACAAACAACCCCCACATTCCAATCCACTTTTTCTTGACACGAGGGGCAAGGACCGGCAAAAATCATACTTCAAAAGTAATATATGACAACCTACTGGATTACTATGACAAACAAATTGACAGTGATCCTCTAGAAAAAAAAGGATATTGTAGTTCCATTTATTAGAAAAGCGACATATAATGCATGCGGCATTACAGCCCACTCTGCTTTGAGATTTCCATTAAATTCAACAAATATGCTACCACTAAATTCAAATACCCTAGGTATTCTGACAAAATATTACGAACAATTACTAGTGTTGTTATTTGACGAAGTCTCTTTAATAGGGTCTCGAATGCTCTACAACATAGACAAACGTCTACGTGAAATTATGCACACACCAACAAAATCATTTGGGAATCTCAATATCATATTCTGTGGTGATTTGTGTCAAGCACAGCCTGTGCACAGTTCTTGGATTTTTGAACAGCCAAAATTGAATCAACAGACATTTCCTAACAATTTTTGGCCAAAATGCTATGAACTTAGAACAGTTGTACGTCAAACAGACCAAACATTCATATCGATCTTGAATAGAATGAGAACATGTTCTCAAACAATGGATGGCATTGATTACTTAAACCAACATTGCTACAACAACCACCAAAAGATGCAATGTTCCCCTATCTTTTTCATTGTAATAAAGATGTTCAGTAACATAATTCAAAAATGTTGTCAACCGTGTAGACAGAAACATTCACACTTATAGCAGATGATAATGAAATTGATTCAATTGAAAAAAGAAACCATAAACAAAAGACAATGCATCTTCCTTCTGCAATAGTAGTAAAAAAAGACATGCTCGTTGAACTTATTGGAGGCAACTACTCAATTGAAGACGGCTTAGTCAATGGTGCAGAAGGAGTGTTTAAACACTATACATGGGCAACTCTTGATATTATCTGGAGTGAGTTTGCATACCCAAAAGTTGGGCTGATTCAATGTACTGCTATGCAATATTTTTATACACCTGCCATGATGTCCAATTGGACACCAATCAAAAGAGTTGCAATACAAACAATATTTGAAAATCAAAAAAATGTTATGAGAAAACAATTCCCAGTTCAATTGGCATGTGCATGAACGATCCATAGAGCACAAGGATTCACACTAGAATAATTGGCATTTGGCCCAAAAGAAATTAAAAGACATGGCCTTGTTTATACTGCACTCTCATGTGTGAAAGATATCAACTGCCTTTATCTTTTAAACAAGTTAGAACAGAAGAAAAATAAAATAAAAATTCAACTCGTCCAAAAGTAGCCACTGAAATAAGCAGATTAAAAACACATGCAACTTGACAATTTGAAATGGGTTGCAGTCAATGCCAAGTACCAAACAAATACTCATTTTGTCATTGAACACACGTAGTTTTTTTTTCATCATGATGATGTTCTCAATGATCATGAACTTATGCAAGCAGATATTTTGTGTTTGCAAGAAACTCACATACTCACACTTGGAAAAGAAACAAGATTACTAGAAAAATACAATTTCGTCTCAACATTTTCAGTGCATGGAAACCTTACACTGATTAAAAAACACATTGCCATCATGGGCTCACAAAATTATAAAAAACACTTTGCTGAGGCAATTTGCGTTGATATTGAATTACACTGCAGTGTGCTGAAAGTAGTGAACATTTACAATAGACCATGTGCTCCGCTTGATGATCTGTTTCAAATACTCAATTGCATTTCGGCAACTTGCACATCAAGCAGTCAAATTGTAATAGATGGTGATCTTAACATTGGCATGTTGCCAAAGACAATATCGAAGAAAAAACTCCAATTGTTTATGCAAATGAAAGGTTTGTCGTTAAAAACAACAAAGGCAACAACAAACACTGGTTCCATTCTTGATCACTTATGGACAAACTTGGAACACAAACATATCGTTTTCAATATCGCAAATGCTTATTGGACTGATCACTATGCGACTTTCTTATCAATCCCTAATAGCAACCCATAATATACTCCGGACACACAATATCGCATTTTATAAACAAAACATGGTTTTCCATTGATACTAGCACACTTTTATTGGCTTCCTATCCATCAATAGCCCCATGATTCCATCTTTGAGAGGAATCAAAATAAGGTGCTACTTTTGTTTTTCAAGTTTCATGCATTTCAAACTGGAGAAATGTGCTTCCTTCATAGTGGCAATGAGTTAAATATAGGTCAGTTTCTACAATCCATGACATTAATGTCACGCCCACCATTTTAAATTATGTTAACGTTTCTCATATTGTTATAATCTATCTCTTGAAATCAAATTCTGGTTCCTTCCATTGTTGGGAAAAACCGGTGCTATTGTTACTTACTTGTGCACACGTTGTTTTCTCCATGATCAACACTTAAAGAACAGCAGTTTGCAAAAGCATATGTAGCCTCTCCATAGACAAAGTACTCACCACCTATGTCCATTTTCTAATAATGTAGAATGTACCTAGGCTCGCAAAAAAATGTCTTCAAGGTTGTTGTAAATAGGGTTTTGTTCAAGATTTCCCTGTGCAAAACGTCGTTACCAACACTTCTTCAACTGATTTTTTTAGCTACATGGAATTTTCTCTATGCATATGTCGAAAAACCAACCAAAGAACTGTAGACTTCTGGTTTTTCCCCTAATTTGTTTTTTCTTTACTATCACCATGTTCCTGATTTTCCCTTCCCTTTTAAATAGATTATGCTCTTTACACTAGTAAACATTGTTAGATACATCTAACATGACTGCTGCTCCGCACATCTGCAGTTTCTAAAACTCAAGCCCAAATTTACAACTCAAGAGTACAAACAAGACAACTCATGCAAATTGCAAATTGCTTTCAGAATGGCATCAGAAGCAAACAACCCAATAACTAGAAGGAAATACCCCCTTTGCACAACACAATAGAGACAACACTAACACTGGACAATTTCACAATGGGGACAACATCAACTGTTGAAAGTCCAAAAAGGTATGCAGCTGATTTTTTCCTGCTACTTGCTTTTTACATCATACTTAACACATGGAACTTGTTTCCCTTTTAACAAAAAATATTTTGGCAAAAAAAGAGAAACAAAATAAAGGCACAACTCTCCTAAGTGCTTGCTGAAATCTGCTATAAGCTCCAACATCTTTGTTATTGATTCCTGCTCCTTCCATTTTCTCTGTGTATGGCAACAGTAGATTAAGACAAACATCTCCAGAACCTGCTACTATTATAGAGCTATGCACAACAACACTGAAAATTGTTTCTGAAGGAGACATATTGGCCATATATGGCCCCGCACAGTGCAAAACCCAAATTTCTCTTGTTCAATACGGCGAAAGCTAAGCATTGAGCTGTACAGCATTTAATGCTGCGGCTCAATGCTTAGGGTCCGTTGGATCTGGAGATTCTCCAGATCCAATGGACCCTAAGCACTGAGCTACAGCATTTAATGCTCGTCAAATACTACATGCGAACTTTGTTGATAGAGACTGGTGAATGACAATGACAGCGAGCATAAGTGACAGTTTGATCAAGCACTTTGGCAGCTACTTTTCAGTCGGTAAAAGCCTTAGAATCACTCGTTTTGGGCTCAAGAAAAACAGGGCAATATGATAGAGGCGATGCTAAGTATTCATTAGTCATATTTTCAAATACAATAGTTGAGACAATTAATCAAGTTTGCAAAATGGGGAAATTGGCTCCGGAAATGACAATTAGTCAGCTATTATCATTTAATGACTCCTACGTTGTTGGCTCCATTGCAGCAATTGTTGTTGCGTGTGAATAAAGCAATAGGTAGTTTAATTTTTATATCAAAGATGGTGAAACGGAGAATGACCACGTTACTGTAAATATCCCATTTACATACATATTGTCCTCTGCAAAATGGTTCTCTTCCAAAAACATATAAACTTTCCGCTCTTCTATGTAAACCAAAAAAAAAAAAAAAAAATTTTTGCAAATATCTTTATCAATTTGCATTTGCAAAATGTGTTCATTGACTATTGTCTTCTGCTCTTGCAGTTGCAGGTCAGTGAAAGCTACAAAGATTTGTCTTTGTAAATTCAGGAACAATCTTCCACTCTACCTATTTAAGAACATTGTCCGAAATGACACCAAAGGAAGCAAGATGCTCCATACTTCTCCAGCTACCTTTACTAATCCTCTTAATGATGATTATGTAATTTAGAACTTGGTGCCAATTATTGAATCAAAGACAAAGGTCTGTTCCAAAAAATCGTTTCTTTCTCATCTCATAAATAAATAAAAATGCACTCCGATTTTGTGCAAAGAAGACCCATTGCTTTACATCCTTTTATTGTGTTTTATTTTGCTTCTTGTTCATTCCCCGCTACCATTTACTTTGTTCTTTATCGTAGGCTTCAATAAAAGAAAACGTGCTTGACCTCCTATGTTGCACACCTACAACTTGTAGACATATCTAGTTACAACAATCACTTAGCCCCTTATATTTCATTTTGTATCCTTTTACTTAAATTTTTAACATTACCATTAATTGTTTCAGGATGTTTGAGAGTGGTTCCAACCTCACTTCATATGCAAAAACTAGAATTTTTAATCCCATTCAGAATTCAACAGACTTAACAGTTTTCAAGATTTCAAGATTGCAACGTTGCCACTGGATTCTATCACATATGAGGGTATGGGATTGGCAATCAATCAAGCACATCAACCCCTCTATGTACCTTGATGTTGGTGGTGTTGATTGTTGAACTCCTCTGTCTTGGATGGACTTGGACACACTTCCATAGCCAGAGGATGTGACAATTGGTGTTGGACAGGTGCCTTCAAGCCCAAGGGAATCAAGCCAGGCTTGGGATTCCTATTTTCGATCTACTTTTGTTGAGGACATAGATGATGACTAACTCTGAGCATGAGGATTCAGATGATATTAGTCAATAGTTTTCATAGTATCATGTTACATGTATGATTTTAAATGATATTCAATAGTAGTCTGACAGGTGATGATGATGATGTACAATGATAATATTATGATGACAATGATATATATATATATATATATATATGCCTTTCCCCGCTGTATAGTATCTGGCTTTTTTGAAAAATTGTCGTATCTGTATCCGCTTCAGTGCAACTTAGTTCCATTGCAATAGATTCCATATTTCAAACCTATAATTATGTTCACAATACTGTTACCACTCAGGCGACAAAAAATGTTATTGCAATGTGTCTTTGCTTTCTTTTCCCCCTTTCAAATAACAATTGCCTAGTAGTTGTGTGGCCCGTCGAGATGCACACCAGCAGGAGAAATCTTTCGAAAGTTGTCTCCTCACTACAAGTGGAGAAGTGTGGCCTTGGGGGCAAGCAATGAGCTAAGTACTGTCACCTAAATTTCAGCTCCTCCGTTTAGGCTAACTCCTAACGAAGCCAAGGGGGGTTGTCCCTACACAAAGAGTTTCTATGGCTCTTATGTTTTAAGTGTTTTTTGGTGTGTGTGATGCGGATGAGTGTTGTTTAGGAGTTTTTTAAATGAGGAAAGATCACAACTTTTGTAAGAAATAAACACAAGATAAAGCAATCCACGCTGCGAATTTACAAAACACAATGATTTAAGATAAACAAAATATGATGACTTGAAATTTAAATAAGCATCCACAATATGATTCAAGATATAAATGACAAATAGTCCAAATTAAGGTAATGCATATAAGTTTTGAAGACCAGTGCCAAATGGAGTCAATAAGTGCTTGGGATGCTGAAATATAAGTCTTGATAGTAATGTTCGTGAGATCGTTTTGCAAATTATCTTGGTTTATTGAAAGTTTTAATGATCTTGATTATTAGGCTAGCAGAAAAGCAAGGTATGTGCCAACCGAAAAAGTATACCTTCAGTGGCTTCCCCTCTGGTGGTATGACGGACCATCCAGTATTCTGACTAGGTGTCCAATGACTTAACCAGCACTTAGAACTCTATGACAACGGTGATTTTCGGCCCCACCAGGTTTAGGAAATTTGCCCACTACCTGAGTATTTATCGAAATAGCAACGTCGGTTCGTTGGTTGTGGGGAAAGATTTTATTTGGTTATCACTTTCGAGATTAACAAATCCAACACCGTTCTGAGTACGAGCCCAACCCCTTAGGGTCGGCAGAGCATACTAAGTGGAGGATAGCAATGAAGATAGATTTTAAGGGGATGTGAAGTTGAAGATTTTATTATTAGAGCACACAGTTCAACTCTCCGATAGAGAGCGCTCTTGACTTCGTCTTATGACAGAAGTTCAAGAGACTTTAACTAAACTATATGCTTGATGCAAGGATATGCAGTGGGAATGCTCTCCGATAGAGAGTGCTCTTGACTTGTGTTATTGCAAATTCAAGAGACTTTGGTTCTTTGTTAAAATAGAAGCAGCTTAAAGCAAAAGAACACAACTATGAAGTTCAAATAATGATAAAATGAGAAAAGACAATGATATATCAAATGAAATAAACTACTTGCAAAATGGAATAAATAAGCAACTAGTGTTCTACAACCAAAGAAACTATTCTAGCAAACTGGAGTCAAAGAAAAGACTCCTACACATTGTTCATGAAACTTCCAGCTAGCTGGTCGTATGTAGTACACAGTGGGGAAAGAGAAGTAGCACGCAAGGTCAATGCGGCACTTGGGATCAAATCCCAAGACACTTCTCAGGTCAAAACTGAAATGAAATTTAAAACTCTAAGCGAAAATGAAAATTATTCTAAGTACTTGAAATAAATCTAGGCTAAGAACAAAGACACTCTTCCCCAAATGGGGAAGAAAAAATAAAATGTGGGAGGCTTTATCCCACTTAACCTTATTTTATTAATTGATACAAGTGCCTTTGGGAATGAAACCCTTGTAAGGACTTTTGAGAGAAAATGAAATTTGGAAAACAAATTGAAGTAAGCTCTTAAGAGCTTTTACAAAAGATCATAAATAGTGTTTTCATGTTTTGGATCATCCTTATGGTATCTTCAAGTTTTGATTTGCTTGGATCTCCTCACTTCAAAATTTCTCGAGTCCTTTTTTCACTTTCAAGCACCTACACAATGGATCAACTTGGAGCACCCTTTAGCTTTAGCAAACAAAAATATGAGATCTAAACTAAAAATGGAAAACTAGCTAGATGCCCAATTTTTTTTTAAATGCAACCTTTTCAATTTGAATGAGATCTAAGATGCAAAAGACAAACTAACCCTAACTATGCAAAATGCAAAAGTGTGGATCTAAACACTAACTAATGCAAAGCATGAACTAGAATGCCTAAATACCAACTTTAAACAAGCTTATGAAACCAACCTATACTAAAACTTAACAATATTTTAAAGTTTTGTTGTTTTTTGTGTTGAGAATTAGGGCTCTTTCAAGGATGGACGAAAGGAGGAAATGGAGCAAAAGTGGAGACAAAAAACGAGAGGAAAGAGGGACCTAACTAGGATGGACGAAAGCTAGAAGAAAGAAAGGAAGTAGGGGATAAAGGGAGTGGGACGAAAGCAAGAGGACAAAGTAAGACGAAGGGAAAGAGAAGAGAGAGGAACGAAAGGAAGAGTAGGAGAGCTAGCAAAGTGGAGAAGCGAAGCTAGGAGAAGTAGATCTATAGGATGGAAAGGGTAGACGGCTTGAAGATGAAAACAAAATGAAGAAAAAGGAAGAAAACCAAGGTAGGACGAATCTAGGAAGAGAGAAAAAAGATCTAGGGCAAAACGAGACAAGGAAGACAAAGCAAAGCCTAGCAAATCAAACCAAGGAGCAAAACAATGGTGGGATCAACCTCCAAACAAGGTGATCAATAGAACACTAGTCCAAGACAACCTTTCAGCTAGCTGGATGTCCACAAGGTACTAGTGAGAATAGAGAAGCAACCACAAAACAATGTGGCCCTTGGGATGAAATCCCAAGGTGCTATCTCAAGTCAAAACTTGGAAATAGAATGAAGAAAGAAGATAAAAAGTGTCTGAGTAACCAATGATTGAAGTTCTTTGTTGTTGATGGAGGAAAGGCTAGCCTCTTGTAGTGTTTCTTTCTTTGAGAATAGAAAGACTTGGAGAACCTGCAAGAGAAATATTTAGAGAGGAAAACCCATTGTAGGAATAAAAACTAGCTTGATTTCCAAGCCACTCTCCACCTTGGAAGATCCCTGCAAAACCCTTATATTCAAGCACACAAATCCGAACAAGATATTTATAAGCTATGTTAGAACATAAATTGAATAATGACTTGCATAAGAAAACATAAAGTGAGAGAGATATCACCAAGACAATGTGAACCAAGTCCTTGAACCCATGCATAGACCTCCAAAGTCATTTCTTATTTCAATAGCATAAACAAATATTACAATGAGAATTTGGTAGAGTGTTCTTGCCTAAAATCTCCATGAGAAGAGAGGAGGAATACCTCTCTTTTTATAACAAAATACAAGCATCAGGGTAACCTAATTCGAATTGGCATGGAAGGAGCCAATGGCACTAGTCAAAAATTTGAATTGCATGTCAAATCTCAATCACAATCCATGTCAAGCCAAGCTTGGAGGGTAAGAACTCCAATAAACTCGAGTTTGCATTGAGTTTAAGGTGGGGAGGTGGCCTCCACCTAGGCAAGGCACCCCCCATCCCAACCTTCGAAGTATCACCATCAAATAGCTTGAAGCCAAGTGTAAATATGTGATCCTCATGGGAGAATGCGTGAGCCTTATGGGAGATCTCTTCATAATGTGTAGTGAATGCTAACTCGCCTTTGAAGGAAGCCAATGCCATGTGTTTGCGTAGATCTAGGGAGGCACCTACCATGGGATTTAATGCATATCAACCAACCCTTTTAACACTTGACACATCACCAAATCGAGTTTTGCATGGAAGAGGGCGAATTAGGTTGAAGGAGATCTCTTGTAGTGACTGAATAGTTGACTGAATGATAACTGAGATGATTGGAATGTTCATTAATGCCCAGTGCCATGTCAATTAGCCTTTTTTTTAATTCTTTTTGGATTATTTTGGAGAGATTTGGATTATCTCTAGAATATTCATTTTTATTATTTTAATTAATAAATTCTCTGTAACTGGGTTTTTTGAGAAATTATTAATTATGAGGCTGAATTGACATCCGAAACTTGGGATAAACTGGTCTGGGGGTCATGAATGATTTTTGGCTTAAGGTTGGAGCCTTCAATCACTGAATTCGGACCTTGGATGATTGACATATTACAAATTGATTTTTTTCCATTTAAACTATGGAAAAATTTATTTAAAAAAAAAAAACAATTAAAAACCCAAAACCGGAGGACCCGATAAAAAAATTTTGAAATTTTTTCTGAGGGTCTTAGTGACTTAGGACATGACCATAGTCTATTCTAATAGTGTCTAGTAGGCTTATATACATTAGTTGGACTCTAACAACCCCCCAAGGCTAAAATTTTCAAAATCGAGCATTCTAGCTTTGGAGGAAGCGGGAGAAAACATCGTCGATTATAGCTCGGCTATAGGCAAAGTATAATTGACAAGGGAAAAACTCCCTAGAATACCTTAGTTGCTTGACCAAGCCATGGGGGACCGAGCCACTCAAAAATCCTACTAGCACACTTTATTACAAACCCCGTGGGGCCATGGTCATTCTGACTGAAAACAAAAACCGACTAGCCAAAACCGGCTAGGCACAAAGGATGGATCATCTGATACACTGGAACACAAACATTCATCATGTTTGTCAAATGGCAACTCTTCAAATAATCCAACTATGGTACAAATAAGTTGATAACAGGCTGCATTGAAGATTGACAATGCAACCAGCCATGTTGCTTTCGCTGTGAATTGAAGCAATTTTCAAATTAGAAACAACCACTAGCAAAACACCATAATTTCAAAATATGATCATAAAATGTGCCTTGTTTTTTATGCTCAACTATTCTATGGCTTTGACAGATATACAGAATACTCATTGCACCTACATATCAATCCATTTGCGTTGAATGTAAACAACCACTACTATAGAGTTGTGTGGTATGTGCATTCTGCAAACATGAAACGATGAGTATATATGAACATCATTTGGAATGCAATTTAGCCACAGATGATGGGCTCATAGAATGCACGCTACGTAACCCACAGCTAAAAGACTAATGTGCAGAGATAGCAAATGTTTCATTTGAAGATTATTCAAAAAGCACATCGTCATCAGTTTTAAATTTGTGAAAGTTTTCCCAGAAAGGGATTTTTACATTGGCCTTGGATAACAGAATCATCAATTTCAAAAGAAATTAACTCCCAGGTACAGAAACCCACGCTTTGTTGTCAACAATTCGAGCTCCTTGTTCAATATTTCTTGCATATGCAAAACTGTTTTCTGAAAATTGTGCTCCATCACAGTAGCTAGAGCCAGGAACTCTTTGTTGTTTCTTCAGTTTGCATAAATACTTTGCAGTTTCAAAACGTTAAATGTTTATCTAACTTGAAGTATAATCACTTTTACATTCATGAACTTCGTCCTCTTTGATAGTCAAAAGAGTGCACAATTATTTTTCCAATTTATTGCACATGTTCAACATAGTTTTCTAATTGTCTTTTGCTATACACTTTCCATGGAAAAACTGGTGCAGGTTTGGCTTTCACTACATTTTTCCAAATCTAGATTTGTTTCAATACAACTCTCCAATTTCATTCTCCTTGGTTTCCTGAGTTTGCAGCAAACGCAGAAAGTCAACAAAGCCAATTATACAAAATCCTAATCATTCGAATCTCCATAGAAAAAACAACCTGGAAATGAAATTGTGCTTCTCACCGAACACTAGCTTCAACCCACTAACTAAATAGGCAGCATTCTAGTAACTAGTTGTAGCAGACCTCATTTTAATGTCCATTTGCTATTGTTAAGTGCATTCAAATAGCTATGGGCTTAAGTTCAGTGCTACTGTCACATATAATATTATAAAATGTTTCTTTTGAATCTCTTATTAGCAATTTTGAAGTGTATTTCTACTATTGTTTAACAGGCACACAATCCTTGACTCTGTTTTAAACATTTCAAGTATCTTATTCAATGGTTCTTACCCTTATACCTGCAAATTAAAACTGTTCTTTGTTCCTGCAATTTATATTGATTCCTTGCAGTTTCGACACATTTGTCTTTTATATGATTCTAAGTACAGTCAATTTGTAGTTGATACACTAAGCCTCCTTTAATAATGAGTAAAGTGCAAACTTGATATTCCACCATCCTTATACAATCTAGTCTTCATTATATGGATACCCATGTCAAAACGTTATTTACCTTTTGTCATATTCGTGTTCTGATCAGGCCTGTCGGCATGCATTCCTCTTCATAATTCTAACATTGATTTAGAAAATTGTAACTTATTTTGACTACAATAAAAAAAGAAACATGCCAAGAGGACTCCCGCTTTAATTTTGTCATTTAAAGCCTCTTTAATGGATTTAAGCATTTAAACGTTCACATGCAAAAAATGATTATAAAGATCTTGTCATTTTCTAATCATATTGCTAGGAAAATTATTTTAGGAGGACCTAAGTTGCCACTTTTTGTAAAATGTCAATATCTGAAATCCCACTAAACTTTGGTTTTTCTTTTTAATTTAACTTTAACCGTAGGAAACAATTTAATAAATCATCATTAATCAGATCTTCGTCTTCCCTTGGTCAAAACTGAAATTTGACGCTACGGATGGATTCCTTGACCCTCAAAACCACAATGTGGACCAAATCCATACCCAAAACCAATTTAAAAAGTGATATGTAGAGCTGCTCCAAATAATTAAATTAAGACTTAGGCTAAAATGGTGAAACTTAGGAAAATTAATCTATATTTAGCCTATTAATCCAATTATGCTGCAAATCATATTTGGAGGGGTCCAGTTGGCCCCCAAAGGCTAAAACATGATGAACGATGGTTGTGTGAGTGTCCCATGTTGTTGGTTGGCCCCCTTGACCATGTCAAACTCAAGTTCGACCAAGTAAAAAAGTCAAACTTGGACAAACTTTAGCCATCAAGCAAAATGATATGCAGACCATATATCAAGCCTATAGAGGAGTAAAAAAACACTTGACCATGTGAAGTATTGATGAACAACTAAGCATAAGGTTCCATCATATAACTTGTGATCTCCATGTGACTCATTGCATGACATGTCCTCATAGCACAAAAACATAACAAAACATGGAGTAAAAGTAAGTAAGTAAGTTATATATATATATATATATTATCACAAAGTATTGCAAAGATCAACCTTCCTCATTGGGTGGAGTAGATGGTAAAGCAGTCAATACGCTAGTCAAGTGAGTTTCTGATGAATGGATGGTTTGAGTTACTCTTGGATATTGGGGAGAAAGGAAATCTCTGTGATATTTGTTAATTAGGAAAACACTAGGGAGCAAGTTGTCTCACAAATGGATGATGTGATAGAAGGTATCCCCTTGACTTTAGCAAGCCCCCTTTTTATTTCATTTGACATTGCATTTCACTTTGATTTGACATTTGAAACATTTCTTTTTTTCTTTTAATATTTCTTTTAAGCACTTTATTTATTTGCAATGCTTTAGTTAGATAATTGATGAAAGGTACTGGCCCTCGATTGTCGTCTCGGCACCAATTATGACACAGCCTTAGCTTTGCTTCCAACCATTGTACATAGGTATGATAGAGTTTCCACAATAATACCTTTTTAGAGAAAGTAGGCTTAACCTCTTAATTAAAGGAGTACCTATCCTTTCAATTGCTAGCCAATTTCAAGGATGCAAAGAAGACAAGATTTATAATTGGAAACCCTAAACAAATCTCGACCCAAGTAGACAAAACCCTAGACTCGGTTGTCTGCTACTAACTTACTCTCTGTAACTCATTGTATTCATGCTTGAGGCTGGCATGCTTAAGAGAATATTAACATATAAACATATTACAGTGTTTATATGTTAACATCCACTTCTCCTATTATTCCTCCTAAAAAAACGGGATATGCTCAGATCTATACATACTTGTAACATTAAGGAGCGACAGGGGTCCTCGATTTTGTGAGCACATCCTCCTCCAGGGAAATGATTACGACTTTGTATAATGTCTGCAGAAGAGATTTGATGGGCAGGTGCATAGATCTGACCTCACCATCACTCTCTTCTATAGAACCAACACATTCCTATGAATCGAGCTCAACTTAACCGATCGAGCTTGGCTAGAGACTTAGAGGTTGTTGAGATCTTGACAAAATGGTGGTTATACCGACTATCCAAAAATATATTTGAATCCCTTTGAAAGAAATTGTTTTTGTTTTTTTTCAAATGTTAATATTAATATAAAAAAAAACTATAAAATAAAATATTAATATTAATATAAAATAATTATATTATATTAATATTATATAGTATATCAATATATTAACAATATAATCTATGTATTACCATATTATAATCTATAAACTATATATGTTGATTTTTTTGGAAGAAAAGTAAAAAAAAAATACTATAGTACAAATTTTGAGTATTAACAAAATTTATAATGATAATAGTTAGAAAAAAATGATTCTTAAAAGAACTATAATGCATAAAATGGGGAGTCTTCTTTCTTTTTGGAAAAAGAAGGTCAAGAGTGATTTTTGGAAGGAAGTGCCTAAGGTGATATTTTTAACTTTTTGAACACAAGTGGAGCAAGAAAACTGATGACAGGTATGATATGCAATTTTATCATTAATGGAGGTTGTGAAATTGACAATTTTTAGCTAACATGATGATGCAAAATACATGAACTTATCGAAACTATAACAGATTGCTGAGAGGGTCAAACGATGATGGTTTTGTTCGAACAAAATATGAACGTGACCAATATGACGAACCAAACATAATGACACCAACTTCACGACATGACAATTCTGAGAGGGAAAGACAACAAATATCCAAGACTTGACTCAACCACACTATGATGATGCACATGATGCAACTTGGAGGATCTGTCGAAGGGATAATACGAAAGCAAAAATGGTGAAATAATATATGGACATGATAAGCACATTGAACTGGATGTGACATTATAGATAAAATGATCTTGCAAAAAATTTCAGTAGGTTCGCCTATGGCATCACGTTTCGACACTAACTCATGTCTCTGAAACCATCTACAATGTTACAATTTACTAAATTTTAACACCCCAGATGGATACAGAGACCCGGATTCAGAGACCCTAGGGGGTCTCTGAATCCGGGTCTCTGTATCCATCTAGGGTCTCTGAATCCGGGTCTCTGTATCCATCTGGGGTGTTAAAATTTAGTAAATTATACAAAATCATTGTCAAAATTGTAATTTTCCATTGTCGTAGTGACACAACTAAAAATGACCAAATAAATGACCAATTGATATGTGGTCATTTTTAGTTTAGGTTTGTGGTACTTGCGAATCTTAGCTTGGGATGGTTTTTATTAATGCGTGTACCACATATGTATTGGAAATTAATTATGATACCTTGGGAAGGATGTAAAGCTTATGAACAAATTGTGTCTACTCCAAGAACATAAGACTACGTATAAAGTCATTAATGTAAGCAGTGCAAATCTGCTTCATGCATTAATGTTGAGCTGTGACAGTGCTAGAATTTAGTAAATTGTACAAATTCATTGTCAAAATTGCAATTTTCCATTGTCGGAGTGACACAACTAACAATGACCAATTCATATTCTTAATGTTATTGTTATTTGGCCATTTTTAGTTTAGTTACTTGTTATCTTGTCATATATTTTATCCTGTGACTCAATTGGTCATTCCTTTGGTCATTTTTAGTTGGCTCACTCAAGTTTGGTCATTTATACCTTGAAAAAACTTTGGTGACCAAATTTTTTGGCCGCCTTGTCATTTATCTCTCATTTTCTACTAGTGGTAGAATACGTCATAGGCACATATGTGAAAAAGTGGCAATAGATACCCAAGGCTAGAAATCTCAATGCATCATTTATCTGTAACACTGGCTTGCTCAAGAAAATGCTCCAGCTCCAATCTGTTCATAGACTGATCTAAACCATCAAATATACATAAAGAATCATTGTTGCTCATTGTAAAGGACTAAACAAAATCTGGTATTCTCTGCCAAAAAGGAGGAGTAATTCCCCCTACATAATCTATGATAACAGAGCTTATGTAAATTTAAGCTCAATGATTCCTTATTTTTAGATTGGTATTTTAATTCCCTCCTTTACTATTATTGCTTAGGATGTTGCGTCAACTATGAATTAATATGGGGAATAATCCATCATGAAGGATCAATAGTATTACCTTATCTATGTTATGTTGGGATACTTGTACTCTATAATTTCCAACGCCCCTTATTTTTATTCTTCTAGTCAGGATCAACTGGGGGCATCCCATGTATTAGAAGTGGTAATAGGTTCGGCTGCATCAACTTCTAATCCATATGGTTAAATGTGTTTCCCTAATGGTAATAGTATGTACGAGAATCACTATGGTATCGAATGCCCTATGTTTCATTTACCTTCATATGGACAACTGCATATGCCCCATCATCCATATGATCAATCATGCTTGTCATCCCATGTAGGAGCAAGTACTTGTATTATGTTCCTTCTACACAACCTCATGTCCATGACACTTTTGATAGTGGCATTGGATATAGTAACACTTTCACATCCTATGTGGCTCCACTAGATGTTATGCACCAAGTTCCCAAAATAGCATAAAAATATAAAGAAATGGTAACCTGATGCCTTGAGAATGAAATAAAGAGATGAATACGAAGCCTATTTGAGGAGGCGACCTCCTTATTCAATGTATCAAATGCACAAGACAATATGAGATAATCCTAAAACTACACTTCCTTGGTATATATACAGGAGAAAAAGAGTAAAATTACAATTCTAGTGAACCATACAATTACAATTAAGGTCCTAACCGACTAAGAAAGACAACACTAATATAATAATAGAAATGTAATCTCACAATATATAGAGCTTAACATGCCCCTCCCCGGGGTATAGTTAAGACACCCCCTAAGCAGAAAGGTCGCCGGTTCTAATCTCATGGATACCAAAAAATCCAACCATGTTAAAGGTTGGTGGGGTCTAGGCCGGGTGCGATCCCCGGGTGATTTTGACGGCTTAGATGCCCCTGGTTCATGGTAACTTAGCCAAAGGCAAACTTGCTAGTCAAGGAGGTTCCACCACTTTGCCAACAAACAAACAAAAAACATGCCCCTCCCCTTCAAACAAGTGTTGTCATCAACACTTCATTAACTCTGGATGTTTCTGCATGAAGAAATCATCTTCCCATGCCACCTCTTCTAGTTGAAAGTTTTTCCACTTAATGGGGTATTGGGTAATTGTTCAATTTCGGTTGATTGATCCTTGCATTAAGGATTGTTTCAAGTTATATTATCAATTTCCCTTCTTCATCAACTCTGGTAAAATAATATGAACTGGGACCTTGTTACCAATTAACGTTTTTAGGCAAGAAACATCGAAGATTGGGTGTACACGTGAAGATGGAGGCAAACCCAATTTCTATGCCATACTTCCTGTTGGTGTCCAATATTGTCACCATTTTTTATCATTTAATTTATTCGAAGTGGTGTTATTTCTATCGTTTTTGCTATAGTAAGTTGTTTTCTTAGCCATTCAGCCCATCAAACAGTCCAGGTATGCACAAATTCATTTACCAAGCAAATCTTGTTATATTTCGTATATTATGGTTTATTTATGATTTAAATGATGTTTTTGGGCATAATTAACATTTATGGTTTTAATTGACAGGCTATGATTTGCAAGTTATCCATCCTTCGGCCCATGCGCTACGTACTCAGCCTAAAATGCTTTCAGCTCATCATTCAGCTCTCTGCTCAGCCCGCGAAATCCGTGGTTGATGCATCTCAAACCGTTGAATAAAGAGGAGGACACGTGGGTTTTGTTTACCATGTGGCGCTAATGGTTAATGAACCATTGTTCCAGAAGACTCGCCCTTAGGCTTTCCAAGCCTGACAGCGCATTCTACGTCCACATCAACGCTCCAAGCCCCGATTCGTCTGCGCATTCAGCCTGGAATCACGCATGTCTACTCAGCTCTTGCTCACGCCATCGTTCTGGAAGGAGTCGGCCTGTTCACACTCAGTTGGTCGACATAACTCCCACGTCCACGCTCAATATGCCAACGTAAATCCTATGCCCATGTCGACACTCCAGCATGTGCTTCTGCTCACGTTTCGAGGGAACGAATGCTCAGCTGTTCGAATTGGAAAGGATTGACGCCAAGGAGATGGGTAGATGCCCCCCTGCATTGTTATGTATCATTTAATCAGCAATTACAGACATTAAACACCTCTATTATTAGACAGGTCAACTCTATCGACCCTCTCACCCATTGTAACTTATAAATAGTCGCCTCTGTGATTGAGACGAGTTAGTCTTGTGAAGTCTTTGAGTCTTTTTATCTTTAGTTCTCTGAATTACGACGGTTTTCCAGTCTCAGTCCAAGCGTTTGCAGTTGTAGATAGTTTGAAGACAGACTCTATAATTTTCCTCAAGTTAATGGAAGCAATAGCTTGTTGATGTTTTACTGGTAGGCGTTTAAGTTGAGCTAGTTCGCCCTCCGATTGTTGGGAAGGGCCCCTCATCAACTGGAGGTTTTATTTACATTTTCTGCATTTCTTTTCTTGCAATTAGCTAGTTTATTTCTTATATGTGTAAGTAATTCATTTTCCTGTGTGTATTATTTTCATCCTTCTATAATTGATATTCTGTTGTCAATGCAATTTCCCTTCTTCTGAGTAGAATGGTCGACCAATAGTTCAGTAGTTTGATAATTTGTAGTTTTTTTTCAGTCCTTCTTTCATTGTCATAGATAGATATTTCTTCTAACTCCTTCCATAGTTAGCATTCCTTTCCTTCTTCTCTTCTCTGTTAGTTTTTCTTCCTGTTTGCTATAGGTTAATTATTCTTTCTCCTATTCCAGCCTTCTCCCTTCTTCTATTCCCAACCTTCTTCCTACTTCTCATAGAATCATTCTTTTTCCTTAGGTAATGATTTGCATAGATAACTTCTTAGCCTCCAATCATCTCTCTCTTGCTTCCTATGCACTGTAGGATCATTTGCATAAACCCAGCTAGTAATTAAATCATTCAAAAACTCTTCGTTTCCTTACTTTAAACCATTTTCCTCCATTCGGATCGTCATTCGGACTGTCTTTCAGACCGACGTTCGGATCGTCATTCGGATCTGTGTGTTTTCTGCATTATTTTAGGCCTTTTTCCGAATCTAATTTCTTCTGCATCTTAATCATCATTCTTCTTATTCCTCCTTAATAGTTTGAGATGTGATTTAATCTTGTTTTATGTTATTTGGAGTTTTTAATTCACTTGTTATCATTATTTCCTCCTTTCTTCCTTCTTCTTTATCCTCTTCTCATCTTTCTTCCAAACTTTAGATCTTTAATCTGTTTTGTTACTTGGTTACTGTTTAGAATGTATGAACATTGTTCCTAAGTAGTTTATTTTCAAGTGGTAGTTGATAATTCCATTTCATTAAGTTATTTTAGTTTGTTAATCTTAAGAATAGTTTCTGTTTAATAAAGATGTTCATGTTGTAAGATCTGGATTAATAATAAAATATCTTTATCAAGTTTTCTACTTGCTTCCAAATCTAATATAGTTCAGTTTGACATCTTTGTTAAGTCTTTCGATTGCTTCTCCTTACATTAGTTTCATGTTTTTCACATATGGATAGACAGTAGTTCATAATGTTTAAAATTAGTAGTAGTTTGTTGATTTTTAATTTACATTTGTTTGTAGAAGCTAAGTTAGATTTACTTCCGTTTAGCTTCCTCATTACATTTGAAAGTCATTACGATACATTTACTCTGGTTCCTATTACATTTGATGTACGTAATCAAGAAGAGTGGAATTAGATGGTTGAGTCTAAATTTATGTACATTTACAAGTTCTCCCTATTAAACATCTAATATCCGTAGCTCTGATTCTATCCATAGTTGTTATCTGGAAGTTGAATTTGGCAATTTCTTACTTTTCTAGAGTAGTTTGTGTTCCAGTATTTGTTTCCATCTTTCTTATTAATTAACCATAGAGGTAGAGTAGTATGATCTAGTACTATTCTGATTTGTGATTTTAAGGTATTCTTAAATGTTTAACTCGGTTTTTCATTTTGAAAGATCTTTCGATCTTTTTCCTTACTAAACATTTTTAGGTCTGACAAACCTGAAACTGTAGAACCTTTTCTACCTCGGCATATATTTTTCTTTCAACTCTAAGTTTACTGATCCTGGTTGATAATTAATCTTAGGTGTTGTTTTTAATTTGAGATAGCTCACACACCCAACATTTTGGCGTCGTTGTCGGGGAGTTGAAATAGGTAGAATTTCTCTTCCAAAACTTAGATTAGGTTGGTGGCGGGTGAGCGGTAAGACGAGAGGTAAGAATCTGCGCATCTATTATAACAGGCATCCCCAAAACCCAGCAGTAGTAGTTATGCAGTCAAAGTTTCTTTCAGTTAAAATTTGTTTTCATGAATAGGTCTAGAGATTCACAAGGTAGATTTATTAAAACTCAAATTCCTATTAAAATTCCTACTAACCTATACGGGGGACATACCACCCCAACTACTAACTCAACAGAAAGGTATCGGAAGACACCTAAAGGGGATAGTCCTACTTGGAAGGCTAAAGAGACCTTCTCTGGAAACATTTTAAAGGAAATCATAGGGACGTCAGAACAGTCTGTTCATAAATAAATTCCACCAGAAGAATCTCAAGCTCGTATTGAGACTGAACTTAGACAAGAGGAAACTCTGAAGGGTAAAATTTCGAAACTTCTTAACCCTCCATTAGTCCAAAAGCCCAAAGACACTACTTTTTCAATAGTGGGTGGTCCAGATTCGGTATATTTTGTCAATCCTGCACAACTAGATGCACTTTTTGGGAGCTCTACAAACATCGTCATCTCACAGATTGACACAGCAACAATAGAACCTCCTGGACTAGATTCCCACGTAGCTGATCATTCTCCTCCCAAAAAGAAGAATATCCTTCCTGAAAAAGAATGTTGGGATATCCCATATTCACCAAGAAAGGAGCCACCTAGATTTTCTCTCTTTGGTAATAGAGTTTTCATGATGGAGGATGAACATGAAGATCGTGTCAGACAAGATGAAGAAGATGGAGAAGTTAGAACTGAAGGTACCTTTGGGTTTCCCATCTTAGACACTGCACAATAAGTTACTGTGAAAAATATGTTAGGATATTCCTATACTCCATCCTAGTCCTTCCAGCATTTCTGTCATTTTCATTTTCAGTCATGCATGCAAAATTAGGGTTTGCATGCATCCTAGTGATCAGTACCAGCACCTAGCCCTCAGTAAACTAGCCCTCGGAGCTTCCTTCAGATCAGGTTTAGCTCTCCTAGAGCTTAGTGCACCCTCCTTTCACCTACTGCATGAAAAGGGCGCCTTTCTTCACCTACCAGTCCAGTTTAGTTCAGTTATCTTCAGTTCTTTCCTTGATTTAAGGATTAACTGACTCCTAACTTACCTTATCACTTCGATGGACCTCCAGTGTGACTAGATAGCCTATTCTAACTCCAGTTAGCTCCATCTATGCCCTCCACTGAGCCTCCTTCACTACATTAGTGCTTCCATGTGCCAGTTACACCAACCACACTCAGTTTGACTCTCGGTTGACCATTACTTGTGCATTGATGACTTCACTGATGATGAGTTGGACTCCTAGTTATAACTTGATGACTCTCCACTGATTATGGATCTGTGCATGAAGGCTAATTCGAATTACACCTACTGAATTTGAATCCTCATCCTTAGCATTGTATATTTACCAGTTTACTATTCAGATTAATGTAACATGTGTAATTATTCTGCCTCTATCAGAGCTCCTTTGGATCTATGTTCTATTGCTTCTCTCTTCTTCTATTATTCCTAAATTCTTTCATTGTGAGGTTGACATCATCTCTTTGGATCTTATGTGGGCATTTTCACATGGTATCAGAGCCATTTGAGAGTATATTCTACCTCCATTCTTGAGAGTTTTTTGCAGGTTTTCGAAGTTCCAGCAGTTGCAGCAGCAAATTCGGCAGTTTCTATTTGCACTTGTTCCAGCAGTCAAAGATGAGCAATTCGAATGCTTCTTCTTCTCTTTCTCCTATGATCCTCACTCCCTTCAATTACTTTGAATGGAAGAGTGATATGAGATTACACTTGTGGAATAGACAGCTAAATAGAATGGTATTTGAAAGAGATGCCATACCACATACAGCTGTAGAAAGAATCAAGCATCTAAATAAAATGGATGAAGCTTTTGGTTTCATATGTCTTCACATGTCTAAAGATCTTTTGTTTCATATTGAAGGATTGAAGTCTCCAAGTGAGTTATGGACTAAATTGGAGAGTCTTTTTGGCAAACAAGATGGGCTAAGAGGCCATACTCTTGAAAATGAATTGATTTCCCTACAACCTAGCAATTTCGAGAGCATTCAAGCATTCTTCTCAAAATTTAAGAATTTGGTTTTACAATGCAAGCATTGTGGCATCACTAAAAGTGATGACCAATTGGTGCTCTCCATTTTGAGCAAACTTGGATCTCAATTTTTTGTCTTTGTATCTACTTTCCATTCTGGGCGAATGTCAATCCCTGGATGGAAGTTTCCTACCTTAGAAGTATTCATTCAAGCCCTCATTCAAGAAGAGGACAAATTGTTTCAAATGGGTGCCATAAACACCTCCAAAGATCTAGCTCTTCTAGCTGGTGAAGCAAGTGCAGCGAATGCAAAAGAGAGGCAAAAATACAAAGACAAGAAGCCATCAAAATCCAAGAATGACAAACAAAAGAGACCAAATTGTTCCTACTGCAAGAGAGGAAACCATCCTGAGAAAGCTTGCATGCACAAGCAAATTGATCTTCTAACCAAGCTTCTTGAACAAAACAAAATTGTTGTTCCAAAAGAAGCAAAGATGTCTGATTCTGGAAATGGATCTGATAATGGCCATGCATTGATGGCTGGTTTTCAAAGTCAAAAGCCCTCCTCATAGATTCTAGAACCTCCAACCACATGGTTGCCTCTGAAGAATCCTTTTCCTCTTTGGATCTCCAAGATGGGCCTACCATTCACATGGGAGACAACTCTTAGATTTCTACCAAAGGATTGGGTACAGTTCATATGGACCATGGTAAGTTCAAAAATGTTTTATTTGTTCCTTCTCTAACAGCTAATTTGTTGTCAGTATATCAAATGACTCATACAGGATCACCAAAGCAAGTAATTTTTGGTCCAAACACAGTAGAGATTACAGAAATATCTACTAGAAAGGTTATAGCGAATGGGATTGCTAATCATGCCTCAAAGGCATATGAGTTCTCACGCTTCATGCCTTTCTCTCCGACTATTCCTTCATATTATGATGAAGATCACAGTGACTCATCTTCTAATGAAGAAGAAGATCAAGATTTTGATGTTGAGATCATGGTTCAAGAAGATTCAAATCCAGAACCAACACCTATTGTCAGTCCAGATTCGAGGTCAATATGGGCTCACATAGTCCTTGCTACTACTGAGAACATAGTTGATGACTTATCTATTCACAGAACTACTAGACTTCAGCATCATGCCAACCTTGCATTATGCCATCCACCTCTCCATGAGAGATGCAGCATGATGATGGGGTTCTCTCTTCCATCTCTTGGAAATACTCCTCATGTTCCATTCGCTCCAGTTACAGACAGAGTTCCTAAAAGACTTGCTTCGTCCAACACATTCTCTACACAGTGGGAGGCATATCAAGAGACCAAATCCAGATCTAGCTCCTACTTTAGCTTCCTACAGGGGATCAACTTGCCAAGTCTTTTGCAAAAGTTTTCACTGATGAAAGCTTCTTTCTTTTCTGCATAGTATGATGGTTCTTTGAGTTATTAACTGTTCTTTTGAGGGGGGGTATTTTTCCCATGAGGTTTTCCCCATTTCCTCGGTTTATGTACAGTTCTTTATTTCTTCTATCATTTCTTTGATTGTATGGGTGACCTTTGGTCCTAGTTACTAGGGCCCAGGATGGATTAAGGGGGGGGTGTTAGGATATTCCTATACTCCATCCTAGTCCTTCTAGCATTTCTGTCATTTTCATTTTCAGTCATGCATGCAAAATTAGGGTTTGCATGCATCCTAGTCATCAGTACCAGCACCTAGCCCTTAGTAAACTAGCCCCCGGAGCTTCCTTCAGATCAGTTTTAGCTCTCCTAGAGCTTAGTGCGCCCTCCTTTCACCTACTGCATGAGAAGGGTGCCTTTCTTCACCTACCAGTCCAGTTTAGTTCAGTTATCTTCAATTCTTTCCTTGATTTAAGGATTAACTGACTCCTAACTGACCTTATCACTCCAATGGACCTCCAGTGTGACTAGATAGCCTATTCTGACTCCAGTTAGCTCCATCTGCGCCCTCCACTGAGCCTCCTTCACTACATTAGTGCTTCCATGTGCCAGTTACACCAACCACACTCAGTTTGACTCAGTTTGACTCTCGATTGACCATTACTTGTGCATTGATGACTTCACTGATGATGAGTTGGACTCCTAGTTATGACTTGATGACTCTCCACTGATTATGGATCTGTGCATGAAGGCTAATTCGAATTACACCTAGTGAATTCGAATCCTCATCCTCAGCATTGTATATTTACCAGTTTACTATTCATATTAATGTAACATGTGTAATTATTCTGCCTCTATCATAGCTCCTTTGGATCTATGTTCTATTGCTTCTCTCTTCTTCTATTATTCCTAAATTCTTTCATTGTGAGGTTGACATCATCTCTTTGGATCTTATGTGGTAATTTTCACAAAATATCCCTCCTTCCTCACTACCAACCTTCTATGGGAAAAGTAGTGAGGATCCAAGCACATTCTTATTTGAGTTTGACATTTTGTGTAGGAGTTACAATTACTTACAAGATGGCCAAAAGCTAAAACTTTTTCCTGCCACATTAAAAGATTCCTCTCTTCGATGGTTCATGGGATTGGGAGAATTTAGTATTAAATCTTGGGAAGACATGACGAATGCATTTCTTCGGAAATATCAGGATTACTGTAGACCAAAGGACTCTCACAATGATATTTTTAAAATTCAACAGCTTGAAGACAAGAGCCTGGAGGACTACCTCGAAAGATTTAACTATGTGTTACACAAGTCCAAATATAGTGATCTTCGAGAAGATGCGGTAATAACACTCTTCCTTAAAGGAATCCTAGAAGAATTCTTGGATAACCTTAATCTCATGGAAGGAGGAGATATTTCTCATAAATCTTTTTCAATGATTTGTAAACTATGTAGGAATTACTCTAGGAGCAAAGGGAAAGGTGGAAGACACTTTCAAGAACCTTATGTTAGAAATCTAAAAGGAAACACATCCGGTCCTGGTGGAGTTACAAGGGTAGAGATAGGGAACCTATTAGAAAATTTCAAAATAGATATTTTAGGGGCTATGGGTTCTCAGCTAGATGCATTACAAGCTAAAAAGAGACAGGATGAAGAGCGTGCAGCAATGAGAATTTTCTGCCCTAGGTGTAGATCTAAACATCCTCAAAGAGAATGTCCATTAAACAATGTTTCAGTTTTTCACCTCTGTACAGAAGAGCATCCCACTGATAATTGTCCATCGTTGCTCGGGTTGCAAGCTGTATACAAGAGTGGAAGTTTTGGTGAAACATATAGGAGGCCTTGGTAGCCTAGGGATCAACCTTCGGTTCAGGATCCATCATTCCAATTTCCACCTTACTACCATCCTTATCAACCTCCGCAACCATGGAACACTTCAGGTTGGCAGAATTGGCCACCACAGTACCCTCCTCAAAATGCTCAACAACAGCAATGGCCTCATGGATGGAGAGGACAAGCTTATACTCAACCATCTCCTCCTATGCCTAACTATCCTTACCCACCTAATGTTCAGCAATTTTTGCATGGATATGCACCTCCTTCATTACCCCCTATCCCAAATCAACCTCCTCATTTCCAGAATATGAACCCTCCAAGACCCACAATATTGCCCGCACAACCGATACCGAATCCTACCAACAAACCAACCCAAGCACTTAATAGCATTGGGTTGTTACCTCTTCCATCATATGCTATTTCGTCCGCACCAATACATGAAGTTCAATTGCGGTCTGGAAGAGTCTTGCAAGATCATCCTAAGTCGTCAGTTATTATTCAAGAAGAAAATGAAGAAGAAAATGCACCTAATGAAATTTTAAATGATGTCATTCTTGAAAATGTGGTCGTTCCTAAATCTTCAACACATAACCTTCCTCATACAGAAGTAATATCGGGAAATTAATCACCTCCATACCCGGAACGTCTAATAATAGAAAAACATGTAACTTACCCAGAATATAACATCATTAATGAATTGAAAAATATTTGCATTAAGATCCCTTTATTACAAGCCATTAAAGATATACCAATCTTTGGTAAAATGATAAAAGAACTTTGCATTAAGAGACCAGGTAAGAAACAAAAAGACCCTCCAACAATACATGTCATAGGTGAAATCTCAGATTGTATAGCAGAACAGCCTAGAATTCCGAAGTATACAAATCCAGGGAATCCTGTAGTAACTGTTCTCATTAACAACACTGCTATAGGGAACACACTCATTGATCTAGGGGTTGCTATTAACCTAATGACTACTACAGTTTTAGAAGCTCTCCAATTAGGACCATTCCTCCGCCCTACTCCAACAATGTTAGAACTAGCAGATCGTACTATGGTGTAACCTACTGGGATATTAGATGATATTATGGTATCAGTAGCCTCATGGGAATATCCCGTGGAATTCATGGTTATTCAATCAAAAGACCCATCTAGGGGGCATCCTATCATTTTAGGAAGACCTTGGCTGGCTACTGCTAATGCATTCATAGGATGTAGGGATGGAGAGATGGTCATCTCTGATGGGTTATCTACAAGAAGACTAGCTTTATACCCACCAGCAAATCTCGTAGCTAAGAGCTTATTTTGGTTAGATTGTCCTTTTGGAGAAGAAAACCTGGAAGAACTTTCCCTTGTTAGTGATCTCTCCTAGGCACTTCAAGAACAAAATATTGAAAATGTGTTGAATCAGTTTATTTCTACCACCACGTGTATCGACTTTCCTCAGTCTTTTTCCCAACTTGACCAGATTTTTGGGGATGAATTTCAAGAAAACATGAGTCTCTCAACATTTACAAGTACACCTTGTGTCTTTTCAATTGAGGAACAGCTAGGATCTTATACCGTACCATGTGAGGTTAGTTCCGAAAAATTCCTACATATAAATGCAGGTTTAGATGAGAGTCAGCAAAAACAATTGTTAAAAGTTCTCAAAAGTCAGATTGGAGCTTTCGCTTGGGAATACACTGATATGAAGGGTATACACCCAGATACGTGTAGGTTGAGTGCGCTTGGGGGAGGAAACATTTTCTTCTCTATAAGTGTTAGTAACAACCCTTCTAGTAGCCATATTTTTACTTTCAACTTTTCTAGCCAAACTAAAAGTATTCTGCAATTATTGAGGTTTAAAGAGACATTCCTCATGTTGAATGCTCTCCTTTAAACTACCCATAAAGAGATCCAATAAATTATCCCATGGAATGTTCTTCACACTAAGACTACTTCTGAAATTGCTTAATGTGCTATGTAACCGAAAATGTTTGCTTGATATTTATTAATTGGCTAAAGAAGGTGTTGATTTTATTGTCCACGTAATATTCTATCAATTCATCCATAAATATAGACCAAGATACAATAGAGTCCTTTTTACGGTTACAAAGTCATTGTTACCATACAAATTAATCAGGTTCTAAATACAAGGATGCAATGCTTACCTTTTGCAGAGTTGGCACTTGGTGTAAATCAAAAAAATTCTTCGTCTGAAATATCCATGTTATTGGATCATTTCCATCAAGCTTTCTCATATCAATATTGGGAATGAAGTAGTTCCTTGGGTCTTGAGTTGAACCTATGATGATGTGATGAATGATCAACGTAGGGGACTCAAAGCTCTTGTTCTCCAATTGTTTTTCAATTTTATCAATCTATGAATGGGGAAAGTCCCTCTTCTTCTCCTTATCCTCTTCTTGAGGAGCTCAATTATGAGGAGAGAGATGTCTCATCTCATTTAGAATCACTGCCTTCATAACTTTGAGATCCTCTTTACTAGCCATATTTTGATCCATCTTTTTCAACTCACTTTGTATATCATTTTTCGTGTTTACCAATTGAACATGTGTCACTGACATATCATTCCATTCCTTGACCTTGGCCTCCGAATTGGATAGCCAATTACACATTTCTTCATTTTCTTGATGAGACATGGTTGAGATTTCTAGAGGTTTAATTGGTGAATTAGTTTTTGCAAATTTATTCATACTAGAAGCAATAACATAGAGCTTTTCCTTGCTTGATTTAAGTAGTTTGTGTTTATAACATAAAAATCTAATCATGGCTTTAGAATCCATGAAAGTACATCCAACTTCAATAAAGATAACAGGATAAGGAGTGTTGCATTTAATTTTAAGACAATAGGCTATGAAGCATTTTTGGATTTCCTCAAATTTATTTTGTCTCGTGAAGGATGTTGTAAGGCCAAACTGCATAGTCGTGAAAAATATATGGCATAATAAAGTGTTGAAAATGATTTTTTTAATCCTTGCAATCCTAGAGCTCAATATTTCTACAATTGTTTTCAAGATCGTAAATAAGTTTTCTAATCACCAATGATTCTCTTCTCCGCATTGTGGTTCCTATTGAAATGGCAATTGAAATTGATAGCTAAGTACTTTTAAGATTGCACCTCTTGAAGGGTGTTATTACCATACAAAATTAGAGGATAAATTATTGTCTTTGATTTAATTATTGCAATCTTGGTTCCATCAATATTAAAAGAAAGCTCATAATTTTTGCATAGTTGTTGGAGAACTTTGGATTGGTTGTGAAGATCTTAAATAATTTTTACAAGAATAACACTATCATGGACATGTAAGATAATGATAACAATGAGTGTGATCATATTAATACCAATGCCTCCCTTCTCTTATAAATATTGTTAAAATCTAACTATATAGATGAAAAAAAGGGTGGATGAAAGGGGAACCCTTGCTTAATAACAATATTGCAATTAATGTTTGTTTACCTCATGTTATTACATTGCATCTTGGAAATAATATTTTCATATATCCTAATAACAACATTATGGAGATTGATGCAGGTGGGAATGACAAAAGCCAATCCAACCCGCTTCCCTCAAGAAATCTTGTGATTCTCTGAAATTGAACCACTAACCTTAGCTAAAAACCAGCTAGGTCCTTCTCAGTGGCGGGTCTTACCTTCAAAATAGGCCTCCTGCAATGTTTTTCCTGTCAGAAATATATTTCTGCAACAGCTTTGCGGAAATGCCTTCTTTCCGTAGTTGCGGCGTCCTTCCGCAATTATCCTTCCGCAATGCGAGCACTTCCTTTCCGCAAATTGCAGATTGCAGGTGCGCTTTTCGTAATTCCTTGAAAATACTTCCGCAACAACTCTCCCGCAATGTGACTTCCGCAAACTCTTGTCGTTAACTCCCGACCTCCTTCCTTCTGCGGGACGCTGTATTAACCGTCGATCCCTTGCGAATTTGATCTCATCTGTTGATCTATGATCAATGTGGAACACTTCACATCGGCTTGAGGAAATGTTAAATCCTGCACACATTCACTTTGAGGATCCTTTCCCCATCGTAGATCTTCCTATTGGCTTTGATCTGAGCCGTCCAACCTCTGCTAATTGAATCGAATGCAACTCTACGATTTTTTTCGTGATTAGATCCGGGGATCGATCAATCCAGCTCGACCTTCGTCCGGATCTAATGTAAAACTAAATACAACAAGAAATGACCTTTGTTACTTAATGACAGTCGGTTTGCGAATGACTTGGGTATTCTTAATGGTACATGAGAGTTCACACAAGCATGAAAATGGAGATTCATTCACACGATCATCAAGTTAACGCTTTCACACAGCTTTACCTAATAGAATCTCAACTCATCTCTCATTTAAATGCACAGTAACATTATTGAACACATAGAACTCGCTAATTTCTTGAATTGATAGCAATCCCTCATCCAGATGCATTTCCCTCTAGTATTCAAGAAAATATCCCCCGTCTCTTCCTCGCGCAGGGTCCTCCCTCTCCCCAAAACCGAATGGCTAAACAACAAAACAAACTAACCAACAAACTTTCCTCCATCACTGAATGAGTCACTATCATTCATCAACAAACTACCTATCGGGCTTGATCTCCATGCAGGAAGTATCAACTCGCCACTATGTCCTATTTTCTCAAAAACTGACAACACACTAGTCGGTTACATACTTTGCAAATATTAAAATACTTAGTAAACAAACTATCTTGCCTATCTCAGGGCAACTTGTCTCCTCTCTAGCCACAACATGTGAACACTCAATCACATTGCTGGCTTAGCATTGATGCTCTTGCATCAGATTCCCAAGGTTAAAAATTTTCAACCCCTGTTCAGTAAATCGGCTATTGAGAAACCCTTTGTCTCCAATTCTTTAACATTCATCCATGTAGAATCTTCTACAGTATGTCCTTTCCATTTAATCAAGTATTCCAAGTAGTCCCTCTATCTGGTACTCTTTGCCACTCTAGTATCCAAGATAGACTCAGCTTTTGATGGCTGGGCTATAGGCATCTGCTTCAGCCATTGAAGATCTTCCATAGGATCCCTGTCTTCTGTCATTTGTCCTGTATCATCGGCCACATATGTATACAGGTCCGCAACATTAAAAATAGGTGAAATACCAATCCTTGTTGGTGTTTCCAGCTCATAGGCATTTGCCAAAATTTTTATGAGTATTCTGCAAGGCCCAACTCTCCTTTTGGAAATCTCTCTTTCCTCATATGTGCTAAAACCAAATCTCCCACCTCATGGTTTTTCTCTCTTCTCCTGGAATCTGCTCTTGTTTTGTAACTATTGTTACTTTGGTGAAACCTTGCTTTAACTTGCTCTTGTAGTTCACTAATCCTTGTTGCAAACTCTTCTCCATCTACACTCCTCTTTTCTAATTGACCCAAATCACAAAGTTCACACACCCCTCTGGCATGTATACCATACAAAATTTGGAATGGGATCGTTCTGGTACTTCGGTTTGGTGAATCAATGTATGCAAACTCGGCTTGAGCTAGCACTTTGTCCCATTGTTTTGGATTTTCTCCGACCAGACTTCTCAACATGTTACCCAGACTCCTATTTACCACCTCATTCTGGCCATCAGACTGTGGATGATATGTTGAACTAAAGTTCAACTTAGTACCCAACTTCTTCCACAGGGTTCTCCATAAATGACATGTGAACTTTACATCTCTGTCAGATACAATGCTCTTAGGCAAACAATGCAACTTCACAACTTCATTGAAAAACAAATTAGCAATGTGTGTGGCATCACTTGTCTTATAACATGGAACAAAATGTGTCATCTTCGTGAATCTATCCACAACTACAAAAATATAATCATTTCCCTTCTGATTTTTTGGTAAACCCAAAATGAAATCCATACTCACAGAATCCCAAGGCCTAGTGGGAATAGGCAATGGTGTGTACAAGCCTGTGTTTTGGCTTCTTCCCTTGGCATGCTGGAATACCCTACATCTGCTCACAAACTTTTCAACCTCAGACCTCATCTTTGGCCAAAAAATATAAATGGCTCAACTGTCCAAAGGTTTTATCACTTCCAAAGTGACCTACCATCCCTCGATTATGTTTCTCCTGTATCAAATTCTCTGTCATGGAACATCTGGGAATACAAAGTTTACTATTTTTAAAGAGTAAGCCATATTGCAACATATACTCCATCCATGGCTCTCTGTCCACCTCCACATGATTCCTACAAACTCTGTATGCATCCTGAAAATCAATGTCAGCCTCATACAAACCTCTTAAGTGCTTAAATCCTAAGACTTGGATCTGATTTTCTAGCACAATCAATTGTCTCCTGCTTAAGGCATCATCTACTCGATTTGATTGCCCACTTATGTTCTTCAACACAAAGGTAAAGCTTTGCAAGAACTCAACCCACTTGACATGCTTCTGATTCAATTTAGGTTGTTGCATGATGTATTGTAATGCATGATTATTGGAGAACAAAACAAACTCCCTAGGCATCAGATAATGTCTCCAATGCTTTAGTGCTTGGACAATAGCATAAAATTCATTGTCATAAGATGAGTATTTTTGTTTTGAATCATTCAACTTCTCGCTGAAATAGGCTACAGGCCTGTCCTCCTGACTAAGTACAGCTCCAATTGCTACTCCACTGGCATCACATTTCACTTGGAAAGGGTGTTTGAAATCTAGTAACTTCAATACTGGTTGCTCCGTAGTCTTCTTCTTCAGAAACTGAAAGCTACTTTCAGCTTCTGTTGTCCATTTAAATGGTTGTTTGTCCTTTCTAATTGTTTCAATGATTGATGAACGAATACCACTAAAATTATTTATGAACTTCATATAAAAACTTGCCAATCTATGGAAACATCTTACTTCAAAAATGCTCTGAGGTGAAGGCCAATCAATAATTGCTCACACCTTTTCCGGATCCATCTTCAAACCATCTCTTGAGATAACAAAACCCAAATACACTAGTTTTGACTTCAGAAATGTACACTTCTTCACATTTACTAATAACTTTTCCTTTTGCAATTTCTCCAAGACACATCTTAGATGCTCCAAGTGTTCTTTTTATGTTTGACTGAAAATATGAATATCATCAAGGTAAACTATTACAAACTTACCTATGAAATATCTCAAGACTTAATTCATTAATCTCATGAAAGTGCTTGGCGCATTGGATAGTCTGAATGGCATAACCAACCACTCATACAACCCATCATTTGTCTTAAAGGTTGTCTTCCACTGATCTCCTTCTTGAATTCTGATCTGATGGTATCCACTCTTCATATCTAATTTTTAAAAACATGTTGCCCCACTCAGGAAATCCATCATGTCATCCATCTTGGGAAATGGAAACCTGTATCCGATGGTAATCTTGTTGATGGCCCTGGAGTCAGTGTACATCCTCCATTCACCATCCTTCTTTGGGGTGAGTATTGTCGGTACTGCACATGGACTCAGACTCTTCTGAACCAGCCCCTTGTCTAACAATCCTTGTACTTTCCTTCTATCTTCTTCATTCTCTTGAGGTGTCAATCTATATGATGCCTTGTTTGGTAAGCTTGCTCCAGGAGTAAAATCAATATGGTGACTTATATCCCTCTTTGGTGGTAGCTCATTGGGTAAATCATCTACCACAATGTCACTAAACTCACCTAGCATCTCCTGAATCTCCTCAGGCAGATCTGTAATGTTGGTCCTCATCACTACCACTCTAGGCTTACATACCACAGCATAATTAAGTTCCTCCTCGTCAATTTGCTACAAATACTCTTTCCCTGTCAACATTAATACCTTAGATGCTTGCTGCCCTGTCGTACTCCCTTCTTGCAAAGGAAGAAGAACATGTTTTATCCCATCTTTCTCAAAACTATGACAATTTCTCCTACCATCATGTATCACCTTTTTGTCAAATTGCCATGGTCTTCCTAGAAGGATATGGCAAACATCCATGGGCATAACATCACATATAATTTTATCTTTATATGTACCCACTTGCAAATCAACTTCACATTGTTCACTTACCAGGATTTGATGTCCTTTATGCAACCAGGATACCTTGTATGGAACAGGATGCTTGGTCTTCTTCAAACTCAGCTTCTCCACCATCTCTGTGGAAACAAGATTGGTAGTGTTCCCACTGTCAATCACCATCTTGCAGCACTTCCCTTTGAATTTACACATGGTCCTGAATAAAGCCTTTCTTTGAGCAGGTTCCACCTTCTCCTTCTCATGCTTCAATAAGACTTTGTTCATCATCAAAGCCTCCCCCATCTCTAGCATATTTTCAGCCACTGGCATCTGCTCTTGTTGCTGGTCATTCTTAGCTACATAGGCTCCTCTCTATCCTATGTCTTCCTTCTCAGGACACTCAAAGGACTCGTGTCCCAATTTGTTACATTTGTAACACCTGTAGATAGTTTCTCTACCTCCTTGGTAAGGTATTCTCCCTCTTGGGTCACCTCCTTTATCTTGCTGCCCCTGTTGGTTTGAGTTGTTGGATTCTCCTTTTTGGTTTGCAAACTTTCCTCTTCCAGCTGTTTTCCCTCTTCCTTTGGTTGAACCTCTTCCCCTGTTAAAGTTTTTCCTTCTCAATAACTTTTCTTCTTCTCTCAAGGCACATTGGTATGCCTCTTCCATTGTTCTCAATGATATCATGTTGATATCATCCTGAATTTCCATCCTCAGGCCATTAACATATCTAGCAGCCTTCTCTGTTGATTCCTCCACATAACCTGCCCTGAGATTTGCTTTGTAAAATTATTCAGTGTATTCTCTCACAGTCAACAAACTTTGACTAAGGTTCTGCATTTTCCTTTATAAAGTCAGTTGGTAATCCTTTGGTAAGAATTTGGCTCTCATATTAGCCACCATCCTATCCCAATTCTTTATCAATGGCTTGTTCTTCCGTCTCCTTTCGGCCTGCACACTATCCCACCATAGGGATGCATGCCCTTTCAACCTTGTCACTACCAATATGACCTTCTTGTTTTCTTCAATTTCATCATACTCAAAGTACTTGTCTAACTTGTTGATCCAGTCAATGAGATGTTCAGCAGTGAGGCTTCCCTCATAGGTAGGCAACTCGGGCTTTGGACTCGACGTCGCCCCAAGAATTGACTGAAGATATCTTAGCTCAGGTGTCTCTTGCACGGGTACTGCTTCTTCTCCTTGTTCCTCTTCTTCAGGCTCACTCGCATCCCCTGCCTCTGGATCTCTTCGTCGGCCCATCTCTATAGCCTCCATATGTGTTCGTAATTATCTCATTTCCTCCATGACTTCTACATTTGTTGTTGGTCGCCCTCTGTCACGACCTCTTTCTCTTCCTACACGTATCACCATGCCTTTCTTCTGTTGTGCTAAGCAAAGCCCGCTCTGATACCAAAAATGATGCAGGCGGGAATGACAAAAGCCAATCCAACCTGCTTCCCCCAGGAAATCGTGTGATTCTCTGAAATCGAACCACTAACCTTAGCTAAAAACTAGCTAGGTCCTTCTCAGTGGTGGGTCTTACCTTCAAAACAGGCCTCCCCCAATGTTTTTCCTGTCAGAAATAGATTTCCGCAACAACGTTGCAGAAACGCCTTCTTTCTGCAGTTGCGACGTCCTTCCACAATGCGGGCTTTTCCTTTCCACAAATTGCAGATTGCAGATTGCAGGTGCACTTTTCATAATTCCTTGAAAAGACTTCCACAACAACTCTCCCGCAATGTGACTTCTGCAAACTCTCGTCGTTAACTCCCGAGCTCCTTTCTTCTGCGGGATGATGTATTAACTGTCGATCCCTTGCGGATTTGATCTCGTCCATTGATCTATGATCAATGCGGAATACTTCGCATCGACTTGTGGAAATGTTAACTCCCGTGCACATTCACTTTGAGTATCCTTTCCCCGTCGTCGATCTTCCTTTTGGCTTTGATATGAGCCGTCCAACCTCTGCTAATTGAATCGACTGCAACTCTACGATTTTTTTCGTTGACTGATCCGGGGATCGATCAATCCAACTTGAACTTCGTCCAGATCTAATGTAAAACTAAATACAACAAGAAATTACCTCTGTTACTTAATGACATTCGGTTTGCGAATGACTTGGGTATTCTTAATGGTACATGAGAGTTCACACAAGCATGAAAATGGAGATTCATTCACACAGACATCGGGTTAACGCTTTCACATAGCTTTACCTGATAGAATCTCATCTCATCTCTCATTTAAATGCACAGTAACATTATTGAACACACAGAACTGTCTAATTTCTTTAACTGATAGCAATCCCTCATCCAGACACATTTCCCTCTGGTATTCAAGAAAATATCCCCCGACTCTTCCTCGCGCAGGGTCCTCCCTCTCCCCAAAACTGAATGGCTAAACAACAAAACAAACTAACCAACAAACTTTCCTCCATCACTGAAGGAGTCACTATCATTCATCAAAAGACTTCCTATCGGGCTTGATCTCCACGCAGGAAGTATCAACTTGCCACTATGTCCTATTTTCTCAAAAACTGACAACACACTAGTCGGTTACATAGTTTGCAAATATTAAAATACGTAGTAAACAAACTATCTTTCCTATCTCAGAGCAACTTGTCCCCTCGCTAGCCACAACATGTGAGCACTCAATCACATTGTTGGCTTAGCATTGATGCTCTTGCATCAGAGATTAGGATGAATATCAATTTGTTCGAGTCTTTTCTATAAATTGGCTCTAGGAACATGGTAGAAGGTTTTTCTATAATCGACAAAACAACAAATGAGGTCTTGTTTTTGTATCTATGATCCATAACAATAATTCTATGGGTGGCGAGGCAATCAGTTGAAACATGTTTATTCATGAACCTTGATTGTCCTTTATCCCTTTTTATTATTGTCCTAAATCCATTCATTGGTTTTTTACTTCCTTTCAAGAATCAATAAAAATATTTTTGCTAAAAGGGGGGCTAATTATATAGTTTTATAAGCAGGTGGGTCACCCAATTTCCCAATTAGAAAGTAGGGACAATTGAACTTTCAGTTTACTTGTTAGGGAAGCCTTGATTGATAACTTGAGTTTCTTTGAAAACATGCTTAACATGAGGTGTTAGGATTAGACTCATGAGATTTATGATATTCACTTGGTCTCTTTCTATCTCTTTAGCTTTTCCATTAGTGGACCTAAGACTCTTTACATATGTGTAAAGTTACTCTTGGTTTAAGAGATTGTGACATGTTGAATGGAGTTTCAAATTTTGTTCCATGGAAGCTCACGTTTCTGATCCTTATGGAGGAGGCTAAACTTTGGGATCATGTTAAGAAGGACATTCCCAAAACCTATTCCTCCAACATAGTTGGTTTCTCATTAGAAGAAGGAAGCCAAGGTAAAAAAAACATTCTTGATTTTGTGAAGGATCACATCTTCTCACACATTGCTAATAAGAAGCTAGGTAAGATCATGTTTGATGCTTTGGTCAAGTTATTTGAAAATTCTTATGATTGTCGATAGATTCTCTTATGAAACCAGTTCTTAGCAATTCAAATGAACAAGACAAATACTACGGTGAGCTTTTTTACCAGGATTAGTGAATCGAAGCATCAATTGGTCACCATTGGAAATAAGGTTGAGGATCAGTAGCTAGTGTCCATAGCGTTAAAGGGATTGCTCCTTCTCGGGTTCCTTTTGTTAAGTTATTTGTGCTTTGGAAAATACACCATACTTCCCAAAGGTTTAGGTAGCTCTTTTGCAAGAAAAAAATATATTGCAATTGTGATAATCTGCGGGGATATAGCAACTGTAACAAACTCACAATCTAACTCTCAAGATTATTTGCAAAGAAGAAGAAGCATGCATTCAATAATCACTCATAAACATAGAATAATGGACAATGTCAATATCATACAATGAATAATGAATGTAGAGAATGTTTTACAATAATCAGTGATGAGGCATCATATAGGATTCGAATTAGCCAAGTAGGGCATTCGAATCTGAGCTCAGAGTCCAACATGAATAACTATGGAGACATCATCCAGTCGGTAGTATCAGTCATAAATGGTAAGAGTCAGTCAAGTGTGACCAACTGAGTCTAACAGAACTCTCTAGCCATAAATCAAGGAATGGAGACTCCAAGGTGGGTCCATGAGGCTGTCTAACTCAAAGTCTAGCTTGGGTAACAATGGAGACATCATCCAGTCAATAATATTAGTCATAAATGGTAATAGTCAATCAAGTGTGTCTAGCTGAGTCTAACAGAACCATCTAGGCATAAATCAAGGAATGGAGACTCCAAGGGGGGTCCATGAGGCTGTCTAACTCAAAGTCTAGCTTGGGTAACAATGGAGACATCATCCAGTCAATAGTATCAGTCATAAATGGTAATAGTCAGTCAAGTGTGTCTAACTGAGTCTAACAGAACCATCTAGGCATAAATCAGGGAATGGAGACTCCAAGGGGGGCGCATGAGGCTGTCAAATAGTCAAGTGGAACTCCATAACTAGCTAACTAGAGGCTACAAGCAGTCAGCAGGAGCAATTAGTGGAAGAACTACTCAATCAATGCACTATCTGAATGATAATTACCGGTAGGTGAGATAAGGCGCCCTAACTTAGTGATAACTGAAGGTAGGTGAGTAAAGGTGCTCTAACTGACAGTGGTAGGTGAGAAAGGTGCACTTGCCATGCACAACAATCAAGAAGGGCGCATTAGGTAGGTAGGAGGCCAAATGGGGACTGTAGACAGGCTCTGGAGAGCTAGAAGCAAGCTCTAGGTGCTGGGAGACCACCATGATGATGACTGGATGCATGCAGATTTGCATGCAGGAATGCAAAATATAAAAATGATGGTGTGAATATTCCAACAGTAATATTGTTCAGAGTAATATGTAAAAGTAGATGTTATTGGCCTTGTTGGGAAGATGAAGAAGGTTAGCAAGAAAGGATTCAAGAAGAATGATGGGATAGATACAAGGAAGAAGGATTTGATTAAGGCCATGTGCTTTCGATGTCATGAAATGACACATTATGTATGTCACTTTTGGTTGAATAAGTGAAGGGGATGAAGCAGGTTGCAACTAGGACTGTAGTAGGAGTGGAGCAAATGACCTCTCAGTTTGATATTTCCTTTTCCCTGGTTTCTTGTTTATCTATTAACACTATGCCTGGTATGTGGTTGGTATGTATATTGTGGAGCTTTGAGACACATGACATATGATGGATCACTCTTCAACAAGATTCATGCAAGAGGGAAGTGTGACTATGGAGCTTGGTGATGATGCCAAATTTCCTATGAGAGGATTTGGATCCTTTTCATTACATATGGATTTGGGTGATTTTCTTAAGCTAAGTGATATTTTATTCATTCCATGTTTGAGGAAAACCTCCTTTCAATTTCTTGTATGACATATATACATTAAAGAGTTTCCTTTAAGGGACACAGTGCACCATTAATGATTATAGTTTAGCAAGTATGAGAAATTTGGTTAGAGGGGTGAAAGAGGGTGGAATTTTTAGGTTACTTGTTGATCGAGTGGCACTCACACATTCCAGTGACATGTTGGTAGTACCTTCTATTTTGTAGAAGTCTAGGGAGAAAGTGGGAGCACCCAAATCTTCAATGAGGGTGAAAGTACCACCTAGGATATATGCTAGTCATATATCAATGGTTTCTTCCATCCATGTGACTTCCAGGTGTACATAAGAGAAGAGGTGAGATGGTGAGATTGAATTCACCCATAATCCTTCTAATTATTCATCGTAGATGTGTGATGCATTGGTGGAGAATGTTGCTAATATTAATTTTAAAGTTGTAGTTGATGGGAGTATTATAGTGTATAAAGACGTGGATTTGGGAATCTCTCAGACGGAGGGAGTTTCCCTTACTTTAGGATTCTCTTGAGATAAGGGAGTTGGCCTAATTCAAGATAGTTCAACTTCTAGAGGATTTGAGGTGCATGAGAGGGATTCTTACGATGAAAGTTTGATGATGACCTTGCATAGTTCAATGACTACACCATAAGCTTTGCCTTCCAAGATCAACTTGATATTGTATGGAGATGTGATTATCTTTGCGTAATGTCCTCGAGAGTTCATGATGTGGTGTTCTTTGATGGTGGTCCGAGATGATGAGGATGATGGAGATTGGTAGTTGGTTTTTGCTCTACGGAGATATTCCTTTATGTTCGTAGGAAGTCACTATTCATTAAATGATCAATATATTATGGTGGCATGGTTGACAATATTGTTGTAGATGATAATGGTTGATTATGGGACTGAAGTGAGTGATGATTTGTAGATAGAAAATTTAATGGAGTTGTAGAAGGAGTCAATAGGTGCTGGTGTAAACACTTTCCTCGTGAAGAAGGAGTGTTATATTTTTTGTTACTTTTAAAGTATTTACACGATGTTTGTGGGTGCTTCATGATATTTCGGGTATATCATGTATTTTCAGTTCCTTGATGGTCCAAGATGGATTGTATCATGAAAGATGGTCCGTGATGGATATGCACACTTAAGATAGCTTGCTCATTGGATGCTTGACCTTAATTTATTATTGGCTTAGTGGATGCTTGACCTCAATTTATTATTGGCTTAGTGTTCTTCCCTTGGGCTTTATAGGTCTCTTGCCTAAATGGTGGACACACCTTGTGATGGTCAATGAAGGATTCACTTGGTAGGAAAATTCCCTGTGGGGGATGTGGATATTGTGCATCCTAGAGGAGGGATTCAAGCCTTAGATGGCATGTGGTAACTTGGCTTCATGTTCGTAGTATTGGAGATGGATTGAGCATACCAGGGGACTCAACAATGTTCTTATAGGGGGTAATTATCCCAATAGAGTACCTTGATATGGAGGATAGGTGGAGTCCATGGAGGCTCGAAAGGGAGTGTTTTGGACTTTCCTTGTGTAGATACAACACCTTGGAGTCTTTATTATACATGACATCATCATTGGAGTATGACACTTGCACTCTAGAGTATACATCTCACTTGTGTATCCTACAAGTACTCATGTAGGTTGCTCGTAAGGCATTTTATCCACATACTATTATTGTCCTCCATTACCTCTCATATAAATCAAGGAAGCAAAGCGTCTTTGATTCATATGACTTATGTGTTCATTCTTTCTTACTCTTGTGTAAAGATGTGACCTAGAAGAGGAGCCTGCTTTCCCTCCCTCTCTCTAGTTCTTCACTTTTACCTCCATCCCTCTCTCTCTCTCTCACACACGCACACACACACTAGGTATTCTTGGTCTCTTTGGAGTTTCTCATAGCATCTTGGAGTTCTCAAATTAGGGTTTTATCCTTGGATATTGGAGACCAGGGTTTTGGGAGAAAACTCTAGGGTGGACATGTAAAGAAGAAGAGACAAGGAGTATGTCTTGCCTTGGAGATAATGTTGGAGGGACTCTTGCACTTGTTCTTCTTAGTGGAGATAGCGTTTGATTATTTACCCTAGATAGGGAATTTTGTGTGGTTGGATTTTGTATCCTTAAGAGGAGGCTATGGTATGTACTTCATCATCGAGATTATATATGAAGATCTTAGCCATACATATTTTGTGTCTATTTCAAATTTGATTTTCAGCCGCATGCGTTCTTCGTATTCTGTTAATTACATCTATTTATGATATTGTTGATTGGACATGAGTAGAAGGGGATTTTTGAGTAATTTGACATCTAAAGAAGAAGATGAAGGGGTTGATTTACATTGTTGTTATTGACTGATAAGTTTTCATATAAAGGCTAAAAACTTCTTTCATTGCATGGTCCCTTTTATCCTTAATTGCCATGAAGTTTGGGGCTATTTGAAAGTGAATTATTGTACTTATTCCACTATTGTTTTGTATTTTAAGTTACAATACTCCTAGGGCACAAAATTATGGGGTTAAGATCCGAGGAGTCTTCTAGAAAGAAGGTGAAATTTATGAATTGCATTGAAGTATCATTCATATGAATTTTCCAACACCTCTTATGTTCCTCCAACTCTTAAAATTATCTCTATTCTACTTATGAGAAATAACCTCTGCTACTATCCATGTACCTTGTTGTTCGGGATTTCTACCCTATAGTGAGGAGATGGACACTACCAACTGGGCGAGGTTGACAGGTAAACACATTGATTATACTGCATTTGGTTACTGCAAAAAAATTGATTGGGATTGAAGGACATACCTCTTTTCGATGTTTGATCCTAGCTTTCGCTTGGTCCTTCACTTGATCTCTCGCTCAGGCTTCTGCTTGACAAAACTGCAATACAAGAGATACCTTCCTCGGCGTATCTTGACCATATAACATATGATGAAATTACAAAGTAATCTAACATCAACTATAATCAAGAATTAAACCAAATAGACATGCAATCCAATGGATATCATATTTGGGACAGGAAGGGTGTTTCAACCTTTTTATCGTCAAAGAAACATGAAATCAGTGCAATATACTTGACGTGTAGAGATGTTTCTGCAACCGAATCCTGGGCTCCTGCTCTTCACTCTGACTTGGAACTTTCCTCCAGCGTGACAATACTTCAATCCTTCTCTCAAGATTTTATGGCTATTGTGAGTAACCCCTCTCATGGATCCTCATTGTATTTATGGGACAAGGTAGGTAGTTTAGATCGAGAGGTGGTTGGATTGGGAGGTTGGGGAAGTTGCAGAACCAACTTAAGATGTAAGCGAGTTTCGTACAACAAGAGCAACGTACAAGAAGCAACTTTTATGCTTTACAACATGCATTTACAACTTTTTGGAGGTGTACATTGGTTTCCCTTGAGGAGAGTAGGGTACAGTACACAGGTCTTTTGTACATAGAGGGGCGTACATGTGGCAAAATCAGAAGAAACTGTTAAATTTTCTGGTGAGAAGTGTATTTCTGGCAACAAGTCATCTAAGGCAATCATGCTCTTCAATCCTTTGTGTCCTTTTGTGTGATCTACAAGGCAAGGTGATCACGGGATGGAGAAGTGCAGATTTGACCTATAAGAGATGCCCCCTAATGTGTGAGGTCAGAGGGAAACGATGGCAGAAATACATTATAAGTCCAAGTCAAAGGAGGAGCAAGAAACCACATAACCAAGTCACAAAAAACACCTGAAACAATGATCAAGGTTAGCGAGCAATTACAATCTCGACATCCTATAATCATGATCTCTGATACATAACTAGGAGATGTATATATAGAGCATGGCCACTGAAATACAAATGTGGATCCATGTCAACAGAGAGATCATATCCATAACAACAAGCTGGATCTATGTCTCATGAAGAGCCAAAATGAGTAAGGCTCAGTCTTGCACAGCTTGGGGGATAACATAAACATGGTGATTCTATCATAGTCCCAAGGTCTTCATCCAAAACAACCCAAGGTACAAACCCTAACCATGTGAATAAATGAGTTGAAGTCGAATATGGGGGGTATCGTTTGATTACCGGTCATTGATGTATACCGTTAACAAACGCGAGGACTTCCATCGATAATGATAATGGGGTCCAAGGTACCTAGTACGATCCTAACAAGTGTGAATAAGTGGACTTGAAGTCAAACACTTGAGGAACCTGTCGAATAAGAGACGTTGATGTATTCTCATTTATCCAACAGCGAGGGAAACTGCCACTGATGACTGCAATCCCCAAGGTACTGACCGAAACTCTAAACTTCATCCCCAGAGCATAATGAGCTGAGGTAGATGGGAAGAAGTCCACTGGAAGGGAGGCATTAATGCATCCTCCATCATCCAACACGAGGAACACTCACAAGTATGAGCTGATTTGGAGTAGGACGAGTAACAAGATGAAACAAACTGACACCAAGATGGTTGACACATGAATTCAAGGTAAACTACAGAATGGCCGACACAGGCTGTATCCTTGAACAGTGAGCACGACACAAAGTGACTTAGGCAGTTTTCAACATAACGGGAGAAATGATATAAAACTGCAATGTAGGTGACATAACGGACCCTCCATATGGTTGGAAGAATAACCAACCAGGGCAATAAAACTTGGAGATCAGGTTCACCCTAAGGCCAAAAACTAAAACCCAAATGACATGAGAGACTCAAGTAGGTGCTGTGTTCAAGGATATGACTGACTTAACTGCCTTTGAAACTGAAAGAGATGTGATACACCCTTCTTATCCCTTATTCTTTTTGGTAAAAGAATGTTCTTCTTGTTTATTTAATGAGTCCAAGAAAAATAGAAAACTTAATAGGTCCAACCATGTAAGGAGCTTAGTGAGCCCATGGGAGGAAGACTCGGGACCTTCTTCATTGTTTACAGAGTTCGTAGAAGAGATTGAAGAATACTCTATAGTACTGATCTCTGGATTTTAATATCGAGCCGAGATCTGTTCTTGCTCGTCGGTGTTTTCAATTTTAAGGAGTCTGAAAAACTTAAACAATAACTCCATACACCTACTCGTGGATTTTAATATCGAGCCCAAGTAGGTCAATGCTCGCCAGTGTTTTCCTGTTTATAAAGTCTGAAAAACTTAAACAATCCTCTATTTACCCTCTCGTGGATTTCACATCGAGCCCGAGTAGGTGAATGCTCGCTTGGTATTTTCATGTTTAGAGAGCCTGAAAACCCTAAAGAGAGGCTCCAAAAGGCCCTTTTCGTATAGTTAGTACCCTCCCCCAAAAAAGTATAAAACAATGAGAGGAGAACTCTTCTAGCCACGGATGACTAGAGTATTCCTTTTTCGTAAGTAATCCGCAAAGGTCCGAAAAAGGGTTAAACTTATACCTAAGCGGATGGACCTTCAATTCCTTTAACGAACTTGAAGAGGCCAAGTTTGCTCGGCAATCTTGTTTAGTTTTTCATAGTCAAAACAAGAGCTTAAAACAACTTAAAAGACAGCTACTAGGATCATATGTTCATGACCTGCCAAAATATGATCTCAATAATCCAGTTAGTAAGTGGCGACAAAATTTCTCAATGACATAATAAATGATCAATACAACATCTATATTGGTCCATCAATAAAGAAACTAAGTCATACCGGTTCAATGCTTTGAGAATCTAGTGAAAATTTGAAATATCTAGGGTAGAATTGCCTCACCAAGACCTGCTAGTATTAGTGATTGAATAGGACCCTTTAAGAACAATTTGAAACTATAGACTTTTTCAAAAAGTGGGTAAAAATTAAACTCACTTTAATATAACTAGTTTCAAAATAGAAAATCAAATATCACAATTGAGAATTTGAGGGCAAGAATTGGAGCAAACCCTTGATCTTCTTCCACTCATTACGATCAAACCGGAGTACCAATCAACCTTCCGCTTCCACCAAGTAAGTTCATTCCTCCCAAACTTGCATTTCCATGTCTTTTTTGTCAATTTTTATGGTAAAAAACCCTGTTTTGGCAATGCTCACAACATGCTCTGCGTGTACGCTACTCTTCATGAAGAACAGCATCGTTCTAAATGTGATTATCTAGTGTAAAGAGCAGCGTACACCCCTGAAAGTGGCCAAAAACTTGAAAAAATGCTAAAAATTGATTGTTTTTTTGGCAAGATGGTGTTGTTATGGAGGGAAAGAGAGCATGAAGATATGGATCGAGAAGCATTGCAAGATCCAACGACTCTTCATACACTCAGAAGGTGTGGATTACTGAAATTCTATAGAACAGTAAACATGCGGACCCAAATCCGCTTGCTAGAAAGACTTGTCCGATACTGGGACGCAGATGCCATGGTTTTCGATATCCAATGTGAGATACTAGAGCTCACCGTAGATGACATTTACTTCATCATGGGTCTCTCTCGTAGAGGAGAGTCAGTCAATCTAAAAGGGTCTTCTAGCAAAGTGGGTGCATTAACAGTGCAAGAATATATCAATGCATACTGTGTACCAAGAAGTAAGAAATGTGGTAGTCAAGTTCTCATTTCTACCGTTGTGAGCTTCCCTCTTCGAGTTATTCTTAGTGTTCTCAACCGAATGGGGGGAAGTGCCTCACAACATCTTGCTTCGAGGCACTACATGCATATAGGTGTTGAATGCTTGCAAGGGCATGTTTATGACTGGTGTTCGAGTCTGTTGGAGAACATGGAACTTCAACTCTTGGGATGTAAGACCGGGAGAATGAAGAATTTCGGATATGGCAGCATACTTTTCACCTTCTTCTTTGAGAGGATTCCTGCTATCAGTTTGGGCATGGTACTATCCCCTATCAACCCTCTTGAGCCTATGTTGGCTCGTTGGGGTGAGATTTTCCTCCGCCAGGGTGGTGGCGAGAGAAACCTATGTTACCAAGAGGATGACTTTTGGGGTTGGTGGGAACAGCAGGTGCCAGCTCTTGAGCAGTTTCCGTATGCAGGCCTAGATTTCCGTCATGATCCAGAGCTGATACTTCCTCCAGGAGTAGCCTGGGGAGATATAGGTATGTTTATGTTTTTTGAAAAATTATTTAATTTTTTCAAATTTATGCATATATGATTTTTATGATGAGTTTGAAATACTAAAACAAAGTGTCAAATGCAGATGTTGGACCCGTGCACCCTGAAGGACACCCATATACTTTCATGATACCAGTAGAAGGGGGTGCAACTGATGCCACACTGGGGTCCATAGAGAGGAAGATGGGTCGGTTGACCCATGATATTCCTACATACCGTATTGAGCGGATGCCAGTTGATATGCAAGATGATGTAGTAGGTGTGCCCCTAGCCTGGATTAGGTTGCTGCGGAAAGTAGCTAGGCTGGTCATATGCTACCGAGAGGCAGCAGAGGCAGATGAGGCCCCACCTTCTCCATAGGAGAAGGATATTCTATGTATATTTTGAGGCCATCGAGCCCAATTTTGTATCTTATGACATAACTTTGTGACAGACTTGTGATCCCAAAACTCATAGTATTTTTTGATACAGTATCAGATATATATACAGTATCGGTTATCTACATGTGTGTTATTGTGTTTTATGCATGAATTACTTATGTGTGTGAATGATACAAATGCCAATCTAAAACATAGTTTGCAAATGAATCAGCTAATGCATTCAAGTTCCTTGGAATATGATGGTATGTGATATAATCAAATTGTCTCTCAAGTAACGTAACTCGCATAAACTGACGTAGCAAAGTAGGATCTCTAACCTGATAAACACCCAGTAACTGAAAAAAAACTAACTATGAGTCGAACCGTACTTCCAAACGTGAAATGCCATTAAACAGAGCATCTTGGAGTAGCTCTATGGCTGCACTATATTCAACCACATTGTTCGTTGTGGGACCTAAACAAGCCCCTCCCGAGATACCAATTGACCAGCTGGTGAGTAAATAACCCAAGCTGCTGCGACCAACTGACGGGTGTGGCAGCTAGTGCCATCAGCAAATCCTATAAAGTGTTCAGTCACCATCTGAAACACAAAGCAATAAATGCATAAGACTACAACAACTGTAAACAAAATTAACTTTACAGAAATGTACAGCTAAAAATACATGAAAAAGCACAATGGCACTTCTTCAAGTAGGGTCAATGCCTGGGATCTCATCATGAGATCGGGCAAAGATGTCACATAAATCATTAAACAGATTGGTGTGCGAAATGATCTCATCAAGATAGCAATATGCTCCAATAAAGATGTTTTCGGTGACCCCTGGTTCAGTGGAAATGTTGATCAGGATGGTTCTCGCTGTATTCGTCCTATTCCCTTCGGTAAGAACAACTTGTGAAGTGGAAGGGGCAGAGGACCAATCAACATTCAACCTGGGTCTCAGAGAGAACTCACCTCTCTCTATCAAGTTTAGAATGGGAAGTAAATAGGACCTGGAGTGTAACTGTTCCCAAGGGTGGTCCAGGCCTATCATAGCTTCCAAAAATGTTTCGTCGGAAGGCAAAAACATGACTAAACAATCAGGAGAGTAGGTGGATTCTAGTGACCGTGCAGGAGCACAGTCCATATCTGACTCGGCAGAGACCAACAGAGTCATGATATGTTCTGTTGCAGTTTGTTGTGAATCCAAGTAGGTTACCTCTGTAATAGATACAGGCACAGCTGGTTCTGATTCAATGAGGAGACTCTATGTATCTGTCATTGAACAGACAGTGGAGGTCTCAGGAGATGAACATTCTTCAAAACCAATAAACAATATCAGAGCAGGTAGGTCAAAAGTGCCTATTAAGAACCCATAGAGCCCTGCTCCTAAACTCTTAGTGACGGGGCCAGATTGATCAATCAACGAAATGGATGAGTCCGATGAAGCCTGGTTTTTCTTCCGAGTAAAGGACAGTTGATCCACTGTGACGATCTTTCCTTCGTGTGGGAACATTATGACCCGGAAGACAAGTGATGGCACTGCCTGCATGGCATATGTCCAGCTCCTACCCAACAACAAGTTGTAATCGATTGGGGCATCCAAAACTTCAACCTCTACTAATACTAGCTTGCCTGCAAGTTCGACATCGAAGGATGGTAAGACTCTATGTGGACGGAAGGATCTTCCATCGAAGGTAGTGAGTATCGTGTTCAAGGGAGCTAACTTAGGTTCACCCAAGGCTCTCCAGCAAGAAATAGACATTACGCATGTAGATGCGCCCTCATCCACTACAGCTCATCCCATGGTCTTAGGACCATGGATAGCCTCGATCTGGAGAGCAACATGATACGGCAACCAGTACTTGATATCTTTCATATCAAAGCATGCAAGCATGTTGGACGAATCAGCACTCTCAATCGTTGCCAGAAGAGCACTACGTTGCAATGGGCAACTTTGCAGTACCTCCAAGGTGGACATGGCACAGGGGGTTTGGGCTAAGTCTTCCACAACATTGTAGTTGGGATCATCCCACGCGTTAGGGTTGTGCACAACTCATTTGTAGACACCTTTTAGTATCTTAGGCAGCATCTCCATAGGTATGTGAAGAGGAGTGGAAGATTCAGGAATGTCCTTTTGTTGCAGGTCCGGGCTATAATTCATGGCTCGAGTTTGCAATAGAGCGTCTGAATTAACCATGTTAATAAAAGACTGATTAGCTAGGGTGCCCCCAGCACTAGAGTTGCCAGAAGCTGAACTTTGTCCACGAGGAAAAGGATCTTTCAAGACAGTCGGTTTCTTCTCACGGATCAGCTTCTGGGCTTCTTCCATAAGAGGGCACTGGTGGGTAAGGTGGTCCCCTTGACACAGTTTGCAAGGGAACTTAGCCTTTTGTTTCTCTTTTTTTCCCTCGGCATTTTGCTTATTGTTGGGTTTTTGTTGGTTTCCCTCCCCTTTCTTGCCCTTTCTTTTGGACTGCCGAGAGCCCTTTTGGTTTGTCTGCACCTACTGTACAGATTCAGTTGTAGAAGGGGAGGATGCAAGAGAAGTTGCTTCTGCAGCAGTTTGTTTGACTGTCAAGGCATGCACCTGCTTTGTTAAGACGTCAAACATTGCAGAATCGATTGAACCCACTATGCCATCGGCATGTGGTCTAGGTTTAGGCCTACCTAGGTCTATATTAGACCTTGGTGCATCAGGAATAATTTCGTACAACAACCCAAACTGATCATAAACTAAGTCAAGTTGTTAAGTTCTCAAAATGGCCACCTCCTCGGAAGACACCCCTGAAGTGGCAACTTCCTTAGAAACATAAGGAAGAAGAGACTTAAGGTACCATTATAACAAGAATGCTGGGGGAATGTCAGCCTTTATGAGCCTCTTTCGCCTCCGCCACTCCTGAATATGATCAGACAGATGAGTGGCCTTGTTTTGCCGAAATGTCGACAAAAGGTCTGTACCGACATCATACCGGACAGGAAGTTGAAAGTGGTTCAAAAACACAATGGCGAGATCCTGGAAGGTGCTAAAGGCGGCCGCGGGTAGTTCAATATACTACTTGGCTGCAACACTCGTTAAGGTTCTTTGGAAGAGCCTCAACCTTATGAAATCATCGTTCAGTGAGTTGGAGGAACACCAGAGATGAAAGGTTGTTACATGGTCACCAGGGGGTCCTCACCGGTCTTACCTTCAAAATTTGGTATGTCTGAGGGCAGTTTGGTGGGAACGGGTGGCCATGCAGCATCATGGTGCATGGGGTTGTTCGTAAGATTTGAAAGGTCTAGCAAGTTTAAAGTTGCTAGAAATAGTAAATGTGGTTGAGCCGATAGCATCTGGTAAACAGGAACCTGTTATTGGGGACCACCCATGGCCTGGTTCATGTACTGTTGGTTGGGGTTGCCCCCAGCCACCGGTTGTGAAATGAAAGGATTGAAATTTTTCCATCGAAATTAAGCGGATTAAATCCTTGGGCAGCAATCCATTGTGTCTGGGGGTTAACCCCACCGAACTGCGGGTTAATGATACTATCCCCTCCTCCATAAAACAAAGAGAAGGGGACACTCCCTACAGGTATGTTCGATGGATTAACGTTATAACCTTGATAGGGGTTGAAACCCGGTGTGGTAGTAGTGGATGATGTCGTCATCGTACCCATGGCGGGCATGGATGCAGAAGGGATGGATCCGACCACGGATGGAGAAGTAATGTTCTGAGTTACACCTTGCAATGATTGTGTGGCAGAAGACTGAGTAAAACTCACTGCTGGTACCGTTCATAGAGGTACATTGTTAGGTCCAAAAGTGGGTGTGGAGGCTGAGGCAGATGTCGAAGTTAATGAATTCGGCATGCCTAAAGTGCCAACATTGAAACTAAAGGATGGGGTCAAGGCTGAAGCATTCTGTGACGAACTCGATTGTGTAGTGTTTGAGAAAGAAGGATTAAGAATTCCTTGCATCCATAGAAGTTGTGGGGGTTTGTGGAACTCCCTGCTCGTCTCCTGGGTTAGCCATGGTATAACCCGGTGTAAAAAGATAAGCACTAAACTCAGGCTGCTGGAAACCAACAGGTACCAGAAGTGGATCATGGGGTCCTGTAAGCGGAGGGTTGAAAGGAGTACTAAACTCTGCAGCAGTTAGATCCTCAACCTCGACAGTGTCCAAGACTTGTCGATCCGGTGTTCTAGGCTATGGTTCTCCAAGAACCTCTGTCTCGCCCGTAAGTTCAAAAGAACCACGGGAATCAGTTCTCCTACGTCGTGGTGGAGGTGGAGGCTCCACTATAAGTGGGGGAAGGTTTCGCAACCTTCGAGACCGATGAAGATCTTGGTCCTCCACAACTATAATAAAATAAAACTAAGTAAAAACCTAGTGGCCACTACAACTAAGGAGCAAATAGCAAACCACTAAAAATTTTCCTAAAGTAATAAAACCAATCAAACGGATAGAAAATACTCTCGGAAGCAAGTCTAGGATGATCAGGGCCCAGAACAGACTAACAAAGCATCGATGGTCAGTTTCGTGGCGTTCACCGGAGGTCCACTGGGTGCAAGCGCTTGAATCACCAAACCGCTTTCCCAAGATTACTGCCAGAGGGTTACCTTCCACGCCTGTCCGAGGTGAAGTGGGAATAACCGCCCACTCTACCTGTGTATAATCCTAAAGGTTTGATACTAAGGCTACCATCAATACGAAATAACCTGGGGGGACAGTCGCCAGCCTAGTCGAAACGCATGGGCAAGGTAGCAAAGCCCAAAATCCGAAAGGATCCCCGTACGCGAATCTACTCTGGTTTATGGTCAAAAGGAAAGTGAGGGGATATCCTCAACAATTCCAGTCTCCCACGGCCTCGTGCTTAGCTCTGGTTTAAGTAGAGTTTCCCAGGACTATTTGATATAGATGGGTTTACCTAAATGAAAGTTGTACTACGATTTTTGAGTAATGAAGCCAGTTCTGAGCAGTTTAAGGTCATTTAAGCTCGAAACTCTAGCCTAAGCTAGTTGATGTCGTGTATTCCTAAAAAGAAAATGTTGATAATAAATTTTATTAATAATTTATTTTTAAGGGTTACTTGTTACTCAAAGGTTTTAGTGCAGTGTGTGGAATGATTTGTTATGAAGTAAAGTACTTGAAAAGATAACGCTTTCAAATTCACAAAATTTTCTCTTTTCGTTTACAATTCTTTCAAAAACTTGAAACCTAAGCAATCCTAAAACAAAATCCTTTTGTATTTTCTTTTTGAATATTTCAAAGCAAATAAGCTACCTCGAAATAAAGCAAGATCTTACTACTGAGCTATTGAAACAAATTTTTGTCTTTTTCTGATAACTATAAAAGAAAGAGAACTTTGTACAAAAGCAAGCAAGATGTAACTATAAAACGTGTGCAAGGCAAACATATAAATGGCTCAAAGCAAACGAATCAAGAGACTCGATGAAGACTTGACTTACCAAGTTTTTGCAAAAGAAAAATTTGACGCTTGGAAACGAAGTGAAAAAGAAACAGGGAAAAGAGACACTTGTGACGGAAAGGCAGACCTAAACAAGTTGCTTCTAAGCATCAAAACCCTAAGAAAACACTAATCCAAGCAAAAAGTAAGCAAGCGAACCAAGAATGAATTTAACAACACACGGACTCAATAGAAAGAAAACTAGAGGGCTTCTACTTACTTGGACTCAAACTTAAAGACAATCAGGAAGTGGCTAAATCAAGCAACTCTCCAAAGCAATCCTAAGGACTTCAAACTAGGTCAAACCCTAAGCAAAGGATAAGAGACCAAGGAAACGTGCTAACATTGCCACAAACAACTAACGCTTAAGAAACACGGGTTTGCATGATTGCAACTAGCAACTAAGATCAAGGTGTGCAACTAGACCAAAAACAAAGAAGTGCACAAACTTTGAAAAGGCTAGAAGGCAGTGAAGACACTTAAAAAGACTCAAGCAAGCAAAAACAAGCTTAAAAGAGATTGGAGAGGCCAACAAGACTCAAGGGAGAAATCAAAGGTCTCAGGGGTCAGTAAAGAAGGCAAAGCAACAGGCTGGAATAGAAACCAAAAGCTTGGAAACAAATCCTAACAGCAAACAGGACACTACAGGATTATACACCACTGTGTAGTGTAGAAACCAGCGTACATCAGGAGATGTACGCTACTGTGCAGTGCAAGGAGGGGTGTACATCAGCCAACAAATGCCACTGTATGTAGGGGAGACCAACGTACATGCCTTAGCAGAGTACAAACAGGCTTTGCAGCAGACTACTGAGATGAGTCAAGTAATAAGGAACAGAGAAAACAGACCTACAAGGCCTCTCAGACAATCAAAAACTGAAACAAGGGTTGGAAGGAACACCTAACTAGGTCTCCTAAAGCAGAAGAAACACATGGTTATTCCCCAGCAGAGTCGCCAGTCTGTTGTTTGGGATTTCTACCGTATAGTGAGGAGATGGACACTACCAACTGGGCGGGGTTGACAAGTAAACACATTGATTATACTGCATTTGGTTACTGCAAAAGAAATTGATTGGGATTGAAGGACATACCTATTTTCGATGTTTGATCCTAGCTTTCACTTGGTCCTTCACTTGATCTCCCACTTGGGCTTCTGCTTGAAAAACCTGCAATACAAGAGATACCTTCCTCGACGTATCTTGACCATATAACATATGATGAAATTACAAAGTAATCTAACATCAACTATAATCAAGAATTAAACCAAATAGACATGCAATCCAATAGATATCATATTTGGGACAGGAAGGGTGTTTCGACCTTTTTATTGTCAAAGAAACATGAAATCAGTACAATATACTTGACGTGTAGAGATGTTTTTGCAACCGGATCCTGGGCTCCTGCTCTTCACTTTGACTTGGAACTTTCCTCCAGCATAACAATACTTCAAGCCTTCTCTCAAGATTTTATGGCTATTGTGAGTAACCCCTCTCATGGATCCTCATTGTATTTATGGGACAAGGTAGGCAGTTTAGATCGAGAGGTGGTTGGATTGGGAGGTCGGGGAAGTTGCAGAACCAACTTCAACTAATCCCAATTCGTCAAATTAATATATTTTTTGATTTCATCTTAAGATGTACGCAAGTTTCATACAACAAGAGCAGCGTACAGGAAGCAACTTTTATGCTTTACAACATGCGTTTACAACTTTTTGGAGGTGTACGCTGGTTGCCCTTGGGAGAGTACGGTACAGTACGCAGGTCTTGTGTACAGATAGGGGCATACATGTGGCAAAATCAGAAGAAACTGTTAAATTCTCAGGTGAGAACTGTATTTCTGGCAACAAGTCATCTAAGGCAATCATGCTCTTCAATCCTTTGTGTCCTTTTGTGTGATATACAAGGCAAGGTGATCATGGGACGGAGAAGTACAGATTTGACATATAACATACCTATTTTTCAGCTTCAATTCAACTTATTCTAGGACCTCCTTAAATTCAATTGTCTTTTCTCTGGTCCAATTTTGAGTCACTTTCTCGATGTTTACTAAGTTATAATGGAATTGTTTCCTTGCGAATTCTTCATATTCTTCAAAATGATTTACTACAAAGGTTAACAAATGCCTATATCTATTAAGTACCTTATAGTAGAACATGAAATTTAGAGTAGAATTAACAGAATAAAGCAACATTTTAGAATGAAAATGGCACAATGACCATAGTAATAGACAATTGTAGATAACCAAGTATACCAATATCAATACCTTTATTGATGAAATCAATGTTCACTTGCCTCTTCTAGGGGGAAACTACCAAATTATCAAAGTTCCAATTACAATATAATTCAGAAGACATCTTATTACATTGCTTCTATTCCTTTATATAGTTTCTAGTGAAGGAACCTTTTAGTAGGCATAACCTTCTAGTAAGCCTTCTTAGTGAAGGAACTTTCTAATAGGAAAAACCTTCTAGTAAGTCTTCTTACAAATATTTATTTCACACTATATTTACTTTAGGGTTCTATTTAGTATAAATGGATTTAATATATAGCAACCTATCTATCCATTTGGGGGGTGGGGTAGGACCCTAACATGCCCTCACCCTTAAAAAGCAACATTGTCCTCAATCTTGGAGGTGGATAAATTATTGAATCATCTCTATTGGTTCCCATGTGGCATCCTCAGGCTATGTATATATCCATTGGATCAGGACCTATTGGATGGTTTGCTAGCAGAGACGAGGTTCCTATTTATCAAGGACGGCCTTAGGTTGCAACCAAATTGAACCTTCTTCATTTAAATCTAGAAGGATATTTTAATACGACAGTGAGAGTCAACCACTTTATTCAAGTAGGATACATGAAAGATGGGGTGAAACTTGGAGTGGATAGGTGGATCCAATTTGTAAGCCACATGGCCAATATAATTAAGTACCGTATAGGGCCCCTAAAACCTTGGAGCAAGATTCCAATGGTGGTTAGCCTTAAGAAAGGTCTTCTTATAGGGATGTAGGCAAAGGAAAACTTAATCCTCTTTTACAAAATGGAATTTTGACCAATACTCATCAACATGTATCTTCATCATATTCTGTGCCATTACCAAATTATCCTCAAAAGTGCATAGAATGTTAGCTCCAACTATGAGTGTTTTGTAGACCTCTTGTATCTTAGAGACACCTGGTAAGTAGGATAATATTAAAGGGGGGTTTTGGCCATAGACAAGTTCAAAGGGACTCATTTGAGTGGCAACATGATAAATTGTATTATACCTCCATTCTATTAGAGGTAATCATTAAGCCCATTGGGATTGTTTCTTTTAATTAAAGCACCACAAATATTACTCCATGCACTTATTGACAACTTCAGTTTGACTATCAATTTGGAAGTGATAGGCAGTGTTGAGATTCGGTTGCGTGCTTTGGAGCCAAAACAATTCTTGCCATATATTTCTAGTGAAGGTGAGGCCATGGTACATGATAATAAACTAATACATTGCATGGAGATTGAAGGTGTTACCAATGAATACTTGAACTACCATAGAGGCCTTGAAAGGATGTGGTAGGGCACAAAATGAGCGTATTTAGAAAGGTGATCAACCATAATTAAAATATTAATGCCAACTTTTGGTAACCCCATAATGAAATCCATATCAATGTTAGTCCAAAATCCAAGTGGAATTGGAAGTAGTTAAAGTTCACCTGAAGGTTTCACTATCTCTCCTTTAGGTCATTGTCAAGTGTCACATTCTGCCACAAATGTGTGGAGTCCTTCTTCATGCCTTTCCACAAAAATGACCCTTTGATCCTGTCATATGTTTTATGAAATCATGAATGATCAACTATGGGGGATGAATTTAGCTCAGATAACACCCTTGATTTTAATGTCGACTTCTTGTACAAAGATAGACATCCCTTACAGGGAATCTTATCATTGTGCCAATTATAGCTCGTATATGATTGGATTTCTTTTGGAAGTTGTTGGATCATGGTAAAAAGCATGGGATTTGTGAACCATTCATTATGGACGTCAATAAAATAGTATGTTACAATGAAGGCGATGAAAAAGAGGGAACCTTCTTCTTCATACTTTCGAGAGAGAGCATCAACTACCACATTCTCTGTGCCCTTTTGGTAAAATGTCTCATACTCATATTCAAACATTTTGGTCACCCATTTTTTTTATCAGGGGAGGAATTTCTTTGTTCCATAAAGTATTTTTAGGTCACAATGATTGATTTCAATATGGAAATGTTTCCTAAATAGATACTAACTCCATATTTCCACAACATTCAATATTGCCATCATCTCTTTTTTGTAAGTCGATTTTTCCAACTGTAGCTCATAGAGTTGTTTTCTAGTAAATGCTAATGGTATAGATTTTTTACTGAGGACTGCTCCAATGTATTTACCTGAGGCATCACATTCTAGGACAAAGGTTTTAGTGAAGTCGCCAAAGTGAGTACATGGGTGGTATACATAACATCCTTCACGTCTTGGAAATCCTTTTCCGTCACATCATTCTAATTGAAAGATTTTTTTTTCTAGCAAGGTTGTGAATGGAGATACAATCTTAACATATTTTAGTACAAAATGTTTTGTGATAACTAATGAGACCCATAAAACCTCTTAGGATTTTAAGAGTTTTAGGGCCAAGCCAATCCTTCATTGATTCAATTTTCTTTGAATCCACATGCACACCCTTCTGACGAACAATATGGCCCAGATATTCCACTTTAGATACACCAAAGGCACATTTGGACCTTTCAAGAAAGAGTTGATGATCCTCAAGTGGTTGAAAGTCCTGATCCAAATGGGATACGTGGTCTTGACAAGTTTGAATGTAGATAAAGATGTCACAAAAATGACAAGGGAAAAATTACACTACAAAAAGGGCTTAAATATTTGTTCATGAGACTTTGGAAGGTGGAGGGTGCATCGCAAAGGCCAAAGGGCATCACCAAGAACTCATAATGCCCTTCATGAGTGCAAAAAATAGTTTTCGGAATATCCTCATCCTTCGTGCGATTTCAATGATAGCCTAAGGCGAGATCAAGTTTGGTGAAGAATTGGGCACCCTTGGGCTCACCTAGAATTAGGACATCAATGGCAGGAATAGGAAACTTATCCTAAAGATTCAATTTGTTCAAAGCACGGAGGTAAAGACACATGCACCAAGCACCTTCTTTCTTAAGGACCATAACAACTAGGGAAGAATAAGTGTTTGTACTAGGGTGAATGACACCAACAACTAACAACTCTTTAATTATCTTTTCAATTTCATTTTTTTGGTTTGGGAAAATGAATTGTGATGTGGGCATACAACGAGTGGGAGGCTACTAGGTATGAGTGGAATGGAAATATCATGCTCACTGCGGGAAGGGGGGAGTCCTTTGGGAGTGTCAAAGATGTATTGGTGTTTGTATTTACTTTGAGAGTGCAGTTATGCCCTATTTGTTGGAAACTCATGTATAAGGCACCAAAATCCATGGTGATGGGGCTTAATGTTTGTAACCATTCAACACCCAAGACAATATCACAATCACCCATTTCAATAGTCAGCATGTGGGTTTTGATGGAATAATCACCCATTTGAAGCTACACATTTTCACAATGACCACCACATTTTTTAGCTCCTCCATTTGCAATCATGATTTGGAAGTTGTTCACAACATGTATATAGTAGTGCGTTTCTTGGGCTACTAGATGATGAATAAAGTTATGTGTGTTATCATTGTCAATTAATACTATGATCTTGTGATGTTTGATGTAGCCAATCAATTTGATGGCCAGTTTCTCAAAAGATGAGATTAAATATTTGACTATGCCTGATTGTTTGAGCTTGGTCAATTGCCCCAAATAATGAGTTTTTGTTTCAAAACATTCATATAGATAAAATTGTCTCCAAGCAATATAACCCTTGTACGATTTCTTATGCCATTGCCACTAATACCAGTGTCTAGATCCAAATGTAAGATACCCACTCGAGGTTTTATCATATCATATATGATGTCATGAAAGGAAAAGTAATGTTCCATCTGAGTCACCCATCCTGTGGGGATATGCCTATCGAACTTGGTGAGATCGACTGTAGGGATTCTATGCCACATTTGAGTCATTGGATGAAGAACAAGTGTAGTGGAGTGAGGCCCATTGGGATTGGATGATTCAACCCCTTCATTGTGGGAAGGGTGGTCCAACTCTAGGTATCTTGAAGATGATGAAGGAAAGAGCGTCATGAAGTTATCTATTTGGTCGGAGAGCGACTCCAATTTGGTAAGAGCACATATGTTAACAATATTTTGTTGATTAGATGAGTGGTTGTAGTCTAACTTGTTTTGCAACTCATTATATAGTGTTTCTTGGTGGGAAATTTTGTGGGAGAGCTCACTTCCTTAAGTGTTAGCCATAGGGAAAATGGGTCCACAAAAAGGGTTACAAAAGAGTGGTACCAATGCAATCAAATAAGTGCAAGGATTATGTTGAGATGGGTTTGAAATCAAGGATGTAAAGAGGTGGGTCCACGTAAAGGGTTACTTAAGAGTGGTACCAAAGTGGTCAAAATGATGCAATGATTTTGTTGAGATAGGTTTGAAATAAGGGTGCAGGAAAGACCCTATTTTTTATGGCTACTCCTAATGGAGTGGTACTCCCTCCTAGATATTAATGCGTGGATAAATTTACTAGATTTATAATACAACAAATTACATAGGAATTTCATGGATTGTTCACAAAATATAGGGATTCCAAGGTCCTAAGGACAAGGGAGTGCCTAGCACTAGAGCTCTCTGATATACTTAAAGTGTCCAACAATAGTACTCAACCCAATATCTTGGGGAACCAACTAAAGAAGCTCGATCGCGCCCTTAGTTGTACTACCCGACTACATAGGTATTAGAGAGTAATCTTCCCAATTGCTATGTGCATTGCCACTAAAGAAATAAGATGGCTAATCAGATTATCTAAAGCTAGTTTCAAGTTTCCTAAGGGACTTTCGACATACCCGAGGGTGCGTAAAAGTTAAATTTTGTATACAAGTGATATCTTATGCAATACTATTCGAAGGGGTACAAATAGGGGTTACAAGGGCGTCCAACTAGGTGATACCTCTTGTATTTCATGTGTGTGGTCTTCCCCACCCATAGATTTACTTGTTGAATGACATATCATTGTGTTATTTATAGAGGCATGAACATGTCTCTAGCCTAAAAAAAATTCTATTTTTTTTTGGCTTAGTAAAGTGCTTTGATACCAAATGTTATGTACCTTAATAACATAATAGAAAATTTAGAGCATAAATAACATAGTAAAACAACATTTAGAATGAAAAGGATAGTTTGACCACATCAATAAATTACTGTAGATAACCAAATATCATAATAGCAATACCTTTATTGGTGAAAACAATGTTTGGTTGCCTTTTCGAGGGGACAACCTCCAAATCAGTAGAGCTTCAATTACATTATACTTCACAAGACATGTTATTACATTGCTTCTACTCCTTTATATAGCTTCTAGTGAAGGAAAATTCTAGTAGGCGGAATCTTCTAGTAAACATTCTTAGTGAAGGAACTTTCTAATAGGTGGAACCTTCTAGTAAGTCTTCATAAAATATTGCTTTCACAGTATATCTACTTCAGGGGCTTTATTCATAATAGATGATCTCAATACATAGAAACCTATCTATCTATTGAAATGGGTTAGGGTAGGACCCTAACAATATTACTTATTCATAATCTAGAAGGAATTAAATTTATACAAGTTAGGGGATTTCTTCTCTCTCGCGACCATCTAAAATAGTATAATCCTATGATATGAATAACCTCCTCTACTTGTCCATGATTTGATCCTCCCATCTTCTTCCAAGATTTTTTTATAAATCAAGAATCCATCCAACCTTTGTGTTAACCCTTCCACCCCTTTCATATTATTCCTCTACGTGGGAACTACCTCCACGAGCTTCACATCAATCAACCCTTTCCCCTTAGTTTATGATAGAAATAATATATAGGTGGATCATCTCTACCCTCCTCCCCACATAAATTCTTCTCTCTTCATTACAACGTTCAAATCTCCCACACATATCAAGTGATTCCTTTGAAATATAATACATTTTCATATAGGATACCTTCCAAAAAACCCTTACTTTGAAGATATGAACCACAAATGCTTTAAACAATAAAGCCTTTCCTCGGTTCTTTGAAGAATAAAATTGTGAATATAACTTCATCTAATAGGGAAGAGTCCCTAACTTCAATGGTGTTATAATTCTATCCGGTCACCAATCACACTGATCTCCCTACAACACCCAAAATTTATAATGCCATCTGGTAAACACTTGGATTAAGTTCCTCCTAGCTTCATCTATACCTATCATTATTTCTTGAAACAAGAAGATATCTAGTTTATATTTATCTACTACTCGATTTACATATATGTTTTTGTTGGAAGATCCAAAACCATAAATATTCAAGGAGAGAAAAGTCATTTCTTGCCTCTTCTAAAGGCATTCCCTTCTCCAAGGGCCCCAACAATTGTCTCTTACCTTCCTCCCCACATCTCCTTTGTAAAAGGTTGCGATAAACTCAAGAGCAATTTTCTACTTAACCATAATGGGATGTGGATCAAGTAAGTCTAGTATCCAGAACCCCTTCAATCATAATGTGACCTCCCACTGAACTTCTACTTGTAGAACTAAGATGGTAATTTTTCTTCATATTTGTCACTTATTCATGATCCTAGGAGTTAGAAGAAGTGAGAATGCTTACTTTGGAAACCAAATTACACCACCCACAAGGTCATGGAATTTTAATATTTAGTATCATATGCTATATTTCTACCATTCTACCATTTTGTATCTCATGCATTTCAATTCCTATGATTTATAGAGTAGGTTCTGACCTTGCCTCTTTTTCATGTAAACCCTCGAGGCATTTACACCTTTTTTGTTTCTTTGCTGCAGGTCCTTCGATTCGTAGATGCATCCCATCAATAAAGGATTCCTTCTCGCATTTTGTTGGAGTTACTTGCTACTCTCCCTTATGACTAGAGACCATCTTCATTTCTTGTTTAAAATTGAACCCCTTTGTGTTTTCAAAGGGGGGTTTCTTTTCCTTGGCCAATAGTTTATTTAATGGAAAATCAATTAGTTATATCTTGAGAGGAGTCCTCATAAACTCCTTCTCTATCTACCTTCCCTTTCCCTTTGTAATTGATGGACTACTTAAGTGCCCATATTCCCTACATATGGTGGACCATAAAAGTAATTAGACTTAATTTATATGCTTTGATGAATCCTTCTCCCAATTTCTTGTCCATAGGGTCAAGAAAGCCACGATTTAAGTGAAAATCCACTTAGATCTTGACAATTGAGATTATTTCCTTATTTACGTTTTTTTCATCTATGTCAAGTAATCTTCCCATTGATTGCTTATGGCCTTCAAACATATTTCTTGCCACACTTCTAAGGGAAAGTAAGGGAGAATGACCCAGGTGAGAACCACTTCAAATACTTCTTTCAATGGATCAAAACATATGTGCCACTTCAAATACTTCTTTCAATGGATCAAAACATACTGCCACTTCTTTGATGTTAGGATAACATTGGACAAGTACCAATGGCCTTTCCCTATTAGGTCCTTATTCCTACTATTTTTATAAACACATATAATTCACCACTTAGCTTGAGTGATAAATATTGGGGCATATCCTAATTGCTATTTCCATGCCTCTTTTACTCACTTAGAAAGGTTCTATTGAGATTGTTCTTCCATGAAACTTATGAATAAGGGTTGTCTCCAAGCAAATCCCTATATGTTTTACCACCATATCATGTCCAAGACCAGCAGCAAGCTTCATCTTTTCTTTTAGAAGCTTAACACAACTTATATTTGTTCTTTTTGGCCTCAAACTCACTTCAATTTACTTCTTCCTTTGAGGAATCTTTTCCTCTACGTCTCCTCATGTTTTTTAATCTATCGATGGATTTTGAAATCGTAGATCAAGAACATTAAAGAAAATAAGGTTTTCAAGATTAGACTTACTATAAGAGTCTGTGACACTATTCCTCCAATTTGCAAGATCCTTTTCATAAAAATGAAGAAACTTTTCCTTGAGAGCTAGAACCACATTTAGAGAGTTCTAGTTCAAAATGTGCCATAGATGGCAAAATGCCAAAATTGGGGCCATAGTCCCCTTTATTAATGAATTTTTGGGGTGCTCATACATGTTCATCATTCTTATTATTGAAATATGTTTGGAATTATAAAATTACCTCTTCATGATGTCTACCAGGTCTAATAATTATGGTTGATCGACTCCATGTTTCCTGAGATGTTTTGTGCTTCAGAGCGACCCCATGTTTGAATATGATTCTTTCTCCATCCTCCCTATTGGGAAAGGTTTGATTCAAAAGAGTGCCTATACCTAGAGATCCAAAACTTTAGCAAAGTTGTATTCAACCCTCATCGCATTCTTTCAGTACAATTTCCATGTGGGGAAGTTATGATTTTAGGGGTACCATGAAACTTATCCCCCTCACTTTGTTGGGAAACATCATTCCTTACCTCTCGTTTATGCAAAAACTCTTATTATTAGATGGAGATGGAGTTCGTTGTGAAGACCTTTAGTGGATCTAAAGAGTAATCAATTAGATCTTCCACCCTTGAAAAATAAAATAAAATCAGATCCACCGCAATGCCAAAACATTAATCAACTTACATAAAAGTACTTTCCAATTTGTCCATCTATCTCACTGGCATCATACAATCTATCTTCTTCACTAATTATATATTGAATGTATATAACTTAAACATCCATTGAGTTGCACAAGACAACTAAGCTTTGTCTCCTATGATTATTTATACAACATAATTAGCCTGATTTGTATATCGTGTGCTTACTAATCTTCAATATATAAACAAGTTCCTTATTAATGTTGTACACCCTAACACAAATGTTGTACACCCTAACACAAATGTTGATTATACAATTGAATATGAAATTAATTTTTAACTATTACTTGATTTCAAAATCCTCCACTTAGTTTCGACGAGAATGAGCTAAAAATTCCAAAAACCGTTTATCTTCATTGCGCTGAGAGGCGCTCTACAGCCCAGTATGGGGGAGGTCTTGTGAGTCGAGTGTTTGTCGAGGAGTAACAAAATAATACAAAGTAAACAAAAAAAGAATAATACAAAGTAAAAAGTAATAAATATTATGTCGGCCATAACCAAAAAGGGATAATACAAAATAAAAAGTAAATATGAGACTTAAACTAGATATGTTAGAGCTTAGGATTAGGTGGTAAATATTATGTCGGCCATAAACAAAAAATAATAGTACAAAGTAAAAAGTAAATATGAGACTTAGACTAGAGACTTTACTTTTTACTTTTAATACAAAGTAAAAAGTAAATATGAGACTTAGACTAGAGACTTTACTTTTTACTTTTAATACAAAGTAAAAAGTAAATATGAAACTTTAGAGTGTTTTTGTCGAGTAACAAAATAATACAAAGTAAACAAAAAATAATAATACAAAGTAAATGTAAAAAGTAATAAATATTATGTCGGCCATAAACAAAAAAGAATGATACAAAGTAAAAAGTAAATATGAGACTTAAACTAGAGACTTTAGAGCTTAGGATTAGGTGGCTCAGGTATTGCACTCAAGGAGCTATTCAAGGAGAGGTTTGCACCTCGGGAGATTTAATCCCTTTCGGTGCTTGATAGAGCCTAGGAATTGGATCTAGGCTGGTATATTATTCTTCTATGAACTTGTAATCCTTCTTCTATCTATCTTCATAGCTATGCAATCCTTCTTCTATCTATCTTCATGGCTATGTATTGTGTACATTATTATTATTTATATCTTTTCGTTGTCATTAAACACAAATTTTATTTTGTTAATATATATATTTTTTAAATTTAATTAGATGAAAGCCCAACTCCCTCTACCTTCCCTTCATAAAAGACTAATAAAAATAAAATGAAAAAAAAAAAAAAAAACATAATACATGATACCACTCCTTTAAATTGGGCTAAAAGCAAAATGAAAAATGAAAGCACATTGAGAGTTGTTCCCATGATGTGAAAAATAAAAGTTGAAAGGTTGCATAATGTCCCTTCTCTACATTCAATGATTTCAAAGTGTCAAAGTGCGACTAGAGATGCAACAAATAATGCTAAAAATATTCCTCAATCAATGAATAAGGTCCCACAAAAACACAAAACATTGTCACCATATATTATTATTATTATTACTATGATGTGAAAGCAAAAATTAGCAACACGATATGTTGGAAACCAAACAGCTTAGCAGAAGCACATGTATAATTATGTTATTATACTATTTATAAATTTTTGACCCGCTGAAAAAAAAAGTAGAATGGTAAGGCATTTTTATTTTGATTCCATGGTCAATCAATCCATATCTCACATCCCTTCTTTATATGTTATAATTTGCTTTTTAAAAACTTCAGTCAATTGTAATAATGAGGAATTTCCAATCACAATTAACTAAGTTACGTGTTAAATTTTAATATTTATTAATTAAAAAATATTATTAATTTAATAATAAATTATTGTTTTAATTAATAAATTAAATATTTAGAAAAAATAATAACTTGCCAATATAATAATAATTTTAATATAAAAACATAAATTTATTATTGTTTAAATTATTAATATTTTAATAATAATAATAATTTAATTTCAAAGTTATGATTTAATTTAATATTAATTTGATGTATACATTTTCTTTTTGTTGAATAAGGGATCTTCTCTCTTTGGTGGTTTATTGGATTTCTTTTTGCCTTGTTAAGTCTAACGAAGTGTATATACTTTACTTCAGTACTCTAGGTCATTATATCTGGGATCATTTTGTTTTATGGGACAAGGACTGGTGCAACAATTTGATTTTTTTTTAAATTAATTTAAGGAAGCTCTATCTTCTTCAAAATATAGTTGTGATTTCTAAGAAGGAAACATGTGTTCTTAAAAAAATCATTTAAAATTTAAAAAAAATATTAAAAAACATTCAACATTTAAAAAGAGTTGAATTATTATCATCATAATCATCGTTTAGAAATTAGATCAATTCTAATTATTACTTTAATTAATAATCATAATTATTATCATTATCACAATTTAAAAAAATATATATATATATATATATAAATAAAAATTTAATTAATTTCTCATTTATTTATATTTTCATATAAAAGATTGAATTCTATTGGAACATACTATTTATTCTATGTTTTTTACTTTAGGGTGGGTTTTGGTCGGAATCTTGTAATTGTTTTTGGTAAAATCCAAATCTGTAAGTGTTTAAATTGTGTTTTTGAATCCATAAATAGATTCAACACCCTCCAATACCTCATGGCACCAAAATTATGCAATTCCATAGCTAATATATGTGATTCTAAGAGGTTTTACAGATTTCCAACCAGACTCCAAACAAAATAAGACAGAAAATATTCCAGTAAAAAGTTAAAACCTAGAATATTTAGACTACACTATTTGTATTAAGTATTAATGTAGAAGAAAAAAATAAACTATTTTTTCCAAAAAAAATATAATTTTCTTTTATTAATAAACAAATTTCATTTTTCATCAACATTTTGAGACTAAATCACTAGTTGTTATTATTTAAAACTTAGAAATGTAAGATTTATAGGACCTCTCTTTTTTTCACAAAATATACCACTAGCACGCGTTGTTAGGCAAAAGTGCTAATAGGGGGGTCGAGGGTTCGATCTAGGGTGGGGACGGCCCCAGCCACCCCGCCTAATGAGGCAACCCCTTATAGGACCTCTTTATATCACCATTTGTCTCTTCAATTGCCACAATATTAGCCGAGGGGATCCACTTCATGCTTTTCCTTTTCATTAATTTCAAAATTATATTTTGCATCAACATTTTGAACTTCGCTTCCATCTTTTAAATCTATTTCTAAACTGGAACCCGATCTATTGTGTCCTTATCATCTTTATCATTAGCGAGAGGAGGCTCATAAGGCTCCCAACTTTTGGATTTAAAAGAATGTAAATAACAAGAATTATATATATATGAAATTCTTATATATATATATATATGACAACACTGTGAAAAGTTTTACAAGTAATTTGAATATATAATGAATTTTTTTTCTTTCGATAATGCAAACTATTGAGAAGGCAATTTGGTATCGCAGTAAAAGAGTATTTGAGAGTGTTGATCTATTTTAATGATAGGGAAATTTGGTATTGCAATAAAAGAGTAGTTGAGAGTGTTGATCCATTTTCATTTGAACAAAGATTATTTGACTAAATTTTAATAATAACAAATAAATTAAAACTCATTTATTTTTGTTTTTGAAAATAAATTATATTTATTTTATTTATAAAAAATATAAATATCATAAATTTTAGAGTTAAAAGTACTTAATATTCAATAAAAGTAAAGATGATCATTTTCAAAATATTAAATAATAATATGTTTCCTCTATCTAGTAGGGGTAATATAAAAGACCTTTATTATGATTTCTCTACATCCCTCTCCTCTTCCATTGATAGATTCTCTATCGATATGTCATATACAAATAGAAATAGAATGACCAACCTTTGGTATGACAAAGAGTGTAAAATCACAGGAAGAGAAACCAAAGAATCTATTAAGGAGTCCCTGAAAGTTGACAAGATAAACATGTACAAATCCCTCATTAAAAGAAAAAAAAGACATATATAAATAATAAGCAAGAGAAGCTTTTACACCTCTCTAAGATGGATCTTAAGGAAGTATGGAGACAAAAAAAAATATTTTTTTTAACAGAAGCGTGTATTGTATATTAAAACAAGAAGAAGGAAAAACCATGGTTTTTAACCAAATCAGCTTAGTACATTTGATGGTGGCCAAATTGGCTATGAGTAATATCACTGTTACTTTTGAGATTGGAGTTCAAAATGCTTAACATTAGCATAAACATCTCATGTTGACAAAGCTTAGTACAAACAGATAAATGAATGTAGTGCTAGGATTGCTAATTACAATGAAGAAGAGAGAAAATCTAGAATTGTATTGAAGAATATTCTGCATCAGGAAGATAATAAAATGCGACTTCTGTAATGGTGGATTTGAAGTAGTCTGTCTGCATTCCAAGATTCGATTACCTGACCATCACAACAAATCGCAGCGTGGACATGGATGCGTTCTGCATTGGAAGAGTTCTGAATTGTGATTAACGAAAAAGCCTAGAAAATTTAGAATCTGGAGATTTGATGGCTGAGAGATAGGTCCTACCCGAATGCCAAGATGTAAACCTTCTCAGTACATTAATATGTATCACTATTTGAATTGGAGGATCGAAAACCTTTGTTTGAGTCTGTGATCATATCGATATGATGCAGTGAGCTTACTCCATTAATATCACTTTGCTCGAGGTTGAATGATATCATGAAGTGAAGATTCCTGTAGAAATTGTAGAACATAGTAAAAATTTAAACCTTCAGCTAGTGCAGAGGCCACTGTGTCTAATTGGATCGAAATTGGCATTATGTAACTCGCTTTTTTAACATGTTGATGACGAGTATGGTTCAGTGTCTGTAAATGCTGAATAATAATTGATTTTCATCAAGGTTCTGGAGTAAGGGGACTTGAATAATATATGCTTGAGACCCTGATAAGGGGATTGGTTGTAATTCACTGATGCTGTTGTTTATATTCAGAATTCCACTGTTAAGCCTGACTCCATTGTTTGCTTAAATGTCTGCATCCTCATTTAAATTCCTTAAAATATGAAATGCCTTGAACTGAGTGAATGTGCTTGAGATTTGTCTTATGCATTGCATTATCCGGTTCAGAGTTAGATTGCTGAGGTTTGTGTCTATATTTAGGGCTCTGATGATGAGCAGCGAGTCGTCGAATACCTGTAGTTTATTCATCATATGTTCTTTAGCGATTTAGAATCCTTTTAACAGGGCTAAGGCTTCAGTTGTATTGTTTGAGCTAGTGCTCCAGCCCCAGCTGTATTTCGCTCTGATAGTTCCATCACTTGTCCACAATACTCCACCTGCACCAGCTTTGCCTGAGTTATTCTTTGAGGATCCATCAAAGTGTAGGCTATCTATGGCTTGGTTGGTTCTCCAATCATGAAATTCAGAGATTATTAGTCTGATATACCATGATGGTTGTTGATGAGATTGAAGAATATTACTTGGGTTGGGAAGTCTACCCCCTATCCAATTCCTTTCTTTTGCGCTGAGAGTTGCATCATTTTCGTGATTGGTGTTATTTAGATAGTCGATGAGTAAACGTTTTTCTTGACCTGCAGTTTGCATGGGGATGTAATTTTTTCGTTGAAGATGGCGTTGTTTTTGGAGGTCCAGATTTTCCAACAGGTAAATTTGGGAATAACATTCCAGATTTGATGCCAAAGGGTCTTATTGGATATGGGAGTGGGATAAAAAGAAGACCATTCATGGAAAAGCTGGGTGATAGAGGAGAAAGAGGGCTGAGTAGTGGTGAGGTCAAGGAGGATTGAGTTCCATACATGTTTAGTAAATTGGCATTCCAGAAAAAGGTGGTTGATTGTTTTGAGACTGTTATGACAAAGAGGGCACCAGAATGGTCCATGAAATCCTTTCTTGATGAGGTTGTCTCCGGTAAGGATTTTGTAGTGGATTAAGGTCCACGTGAAGAAATTGATTTTGGGAAGTCCGAAGGGGTTCCAAGCTATTTTCCAAACATTGTTTCTTGCGTCATCATGTGGTTGGAATGCTTTGTAGCCAAGAATGGAAGTGTATGTTCCTGTGGAGCCCCATCCTCGCTCGTCTTTAGCCGTGAGGTGAAGGGGAGCACATCCTTTCAGGTTCTCAGTGAGTATGTTTTTAGCAGCCTCAAGATGGGGGGGAATATCAGTGATTTTCCAACTTTTCCAGTTACCATGTTGATCCCAACAGCTGAATTCTTTGAGTGTGTAGATTCCATGCCGCCTGAGCCATGCTGCAATGTCATGTAACTCATGCTTATTATGAAGTTCTTCGCTGTTCATGATTTTGTCAGTAAATATATCAATTTTCCTGCCGTTGCCGGGTATCCAGTAGAGACTTTCTGTGAAAAATTCCCAAGCTGCTTTACATAGTTTCCAAATGTTAGTGCCTTTGGTGATTGGCTTTTGGTCGAGACATCTTGATTTGGTTCCGTATAAATATTTTTCCCTGAGTACTTGGTTGACAAGATGATGTTTATTGTGAAGAATTTGCCAGAGGAGTTTACCGCCCAAAGCTAATTTAGCTTGATTCGGGTCTCGAATTTGCAAGCCTCCGGATGATTTTGGCTTCTTGATGGTCTCCCAGTTCACAAGATGGATTTTGTTTCCGTTGTTTTTTCCACCAGACCATAGGAAGTCTCTTAGTAACTTGCTTATCTGATTAGTAGCTCCTTTTGGGGCAAGGAGGATGGAGGATTGATAGATAGGTAGTGCGGAAAGTACAAAGTTTACAAGAATTAACTTTCCAGCTTTGCTAAGCCAATATCCTCCCCAATTTTTGATTCTGTTTTTTTTATTTTGTTAATGGTATCATCCCAATTTCCAATCTTTGAATTGTCGAATGTGATGGGGAGGCCTAGATATTTAAAATTGTCCCAATGATTGTAAACTTTGATGCTGAGAATTCTGTTGATTCTAGCTGCTACGATGTTGTTTATGTTCCGACAGTAGATAGCACTTTTGTGCAAATTAATTTTGGCACCTAAAGCAATGCAATACAGATCTAGGTTGCGTTTGAATTTTCGGGCTAGGATGGATGAGGCTCCACCTAGTAATAGGGAGTCATCGGCAAAGAGTGTGTGGTTAAGGGGATGGGCGTCGAGAGTGAGGCGGATGCCAGGTAGGGAGCCAGAGGTCAATTCGTGGCTTAACTTTCGGCTGAGTGAGTCTGCAATGATGATGTACAGGAAGGAAGAGAGTGGACAACCTTGTCTGATATCGTGGGATGCTTGAAAGAATTTCGTGGGATGACCGTTTATTAAGGGGGAAATCCAGGGTTTGCTTATACAGGCTGAAATCCAGCTGATAAAGATGTCATCGAATCCGAAGCATTTCATAATATTGAATAAGAAGGAATGCTTGACACGGTCAAATGCATTGGCCATGTCGAGTTTGATTATCATACCTTTTTCCTTTCGTAATTTGTTGGAGTGGATTGCTTCTTGTACGAGAATGACATTGTCAAGTATTTGCCTTCCTTTCAAAAAGCCACCTTGATTCTTAGAGATGATTTCGTTGAGCAAAGGCTTCAATCTGGTTACAAGCATTTTGGAGATGATTTTGTATGAAGAGTTGCACAGCGAAATCGGTCTGAATCTGTCGAAGGCGCTAGGGTTCGTTTCATTCGGGATGAGGGACAGAAACGTGGTATTTGTGCAACCGCCAATTTTTGCCTTCGAGTGGAAATTCCTAATCATTCTCATGAAGTCTTTTTTAATGTGTGTCCAACATGCTTTGTAGAAATGGATTGAAAAACCATTGGGGCCCGGTGCTTTGTCAGAATTGATAGCGTTGAGAACTTCTTGCTCTATAAAGGGATTTCGGATCTTGAGATTCTCCTACGGGGTTATATTCTTTGGGATGTGTTCCAAAAACGCAGCCTCATCATCTCTATCAGCGTTTGCATCACCAGCATAGAGGTTGGAAAAATGCAAGTATGCAATGTTTTTGATATTCACGTTGCCAATCACATTCACTCCATCATCCGATTTGATTTCTGTGATGTAGTTGGTATTCTGTCTAGCCACGAACTATTTATGCAAATAGCTGGTGTTCTTATCACCGCTTTTAAGCCAAATGCTACGGGACTTCAAACGCCGGTACTCTTCTTCTGTTCGGAATGATTGATATACCTTAGTTTGCTGAGCAACTTCGTCTTGGAGTGTGGAAGCATCGACTGATCGATTCTCCATATCGAATTGGATTCTTTCTTGTGTGTTCACAGCAGAGCTCCTGGAAGTGATCGGTGCATGGCAAGTATATTTGGCCCATTTTTTAAGTGCAAAATTGGTGTTTTTGAGTTTCTACTCCCAAACGTAGCAGGAGGAGCTGGAGGTAGGGATGCTCTCGGCTTTGTTAAAAGTGCTCCAAAAGTTGGGGGAGTGTGAGCCATTGGGGGCTAAATCTGAAGGGGATAGGGCCAAGGTTTTCAATGTCTTGGAAAAGAAGCTGAATGGGTTTATGATCAGAGGCGAGGTTAGCTAGTATGCTGGAGGAAATGGTTTGGGAGGCGGACAGGAGGCTACTGTGGACTAGAAACCTGTCTAGTCTGGCCATGATGTTTCCCTTGCCAATTCGTTTGTTCGACCAGGTATATTTCCCTCTTTTTGGCTTGATATCGACGAGATTTCTTGCTTGAATGAGAACTTCGACTTGTGTTTTGAAGAAGTCTTTAGCAATGAGGCCGTCTTTTTTCTCAGCTTTGGTGAGAGTAATGTTCATATCGCCAGCAAGGAAGATGTCCTGGGGGTTGTAGGCATCCATGAAATCTTATAGTAGATTCCAACAATCTTTCTTTTATGAGTGGAGGTTGGGCACATACATATTAAAAAGAGCGATGTGCTTGTTGGCACATACATATTAAAAAGAGTGATGTGCTTGTTGCTCTGTATGTGGGTGAGATCAGTATAGATCCAATGCTGTGTAGCAAAGGAATTATGGAGATGAAATTTTTCAGCTGTCCAAAGAGTTGCAAGTCCTCCAGAGGCTCCTCTGGCACTGACTGCGTACCCCGTGTTTTTTTTCCATTTTTCGTTGCCGATTGCTAGGACTGTGGTGTCATCGAGCTTGGTCTCTTGGAGTAAAAGAAGGTCGGGCATGTCAATCTTCTAGAGGTCTTTTATTGCATCAATTTTGCAGGGATTGCCTAGGCCTCTACAGTTCCAAGAGACTAGCTTCATCATTTGGAGATATTGATGGAGGAGGGGGTTCCTCCTGAAGGATCTCCGTATTTCTTTCCTGCACCTCTTGCTCTGGTATTTCTACTGAAAACCATGTCTATAGTGACCTGGGATCCTTGTTGTTTCTCACGCTCGGCTTCTTCTTCTCTCAAATCTTTGGTAGATTTTCGGCCGGGTTTTTTGGTTGATTTATCAATGGGTTCTTCTGAAGAGGAGGGGGAGTTGGGATTTCTTGCTTTAGTGACTTCAGCATAGGATGGCGTATCTTTGTTTTGATTAGATCTCGTGGGACTAGGAGAATTCAGTATTAGAGGGATTTTGGGGGTTTCAAGGGCAGGGGGGATTCTTTGAGAAATTTGTTCTCCACACACTTCTCCTTCTTCCTCATCCTCAGGGATTTCATGGATTTCGACCGTTTCTACGGCTTTGAATTTGTTCCTATTGTTCGAGGCTATCATATATTGATGTTGCTGATTTGCTTTTTGAGAGTTTGAGTTTTTTGAATGGGGCTTCATACCTGATTTGCCATTTTTTTGAATGGTCGTCCATTGCTCTTTTTTCCCGTCTAGTTCCAGAATTGTTGGCTTCTTTTTGCATGATCATGCGAAATGTCCATATTCATGGCATAATTTGCATTTGAATGGGATTTGTTCGTAGTCGAGCTCTTGTATGTGTGTCCAATCAGCCACGGTTAGATTTATTGCTTCCGGGAGTCCGTGTTCCAGATCTACTTCGACACAGATTCTCGCGCAAGAGTATTGATCTTTTCGATCTGCTTTGTCGATGTATTTGCCCAATGCGTTCCCGATAGCTTCTAGAGACTCGTCATTCCAACAATGTAGGGGTAGATGAGGGAGCCTCACCCAGACAGGGACAACGGATGGGATGTCGTGGGTTGGATCAAAGCTCGGAGTCCACTTGTTCATGTAAAGCCCTTGGGGGCCCCTAAAGTATGGATTGTTTCTGAATATGAGTTTGCAATCTTGTTTGCACTCGAAAACGAAGGCGAAGAAGCCTTTGCCTAGGAAGAAGGATTTGACGTCTTCGGTAATCAAGGGTCTCCAATTTTTCTGCACCCAATGTTCGGTAGATTTCGGAGATGGCCAGAGACCTGTGAACTGGCCGATCAAACCTCGTTCCGACAGGTTGAGTGCTGTCTTGCATGGTATATCGACTGGTAAGGCGACGGTAGGGATCTCATCGAGCTTCGTTACAAAATTTTGTTGGATGGATGAAAGGGGTTTCTTGCCTTGAGTGTCTAAGAGCTTCAAGAATTTGGCTAGATCGGGGGGAGGGCTTTTGGCCTCCGAAGCCATTGGAGGCGAGGAGAAGAAGGAAATGGAAGGGAGTGAAGAGGAGAAGGGTCTCCAGGACGGCGTTGAGTGTGCAGGGGGGAGGGAATGAGAGGGTCGAATGCATGGCTAGGAGGGTCGGCCGAACGAGGGGACGTTTCATGGATTGGATGCAGGGTACGTCAGGGGCAAGCAATCAAGCCGTCTTCTAGTATGGAGACAAATTTTACCTTGCAAAACTAAAGAGAATAATTTGATATGCTTGAAGGACTGGAATTCCTATATTAAGAATACTTGTGAATGAAATGATGTCGTGGACAACATTTAACCCCTGTTTATGGAAGATGAAGTTTTTTCTTTAGAAGATATAGATTTTGGGATTAACTACCTCGTGAATGGGAAATCCAAGCACATTGAAGGCTACTAAGCTAAAATTCTAAAAATTGGGGGGTCTGTCCTCATACCTCACATTCACAAGCTCTTCAATCTAGCAGTCAAGCGAGGCTTCCCTTAACCTTGGACTCATAGCCTTATTGTACCCATTTTTTAAAGCAACAATAAAAGTAACCCCTCTAATTATAGAACCATTATGATTAGCCTCCTCTTAGCTGAGTTATATGGTATTATTTTGGAAAATAAGATCAACATATGGCTAGAAAGTCAAGGTAAAAGAGCTAAAAGGCAAGCCAGTTTTAGAAGGTATCATTCCACCATAGACAACCTCATTACCCTCAAGATCATTGCACAGGATTGATGCAATAATAAGATCAATATCCTTTGCTGCTTTTTGGACTTTAAAATTTTTTTTGATACAGTGCCTAGAAATAACTTGTGGAAAATATTAGAAGAGTTAATTGTTCCTTTCAAGTTGAGAGTCGCTACAATAAGGCTGTACAAGAATGTCATTGCCAAGTTTAAGATCACTTAGGGTTGGTCGGAAGATATTAATTATAATATAGGAGTTAAGCAAGGTTGCCCCCTCTCCCCTACCCTTTTTGGTATATACACTGATAAGTTAGAAGGTTTTTTAATAGAGGTAGGTTGCATCGGCATGGCGTTAGCAGGACTTGTCATCATCCTCCTTTATGCTGACGATATTGTTCTTCTGGCAAGATATCCTCTGATCTTGATAAGCAACTAAGATTTCTCAAGGATTTATGCTTGGTATGGGCATGATCGTCAATACCAACAAAACAAAATTTAGGATGATAAAATCTAATAAGGTCAATTACGCTCATTTTTTGTATCATAGTAGCAACCTGGAGGAAGTGACTTCCTACAAATATCTTCGGATTGATACCCATCATAAGCTTAACTGGAACTACAACATCGAGAAAAGGATCAATGGAGGGTGGAAAGCTTATTTTGGTCTTGAAAACAATTGTAAGTTGGCAAACTTTGTGATGTGAGATAAAAATAAATTCCTCTTTGAAACTCTCGTCACTCTTGTTCTCCTTTATGGGTGTGAAGTTTGGGGCTGCAGCCTCTCTAGAGAATCTTGGAGAAGGATTGAGCAAATGCAGAAGCATTTTATAACTTACAATCTTGAAAATAAAAGCAACATGCCATATCTTGTTCTCTTGATTGAAGCGGGCATTTCCCCCATTAAGAGCATAGCTATGACTAGGTACCTACTGTACAAGAAAAATTAAATAACTTGGGAGACCAGATATTTCCATAAATTACTTAAACTTCCAGTCAAAACCACCTAAGGCTCAAGTGAGGTTGGCATAATGATGCTATGTCCTGGTTAAAGATGTGGGGGATTGACGAAATGCCACTTTGCAAAATATAGATGATATTCAAAATATTATTACTTCGAAGTTCAAAGAGAAGTTGTGGTGTGATGAAAATTTAGAGGATAAAAGAAAATTAAGATATTACAGGGAGGTTATTAACCCTAACCTTGAAGATCAAAATTATCTCTTTGTTTAATTAGCGTAAATAAGAAGATCCACATAACTAAAATAAGAATGAACTCTCGTGAAATAGGGTGCATGACCTTTCCTAAAACTCTGTGGGCTTAAAGGATCCGTCATCTTTGTGAGACTATGAGTGTTGAGGATCAAAATCACTTCCTTTTAGATTGTCCTGCATGCACCCACTTAAGATCTCAATTTTTTTTTTTTTTTTACAATATGAACCTGCCCAACCTTCCATCTCTTCAAAATGATAATAATTTAGGAACGCTCATATCCAGGTTTTTTGAGTAGAGAAATAAAATTCTAAAACAAACCAAGTAGTTTCTTTTTTAAGATATGATAAACTAAAATTGATTTCAGTAGAATTAACTATCATCATCATCGTCAAATGAAATTTAAATCGACTATAATATATTAATAAAAAAATTACAATATAAATGTCATAATATTTTTGTAATCCCATCCATGAAATACCTTATTCCATATTTACATATTTTAATCATGTTAAGATACTTATTCATGACAAGTTCCCCTCTTAATATTTTATATTACAACAAGGTTATAGAACTTGACAAATTCCCCCTCAATATTTTATGTTACATCAAGGTTATAGAACTTGAGTACATATTGTGCATGGTTAGATTAATCTATTTTCATGGTCCATTGTTATATTCCATAAGGTTATAGAACTTGAGTACATATTGCGCATGGTTAAATGAATATATTTTCATTGTTTATTGTTGTTTCATTGTTTAGATATTTTAAATATTTTTTAATTGTTATATTTTCTTTTAAAATTTGAAGGTGGGTTTTAGTTTTATTAGACTTAAAGGTTTAAAGCTAAATTAATAGCGAATCATTAATTTAAATTATAGTAAACATTTTATAAAGTGAGATTTATAACAACTTTCCTCTTATCTATTCAAACTATTGACAATTTTATTAATATTTTTTAGGTAAGTTTTAAAATTATAATTAAAATATTGTGTATGATTTTTTTATGGAAAAGAAATAACGGTTATATATAGAAATAAATGACAAGATTAGTATTACTAAAAATAGATAAGATTTGGTTAGGTAATTAATACTAAAATCATAAATGTTATTTTTTTTTTTTTTTTTTACAGAAATGTGTAAGTGGTTTTTTATATAAAATGAGGAATAAAGTTTATAAACGAGATGCAAATGAGTTGCTTTCCGAGAAGTAGAAGAGCCAAGTCTGCATGATTGATTTCAACTATTCTAATATGCTCATGATAAGTACCTATTCTAGGAAGCTTGGAGCTCCTTACATACTAGCCTAATAGAAAGACAAAAAAACATAGCATTGCTTGTCCCGATATCAAAACACAAGAGAGAACTGTAAAACACTTCCAACCTATACATTTGAACCATCAAAGTTCTAAAACAGAGCATGAAAACACACAAAAAAAGTAGAGAGACAGAGTTGTAGCGAGTTACAGGTGGTTGGGTTCCACGTTCCCTTTGGGCTCCTCGACGAGGCTAATGATGTTTGTACTCATTCTGTCAAGCTTGGCTGCCACCACCTTAGTTGTGTCATGAACTGCACGTATCCTTGCATCCAAATTTTCAAGCTTTGCCTCCACCAGAGTGGCTACCTGACCAATGATTTTCAAGCTGAGACTGCAAACCTCAGTATTTGTTGTGTGGACCAAAGTAAAGAGGTGAGTGAAAGACCGATTCAGTTCGTAATTTTCATTACGAAGTGTTCGAATCTGAGCTTCCATATCCTTCAGATATGTCTGGAATTCAATAGTCAAGTTGGAGAACCCCATTCCGTCAGTTGGTGCACTGAGACCCTAACCAAGAAAGTCAACTTTACCATGGTTCGACGTAGAGGGATGCTTGCTGGTTCCTGCACTATTCTGACTGGCGTCCTTCGAACTGTTCTGATTTAGAGTATCAAAGTGAAGTCTCCCATGTGCAGCAATCTGTTTTGAGTAGAGAATAGACTGGAGCATGGAGAGGTTCTCATCCATATTGTCGATAATGAGAGAGACCTTGCTATGGCGCTCAATCCTGTGCAAACTAAACCTTATATCCTTGCAAATCCTGGTGCAGAGCTCAAAGACTTTGCTGAAGCAGAGTTCGAATGATGAGGGAATGGCGTCGTTTCCATGTTTGTAACCACTTCTACCTCGGAAGTTGAGAGCATCAACTCCCTGCATGGGAGCCATGTGGGTCAAGCATGTAAGCGGATCCTGAATCCTCGAAAGGGCGCTGAGGATGACCTCGAAGAAATCTATGAAGTTGATATTAGGAGGCCCAATTTTGGGTGGTTTTGGGCTTGTGCTTTTGCATGAATGGCCAAGCCAAATCCAAAGGGGTATGTTGGGAGTGAGTCTATACATTAGAAACAAAGGAGAAGTTACAGGACCTAAGCAAATCCATGATCTTGCTGGTTGCAAACCAAGAACCCACAAGCGAGCCTAACTCCGTTGTTTGCCATTTTATCCGCATACTGGTTGTTGGATCTTAGGATGTCTAAAAAGTTGATTGCTTTGTATTCCTTGACAATGTTTTTCAGCATATGGTGAGTCTTGGTAGTAGGCATCTTTCTACAATTTGCCAGACTCCTAGCTTCCTTGATAATCAACATAGAGTCACCGAATACAACAAGGTCCTAAATTCCATCACTTTTGGCTAGTTCCAGGCCTTTGATCAAGGCGAGCCATTCGGCTCCGTTGTTGGTCCTTTTGCCAATTCCCCATGCATAATCTTTCATTATATTTCCATTAGAGTCATAGAGGACTCCTCCCGCACCTGCCAACCCAGATAAATGCTATCTATTACTTGACCAAATATTATTTATTTTTAGTAATACTAATTGGATCATTTATTTCTATCGATAATGGTTATGCCTTTTTATTTCCATAAGTTGGTTTACTCATCTCCACGACTCCAAGTTTATGATCTCTTTAAGCTTATCATCTATTGATAATGAGTAAAGTGTTTTAAGAAAAAAAAATCTTAATATATCTATTTATTTTTACATGATTATGAACGATTGACGATAATAATGATAGTGATAATGATGATAGTGAACATCCATTTAGACTAAATTTGGTTTATCAAATTTTAAGAAAGAAAAGTAAAAACTACTTAGTATACTTTAGAATTGTAAAAATCTTCGTCCTCAAATAAAATCATTTTGATATTTACTTTTTTTTTTTTTAAATTTTGATTTTAAATGAATATCAAAATGTTTTTATTTGAGAATGAAGACTTTTACAATTCTAAAGTATACTAAGTAGTTATTTTATTTTATCTTTCTTAAGATTTGATAAATCAAATTTGGTCTAAGTGAACGGTTAACTATCATCATCATCATCAATTGTTCATTATTATGTAAAAATCACATGATCTTTATAACTTTCACTTTTACATTAATTTTTTTTCAACCAGAAATTAAATTTTAATTATTAGAAGTAACATGTATATACAATATTGGTTAGTTTCTTTGAAAACAATTTATTTTTAATATTTATTTTAAAAAATAATAATATATATCATTATTTTAAATGATATTTATTATTATTTTAGAAATGTAAAATATAAAGTTTTTAGGTGATAATTTTTTATATAAAATAGTATTTTTAATTTGATGTATATATATATATTTTTAATTTTGATTTGAAAATAATAATAACAAGTTTATATTAGAAATATGCTTTAGATTAAACCATACAACTTTATAATATATAAATATAGAAGAAGGCTTTTACTTGACACAAAACTATTTCTACACAAATTCATAGTATGCTATATATTTTACTATGCCAAGTATATTGCATATATATTGTCTAAATTAGTGAGTATTTGCAAAACATAATAAAATTCACAAAATTAAAAATGTTGATTGGTAAAGGATCTCTAAAATAGCTTGAGTCTTTAGCTAAATTTGGTTGGTCTCTTTCCATGTCTTAGTGTGATGTTTTGCTACTATTAAGTTGCTTTTTGTTTAATTTCACATAGCCTAAGATTGATTACCACATAGAATGACACACAATATCTATTCATTGTTCTCAACTCTAGTTGCCACTACCCCTACCTATTTTTCCATCGTCAAATGTTTTACTTCCTTAGCTTGCATGCGAGTCTTTACACCTTTTTCCATTTCTCTTAGAGCACACATTTGAAACTCTGTCTCAACTATGTATTGTGACTTTTGGGCATTGATTTGCAAGGTGTTCTCCCATGTTGAGTGCTAGTCACTTGAACACATAATAGCTTTGGTTGCATCTCTTCGCACCTCAAATCTTCATTTGCCTTCAAATCTAGACAAACTTGCACATTACAAAACACATGTTCCTACACTACATCATAACCAGGAGAGGAACTACTAGGCTAAGACTCTTTTCACTACTCTATTTGCTAGCACAAACCCTACCTCAAACCCAGAGTGAAACAATATTTACCATAGCTTGATCATTAAGACCATCATAACCAAACCACAATATCAAGATCCTCCCACACTAATTCGAAGAACCACACATCAACCTATGTATCAACTCCACCACTTCAAATTATAATACAAGAGGATATAGGGAAGCCTTTGCTCCATGCAAAAGACAATCAAAGTTTTATAAATTTTAAACATTAATATATTTTACAATAAATAAATTTTTTATTTTTTAAGAATTAATTCGAAGAACCACACATCAACCTATGTATCAACTCCACCACTTCAAATTATAATACAAGAGGATATAGGGAAGCCTTTGCTCCATGCAAAAGACAATCAAGGTTTTATAAATTTTAAACATTAATATATTTTACAATAAATAAATTTTTTATTTTTTAAGAATTAAAAATATACCTATTTAGATATTATTATAAAAACCCAAATTTTAATGACAAACTAAATCAAGATTACTATATAAACATTCTGCATAGATCTCAAATTTTAACGAAAGACGAGACTGTTAAAACAGAGAATGATCTAATCATGCGAATGATTTAATCATGCAAAACTACAGCAGATAATTTTTTATATACCTCTCCATTTCCACCCGTGCACCGAAGTATCCAACTAAAATAGAGAATGCACTAATCACTAAACCAGATAATTTTATATTAACTCTCCACCCGTGTACCTAAATATCTAACTAAATTCTCCGCCAATATATTCTAGTACCCACTTTCTCGAAAAGTGCAAAAAACTCATTGCATATAGGAGCACCAGGTACACAGCTCAATTTTGACTAAAAATACCCAATTTTTTCGGCCTATGGTATAAATATATATATTTACACAGACAACACGTAAGTATCCACAGTCAGTAGTAGCATCGTACAGAAAATCCTACCTCTGGCTGGAGCGTTATTTATTTTACCATGTCGGGCAACTAATTTTGTTGTTGATATTCGTATGTAGCTCGATACTGGGGGTTTGGTCCGACGTTTCTGAGGATCGACCAGACAACCTTCTATAGTATCGGATGATTTTTGGACAGGGCTGAGAGGTTCTCGGATCGGTTTATCATGTAACAAAGAGGAGATTGGTCGGGTTTTGTCCGATTGACAGTGCGGAGGTTCAGGGCTAATCTGGCGTCGTTTTATTCAGTAGCTGTCGTATTTACTCAAGGTTCCCTGCACATGAAAGGCACACAGGTAAGCAGCTGCTGTCCATGATTTCCATATGCCCTGTTCATCTCCCCTTATGAATAATTGACATTAGTTTGGAATTGATCAAATTATAGGTTAAATTTGATGTGGGTATAATCTAACTTCAATTAATTGACCTTCTTACTTAATTGGGGCGCTTCACCTGCATTAGCAAAGAGCTGGTTATTCTTCAAATGTGCGTGAATAGGATCAGGAGAATACAGTCTGATACTGATGCTGTTTCTGCTCTTGCATTTGATGTTGAAGACCTTGAGCCGTTGTAATTTGCCGCACATGTTGTCCTGTCCTTATGCGAGACGTGGAGGGTAACAGGTCTTTTTACATTTTATTGCTGCAGCTCTGTTGACGAGTCTGCTATGCACTCTGCGTGTGTGTTCCATGTGAGATGTGTGCCCTTGGGAAACGAGTGAAAGTTTCTGTCATTTTGACTGCAGTTTTTTTTTTTTTTTTCGACTTCGAGCTGGCAAAGCTCAGGGCTCTCTCCTTATTAGGTACCCATCTTCTCGCGGTGGCTTGGGATGCCCTTTCTTCTTTCTTTTAAACTTGTTTGTAGATGAACCTGGTCCAGGGGGAGGCCTTTTCTTCTAGTTCTTAGAAGTCTGGACCCAGAATGGCATAGCAGTTAAATCAATTGTGTCTTTTCTTTTTATTTCTTCTTGTAAAAGAAAACGAATATCTTTTCTAAGCTTGAGCTTGTCCATTTGATTGAGTGTTCCCCCAAGTTTCTGAGAGACGAGAGCAGGAAATGCTCATTGGGGATGTGTAGAAACACCCCTCAATTTTGGCGTCTGGATCCCTAGCATAGGGGGCCTTGTCTCTAAAATTATAAAAACATAAAAATCCCGACAATAACAATTCATTCCATGTAAATTCATCTTTGTGCAATGTAAATACTAAATTTAAATTTTACAGACACAATTCATCAATCACCATTGATCATCATATTTCACATTGAATCAATGACACATGCACATCAAAATTTCAAATTTATAATTTACAACAAAATGAAATACATTGATTCAAAATCTAAGTAGTACTAAGTAAATACTAAATAGTAGATACTGATGTCTGAAATAGTAAATTAAAATTACTTAGAATTTAGTAAAGAGTGACGATTCAAAGACTTAGTCATCAGTATCTAGAGACTTAGTCATCAGCATCTAGAGTCAGAAGTAGAACTGAAAATTAACAATGGACAGTGAAAACTAGAAGTAGCTAAAAGAAATCAACATCAAATGAGCATCAAGCAGCCAATGCCATTGACTGGTCGTCTATATCCGTTTGCTGTATAAAGACATTAGGACCATCAATGGGAATGTCACTATCCGAGTCAATCATCAATGAGAGTGTCACTATCCGAGTCAAAGTCACTCTCATGAGTAACCAAGGCAAATGGCGGCTCACTCTCATCGTCGAATGCTAAATGACTTATAAATGTCAAATAATAGAGATGTATAGGTAAACGTGAATTAAGTTTAGTAGTTTACTGTTTTTCTCCTTAAATTTAAAAAAAAAACCTTTTTTTATGCCTTTTGGAAAAAAATTGGCCGGTGGGTGGGGACATGCCTAGGTGTCCTGCTTTTTGGGAGGGGTTGCCCACAAGCTCCTCTTTTTGTGAAACACATTCCGCTTTTTGGGAGGAGGAGCCCACAAGCCCCCCTTTTTGCAAAACATGTCCTGCAACTCGGTGAAACGTTTTGCAGTGCATTTTGTGGAGTTTTGCAAAAGGAGGGGTGTGGTGAAATATTGTGCCAAGCGCCCCCCCATCCCGGGAGTGAGGGAGGTGCCGACCTGACCCTGTGGGATGTGTCCCTGTGTAACATTGATTTGATTTCCTAGAGATGTTTAGTTTGTCATAAGAATCTAGAAGGCTTCCTAATGGCATCACTATTTTGTCATCCTTAGATACTTTAAGGTTCAACCAATGGTGGCTAATTGGACCAGCAACAATCTCGTAATTTTAATATGAGTGGCCATGCTTTCTCCCTTGTTCATATTCACGGTGAAGAATTTCTGCCTCAAATACCATTTGTTGACAAAAATACGTGGTTTCAAATAGAGTGCTTAAGATATCCCATGCCTCTTTTGCAGACTTTGAATGACCAACTTGGACCAATTGATTATCTTTTAGGTTAAGAATAATTGCTGCTAGGGTTTTCTCATGATGACATGGGAGTCTTCGATTTTTTTGGCTATTTCATTAGTTGGTTTTTGCATTTATAAGCTTTTTTTCTATGAGGACCATCTTCTTTTAACTTTCCATATAGATAAATTCTCCCCATCAAACTTTTCAATAAGTTGTGGTTTTAGTTTTTATAGCCACCTTTGCTGTGCATTACTCCTCTCTGTTGTATTTTCACATATCTTTGTTGCTTCCTTTTCTGAAATTTCTGCAACGCGATTCTTGGTCAAACTCCATTCTCTTAATAAGTTGACAATGATGGGCTCTGATATTTGTGAAGTTGATTGTAGAATTCATTAAACTAATTTGCATGAGATTAACCTGAGGATTCTGTTGTAAGGTACCCACATGAAGCAAAAACAAAAAGTCAGCTTCCAAAAACTCACTAACTATTCAAAGACAGGTACTCAAGGATCATTATCACTTAAAAAAGAAATTATGTACACTTACACATATTTGTACAGGTATGCTTGTTTTTGATTTGGAGGGTCAATAGGTGGAGAAGTTGAAAGACCCAATGTTTTTGTACTGTGATAACTTTTCATCTTCAGTAAGCTTTTGTAAACGTTTTTGGACTCCACTACTGCATGAAATACTGATCATAACAATTATAAAGAGAAGTAAAGATGAAGGCCTGGGATTAGGCCTGGTACATGCACCCCCAAGTTGGACTACACCTGCAATGCCTAAAAGGTGGAGGAACACATTTCCAAAAACGGTACTCAAATGAGTAACAATATTTCATTGATTGATAATAGAATGATTACAAGGGGGGAGAATCCAATACAAAAGATGGACTAAAGCCCTAAATTGTGCCCAAGTTATCTTTGTCGGGTAATTAGGCCTTTGTTTAGCTAATTGATTCTAATCATGCTTATTATCTATGCTTAGAATAAATTAGCTCATTTACAAGATAAGTCCTACCTAGGGACAACCATGAATGCCAACACTCGCCCAAGATCATTATGGAATCCCAGTTGTTTCTGTAACTTAGTCTTAGTGTCTTCTTATAAATACTTGTACATACATTTTGTTAGCTCTTGTAGATCTCAGTGACCTAGCAAACACGATTCTGCCTCACAAGTCTTCTTAGAGCTTTGTCATACAGGATTTCTCAATCTCTCAATGCCTGATAGTTGTACTTTCTTGTATTTTCTCCATTTAATAATTAATGGAAGATCTTTATGCTACATCTTTGTCTCAGCTGTGAATGTGCTTGTAATCTGATAGCGTAGCTAGTTTTCTGCATGTTCATGGTTGTTTTTGGAACTCTGAATTCTCTTCCTCTGCACTGCACATCCTGGGCTCCTGGTGTGGAATCCGGATCACAACAGCCCTTTTGGAGATTAATCATGCCTCTTTCTCGAACATGGGTCTGAATCCAAGATCTCTTTCTTCTGGCAGTCACCATTTTCTGTCTTGATGGAATTTGCTTATCCATGACCACCATTTAGTTACTTAAGATTGATAGGCTTTATTCACCATGATTACTCCTCAACTCATCTTTCCTGTACTCATTTATGATCTCCATCAGGATTTCCTTGACATTATGATCTTCAAATTCATGACATGTGCCTCATAGTACATTTTCCCTCTAATGAGTCTCAATGCCCAAGTTAGAATCTATTTGACTTATTCTCATTTAAAACAGTCCTTTAGCAAATGCATTTTAACGATTATTGTTGTTTAGATTCCAATTGTTTGGACAAGTCATTATTATTTTTGTTTGGATTGAATGCTTGTGATCAACACTAGCAAATAACAACTGCTCTATTTTTTATACTCAATGGATAGAAATGTCCTGCTACACTACAGAAGTCACCCTTTGGATAAAAGGCCATGAGTGGGGGGTATCTCTTTTGCTAAAGTGACCTAGGACTTGCACCTGGCCCCACCTGCTTTTCACAAGCACAAGCACACACAAAAACGGGCATGTCATTGAAGAGACTTGAACCCTGGTGGGGATAATAACAATACCCCGCTTTCACAGACCCAACAAGCCACTGTTGACATGGACAAGACATTACTTCATAGTATTATTTAGTGAATAGATTTTGAAGTGCTCATGTGAATTTTAGATTCAATGATTTAATCTTCATCTACATGTTTCATACTGAAATTTGTAATTGGAATTGAATGGCCAATTGACATCCAAGAAATCAACCAACTTTTTAGAAAGTTAAAACATAAAACTGTTTGTTTGTCTTCCATTATGTATTCTATAAAACAGTGGCTGTGCAGTTTATGTTGCCTTTGTGGGATCAAATGTCAAATTTTTCGCAAATTAGGGTGCAACCAGCACACCACTTTGGAAATGCTATTTATCTTGACATTGTTGCTCAGTTTGCTTGTAATATGCATGGGTTCTATGAAAATACCTTTTTGGATAATTTCGATGAAGTGCACATCACATAAATGTTGATGTTCTCCACGGTTCCAGCATCGGGCAAACATTTTGTAAATCAGTCTCTTGGATGGATTCACGACCCAGAGAGAATGGCCCTGTCGTAGCCCTTGTTTGTGTCTCGGATGCTTAGCCTTGCTCAATCATGTGGATTGGACTGCAGGGGGCTAGAGGTCACATTGCGTACTCCATGTGGGAGTACTCCTTAGCCGGAGTGATATATTCTTGTAGAGTAAGATGACTTGTCTATGTTACAAGGAGATCTTATCTCCTTGTATATTAGGCAAAGTCTAATCTAATGTTGAATTTGACAATTGGCTCTAAGAAGTGTCCAAGACTTCTTAGAGTATGGTCAAATCAACATTAGAGCTTTACTAAAAAGAATTTGACATGTGAGGAGATATCAACGAGGAGAAATTTTCAATGATGAAGAAATAACCAAGGAGTCAAGACAATCCATTGAAGAAGTTCCAGAGAAAGTGGAAAGCAAGGAAGAGCACAACTACCCTAGTAAAAGAGGTAAATTGACCCTAGAAGACAAAATGACAAGTCGGCTTGGAAGATAAATAAAAGATAAATAAAGAATAAAATAAAAGTACAAGCCGACCTAATTGTGGAAATTTCTAGTCAACTGAAGAATATAAATAGAAGTGTTCTGACACTTCATTTGATACATTCACATCACATCTTCTTCTCTCAAGTGATGCGCACTTCTCAAGGAGGACTAGCAAAAGTCGCATGAAGTAATTTTGGGATTTTCTCTTATTCTCTTATTCTTTTGGAAGATATCTACCCTCGCTAGGGCTTAATCTTTGTGATTGGTATTGTTCTTGTATTGGATTAATATCTTTCGAGAAAAGTTTGCTGGGTTTTCTCCTTGTTTAGGTTTCCTAGGATAAATCTTTGTGTCTTTTGTGCACGGTGATTTTTCAGTGATTCTTGTTTTATTTCTGCTGCAAATAAATGATGCTATAATTGTGGGATGAAATGAATTATGAAATTAAACGTCGAAAGAGATGAAAATGATACTGCTAAGTTAAAATAACAAGAAGAAATCTTCTTCTCTCAAGTGATGCGCACTTCTCAAGGAGGACTAGCAAAAGTCACATGAAGTAATTTTGGGATTTTCTCTTATTCTCTTATTCTCTTGGAAGATATCTACCCTCGCTAGGGTTTGATGTGGAAGAAGAGCACACTTTTGTGCTAGGGCTTAATCTTTGTGATTGGTATTGTTCTTCTATTGGATTAGTTTCTTCTGAGAAAGTTTGCCGGGTTTTCTCCCTGTTTGGGTTTCCCAGAATAAATCTTTGTGTCTTTTGTGCATGGTTATCTTTCAATGATTCTTGTTTTATTTCTGCTGCAAATGAATGATGCTATAATTGCAGGATGAAATGAATTATGAAATTAAAAGTTGAAAGAGATGAAAATTATATTGCTAAGTTAAAACAACAACAAGAAAACCCTTCGAGTACTTCCCCATGATCCATGGATGGTAAATGGGGTAAACCGTCAGCCCTGATTATGGAGCCTAACCGCAAGGGGATCAAGAGTGTCAAGCCGGTGACCTCTCCAACTTCAGGGTAAGATGTCTCACATCTGGCTCATGACCTCTTGAGCTAACCCTTGAGGCTTGTTGCCGCTGGATTGCGCACTTGGTTAACGCAACAAAAATCCTATGTTGCACTAGTCTCGGGGATAGGGGTATGCGGGGACGAGTTTTCGGGACGGCTAGAGCGCACTCCCAAATTTTCAGGGGACGACAGGTTGGGGACAACAATTATATATATATATATATATATAATTAAAAAGTAAACACATTGACATAGAAATTAGAACACCCTTTGATTGAGAGAAATCATAAAAATCAGAACATGTTTCCAACAAAATATTAAAATAGCTTCCTTGTAAACTTGATCAGAAAACATCAAAACATGTTTGCAGCCTTTAATTGAGATAAATCATAGAAATCAAAACATTTTTAGAGTGAGCCACTGGAGTATGGTAGAGTGGATAGATAACAAAGGGGGTCGCGGGTTAGGGAAATAGGGGCAGCGTTAGGTTAGAATTTCTTTTAGGTTTTTAATTTTTAATTTTTTTTTTTCATGTGCAGATTAAGGGACGGCTAGGAGTCCCCTATTGGTCGAGGGACTTAAGGGATGCCCCTAAAAAGTCCATGATTTGGCCGGGTACGCTTAGGGGACGTCCAAAAAGTCCCCAAGTCCTCGATGGAGTCCCCGATGATTTGGGGACATTTCCAAGGAGTTCCAAAGTCCCCGGAACGCAAAAATGCAGGGAACGGGTGAAATTTTGGGGGGGACGGGTCCCCGTGCAACATAGCAAAAATATTGCTACTACTCAGTGCGCCCTTGGGGCAAGTCTCGAGTCAAGGCTGTTACCTGATCTTGACTCCTCCGTTTAGGCATTTAGGCCAACTCCTAACTGAAGCCAAGGGGGGTAGTCCCTACAGAAAGTTGCTAAGGTTATTAGAAAGTTTTAGAAAGTTAATTATGGATGTTTCTAGGAGTTTTTAGAGGGTATGATTAAATTGTCCAAGTTTGTTGCAAGAAATTTAGAAATGCTTTCAACAACAGATAATAAGCAATCACCAGCATATAAAGATTAAACAACAATTTACTAAACTGATATTAAGCAAATGTAAAATACTTGTTGTTGGAGACTAGTGCCAATGGAGTCAATATAGAGATGCTGCTGAAAGGAAAATTTTTGCAAGTGTATCTTGGTTCATTTTAGATTATTAAGAAATGGAACTTAGTTAAGGGAAACGGAAACTCCAGATATACCGTGAGGTACAAGGAGCAATGTCTGGAAGTTAAGTGAAGGTGGCTCCTCACGAAGACGTGTGGGTTGGAATGGAGCCTCGAGGGCAGTGTTCAAGAATACTCCAACAAGGGTGTATCCTAACTGTGCCGTGAGATCGCTTCCCAGTGGTTCTCGCTTCTTCTAAGGAATTTCCCCATGCAAAACTTAATGTTCTAAGTGCCATATTTTCACTATGTTTGGGGTTGTTACTTTTATTATGATGAGTTCTTAATTAAATCTTGAGAATTAATAAGTTGCTATAACTCTTTCTGATTTCCCCAAGACCAGGCAAATGCCCGCAAGGGGAAAGAGCATACTTTGAGCGATAGCAAAATGTATGTTCCAAATTAAAAGTTGAAAAAATAAAAAAATTCTAAAAGAAGATGTAGAAAAATATAGATCACCGGATCTATGTGTCACTTTCTGATCAACCACCACTAATCGACAATGCCTTTATGTGGTGGTGAGAGCATACTTCGTGGCAACGAGATTGATGTTATTTCTAACTACTTTGCGAAATATAAATGGAAGCACTTATTGAACAAATTAAGTATACAATCTTGCAGTAAACGTGGTTTGTGTGCTTGTGTTTGTTAGAAAAAATTATGTCACAAAAATGGACACTGCAAATCCCCCAAGGGGGGATGGGGTGTGGGCGCTGTGTAGCCCACTTGTTCTCGTTTAATAAGTTTTACAATTCTTGCTCAAAGAAGTGCCTCTTAGTCCTTTTAAACTTGGATCTAAGGGCTTACAATTCAAAAGAATGAAATAGTGGTAAAAGAGGGTCCTCGTAATGTATTTTTGGCACTTTCTCACGAAAATTGGCTAGAGCTTCCTTCTTTTTTTTCTTGGACCTGCTAAAAACCAGCAAGCTAATTATGCTAATTCAGAGGGTTAAACATATACAAATGCACAAAAAAATTACAAATTTTATACTTGGGAAAAAATGGAAACTTTTGGACTACTTCAAGTATGAAAACTATGGATCTAGATCTAGTTTGGAAAGTAAGAAATGAAGCTAATCTAGATCTGAAATATGCTTAATAAAAGAAGATATTTGATTTGCAAAAATATAGATCTATCTTTTAGTAAGCAAAGGAAACAAGTAACCAAGAAATCTTTTTGAAAATTGAGAGATGATAGCAGAAAACCCTCAAGCCCAAGCTTGAACTAGAAGATGATGAAGAAGAAGTATCTGTGGACAAGAAACTTGTTAGATCCAAAACTTGAAGGTGATGGAGAGAGGGTGGATGCAACTGAGCTCCAAACTCCCTTCACCTTGAGGCTACCGGCAAAGCTACACACTTCTCAAGCAAGCAAGATTAAACTAGTATATTCATCAATCAAAACAAGGAGAATAATTGTACAACCGAATACATCATATTACTCCTAAGATCTTGAAAACATGAACATAAAAGAAGCAACTTGACAACTGCAACTGCTTCTTTCAATAGAGCTAGATCTAATCATTAAACTTGCATAAAGAAGTAAGTTTAAAAAGATGTCACCTCAACCAATAGTGCATGCATGGAAACAAGAGCCATAGTAGACCTCCAAAGTCTTCAAATATTATTACTAAAAAGAAACTTTAAACATTACAGGAGCAGAGGTTCAATGCCTTCCAATCATGGTAGAATGAGGAGCATGAGCCTTGCTTATATAGATAAAGAGAGAGGGAGGGGCGACTTCAGGAGGAGGGAGGTGCATCCCTTGAGAAGAGGATCTCAATCCGAGTTAATCCTTGGTTGATCCCTCAAATCATTTGAAGGGGAATGAGTGGACTGCCACCTAAGGAGGGCACCCTCACTCAAGCATTGGGACTATCTCCCATTCAATAGATGGCTTCCACACACTTTGGTTATATGCGCCACCTCTCCTTCACGTGAAGCATGATGGAGGGCACATCACGTTATGAGATCTACTCAATACCCTTATGATTCGACCTTTCAAACATGTGCTTTATTAACTTACTCAAGTCGCCTTCCATGTTGGACCAAATGCCAACTCAATTGGCACATGCAAATTGCCTTTTTAATATATATATTTTTTGATATTATGGTGCATTTTGTCGAGTCGTTAGCATTTACTTGCCATTCTGTCGCCTCTTTAGGAAAAAATGCTCCGAGCAATGATTTAATCACTTGAAACACAGGAGAAGAGGTTACCAGGATAAAGAGGATTCTCTGAGTGTGAAAACGAGCATCCCCACGCCAAAATCCGCCTCTAGACCATACTTTTATTACAATTTGAAATTTTCCAATTAAACCATTAAAAAATGGTGTAATTTTATGGAAAAAATTATTTTTGCCCGAATGAACTCAAACTCCTATGGGACCTAGTGCATGTCCATACGACTTATTATTGATGGCTAGCATGTTAAAAATACATAGGCACCTAGGATTCAATAACCTCCTGAGGTTCGACCACCATGGAGAATACTCTAGCATCAGAACCGGACCGGTGATCAAACCAACAGAGCCCAAAATGTGAACTGGACCAGAAACCGGAAAAAAAGGGAAAAAAAAACCGGTCGACCAAAAAATACATAAACTATTCATATTTTGTAAAAACATATATATTCATGTCCATACATATGAATCCAAACCATTAATACACAAATATGCAAAGTTTCTCATATATATAGCAAGTACGGGTGCAAATTACCAAAATAACACCGAGTGCAATACATCTCTGAAGTTTTGAACCAAACTACATCAATAAAGAGGCTCTAAATGGCCCTTGGAGTCCAAAAAATGAGTAGAGTATGGACTGACCGGTTCACAACCGGTCCAAATAAGTTTTGCGGTTTTTCCGGTTCAGGCACCTAACCGGACCAGTTGGGCCTGTGAATCGGTTCCGATAACATTGCTCCAGCTTTGGAGGTGTGAGTGAAAAACTTAGGAATTGTACACCACTGAAGCGCAACGCATAATTCCTAAGGGAAAAACACTCTAGAGTATCCCCTTGATAGCTAAACCTAAGGTAAGCCAAGCTTTTTACAAAAATACCATGTTTAGACCAACTTATTACAATTCCCCCATGGGGATCTGGACATGCAAATTTTTACAAAGGGCCAAAAATTAGCTTGATGAACTTCTGAACTCTGGCAATGAACAATGTGAATTGTTCAAGTCTTTTGAGGTTCACAAGTAGTCCACCTAAGTACAACTTAGGTGGTAACATCTAGCTCCAATTGCGGGACATGTGCTCTATCTGGCCTTTAGGCAAGGAGAGGATGCGAGAAACACCAGAATCTCCGGTTTCTATAACCTGTAAAAACATCTCAGCTTGACAAGAAAAACCCTTAGTAGCACAAGTCTTATGAAAATGCCAATGAACCACTGATTGTATTTATTTGAAAAATGAAACTAAGAAAAATTCCTAAGTACACAAAGGAAAATACCGAAAATGAAATGCAGAAAGCAAATGCTCACTTTGAGGAGCTTATTTTTCCTACTCTAAGCACATCATAAAAAATGCTAAGTAAAATGAAAAATACAATGTAACCATCTTACCATTTCATCAATTTTAGGGTTTTTGACCTTGCGTTTGGTTACCAACCAAAGCAAGGAAAATTTATTCAAGAAATGCAAACCTGCGTGAAATTTCTGGATGGGAGATCAGAGGTATGTAATACATCATTGAACTGCTTCCCAAATTGGCAAGTCCCCCCGCAAGCTTCTTCTATCCATCATTAGATAGGATTGATAAAAATTTCGGAATGATGAGGCATATTAACCACTTCATCATATTGTTCAACAGGACTTATCGGATGATAGCTCTTTGTGTAAGCCCCATGCCACTCCAAATCATAAGGAATCTCTACATGTGAAGACGGCGGCTGAGAATGATCTTCAATTGATTGCATCCGATCGGACTCTTCACTGCACTGCTTTTCCAAGTCTTCATTGCTGATACTCCTGCATGGCTCCTGCATGGCTCTGAATGCTCATATGAACAAATAGCATGCTCTTCTTCCATGTCCACATGTTCCAAAGTCTCAAAATAAATGCTCCCTTCTCTTGATATATAAAAAATAGGACTTCTGATTACTTCTGAATGAACACTCTCTTCCTTGGAGATATCATAAATGGGGTTTTCAATGAAACCACCAAAATGATCGGACTCAACATTCTCTTCTATGTCATAGATGGGATTTCCATGAATGTCCAATAATCATCAACAATATCTATGTCAGTGATGAGGGACCCTTCATCACTTATATCATGATCTAGGCTATATCTTTCCTCTTCATGCTCATAATCCTCCTCCTCAGAAAAAAAGGTCAGAAGGAAGTAAACCTTCCAAGCCTTCATCATCATATACATTACAAAATTCATCCTGGATTTCTATATGGGTTTTTGTAATGGTTTCTTGTGAAGGCGGATCAGGAGTACAAATGTGCTCATCATCACTGAAATAAACTTGAGAAAACTCCCAATCTTCAATGTCTTCTGTTATAGTGGCACGAGGAGGGTCTTTGATAACATCTTCAATAACCGGATCTTCATGAATCTCTTCAATAGGGTCACGTTGTGCTTGATGGAAAAAGGCATGATTTTCTTGAATAAGCTGCCTAATCTTCCCGTCACTGCAATAACTCATAGGTAGCTCCGAATATTCTTTGTTTTCAACTATGATGATGCGAGGAGCGTTAGGGTCATCCTCATGATATTCTATCCAAGGCAGGAAGATGGGAAAGAACTTCTCAAGGATACTGTCCAAAGCTTCCATACCAAATCCTTTATTATGCCATTGCCTCAAAAATATTCTAAGGAAGCTCGGGAGGGAAGTAACACATTTATCGAGGAGACCATTGTACCACCAATAACATGCATTTCCCCGCAAAGTACTGACAAACATTTCCATCATGTTATCTTCATATAAAACTTTGAAGTCAGCCAGGACCTTAAGAAAGGATATGACATGCTGGGTCTTTGAATCACCATTTCCCCAAAAGATTGGCAAATGATCAAATATATCTCTACCAGTATGATAATTAGGGAAACCTAGGATGTTTGAGAAGTCGATAAGAGGATATTCATCACCAGACTCTTCATCATCCATACTCAACGATCATAAGCATATATTTGAAATGACCATGGAAAGTATCTGCTACTGCATCAGGAGGGTTGTTTAAATAATGAGCTTTAAAATTTTTCTGTGTCGCATGGGTTCATCTACACATAACAAGTCTCAACAATTTATGAGAAACAAGAGTTTTATCCTTTTAGCGGAGTCGCCATGTGAGAATAAAAATATGCATTTTAAAACACTCACAAAAGGTCTATTTTTTACTTTGAAATTTTTTATAAAAACGAAAAAAGGTTAGGGGAGTCGCCAGATGAAAAACTAAAGACTAGATCTAAGGATTCATCAAACAAAGCAAAAAACAAAAAAGATTAAAAATCAAAAAGTCGTACCCAGGGATAGAAAGATTTATCCTTGACAACGGCGCCAAAAAATGTTGCTGCCAGATTTTGCACTTGGTTAACACATCAAAAATCTTGCTACTGCTCAGTGCACCCTTGGGGGCAAGCCTCGAGTCAAGGCTGTTACCTGATCTTGATTCCTCCGTTTAGGCCAACTCGTAACCGAAGCCAAGGGGGGTACTCCCTACGAAAAGTTTCTAAGGTTATTAAAAAGTTTTAGAAAGTTAATTATGGATGTTTTTAGGAGTTTTTAGAGGGTATGATTAAACTATCCAAGTTTGTTGCAAGAAATTTAGAAATGCTTTCAATAGTAGATAATAAACAATCACCAACATATAAAGATTAAACAACAATTTGCTGAACTGATATTAAGCAAATGTAAAGTACTTGTTGTTGTTGGAGACGAGTGCCAATGGAGTCAATATAGAGATTCTCCCGAAAGGGAAAGTTTTGCAAGTGTATCTTGGTTAGTTTTAGATTATTAAGAAATGGAACTTAGTTAAGGGAAATGGAAACTCCAGATATACCGTGAGGTACAAGGAGCAATGTCTGGAAATTAAGTGAAGGTGGATCCTCACGAAGACGTGTGGGCTGGAACGGAGCCTCGAGGGCGGTGTTCAACACTACACCAACAAGGGTGTAGCCTAACTGTGCCCTGAGATCGCTTCCTTGTGGTTCCCGCTTCTTCTAAGGAATTTCCCCACGCAAAACTTAATGTTCCAAGTGCCGGATTTTCACTATGTTTGGGGTTGTTACTTTTATTATGATGAGTTCTTAATTAAATCTTGAGAATTAATAAGTTGCTATAACTCTTTCTGATTTCCCCAAGACCAGGCAAATGCCCGCAAGGGGAAAGAGCATACTTTGAGCGATAGCAAAATGTATGTTCCAAATTAAAAGTTGAAAAAATAAAAAAATTCTAAAAGAAGATGTAGAAAAATATAGATCACCGGATCTATGTGTCACTTTCTGATCAACCACCACTAATCGACAATGCCTTTATGTGGTGGTGAGAGCATACTTCGTGGCAACGAGATTGATGTTATTTCTAACTACTTTGCGAAATATAAATGGAAGCACTTATTGAACAAATTAAGTATACAATCTTGCAGTAAACGTGGTTTGTGTGCTTGTGTTTGTTAGAAAAAATTATGTCACAAAAATGGACACTGCAAATCCCCCAAGGGGGGATGGGGTGTGGGCGCTGTGTAGCCCACTTGTTCTCGTTTAATAAGTTTTACAATTCTTGCTCAAAGAAGTGCCTCTTAGTCCTTTTAAACTTGGATCTAAGGGCTTACAATTCAAAAGAATGAAATAGTGGTAAAAGAGGGTCCTCGTAATGTATTTTTGGCACTTTCTCACGAAAATTGGCTAGAGCTTCCTTCTTTTTTTTCTTGGACCTGCTAAAAACCAGCAAGCTAATTATGCTAATTCAGAGGGTTAAACATATACAAATGCACAAAAAAATTACAAATTTTATACTTGGGAAAAAATGGAAACTTTTGGACTACTTCAAGTATGAAAACTATGGATCTAGATCTAGTTTGGAAAGTAAGAAATGAAGCTAATCTAGGTCTGAAATATGCTTAATAAAAGAAGATATTTGATTTGCAAAAATATAGATCTATCTTTTAGTAAGCAAAGGAAACAAGTAACCAAGAAATCTTTTTGAAAATTGAGAGATGATAGCAGAAAACCCTCAAGCCCAAGCTTGAACTAGAAGATGATGTATCTGTGGACAAGAAACTTGTTAGATCCAAAGCTTGAATGTGATGGAGAGAGGGTGGATGCAACCGAGCTCCAAACTCCGTTCACCTTGAGGTTACCTGCAAAGCTACACACTTCTCAAGCAAGCAAGATTAAACTAGTATATTCATCAATCAAAACATAGAGAATAATTGTACAACCGAATACATCATATTACTCCTAAGATCTTGAAAGCATGAACATAAAGCAAGCAACTTGACAACTGCAACTGCTTATTTCAATAGCGCTAGATCTAATCATTAAACTTGCATAAAGAAGTAAGCTTAAAAAGATGTCACCTCAACCAATAGTGGATGCATGGAAGAAGACCCATAGTAGACCTCCAAAGTCTTCAAATCTTATTACTCAAAAGAAACTTTAAACATTACAGGCGCAGAGGTTCTATGCCTTCCAATCATGGTAGAATGAGGAGCACGAGCCTTGCTTATATAGATAAAGAGAGAGGGAGGGGTGACTTCAAAAGGAGGGGGGGCACCCCTTGAGAAGAGGATCTCAAATCCGAGTTAATCCTTGGTTGATCCCTCAAATCGTGTGAAGGGGAGTGAGTGGGCTGCCACCTAAGGAGGGCGCCCTCACTCAAGCATTGGGATTATCTCCCATTCAATAGATGGATGCCACACACTTTGGTTATATGCGCCACCTTTCCTTCACGTGAAGCATGATGGAGGGCGCATAACTTTATGAGATCTACTCAATATCCTTATGATTCGACCTTTCAAACATGTGCTCTATTAACTTACTCAAGTCGCCTTCCATGTTGGACCAAATGCCAGCTCAATTGGCACATGCAAATTTTCTTTTTTAATATATATATTTTTTTGATATTATGGTGCATTTTGTCGAGTCGTTAGCATTAACTTGCCATTCTGTCGCCTCTTTTGGGAAAAAATGCTCCGAGCGATGATTTAATCACTCGAAACATAGGAGAAGAGTGTCTCAGGGTAAAGAGAATGCTCTGAGTGTGAAAACGAGCATCCCCATGCCAAAATCTACCTCCAGACCATACTTTTATTACAATTTGAAAATGTCCAATTAAACCATTAAAAAATGGTTTTGTTATCACACAACTTGTAGTTGCCCCTAAAGGTATCCCATCTGGGATGGTAGAGGAGATGGACAACTAAAGAGGTGACCCAAGAGATGCCACGGTTCTCAATGCAAGCTGGGAGTCACGTCAACCGAGGCACTCTTCACTTTAGATCAAGATGAATCAAGACCAAGGGGGAGACCCTATAGCCAATCAAAGGTGATTGGACCAAGACAAAGGTTTCTAAGGAAGTGTGAAAGATGAGTTACGGAAACCAATGCAAGGTTAGGTGGACCTAGAAGTTTAAGTATGGTTGAAAGAGGCTTAAGGAGTGACTAGTGTTTCAACCAATGAATGATTTAGGCCACATGATGAGATTAGATAACAAGATCTAGTACCATAAAAGACACATGTGGGACCTGTTGCCAACTAAGTTGTACTTGGTTGGATTATCAAGCGAGCGGGCAGAGTGGAACATCATACATGTTCATTTTTGGTGATTTGATATCCAGCTGGCCTTTTTAAAGGCCCCCGTTTTTAAAATTTTCCACTTGTCCATGGCCCTGCGGGGTTTGTAACAAAACGTACTAGCATGGTGTTTTGTAAAAGACTTGGTTCCCTAGGACTTTTTGGCTAAGTCAGGTATTCCAAGGAGTTTTTTCACCTATCTATTATGTCTTGCATTAGTGCATAACATAATTAATGGGTTTTTCTCCTGCTCCTCCAAAGCTGGAATGCCTGGGGAGGCTTACGGGCCTTAGGGGATTGTTAAAGTCTATGGGTCAATGTATATGAACATGCTAGGCGTTAATTTTGAGTCATATGGACATGTGCTAAGTCCCCCTAGGTTGTTTTTAATTTTCGGCAAGTTTTATTTTTTCCGTAAATTGGGCCATTTTTTAATGGTTCAATTAAAAAAATTTGTAATTGGCCTATAAGGGGCATCTGGAGGTATTTTTTGCCTTAGGGGTGCTCGTTTTCTAACTCAGAGCACCCCCTAAACCCCTAAACCCACTCTTTCTAATGTTTGGGTGATCATTTTTCCACAAAAATCCCAAAAAGTCAAAAAACCCCAAAAAGTCATAAAAAATTGAAAAAGTGAAAAAATGACTTAATAAAAATATTAAATTTTGGGAGTGATTTATGGACTGATTTTTTCAGCTATGTTTTAGGAGTTGTAAGAGCTGATTTTGGAAAGATTCCGGGCAGCTATATTAGTGGGATTACTTCCCCATTTGAGGGGGGCATATTTCCCAAAATTGGGCCCCTTCAGTCATGGAATTTGCAGCTATGTTTATGGGCTGTCACATGGCTGATTTTTAGCTGATTTGGGGCTGATTTTGGCAGCCCATTACATGGGAGTGGGCAGCCCTATTTTCTCCACGAGTTATGCCACTCATTCCACCCATTTCTCTCCATCTTTGGCTATTTAAACATGGCTACCCACTCCATTTTGAGAGTGAGAATTGGAGCAAGAGACTTATGATTGTAATATTTTTTCTCATTTGAATAAAAGAAGACTTTGGAGGTCAGCTTGTGGTGTTTTGTCATATGTGGATGTAATATCTTGATTCTTTTTCCAAGATGACTTGTGCATAAGTTTCATTCTTCAAGGGTGTGGTGTGCTCATCGGAAAGATTGTTACCAATCTATGAGATAAGTTGTTTTCAATTTGTTTATTGTAGCAGCTTAGTGATGTGTGCTTGGTAAGAGATTATTTTTGTATCTTTCATTTGTTTATGGATATGCAATCATAGTTTCTTCTGAGTATATATCTACACTTAATATTTTTTTTGGTGAGATCTGTGATGTGCAGGTGTTTTCTTGAGTTGGCAAGAAGGAGGATCTTGTTTGTTTCCCCTTTTTACTAATCATTGTTTGCAGATATAGTCCCTTCAAACATCACTAAACCATCTTCAAAGCTTCGATTCTCAACAAGGATTTGTTCCATCTCTCTCTCTCTCATTCAAGAAAAAATCAAATTTTATGGTTACTAGTTACTAATCAAAAGTGGATCTGATTTACATACTGCTGTTAAAAACTTAAATAAATCAGATTCTGTCATCATGAAGTTTTATTTTTTCATTTCATAAAGAGTTTATTGTTCATAGATCAAAGCTTCTTGGTTATCTAGTACTTTCTTTTCAAAAACTGGTTTAAGTTGTCAAAATCTTTCAAGTTTTTCTGAAGTAGTATTAGATCTGATTTCAAAGCATTACCTGGCTACCCTAGAGCTTGAAATTTGCAGCCATTAAAGGCTAGCAAAGATCCCAAGTAGACAAGCCCCATAGCTTGTTTTACTTGGTTACTTTTCGTAATTTTTACTTAGTTTTTAACTTAGAATTTTTTGGGTTTTTTAGGAGGTGTTCCAAAGACACTCTTAAAGTGTTTTTGGGCATCTTATACTAATCATTGCTTGCTGGTTTGCAGCAAAAGACGAACAGGTAGGAGGAAGTGCTGCCGAAATTTCGAGCATCCAGGCAATCCGGAGGACAAACTTTCATATTTTTAAAAACCGGTCAATTTTTTCCTCAAATTTTGTAAGCCACCAAGTCACTTAAAGTGGACTGGGGCACTTCTCTAGTCATTGTAAACAAATATTAAACGAGAGCAAGTGGGCTAACCAGCGCCCATACCCCATCCCCCCAGGGGTGGCCTGTGTCGTCTCATTTTCATGGCATGATTTTTAGAGTAGTTTATTTCTTTGTTTTCCGGCATTTAATAAAATTAATTAGGATTAAAATAAACCTTGTTGGTCCGTTCCACTGGCGGGCCACAAGTTCACTCATAACATAGTTTTTCACTTTTTTTTTTACAAACTCATAACACCCCCCTTGCTTTCCCGAAGTAGGGTATCTGTATGAGGGCTTGCCCGAAATACGTGCCTGAAAAGAGACTCCTGGGGTTTTAAGAAAAGATAAAATTTGGGTTCATAAATTTTTTATAAAAATACCAAGGTCTTCTCCCGTATGCTCTGTGGCCGACTTGCAGCTTAGTCTGATCCAGTTGGTACACATCAGAAAGGAGGGGATGACTAGTAATAGGATCTAACACCGCCCTAATAAAAAATCCTTTTGTGAAAATCCGGCACAACGCGTATTTTGTTGTCGTGGGCAAATTTCTCAGAAGGCTTGGGACCACACTGAGTAGTGACCTCTTGGAAACCGTTAGGCTTGCCCTCGTTGGTATAGCATCTGAACACCTCCTCGAGACTCCGATTCAGCCCAAGCCTGAGAGGGAAGCCACGCTTCAAAACTCCGGACATGTTCCCCCGTACCTTGCGTATATTGGGAACCCCCCTGCCATAATAAAAAGATCACCATCACATTAATTTTAAAATAAACCAAGAACACTCGCACAACATCTACTTTTCTGCTTATGCATTTGTTTATTGACTCCATTATAAGGCACTGGTCTTGTTTAAATTTTATTTTATATTATTGACTAATGTGCAGTTAAATGATGGTTATCTTAAAATGGGAGTAAATGATGAATGACTGTTTTATTTGATCAAAGTATATGCTGTTTATTCTTGGTTACCGAAAATATTTTCCTAACTCCTAGGTTAGAGGCCTTAGTTTCTTTTATTTTTTAGGGTCCACCCCCCTTGGCTTCGCTAGGAAAGCCTAGACGGAGGAGTCGAGTCCCAAGTGACAGCACTTGACTCTGACTTGCCCCCAAGGCCACACCATCAGCTTGAAGACTTCTGCTGCGTTTTCCCAGGTGTGGAACCAGGCGGCAACAGGACCCACTTCCTTGGGATATGGAAATGATTCAAATGGGACCCACAAGGTGAAGTTAGGGGTGCAAATGGTACCAAGGGGTATGCAAAGAGTAGATCTATGGATCTAAGATGAAACTAGAGATACCCACATATGGGATCTAGCATTTGACACTACTCCCAAGGAGTGAGAATTGCCTTAGGTGGACTAGTGCCTTGAAATGGATGGGCATATGGAGTCAAAAGGGTGTCAAAATGTAGATCGAGACACCTAAGATCTAAATCAAGGGTATCAAGATCAAGTAGATTGGATGGTTAGATCTTACTAGATCTAATGTTTCACTAGGTGACCCAAGTGGACAACAATCCCCAAAACAAGGAATGCTACCCCCAAGGTAGAACTTCACAAAGTGAGACACTAGATGTAGATTTCAAGGTGTGCTCGTTTCAAATCCAATGGGATTTCAACCCCCCACGTCCTAGAAGTGGACAAACTCAAACCCCCAAGGAGTGTGACTTTCCCCAAGGAGGGCTAAATGCATGGAAAAGTGTGTCAAATCAAGTCCAATGGCCACCAAACTTTAGATCTAGGTAGTTTAGGCAATCATCAATGTGGATCTAGAAAATCAAAGTGATCAAATGGCTAGATCTCCATAGATCTGAGATATAAAGTGCATCACCAAATTGACCCAAGTGGGGCACAACCCTCAAAATGAGGAATGGGGCCCACAAGGTGAAAATCAATGAAATGAGACACTAGGGGTAGGTTATCAAGTCAGGAGAGTATGAATCAAGTGGGATCTCACCTACCCATGTGTTAGATCTAACCCAATTAGCTTCTCCGAAGGGGTGTGATTTGCCCCAAGAGGGCTATTTTGCCTTGAAAAATGTGTCAAATGGAACCCAATCACCACCAAACTATAGATCTGAATTGTCGTGGATACTATAGAGGTGGGTTTTCAATATCTTTCCAAAAGCTAGGCTAGATCCAAGTAGATCTAAGAAAAACAAAAATGAGGGTTTTGACTTTTAAGGGTTTGTGACCAATGAAGAAGAATGGATGGATCTAGGCACATACCTTGTAGAATTTACCTCAATTGCTTATGGCAGCCTTGCAAATTGATAGCATTCTCCTATGTGTATATTCAAGAGTGAGATCTAAGAGCTCCAAGCAAAAACGTCCTCCTCCAAGATGCCAAATCGTCCTCCTCCTACAAGACAAGATCAAGTGAAACAAGCCAAGTAAGATGATTATGAAAATGATGGAAAGATGTAATAGAAAGCATCAACTATGTCACAAAGATACAATAATGATACTCCATGTCACCAAGATCAACCCAAAAGAAAATATGTGGATCCCTCCAACAATAATCCTCTTCAAATCGACCTCCTCTCCACCAATTCGGCCTCCCAGCAAGAAAACAAGATGTAGCTCCAAAATCCACAATGATACATAGAAGAGATACTGTATACTCAAGATGCAAGAGAATCCACAAGACAAGAGAAATATGCTCCACAAAGAAGTGTTCTATTCCAATATTCTAGAGCTCCAAAGGTGAGCTATACAATAGGGGGTCTCCTCCTTATATAGGATAATAAAGACCAAAACCCTAGATCTCAAAACCACTTTACAAAAAGATGAGTGGTTGAGATTAAAATATCTCAATACATAATCAATGGCTAAGATGAATCATAACAACATAACACATGGATCACTCAAAATAATGATGACATCATAGCTAAAAGATACTCATGGAGGGTGATGTCATCCACTAGAGGGGGAAAAAGTACATGGGGCCACCTCCTATGACTAGGACATGACACATGGAGCTCATGGTGGGGCTAGGAGGCATCAATCCTTGCTACCTCATCCCCATGGCACAATAAAATAATATAATATGTCCAAAATAAATACAAATGATCAAAACTGTCCTCAAAATCTGTGAGAGACATGCAGTAAATGGCCTCCTGTGGCCTCTGTGGACCCCCCTGACTGATGAAAACTGGTTGGAAGATAGGGGGTTCACCTTGGATGACCTTTGTGAAAACCAAGTGTCAAAACCTTGCCCCAATTGCCCAAATCGAATTCCTCAGTGACCCTTTTATCCCATTTCTGGACTGCCTCGGTAATTGTGAAAGTGCCTCCTAGGGTATCTGCGCTGTCAAACTGAGCCCACCAAGCTCTCCAAAAGGGGGGGGGGGGTAAATGGTAATATCAAGTGGCTGGACCACCCCGTCCACATACAACCCCCTAGGTGAATTGGCCTCTCATGTTGGGAAATCAGCCCCAAATTTGGTCAACAAGTGGAAAACTGCATGTATCACTGTCAAAAGTGCCTGAAACTGAATGATAAGTGTCTCATTGGATCCAGAAGACCCAAATCTACTAAGAATGTGTACTCATACACCATGGATTGCCCTGATGGGCTAGCTGTAGGGTCCACCATACATGGACAGTGCATAATCTGATGATCTGAAGTAATAATAAAACCTGCTGAACTGCATCAATCACCATTTGAATCATATGTCCATCATATAGCATCATCATCAAGAGTATGTGGGACCATCAATCATCATCCATAAGCATGCATGGCCCACATCAACACGGATCCCAAGAAATGACCATAGTCAAACTGGGTTTGACTAGGTCCATATACAACCAATGATAAATCATATCAATAGACTTAGACATGTTCCTCTGATCATACTCACATCTTAACTTAAAGTATAACATCATTTAGTGGCATTAAACATATTTGTTCATTCCGTTGTTATTTGTATTCACTTGCACAATAGCTTAAATGACAAACTCGCCCATTGGACAAGGTCTAACTGCTAGCTAAGGATGAAGGCTAGGAACAAGGTTGGGCAAGGGGGTGACTTGTCTAGACTCAACTAAAGGACACTTTGGACTGGGAGAAGGGGGAAGCTACAAACTCTGTGCTGGACAAATAAAACACGGGGAATGGCTGTGCTTCACAAATGGGTAAGTTGTTTAGAGAGTGCTTATTCAACTTAGGCATCATGTCTACTTTTATAAAAGATGATCCAGTTTCATTAGGATCCATTGATTTCATTTCATGGCCTTTTTGGCCTACATAACCCTTCAGATCTCAGGTGTGCTGATAAGCACAACTAATTGCAGCTTGCATCCAGGGCATGTTTACATATATATATATATATATATGGTCAACAATTGTTTAGATATAGCATTTAAGAACCATTGCTTTTTTTGACCTTTCTTATACTCTTCGAGGAGTATTTTTAGCAGTTCATCGCTCTTGCCCTTTTTAGTTTCCATGGGTGAATCTATATAAGTTTTCATAAGTAGTACATGAGCTTTCAGTTTTAGCCAACAACATCTCAAGTGACTAGGGGGAGTTCAAGTCGGTGCCGAACATCGAGACAATCGACCGGAATGATTTAGGCCTACAATCCAACTTACCAAAGGCAAGTTCTGTCACCAACTCAGAGCCGAGACACTAAACAAACAGGGATGCGGTCCAAACACAGAGGTAGAAAAAGGGGAAGTCCTCAATATCAGAAAGTCAAGTAAGACAAGTCCAAGGTTAAGGCCAAATAAGGAAAGTCATGGATGGATGGAGTCAAGTGAAGGTGGAGCCTTAAGCTAGTAGACAACTAGTGTCAATAAAGACCATATCTATGCAAGGTAGTAAACCAGTGAGTTTTGTCAAACAACCTAAATGTGCAAGTAAATGTCCATTTTATAGTTTATCATCAAGATAGTCCATTTTAAGTTTTACACATTTTGTCACATCATGAATTATATACCAAGCTAATGCTATGAACATAACTAAAGCAACAAGACAATAATCCACAGTCAATGATCAAACATCCATAGTTCATACAACATCATCATATATCATTTGAAACATTGCTGCAATACATCTCTAGGCACTGAACTGAAACTGTATGGAATAAAGGGTCACATCGGCCATCAAATCTGAACTCTCAAGGCTCAGCCTTGACACAAGGTCTAACATAAGTCTGAATAATACACTGCTCTGATCATGAGTGATCTCAAAATATAAAGTCATCATAGCCAAGCTCTGGAACCTGCAGATATCTTCTAAGCAAGAATAGTAGCCCTGCTACTATGGTGTGATAACAGGTCTAATTTTATGGAAAAAATTATTTTTGCCAAAATGAACTCAAAATCCTAGGGGACCTAGTGCATGTCCATATGACTTATTATTGATGGCTAACATGTTAAAAATACATAGACACCTAGGCTTTAAAACCTCCTAAGGTTTCACCACCATGGAAAATATTCCAGCTTTGGATGTGTGAGTGAAAAACTCAGAAATTATATGCAACCGAAGTGCAACGCATAATTCCTAAGGAAAAAACACTCTAAAACACTCTAGAGTATCCCCTTAATAGCTAAACCTAAGGTAAGTCAATTTTTTTACAAAAGTACCATGCTTAGACCAACTTATTACAATTCCCCCATGGGGGTCTGGACATGCAAATTTTTACAAAGGGCCAAAAATTGGCTTGATGAACTTCTGAACTCTGGCAATGATTAAGGTGAGTTGTTCAAGTCTTTTGAGGTTCACAAGGAGTCCACCTAAGTACAACTTAGGTGGTAATGAGGCTGAAATACCTTTTTGGATATATCATCAAATAGTTGACATTTAATTTTAATGCAATTATGAAATTCATTACTTTTTTCAGAGCAGACAAGCTTGTGATAGAGCACAAGAGAAAGAAGAAACTTGCACCCAATTTGATGATTTTCCATTGCAAAATAAGCATGTTTATAATAAATTTTGTTTTAAATTTGGTTGTTGAAGATAAAGGTAGATCTCCTAATTTCAGCCTGGAAAAGATCTATACCAAAATTGTTTGTCCCATCTTAAAATATCTTAAATAGCTTTTGCTTTTCACCGAAACTTCCGATTTTAAATCCTGTGCCTCTTTTTGTCTAACAAGGCACCCATTTTATGCATGTTTTTGTCAAATAAGCTGCCTATCTAAAATAGACATCACTTATTCTAACACCTCTTAAATTTTAATGACTATTTTATTTTCCTCTATCCCAAACATTTGTTTGAACCTCTGAAATTTGTCTGTGCTAAATGTTTTCATGAAGATGTTTGCTGTTGTTCTGCAATAAAACACTTCAATTTGTTTGTTCTATACCTGCTCTCAGATATAGTGGTAATGGTTTTCAACATGCTTGGTTCTGACATGAAACACTGGATGTTCAATAACACTGATTGTCACAGTAGTGGAGCATTGCTTGAGTTTTTTGAAGGTTTATATCACAACATGGAGGATAATGCAACAGTTGGTTGCGTTTTACTAACCCATGAAATTAATCCTGAAGTTGAATGAGAATTGTGACCAACCAAATCTGGAGTAGTGTGCCCATCTAACTTGAAGTTATCGCTACTGTGTACAGACATATTCAAGTCCATATTACAATGTTCCTTTCAAATGCCTTAGTTTTTTTCTTCATTCCAATGAACGTCTTTGGGACTTTGTTATAAACTGTGAAACAATCCCTACAGAAATAGCTGAAATATAGTCTAGCAGTAGTAAGGTAAATCAGACTTTCTACTAGTTGCGTATTCAATGTTGCATCCACTATATTTGAGTATTTTATGTGTTAATAAGAGAAGCATAGATGTTTTTGAGTGTTGTACATTATACTTTTTGCTGTTAGTATTTTCAGTTGGTCTGTGTTTGTAGATCTAACATATATACCAGCAGTTCTGTGAATTTTTAAGTTTATTGCCTTCTAGGGTTTTAGGTTGCAGCCTGCAGGTCTGCTGACCATGTATTAAAATTCAATATGGTATTAGAGCTGTGCTTCTGAGATCCTTCAGGAATTTCAGAATGTGTATGGATACGTCAGTGCTCTGTTCGAGGGAGCTGTTGAAAGGTTTCAGTGGGTGTGAGGCTCTTCAGTGAGTGAAGAGATATGGACCTGTGAGAGGTTGTAGGGTGTGATGGCCTAAGAGCTCTAGTGATTGAAGTGTTGAATTTGATTTTTCTTTGGGTTGATTTGTTTGGTTTAGGCATGTACAAGGAGTTGCAGTGATGACCAGTCTTGGTGTTTGAGAGTGTCACATGTTGGACGGAGCTTCCAATTTTGTACCATGAAAGTGCAGGGTACTTAATCTATTGAACGAGTTTGATTTTTGGGGTTTTGTGGAAGGAAAGGTGACAGTCCCTTGTACCTACTAATCCCTCACAACTGCCTGAGCATAACAAGAAGGCAGCCAAGGTGAAGCAAATAATCCTTGATTTAGTGAAGGACTATTTGATCCCTCACATAGTGGAGAAGACATCGACAAAGGGCATGTTTGATGCCTTAATCACATTGCACTAAAATGAGAACATTAAGCATAGGCTATTATCGAAGAACAAGCTCATAGTGACAAGCATGAGTGATGCATATTACAGACATTGTGGCCAGTTACCTTATGAAGATCATTGAGTTGAGAGATCAACTTGGTGCTATTGGGGTTAAGGTGGAAGATGACGAGTTGGTACCCATATGAATTAATGGGTTCTCTTCATCTTGGGGCATGTCATTCAGGGTGTTTGTGATTGGGAGAAGCTCCCACTTTTTAGAAGCTTTAGGATGATTTCATCTAGAATAAGGAGACGGGATTGGAGGCTAATCCAACTAGGTATGAAGAGAGTTAGAGCCTTCCCTCATCGGGAAGGTGAGGAGAGGAGCAAAGAATGGAGGATATAGGAGGTATTAGAAAAAGGGGGATTTAGTTTTTTTGACTAGGGGAAGAAATACTTGAGCCATGTAAAGTGCTTCAACTGCCACAAATAGGGCTAGTGTGCTTCTCAATGTCCTAAAAATATGAAGGGGAAGGGCAAACAACAATAGAAGTAGTTTGTAGGGAGTGTGGAAGCTTCAATTGAAGTGGATGAGTTAGCATCCAGGCTTGGGAAATCATTCTCCATGGTGTCATGTCTTTCAACTGACGTCGTGTAGGGTGGTATGTGGACAGTGGTGCATCTAGACATGTGACCTTCAACAAGCAATCTTTCAATCAACAGGAGGCCAACATGAAGGTGGAGCTTGGTGATGATGCCACATATCCAATTATAGGAACACGCTTAGTCTCATTTTGCATGCCATTAGTGGATGTTCCTAAGCTTGATGATGTTTGATATGTTCCTAGCTTAAGAAAGAATCTTCTTTTAGTGTCAACCATGATGGATCATAGATGTGTGGCTGAGTTTGACGATAACAAGTTATTATTAAAGATCATAGCCATGATCCTGGTCGAGTTATGGTCAAAGTTATGAAAGAGGGTGGCCTTTACAGGTTGCTTGTTGATCCAATCAAACATGGAGCCCTTGTGCATGGTAGTGACAACTTGAGGTGGGATTTGGCACAAGAGATTTGCTCACCTGCACTATAGGGCATTACCTCCCTTGAAGGACATGGTAGAGGGATTGCCAGACTTCAAGATAGAGAAGATAGGAGTGTAAGGGCCGTGCACTCGACAAGCATGCTAATATTGCTTATCCCTAGCAGTGAGCGCAAACTAAGAGGGATTCCAGATCTGATCCATTCAGATGTATGTGGAGCTATGTCATCAATGCCCTCGACATGGAACATTTGTTATGTTTCGTTTATTGACGATTCCTCTAGAAAAACATGGATATATTTTATGAAGGCCAAGGATGAAGTTTTTAGTAGGTTTCAATAGTTTAAAGCTCTTGTGGAGAGTTAGATAGGTAAGAAGATTAAGGTACTAAGATCTGACAATGGAGGAGAGTATGCCTCCAAGAAGTTTGATTCCTTTTGCAGGGAAGCAATGATCAAGAAAGAGTTGATTGGGGCTGCAAAGAGGAACCACATGTCCATCATTGAGACAACCAAAGCAATGATTCATGACATGGATATTCCCATGTCTTTGGGTGGACGCATACAATATGACTGTATGTTTTGAATAAGTGTCCTCATAGGATCTTTAAGGACAAGACAATAAAAAAAGCTTTTATTGGTAAGAAACCACATGTATCACTTTTAAGTTTTTTTATTTTTTTGGCTGTCTTGTGTATATTCATATTCTCGATGAGAAGAGATCTAAGCTTGAAACTTCTAGCATGAAGGGTATTTTGTGGGATATATTGAGACATCCTAGGGTTATCAGATTTACCTTCTAACACAACAAAAGATAGTGGTAAGTCAAGATGTGAAGTTTCATGAGGATGGTTAGTCATTTAAGTTTCAGGAGCCTCCTATAGAGGCATATGAGGGTGAACAGAGTGTTTTGCGAGGCACTTATCTACAGAGTTCAACAAAAGCAAAAGTAAATTAGTTAGATTCTAGTGTAGGATCAAATACCCAGACATTGCAGGAGCGCTAAGTCACATGGTTTGGGTTGGAATTTGAGTTCGGCAAGGATAAAATTTGATTCGAATTCGACTTTCTTGATGGGATTCAAATGAGATTCGTCATTAAATTCATCTATATACATATTCCAAAATATAAATTATGTTTTATAATATATTCACTATTATATATAATATCCCTAATATCTATTATTATATGAATAAATTATAAAATATAATATGTGCCTACAATATTAATACACGATAAACATACTCTAACCTATATACTTTGTAAATGAAATCTAATTATACTTTGTAACATGTAAACAATAACCATATAACCATGTAAACAATATATTTTATACTTTGTGATATTTTTTATATCATGTAAACAATAAGCATATAACCTTGCTATCCTACAATAAACCTAACTACCATCTAACCTACCATCGCTAAGGGAAATAAGTCAAGGCGGTAAACAAAAAATGAATACAAGCTTGACGCAGCATGGCCACAGTTATTGTCTAGAGGGAAATGGCTTGTCGCGCGGACACTGATTAACACCCATGAATGTCTATTGTATTCTTAGTTCTTAGTTCTCCCTTACTGTACGCGGGAATACTTACTTTGATGGGCTGAGCGCTAAAACGAATTTAGAAGAATCCAAGTCGGGGAGATGAAGTCTGGACGTGCGAAGGAATGTACAAGCAACAGACGGATGTACATGCAGCAGAGTAATGGACACAAGCAGAGGAATGTACACGCAACTGAAGGTTGGACCCTAATTTCTTAATCTGAATTTGGACGAATTTCATTTTTTGGCTTAGGTTTGGCGAATTTCGAACCTATAGGTTAAGATTTGACTAACTTTGTGACTTGGGCGGGAAGCATAGGAGCAAGTTGGATCTCTAAAGACTTCTTTTTGGGTGAGTAATCCTCCTAAGAAGTTTCCTTGTTATGTTGCACCAATATCTTCCATCATTGATTTGGAGCCTTCTAGTTTTGAGGGGGAAAATTCAGAGTAGGGGTGGTGGGATGCCATGTTAGAGGAGTATAACTCCATTATGAAGAATGATGTATGGGAGATTGTGTTGAGACTAGTGCATAAGTTAATGATTGATTCCAATTGGTTGTACAAGGTGAAACATACAATTGACTGTAGCATAGAGAGGTATAATGCCAAATGCATTGCATGAAGATTCTCATAGAGAGAGGGAGTTGGTTGACATGAATTTTGCTCTAGTTGCTAGGTATACCTCTATTAGAGTAATTGTGTCCTTAGCATCATGTTTTAGTTAGTCTTTTTTTTTCCCTTTCTAGGAAATTATCTTGTGGCAAACTCGACACTCCCCCTCATTTCGAGGATGGTACCCGAGATAAACCCTAGATTCTTTACTACAGAAGGCTAGGTCAACAACAGGGCATAGAGTCATTATAACATATACTCATTATGTGCTCAACATGTCACTTACGAGGATAGAATTTGGGTGGGGAGGATAACACTCCATCCCACAACCACGCGGGCTAAACCTAATTGACTTAGTTGGTCTTTATATCAATGGATGTTCATACAAATTTTTTTAATGAACTGATTGAGGAGGATGCTTACATTAATTAACTGAGGGGTTTTGAGGTGTATGGGTGAGATACCCAGGTATGCAGGTTGAAGAAGGTGCTTTATGGGCTGAAATAGGTACCACGAGCTTGGTATTTAAGGATTGATGAGTACTCATTGAGATTAGGCTTCAACAAAATTGTAGCAGATCCTAATTATTGTTTCATAGATTTCATCTGTTGAAGTTTGTAGTGAGGATAGGTGCTTCTACATTGGTTTGTGTCTAGCACGTGGAAGTATCCTCAATTTGTAACTCTCTTTGTAAAAGTGACTTTTATACTACTTTATGTAAAAGGTCAATTTGCCCATGGTATTGGAGGGCCCATGGTATTGAAGGGCCCATGGTACTGGGTGTCCCATGGTATTGCCCATGGTATTGACATATAGTGAATGTTATAAAAGAGTCTAAGGCGAGTTGTGTGAGACACACTGAGAGTGAGTGATCACAGTTACAAGAGACGAATTTCCTCTTTTAGTGAGCAGTCTAGATCTCAGTTTGAGATTACAACCTTTTTCAGGGAAGTTACTTCTTTGTTGTCTATTGGATCCATGGTGGATCTAGGGCTTGTCTATCCAGTTTGTAGAAAGGATTTGGAGTATCTTCCTATGTATTTTGGTCCAGATCTGGAGGACTATTGTAGTGCTGTTGTAATCAATTTCTACAATAAGAAGAAGACAAACATTTGCTGGTTTTTCCCCAATTGGGGTTTCTAAGGTAAATCCTTGTGTCTATTTTGTGTGGTTGCATTTTTGTTGTTTCGCCGTGCATTTATGGTTTCTTATACAGTTGTATTTTCAGTAATTAATGTTTAGTATTTACTTGAAGATCACATTAATAGTTGCTGCTAATCAAGAGCTGCATAAGGGTATAAAAGTTAACATGGTATTAGAGCCGGTTTCGCTCCGAGGAGGACTCTGGTGGGACAGATTTGGCGAAATAATGGCCGAGTTACAAAAGTTTTTCCGTAAGACTAGGTTATAGGTTTTGCAGGGATTGTAGAAGATTTTGTTGTTGTTGTCTACTAGGTCAAGGATAGAGGACCGGTTGGATGGGTTGCCCACCAGTGGTAGGGAGGATGAGTCCTCACTCGTCACATGTCTTTCTAGCTCAATGACCATCCGTGTGTGGTACATTGACAATGGTGCTTCATGTCACATGACTGTAGTACAAGACTATTTCAGCAGTCTAAAGGAGCATAGCTTTGACTTCTACATTGAGCTTGGGGACAACTCCAAGTATAGTCCAACAGGCACAGGGACTATGAAGTTTCAGAGGGAGTCCGGGAAGGCATTACTGGTGAAAGATGTACTATATGGACCAGGGTTGCATAAGGATCTGATTTTAGTTTCTATCTTGGAGGACAAAGGGTTTGAGGTAACTTTCCGGGATAGGAAAGTCTACATCCATCCCAAGGGATATCGTTTTAGCTCGACGAAGGTAATTGGAGTAAGTAGAAACAAGTTGTACATACTCTAATTCGAACTTGCCAGTGCCTTGGTGAGCAATAACAGTAGTCATGATGGTGAGTTATGGCATAGACATATGACACATTTGCATCATGGAGTACTCAAATTGCTGAAGGAGATAGTGACTTGTTTGCCTTCTTTCGGTACAGACCATCACGGTGTATGCTAAGGGTGTGCCATGGGAAAGTATGCCAAGATTGTATTCCCCAGAAGTGATAATAGGTTCAAAGGGATCTTGGATCGGATCCATTTAGATATTTGTGGGCCCATGTCAGCCGTATCTATTGGAGGGTTCAACTATTATGTGAGCTTCATAGATGACCATTCTAGGAAGACGTGGATCTATTTCTTGAAGAGCAAGGAATCTGGAGAGGTTCTCAGACGATTCCAAGAGTTCAAAGCTCTTGTGGAGAACTAGATTGGGTAGAAGATCAAGCTGCTCAAAACAGATAATGGAGGTGATTACACCTCGAATGCCTTCAAGAAGTTCTGTGCAGATGCCAGGATCAAGTGGAAGCTGACAGTCCCATATAACCCACAACAAAATGGAGTCTCTGAGAGGAAGAACAGAGCGATCATTTGGGCATTGAAGGCTATGCTACATGATCAGGATCTACCTATGTTTTTATGGGCAGAAGCTTGCAACACTGCAGTTTATTTGCAGAACAGGAGCCCGCACAAAGTATTGGGGAAGATGACTCCTGAAGTGGCATTCACAGGGGAGAAACCAGAGATTGAATATCTTCGCATCTTTGGATGCTTAGTATACTGTCCTGTCCTAGTTGAGAAGAGGACAAAACTTGAGCCAATAGCTGAGAAGGGCATTTTTCGTTGGGTACAATGAAACCTCAAAATCCTAGAGGGTGTACATTCCGGCACTGAAAAAGATAGTGGTACGGAGGGATGTGAGATTTGAGGAGGACAAGGCTTTCAGTTAGTCTTTTGGATCCATGCCAGTTGAAGCAAAAACTCAGGAGCGGGGAGCACCAAAGGTAGAGGTTAGACCACCATCACAGGTTACAGGTACCTCGACGAGTGTGCAGGGTGAGCTGCGTGATCATGAGGAGCAAGATGCTCAATTCACCCTGACTAAATCTTCTAGAAAGAAGATGCCAAAGTGGGTAGAGTGAACCTTGAAGGAGGCACTGGAGCTAGTGGATGCTCTAAGGACTGTAGTCAGGATGAGCAGAACACCGCCGAGATTTTCCAGTTATATGGCACTAGTAAGCAACATTATTGATTTTGAGCCTTCCATCTTTGAGGAGGTAGCAGACCAACATGTTTGGATGGATGCCATTGTAGAGGTGAATACTTCCATCATGAAGAATGATGTGTGGGATATAGTGCCTATACTAGAGGGAAAGTCAGTGGTGGGCTCCAAGTGGATCTATAAGATCAAGCATATTGCAGATGGCCGCGTAGAGAAGTTCAAGGCAAGGTTCGTGGCAAGGGGGTTCTCCCAGAAAGAGGGAGTTGATTATGAGGAGACTTTTGCTTTTGTCGCCAGATATACTTCGATTAGAGCTGTTATGTCTATTGCCTTAGAGATGGGGTGGAGGATACATCCGATGGATGTGAAGACAACGTTCCTCAATGGGGTGATCAAGGAGGAAGTGTATATAGAGCAACCTTAGGGTTTTGAGGTACATGGGAGGGATTATCATGTGTGTAGGTTGAAGAAGGTTTTGTATGGACTCAAGTAGGCACCTAGAGCTTGGTATTCTGGGATCGACAATTATCTGGTGAGTATGGGCTTCGTCAAGAGTGAGGCAGACTCCAAACTGTACTTCTTGTTGGTTGTTGATGATCCACTCATTCTTGTACTATATGTGGATGACTTATTTTTGACAGGATCTGAGAAACTCATAGCAAGATGCAAGAGGGACCTTGCGGAGGAGTTCGAGATGAAAGACTTGGGATTGATGCATTATTTTTTGGGATTGTAGGTGTGGCAACATGAAGGTGAGATTTTCCTTGGTCAAGGAAAATATGTAGGTGAGATTTTGAGGAGATTCAGGATGGAGGACTACAAGCCTATGACTACACCCATGATCACCAACTTGAAGAAGCTGAATGCTTTTGAGTCAGAGTTGTTGGATTCCACTGTGTACAGACAGTTGATTAGTTCTTTGATGTATATGGTGAACACCCAATTGGATATTTGTTTTACTATGAACACCCTCAACCAGTACACGGTGGAACGAAGGAGGGTGCACTGGATAGCAGCAAAGCATGTGCTTAGGTATCTTAGAGGTATAGTGGAGTATGGACTCAGGTATGTCCGAGGTGATGCAGTGCAGTTGGTGGGATATACAGATTCAGACTGGGCAGGAAGTGCAGTGGACAGAAAAAGCACCTCAGGGTGTTGCTTTAGCTTGGGATCAAGAGTTGTTTCTTGGCTCAATAGGAAGCAGAAGTTAGTGGCACTTAGTTCTGCGGAGGCCGAGTACATGACAACCAGTTTGGCGAGTTGTGAGGCCATATGGCTTCGGAAGATGGTCATAGGGTTATTTGGTCAGGAGTTGGTCCTGGCAGTCATCTACTATGACAATCAGAGTTGTATCAAGCTCTCTGAGAATCTAGTGCTTCATGATTGGTCCAAACATATCGAGATCAGGTATCATTTTATCAGGGACAAAGTTCAAAGAGGAGTTGTGAAGCTCCAGTACATTTCCACAGATGAGCAGGTTGTAGACATCCTCACCAAAGGATTGCCCAAAGGGAAGTTTGAGTTCTTCAGGGACGAGTTGGGGGTGGTGAAGAACACTTTCCTCACTAAGAGGGAGTGTTGAAGTTTGTAGTGAGGTAGGTGCTTCTATGTTGGCTTGTGTCTAGCACATGGAAGTATCCTCAATTTGTAACCCTCTTTGTAAAACTGACTTTTATAATACTTTATGTAAAAGGTCAATTTTCCCATGGTATTGGAGGGCCCATGGTATTGAAGGGCCCGTGGTACTGGGTGTCCCATGGTATTGCCCATGGTATTGACATAAAGTGAATGTTATAAAAGAGTCTAAGGAGAGTTGTGTGAGACACATTGAGAGTGAGTGATCATAGTTGCAAGAGACAGATTTCCTCTTGTAGTGAGCAGTCTAGATCTCAGTTTGAGACTACAACCTTTTTTAGGGAAGAGTTACTTCTCTGTTGTCTATTGGATCCAGGGTGGATCTAGGGTTTGTCTATCCAATTTGTAGAAAGGATTTGGAGTATCTTCCTATGTGTTTTGGTCTAGATCCGGAGGACTATTGTAGTGATGTTGTAATCAAATTCTGCAATAAGAAGAAGACAAACATTTGCTGGTTTTTGCCCAGTTGGGGTTTCGAGGGTAAATCCTTGTGTCTATTTTGTGTGGTTACAGTTTTGTTGTTTCGCTATGTTGCCACCGGATGCACACTTGGGGTTAGCACAACAAAAATCTTCAAGCTGCTAGGTGTGTCCTTGGGGGCAAAGTCTCGAGCCAGGTGTTGTCACCCGATCCTGACTCCTCCGTTTAGGCAAACTCCTAATGAAGCCAAAGGGGGTGGTCCCTAAAAAAGAGTTGCTAAGGCTCTTCTAAATGTTTTAGTCGTTAAGGATGGAAGTGAGTTTTTTAGGAGTTTTTCAAAATGAATTACTGAATCAAGATTATTGCAAAAAGAAGAAATACTTCAATAGCATATAAAAGATAACATCAACATATAAGGAATAAGCAACAACAATGAATTGACATTAAGCAAATATAAAGTATTATTGCCAATAGAGATCAGTTCCAATGGAGTCAAATAAAATACTGTGCTGTCAAGATAAAATTGTAAATGTTTTAAATTATTAATGATGGAATTTGTTTTACAGGAATGGGGAACTCTAGATATACCGTGAGATACAAGGAATATGTCTGGAAATTAAGTAAGAGTTGCTCCTCATGAAGACGTGTGGCCTGGATGGAGTCTCGAGGGGATGTTCAACACTACACCAACATGGATGTAGTCTAACGGGGCCTCGAGGTCACTTTCTAGTGGTTCCCGCTTTTTCTGAAGAATTTCCCCACTCAAATTCAATTCGTAGCGCCGGATTTCCGCTATGTTGAGGGCGGTTTATTTTATTACGGTGAGTTGTTTAATTTAAAATGTGGAAGATTATAGAAGTGTTGCAAATCGTTTATGGTTTCCCAATGACCAGGCAAAACCACACAGAGGGAAAGAGTATACGTGAAATTTGCAACAAATGTTTATTCTGATATAAAACAAAAAAATAATTGCAAGTGCGAAATAAGCAAATGAACTTAAAGCAGAGAAATATTATACTAAAACCATAGACTATAAGTCACTTTTCTGGTCATCCGCCACTAATCGGCAACCCTTTAGGTGGTGGAGAGAGCATAATTCGTGGCAATGAGTCGGGTTCGCTTACTTACGTGAAAAAGAAAAAAGAAAAGCAAGATATTGATTGATCTAACTTATTGCAAGATATAGAAGAAAACAAAACTATTCTAAAGCTACACTGTTGGGAGCGGGAGCGAAAAGCGAAATTTTCAAAAGCTTCCGTTTTGGGAGAGTTTCAGGAGCGTTTTTTATATAATATATATTTTAATATATTTTGATGCATATATATTAAAAAAAACATGTATTATGCCAAATTAGCTATAGAAAACATGAAAACATGAAAACATAGATATTCATATAACCATTTAGTACACATTGATATAACATCAATCATGTAGGAGCTATAACTTATAACATTGTCATTAAATGATCATCATCAAATCATCAATCATCAACAACATCAACCTTCAAATTTCAACATATAATATTTGCCATCAAACTAGGCCATAATGTTTACAAAATAGGCCAAAATAAACATGAAAAGGAAATACAGAGTACTATGAATCTATGATACTACCTACTAAGCTTTCCGCTTGCCACGAGAAACTTCCAATTTCTTTTCTCGTGGTCTAGGTGGAATAGGAGGTGCTGGAAGTGATCATGGAACATGAGAAGAAGATGAATTGCCTCCACGGACTATTGGACGTTGTGAAGCTAAAGGCAAAACTCCTGCATCTGGAAAGCTGCTGCCGCTTGGGGGTGGCATCTCTGTATGGGTACTTGTAGTATGAATTGGATCATCATGATCACCCAATAGTTCAACCTGCAAGCGCTCTAATGCTATGGCTCCATCCTCCACATTAGCCTCCTTTGGATTGTTGTCCCAAGTCAAAAATGTTCTATCATTCTTGGCCGCCTCACAATAATGGGACAACAACCTCAAGTTGTAGTGCACATAAACCAAGCTTTTTGCGCGTTCTACATTCAAACTGTTTCTCTTTACACTGTGGATGAAGTTGTAGGTGCTCCAACACCTCTTTGCAGAAGAGCTATTAACAACCTGTGAAAGCACCCTCACCGCCAATTTATGCAAATATGTGGCTCCAGAGCCATACATGTTCTACCAACGGATAGGATCCAATCTATCTCGATCTTTGTTTGCATGCAGGGTACCAAAGGCTCCATGCTTATTGATGTATTTGCTCAATTCACTCCGTACTTGAGCACACTCATCCTCATTAGGGACCAACTTGTCTAATGCAAGCATATACCCATTTTGTACCTCTGGATTTGTGTGGGGTTTTTTCCTAACTCCACCCCCAGGTGCAGGTTGGGCCAACCAAATTGGAGAATAGTATTTTGGGGTAAGGACATATGCAAGGGCATGGAGTGGAACATTTAGATTATCCCACCTTTTGACCACATGTTTATGAATATGGTCATACAAGATTGCATCTCATTGCTCAACAATGTCTTTGATTTGACCAAGCATGCTATCCATCTGCTCATATACCTCCCCAATCACCGATTGATTTGTATCTGCAAAACGAATCATATTATAAACTGGCTTGGTGAACTGTAGAACATACCTAACCTGTGACAAGAAATGACCATCAAGAACGGTGTCCTCCACCTCCTGAAAGTCATGTCTATCAACCGTGCTTGCAGATCTGTCTTTTAATTCTTGCCATGGATCACTTGAGACCATACTAGCCAATGCCTCTCTTACCTTCAAAAGCCTCCTGAAGGTGAGGTAATCGCTAGCAAATCTAGTCTTTGCAATCTTCAATAGCTCCAACCTAGAGTGATTGTGAAAAATGTGGTGGGCCATGCTATGATTGGTAATAAATTTGATCATTTTCTTACCTCTCTTGTACAAGGCACCAATCCATCGGTAATTAGGGTCCTTCATCTTAACAATATGATGCATCAAAAGGTTCAATGTGTGAACCAAACACCCTGACCAAAATATGTTGGGATACTTATCCTCAATGATTGCTCCTGCTGCCTTACAATTAGCAGCATTATCAGTGATGACTTGAATGAAATTGTATGGCCCAATCTCCTGAATGGTTTTAAGTAAAGGTTGTGCAATATTACTACCGGTCTTGTAACGATCTGAGTAGTCATGGGCTGAAAGGAAGATCGCACTGCTAGCAGAAACGCCAAGAATATTTATCAATGGCTTGCCTTTAACATTTGTCCACCCATCAGAGACAATGGATACCCCATAGTTGGACCAATCATTTGTAAAATTTCCAAGAGCACCATTGATTTTGGCTCTTTCCCTGTCAAGTCCCATGGTTCTAGCTTTGTCATACCCAGGGCTTCTGTATCCTTGAGGGGCACCATTGATGGCTTGTACCATTTCATGCCAATAGGGTGAGCGAAGAACATTGAATGGCACACCACATGCACAGATAAACCTATAAACTTTTGAATCCACATAATCTCTACAACCTTGGTCAAGGAAATCCGATAATGTTCTTCGAATAGGCAAGATTCCATGGGGAGATGAGGGCCCTGATCGAGCCGATGATGATCCAGCTCCACTACCAAACATTCTCTGTGAGGATTCAGATTCAACCGTTGATCTCTTGGAATTGTTTTGAGCGGCCTCTTCTTCCATCTTGTATTTGCTTCTCTCTTTAGCTCACACTTTGTCACAAGTTTTGACTCAAGTAGCCTTACCTTGATCGCATGGCATAATCCCACACAAATGCTTTCTCACCCGGGTATATGAACTAGTGTAAGTTTTAGTACAATGGGGGCATATAAACTTTGTGGTTCCACCCCCTCTCCCTCCCCCAAGCCTTGTCACATACTTCCACAAAGGTGTTGTGTCTTTTTGTTTTTGCCCCTGATCACTATCATTCTCATCATCATCACCCTCTTTCCCTTCCTCCTCTTCTCCATGGTATGTGTAACTCTCTACCTCTTCCCCCTCATCACTACCACCACCATTTCTGCTTCCCAACACCATCGTAATGACAAGAAGTGGAACCAAAAGCCAAAACCACATACCCATCATGTTTCTTGATTCAAGATGAGAGTCACTTGTTGCTTGCAATAGAATGATGGAGAAGAAGAAATTGGAAAGAGTAGGAGAAGAGAACATTGCAGGTTAAAATTTTTTAACATAGTGGAAAAAAATTTAAAAAACAAACAAAGATTGTGTTTTTAGAGCCTACCTTTTAGCTCTTCAATGGTGGTTGAATGTCTCTATGGAAGCCTTCAATCCCCCTTGCAAGCTCTCCCAAATAGAAGCCTTCAATCTCCCCTCCAAGCTCCCACAAATTTGCTCTCAAACAACTAGCAAACCCACTCAAAGCCCTAGCAAGAGAAGTGAAATCAATGAAATGAGGCCAAATGGAGTCCAATACCCTTTATTTGCCCAAATTAACCCTACCCAATCCCTAAAAAACAAAAAAAAAGTGCAAAAATGCAAAAAATCTTCATGAAGTCCGCCAATCCCGTGGAATCGATCAGGGAGCGATTTCGGGACCGATTTTTTTGCCCGAAATCGCTCAAGAATCGTGATTCCGGATCGATTCTTGGAAATCTAGGGATCGTTTTTTTGACCCCCGGAATCGCGAATTACCAAATCGCTCCTGGGAGGAATCGATGAGGAATCGTGATGACAGGATCGATTCCTCCTGGATCGCGAATTGGGAGCGAAGCGCTGGGGGGTAGAGCGATTACCCGCAGCCTTGCTCTAAAGCAAGAAACCAAAAAAAGATACAGGCTTCCCCCAAATGGGGGAAGGGGGTTGTGGGAGCCTTGAATCCCACTTGTTTTTCATTAATGTTTTTGTACAATTTTTCTTAAAAGAGAATGCCTTTGATCCTTGAAAAATGGATCAAAAAGGATTACAATAAAGTTAGAAGAATGAGAGAAGAAGAATAGGAATAGGAGATGGGTCTTGGTGCTTCAAATGGTTCACTTTATGGACATTTTAGCCCAAAATTCCTTTTCTTTTTCTTTCAACCTGCTAAAAACCAGCAGATTAAAAGTGCAAGGATTAGTGGATTAGTGTATAAAATACATCAACGATTATACAACCAAATACTTGCAAAAAGTAGAGAAACTACACTACTTTAAATACTAAGTAAATGGAACTAGATCTAAGCTTATGATTGCAAGTAAAAGCACTTTTAGATCTAGAAATATGACCAAGCTAAGAAATGTATGATAAACTTTTTTAGGAGATCTAAGCTTGTTCTAAATCTAACCAAAAAGAGAGTTTAATTTTTTAAGAGAAGAAGAAAAGGTCTCAAGCTCCAGCTTGAATCTTTGTGAGGACGTGGAGATGCCTGTAATACAAGAAGTGTTAGATGCAGAAATATTATATGAAGAGAAAAGGGATGCAACCAAACTCCCACTTCTTCTTCACCTAAGATGATTTGCAAGCTACAAAAACCTTTAAACAAGTGAGATCAATCTAGTGTGGTTAATTAAATGAGATAAAAATAACATAAGTATTACCGACTACAGATTGTTACTCTTTAATCTTAGAAAATCAAACACAAGTAAACAAATTAAGCCTTTAAATGTTTACTCTATGAGCCAAGAATGGACTTCTAAGCTAGATAGAAACTGTACAAACTTGTAAAGAAGAAAGCAACTAGCTAAATATCACCTTGATTGCGCCGAGAGGCGCTCAACAGCCCAGTATGGGGGAGATCTTGTAACGGATGTCACATGTAACGTTTGTCGAACATAATAAAATGTAAAAAGTAATATTATGGGGGAGATCTTGTAACGAATGTCACATGTAGCATTTTCGAAAGTAATAAAATGTAAAAAGTAATAGTATGGGGGAGATCTTGTAATGGATGTCACATGTAATGTTTTCGAAAGTAATAAAATGTAAAAAGTAATAGTATGGGGGAGATGTCACATGTAACGTTTTCGTTTCGAAATCAATGGCTATATAATGGAAATCAAAACAACATAAAAAAATATAATACAAAGTCAACAAAAAAAATAATACAAAGTAAAAAGTAATAAATATTATGTCGGCCATAAACAAAAAAGATAATACAAAGTAAAAAGTAAATATGAGACTTAAACTAGAGATTTTAGAGCTTAGGATTAGGTGATAAATATCATGTCGGTCATGTTGCCGCCTAATACACACCTAGGGGGGAACGCGGCAGGAAACCTTCAAGCCGCTCGGTGTGTCCTTGGGGGCAAGTGAGAGTCAAGTGCTGTCACCTAATTACTCGACTCCTCCGTCTAGGATTACTCTTAGCGAAGCCAAGGAGGGTGGTCCCTATAAAAGTAAAACTAAAGCTTTTAATCTATTAACAGAAAAAGTCTAATCTAGGAGTTTATTAAATGATGAAATGATAATAACTGAGTACTGCTTTATGAATTAAATCAAAAGATCAACACCACATGAGATAGAAAGCATTCACGACATATATGATTGAACTTAAAATATAAGCAAATATAGACCAGTGCCGAGAATGTAGAATGCTTGTGATTGTTGCTGTGTGGGGTTGCTTTTGTAGGCTCAAGTGAAAGTATTGCAGTGTCTCAGTTGGTTTATTTTATGATTATTAAATGAGTGGATTAAGGAGTGGGTTAATTTTTGGTTTGGCCCAAAAGAAACCTAACCTTCGAACTGAGTGCTCTAGCAACCTTACCAAGTGTCCAACCAGGCGCAGATGAACCGGCTTAAGAACCTGCTGACTCTGTGGATTCAGTCCATGCAACCTCCCGAGCTCTTAGGATTCGATTCTAATGGATTGTCCTATTAAAACTAAGTACCTTGCACTCGTTTCTGATTGACCAGCTGTTCCGACTAAGCTGCAGCGGCTAAGAGCATACTCTGGGTTTGGGGCGTTGGTGTATTTTATTATGAAGTGTAAATGGATGATTAATCTAATCTAAGCCCCAAGAGTATCTTTTCTTCCACTTAAGGTGGAGTACTTCGGTAGAGCAAGAGGGGTTAATTTAACTTGAAGTTTTTTAGAACAAGATTGTGGTTTATTTTGTAGCACTTAGGTGAGAAGTTGAAATGTATTGTAAGGCCCCCTGGGATGCCTTGTGTGCTTTGTGAATGTTATTTAATTACTAAAAACAACAAATAAATTAATCTAAAACAAAGGAAATAAAGAAAAAGCGAGAAACTGAAAAAAATGAAAAATGCGAATTCCCCCCTGGTGGGATTGGGGTTCAGGCGCTGGAATTGCCTGCTTGCTCCTTTATTTCTTTGGTTTACAACTTGGAAACTTAAGAGAAATACTGCTTGCCCTTTATCATTAGGGAACATGTCAGTTTACAATATTTGAGAGAAATAACGATGGTGCTTGAAACCGGTTCTCTCTTGGTGGTTCAGGAATCTCCATATGCAAGTTTTAATTAAATTTCTTATTCAAACCTGCTAGGTATGCAAAACAGAGCAGCAAGCTTAGTTTGTTAGAAAAGACGATCAAAACACTTTAAGAGTGCTTTGATAATGCTACAAATTGCCTAAAGATTATATGCTTAAACTAGTATGCAAAAACTACTTTATGGATGGCTTTTGAAGTATCTAAATCAAAATTTATTTAGATTTTAATTGCAAAACTGATATGCATGCAAAAACAGACCAGCAAGCTCCTTTTTTTTATAAAATGACCAAAAACACTTAGAAAGTGATTTGGCCACTTATGTAAAATATGCCTAAAAGACTTACGCAAACTAGTTAAACTAAAATGAAATAAACAACTAAGTAAGGCAAGCTATAAAGCTTCCTTCTTAGGATCTTTACTTGTCTCTGTAAGAGATAACAAGTAAATGATTTAGGCACATAAATTGCTTGGTAGATGACGTTGTAAAATGAAATGCTCTATTATGCTTTGGATATACTTCAAAATTACCAAATAGAGAACTTAAACAACTTAGATCTAGATTATCAAAAATGTTGAAATTATTAGGTTGCAAATTCGATTTTAGATCTATCTATCAATGAAACTTTTATAATGCAAGATCTAAAAAAGATATAAGGAAAGAGTAACCGATTTAGATGAAGAGTTTTGGATCTTGAAGATTGAACCCTGGGGGGTTTGAGCAAATGAAGAATGGGCCTTGGAGTCGACTTCTTGGTGTGCCAGTGGGATCTATCAATCTGCCTAAGTTTGTTGAAAGAACGGTAGATCTAACATGTTCATCCGTTCATCCAACTTGAAGCAACCTGTAAAATCACAAAAGAGACTAGCAAAGGGATTAAAAAAACCTATGCAAATAACCAAAAGAAAAGTAGAGATGATAGATTCAAACAAGAATGTTCTCTACCTCTAGCATTCTAATGAAGTTTACAATAGATAAGATAGACTATAAAGCACTACTTACTATTCTTAATGAAAATTATTTCTCTTTAAAGACAGATGAATCCAACATATACTAGCATTATGTACGATACAGATTTACCTCATAAGATGCAAAATAACCGAGATCCAACACAACAGTCACACTAGGGTAGCCTCCAAAGCCTTCTTTTATTATTCAAAACTTAGAAAATATTACAGAGAATGAGAGCAGAGGTTCCACCTTCCAGATTCCTAACAATGGACCTCTAGCTCTGTTTAAATAGCTCAACACAATGCATAGGGGCCTCAATCCCATGAGAGGGGCGAATTGGCTTGATCCAAAGTTCAATCGTTGAGTTGTGGTTGTGATTGGCATGTGATTGAAAGCCAAGACACAAGCTATGCACCACCTCTCCATGAGGTAGGCGCAAATCTACATTGTAAACATCACCCCATCCGCGAGCTGCCATGTGGGAAAGAGCTGCCCTCGTAGATGATGTTGGCGTGAGATACCAAGCCATGAATTTGGTGGATGGCACATGATTGAGAGCCAAGCCGAGGGGTGATGAATATGGTTGTCTAAGACTGTCATTGATGACAACAGTAATGACAAAGATTAAGATTGAAGACATAGCTTTGCCAAGAACTTGGCACAAGACATGAAGAACAAGCATGCCAAAGTAAACTAGCAAGATGACATGGAAGCTTGGATGACAAAAGAGTCACAAATAATGATGACATGGCATGAAGAACCTTGGATGTGGGCATTGGAGCCATTGGAACACCTAATGGGCCAAATGACCCATTTTGTGGTCATTTGTGTCTTAATGGGGTCATGAAGCCCACAAGATTTGAAGAAGCCCATGAAACATGAACAAGCTCTAACTCATTATGGTAACATGGAGTTTGAGGACTTGATGATTATTATTGTATGGTTATTGGTGGCTTGATGGGGTCTTGGAACCCTAGATCTTGGACCCACACTTGATGGTTCTTAACCTTGATGGTGGAGCACTCATAAATACTATAACTAGATTGATACGTGGTCCTTGAAGCTTGTTTGATGAAGCCCTTGATGTTGATCATGATATGCCTCGTGGATATTAACGTGGCTTGATATGCAAACCATTGAAGATAAGATTCCATTGCTTGTGTTTGATGAATATAACGTTGAAGCCCTCATATCTTCGATGATGATGATCATAAAGATATGGAGCCTTTGGTAATGGCATACATTGTTGTTGAAATTCATATCATGAGAAGATACTCATTGTACAAAAATGAGGGTGTGGAACTAGTTTAAATAAACACCTTGCAATTAGAACAAATGGTGAAGACAACTCACAAAATGTTTTTTAACCAAATATTAGATCAAATGCAAAGTCGGCTCAGTCAAGAATTAATAAATAAATAAAAATATAAAAAGACATATATATTGTGCAAGTCGGCTCAAAAAAAATATGAAAAAACCAGTACAAATAACCAGTCAACTTCTTCATTCTTGAGTGAGAAATTCGGTGGTTTTGGAGCAGAGCTCTGTGGAAAATTCGGTGAAGTCTAAGGAATTTCGTGGGGTCTTCTAGGGAGCAGAAGGAGCAGCAACAACAACCACCTTTTTGTTTACTTCATATTTTTGGCATGGCTAATTGCTGAAGGTGTGGCTGTGAGCAAAAATTCGGACTGTTCAAATTCGGGTGACAGTGGAGCTCTGTGCAAATACAGGAGCAGTATTGGAGCAGAATTCGTGGGCAGCAGCAGGAGCAGTATTGGAGCAGAATTCGTGGGCAGCAGCAGGAGCAGAAAAATCAGCAGTAAAATTTTGTATCTTTTGTTCACCTCAAAAATTCGGTGGTTAGATAGGTGTGTTGGGTGAATGTGTAGCAGAACATTTCGGATGGTTCAGTAGGACAGAGGACAGTTTGGTGGTATGAGCAGAAGCTACAGCAGCAACTAATTTCTATTTACTTCACATTTTTGAGTGACTGATTGCTAATGGCTTGGATGTGAAGAATTCGCTGAAGATGAGGAGCAGCAATTTATATCTTATGATTTTGATGAAGACATGATAGATGTGTGGCCATGAGTAGAATGTTGATTCTGATGAGGTTGGACAGAACGATTTCCAGGACAGTTTGCTGATATGTTTTGGGCTACAATATGATGTAGTGATGCTGAGAACAAAATGATGAAGATGCTGGCTGGAACTTGAAGCCTGCAATGATATGTTGGTAATCAGAATGATAATGTTTGATGATGCTAGGCAGCTGGTAAACAATGAAGACATGAAGCAGATAAGTTTGATTTGTGATATGATAATTTTTGATATCATGTTGATGCTGGGGATTGATGATAAGAATATGGACAGACTTGACATATGAACTTATGAGCAGCAGTGAGTCTCAGTAATATATCTGAGCTAGGGTTTGGTATTAGTCATGTATCTTACAGCAGATAGTTGATGGATAACTCTCTTTTGAAGACATGAGCAGAAGATCCAAGATGACTGACAGACAGTGACATATGACAGCATGTTATTGACAGCCACATGTTTAGATAACAATGATATCTTGAAGTGGATGATGTGATGAGATAGAGATGTTTAATTGAGATGATGACAATGACAGAGAAGACTAGTTGATGACAAGTGACAAGCTACAGTTGATGTGACAGAATCCATTTGTGAATACAAGCAGGGTCTTGTATCCTTTTCTTGGCTGGGTCTAAGAAAAACTAGGCAGGGTCCTAGATAAAGAGTTGGTGCTGAATTGCCTCACGGTTGTAGCCTTTTGAAAAATATAAAAAGATTACAACTATATCTTATGTCTCTTGTGCCTTGTGTTATGTGTTGATGTTGGTAAATGACATGTGCTTAGTTTATTGATGAATATGATTTTTGATGTGAATGTGAAGTAGTTAGAAGAAGAAGTTGGAATTGGTTGGAATTGTTGGCTCACTATTCACCCCCCCACTCTCAGTGAGCCATTGTGTCTAACAAGGGGTGGGTGCCACCTCTCATGAGGTAGGCGCTTTGAACCTTGAAGATATCACCTCAAACCATACGCTGCTGAGTGGAGGAGAGGACCCACGCAAGGCAAAAATCGTGACATGGCAAATATAATAACCATTCAATCCTTTTAGCTCGACCATATTACATGCTTTGTAATTTATATGCTTTGACATTAATTTAAACGCCCACCACTTGATTTATACCTTAACCAACTCACTCATGTGAATGTGGAGATGGTCCCACTTGAAGAAGAGAACCGTACGGATTTGGTATTTGAAAGCTTTACTCATTAAAATGGCCATAAACTATAAGCTTTGAAACCTTAGTATAGTCGCTTTTCCATTTGAGTCAATGCCATGTCATTTGGCATGTGACAAATGCTCCCTTTTTTATTTTTTTAATATTTGGATAATGGTGCATTTTTGGCATTAAAGTGCCAGTTTGTAGCTCTGACAGGAAAAACTGCTCCATGGGGGTTCTCGGTCGCTTGAAACATAGGAAAACCGGGTACCTAGGTAAAGAGGATGCTTTGAGCTTGAAAACGAGCATCCCTGCGCCAAATTTCGACTCCGGATCGCACTTTTATCACCATTTGAAAATTTTCATTTAAACCATTAAAAATGGCTTAAAAATGCGAAAAAAATATTTTTCTCGGAATTGACCGAAACTTCAGGGGGACCAAGTACATGACAAAACGATAAAATCCTAGTGTCTAGCATGTTTATAAACATTATAAAATGGACTCTAATAATCCCCCAAGGCCTAACCACCACTTTGGGCATTCCAACTTTGGAGGAGCGGGAGAAAACCTCATCGATTATACTCGGCTAAAGGCAAAGCATAATCGACAAGGGAAAAAACTCCTTGGAATACCTTCTTTGGTTGTCAAGCCCTAGGGAACTGAGTTACTCAAAGACCACCATGCTAGTACGCTTTATTACAAACCCCATAGGGAACGGTCATGCACTGCAGAAATGAAAAAGATGGCCAAAATTGGCCAAGGTTGGAACATCTGAACTCTGATAAGCACAAATAATTGTGCAATACTGGCGGCTCACTGAAGTCCAACTAAAGTGCAACTTTAGGTGGTAACAGGTCATAAACAAAAAAGAATAATACAAAGTAAAAAGTAAATATGAGACTTAAACTAGAGACTTTACTTTTTACTTTTAATACAAAGTAAAAAGTAAATATGAGATTTTAGAGTGTTTGTCGAGTAACAAAATAATACAAAGTAAACAAAAAAGAATAATACAAAGTAAAAAGTAATAAATATTATGTCGGCCATAAACAAAAAAGAATAACACAAAGTAAAAAGTAAATATGAGACTTAAACTTGAGACTTTAGAGTTAGGATTAGGTGGCTCAGGTATTGCACTCAAGGAGCTATTCAAGGAGAGGTTTGCAACTCGGGAGATTTGATCCCTCTCGGCGCTTGATAGAGCCTAGGATTTGGATCTATGCTGGTTAGAGCCCAACATTCACATTCATGAGAAGTCTTGCACAGTTTGGACCTCCAAATCCACAACTTTATTCATCAAATAATAACAACAATACATCACAACAGCAGAGGTTCCTTGCTTCCACCAAATGGAGGAGAAAGACCTTGCTTAAATAGAAACTCAAGAGGAGGGGAGGGCGCACTCCAAGAGAGAGAGGAAGGGCCCATGCTTGAGGGAATAAAGGGAAGTAGTTGAGTCATAATCAAGGGAGAGGTGCCACCTAACAAGAGGTGCGCTCTCCTTTGGATACCCATTCCTTAAACAAGAAAGTGCCAACACAACAAGTGCGCCCCCCTCATGAGAGAGGGTGCATTTTTTCTTGTAGACAAACTTGCCACATGTGGAAACTAACTCAATCTTGCCTTATTTGGTCTCCAAGATGCTCCAACATGATCTTTAGTTGGACTGGAACATGTTTGGGACAAGTTCCCCCTGATTTAGGGATGCTGTTTTTCTCCATTATTTCACTTTTTCTATTTTTAATTGACTTTTTTGCTTTTTTGGAGAGATTTTCATTTTGGTGATAAATAATCACTCAAAACTTAGGAAAAGTGGGTCTAGGTGTTAAGTGGGGGCTCTGGCTTAAAAAATGAGCATCCCCATTACAAATTTGTCCCCCTAGCCATACTTTTATGACACTTTGAAATTTTACAATTAAAATACATCTTATCAATGATTTTATTAAAAAACTAGAAAATTAAAAAATCCTAGGGGGGACTTAGCGCATGCTCACAAGACTCTGGGACTATGACTGGCATGGTATTATACATAGACTCTAGGCTTTAATAACCCTTTCAAGGCCTAATCATCACTTTCATCACCCTGGCCTTGGAGGATTTTGAGTGAAAAACTCGAAAGTTATGTGTTGCTAAAAAGCGTTGCATAATTAACAAGGGAAAAAACGTTGAAGGGTGATTAGTTTGATGACTAAGTCCCAAGAAGGCCAAGCCCTTTTACAAAAGACCACCATGCTACATCATTTATTACAATTCCCCCAAGGGAGTGTGAACATGCGAAAAAGAAAAAGGAACCACAACTGGTTCTAATGAAACCATGGAATTTCTGAGCACTGAGTGGGAATAATTGACTTGTTCTGATCCTTGGTGGCTCACTGGAAATCCCCTAAGTGCAACTTAGTGGATAACATGCTGTGCATTTATGGTTTCTTATATAGTTGTATTTTCAGTAATTAATGTAACTCTGTGCATTTATGGTTTCTTATATAGTTGTATTTTCAGTAATTAATGTTCAGTAGTTAATTGAAGATCACATTAATAGTTGCTGCTAATCAAGAGCTGTATAAGGGTATACAAGTTAACATGATCTACTTGTTTTGGTCCTATATGACGATAACTTGGTAGTTATAGGTAGTTCTAAGAAGCTCATAGCATGGTGCAAGGTAGAGTTGGCACTCGAGTTCGACATGAAGGACATCAGCCTTATGCTTTATTTCTTGTGTCCAGAAGTTTGGCAGGGCACGGGTGTGGCCGTCATTGGATAGGGGAAGAACATAGTTGAGATTCTGAAGAGATTTCACATGATGGACTGCAAACCCTTAGCCGCTCACATAGTTCCAAATCTGAAGTTGCATGCTAAATTAGATACAATTTATTAGATCCTTCAAATTTCTAGAAGTTGATTGGTTCCCTTTTGTATTTGGTTAATACGAGACCTATGTTTTCACGAAATTCCTAAAATGCCCACCTACTGGTACCGGAAACTCACAGAAAACTCGGAAACTTTTGGAAAACCTCCAAGAGTTCATAAACAGCTTGGGACCCATAGGAAATCTAAAAAGCCCTACTTTATGGAAAATGAAGACAAATTAACCTCTAAGTCGTTTCTAAACCTACCTACAAATTATTCTCTCATTCTTATTTTATTGTGAGATAATGTGTTATTAAAAAAACCTGTATATACTATATATAAATATATATACTGTGTTTTCCCTGACGTACCTATTTTAGGGGGGGTCACATTTCCAAGCATTCCCGTTTTCGAAACTTGTACATGTTTCCACGCTTCGTGCAACTTAGTACGAGACATGATATATATTTTGCAGTAAACACTTTGAGTTAGTACATGGTTGAGTTGAGGCAGATTCACTGGATCGCTGTAAAGCTTATGGTTTGATACTTGAAGGGCACAGTTCATTATGGTCTGAGCCTCTGAGGTACGTTGGAGATGGTAAGTTGGTGTTGCATGGTTTTACTGACTGTGACTGTGGAGATGTAGGTGGCAGGAAGAGTACTTCAAGGTTCTGTTTCAGTTTGGGTTCAGGTATGAAATCTTGGGTTAGTAGGTAGCAAGCAATACTGATAAATCAGCCTTATGCTTTATTTCTTGGGTCCAGAAGTTTGGCACAGGGCACGGGTGTGGTCTTCATTGGACAGTGGAAGAACACAGTTGAGATTCTGAAGAGATTTCACATGATGGACTCAGCCTCTCCCATAGTTCCCTTTTGTATGTAGTTAATACGAGACATGATATATGTATATATATTTTGCAGTAAACACTCTGGGTTAGTACATGGTTGAGTTGAGGCAGATTCATTGGGTCTCTGTAAAGCTTATGGTCTGATACTTGAAGGGCACAGTTCATTATGGTCTGAGGTATGTTGGAGATGGCGAGTTGGTGTTGCATGGTTTTACTGACTATGACTGAGGAGATGTAGGTGGCAGGAAGAGTACTTCAAGGCTCTGTTTCAGTTTGGGTTCAGGTATGAAATCTTGGGTTAGTAGGGAGCAAGCGGTACTGGCACTTGGTTCAGCAGAGGCAAAATACATGGCAGCCAGTTCTGCCAGTTGTGAGGCCATCTGGCTTCGCATGTTGATGGAAAAGTTGATCGAGTTGATCGATCAGATGTTGAAGCCTACTATTGTACACGTGACAAAGTTGTATTAGTGTCTCCGAGAATCTAGTTTTCATGATCACTCCAAGCATATTGACATCCATTGCCATTTCTTCAAATAGAGTTCAGAGGGGAGAAGTAGCTCTCAAGTATGTTCCTTCATATTTGCATGTTGCAGATATTTTGATGAAGCCCCTGGCAAAGGTTAAGTTGGGATGCAGAGGGGGGGAAATTAAATTGGTGGTGAACACTTTCCTCGCAAAGAGGGAGTGTTAGAATTGTACCTGGTTGCTTGGTTAGTATTCCCCTGCAGCTAAGCACAGCCAGCAGTTTGCAGCAGATCTGTAAGATCTTTACAGTACCTTGCAGATTCAGTTAATCTTGGGATTTGTGCACTGCTGTAGCAAGTGTGAGGGTGCACTAGAGAAGTCTCTAAGAGGCATACTGTTTTGCAGACGACAGAGAGGTAGAGTGCACATGCAGATTATACTGTTTTCTGTTATTATTTTTTGTTAGTCTATGTGTTTGTAGATCTAGCATATATAACAACAGTTTTTTAAGTTTACTGTTTTCTAGGGTTTAAGGTTGCAGGTCTGCTTACCATGTACTGTAATTTAACATTAGCTTTTCTGTTTTGTTTTTGGCGAGTAAGAGAGTAAGACCTTGAATTAACTTTAGAGTACAAAATGGTACAAAAATGATACAGTTTGGGCTCAAGAGGACCCTGCACAGAGTGGAAAACAGATCCTGTTTGAGTTCTGAAACACTTGCCCTCTACAGTGTGGAAAACAGGTCCACTTAAGTTCTGAAATACTGTTTTACTAGGTTCCATCAAGTTCAGAAGCAGTTCGCAAAATAACTACATAATTGAGAGAGAGAGTCTGAGCTCAGAGGTAAGAAGCATACTACTAACGACAGAACAAAAGAGAGCTTATTAATAAACAGAGTCTTAAACTGAAGTAAGGCCTGCATGAACAAGGCCAGTCACCTTCCAACATAAACTAGACATATTGATGCTGTTCATCCATAAACAAAAACATAATAACATGGTCAAAGCAGAGAGAAAAGAGAATCAAGCTGGAGGAACCTTGTCGGCCATGGCTGCTTGCGCATCCAGTTCTGCTGTCGCCAAAGGAGCCGTCAAGGTGCTGCAGGGAGCGGCACTGCTGATTTGGAAGGCCACACCTTGCCGACGAGCCATAATATCGAATTTTGTGTGAAGCAGCTGAATCTCCTTTCTCATGTTTTTCAAAGGGGCCAGTTCCTCTTTAAGGTCGGTTATAACCTGGTCTCTGCCAGTTATCATGGAACCAAGCAGAGCTTTCATAGGGAAATATAGGTGCAAGGAACGGTGATATAATGCCAATCTTGAACTGGTATCACCTGGGTCCACAATCCATTCAGCCATTTTTTCAGAATCCATCATGAACTGCGATTCCTCAAACTGAGACTGAATAATTCTTTCTGCTGCCGCAATTGCCTCCTTGACATGGCTTGGGATGTGCATCTGGTAACTCAAAGCCGCCTCTACAGTGCAGTGCAGCTCCCGTGGAGGCTTCAGGTTGGCCGCAGGCGCCTTGTCACTGCTGCCAGAGCGCCTACCCATAGTTAAATTGTAATGCAAAGAAACAGTCCCTCGTCCCTGCACAATCATCCTACTGAAACTATTAAACATAACCAGCAGAACCTTGTTCCAATGATCGGGATCCTCACAGAGGTTGCAAATAAAAAGGCTCATTCTTCTCCACATCCGGGACCGCGGAGTCCTTACTTTGCCATGATGCCTTCGCACGTAGAGGTTCATTATGAGCAGATCGTCCATTAACCAGAAGTGATCGAGTTGCGTACAGTTTACAGCCTTTCTTTCCTCACCCAGCGTGCGAACCTCCAGTCCGAGCTCATAAGCTTCTACGGCGTACATTCGAAACCATTGCATGATGGGCAGTCTGTACCAAAGACAACTGTTAAGTGTTATCTCATGAGGTGAGCCAGGCTTTGTGGCAGGCGGGCTGCCATCGAGGTTTGAGCTGAGCCATGTGCTGAGCCTTGTGGAAGAGGGGTTGCCTTGTAATAACCTTTGCACCTGCCATGGGAACACTAGCTTTTTTGTTACTAATCTTCTCCTTATCACTTGGTTCTTGATTCATTTTCTTTTTATAGCTTGGACTACTCCCTTCTGCAACCTTTTTAGCAATACTTTTGTCCTCATCAGGCAATAACACATCAATCTGATTTGAATTTTCTTGGTAATGATCGTCATCAACACAACATGTCACATCAATCTGATTTGACAACTATGTATTTCTTTTCCAAATCAAAGAGCGCAGATGTCTTAGACTTTTCATTGTGGCCTGTTGGCTTTTACTTTTGTCCTCAAGCTTATGCCTTTTTCTTTTGGACATGTTCATAAACTTTTCATCCAAACCCCGGATGACTTACATGTAGTTTCTTACCACAACTTGTTTCTTCAGAGTATGGCTTTTCTTACAACTTTTGCTGGGCTTCTATTCAGTAGATATACTATTGTATGAACTGCTTTGCCTTCAACTCCTACATTTAAGGATGCTTCTTGCCGTTCCACAACTGTTCTATTCTTCTTATCTGCAAAACCATTTTGCTAAGGGATATCTGAACAAGTTAGTTGTCTGCCAATGCCATAAGCTTTATAATATTTGTAGAAGTCCTTGGATTTGTATTTTGCACCATTATTTATTCTGAGAACCATGATTTTGTTCCACTTTGCCTTTCAACTATAGTTCTGAACTCTTTGAATGTTTGAGGCACCTGTGATTTGTACTTGAGAAAGTACACTCAAACTTTCCTTGAGACATCAACAATAAATGTCATGAAATATTTTGAACCCCCCCTGATGAAGTTGCCATGGGACCATAGAGATCACTATGTACCAACTCCAACTGCCTACTTGCTTATTAGCTGAGATCTGGTAGGTGACAAGTGACAGTGTATCATAATTATAAATTACTATCTGTAACCCTTGAGTTAGGGAGACAAATTGTAGATATAATCCCCTTAATTATTGAAACCTCTCCAGCAATCCCTCCAACAGTCGACCTACCATCCCGGTGATCACTTCATTGCTTCATTACATTTCATTTTTCAAACTCTAAGTGCTCACATAAATATAATGACATAGAGAGTACCACATGTGTGTCGTCTGACATTTCTCTCTTAAATATTTTATTCAGTTTATTTGTGTTTAAAATTGTCATTTACAGGTAACCGATGTATTACCCTCTTGAATTTGTTTGATTTCTCCTTCATTTGGGCAGATTTTTGTTCAGAAATTTCACTGTCTCCTGAAACAGTGAAATCTTTACAATAATTCCCCACGATTTGGTCAATTTCATGTGGAAATTTTGACCATCCTACAAGTTTTTCCTATTATGGCCAAAAACCATTGGAATTGCCAAAACAAGTAGAATTTCTAAGTCAATTCTGTTGGAAAATTTCCAAAACTAGTGGAATTTCTAGTACTTAGTTTTTTTTTTAACAAAATTTCTTCCGAGATCAACGGAATTCTGCTTTGGTGGGCACTTCTGTAGCAAAATTACTGTTTTGTCTCATTTCCAGCGGAACATTGCCCAGAGTAGCAGATTTGTATTCATATGGTGCCCAAATGCTGCATTGATCATTAAAACGAGTCTGAAATTCTTCATCTATTTGCTGAACAACAACGACAACAAGACAGATTCCTTTGGCAGATAATCTGGCCGACCAAACAACTTTATTTGTTAAAACAACCCTAAAAGCTCAACCAGCAGATAGACCAATTCGCCAAGCACAACAAAACGAGTTCTCAGTGAAAATCATGCAGGACATGACGTCCTTGTTTCAGGGGATGACGACTGCCCAAGAACAACAACTGCAACAAGAATAATTAGTGCCCACTGTTGTTCCCATTGTGCCAAAGTCATTTAAGCTGGATAGCAAAATTTCCGTTCTTGTCTCCGATGGCTCCCTTAGTGGCAATAAGCCGTACAAATGGATTCACAATGTTGAGACTGAATTCAAGACTAAATCCTACATGACCAGCAGGGGTTCATATGGAAGAGCAAGTCCTCACATGGTCACAGGCTTACACAAACAGTTGGCAGCTTCCAACCAACTGTATGTAACCTTGTATGATGATTTTAAAGATGTTGTCTGCAAGTGATTCTATTCCCTTGACTACAAGGCTGCCCTACTTGCACGATGGTTTGAGTTTGGTCAGCTTCCATGCCAGATAATTCTACAATTCATTGAGCAGTGCAATTGGCTTATTGGCTATAAAACCCTTTCTTGTAAAATAATGTAACAAATGATTAAGTGAAGCATAGTAGTGAACCTCGCCAAGTGATCAAGGTTGACTACGTCAACCAGCCTCTAACCTAGTGATCAAGGTTGACTTTTTCAACCAGCTCCTCACTTACAAATCAAGAGATAGAAATAATGTAGAGGATCATCCTCATTTTGTTGTTTAGTTGAAAATGATATTGTGCTCGAGGGATCAAGGGTGCCAAGCAAGTGTATTAGGGGTTCATGAATAAGATAATCTTCTTTCCAAGCATGTTTCCTCCTGGCACTCTGGTTTCCCCCACTAGATTGTGTTTCCACTGTGTGAATGTTTTATTTTATTTTCCATGTTATTTCTGATTATATGAGAAATTTTAAGGCTTACTGCATATAAGAGATGGAACATCGATAAACTAGGGTTTAATGTAAAGTTAATGGATGAGTCCTTATGGGTTTGGTTCAAGATCCCACAACATTCCCTTTAATGAGCACGTGGTATGATGGATTTAGGGCTTAAGTGAAGAAAAATGACATAAGTATGAAATTGCTCATTCACACATTCTGTCAAACATTTGAACATCTAGGGTTTTAATTAAAGATTAACTCACAATGCTTTTAAATTAAAACCACCACTTCAAGATCCCTTCCAAGGTTACTTGGGAGCGGGAGCGAAGCGAAAAGCGAAAATTTCAAAAGCTCCCGTTTTGGGAGCGTTCCGGGAGCGTTTTTTATATTGTATATATTTTGATGTATTTATATCTAAAACACATGTAGGATGTTGAATTAGCTATAGAAAACATGGATTAAACCATATAACATCAATCATATAGTAGTTATAACTTATAACATTATCATCAAATGATCAACCATAACTACTTTTATATGAGCTTGGCAATGAAGGGAGGTACCATAACATTGTCATCAAATGATCAACCTAGTATGGGAGCTTTTAGTATTGGAGAGGTAGGGAGCGCCTCGGGAGCGCCTTGGGAGCGTGCCCCCAAAACTGGGAGCGTTTTGGGAGCGAGCTTCCGAAGGAAGCGAGCTTCGGGAGCGGGAGCGAGGGGGTGGGGATAGCTCCCACGCAACATAGATCCCTTCAAATACTGAAATTTTAACAAGCACATAGAACACATGTATTTTGGTCAACCTAGATCGGGCAAAACCCCAAACTGGGGAAAACCCTAAAAAGAAGATTTTTCATTAAGAAGAGCAGAAATTTCAATACAATGAAATTTATCTTTAAACCCTCACTGGCAAAATTTCACAAACAGCAAAGTTGCAAACTAACTCAAAAACAGAGCCAACCTTGAAATCTGTGCCAAAATACTGCTGTACGGTCTGCTGTATGGTACTGTACGGCCTGCCCTTCTTTTGCCTCGATTTCTGAGCCCACATGTGCCTGCAATTAATTCTGTACGGACTGCATTTAATGCACAGACAGACTCTTGGGATTCGAGTCAGCTTCCTTGGGATTCGATCCCACACGTGTGACTGTAATTAATGCTGCTGTCCAGTCTGCTACAGGCTGCCTAGGAATGTGTGCTGCTCCTTGGGATGTGTGCTGCTCCTCTCTCTTGGAAATCATGCCCTTCTTTGCTTGGGAACTCTTCTTGGTCTTCAATGTCCCTCCTCTTTGATGGTGAGTGTCTTCAATGCCCCTTCTCTCTTTATTTTATACTGTCTTTTTGTAACTAACTTCTAACTACCCAATCTAGGGTTGAGATCAAATTACAAAATCTAGGGTCTAAAATACATGCACTCACTTTTTAATAATTAAATCAATAATTATTAAATATTTCGGTTGAGTGAGACCCAAACTCATAAAGTACAAAATATCACACTTTATTTATATAAAAGTCACTTTTTACATAAATGTACGAGGAACAAAGCCTTCAAGACCCCCTCATCACACCCACACCAAAAACATGAGGGAGAACCTTCAGAGTTATCTTTTCAACATTAAGAACAGGTTCGGGGTATTTAAATTTTACACTGAACATTTGGGGAGCATTCTGCTTGAATTCCTAAATGCCTATTGCAATCAGGGTATAATATTGCTAGGTTTTAGTCACACTTTTCTTTCTGCATTTCATTTTTATAGGAGCCGCCTTATTGCTCCCACTTTGTATTGACATCTTGGTTCCAAACAATTCCATTGACTTACTTTTGAGGTGATTCGTTGGACACTAATAAAATGATCTTATCTTATTATCTGAGTGAGTTCTGGGGGCCAAGAGCATTGATGAAACTTAAGCTTAGAGTCCCTTTCATAAAACTGGTAATCATGTTTTTTTTGTTGTTGTTGAATATGTTTTCCGCTTTTTTCAAAGAATAATGCGAAATCCAACATCATCAGTAGTGCCATATAAGGGACTAATAAAAAGGTAATGGACAATGAGATTTAACCAGATTCTGTTTACTATGTACGGATCTGTTTCATTCAACCTCTGATTCACTGCCCTGATCATTCATTATGCTAGACTTATTTGTGTTATCAAATAGGCTGAGTGTGAGGAGTTGACTGCAAAAAGCTTGCTTCTCAGAATGTACCACTAAAGGAAAAGTTGAAGAATTTGCAAGGAGAGGATAGAGTAGCAGATTCAGGAAGATATGGTCCTAGTAAGACATAATCACAGTTTATGCAACTGGGTGGCAATGACTATCATCAAGTTCTATCTGAAATAAGCAATTTAGGTTCTAGCTGAAGGATGAGCAGAGGGAGAGTGAGCCGAAAGATTCTACTGGTAAAGATCATGCAGTATTGGAAGCAAATGCTTAATCTGATAAGTGGCTGCAGGTTAAAAAGAGATATTCTGCTTCAAAGTTTGTAGTTTTTGTTGGATGATAATCTGGATACCAAACTGTTTTCTTGGTTTGAGCTATCCTCAGATCTCTGTAACTGCTTCACATGAACTTTCTTCCAACTTAGGAACTAATGTCCAAATCAAAGATAATGAATTGCTGCTTAGAAATTACTTGATCCATACGTACAATGATGAGGGTTCTTATGATAAAGGAATGGTCCAGGCATGGGAATCATCGGGTTAATTGTTTAGTGAAGTGACATGCTGACCCTAGCTTTTATCTTGGGAGTCATATAATTTATATGTATTGGCCCAAGTTGCTGTAATAATCGATAAATTTTTTTTTGTTTGAAGGATTATTGCACCTGAAAAAGCCCCTGTCAAAGAGTAGCTTGCTCCATCTGTATTCCACCAGCATAGATCCCTCTTAACCCTGGATCTAACAAGCACCGAAAGGGATAAAAAGAAATAGAGATAAATATATTGGTGCTTACAAGATCTGAGGTTAAGATGGATCCACGCTGGCATATTTTATTATAGAGTTCTATAATTGATATCGTCCTTTTTTTGTTTTTTATTCTTGGCTATTTTATAATTTTTCATTTTGCCATTATTTTGTTGTTGGAGCTGAAGTCACTGCAGAGAGGTTCGGATATAATTCACCAAGGTGTTGCGTCTGCAATGCACAGGCAATCACAATGCGCGACAAAACACAATGGACAGGTTTGGCTTGGCATCAATGGTTGGAACGACCCTGAGGGTCGTCTTGACAAATCTATGGCCTGCATGCAGAAACTGCCTTATTGGCCGACATAGAATCCATAGTGAAAAAGGTCTTACAATGTAGCTAATCTAACCTGGGAAATTGATGAGATTGTATAGACAATGTTATTGCTCTCATAATATTCCAAGGAAATGATAGATCTACTAATTCTGAAAGAACTGTGATAGTGGGAGCCTATAGGCTATGTTTGAACTTTGAGGCTGAAATCCAACTGTGCAACTATGCCTTAGTTCCAATATTGTTGATACCTCTGCTCCACAATCTGATGATGACTACTCAAGATTTGAGTTAATCAATATTGCTTTGCGTAATTGGCGTTTGCCTAGTTGATAGACTTATTCAGGAATAATCGGACAATGTGGGTTTCCAAGAAATGTTGTCTGCCCTGGTCAGCAGCATTTTGTCTTACCAGGCTTTCAGGCCAAGTGTTGTCAAGGTCGACCCAATGAATGCAGTTTTTTTTTTATGAATTTTATGTTGGGCGATTCCTTGGGTTTTTCTTGGGAGATACTGATCTGTTGATCTTTGTATAGCCTAAAGCTGTTTCAATTATGCTATTTTCAATATTGCCATCTTAACCCAACAATTGCTCATCATCACTTTATTTGAAGAAACAAATGATAACTGAGTGGAACAATTAGAATTGTATCTTGCTTGAGATTCTCAATGGAGTACTTGGTCCTATTCTTTGATGTTGCCAAACCATGTGTGATTAATTCAGTGAGATGACGAGAAAACAATGAGTTTTCTATCTATCCAATCACTAAAACTCATGTTAAAGATTATTGATTTGATTTTTTGTATATAACAATTGGTGTGCTATTTTTTTAATTGCATCACGTAATGTAACGTAACATAATGTTACATTACAAAAAGAAAGTCATGTCAGCTCATAAAATAAAAAATTAGAGCCAAAAGAAAAGTAATTAAAAAGTCCATGTCGGCTTATAAAATAAAAAAATCAAAACCGGCATAGATCCATCTTAAAACTGGATTTACCAGGCACCGAAATGATCAAAATTCTTGAGGTGTAAATTTTTCTGAAAATGAAAAAATTTAAGATTAAAAAATTTACACCTCAAGAAATTGGATCCCTCTCAGTGCTTGGTAGATCTGGGTTTAAGATGGATCTATGCTGGTAGTAATAAATGAGGTCAATGTTATTTTGCAGCAGGAATTCTTTGCATGTTCTTTGTATTATCAGATAACTGCGGTAGATAGGCCCTGCCAAGAGTGTCAATATCCTTTATCGTGTGACCCTTTACGATAGGATATTTACTTGAAGTTCTAGCTAGCTCCATGGGCCGACTGTATTGGAGCTTCTTGTGACTAGGATCTGGGGTTTAAGCGTTACTTCTGTTGTGTTTTATAAATGCACCTGTTGGACAATGTAACTCAATAGCATAGTTGTGCCATAATCCCAATATCACTGAATCTCAGCCCCAATTTACCTGATGTACACAAGAACATTTTTTGGTCAGTTGATGCTCATGTTCATTCTGGTATTTGCTTGTGTTATGTTTAATGAGTGTTATGCCACTCTGATCTAATGGCGAGTTTGTATTCAGATCTGCCAAGGGATGGACTGCTGCTAGGTCTAGCTGGCTGCTCTAATGTTACCTTAATGTTAGGGAAAAAGAACATTTCAAAGAAAGGACCTACCAGCAAGCAACTATTGTTACTCCTATCACGTTAAAGAAAACATACCAATGTTGTACCATGGATTATTAATTAAAGAATTTATCATTTTGGTGAAGTCAACTTCTGCTCTCTGATTTGTTCCGTCGTTTCTACCATGATGTTTGGATGCAACTGCTTTTATAGTATAGTTGGTGTTGCCAAAGTTGCCCTGTTATATACAGAAAAATCATTTTCACAGCTATTGTAGCTTGTAATAAACATCTGGATGTTGTGATTCAGTAAGTCCTTGAATATTTGGTTATCAGTTTCGGGTATTGATGTTTAGCTTGTAAAAATAAAATATACATGTCGGTGACACTCCAGAACTAAAATGACCTTGAAAGATGTCTAACCAATTGAAAAATTAAGTTAGCTATTGATATGCAGATTGACATAGGGATAAATTAATGGACAGTGTGTCCAATGAAGAATTGGAAACTATCAAGAATTCCAAGCTAGAAAAAGTATTTCGCTGCAAACAAAGATGTTGGCATTAGGCTGTAGAAGTATACTTGACAATCATATTCGTTAACTAGGCTATTGACGACTAATGATAACTTTTTCTAAATATGTTTTAGCATGTCTTGGCCATAGTTTACATGCATAAAGTTCACCTATACTTTTAACTCGCAGTAATTTGGTTTTAAGCATGCAATGATTGCATATTGTACTAGTATCTATATCACATTGGATTTCCAGGTGTAATGTTTGCATACCCTGGCAAAATTGTTGCCACATTTTATATGCTAGCTGGATAAGATAATATATTGGTTGTATCTTCTAGTGGATTGCAAGAATTATATCTCACTATGATCTTCTGAGATCGAATTATTCCATTTTTCATGAAACCCTTGTCTCTTTGTGTTAGAATAAATAATAATGCATAAAATCAAGCACACAAGAGGAACACGTGGAAAACCCTATATAGGGAAAACCACCACCAATATATCTATTAGTCTTGACTCTTGGATGCCGCCAACATCGACCACTTTTGGCATCTTTCAATGGAGTTACTCAAGCCTTTAACTAGGCTTCATCACATGCTAAAACCATGGGCAATTACCATGGGCCCGTAAAGCACCAATGGTAAACACATTATTGACCGAATCAAGGTTACCTTAAATTATTTTTTAACAATTCAAGATTAACCTAACATTCCCCCCTTTAAACTTGACTTGGGGTAAGCGTTGACCCCCTCAAAGTTTTTTTTAACTAGGTATCGGGAATAAGAACATGCCCCCCTCTTTTGTCTACCTAAATCTACATTAGACTTGTCACTTTACATAGTTGACCCACTAAGCTAGGGGTACTCATGCTTAAATAGGTCTTACAACTGTTTGCCCATTTACATCGTGATTAATTCCAACTCCATAAAAAAATGCTTACAAAAGTATGTGATGCAAGAAACATTCGTTGCTTCTTCACCTGCATCCATCTTTACTATAGTGAGCTGAATCAAGCACTCCTTAACTGGGTACTTCTTCATCCACTATATTCCATGTGCTTCTTTAGTTAATGCTACATACACATCACATACTTCTCCTGCATTAGAACCCTAGCCACTCTCATGAAGTGTCAAGGCTAACCTCTCTCCGATACCACATGTTAGAATATAATAATAAATTACAAAAATAAGCACATAAGAGGAACATGTGGAAAACCCTATATAGGGAAAATCATCACCAATTAGAGATCTATTAGTCTTGGTTGCCACCAACATTGGCCACTTTTGGCATCTTATAATGGAGTTACTCTAGACTTTAAATAGGCTTCATCACATGCTAAAACTATGGGCAAATACCATGGGTTACCCAAAACCATGGGCCTGTAAACCACCAACGGTAAACCCATTATTGATCGAATCGAGGTTATCTTAAATCACTTTCTAACAAGTCATGATTAACCTAACACTTTGCAGCCCGAATGTATAATGAATTAAGAAAGAATTTAAGTATCATGGTAGAATAAAGATCGATTGGTCTTAATCATAGAAGTGTATCGAGCTAGAGGAGCCATCGCAATATCGGGATGCTGCTCCAGAAAAAGGTGATCTCTTGTTGAGGCAACTCTAATATAAGCAGTCACACCGATCTCGTGTTCTGGGAACCCCCATTGGAAAAATGCTTGGAAGAAGCCATTGGAGGGGAAGGATAGAAATATTGTTGCTATATTCTCTATGGAAGGTGATTTGATAGTGGGGCATAGTGATGGATCAACCTGGACAAAGGGGCGGTCGTTGGAGAACTTCAATTGGTAGAACTATCACCTTGATGGAAAACCCTCTGGTGCATACCCAAAGTGATCATGATTACTATCAATGTCCACCAATGGAAGTAAGCCTGGAAGAAGCCATCACAGAAGTAGATGGAAGGTGATGTATGGTTAAGGACATATCATCAAAGTTGTTGATTTTTGTAGCATCGGATAGGTACTTCTGCATAGTCCAATGTCGGGCATGCAGGACTCTCTAGATTCCTCTAGGAACTTCCTTGAAGGAGCAAGTGACTTTTTGTATCGCTTTCCTAAGTCTAACTTAGGAAAAACACATTATTAACTTAATGTTAGCTAATGACTAAAAAGTGACTTAGGGCCCATGGTATTGGCCCAAGGTATTTTGGTCATTGAGATGTTATAAAAGGAAGCCTAAGGAGAGGATGACACACAACATATCTCACTAAGTGGGTGGAGAAGGACTTCCATCCAAGTGTGTGGGAAGGGTTCGAGTAACGGAGCAAAGGGGCAACAAGGAAGATAGCAGCCAACCAACAAGATCGAAGGGTTGATCTTGAGGTTTGTAGGCTTGGCTATTTGCTGTTTTGTATATTCCTCAATGGGCCATTATCCTAGGAAGGGAGCCCAGGGTTTTATATTAATAAAATCAATTGTTTGCTGGTTTTTCCCTAGTTGGGGTTTTCTAGGGTAAATCCAAAGTGTCAAACGCTTGTGATTTCTTGTGTTTCTTTCCACTGTGTAATTTGTTAGGGTTTTAGTGTGTTTTCAGATAATAGTTGCAGTAAACTATTCAAGTCTGATAACTAGATCTAGGCCCGGAAAATTAACAAAAGTGTGGGATCAACATCAGGAAAGAGCTTGGAAGAAGCTACCGGACTAAGATGGAATGTAGTTAATGTACATGATGGGGAAAGACAAGGGCCCGGGGGACAATGAAAGAATCAAGGATCTACTAAGGATGTGAGGCTAGATGAAGCCTATGGTAGCCACAAACAAAGACAAAGACTTTGAATACATTGGGTTGACATTCCTTGAGAATGAGAGGAAAAAACCACAGATGGATTTAATGAAGCAAAATAAGGGTCAAATGGGATTCATACATGATAGAGGTAAACTAGAAATTATCATTGATTAAATATGCAATTTTGTTTTTGGCAGGCTTGGCTTGTGAATGAGGATCGGATGGAGAACCAAAGGTTCCATCCAAGGACATATTTGATCCTATAATTGCTTGGCAGTAGTCTATGTATCGACATAGATATTAGTTTGCAGATTTAAACAGTGTTCCAATTTCTAAATCAACTAGTTACTTGAAAATACCCGATAGTGAAGGAACACATGTTCCTCAATATATTGACCCCAATAGTGATGATTCGTTGATACATTGATACAAGTATTAATGGTACTGTAAGGCTAGCACATAATTTCTGGTTGTAGTCTAGTCACAGGAATGCCGCCAGGAAATCAACAAGTAGTAAAGATAGGAGAAACATTGATAAAGGACAAAAGGCCAAAATCGACAAAACCCAAGGATGATGACATAACAGAAGAAGCACCCGATGGAAGCGAGATTGATAAAACTATCAACCTTTAAAGCACACAAGAAATTCAAAGGCATGATTAGAAATAAAATCATGTAAAATATATGCTTTTACTACAATAAGTCAAATGATACTGTAGGTATAATCCCCTTTATTTCCTTTTCCAGGTAGTTGTGCTACCCACATTACCTAACTACCATATTTAACTAATTTATGTCTAACACTTTATTGGTCACTTATAATAACATTGCTTTTATATTACACTAATTTAATTTAATTATATTGGAGCATCACTCCAACATCCCGCTCTTAACACTGCAATACAAATCTTGATTAACAACAAAAACATAAAATAAAAATTAGTCTTAACTCTTAAGTAACTTCACTGCTCCACAGTTTGAAATCATTCAGGCACTCCATCAAGTAATTTCATCACCCTTACAAAGGTAGTATCCCTGTATTCTCAAATTCTTTGAATTCCTGAATTCCCGAACTCCTTGAATTCCCAAACTCCCGAATTAGTGCAACTCTTTGAATTCCTGATTTCCCAAACTCCTGAACCAGTGCAACTCCCGAATTCTCAAATCACTTGGACAACAATCCATGCTGAATTAAACTTTATTTGATTCCTTTCCGTTTTGAAAATTCAACCACTTGGAATAAAAACTCAAAATTTGCTTTTGTCAGTCATTTGTTATGTTTCATTGGAGTTGGTGTTTCTTTTTCACTCCTTTAAAGATTAAATGGTCCACATTCGGTCTCAAACAAACTCATCAAAGTTTCAGTATATTCTTAGAAAGAAAAAATCTCTTCTTCCAGGAAGTAAACACTCTATATCTCTGCCCTCTTTTCATTCAAGGATAAAAAAATTGTGAATGGTATTTTAACTCAAAAAGTCACACAAAAAATTCAAAACATATACCTCTATTGCTGCTCTTTTTCTGTCTGCATCTAAACATATGAGTCTATGATCCACGTGTGAGACTTCTTGGTCTCTAGTACTTACAATGTGCATGCATTGGGGTTTACTTCTGCATTTTTGTTAGGGACATGAACTTTCTCACCGGTCACACACTCCAAAGCTTATAGGGCTCAAAGGCTATGATACCATGTTAAACTTTTAAGTACACATGAAAGACGAAGGCATGATTAGAAACAGACTCATGTAAATATATGCTTTTATTACAATGAAGTCAAATTATACAACAGGGATAATCCCCTTTTATTTCATTTTCTAGGTAGTTGTGTTATTCACATGACCTAACTACCTTGTTTAATTAATTTATGTCCAATGCTTTCACTTATAATAAAGTTACTTTTTATGTTACATTTATTTAATTTAATTATATTGGAGCATTATACTCCAACAAAAACATCAACTAGAAGAGGACTGAGTGAACTGTGAAACAGGGAAGACAATGGTGTGACATACATAAATATGTATGAAGGATAATAATAATAATAATAATAATAATAATAATAATAAACATCAAGGGTCATACCCCTTCATTTGTGACTAGTCAATGAATATATATACTGTCATGAGAGTTGTAAACTCATCATTCATTCGTTATTCAATAATATTATTCACACATTTCATGTTATTTGCATAATAGCCATTTGTGGTTCTTAAGTGGTGTTAGAGCTTTTGATTGGGCACTGGGTCAACCAGCCTGCACACACTCCAACAACTCACCCCATTTTGTACTAGCTGCTATATAATGCTGACAATATTTTGGCTGCCAGAATCCATTGTACAGGTCTACTTGTACACCAATCGTTGGAATCCCATTGTACAACCACAATTTCGTCGTACAGCCACGATATCCACCAAAAATCTGTATAGCCTTCCTTAATACAAGTAGATGTCATACATTTTTGAATGCAGATTTAAACTCTTGAATGGATAAATTATTAGAAGATTTAAATAAGAATAGGGAATAGGATAATAAAATAATGGGCAATACCAAAAAGGACATAGAGGAACTCGAGATAAGATAATTTTATTAATTTCCGACTAATGACCACAAAAGTAGGTCAAGGGACCTCTGAGTACAGTGATGTCGACACAATGCAGGAGTACCAAAAGGCCTCCTATAAAAGGTGATGCAAAAAGTAAAGTGCAATAAGGTAGAGTAATAAAAAGTGAGATCTACCCCGAGGCATGAAACCTGTGCTGATGATGGGGTGTATCGTAGGAGAAGAAGATCCAAGGACAAGAGGAATTAGAAGAAAGGAAGTAGATCTGTCATGGAATGGATCCATCTCTCCTACCATCCGAGGCCGAATGAAGAATGCTAAGTATAGTCGGTTGTCCCGAGGGGGACTTGGTGGAGTGCCTAGATCATTCACTGTGCTGTTGAATGGTAGAGGTAGCACACCGACGAGGTCTGGGGGATCTCATCCGCCTCCTAGGAGGGGGTCTGGTCTGGCCATGTCGCTGAAATGTCGTGGGACGAGGAAAGGTCCCACGGGTTCACACAGATCTAGGGTCTGAGGCTGCATTGGTGTCGGTCTATTTCTTAGTGCCCCTACCTGAGGGTAGCACCGAGAAGAAGAAGGTGATCCGGGGAATAGGGTCTAGTCTCGGAGCCTAAGGGCCTCCTGTATGTATAAGTCTAAACATTGCTGATCTAGATACCTGAAGAAGCTAGTGAGGGTCTGAGTCCCCCTGAATAAACAATGATAGATAGTTAAAAGGAGAGGCAGTTCCATACAAACTTTGTTACTACAAAACTCTCCGTTTCTACTTCCACACTAGCTAAGTCACGATTGATGCTTAAGTGGGTTACCCTACTTTGCATGTTGCCATTCCACACCTTCCTCTTGAAGGAAAACTAGGATGATGATGAAGTGCCCCTATTTCATGGGCCCTTGTCTCCAAGGCTGATGTAGAGCCAATTACTTTCAATTAGGCCAACAACTCTCTAGCAGGAAGGTGCTATCATTACAAATATGTTGCCTTGATGAAAAATCAAACTTGTGACCTAGTTCCCTTGCCAAAGGGTAAGAATTTTGTTAGTTGCAAATGGGTATATAAAACCAAGTATGGTGTAGATGGAAGACTTGAGAAATATGAAGGACATATTGTTCCTAAAGGTTTCTCCACAAAATAAGGCATTAACTCTTCAAAGTCTTTTTTCTTTGGTTGCTCATATGGACTCTATTCAAATGATTCTATCTATATAGCCGCTTCATTAAATTGGGAGGTTCATTAGATGGATGATAAAAAGTGATTTCCTCCATGGAGATCTTCGAGAAGAAATTTATATGCAATAATCACTAGGGTTTGTATAGAATGGTCTTGTTCCTTGGTTTGTAAGCTCAAGAAATATCTATATGTCCTTAAACATGCACCTTGCACTTGGTATGAGAAGATACACAACTTAAAACTCATTGCGAGGTTGAGCATGGTATCTATATTCACCACCAAGATGGACAAACCCTTTTCGTTGTGCTATATGTGGATGATCTCCTCTAGATTGGTCACTCCACATCCATGATCAATGATCTGAAGCAACTACTCAAGGACTCCTTTAAGATGACCCATTTAAGGTTGTTACATTCCTTTTTGGGGATTCGAATTTCTTAGACTTTTGCACAAATTCACCTTTATCGACCACAATAGACCTTGGATCTCTTGCAACACTTTAGTATGGAAGATAATAAGCCAATCGATACTCCTATTACTTCGAGGATGAGGTTTGAGGCTCAATGCCTTTCACCCTTATTTGGTGTGACTATCTATTGATCATTGATCAGTAGTCTACTTTATCTTACACATACTTGACTTGATATCTATTTTATAGTTAGTATGTGTTCTTGCTACACGTAGCAACCCCATGAGAGTCATTGGCATGCCGCGCTAAATGCAATTTGCACTATCCTAAGGGTACCTCTCACATGAACATTCTTTACTTAGTAGGTTTTGACATCTATCTCCTTGCCTTTTCGACGTTGACTGGGTCAGTGATCTTGATGAGTGATGCTCCACTTGAGGGTATTTATTCACTTTTTGTTTTGGACTAGTTTGTTCATGTTCAAAACAACATGGTGTGGGACTTTACTTTGCTAAAGCTAAATATGCCTTTGCATTTCATGTCGGTAAGCATATTTCCTAGATGGGGATGTTACTTGGTGAACTGGATCTCGCTCATCGACCTCCTTCCATCTTATTTTGTGATAATTACTATTAGAGTACTAATGAGCTTATTCATAATCCAGTAAATCATCACAAGTCTAAACACATTGAGTTATGGATGCATTACATTAGACACCTCCATGCTGATGGAAAACTTGTGCCAAACTTTGTTCCTTTTGTAGATTAGCTTTTTGATATCCTCTCCAAATCTCATTCGGAGCCCACCTTCACTTGTCTATGGACATGTATCGATATATGTGAGTTGCCAATAAGGGGGGAGACATGATGTATTGTGATATCATCTCATGTGGCTCCCTGTTTAGATTAAGTGGGGGTGTTGAGAATTTGTGGCTAATCTTTGTGAAATTTCCAAACCCTAGGTAATTGCTATCCTTATGTTCTCAACTAAACAAGTAAATTTTTTAATTGTAGAAAATTAACTTCTTCACATAGCAACAATCACATAGATAGCTGGAAAGTAAACAACGAAAGCATAAAAAGCAGTTACACACACAATGAATTTCTCCTTCAAATCAACTTATCATTAAATTAATCATAGCTTAAAGGCAACCTTCACATTTTGGTTGAAACCAGTAGCTGCACAATAAACAAATTACCCTTGAACTGAGTTGTATGGCATGCCGAGAAGGTACGACCCACACATGAAAATGAATATTAATTGTACAACTATACTGATCCATACGAAGTGTACAAATTTGTACTGTATGGTTTGTACCATACAGATTGTACTTCGACGATCCCCTTCCTTCTGCTATTGCTTTGTCTGCTTCGCTCGCTTAACCTGTTGAACTGTTCAACAATCTAACAAAAACTATGTCGAAACACTCCATCTTGTTATGCCTTAATACTTGAGGTAGAACCCTAATCTACCAAAATCGTAATATCACAATGAGATGTATGGTTGAGATTAATCTAAATCACTAATGTATAAATACACTTTATTGGACTCAATCAACTAAATATAAGACTTTCACTTTATTCCTAATGTGAATTACAAAATAGAATTAACTCGAACTTCTTCCTGCATGTTCACACTGAACTTGTGCGAAAGTTCCTATCTAACTTACATTCTTCAATACTCCCTCTCAGTGAGGAAGGAATTCTGCACTAATCCAAGTTTGTCTTTGAATGCTCCGAACTTCTCTTTTGCTAATGGCTTGGTTAGAATATTAACAATCTGCTAATCTGTGGGTACATACTTTAGCTTTACCACTCCCTTTTAAATCCCATTTCAAATGAAGTGATATCTGATCTTGATGTGGTTGGACCTGTAATGAAACATTGGATTCTCAGAGAGTTTGATACAACTTTGTTTATCATAGTAAATCATTGTGGGATCCAACTTCCAATCAAATAATCCTACAAGCAACTTGTGAAGCTAGATGGCCTCACAACTAGCATTACTAGCTTCCATACACTTCCTTTGCTGAGTTGAGTGCCGTGAAAGTTTTCTTTCTGTTGAACCATGATATCATTAGTGATCCCAAGCTAAAGCAACACCCTAAGGTGCCTTCCTGTTTGATGCAATGCTTTCCCATTCTGACTCTATATACTCTTGCAACTTCACCTTATCATCTCCAAGATATCTTAGACCATACTCTACTGTGCCCCTCCAGTATCTGAGCACATGTTTGCTACTACCCAATGCTTCTGCCTCGACTCCACCATGAACTAACTCAAGGTGTTCACTACAAAACATATATCTAGCCTAGTGTTGACTAGATACGTCAAGGAACCTATCAGCTGCATGTACAATGTAGGGTCCACCATATTTGAATCTGAATTGTTACCTTATTTAGTTTAGTGATCATAGGCATGATCGTTGGTTTGCAATCCTCCATCCAAAACCTCTTCAGGATCTTGACTGCATACTTACTCTACCCAAGGAAAATCTCCCATAGTCCCCGCCAAACCTTCAACCCCAAGAAGTAATGCATCATTCCAATGTCCTTCATCTTGAAGTCAACTGTCATATATGGCTTGCAAATTGCAATGAGCTTGTTTGAACCTGTAAGAAACATGTCATCTACATACAACACCAAAACAAGCACCCTTGAACTGAGCTGTACGAGTTGCTGAGAAGGTATGACTTGCACAAGAAAATGAACAATAGCTGTACAGATTATCATATGACTACTGTACAAATCCTACATACTGTAAGGATATGTACCATATGGATTGTTCTTAAACCTACTTTTTGCTTATCAATCCTCTTCCTCTTGCCTATGCTTTCTCTCCTCCAGTCACTTTACTTGCTCAACTATTCAACTGCCCGACAAAAACTATGTTTAAACGATCTATCTTGACTTGCCTTTATGCTTGAGCTAAAACCCAAATCTACCAAAACCCTAATCTCATGGTGAGATGTACGGTTGAGATTAATCTAAATCACTAATGTATAAATACATTTTACTAGAATCAATTAGCTCAATATAAGACTTTCACTTTATTCATAAAGTGAATTACAAAATATAATTAACTCAAACTTCTTTTGGCACATTTGCACTGAACCTGTGTGGAAGTTCCTATCCGAGCTACATTCTTCAACAATCTTCACTTGTGGCCATGTGTTGGCCCACTATGTGGGTAGTTGAGGCTCTTAATGGGCCGACCTTTGGCTAATTAAACCCACTATTGTTACTTTAGTGTGTTCTATTTTATTTTGGAGTAAGACTGACCTAGTCTCCTGCTCGGGGCTAGCAACTTAACCCTAGTGGAGTGGTATAACTACACCACCTCCCTCATTTGTAGCATCATCTTATTCAATTGTATTAATCTATTCTTTGCCTAAGATCTCCTACATAGTACAAAGTATTCTCTCCTACCATCTTATCGTCGACTCCTCCGCCACAAGAAACACCTCTTCATCTCTTGTAGAAGACAAGAGATGAGCACTTCCCTTATCCACTCCGCCCAAAATTTCTGGCGTACCATCTTCCCTCATCACTCCCATCTCCCACGTGATCTTGATCCAAAGTCTATGTTTTCCCACACCTCTCCCCTCTATGATATCTCGGTGCATCCCCTTATCATGGTTACCTCCCCCCCCTCTGCTACTTATTCACTCCCTACAATATCCGTGAAGCAGTTTGGGTCATGAGTTCAAGTAGAGCAGCGGATGAGGAGGGGTTCCAAGTTGAACTCTTCAAATGTTGCATTCATGCATTAGATTGCCACTGGGCCGATCTGTTTAATCACATGGTCTGTATAAGCTTTCTATAAACGTGGTCGCATCACATTATTCAGTCACATCATATTATTCATCAATCCATAAATCGGGCCCTAGCACAAATCACAATAACTACAAAATGATCATGGTTGGTCACACTTTCTCCAAACTGTATGCTACAGTCCACCATATGCAGCTTTTTGGGGAGCTTGAGTGGAGACAACTGAGAGCTAGAGGATAGGCTAGATTCAGATCGATGCACTAGACAATTGACCACATTCTTACGCTTTGGGCCATCATTGAGGAGGCACGCCACCGCTCTTCGAAAGTTTACTGTTGCTTTGTAGACTTTTGGAAGGCATTTGACTCCGTATCTAGAGTGGCATTATTCTAGAGGCTCAGAGACATTGGCATTTCCGAGACCCTTCTGACTTCCATTATGAGATTATATGAGTCAGTTCTTGGTTGAGACTAGCCTCCACTCAGCATATCACTTTCTTCTTTCCGGTGCTTCCTTCCTCTCAGGGCACCTAGAGACAGACGGAGGGCGGTACTGTCTTTGACCGCAGATCAATTAATACATAGAGGACCACCAACACTTCTGCCCGACACTAGCAATGTGGTTAGTCTTGGTCCCATCCCAGCAGCCGGACGACATCATCCAGGACATAGCAGCAGGCTCCCCACTCTAGGCAGTGGTGCACTACCCATTACAGCTCCTGTTCCATTTCTTCCTCTAGACAGAGTACTATTTTCTGATTCTTTCAGTTGGCCTTGGATGGTAGGAGAGATGTTTCCAATGCTCCATGATAGACTCACCATTTTTGTATCACAACTTTCATATCCACTCTCTTTATGCATTTCTCTTCTGAATTGGCTCCCTTTGTATATTTCTCTTCTGGATCGGCTCTCTATCTGTGGAGTTAGCTCCTTTTGGTTTTTAGGTTAGAGTCCTGCTTCTTGCTTTTTATAGGAACCGCCATAGCACTCCCACTTTGTATTGACATCATGGTACCAAACAGTCCCATTGACATACTTTTGTGGTTATTTGTTGGACATTAATTGAATTATCTTTATCTTTATCTTGTTTTGTTTGTCTCTGTTGGTTATGGCTGACCTATCTTGGTGAATTTATTGTATGTGAACATCTTTTTGTTTATCATTTAAGTGCTATTATAGAAATGCAGCTTTCTTAATTTAAATTAGGGTTCGTAAAGAGATCACCGTATATCTGCTATCTGTTGTGACTTCTACATAAATACTGTAAAGAATATCAATGTTTGTGACTGTTTTGCAGTTATATGGATGCCATAGATACTGGAAAATAAAAGATATTATAACTTTCCATCTGCATTGATTTAATTAAGCTTAGACAATTGATGCAGCATGTTCATTTTAATCAGCAAATCTTTTGTCACGTGAACCATCTATTCTAATTTCTGTCTGCCCAGTGATCCTAACTGATTCTGGAATTAGCAGTTCTGATGTTGTGATTGCATGCTTCCCACAACGTTACACTGTTGACGCGATTGCATGCTTCCCATTATGTTAAACTATTGATGGTTCTCATGTTCCGCTTCAAAAATATCAGCAGCTTTGTGTGTACAATAGCCTTTTCCTTTCATAATTTCAGTATGATGGAGAACAAGAATTCAAAAGCATCATCAGACAACTTTAACTTGGTTTATTGTTTGCATTTTCTGCTTCTCTAGGTCATTCATGACCAGCATTAATATGCCAGTTCCTGCCCTTTTCTTTAAACTAGTATATGGTATATGGCTGTTAGAAGGATGAGCAGTAAAACATTGAGAAGCTCCGGCTGGACTAATATTTCAGTATTAGAATGTAGATTTCTGTGAAGTTTGGAAAGGACTTACATCTAAACTGTCTCCTTCCTGCCAGGCATAATCCTCATCACTGTTTGTTTTCAAACGTTGTGAATATTATCAAATCTGACCTCCAACAAGCAGTGTTGCATTTACCATGAATATATGAAATGTGCACCTGTTTGGTTATCAAATCACACACGTGTTAGGTACAGAGCAAGCAAGCACTTCTGAACTGATGTGTACAAGGTCCTTGCCTGCTCTCATTATGTTTAGAAGGTTCTCTTCACTCTGCTTTGCTTGTATGCCAATAAAACCTGCAGTTGAGTCAATGGTTTCTTTGCAGTTTTAGACTTTAGTAGCTGTACTATAACAAGTGCTGTTGGGTGGTAAGGTGTGTTTACTGGATATTATATATACGGCTATGAAAGGTGGTTTGCCATTTGGTTGTGCCCAAGATGACAGGTGGATTTTGATCATGCTTTATCTTTGACAGGGAAATTTCATTGATATTTTCCAGGGCATAAAATTCCTTTTGAAGGGATGTGATGCTCAAAAGCATTAATACTGACTGTATCTTCTTCTCTCTAAAAAAATGTGAGAAATCTAAGAATGTGAGTAATGTGAATGACAAGCTTATGCGTTGTCTCTTATTTGGCATACACCTCCTAGATAATATGGTTTTTGATTATTGAAGATATCATTTGCCCAAATTTTTTGTTTGTAGCTTTCTGAAATAATGAATCAGTTTACAATTAATACAAGTAGATGGTGTCTTCACATTATGTTGGTCAAGGGAGCAAGTTGTAATAGCAGACTAGAGCAAGGAACGTCTATGTTGTAGTTGGCATCTTTTTGTTAGAACTTCTAACATTTGACTTTTATTTTTGGCAACAGGTTTAAGGCCCATGGATTCCCCCCTCCAAGAAGTGCTTGATAATATTTCTCAATCAATTCATGGAATTGTCTCCCTGAATGGAAAGGCAGAGTTCAATCAGGGAATTTGTCAAAGCCTGGTTGATCAATTGAAGCTTTTGAAGCCTGTGCTAGATGAAGTCAGGGACTCAAAGATATCTTTGATAGGATCGGGCATCAAGCTATTTGGAGAGCTGGATGTGGCATTGAATAAAGCTAAGGAACTAATAGAGAGGTGTGGTGCAAAAGGAAGCAAGATTTACAGAGTAAGTTCAGATGGTGCATCTTAAAATTTCTCTTTTCTTATTCTAGCACCTTTTCGAATTTTCTCTCAATAGTGCAAGGTCAACAAATTTTTCTTCTTGGAATTCACACTATTCAAATTTCTTGGTCATCCAGGGTATTTTGTAGTTCAGTAGATGCTAAATTAAAGACAAGCCAATTTTAAATTCTTTCTCAAGTTAATACACACAATGGTTGTCTCAATTGTTCAGACATGTCACATGACAAATGCTTTCAAGATTTTATAAAGTTTCAGACCAGGAAATAGCATAATGTTCCTGAGATAAAAAGCAATGTTCCACGGAGTTTCCGGGATGGGGGAGCGCGGGAGCAGGGAAACGCACAAGGGGGACATGTGGAAGCAACCCCAAATTTTAGGGAAATTTCGGGGAAATGGGGGGACGTCGGAGTCATAAAAATAAATTTAAAATATAAATATTATTAATCCCAACAATAACTATTACCATGTAAAAAGTAAAACTAAAAACTAAATTTACTATTATGGAATGTACATCTATTAGTTATTACCATATCAAATTTCAAATTTGTAAATGATACTGAACTATGCTACTATTCCCATGTAAAAACTAAAAACTATTATCATTATGCAATGTATATCTAAATTCCAATTTCAAATTTGTAAAAGATAATGCAACAGATTCTGAAGTTTGAAATAGTCAAATAGATACTGAATAGTTAACATAGAGAAGTTAGAATAGTGAAATAGACAAAAGTGAAAAGTCTAATAAAAGATTAAAATTTCTCAAAAAATACTAAATAGTAAAGAGTCAAGGACTGTCATCGGTATCTAGTATCTAGTATCTAGAGTTTAAACTGAAACAATGAAAAGTAACTGAAAATAATCAACATCATGATCAAATAAGCATCGAGTGTGCTCCATTGATTGGTGTGAGAGGGTAGCTTTAAGAAGGTGTTAGACTCTTAGGTTAGTCTAGGATTTAATTTAATTTTGGTTTAATTATGTTTTAATTTTTTTGACACTTTTTAATATTTTTATTTGCATTTATTTTTATTGTAAAAGATGAAAATTGGGGGAAGCTTCTGGGTTCTCCTAGGGGTGTTTTTGGGGGATGCTGAGAAGCCCCCCCGAGGGGACACCCAGAAGGCCCCCCCCCCATGTGGGGGGACACCCAGAAGCCCCCTTGGGTGGGAACGCGTTCCACACTTGGGGAAACTTGAGGAAACATGTTCCCCCAAGTTTCCCCCAAAAGGGGGACGTGGGGAAACGTTTCCCCAAGAGTTTTCCTGTCTCGGAAGTGTGGGGGAGTGAGGGGGCGCGTTCCCCACCCTGGGGGACACGTTCCCATGGAACACTGATAAAAAGGCCTCACTACTTAAGATTTGAAACTAAAAATTGTTTACGAACACCAAGAAATAAACAATTGAATTTTTTTTTCATTCATTATTTATAATATGCAATATCATTTTGGTCCTGGAGTAAGACCTAAAACTGCTTCTGATTGGCTAAGAGCTCGTCTTCCTTGGACATAATGAACTAGATTAACGACCCAAGACCCAGAGGCATCTGGCAGGAGTGGAAGTCTGCCCCCTTATGGACCACCAGTGAGTTCTTTCAAATTTTCAGGTGGCATGGTTTTCCTTGAATATCCGTGATGAGTCAACTCACATTTGTGGATAGCAGCCAGTGATGGCTGTCCTCACTTCCAGTTTGACAACTGAGTTATGATAGGTTTTGCCATCTTCGGAAAAAAATGTACAGTATCATTTGATGGAGAAAAACATTTAATATTGATATCAATAAAAAATGCTAGTCTGGAAGCTGGATATACACCTAAACCATTGCTAATAGATCACAATCATTGATGGGAAGGACAGTATTTACACAAAAATATACAGGTGGCAAAGGCAGAAGGAGGATAGACAGATTAATTTTGATCAAAGGTACATGCAGAAACCACTCGCAATTTGATCTGTAAGGGCAAAATTGAAAATTCTTGTTTGGGTACCTCCTAACCATAATGAGCCTTCTACGTTCTGTTTTTGAGGAACTATTAAATAGGAGGGGTACCTTACCATCTCTTTTGGGTCTGCCATGGGTTGTGGACTTCAATCTGTTTTTGCCTTTGCCCATTGGAGTTCTTGGTTCATTCTCTAGTGGGATCTTGCCAACCATGCAGGGAGTGTTACTATATTCACTAATAAGCCTCACCTTCAAGTAGTCCAGTTCCATTTGGATTTTCTCAGTTTGCTTCCACATCTATGTAGCAAAAAAACTCCCATTTTAAGTAGATTCCATAACCGATGAAAGGTTGTTACCTGGGGGACCAGATCTCCCAGCATGGTGCATACCCAGTTGAACCTATCTATTTGCACAGGTTGGATCAATGTTTAGACTCAATCTGTAATAGGCAATAGCTTTTGTTTAGAGTAGCATTGCCAGAGCCCAGAGCAAAGCAAGGAGCAGGAATGCCATGGGCGTTTTGTATATGATATATGTTTTTATATATTATAATGCATATGTATTAAAAAGTGTAGAATCAGAAATTTGTTGCAGAAAGTATGAAAACGTTGATTTTTGTTAATTTTGTAGATGAATACTACATTATTAAGAAGTTAGAAATGTCATCATAGTAGTTTAACCATTAAAGAATCATCCATTTAGTACATATATAACATCAACCATCTAGAATATACAAATTACAAAATCAGAAAACAAGTAGACTATGAAATGAACTAGGCCATTGTGACCAAAGAGTTATAACATGCACATAATGTTTACAAAATAGACAATGTGCTTAATTTACAAAATAGATATTAGAAACTGAAAATACTAAACCGAGATAAAATCTATGACAAGTAAAGAAAGGAAAAAAAGAACAAGTCTGGCCATTTCATAGCGAACATGGCACTGTTGTTTTGATTGTATCCACATTTGGTGTCATGGCTATGTCCCTCATGCACATTTCAAAGCCCAACTTGGCCTCTGTTAGAGTTTGATTCTTGACTACAAGAATCAGCTCCTCTTGTATGCTGACTTCTTGCTCTTGAAGTTTACCGAATGCTATCTGTTTAGATGCTCCATTTTTCAGATACCACTCTACACCAGAGATGGTATTCATGGAAGGGCATGATACTATGGAGAAGGCAGTTTCAAGCTTGTATGTTAACTCATCCAGTCCAGAAGCTTCTGCATTTCGTGCAAACTACTTCTACTACTTGCTCATTACTTTCTTCTTCTTAGTACATTGAGACACATAGTGGCCCATCTTGTGGCACTTGAAAGTTGAAACATTCACATGAGTAAAGTCTTTCTTCCCATGCTGCAATGAACATGAATGTTCCTTGTGACCCTTCTTGTCTGCTCCCTTCTTTCTTCACCTTACTGATTGTTGGCTTTGTTTGGGATCACATCATTTTTGGATGTGATTGTTGCTCTCCTTGGCTCCTCTAGGATGAAAGCATCCTAGAGCTGCTCAAAGGTAGGCATGTGCTCACAGTCACAGACGCTTTGCACAGAGGATTCCCAAGGCTTCGATAATCCATTCATTGCGATAGACACCAACTCTTCATTCTCAACCTTACTCCTGATGGCCATGAGCTAATCTTTGATCTAGGTAATCTTTCTCGAGTAACTAGATATTATGTCTATGTCACTCGTGTGTATGAGTGAGTTGATTCTTTAGAAGCAATTTCCGGGATGCATTCCCTCTCTAATACAACATGATCATCATTGCATACAACTCATCCATCATAGGTTGATAATAAGTGTGTTGGGTAACATTGGATGCATCACACCAAAACTGTCCAATACATTGACCAATAGCTATCATTGCCTCCTTTTTTCAGTTCAATGTAAATGGTGGTGTGGGGTACAAAGAAGTCATCCGGCATTTTCTCCTTGAATTGAGTTGGGCATCCTACTCCATTTGTCTTGGAGGCATGAATCTGAAGTGGGTTGGAGGTCAACTAGGGTGATTGAAGAGGGCTTAAAAGCTTCGATTTCCATTGGAGTGGCAAGACATTTCAATAGATTTCTCTATCTCCAGAAGTTATTTCTACTTAGCTTTCTTTCATTGAATGGCTTCAACAACTGATCTATTTGATGTTTTAAATCAGTTGTCACCTTTAGGCACCCGCATTCCTATAAATACACCCTAAGGGGCATTTCAACACTTTTTTCCTCCCATTTACTGACTTCCCACAATAGTTGCATATGGTTCTCCTTGTAGGGTTTCTCCTTCCTTGGAGCCATGGGAATCAGGATTTTGTCTTAAACAATTAAAAAATATATCTACAAATATAAATATGATATTGTCAAAATATTAGAAAAAGAGATCTGCAAATACAAGAGGCAAGAGTCATGAATCAAGAATTGGGTTCAAAATGGTAGTATAACTCACCTTTAACTCCAAGCTGAATGGGCACAAACTTTCTTCAGAAAACCTCTTCAATATGCTAGCAAATGAGTAGACAACAAATACAGATCGATTCTCCCCTGAAATAAGCTCCAAATCTGTGCCAAATCAACTACAATAGCATGCAACCAGGCAAAGTATTCTTCATCTCCAAGCACCCCAAATGATCCAAATGAAAAGTGGAATGAAGAAAGACAGGCAGAGGGGACCTTTAATAAGGCAAAATTAGAGTTTAGATTAGTTAGGGTTTGTGTTTTTCTTTTTCTTTTTCCTGTTTTATTTTTATTTTTTCAAGCCTTAGTCCCGCCAGCAGGTTGACATGTGAGTTGACATGGACTTAAGTCTGATGACATTGATCCATGCACCATGGAATTTAGAATATTGAAGGAAATGAGGACACAACCAAAATTTGTCTTGATATATTAGTGTTCAAAAGTGATTCTGTCAATATGATCAATACAAGATTGAGACAAGTCATCCCCTTGCAAAAGATCACCTTGCGCTCTTGAAAGTACACTCCGAATCTGTAATAACACTTTCAAAGCTTACCACTCCAAACTTCTCACAGATGTAATTGTGTGAAGAAAGAGGGCCAAACTCCTCCTAACTTGATTTTATTTTTAATTTTTTTATTATTATTAAATATTAATTTTTTAATGTGTTTTTACTTGTTTTATTTATTTATCTGGAATATGTTTTTTATGGGTGCCACAAGTTTGGGTCACATTCTTTAATTTTTTTTTAACTGAGAAACACTCTTTCTGGCATTTTCTGGATGAGAAGTGCCTTTCAAATGTTTTTTGGGAGTTTCCTTGCATCTCATACTCATTTCCATCCCTTAAACATTTTTGGGTGCAGAAATAGGTTTTCAGGAGTGGGGGGATAGTTGTTTTGGTTTTTAAAGCTCTAGTTATTATCAAATTTCGATTTGTTCATTTGATAGTCATAAAACCACCTTCTATATCCATCTTGGCTCTTATGAATTCATTGTCATGCTCTTCGACATCATCGTTGCACTTTCTGCCTTCCACGCTGTTATCAACAAATCCCTTGCTCCATTACTCCGTGAAGTCATTTGTGATCTTTTGATGATATTCTCATGTATAGCAAGCATAGTCCTTGCACCTTTAACATGTCAATTGTGTCCCTTCCTAGAGAATGCAAATTTTATGCTAAGCAATCAAAACGTTCTTTTCACCATACAATGGTGAAAAAAGACCATAACAACCTTCAATATTTCCTGCATGAACAAAACTTATCTCCTGAATGACAAAGATGGGTCTGGAAACTTCAGGCTCTTTATTTTGTTATCTTGTACAAGACGGGAAAGAAAATGTCACTACCAATGCCTTATCGTGTCAAGACAGAATTCTTCCATGGCTGCAATATCCTTTATAATTCCAGAATGGGCACAAACTGTCCAATCTGAGGATAAAGAGGAGTCTCACACCAAACACATCCTATCACTACCTGGTGATCAATTGCAGCCATCTTGGTATCATCAATATAATCTCCTACACAAGAACTGTGTCTCTTTGCCTTCCAACTCAAAATCCAAAACATGTGTTATAGGAATGGCATGCCTCTCTAGTTGAAAGTCACGCAGGGATACTCAAGACATATCACAGTGTTGCTCCTTTTACTGGCCCAAGCTAAAGCAAGGAATCCACAAATATGTCATTTTTGTCAGAAACTGTCCCCACATACCCATGCTTTGAAGGTAAAACATCTTAGAGGGGGGTATGTGATGACCAGTAATGGATAAGGGTAGTTTGTTTTATTATTTCCTTAATATATTTTTATTACAAGGAAACTCAGAGATGGCCTCGATTAGAGTAATTAAGCTTTTGTTATTATTTTAATATTTATATGGCAGTCCGAGATAGCACAGTTTTTGTATGAATAGGACACTCAAGTACTATATATATATAATGTACATTAATGATTCGTGTTTATATGGGGCCTCTTGGTTGTGAATGTTCAAAGCAATTTTTATCTTTATATATCTTTTTTTTGGTGCACCTTTGTTCTCTTTTGCTGACTAAATAAGTATCTCATGGATCCTTATCGGAATGAAGGTTGAGTTGAGCATTGTTTAGGTGCCACTAAAATTTATTAGTGGGCAGTGACTTGAAGTTGTTGCCATTTGAAAATTTTGAATTGGTGTTGCCTTTCTACAAAAATATTGAGAAAATTTTGTTGTTCTAAAGTCATTGAAAGGTTTGTGATTGCCTTTAAGAGAAAAACCCTTTTTGTGCTTGGCAATACCAGAAACTTTTGCAAGGGCTTAAGGGGTTCTGGAATTTAATGGAAATTTTATGTGAGGGGCTTTTCTTAATGTTAAAGTTACTTGCAAACTAAAAGAATTAAAGGATTGTCAGTGCTAGAGTAGTCACCTTTCTGTTCTGTTTACAGTTAACAGTAACATGAGTGTTGCTTTTCTGATGCTGACAAATCAAAACGATCTTGATGGTTTTTGTGAGAAGAGATTTACAACATCATTCTTTGTTTACCAGGTGCTACGCAGGCAACAGTATATATTTAAATTCAAAAATATTTCTTCTGAGATCTGTCGCTTGTTAAATGAATTGCCTTACTTCTCTTCACATATTCCAGCTCAGACATGGATTCAGGTATTGTAATTATGCACATCTCTATTATAGTTTTTGCTGGTCTAGCATTCATGTTTTTTAAGGTTTGGAAAGAATTATTGATTTCTTCCTTTAGGTTGAACGTTGCACTGGGGAACTGCAGAGAATAAACTATACATGTCAACCATTAGATGAACAAACATTGGAAGAGTTTGAAGGTGCCCTGAGAGATAACAGAGAAAGTCTTAAGATAAGCTGTGAGAAACTCAAATGGATTGCAGATAGATTCAATTTGATATCAAATCAAGAAGTGTTGAGGGAAGCATCTGCTCTGGAAAAGGAAAAAGAATATGCTCGCATTGAAAAGGACAAGCAAGAAGAGGAGTACATTAATCAGGTTATTGGGGTAGTCACACAAATGTGTGATCTCCTTGTAGAAGTTAAACAATCCCAAACAGGAGGAGGAGCACCAATTCCTGCAGATTTTCGGTGCCCTCTTTCACTAGAACTTATGTCAGACCCAGTGATTGTTGCTTCTGGGCAAACATATGAGAGAACTTATATTCAGCAGTGGCTTGACCAAGGTATGACAACATGTCCTAAAACCCGTCAGACTCTTAGTCATACTAATCTGATTCCCAATTATACTGTAAAAGCATTGATTGCAAATTGGTGTGAGTCAAACAATGTTCCATTACCTGAACCAGCAAAGCTTCCGCCATGCACTCCATATCACAGCCAAACCTTCCAAACAGGTCCAAGAAAAAATGAGTCAGATAATGATATTCATTCTTGTTTATCTGAACAAGTCAATGAAGATGACACCTTGGGCAAGCTTGCAGCTTCACAGTCAATTTTAAGCCAGTTATCAATTCCTAGAGAAGACCATGTCTCTATGAACGAAAACATGGGGTTTTCTTCTGAAACCAGTGAAGAGCAAGGAAACTCAAGCACAAGAAGTGGACCTCTGATTGAAATTGGGCATGAATTACAATCAATAAATGGAACTTTCAATAGAAATCATGCTCATGAACAATCCAAAGGGCACAGCCGAAATGTATCCCTTTCTAGTGCGACATCTAGCCTAGATGATGGCCAGGTGCCAACTACTGGAGGTGCTAATGCTCTTGAGGTACGAAGAGCATTGAGTGTTTGCTCTCATTATAGCAGTGATGTTTCTGGAGAGTTAACGCCTACATCGTCAGTTACTGGACCTCAATATAGACAAACAGAATCTCCAACTACTACTAGGTTATCTGAAAGATCAAGATCAGGTGGTTTGACTTTATGGAGGCGCCGACCTGAGGAACGGAATGCTGTGCTTAGGATTATTTCTTCTTCAGTGTCAGATACAAGGGGTGAAGGTCCAAGCATTCAACTACAAGTTGAGAAAATGATAGAGGATCTAGAATCTAATATCATTGACGTACAAAGAGCAGCTGCAGCAGAATTACGTCTCCTTGCTAAGTATAACATGGAAAACAGAATAGTAATTGCAAATTGTGGAGCTATCAGGCCTTTGATAGCGCTGCTACATTCTTCTGACTTGAAGACCCAAGAAAATGCTGTTACTGCTTTACTGAATTTATCCATCAATGACAACAACAAGAATGAAATTGCCCTTGCTGGGGCTATTGATCCACTGATATATGTACTCAAGACAGGAAATCCTGAAGCGAGAGAGAATGCTGCTGCAACATTGTTTAGTCTGTCAGTGATTGAAGAAAATAAAATCAGTATTGGTCAATCAGGTGCTATTCCACCTTTGGTGGTTCTGCTTAGGGATGGTACTCCTCGAGGAAAGAAGGATGCTGCCACTGCTTTATTTAATCTTTCTATTTATCATGACAACAAAGCTCGCATAGTAAGGGCTGGGGCTGTAAAATCTCTTGTTGAGCTGATGGACCCTGCGGCTGGAATGGTAGACAAGGCAGTTGCTGTATTGTCCAATCTTTCAACCATTCCTGAAGGTCGATTTGCAATTGGTGAGGAGGGGGGCATTCCTGCTTTGGTTGAGGTAGTGGAGCTAGGTTCTCAGAGGGGAAAGGAAAATGCTACTGCAGCTTTGCTGCAACTTTGTACAAATAGCAATAGATTTCGTGCTATGGTTTTGCAAGAAGGAGCTATTCCACCTTTGGTTGCATTATCGCAATCTGGCACTCCGCGGGCTAGAGAGAAGGTGATATTCCCAATGTAGAGTGGTTGTATCCTTGATTTATCTCATAATGTCACTGATCTGTCTATTCAAGAATGCTCGATGTATATACTATAGTCTAATTGGTTATATGATTGACTTGTTTTTATGTAGGCCCAAGCACTACTTCGTCATTTTAGGGATCAGAGGCATGCAGGTATAGGAAGGGGTGGTTCAGATAGGCAGATGGATCGGCATTTTGGTCAGTCATGAAACATTTTATGCATGTTATTGTTCCCCAAGGATGAAATTGGTTCTTTGTGCCTTCTGGTGGTATCACTTCAAAGTTCAAACAAAAGGCAACCGTTCTGTGATTTCGCATGGTTTGTCACTCAATATTTTGTTGCAGATGTTCTCTACTATTTTTGTTTGCTTTGCAGTGATTATATGTCGATTCCCCATGGATAGTTACACTAATCAATTGCATTTATCTTGTACCAGTCAACAAACAAAAATGTTTGTAGGAATCCATTACTATTTTTTTTTCAGACAGGTAAAGGTGTAGCTAATTGTTCTGGCATCTTATTCTGCTGTTGTTGATTCAGCCTTCTCATTTTTACTGTCTAAATCTCAAGATTATAGGTTAGATGATTGTACTAAAGCGATTTTCAGGTATTCTTTCAATTCATTGAAATCTCATATTTATAATTTTAAAGAGCACCTCAAACCTTCGAGGGTATTACAAAGGTGTCTCTCCATTCAATGTCTTGCCTTGTTCTTGAGAATGTGTTCAAAGATTATAGGTTTCTCCTTGGATCTGTTAGAATTGTACTGTAGGTCCTTATTTTATGATATTCAATCAGTTTGGTACTCTTTTTGGTATATCTAAATTTTCAGATTTTCTAATTTTGAATTATCACAAGCACATTTAATTTGGGCGATTTTTCCCCTGTATTGTATTCAAACTTCAAAGTGACATTCAAAACAAGTTCCATGTTTTCTTTTGAGAAATATGTCTTGACTCTCGAGTCTCAACTCTTATATTACAGTGGAAAATTTACAAGATAGCTGAAAGAAATAAAACAAAAGGCGGAAGGGTATACAATGATATCTCATATCCTCTGCCTGAGAGCAACTAGAGCAGCAATAAGCTCTGAATAAGCTAAATCATTTAACTCTTTGGCATCCTTAAGCAAGAGGTAGGCTTTGGCAGAGACTATCATATATCTCTTCTCACCGAGAGTGAAAAAAAGATTGGACTGAACTGAACTCATTAGAGAAGACATATTTACATCTTAACTTTCAAATTGTAATGAAAACTGCAATCCAAAGGCAGTTCCAAATGCCCAAGAAGTGAGACAATACGGATACCAAGGACCTTGAGTCACCAAGAAGAGCTGCAAGACAATGAAGTTGTACCCAAAGCAGCAATGAATGTTGGTCCTGCAGCAAACGCCAGCACGGTCTAGCAAAATTACACTGCCATAAAATATGTTTGAAGGTCTTTGAGTGGCTGCAACAGGGGTGCAAGCCATCTGTCAACTCACTTTTGGCTAGACAGGCTTTGGACGGCAGCCCCTGGTGAACAACTAGTCATGCAAAGATTCAGAGCTTGTAGCTTGGTGGGAGTGACAACACACTGTGCAACTGGTGGATCCGTCTAGACTCAAGGTCAGAAGATGTCCATCTAGCATTTATAACAAGAGATAAAATGGTGCTTTCGATGTAGAAGAGAGTAAATTTTTTTGAATCATACTAATGAAGTGGTTTCCTTAATCTCCATCACCAATCTCTCCAAAAAGGTCCTTGCATGTCAATATTCAGCATGTATTGATCCTCGGGAGGGAGAAAATCCACAGTCTATGATAACCGACTTATCAGAGGATAGAAGTGCCTTCTAGTGGGCTAACTCTTTCCAATCCTTCCAATTCTCAGATGCAAAGTCCCAAAGACCCCTCCAAAAAAAGATCCTTTCTTGCTTAGCATATGAACCTGAAATCTGTGTCACTTAGAAGTTAGAACTACACTGCCCTTGATTCAACCAGTTCCAAATAGGCTGCCACACCAAATCCCATCCAACATGACTCCCATAGAAGTTCCATTTGACCAAAGGAGCAACAATCCTTCAAGCCTCCCAAATGCTCTGACAAATGACTGAACTCAACACTTTAAATCCTTGAGGGGACAATATGATGTCACATAGGGCAAAGGGGTCTCAGATCAAGAGTGGATGCTAAGCCAACTGAAATTGATGTCACAAGAGAATCTTCCAAGAAGTAGATCCTTTAGGGCAGTTGACCATCCATTTTGTGACCAAGATATGACTTTGTGTCACCACATCTATAAGGCTAAGACCACCTTCATCTTTAGGTATAGTGAAAATGTCTCAAGGAACCATAGGAAGTCCTTTCTGGCCACCATACTTTGACCGAAAAAGGACTTGAGAATCTGTTTCAATGTCTTGAAATGAGCTCTACCGAGGAGCCAACAAGAGATGTAGTAGATGTGCGAGGCTTGGAGAATACGCGAGAGTACTGTAAGCTTCCTCGCCAAGGGGAGATCCTTATACTGCTATACCAAAAGTTTGGATTGCAACTACTCAAGACACTAGTTCCACATATCAACAATGGAGAGGCAAATACCAAAAGGGATCCCAGGATAACGAACAATCTCTCCGGGCTTGACCCAATTCCATAAAGATGGAATCCAACCAAGAGTATCATCAAGCCCAGCCGACCAATAGTCTATTTTTCTATCACTAACCACAACCCCAATATCATAGCAAAAAGTATCCAAACACCACCAAGTAGCGTGCATTGCATCTTGGTCCAAATGCATCGAAAGAAGAGATTCACCAACAAACTAGTTATTGACATTTCCTACACATCCAAGAGAGAGATACCACGAATTCTCCTTACATCCTTGCCAACTCCAATTAATACCCCAAGGCATCAACAACTAGAACATAAAGGTAAGGGGCAAGAGGGCACCGCCGTCTAATTAAATGATGGAGTGGGATGTGAAGAACACCCAAGCAATACTGAGAGGGGGGGGGGGGGTGTGAATCAGTATTGCTGTCTATTCCCAATTAAAAATTTAGACTGATATAATGCACAATACTCAATCTTCAGTCATTGACATGAGGCACCAAAGATATAAAATATACATATATCTATATACACAAAAATTACATTCAAGGTCTGTGCATCAACACAGAATAAATGGACCAGCAACAACTGGTGTTATGGAGGCTTCAACCTCAAAGGAAAAATAAATCTTTCAGCTTCAACTGAGATTACAAATTTGGAGGCTTCAACCTCAAAAATAAATATTTCAATTTCAACTGAGATTACTCGATCAGTCTGCAACCCGAATTAATGAGTAATTCCAAAAATTTCTTTTCAGACTTCAAGACAAAATTCTTTTCACTTTGAACCACCGAATTGGTCCAATCTCTGCTGGTGATTGTTTTTCAATTTATAGACAGACCTGAGACTTTAAATACTTGATCTCTGATTAACAAGCGCATACCTGATTTAACTCTTTCTGATCTCGACTGTGTAGAGTCAAAAACTTTCACCCAAAAAATATCTGCCAGACAAAGTATGCTCTCGTCTCCACTTTTCTGCTCCTTTAACTGCCACAGTCTCGACTCTCAAGTCAACGCTTCACAATTTCCACATCGAAATGCATACCTCAAAGTGTTCTTTATTTGTGTATTTATACGATCATCCTTTGATACACAATTAACAGGCCGACCTGATCTTGCATACATAATTTTATTTTTATAATTATGGAGCCGACCAAACAAAACTTTAATTCCTTTCTCCCTTTTTATTTTTATTTTATTTAACGACTCGTTATTCCAAAGGAAGGTTTGGCTGCTCAACCATAACACTTGTGGGCTTTTTCCCAATTGCCAGCGGGCATTTTCATTTCTTGTTGTGGCCATTTCTCCCTTTATTGCGGACATTTCAATATGTATGCAGGCATCCAACCTTCTCTTTGCTGCGTGCATTTCTCTCTTACCTCCTCATTTATGCGTGCAATTCCGGTCATGACATTAACTCACTATTTTGACATCAATGCCAACTCCAAATTCCAACAATCTCCCCCTTTGGCATTGATGTCAATCCACAACTCCCCCTAACACTGAGCTCCCTCTGACTTTCTCCCCCTTTGACATCAATGGCAAAATGGTGAAGAAAGCGTAGTTAACATTTCATGCTGACTTCTGCTCCCCCTATCAGCATGCCAAATTGTGTCACTGCTTATTAGACTTCATCCTTCAGTCAATAACAATCCTAGGACCTGTTCCTTTGCTTGGAGTAGTCACTTTTTACTCTTGAGTCCATCCTCCAGCTTCATAGACTCAAGGTGTACTGAGGTCTTTGAAGGACCTCATGTTTGGCTTGCCATATGGCAGCCAGTTTCTTTCATATGCAACAGGCTATTCTTTTGTTGAGGAGACAGAACTACTCCTAGTTTATCTCTAAGGTTCTCGAAAGCCTCTTTGGGTAGTGGCTTGGTAAAGATATCAGCTACTTGCTCTTTAGTGGTCACATATTCCAACTTGATCTTTTGATCATGTGCTTGTTCTCTCAAAAAATGATACTTAATGGGAATATGTTTGGTTTTAGCATGCATGACAGGATTCTTCGATATACTAATAGCACTTGTATTATCACAGTAGATGGAGAGTGGCTGATCATTCTTAATCTTGATATCTTCTAGTAGTTGTTTCATCCACAGAAGTTGTGTGCAGCATTCAGCTGCTGATATGTATTCTGCTTCAGTAGTTGACAGTGAGATAGAGGATTGTTTCTTGCTTGACCAAGCTACCAACCGATTTCCAAGAAAGAAGGCATTCCCACTTGTGCTTTTTCTATCATCGAGACTGCCTGCCCAATCTGCATCAGAAAATGCTTTGAGATCAAAGTATTCATCCTTTGGATACCACAATCCATAATCCACTGTTCCTTTGAGATATCTGAAAATTCTTTTGACAGCTGTCATATGAGATTCTTTTGGATTTGCTTGAAATCTTGCTACTAACCCAACTGCTTGCATGATATCTGGACGAGATGCAGTAAGATATAATAAGCTTCCAATAATAGATCTGTACATTGTCTGATTTACAACAGGAGACTCATCTTCTTTGCTTAGTTTACAGCCTGTTATCATTGGTGTTGAAACAGGAGAGCATTCCATCATGCCAAATTTTTTAAGCATTTCCTTTAGTTACTTAGATTGAGATACAAAGATACCTGTGGAATCTTGTGAAATCTGTAGACCAAGGAAGAAGGTTAATTCACCTATCATGGACATCTCAAATTCTTTTGCCATTTCCTTAGCAAAGATTTGGCTGAGGCCTTCCTCATTGCTTCCAAAAATTAGATCATCAACATATACAACTGTTATCAATAATTTACCTTCTTTGAACTTGAGATAAAGATTGCTGTTAGTGTTACTTCTCTGAAACCCTTGTTGGATTAAATATTTATCCAAACGTTCATACCAGGCCCTGGGTGCTTGTTTGAGCCCGTAGAGAGCTTTCTTCAGCTTCCAAACATAGTCTTCTTTTCCTGGACATTCGAAACCTTCAGGTTGCTCAGTATAGATTTCTTCCTTTAATTCCCCGTTTAGAAATGTTGACTTGACATCCATTTGATAGACCTTGAAATTCTTGTGGCTGGCAAATGCCAAAAATGTCCTGATCAATTCCATCCTAGCCACCGGAGCAAAAGTTTCATCAAAATCAATTCCTTCCATTTGAGTATATCCTTTGCACACTAATCTTGCTTTATTTCTAATAATTTTCCCATTTTCATCTAACTTGTTCCTGTAGACCCATTTAGTGTCAATGACGTTTTTATCTTTGCACAGGAACCAATTCCCAGGTTTTACTTTTTTCAATTTGGTCTAACTGTTCTTTCATTGCATTTTTCCAGCATTCATCATTAGAGGCTTCACTGAAGGTTTTTGGTTCAATTGTTGAAAGCAGGGCTAAGATTTTCTTTTTAGGTGCTGGTCTGAGTTTCATGCCTTCTTCCATATCTCCAATAATGAGATCTTCAGGATGATTATGTTTTACAAACTTCATGAAAGGTTTCTCACCTTTTGGAGTATAAGTAGTGAGCAATTTTGTTCCTTCACCATGTTCAGGTTGTTTTTCTGCCTCTTTATTATTTGGTGTTCTTGCTTCATCATAGAAGTAATCATCATCAGATTCAGAGTCAGTCATTTGTTGTGCTAATCCTTCATCTACTGCAACATCAATGCTTTCAACTATTCTTTTCAGATGTTTGTTGTAACATTTGTAGGCTTTTTTATCTGTTGAATATCCCAAAAATATACCTTCATCAGTTTTGGAGTGAAACTTTCCTAGGTTGTCAATTGTCATCAATGATTTTTATGTAACATTTGCTTCCAAAATTTTTAAAGTAGTCTATATTTGCTTTTCTTCCTGTCCAAAACTCATAAGGAGTCTTATCACTATTGACTCTCAGCTGTGCTCTGTTTATAATGTGAACAGCTGCTCCTACTGCCACTCTCCAGAAAGTTTCAGTCAAATTAGCTTCAAGCAACATTGTTCTAGCAGCCTCTTGAACAGTCCTATTTTTCCTTTCAGCTATGCCATTCTGTTGAGGTGTGTGGGCTGTGCAATACTGTCTTTTGATGCCATTTTCTTCACAAAAGTTTTTGAATTCACCTGATGTGAATTCTCCTCCATTGTCTGATCTAAGGCATTTAATTTTATGTCCACTCTCATTTTCGACCTTGGCTTTAAAGAGTTTGAATTTCTCAAAAGCCTTTGATTTATTCTTCAAAAAGGTGACCCAAGTCATTCTAGAGTAATCATCAATAAACAACATAAAATACAACTCACCTTGAAGAGTCCTGGTTCTCGCTGGTCCACATAAATCTGTATGGTCAATTTCAAGAGGATGTGATGTGGACTGACACACTTTTGTTTTGAAGTTTGTTCTTACCTGTTTCCCATGTTGACATGATCCACACAACTTGTTCACAGGTTTTGAAATTTTTGGCATCCCTCGAACAGCTTTTGTTTGACTGATTTTTACAATGTTGTCAAAACTCAGATGAGCTAATCTTTTATGCCAGAGCCAGTTATTATCATTTTGACTGATATAGCATCTTTCTCCTTCTATTTCTTCCAACGTGTAAACTCCCCCTGGTGATCTCACTCCTCTTCCTATGATTTGTTTGGAGCCATTTCTTCTTATTTCACAATGATGTGTGAAGAAGGTGACATTGAAATGAGCATCACAGAGCTGTCCAACACTCAGTAAGTCATGCTTCAATCCTTCAACATAGAGAACATTTTGAGCTTTTGCACTTCCTTTAAGAGGCACAGTTCCTTTTCCCAAATTTTTTGCTGTCCCATTATCACCAAAGGATACATCCCCTCCTTGATTCTCTTTGAGAGTGAGAAACTTATTTTTATTTCCAGTCATATGCTTGGTACATCCACTGTCTATGTACCATTTATTTTCATCCTTCTGAGCATAGAGAGCTAGATCACAAATTTCCTATGCCATGTCATCATTGTGACCACTCTTCAGCCTGCATTGCTCCACAGTGTGTCCAAAATTGTTGCACTTTGAACACTCTATTTCCTCTAGGAGAATCGAGTAGGGATTTTGATTTTGAGCATGGTTCTTTTCCCCAAACTGCTTTCTAGGATGAGTAACGTTTCTTCTTATGGGCATTCTACAATCAATTGCTTTATGACCGAATATATAACAATTAAAACAATACCAATAGAAAGAATTTTGAAACCTGGTCTGAAATTGTCTCCTTGAGGACTGAAAATTGTTTGTGCCTTCTTTTTCTTCAGGATCAATTCTCCAATTTGCTTGTGAGTCATTAGGTTTCTTCAGATTGATCACTTCTCTTTGCAGTCTTTCACATTCTTTTTCTCTTAGGTTCAGTTGTCTCTGAGCCTCATTTAAGGGTTCATGAATTTTTTCTAGACTCATTTTCAGCTGATTGACAGTTTTGCTTACCAACATGACTTCTTGGTTCAAAGAGCATTCTGGTTTGCTTTCATTAGATTTGCTAATATAACCCAGTCCTCTTGTATCTCCATCCTTTCTCTGTTCTGAAAGAATTTTGTCTAGATCTAAGGAACTATTTTGAAACTTTTGATTTGTCACTTTTGACTTATGTAGCTCTTCTTTAAGGGACTTAATTTCTGCTTCTCTTTTTTTTAATAGATTCTGTTAACCTTGTGGCAAAGAGGTTTTTTGAAGCTTGATGATGTTGTTCTTGCTTCTCATTCAACAACTTTAGGTTCTCAATTTTCTCTAATGCTGCAGCCAGTTCTACCTCGAGATCCACAATGCCTTCTTCATTGTTTTCTTGAGCTAGAAATAAAATTTCATTTTTGTTATCTTCAACACTTTCTTCCTCTTCTTCAAAATCTGATATTCCTTCCTCTTCTGCCTTGGTAAATAGAATATGCTTATCCGATGTCCTTTGATCTTCAAAGTTCCTTCGGAAAGTTGTTTTCTTTTGAATCTTCTTGAGAGGACATTTGGTAGCAAAATGTCCAATTTTTCCACAGTTGAAACATTTTAGTGGAAGCTTTCCTTTGTACCTTCCGGTTCCTCTTGGAAGCCTATTAACAAAGTTGGCCATTTCCTCATCAGAGATCTCATTATTTGATGAACAGTATTCATGACCTTGATGTCTGTTCTTGGTTGCCTTGAATATTGCAATGTTGTGCCTAGGTTCTTGAGTTCTCATCTCGTATGCTGTCAGAATTCCTTGAAGCTCTTCAATTTTCAACTCATTCAGTTTTTCCCTGTCTTCAATAGCGGATACTTTAGGATTATATTTGGGAGTCAAAGTTCTGAGAATTTTTTGAACAACTAACTTTGGATCCATTATTTCACCAAGACCTCTCATAGTGTTCACAATTTCTTCAACTCTTTGAAAGTAAGCTGCTACATCTTCCTCTTCTGTCATTTTGAGACTTTCAAATTGACTTCTGTAAGTTTGCAGCTTGGCTTCTTGAACTTTGGAGTCTCCTTGATAGATGGTGGCCAGTTTATCCCACATTTCCTTTGCTGAGGTATAGTTCATGACTTTAAAGAATTCTGATTCATTTAAGCCTCCAAGGATAGCATTTACAGCTCTTGCATTGTTCTCATAGTCTGATATTTCACTATTTGTAGAAGGACCATCTTTTGGTTCCTTGTATCCGTCCTTTACTACTTTCCAGATATCAAACCCTAAAGCTATTAGATGAGCTTGCATCCTCTTGCTCCAATACACATAGTTACTTCCATTAAATCTGGGAATATTTCCAGGCTTGAAAAGAGCCATTTGTGTGTTCATGAGGATCTCCTTCAAGCTGTCAGGCTTCTATGAAGGACCAGGCTCTGATACCAATTGAAGAACACCCAAACAATACTGAGAGGGGGGGGGGTGAATCAGTATTGCTGTCTATTCCCAATTAAAAATTTGGACTGATATAATGCACAATACTCAATCTTCAGTCATTGACATGAGGCACCAAAGATATATATATATATACACACACAAAAATTACATTCAAGGACTGTGCATCAACACAGAATAAATGGACCAGCAACAACTGGTGTTATGGAGGCTTCAACCTCAAAGGAAAAATAAATCTTTCAGCTTCAACTGAGATTACTCGATCAGTCTACAACCCGAATTAATGAGTAATTCCAAAAATTTCTTTTCAGACTTCAAGACAAAATTCTTTTCACTTTGAACCACCGAATTGGTCCAATCTCTGCTGGTGATTGGTTTTGAATTTATAGACAGACCTGAGACTTTAAATACTTGATCTCTGATTAACAAGCGCATACCTGATTTAACTCTTTCTGATCTCGACTGTGTAGAGTCAAAAACTTTCACCCAAAAAATATCTGCCAGACAAAGTATGCTCTCGTCTCCACTTTTCTGCTCCTTTAACTGCCACAGTCTCGACTCTCAAGTCAATGCTTCACAATTTCCACATCGAAATGCATACCTCAAAGTGTTCTTTATTTGTGTATTTATACGATCATCCTTTGATACACAATTAACAGGCTGACCTAATCTTGCATACTTAATTTTATTTTTATAATTATGGAGCCGACCAAACAAAATTTTAATTCCTTTCTCCCTTTTTATTTTTATTTTATTTAAAGACTCGTTATTCCAAAGGAAGGTTTGGCTGCTTAACCATAACACTTGTGGGATTTTTCCCAATTGCCAGCGGGCATTTTCATTTCTTGTTGTGGCCATTTCTCCCTTTATTGCGGACATTTCAATATGTATGCAGGCATCCAACCTTCTCTTTGCTGTGTGCATTTCTCTCTTACCTCCTCATTTCTGTGTGCAATTCCAGTCATGACATTAACTCACTATTTTGACATCAATGCCAACTCCAAATTCCAACATGATGTGTTTAGTTAGAGTGTTATTTATTGAAACAAAGGTTGAAGCATTAGAAAATAGGGTTTGTACTATTGCAACACAAGTGGGGCCAAAATCTAGGCACTGGAACATATCTTTGATGAAGGACCAATCAACCCTATCATAAGCTTTTTCAAAGCCAATTTTTTGTTTGTTGAGAAATACATCTTATATAGTTTCTTTGGCTAAGTTGCTATGCTATGAGAGGGGTGTCTATGTTATCAAAGTGACATAGAACTTGCACCTGGCCTCAAATGCACCCACTCAAGGGGTTTTGAAACTCGGGTCTCTGAATTAATACAAACCCAATAATGTTGTTGCTTGTGACAAGACCACACTTTCGTGGGAGAACAATCAATCTTAAGAACTAAGGAATCCCTAGCTAGTCTCCCTAGCCTAATCCATGGCCTCCCACACAAAGATAACAATATCGAGGATGAATCTGCCTTGCCCAAAACTTGTCTGCTCCTCCTGAACAATCTATGTGGCCACTCTTCGCATACAAAGTGCTAGTGTCTTGGCCAGAATTTTATATTAGAGACTAAGAAGAGTAATGGGCCTCTAACCCCCATTAGAATCATGAGAAGCATTCTTTTGAACCAACTTAATAACCCCTTGGTTAAGATAGGCCATCAAATTGTTTCTGCCCATTGTATCCCTCTTTCTCTCAAAAAAATCATTAGGAAATCCATCAATACTAGGAGACGTACCATTCCTCATAGAGGAAAGAGCTTCAAAGAATTCCTCCTTGGAAAGCACAACATCCAATTGATCTCGATCCACCACACTAACTTCCTGGGGATTACTTGATAATATGCTCACTTGGCTACCAAAACAAAGTCTAAAAGTTGATAGGGTGAGAAGATGCATTGAAATGTACAACTGTCTATTCTTGGAGGTGTCTTCGAAAGACCCATCCTCTCATCAAAGTCCCGAGATCCAATTAGCATAGAATTTTCACTTTAGAAAACCAAAGAATAATTTTGAGCCTACATCCACTTCATTAATTCATTGGAGATGAGCATGAATCCTAGCTCCCCTAGCAATATATTGCTCCTCTGTTCGGACTACAATGTCCAACTGCATTGCTTCTTCTTGGAGCAAGGTTTTGTGTAGATCCTCATCCAAGAATGCATGAACCTCCTCTAGTTTCCTTAGAGCTTCTCTTAATTCCCTCCTCCTCTTGTGAGCAATCAATTGACCCCAACCTCACATAAAATTAACTATATGACAAAGGGTTGCATCCCACCAAATCAACCACCTTGTGCCCCTTGTGGTTGAGGTAACAAGTTCCAAACCTAATAAACTAAGGCCCTAAAATTTGGAGATTCCAAATGAGAGACATTCAACGTGAAGAGGAAAGGAGAAAAATCATCTTGATGCCCAAACAAGTTAGTTCTCTGGAGTCTGGATGGGTAAGTGATCATAATTGATCATATCTATCAACACATCAACTAGTTATAGCTTACTAGAGAAAGCTACCCCATCCTAGGGCCCATAGAAACGATCCAACCGCCCTTGTACTTTGCCTCTATCTTGTCGAAAGTTACTCCATGTGAACCATCCCCCATAGTCTAAATCCTTCAATCTCCAATTAGGGTCAAACACCTGTAAAGTAGCCTTGCAATAGGATTATGTCTGCTTCTCCAAATTGGAAATGACACTATTGAATACTGCCATCCTTGTATCTGTAGCACTCAAACCAGATTAAAATTTCTGCCTATAATCCACTCCGTAGTTGGGAGAGAAGAAGCCATCCAGTCCCAAAGGGTACACCTGTCAATATTAGCTTTAGGGGCACAAACAGATTAAAAACCCACTAACATATCTTGAATCAAGCTTGTAACCCACCTCAATCTATGCAAAGGGTTGATACCATGCCCAACTATGAAGCTCTGCGGGAAAGGAGAAAGAGCTAGAACAACCCCATCACTCCTCTGAGAGTGCTTTGAAGTCCAATAGGGGCCTCTCCAACAAAAACTTATCCAACGTCCCCAATAAAAACCAATAGACTTAACTTCTTGAAGGGAAACCACATTAGGTTTGGATTTTTGCAACATATCTCGAACATACATCTCCTTACTTGGGATAGTCATCCCTTTGACATTCTAGAGCATGAGAGACAACTTCATTTAGGGATTAACCCTGTACTCATACTATTGACATTGTTGCTAGACATAAAGTCACCTAATTGCAATGGATGTCTCTCAGGTGGGTGCATATCCACATCCTTATAGGATTTTGGTCCAATGTTATCAGAACCGGACTGGTGATCGAATCGATAGAGCCCAAAATGTGAACCAGATCGAAAACTGGACCGGAACCGGAAAAAAACCGGGAAAAAAAACGGTCGACCAAAAATACATAAACTATTCATATTTTGTAAAAAAACATATATATGAATCCAAACCATTAATACACAAATATGCAATGTTTCTCATATATATAGCAAATATGCGTGCAAATAACCAAAATAGCACGGAGTGCAATACATCTATGAAGTTTTGAAACAAAATACATCAATAAAGAGGCTTTAAATGGCCCCTAGAGATCAAAAGATAAGCAGAGTATGGATAGGTCAGTTCCGTATGGAACCGGTCAAAACTGGCCGGAAAATACATCAATAAAGAGGCTCTAAATGGCCCCTAGAGATCAAAAAATAAGCAGAATATGGATAGGCCGGTTCCGTATGGAACCAGTCAAAACTGGCCGGTTCGGCCAGTTTTGGACGGTTCCATACGGAATCGGCTAGTTCACAGCGGATTCACAACCGGTCTGAATCATTTTTGCAGGTTTTCCAGTTTAGGCACCTAACCGGACAGGTTGAGCCTGTGAACCGGTCGGACCGACCTGTTTTACCGGTTTCGGTCCGGTTCTGATAACAGTGTTTTGGCCGCAACTTTGGTTTGGGTTCCCTAAGTTATTGCTCCGCCCAAGAAGTAGACCTAGGTTCTTTCCTCTTACTTGTCAGCACTGTCCAACCTCTTTTACTCTTCAAAGTCTCAGGCATAGAAGGTTGGGGCTAAGCTACCATCGACGAACGGGAAGAAGGCTTGGATTGGCTACTATTTATGTTGAATGAGGGCTAAGGGGATTTGTGTGGAGGTACCTCTTGCTGAGGAACCGGGTTAGGAATGGATGGAGGGTCATGGTTGATAAGATTTAATATGCTAAGACAGAAAATAGCAGCATTACATTCCATTTCACAACAATAGCATATACAGGATTACTGAAGAAACAACAAGCACAACATAAACACAAGAGACACAGATTTATCCTGGGAAACCCTCATGGGGTAGAAAACCCAGTAAAGCTTCCTCAATATAGATGACCAACAATATACAAAGATGCAAACCCTGAGCATAAGCTCCTCCTTCTCCATAGCAGACCTCTCCTCCACAAGTGCGCCACTCTCAAGTGAGTGAGTGTGTATCAAATGAGGAATACACCTCCTCTATTTATACACTACTCCAACTTGTCTTTTACACAAGACATGTAGGCTCGTATTTAACCAATGGGTTAAATACCCCACTATAACTGACTGGGCCGACCCCTCTAGGGTGGTCTAATAACCCTTTGACCCACATAACACATACAGGGCCGACCCCCACTAGGGAAGTCTAATAACCCAAGTTACCACATTCCGACGAAGGAATAAACATCTCCGGATATACAATAAGATCTTCACAGAGGAATGAAACATCTCCGGAATAATAAAGTACAAATATAATATTCTTTGAAGTTACAATATCTCAACACTCCACCTTAACGAGAAGGATATTATAACAGCATCTGCACGAGCAAGGAGTCATCAACATCATACATGATACATCTATAAATCATTGGAAGCTTTCTCAACATCATCAGTAACTCAACCAGTTACTGGAACATCTTCAATACTGGAACATCAACATCTTCAGTACTGAGTCTTTATCTTCTGCAGCACTCAAACAGCTACAGCAACATCAATATCTGAATCCTCACGATCGTTGGCATCGTCATCACACGATCATCAGCATCGTCATCACACGATCAACATCGTCATCTAGATCAACACGATTAGCATCGTCACATCATCTTGATCTACAGCATCTGGTTCATCACGATCTACAACATCTGGATCATCTCGATCTACAGCATCTGGATCATCTTGATCTACAGCATCTGAATCATCTGTATTAGTATCCACACCAATACATCTATCATTAAAAGCATGTATTCTCACTAATACATCTATCATCAAAAGCATGTATTCTCACTTAATACATCTATTATCAAAAGCATGTATTCTCACTAATACATCTATCATCAAAAGCATGTATTCTCACTAATACATCTATTATCAATACATAGCAGCATACCCTGCAACACACACGATCATATTACAGGATGATCAATCCCGCTCTCTTTAGGACATAGGTCCATGGATGATACAATCTAGATCAAGTTCCAGGATGATCAATCCTTATCACTTTAAGACAAGTCTCATGTCTAGGGACGATGCAATCCCATCACGTACATTTTGAACCCAGTTCATGGACGATGCAGTCCTCACACGTACATTTTGAACCAAGGTCCACGGACGATGCAGTCCTATCTTCAATTCTCGGAGACATCAGTCTACGGATCAATTCTGGGACCAAAGTCCGGGGAAGATACAATCCCCTACCTGTTCATTCAGGACTACATTCTCGGAGACCTAGTCTACGGCTCAATTTTGGGACCAAAGTCCGGGGAAGATACAATCCCCTACCTGTTCATTCAGGACTTCATTATCGGAGACATCATGTCTACGGCTCAATTCTGGGACCTCAGTCCGGGGAAGATACAATCCCCTTCCTGTTCATTCAGGACTTCATTATCAGAGACCCAGTCTACGGCTCAATTCTGGGACCTCAGTCCGGGGAAGATACAATCCCCTACCTGTTCATTCAGGACTTCATTATCGGAGACCCAATCTACGGTTCAATTCTGGGACCTCAGTCCGGGGAAGATACAATCCCCTACCTGTTCATTCAGGACTACATTCTCGGAGACCCAGTCTACGGCTCAATTCTGGGACCAAAGTCCGGGGAAGATACAATCCCCTACCTGTTCATTCAGGACTTCATTATCGGAGACATCATGTCTACGGCTCAATTCTGGGACCTCAGTCCAGGGAAGATACAATCCCCTACTTGTTCATTCAGGACTTTATTATCGGAGACATCATGTCTACGGCTCAATTCTGGGACCTCAGTCCGGGGAAGATACAATCCCCTACCTGTTCATTCAGGACTTTATTATCGGAGACATCATGTCTACGGCTCAATTCTGGGACCAGAGTCCGGGGACGATGCAATCCCCTACCTGTTCATTCAGGACTTTATTATCGGAGACATCATGTCTACAACTCCTTTTTAGAACATGTGTTCAAGGATGATACAATCCCTCTTCTTTCTCGGAGACATACGTCTACGGATCTCTTGAGGATGATGCAATCTTATCATGTCCACCAAGGACTTCATTCTCGAAGACATACGTCTACGGCTCTCTTGAGGATGATGCAATCCTATCATGTCCACCAAGGACTTCATTCTCGAAGACATACGTCTACGGCTCTCTTTAGAACATATGTTCAAGGATGATGCAGTCCCCTTGTCACCTTAGACCCTGTCTAAGGACCATCCACCAACCTCTCTGTCGGCATCACTAATATAGGTATCCTCATCATCAACCTCACTGTCGATGCAGGCAATCTCATCATGAGTTATCACATCACTCCCCCTTTCGAGGAGGGTCCTTCTAAACTATATTAAGTTTGTCTCGGAAAACTTTACTTGAGGTAGAGGTTTGGTTAGTGCATCGGATCGGTAGAAGTTTGGTTAGTACATTGGTAACTTGTTACAAATTCGAACTTTTGGTTCCTTTCTGCACCATATCTTGTATATAGAAATGTCAGATCTCTATGTGCTTTGACTTATCATGGAATACTGGATTCTCTGCCATTTTGGTACAACTCTGTTTGTCACATAGGATCACAGTTGGGTCCATTCTAAAGCCATACCGCTTCACAACTAGCAGAGCAAGCAGCCATATATTCCGCTTGTGCTGAGAGCCACACTAGACTGCTTCCAGCTAAACCACGAGATCATGGCTGATCCCAGACAATAACATCCTCTCGATGTGTTCTTCCTGTCTGATACACTTTCTGCCCAATCAACATCTGTGTAGCCATCTGAAGTCATGATCTCCAAGATAGCATAGATCAAAGTCTATCGTATCCTTTAGATACCTCATCACATGCTTTGTAACTATCAGGTGAACACATCTAGTTTCCACTAGATACTGACTCAAGGTGTTCACAGCAAAGCATATATCTGACCTAGTATTTGTTAGATACATCAATGACCCAATAATTTGTCTGTACAGAGTTATATACACTAACTCTGATGAGTCATTCACTAACAGCTTCAAGTTGGAATCCATGTGAGTGGTCATTCCAACATATCAAGTCCTTTTAATATTTCTCGGCATACTTTCCCTGGTTGAGAAAGATTCCTTCTGAGCCTTTCCATACTTCCACACCTAGGAAGTAATGCATCAATCTGAGATCTTTCATTTTCATTTCTGCAGCCATCTATCTGTGCCATCTCTTGTCAGATGGGTCTACTGATATAAGCCTCAACATCATTCGAACTCTGTGGTGAGTTCCTTCTTGCATCTAGTTCATCTGTGTATAGAAACCATATTCAACCTTGTAGCAAAGGTTGTGATCCACATCACCCATTAAGCTCATCAATTGACTATCGATCCTGGGTACCCATACAGAACCTGATTCACACTTCTTCTTTAATTACACCATTAAGAAGATGGTCTTATCTAGTCACTTGGGGCAAACATCTTGTCATGATTCTATTCCTCTTTCTAAGAGAATCTTCTAGCCACAAGCCTTCTATAGTGTGTTTGATTTGTAAATCCTTTTGTTGAACATCCATCGCTTGTTCAGTGTTCATCATTCATCATGATCTTTCTTACAAATCAAAATTAAGTACATGATTAGTAATACTTCATAATCATCAAATGATAACCTCTTATGCATACAGATATCATTTACATAGTTATGCAACTATTTTGACCAATACTTTGGCACAACACTTTCCCATATCCTGTATGCATACAGTGGCTATCTAGATGCCTTCCATCTCTACCAGAACATACTATCGAGAGTGTGCACAGCTCTCAGCATGTCAGCAAAGAGGTTTCATTCTAGACAAGCAACAATGGAATGTTTGTCCAACTTACCAATCATATGCGTATTAGTAGTATACTGTTCAATGCTCTATGAATGTTTACACTCAGCATGATATATTCTAGGAATACAAATATGCATACAAGCAATATCATTTACTATTTCAAATAACAACTCAAACACTTATCTTTTATGTTTGTGTGATTGCCTCCCGCTTGTTCTTCTGTATGTCTTTTGAACTTCTATTCATTCTATACCACTGTGCATGGTCAAGTGTGCACTAGTGTCATCCTCATGATCTCATACACAAACATACATTCATTAGTATATTCTCAACATTATAGTTCTAAATAATCTTGAAAATGTATAGTCATGATTATAGATAATATTCAAGGTTTCAGGGAAGTCTTCTTTTACTCATGCATATTCTTGTTTGATCTAGTTAGTTAAATCATCAACCAAGATAAGAGACATAATATGCATAAACCCTTGATTACTAACTTTATGAATAAGCATAACCAATCATACCAAGCATACTTATATAAGGGATCCTAACACAAGGTAAGTTTCTAACATGACATAGAAAAACATACCTGGATTAGGATACCTGCTTAGTTATGTACAACATACCTAAACAATCTCTTCAATGATTTAGAGATCCTGAGCTAGAACCTGCATGTCTCATAGGTTAAGCATAATATAACAAAGTCATACATACCTCGTAAGTAGAACAAAGATTATGGATGAGTCTTTGACTTCATGATGTCATGGTCATGGAACTTGGTTTGTCTTTTGTGATGTACCTGAACCTCCTTAAGTCATACCTGTCGAGACTTCTTGTAGTCTTCTTATGTAAGGCCTTAGCCTCAACTCCCCCTGAAACTTGATCTGGAGCTTGATTAGGGTTTGCTTGAGAAACCCTAAAAATACAATATTTGAATTTCACACTTCTGAATGGATGGAAGGATGTGTCTTGCTGAGCTAATCAAACTAGCATACTTCAATTTCGAAATCTCCAAAATTTGACCCCTCAAAATTGCATTTGAAACTTCTGGATCTTTTGGACAGGAACCCGAACTAGGGTTTGATGAAGCCCACCCTTCTGTCCAATCAAAAGGTTCAATCCAAGGCTCTAAACTCTTATTTTTCTGAGGAGCTTCCAACTGTGGTTACAGACTTCAAAAATTCCAACTTTTGCTGAAGCCCTAATTTTCCATCTTTCCGATCAAAATCCCGAACTGGGGTTTGATCAAGCCCGGTCTTCTAGCCAGCCAAAAAATTCGATCTTGGTCTCTAAATTTCGATTTTCCTGAGTAGCATTCAGCCGTGGATTCCGATTCCAAAGATTCTAACTTTCTCCGAAACCCTAAATTCCGGAAGCCATGAATGAAGGTGCTCCAAAAATAATTCTGTTTTGATAGAAATATGTACCTGATTGTTTCTGCTGTAACTCCGAAATTTTCGCTCCACAGGGTCTGAATACTTTTTCTGTGGTAGCCTGACCTGTCATCTTTCCAACGCAACAGGTCTGACCTCAATTGGATTTTCTGAGAGAGAGTTATGCCAAGTGTCGCAACGTGACCTGTTTATGGGATAAAACAGGAGAGCGAACTTGTACGGTGTGCCACGTGTCACTGGTTCACCTTCGGCCTCTGACAAAGTTTTCTGAGATAGTACAGTCTGTGTACTACCTGTCACTTTTTACGAAATTTCATTTGGAGCTTCCTAGCCCAAGTTATGCCAAGTGTCGCAACGTGACCTGTTTATGGGATAAAACAGGAGAGCGAACTTGTACGACGTGCCACGTGTCACTGGTTCAACTTCGGCCTTTGAAAAAGTTTCTTGAGATATTACAGTCTGTGTACTACCTGTCACTTTTTACGAAATTTCATTTGGAGCTTCCTAGCCCAAGTTATGACCTTTTTGCCTAGGTCACCTGATTTTGACTGAGATCTGGAAGAGACAGAAACCCTAACTTGTACTGATCATAACTTACAAAGTACAATGAATCTGAGGGTGCCCTTTGGACACAAGATACCTGGAGATGTTATCTACGACCTGTAAAGGTTTCAGATCCTGAACCTTCGCCAAAATGGATTTATGGCGAAAGTTCCACAATGACTGGTTTTTACTATATAAAACCCTAACCTTCAAATTGTCGTAAGTAAAGCAAGTGTCGTAAGTGCCATACATTGCCTTCCTTCAGGTTAGCTCTGATACCATGATAAGATTTAATATGCTAAGACAGAAAATAGCAGCATTACATTCCATTTCACAACAATAGCATATACAGGATTACTGAAGAAACAACAAGCACAACATAAACACAAGAGACACAAATTTATCCTCGGAAACCCTCATGGGGTAGAAAACCCAGTAAAGCTTCCTCAATATAGATGACTAGCAATATACAAAGATGCAAACCCTGAGCATAAGCTCCTCCTTCTCCATAGTAGACCTCTCCTCCACAAGTGCGCCACTCTCAAGTGAGTGAGTGTGTATCAAATGAGCAATACACCTCCTCTATTTATACACTACTCCAACTTGTCTTTTACACAAGACATGTAGGCTCGTATTTAACCAATGGGTTAAATACCCCACTATAACTGACTGGGCCGACCCCTCTAGGGTGGTCTAATAACCCTTTGACCCACTTAACACATACAGGGCCGACCCCCACTAGGGAAGTCTAATAACCCAAGTTACCACATTCCGACGAAGGTATAAACATCTCCGAATATACAATAAGATCTTCACGGAGGAATGAAACATCTCCGGAATAATAAAGTACAAATATAATATTCTTTGAAGTTACAATATCTCAAAAATGGTTAGAGAGGGGATTAGGGTTGGTAATTGAAGACTCCTTGGTTTGTTCAAGTCTAGTTTGTGGTGAGGCTAGTGACAGATAAGGTGGTCTTGAGCTTGACAGGCGAGGAAAATATTGGAAATATTCAGGCTAAGTTGCACGATACGGGTAAACGAAAACGTGTATCCGATACGGAAACGCACTGGAAACGCGACCCCCCCAAAATTTAGGAAACGGGGAAACGCGATATATATATATATATATATAGAGAGAGAGAGAGAGAGAGAGAGAGAGAGAGATGCAAATTAGCAAGGACATTAAAAATTAAATGTGAAACATATATGACAAGTGATAAATCATAATTTCAAACATCTAACATTACATTTGACTCATAAGTCCATCTCTATATCATTAATAATTGTCATAGATGATTACATAATGCAAGTTGCCAAGTAGTAATATCCAAAAACAACCTTGGAAATACAATATATTCAAAATTTCAAAATCAACCTTTATTTATGAGGCTACAATGCTACATATATCAAAATGTGGAAAGTCAACATAGAACTAAAACATAAGATAAGTTGATTTGCATACTGATGCAGCTAATTGTCTTCAAATCGGCTTCCTCAAGTAACCCTCGGTTGTTCAAATCATTATATGAGATGAGGGAAGTAAAATCCTCCTTTTATAAAAATAGACTTTTAGAGGCTTCTAGAGGTTTCCTAAACCATCATTAACCCATTAAGAAACAACTTAACCCATTGATTAAGCTAACAGGTTCTTTTTTCGGATGGAAAAGTGAGAATTCGAGGAGGAAACGCGCCATATGGATGCGGATACGGCACAGAAACGGGTTTTTGACCGTACCACCCATGTTTCCTCCACATGAAACGTGGTGGCACGATCGGAAACGTGTTTCCGAGGAGTACCAAATGCGTTTCCGAGTTTCCGGCCTGATACGGCAGTGGTACGGGGCCTTGTACCAAGTTTTCAGGTAATATACTTTTTGTTGCGAATCTCATTATTGGTAAAAACTGAAATGTATGGTGGAAGCGTAGACTTTATGTCCACCTTGACATAGACCCTCGGGTTAGCTCAGAAAGAGTTACAACGACCATTTGGGATCGAAACATTGTGCAAATAGATCCACAAAAGGTCAAAGGCTTGCATGAAGTTCAGGGAACTCAAGCCACAAAAGGTAGTGAGCTTGAGAGTGGTCATCAAGGTTGAAATGGGACCTCCAGGGCTGCATGTAGGTGAATGAACCAACAATATTCCATGTGCCATATTGGAAGAGATTTTGAATAGCAACATTTGAATTAAACAACCAACATTTGAAAGATCACTGTAGTCTCCCAATTTAAAATAACCCATTTGTTGGAGGCATTTTTCTCTGGCATTCATGGAAAAAAATGACCCCCTATGTTCAATATTTTAGCAACCTTGTTCATATTCCTTATTGCGATTCATGGAAAAATTAAAATCCTCCTTTGGATTTGGTTGATTCCCTTGAACGACACTAAGGTTAGGAACGGATTGCTTCTTGGCAACCTAATCAGAAAGACTATGCTCCAAAACAGGGCTTGCATTCACCTCAACTACCTCAGTTGAATGTCAGGGTTGTTGTATGCTGGCCAGCACCTTAACACCTTGGACTAAGGATGGTGCCTCAGTGGTGGCAGACGATCTAGAAATTGTGTGGGGTTCCTTCCCTAGTGCCTTAGGAAGGCCATGATCAATGAAAGGGCCCACACCCTCTTGGGGTTTCACAAGGCTCTTCACCGCTCCTCAACCACACCAAAACCAAATCGTGAGATCCATTGGTATAACAAGACAGTCTCCATGGGCACTTTCCTTTGCACATCCATATCTACTGAAAAAGGCCGAGCATGAAGCGCCAAGCTCCCATTGAGGGAGGGAACTCTTGATCGCTTACACTCTGAATCATCAAATGGAATAAAATCTTGAATGGGACTCTGATCTCAGGATTTGTTGTGTTTAGAAAACACTTGCCACTCATAAAGAGGGTTAACTACAAATTGACCTCTTTCAAATTTGATACCATCTACCTGGGGTGATTTGGGAGAGGGGTCTCTCAGATCACATCAGATCACATTTGTTTCAGAACCTCCTGCAGTACAGATAGATTTAATGACAACCGTATGACCCTCATCTGTATGGTCAATACATGTGACTGCTGTACAAGTCTTTTAATCCCTTGCCGTGACTGTTTTCTCTCTCCACAAGGCCATGCTGGGCATTATTCTCACCAGGTTGCTCATTTCTTTCTTCACCCAATGACTCTCTTCCTCCATTGTGCAACATGGGAGTGTCATGTTCTCTCCTCTATTATTGCCAGAATTCCTTTTTAAAGTTTATTTTTATCAGAAACATCGACTCTCAGAAGAGTTGATCGCTGTTCTCCATGATGCAGGCCTATATATTGTCTCCTACGTTCCATGTTAGTGTTGAGAGGCATACACGAGTAATTAATTGGCTTTTATATAATTAGGTCTTAAAATCTACTTATCTATTATTCATGTTTTCCATTTGGTTGTCTTTTATTCTGACAATCCACTGTATAAATGCAACATTTAATCTCAGTGAAAAAAATGATGTTTGAGGAATGATTGTAGAGAATTGTGCATTAATTATTTTCATTGTGAACATTCTAGCCCTTGTTATCTTTCTGTTGTGAACAATTTAGCTCTATTAGGTTTACACTATCTTTGCCACAAGACGGGCATAGATGATTGTTAATAGTTCTGCGTTTTATGGTCCCCAAAAAGCAAAGCTTTAAGGGTTCACGACCGTCAATCTGGATTGGCACCATCTTCAGGTACTCGAATACTTATTGGCTCAATCTCACTAAGTGACTATCTCTCATTATTTTACTTTTATTTACTGTTTATTTCAGTTAAAAAATAGCAAATATTATTCAAGGCATACAAACTACTGTGGAGTTTGACTAGATAATGCTGCAACCCTTCCCTTGGTGCTTTTTGAAGTATCCATAATGCAGCTGTCATTTTTTTGATGTGTCAATTTTTGTCTTAGTGCACTTGTGGAATGCTCGCATATGATTGTTCTAGTATTAAAAATGGTATTTATATGAAACCATATCTCTATTAAAAATGGTATTTATATGAAACCATATCTCTTCACATGGAATGATGCATTTTCTAAGAAATTCTAGTAAATTGTTCCTTTTGGTTACTTAAAGTTGCAACTATTCTTCAAGTGACATTTGGAGTACATTTTTCAGCCATAACGACAAACTAAATATTCCGGTGTGCCAATTGTAGTCTTAGTAGATTTGTTTTACGAATGAAATGTTAGCACATGAGCATTATTGCTTGAGGTAATAAGCATTGTAGGTTTGAACCATCGGCAAATGAAGTACACCACTGATGGCGCTTTCATGAGGTTTGGACATTGGGTGATGTGTTTTTGAAAAGAATTTGGGAAATTTTAATTTAAGAAAGAGTATTCTTGGCCAATACAAATACAAGATAAGGTGTGATTAATGTTACGATAAATGATACACACAAGATGATCGCTAGCACTTAGAAAGCTGGAATGATAAAGGTCAATAAATGCATCTTTTCCTAAATATAGGGCTAAATCATCTCCTTTGACTCGATTGAATGAAGGAAAAGGTGAGGTTCTATGAGACTGAATGTGTAATGTAGTAATGTGAAGAAGATATTTGTTGGATAGATGAGATAAAATCTGTATCTTTCATTATATTATTTACTAGCAATTGCTTCTGAAGGTGCAAAGGGTGGGGATTGTGAGAAGATCAACAAACCATTTGGTTGTGGAAGATATTCATTTGAAAAAGCATGAAGTTAACCAAATATAAAAGGAACATGTAGAAAGCATAGCTCAGTTACAATGAAATAATTGCAATGGAGGTCAAACCTTGATTTTCAATGTTGCTAGTATCTATGGTTTTCTTTTGTATCGTCATTCTTTTCCATTTATGTTTTGTTCAAATTTGTGCCATTTTAAGTGGTACATGTTTAACCATATTCAAGGTGTTTGCATATTGTGCATGTTACTTTGATTAGCCGGTATGTTCACCCAAAATAATAAATAAACACATAAATGTGCTTAGACATTGTTTTCGTCTTAAGATGAGATGTAATCCTTATAAAGTTCATAGTGGATAACAATAAAGCTTAGCTATGAATCTATTCATACCGTAAATGATGTGTAGTAGGTAATGTACCACAAGGAGTGTAGGATCTTTTATGCTATAGAAATGTGATGGTGTATGTCTTTTGAGGTAGAAGCAATCCCTTGATTAGCCTTTTAAAATTGTTTGTTAATATCAAGTTTCTAGTCTCTACTAATTTTGTTAGGATTTGTAAGGCTAATTGGGGAAGTCATAGGTTTTGTTGGTTGATATGTTAGCTTTTGGGTTTCTTTGAAAGTGTTCAAACCATGCTATGGGTGTCTTTATGTGACGTTGGTTATATGGTGAAACCCTAGCCCCTTAGTTGTATCTTAGACCTTCCGGTGGATGACATTTGGAGAGTTTTCTACGGGTGGTTGCTTGACCTTGACTTGGTGCTAAATGTGTCACACTTATTGATGAGGTTGTTATCTTATGTGGCATCAATATCTTAATACACGACATACGTGTTCATCATGATGGTTGCTTGCATTGGTGTTGGATCTACCTGGGAGGAAGAGTTCTAGGCACTTAGAGGTAGAGTGCTTAGCCCTAGGAGTGTTGGGACCACTTAACATGACTCAAGGGGATGGGCGCTTGACTTGAGGATGCTTGGGTTGAGGGCACATTACTTGGGGTTGTGTGTGGACCCGAGACAAGTATGTTGAGGCGCGTTGGATCATTAGATGCTTGAGTTGAAGAGGAATGGGTCTTGTGGTGGTGAGTGCTTGACACTGGAGCCCATGCTCAAAGAGCACGCTGCTTGAGGAGCCTCGTTTTAACATGTGCACAACTTGGAGAGAGCGCTACACTTGGAGACATTATCTTGAGTATCACACACACACATAAAATGATTGATAAGAATGAATAAGATGAGATTGCAATGAGCCTCATGACAATATACTTAATACACATTGACTAGTCACAAGGTTAAGGATTATGTGCCCTTTGACTTTTCGTTAGCCTAATTGCATTATTAATTTGTCTATTATTAATTTTATTACATTGTCACCCTCTTAAGGAATGCTTTGTCCTCAAAGCATATTAAATATGATTCTCTCAAGTTGAACATGTTTCTATGGTGGCATTATCTTTGTCTTTGTTTGGTTGTAGGGGCTTGACATGGTTCCTGATTTGGGTATTGGTGAGATTTTGTTGTAGTGAATGCATCATGTTTTGAAGTCTTTTGACTTGGATGTTTAACTAGAAATCTTTATGCTTCTTGATAACATATTTCCTTTGCTTCCTTTGTTGTATGCTTGAATGTGTTTCTTGCTTTTGTATTAGTTGTAATTCATCTTTCTTGCTTTTGTATTAGTTGAGGGACTTGGACCTTATCAATCTTTCTAAGATGTGGTGGAATGTATTTTGCCATTGGTGGTTGTATTTGGTCTTTGAGAGTCTTAATAAACTTGTCAATTTTTTTCTCTAGTTCTCTTTGCGACTCTTCAATTTGGTCGATAATTTTGGAAAAACTATTGACTTCATCTTCATCATGATGGACATATGCATGGATTTCGTCATTATTACCCATTTTAGTAGGGAGTAGTCTATCTATTCTACGTTTTGGACTTTTCGGTGGGATTTTGTTGGAATCTGGTAAATTTGTTTTTGGTAAAATCTAAAGTTGGAAGTGTTTAAATTGTATTTTTGAATTTATAAATAGATTCAACACTCTCGAATACCCCCTTGCACCCAAATTATGCAATTTCCATAACTAATATAGTGATTTTAAGATTTTTTTAAGATTTCCAATCGGACTCCAAACAAAATAAGATGGACAATATACTTGGAAAAAGTTGAAAACATAGAATATTTAGAGTACACCATTTTAGTAGACACTACTTGGTGGGGCTCACTTTAAGGTACTCTTTTAATTTTTTTAATAAATTGACTTTATAAAAGAGAGAGAACTCTATAGAAAGTTCAAGGTAAAAATTAAAGTGTTTTTTTATTTTATTTTTATTGTTTGAAAGGGTAACTGTGTTTTTCAAAGTTAAAACTAAAAAGGGGGGGTGGGGGGTGTGGGTGAGACCTTAAGAAAAAGTCACTGTGAGAATTAAATCATAAGATGGGGGTGTATGGAATAATCAACAAATGGATGCCCATAATTGTATAGAACAGGTGGCTTGTGTGAGTGACATGTCATCATATAATCGTAAGGCGGTGGTACGACAACATTGTTTGACAATGTATAGTAAGCTTAGGGATGAATCACAACTTGTGGCAGCTATGACAGTAAATTGGATGACAATATTGTACATAAGAGAGAAGCATACTAGATGCACATATTCAGTGAAATTTTGTACGAAATATACAATTGACACCTTCAAATGTACGGAAAATCAATTTGAAGGTTGTACCAAACAAACATTTGAGCGTAATGTGGAATTCACTCAGAGTTGGCTACGTTAATGGCTCTAATACCGAATGTAATAGACAGTTCCTGTTATCCCTAAAGTTTGCACTAGACTGCAATAGTTCAGAGCTAGGGCACCTCAGTTGTGGTATTGGTTTAGATTTGAATGTAGATCAAATAGGTCACACAGGGTAGTTATCTTGGATGGAATATCAAGCATATGTTTAATTAAATAAGCAACACTTCATAGTTTCATAGGGATACACATTGAAAGCTAGACACTTAGTGCACAACATGAAAAACGAAGAAACATAACAGATGTATGAACACACAAGCTTACAATTTGTTCATCTTACATATTCATCTAGAAGACACTCTGATACCAAATATGATTTTGGGTCAAAATGACAATATTTGAATAAAAACACAAATTACAGGCAATTAACAGTAATGCTGTGCAAAAAATATCTTCTATTCAAAATAAGAAGTAAGAAGAATATAAAAGGAGCACAATCTAACCATTAGAGTGATTGATCTCTGAGCATGAAATGCAACAGATAATGTAGCTTATTCAATACAATTCCTAGTCTTTACATCGACAACCTATACTATGACCATTCCCCAGCTTCTTTCCCAAAGGAAGAAAATCCCCAAAGGAAGAAGATGCCCCATTCATCTTTGATACTTGCTTTTATAAAATTACAAAGCTTAATTGAAAATAACAAATTCAAATTGAGATCCTAGACAAAGGGATATGATCCTAATTTTGTAGCATAAAATCAAAGATCTGATCTCTAAGTCGAATTGATGAGGTGGAAGCTCCGTTGATTGGGCTCTTTTTAGCAACCGAAATTGGCGTAATCTGCAAAAATTCGTTTTAAAGATCCACACGTAGCTCTTAAACTGCTCATTATTTCGGGAAACTTTTCTTGGGGCAGCTAATTGGGCCCATTTTGAAAAGAAAACCCATGTTGACTTGTAAAACAATCAATTACAGAAAATTTGGTAGCGAATTTGAATTTTTCTGCATTGAAGGCGCCTACCGAATGTCTGGATTTCCTGTAACGCTATCCTGTAGCTAACATCTGAACTTGCAATGCTTTTAAGTAGCTCTTTCAGCTTCAAAACAACAAAAATTTCCTACAGGAACATATCTTGTCTCCAAAATTTGCAACATTCATGAAATAACCTCTTTTGTGAGAATTCATATTTCTATAGGTTGAAGACTGTGTATACTCTGCTGATGAATTACCACTTTGTAACCTTTGCTATCTTAGCTAATAGTTGGAACAAAGAGCTCAAGAAGATCATGTTTAAAATGAGAGGAAATACCACACAAAACTCACAACTCAAGTTAGAGAAATAGTGTGCATCCGAATCATATCAACATAGAGTAATCAATATAGATAAAAGGTGGTGTTGTAAAAATGACACACTGGGTAGCGATTTGATATGATTTAAAACATACTCACCAATCTTGTTATCGTTCATCATCTCTGACCCTTCACCTGCATGATTATTCTAGATTTGGGTTGCTTTTGGAGCGTACTTGATTTGACAGGAACTTGACCTCTTCAGTTGTCAATCACCGAAACTTTTCAAATCTGGTACCGCACTCATAAAACAATAGTAAGGTTTAGCTACCGAAATTGCCAACTTTGGGTAAATATTGGATTATGCTTATCATTGAATTCTGAACCCTGTAAAAGACAATGCTACACAAAAATGCTCCATGATGGGACTATGATGGGACTGTGCAACCTTATAGAATTCTTTTACTAACAACTTATTGAATCAAAGAAAATTCATTACAAAGCAAAAAGTGTCAGAAAAAGAACATACCATGCATAAGTTTGACCAAGCTTATAGATTAGAGCTTAAAATAAAGGCTATCAAAATTGTATAGGTTAGGGAAGTGGGAAAAAATGGATAGTAGATCTAAGTGCTAACAATTCCTATGTATTACTGATTTACAATATATATATTTTGGGACGAATGCTATTATGGGTTGCCATGATCAAATGCATATCTCCCCTAATTTGATCTGGTTCCTTTAGGATTAAGGCCGTCCTACCCTGGATAAGTTATCTTCGCTAGGATCTACAACCTTGTGGTGCCAAGGTTGGTTATTAGCAGATGATTTGGGACTGGGTGGGATACGGTGTAGAGAGTGGGAAGTCTATTGTTAGAACCTGATTCGAGGCCATATTCATTTGAAGGAGTCTGATTCTTTAGTCTGGATCTATAATAAATCTAATGGTCAGTACACTCCCCGACTGGGTTATTGCTCTTCCTTTGACTCAGTCTCATAGGATCGAAAGTGGTGGTGGAAGAAGGTTTGGTCTATTCTTGCTCCTCCTAAAAGCATCATTCATATGTGGTTGCTTCTAAATAATCGGGTTCCAGCCTAGGACATGATTCAAAAACATAATCGATATAGTCTTTTGATCCAATATTGATTATCATAGTGCATGTGTACATGTTTCTTACCCTTTTTGATTGGTAAATGATCTACCTTTAGTGAATGGTTATTATTCCTTTGTCCATTATTGACTTACACATTCCATTGAGTGATCTAAGTGTATTATTGGCATTAGTGATATCTTTTACACCCACTAGTGTTGATCATAATATTATTGACTCCATTAGGCACTGGTCTAACTTACACATTGCATAGAGAATATATCTTTCTGTGGTTGTTCTAGTGTTTTACATGGTTTCATAAGGTTACTTCTCCTTGGAGGTTTCGAATTCCGAAGAAGTTAGAACAGTGATCGAGGTGACATTGGGTCATTGTCCTTATTGTTGCTTGCTGGGAATTAGCCCTGCTAATTTGCCCGGTAACAAGACCAAAGACCCTTCCAAGGGAGAAAGCAACAAAAGAGGACAAGGAAGAAGAAACTTCAGATGAAGGGGGGGCATAAAAAACTCAAGCAAAAGATCATATTTGAAGTGTACGCGTTGTGGGAGGAATGGACATGAAGCAGATCCGTGTTGGGCCTTTTGTAACTCCATCAAAGGAAGACATAACTAGAACAAAGAAGAAAAAAATAAGATCCAAGAGGTGGGTAAAGCTCGTGATTCTGCTCATTGTATTGTTGCACATGTAATCTTGGAATAAATGAAATAACATTTTTTTCATCTTACAAATATTGTCGACTACTTGATACTAGTGCAACATCCCACATGACATTTAGAAAATATTGTTTTGAATAACTAAATGGCATTGTAGATGGCATAGTGTGCTTTGCAGACAAATATAGCCTCAAACCAAAGGGAATTGGTTCCATCAAGCTCAAGCTGCTTGGATTCCCTTACTTTGTGTTGAAGAATGTTTTCTATCTTCCAGTGTTGCAGAGAAGCCTGTTGTCCTTAGTTCAGATTCGATAGTAAGGCCATTCCATCCACATGTTTGAAATCATAGAGATAAGGAATTCCTCTAACAACAAGGTCATAATGGTCATATATGGAGATGGGAAGTTGTTGAAGTTGAAGGGCTTTTCTGCAAGAGTTCGGAACTTTGTTTATCTCTCTTAGCATGGAGAAGGTAATATGTCATCCAATTTTTTATGGCGTGCTAGATATGGTCATTTGAATTATAACAATCTTCTTTGTTGAGAAAGAATGATGTATTTGGTTTTCCCACCATTCCTAGGAAGACGAACAAATGTGATGCATGCATACTAGGAAAACATAGTAAGCAACCATTCCAATAATCAAAATTTAGAGCATGTAGAAATTTAGAGTTGGTTAACTCTTACTTATGTGGCCCCATGCCCATTCCTTCTACCAATGGTAATAGATACCTCATGACCTTTGTTGATGACTACATCGAAATGTGTTGGGTATACTTGTTAAAGACAAAATCTAAAGCATTTCAAACATTCAATAATTTTCATGCATGGATAGAAAATCAAGCACAATCTTATATTGGCACATTTCGTACTGATAATGGAAAAGAATACACTTCTAATGATTTTGAAGACTATCTTCATCAACATGGGATTGCACATCAAACTTCAGTTCCTTATAACCCTCAACAAAATGGTGTGGCAGAAAGAATGAATAGAACCATCATGAATATGGTATGCTCAATGATGTTTTTTCAAGAGCGTAAAACTGATGTTTTGGGGTGATGCAGTAATATGTGCATCCTATTTGAAAAATAGAAATCCATTTCATGCTCTTGAAGATAAGACTCGACATGAAATGTGGTATGGCCACATGCCATCGGTAAGGCATCTCATGGTTTTTGGTTCCATTTGCTATGCCTTGATACCAAAGGATCAAAGAGACAAGCTTAGCGCAAAAAGTTGAAAGTGCATTTTCTTGGGGTATTCAGACACCTTCAAGTCCTTGTATAGCCTGAAACAAACACCTCGAGCATGGTATGAAAAGCTAACCGAGCATTTTCTATAGTTGAATTTCAAACACTATAATCTCGATGACGCAACAATGTTTGTAAAGAAAGTTGTAAAATCTGTTGTGTTTCTTGTGGTGTATGTAGATGGCATTTTGATAATAGGGAACAATGAAAGTTATATTGCATCCATAAAGAAAGATTTGAAGAAGGGCTTTGAAATGACAGATTTGGGACACCTTCACTAATACTTGGGAATTGAAGCCATTCAACATCATAAGTACATATTCATCTCCCAGAAGAAGTATGTTGGAGAACTATTGAACAGATTTTGCATGACAGAATGCAACCCTCTTTCAACTCCAATGGAATAAAATTTGAAGCTCACATCAATTGAAGGAAAAGAATTCGAGGATGCGACCAAGTATCGACAACTTGTAGGAATCCTTATCTACCTTACCACCACCAGACCAGATATTTCATATGTTGTTGGCATCTTTTCAAGGTTCATGCATACACCTTGTGAAGAACATTGGTCTGCTGCTAAAAGAGTTCTAAGGTACTTGAAAGGGACTCAAGACTTTGGACTCAAGTACTCTAAGGTGGATGGCTTCAAACTCATTGGGTAATATGATTCAGACTTTGATGGTGACAAAGAGACAAAATTACCTACTTCTGCATACACAATAAGTCTTGGATCACCAGTTGTTTCTTGGAGATCATGCAAACAATCAATTCCAACAGATTCGACAACATAAGCAGAATATGTGGCTACTGTAGAGGCAACGAAAGAGATTGTGTGGCTCAAGAAGATACTTGAATATTTGTAGGAGAAGCAAGATAATTTGACTCCATTATTGATTGACAACACTTCTGCAATCAACTTGGCCAAGAATCCCAGATTCCATGATCGAACCAAACACATCAACACAAAGTACCATTTGATTTGACATCATGTGGATGCCAAGACAGTTCATTTATGACATTGTTCCACGAACAAGCAAATTGCAAACATCTTCACCAAAGCACTTGGACGAGAAAAGTTTGAATTTTTTTAGAAACATGATCGAACTTACAAACACCCCTTCGGATTAAGAGGGGAAATGTTGGAAATCTAATCCTTCGGGATTATGATGCCACCCACAATTGTAAATAATGTAAATATTTTAGATAAGAAGATGAATAGACTCTGGAGGAATCCAAGAGACATGTGGGTAGGTGAAACCCAACAGTCACCGAGATTGTATAAATAAAATATTTATGCTCATCAATAATACAAAACATGAGTTATTTCTCTAACAAACGCAACAACTATCAACACAATAAGATTCATCGAGACAACTATCAACGCAATAAGATTCATCGAGACAACTATCAACACAATAAGAAATGTATTTGATATTAATTCCTTAAAAAAGAGCTCAACATAATTATAGCAAAATTGATCACATGTCCTATTTGATTTTTGGCATACAAGTTTGTCCTATAATCATTGCATTGTCCCACGAATCAAAAGCCATATTCCATAAATATTCTTAGTATAAAGATTAAATATGTGCACTACCCACAACATCAACATCGATGAAAAGCATTGGCAAATGTCTTAGAGCACTAGGAAGATTAGTTTTTAAAATCTATTTTCTACACTATTGACTAATAAATCTAGGTAGAATAAATATCAAGAACAATTGAAACGAAGAGTCAAGACAATTTCCAATATTATGCCCACTAATCATAATTTTGTACACATAACAATTTGCCAAAGCAAAGTCTGAAACATAGACAAAGTCAAGGAAACAACTTGAAACACATAGCACCAAAACACCACTTTCTCGTCCTTTTTCCAAAGAGGAAACCCATAGTCAATCAAGATGAAAGCAAATATAAACCACCAAAATGAACGAGGAGGACCATTGCCATTAAACAAGCAATATAACAGTACAAGAGGAATAACTCTGAAAACAATATTTATATCCAGGGAACATATAGTCAATTTTTGCATAGCCAAATTGGACAAACCAAACCACTGGCATCCAAGAACTAGCAAAACATCATAATTGGTAACCACAACAAGGCTTCCCATCCCGAACCAAAAGATTTATCATGACACACTTGCAATTTTAACCACAAACAATAGCTCCAAAGCTTGCAACCATAGATATCAAGACCAATTGAAACCTAGATAATTGCCAATAGTCTTCCCACTAGCCATAATTCTATATACATATTAATTTGCCAAAGGAAAATCTGAAACATAGGCATAGTAAAGACAACAAATCGAAACACACAACACTAGAACACTGCTTTTCCCTCTTTTTTCCAGACACAAAAGTCATAGTCAATGAAGATAACCACTCATCCCAAACAAACAGCATGAGAAGATAGACAACCACATCATATTCAACGAACTCAATTGCACAGGAACGGATAAGGTTCAAGGATTCCAGACCAAAAAAACACTCTACACCCGAAGGTCCCATCCTCCAAATCTAGCAGTCGACTTTCTAGACATGCCATATGAAACTAAACACTCCAAGCCATAAAAATAATTGCAATTGAACCAATGTACATATAATTTGTTATAGCCAACCCAACACTAGGAACCATTACCCAATGCCCAACATCTTTTTTGGATCTTTCACTAGTTGAAATCACAACACAATTGCAAGCACACATCGTTTTGATTATGCATTAAATAGAAGAGAAAATTCCTCTTAGTTTTGAAACACTCCTCGTCATTGCCACCCTCTTCTTGAAACCAATTCTTCAAAACCCTCACAAGGCTTGAGCCTCTTCAAATAAGGAAGAAAGTGCCATGGCTGCAACAATGCAAAAATGCCACTAGACCACCTGCTCGGCCTAAGCTCCTAGCCACAAAATGATGTTGACCCAGACCCCTAGCCACAAATTAATGGATATCACCAAATCCTAGATGTAAGCAAGAAAATACCAAACACCTACAACATCGAGGAACCTCACCGCCGGACTCATCGCCAAAACACCTACAACAGAAGGGGTTTCACTCTACGCAAAACCCAACAAAAGGAACCACTGAGCAACAACAAAGAACTAGAGCCTAAACACCTACATCATCACCCAAACACCTATAACAAGAGGGGCCTCACCAGGCCACCCCCGATCCCTAGGATCCAAGCAAAACCAACACAAGGAACCCCAATGAGCAACATCGAATGTGAATAAACCCTAATGAGCAACACAAAATGCGAATGAATCCGAACAGAACGCAATCCACTTTCGAAGAACGTGAATGAACCTGAGCAAGAACGCAAAATACTGGAAACACCTTCCAAGGAACGCAATCCACATAAATGCGCGGGGGGGCTCCCCAGGCCACCCTTCACTCCAAACTTGTCGTGAAAATAAACATGGGCCTTGCCAGACGACCTCCCAACCCTGCGGTCTAGGAAAATGCAACCCCCCAAACTTAATGCAACCACCAAAAAACTTTGCAATAAATGCAACTAACTAACATTTGGTAGCCGTCAAGCTCCCACTCCATAGAACAAGGCTGGCATCACTGTCCAGCCAGCCAACCACACATCACCACCACAAAATCCACAATTAAATAGTAGCCCTCCAAGATATCCAAACATTGCAAGTTAAAAAAATCAAATGTGCACAATCCACATAATAAGGCCTAAGTGGCCACCATATGTCATGGACATAATAAAATGTAAAGGCAGAGATATAAAAACGAGCTTATGCGGTAATTATGGTGTACTGGAGCGGGCTATACCTACTACCAAAGAGTCGATGCAATACTTATGGCAAATTGGAGCAGAGTATATTAGGATGCAATGTGTGTAAGAAGATGATGATTGATCGCTGCCACAATCCCACTCCAGTTCCCAAGGGTGACGTCATGCACCTAAGGCCCAATCCTAATGCAGAGAAATCATTTTCACGATAATTAATTTAAATAAAAAAAATTACCCCACTTATGTTTAACTAGACATAAACAAAAATTTAAAACATACAGACAAGATTAATATGAACAATCAGTCACTATATGTCTAGGGACAAAAACTAAATCTTGAGTGTAGTTATGCTTGCTTTATGAGTGGATCCTTATGCTAGTGATTGTAAGGTAACCATCTCATCGGAAACATTTCAAATTTAAATTGAGTTATGAGTTTCAGAGGGGTTGGTTTATGGTTTGAAAAAGATTGAGTTTTTTCTTTTTTCTTTTCAAGTAAGTACCCATAGGGATTTGAACTTGTGACCTTCCATTTACAACTTCTCATCTCAATTACTCATTACCAATTGTTCTACCCCCATGGGTTTGAAAAAGAGTGAGTTAAAAAAAATGGAAAATAATAATTTTTTTTTCTTTAAAGTTTTTTCCAAATATGATAGGAAATGAATTTATCACTTCATGTGAAAACTTAGATTATGCTTTGTAAAAGTGCTTTGATTTAAAATTAATTCAATTTCTTTCTCAATATTTATATTCAATTTATAACCTTTTTTTTAAAGCAAAAAAAAACAACATTCTATTTCATCAGGATCAAAAGTACAATCATAGTTCTTACAATATACTGGGCACTTAAACGACACCCTCTAAGAGTAAAACCCCCACTTCTAAAAGCAACATGACATCCCCAAAAAGTACCAGAGTACCACAACAAAACTATCCTGAACAGTGCTTTAAGGCTTAACCAAGCTCTGTTTAAAATCAACATGGTAACAGAGCTACCCGTATCACCCAAACAAACTATAGTCCTATCCCACATTACATCAAGGATGCCAAAAAAACAGGCACCAACAAACGAGAAAACCTCGCAACAAAGAACCAGTAACATGCCGAAACAGTCAAAAGGAAGAAACAAAGTAATTATCCTGTAGGCCCAGCCTCATCAGCAATTTCCAAGACCGATGGCGCTTCCTTCCCGAAACCCTTGTCGCTAAGATTAATCACTTTCGGGTTATCAACCTTTTTCGGTCGTGTCAAGAAAGAGATAGCCATCTCAGCCGCAATGACATCAAGTTTCATGTGAACCCAACTAGTTTTTTCCGCGTGAGCACTGCACCTTTCCTCCAGCTTCTACAACCTCTGAGAACCCGACAGAATATCCACCCTTGCCTCCAGGGCCTGAGCGATGAGTGTCTTGGTTACCCAAAACATAACCACATCACGATTATATAACACCATCCTTCCCCTAGTATTACCAGGGTCCTGGATCCAGTCTGCCATTGCCATCACCTCTGACGGAAACTCCTGCTCCCCCACACTCCTCCACAGGTTCTCATCCACCTCTTCGAAGTCACGTTGCAACTCCTGAGGAAATAAGTGACGAAATAAAATCGTTGTAGAGGTGGCGCTCCTTTGGTCCCAGCTAGGACTAGCTTGAGCCAGATTACCCCTTCTCATATTGCTCTGCTCGCCTGGAATAGGATGGCCTCGTCTAGCAGGTCTCCCTCTCGAAGGCATGTTCACTACTTCAGCACTACCAAAATCCACCCAGCAAGTAAACACATACAAACTCAACAAGGTACAAGCTTTTACAGAACTACAACAGGGATGTCTGTTTCCGACCCTGCTGAAAGAATTTAAAGGAAAGACTCCACTTTCATCCATTAAGTCGACCATAATGAGCCGAGTGCTATAATAATTATCCTTGTCCTTTTCAATCGTCATACTAGCAGAAACCTGATCAGAATCACCCAGTCTAAACGTGAGAGGTCGATCCCCAATTCCCATCTCACGCTCCAAATCTCCAAACTTAATTAACAATGACAATGAATAAGAGAAGGAAGGATGGGCAATTAAACTGTTCATATGATTACCGATATGCCTCCTGTCACTTCTACACAGAGCAGTACACCTACTGTTAAATACCATCACCTCTCGTTGTCGGATTTAGGCCATCTATAGGATCCATAACATATCTGTCACTATCAACAACTTGCATACACTTAACACGGCACGTTCCCAAAGGCATGTCAAGGGCCACACCTTCCCACCCTGCACCCTAATGACTGGCGCCTTGATTAGCAAGAACATCCTCCAAACTATTAGCACTTCTCTGAACATGATGGAAGGTGATGGAGTTTAGCGAAGTAATGATTTCACCAAGACATGTCAAATGCTAAGCTAGCCTCCACGAAGGTGCCATCTTGGCCGCGTGAGTCCCATTGCAAAGATTGGTCGCGAGCTGGATAAGAAGTTTAGAGTCACCCTCCAGGATAAGACAAGTAACGCCATGTCGAGCCGCCATGTAAATACCCTGCAACATTGCTTCACATTCGGCCATGTTGTTAGTTTCGCTACCCAGATAACCATAGTAGCTATACAATACCTTCCCCTGGTCATAGCACAGGACTCCACCATACCCAACATTGCCCGGGTTTCCTTTAGATACCCCATCAAAATTAACTTAATCCATCTCGATAATGGAGGAGACCACACCACCGGACTGTCTGGAGAATTTCGACGCGGGTGAAGGCTTCCGACATAGCTAGAAAGCGCCCAAATGCCCCAGTTATGTAAAATACTCAACTCATTCACAGGTATGTTCATATCTTGCTCCATCCATGAAGTTAATTGAAGAGTCTCGATGATTCCTCGCTTGATATGACCCCAGACTAACTTGCAAGTCTGTTGTTTACCTGTGAAAATACGTTTATTGTGCTCTTTCCACACTTTCCATAGGAGAAAACCAGGGAAAAGCTGCCATAACTGATTTAGAACTCTACCCTGGAAGGGATCTTCCCTCCACCGTTTAATAGTTTTGATAGGGCCTGTCTTGACTCTATCTGACAAACGGAAGATCATAGCTCCTTCATCCCATAAGGCCGAGGAGAAGCTGCAACCATCCAGGAGATGAGCTATCGTTTCGCCCTAAATTCCACATAGGACACAAAATGAAGGTCCCTCAAAACCCCTCTTAGTGATATTATCTAAAGTGAGAATTCTACCTTTCAACACCAACCATAAGAAGAGAGTAATTTTAAGCCATAATTTAGCTCTCCAGAGACAATTCCATTCACGTCCCACAGGTTGATCAACATGGCTTGTCTGTAGTGAGTAAGCTTCCTTCATAGTAAACATACCTTTAGGGCGATACCCCCAACGAAGTAAATCTAGTCCCATCTGTGTTTTTATCTGTCGTTGTTGCAATAGATCATGGATTTGCTTCCCTATCTCCGCCCCATAGTTGGTCGTCCACCAGTTAAGCGGTTTCCAAACACGAAAACCCCTATCATGCTGTTCCTCCTGGCAATAATAATTAATCGTCTACCAATTATGGTTGAAAGGGATATCATTCACTAGAGTTAGAAGAGTAGGCTCTTGTTTCCAAGCATCAGACCAAAGATTAGCAGAAGATCCTTGGCGTATCTCCCAAAAACTGTGTTTCCTGATCAAATCACTCCCAGCCCTCGCCATATTCCAGATATGTGAGCCTTTCTCCGGTCCATCAACCCGGACCCAGCTTTGTTGTGCAGTCACTAGAGCATACTTCCTTCCCCAGAAGCTAGCCCATTGCTCATCTGTATGAGTGAGCCAGCGCCACCAAATTTTTGCTCCACACACAATACTTAGTTTTTCCGGATCTCTCAAACCTAAACCCCCTTCAGGCTTTGATTTACACAGAGTCTCCCAATCAACCAAGGGCCATTTCCGGTGATCCACAGTGCCTCCCCAAAAAAAAGAGCATTGGATATTTCTGATTTTCTTCATAACCGATTTAGGTGCAGACAAAATTGAGAAGAGATACAAAGGCATCGCTTGCAGCATAGCTTTAACAAGGACAACTCTTCCCGGGAAGTTCAAAGTTCTTAGCCTCCAGTTAGAGAGTTTATCCTTCATTCTACTTAAAAGTTCTTCCCAGGAAACCCTCTTTAAAACATCATTAGACAAAGGAGCACCAAAGTATTTGGTTGGAAGGGAGCTCTTTTTGAAACTTAAAATTCTTATAATATTCCTTTGACTAACATGAGGAGTATTAAAGAAAAAAACCAGGGACTTATCCATATTGATAGTAAGCCCAAAATCTCTTAAGAAAATATTCAAAGCCTTCTTGATTTGTCTTGCTTCATGAACAAAGGAGTGACCCATTAGAAGAGTGTCATCCACAAACTACTGATGAGTTATTGCTTTCTCATATGGTGGGAACCTAAGACCTTTGAGGCTCCCCTGTTCCACTAAATGAGAAATAAGCCTTCCTAGTCCTTCAGTCATAATCACAAAGAGGAAGAGAGAGAGAGGATCTCCCTGTCGGATACCGCGAGAGGGTTTAAAGACTGCTGACGGATGCCCATTGATCGGGATAGAAAAGAAAGCAGTGGAGGTAAAGTTTGCTATCCATTTAATCCAGACCTCACTAAAACCAAAGGAGCTCATAATCTCTTTCATGTAGGTCCAGTTCAGTTTTTCATAAGCTTTGGATAAATCCAATTTCAACAACATCCTTGCTTTTTTAGTGCTCCCCAAGGAGTGAAGGACCTCCTGTGCTAAGATAATACCATCAAGAATTTGTCTGCCTTTCACAAATCCCAATTGTTCCAAAGAGATCAAAGAAGGGAGGAGGGGTTTGAGCCGATTAGCAAGGAATTTCGTGATGAGTTTATAAATGATGTTACACAGGGAGATTGGTCTAAACAAATTGGATTTCTCAGACATTGGAGTTTTAGGAATCAAGGTGAGAAAGGTAGAATTTAAAGCTAGGAGAACACCCCTCATTTTTCGCGATTTTTCCACCACCTGCCAAACTTCACTTTTAATCAAGTCCCAGAAAAAATGGAAGAAGTTAGCAGTAAAACCATCAGGCCCTGGGGATTTTCCATCCTCCATTTGGTTCATAGCGATCTCTACTTCCTGGAATTCAATAGGACGAATAAGCATCTCATTCTGCTCATCCGTAATAATCCTAGGAATAACTTCTTTTATTTCACTGCATGCCACAGTCCGGTCCACCTGTGGTTCCGTTACCACATCCTTGAAATGATTAATCAGTTCCTGTTCCATTTCTTCATGGGATTCAACTAACACACCATCAGACGTGCGCAGGTTGCAAATCTGGTTTTGATGTCTATGTTGAATAGTAGTTGTGTGAAAGAACTTCGTATTCTTATCCCCATCCTTAACCATTGATTCTTGGATTTCTGTTGCCAAAGAAGTTCTTCTTGCGTTTGTCTCTGGTGAAGTTGGTCAGAAAGACTTTTTTCCTCCATGGCCAGTTCAGAAATCAAGCCTATCTGCATGATGCTTTCCTGGACTTGTTCCATCAGCAATTCAATCTTAGCTTTTTCTATTAGAATGTTCCCAAAGACATCTTTATTCCAAATTTTGATCTTCTGTTTAAGTAATTTCAGTTTTTATTGAAAATAGTACATCTTAGTACCATTAGGAGGAATAATAGTATTCCACCAATATTCCACTCGAGTTGGAAAATCTTCATGGGTTAACCAAAATTTCTCAAACCTGAAGGGCCTTGTCATTCTAGTCCCAATATTACTCCACACAAGGGAAAATGGCCAATGGTCTGAGCCCGAAGAGGCAATAGGGCGAGAAGTCAGAGTCCCACCTAATAGAATAATACTTTCAAAAATAAGAAATCTATCAAGCCTCGCAGCCACCAAATGCTCCCCTCCTTTTCTACTATTCCAGGTAAAAACATTGCTCCCCGGATCAACATCAATCAGATTACTTACCTCAATAAATTCATTAAATAGGGTATTTTCAAGGGTAAGGATTCTTCTACCACCTTTCTTCTTAGAAAGAGACCTGATCAAATTAAAGTCCCCTCCCAAGATCCAATGGGCACCTTCAAACGTCCTCTTCAAATTAGTCAAACTTGTGATAAAGTTTCACTTTTCTGGATAACTACTAGGCCCATACACATTGGTAATAATACCTCGCACATGAGAGCCTAAAAAATGAAATTCAACAGAGAGACTGAAGGTTGCAGAGAGAAAGTTTGAAAGGGACACTTTCCTAGGATTCCACAGGATAGTCACTCCTCCAGAATGACCAACAGCAACCATCGCCATACTTTTATACTGTTTTCATAGATTACGAGCATTTAATTCCAGTTGTGCTCCCAAACACTTCGTTTCTTGTAACAAGACTACAGTAGGTTTTTCCTTCATAATCTTACTTTTCAGAGTTTTCATTTTATGAGGACCATTGGTCCCTCGAATATTCCAAGATAATATTTTCATCAAGCACCATATCTTGTAGAGATGAGAGTTTCCTGGATAGTAGGGTACTAGCCTGAGTCAACCAGTCTTGCCCCAATTTCCCCGATTCACTCCCTATTCGACTTTCTCCCCTGCTTTGATCCTCCTTCTTTGAAATTCCTTTTGTTCTCCTTCAATTTTAAGGGTCCAATCCCTAGTCTAGGAGTAGGTTTCGTCTTAAGAATTACTTCCTTCAATAGTTGAAGTTGATTATCGGATATAGAGTGAACCTCTATGTTTTTGCAAGCCTCTTCGATGCTATCAAGGTCTAGGCCACCCAGTTCCATCTCATCCAAGTCCTCTTCCATACGATCTGCTTCCAGAGGGTTTTGTCTTTCATATTTGTTTTTACTCAGACCCCCATAACTACTAGGGGAGCCAAAACCTTTCAGGGGGTCCCCATTTTTTACTCAGACCCCCTTGTCCAAATACATTGGTTCGCTTGCTTAATGATCGTCTATGATATTGTTGAATCATTAAATATGGAACGATTTTACATCGTTAAGGCTAATGAGATTCCAATAAATTCTTTGAAAGGTTCTGCACTATATGGTTCATTCCTTGAGAATCGATTTCCTCACCTATTTTATCACATAGAGGGAGCTACCGAATATCATAACATTCTTGATGTGGTGTTTCTTAAGGAGTTATGTTTCCCAGAACAAAATGTAGACTCCGACTTGATTATTCATAGCTACTCCTATACCCCATGAATACGATATTTCTATATTCCATCAAGGTTTAAGAGAACCCCTCCTAGAGCACCCGCGCCCCCTTCCTTGCTTCCGCCACCTCCATTTTAATAATGTTAATTTTCTTTTAAAAAACATAAAAAAAAATTATTATAATATTCTTACTTTTATATTACTTTTATTATATAAAAGAAAAAAACATTAATAAATCACCGTTTTAATTATGAAAACTTACATTATCATTATGATGCATACAATGGTTATGCATTTACTAATAAATACTATAAAATAAAGATTAATATGCTTTTTTTAATTTTATTGACTAAATTTTACTATTGATAAAAAACACTATTAAATTAGAAAAGGAGTAGTGTTTGAATTGTGTTTTTGAATGCATAAATGGATTCAACACCCTCAAATATCCCTATGACCCTCATATTATGCAATTTCAACAACCAATATGTTCAACTCTAGGATTTTTTAAAGATTTCCAACGAATGTCCCAACAAAATAAACTAAAAATATAGGCGAAAAAAAATCTAAAACATAGAATATTTAGACTACTCAAATTAGAAAATAACAAGTATATAAACATTAATATTAAGTTAAAATAAATATCTTTTTATGATTAATATTATTCACTTTGATATTAGAATATGAATGACAAAAATCATTATTAAATTAGCAAATAAAAAGTATATAACATTAATACTAAATTAAAATAAATATATTTTTATGATTAATATTATTCATTTTGATATTTCTTATAGTTGACAAGAAAGATATTAAATTTGGAAATAAAAATGTTTTAAAATAGAGTTTAAATACTTAAAGATTAATTGTTTGTATATGTTATATTAATTTAATTTAAGAAAAATATTAATATTAATAAAAATTTAATAGACAAAATAACTCGATTTTATTATTCTTATGTCTTTACAAAATAGTAAAATTAGTTAAACTAAATTAAGTGAAATTCTAACAATATTATTAATCCAAAAAATTATGTTAGACAAAGATCTGAAGATTAAACTAATTATATAATAAATTTTAATAAAACATGCTTATGAACTTCCCACTAATTTTGATTTTATTATTGTATCTTCCAATTGAAATGAGCATTTATGTTTTTTAAAAACATTTTTAATTAGTAAATTATTTGCTCTTCAATTCTATGCATGCGAGTGTTGAGTTTTATTGTATGTAAAGGAGAGTGAAAAGTGAATCAACAACAATTCACATTTGTTATCTGCATCGGTAAAATCACAGGCATAGTTCAGTTTGACTAATTATTTCGTATATGTGGTAGAGAAAGCACAAAAGGAATTTGTGTGCCGAGTTACATTAAGAAGTAGTTGCTAAGATGTTAGCTAATCTCATATACCATTAACAGAAATCCAACCACTATACTCTTACAATACATATTGTTAAATAAATATGTCAAAATTTATTTATATAAGTAACTTACAGATTGCAAGCATAAAACCATACTAGTTGATGCAGTCTACTCATTTTTGCAAAGTTACTCTAGGCTAGAATCTAAAAGAACCCAATATAAAATAGTTGCAGATAGAGATTTTGCATCATTTGATTGGAAATAGGTATAATGCATTAAATTCTAAGGAAGGGCATTAATTGCTGAAAGTGATCATATAAAAAGAACATATTTTTATATATATTGACAACATGGTGAGGAAAGAATATATGGAAAAGATTTTATAGGACATAACAATTCGAAGAAGGATTCAAATGCTTTTAACAACTGAAAACATAGATGTCTCAAAATTAGTTGAATATTACAAATTTATAATGTATTTAGTAAGAGCCCTTTCTCTTGAGGCAACCCTGTAGGTGTTATGCATAAGAGTAGACAAAGAAAATGAAACAAAATCAATAATGGATGAAAGACCTTTGTTGATCAACATTGTAGATAAATTCAATACTTATCTTTTCATTTTGGAAGTGGTGGGAGCATATCTAGGAAAATGTAAGAGCAAGCATGAAGCCTATGAATTTGGACAATTAGTGATTCACAGAATGGGAGAGGACTAAAACTTAGAGAAAGCTAGGACACCTAGAAGCTACAAGTAGCATAAATTTCTCATGGAATAAATCTTTTTAAATTTTGAAGGCATCATGGAGAAGATGGACTACCCTTTGCATATGTGGAGGGGTGTGACCATTGAGCGAATAGGTTCAACTATGATCTACATATGTATGTTTAGGTAATGATATGTCTCGGTTTGATGTTTCGGTTAAGGAAAAACATCATGTAAAGTGAACAAACATAACTACGTATATAAAAAATGATATCTCTCTTTACTTGTATACGAGATTCTAGTATGATTATGAAGTAGTAATTTAAAATGAATGGATGAATGATCTGAAAGTAGATAAGTAATGGTGGTGGTAGTAGCATTCTTCTATTAAGCCAACAAACTCATTTAATAAGCTGCATCTACGATGTTTTGTTTTCTCTTTGTTCTAGAGTGAACATGTTAAAAAAGCATTTCATATAATATGGAGTGTGATAAGGACTTGCTAGAAACTACCTACTCCACTATAGGATGAACTTGTTAATTAATCTATAATATTCTTAAACCCAAAAATTAAAAAAAAAAAGACATAAAAATACAAGAGATAATAGATAAAATAGATAGCCGCATGTTCACTTGCCTCTTCAAGGGGGCAACCTCCAAGAGAAAATCTTCAAATACAATGACAAGTCTTGACTAAACATTACATATCTTACGACCCTATATATAGTGTTTCAATAGACAAAGTCCTAACTAATTGTGGTCTCGCTATTAATGAGGGTCAACCACCTTGGGGCCTTTATTTAATAAAGAGGTCCCTTTTTTATTAAGTAACTATCTACTCACTGTCTAATGGGCATTATGGCCTTGTACATTGAGAATGTAAGAGGGTAAGGGTAGGACCCTAACATGCTCTCCCCCTTCCAAAGAATCATTGTCCTCAAGGTTGGAGATGGGGAAACTACTATAAAATGGTTGATGGTTCTTGAGTAGCATCTTCTGGTGAGGTATCCTTCCACTGAATCAAAACTTTATGGATAATGCGTGTTGACGTAGCTAATGGTCCCAAGTGTCCAAAACTACTTTGGTTGGAGCCAAATTGAGACTTCTTCATCTAGTTTTGGTAATGTAGTTTAGACTCGACAAATATTCCCATTACATTCTTCAAACATGACACATGAAATACTGGGTGGATCTTGGAGTGTGTTGGGAGAACTAATTTGTAGGCCACCTAACCAATGCATTGGATAATCTGATATGGGCCATAAAACTTTGGTGCAAGCTTATCATGGCCTTTAACTTTGAGAGAGGTCTGCTTATAAGGTTGGAGCCATAGGAACACCTGGTTGCCTTCTACAAATGAACACATTGAGCAATGTTGGTTTTCTTGTTGCTTCATGTTGTTTTGAGCCATTAGTAAATTTTCCTTAAGTGTGCAAAGAGTGACATCATGATTATCAAGTAGACTATTGTTGCATGTACTTTGGAAGTACCTGGTAGATAAGAAACCACAGAGGGTGGTTGCTTCCCATAGACTGCTTCATATGGTGTCATTTTTGTAGCCTCATGATAAATGGTATTATACCACCATTCTGTCAAAGGTAACCATTGTGCCCATTTATGCTACTTTTCAGATGCAAAACATCTCAAAGTAGGTTTTAAGACACTTGTTGATTGCTTATGTATAGGAGTTTGTTTGAGGACGATAAGAGGTGCTCATTTGAAAAGGGGTACCATTTAGTTTAATAGTTCTTGCCAAAATTTGTTAGTGAATGTGGGATCACAATCTAGCATAATGGAGGTAGGCATGCCATAGAGTTTCAAAATCTGATCTAAAAAAATTGACAACTATTGTTGGGGTAAATGGGTGTTGGAGAGCACAAAAATGAACATATTTGGAATTTTGATCAACTACCACCATGATGACTAATTTATTACTTACTTTCAAAAGATCAATAATAAAATCTATTGAAATGTCGATATAAATACTGGCTGGGTTTGAAAATGGTTGCAATGCCCTAGGAGTCTTTACTATCTCACTCTTGTTCCTTTGGCAAGTGTCACATTCTGCTACAAAAGTAAGGATATATTTTTCATACCTTCCCATAAGGAGTGCCTGGCACGTGCATAAGTTTTCTAAAATCCTAAGTGACCTACAAGAGGAGATGAATGCAACTCTGTTAATATTATTTGTTTTAAAGCATAGTAAGCTACCAAAAAAAGATGACCTTTATATCGCAATGTATCTTGTTTCCAAGTGTAACCTTGGGGAGGGTTGGGATCCTCCTAGAGGTGCTTGATAATATGAGATGTAGTAGCATTAGTTATCCATTCTTATAGTTATTCCTCTAACCATTTAAGTACTACAGAGGATAATGCAAAGTGTGATCTCTCTTCCACATATTTCCTTGACAAGGAAACTACCACAACGTTATCTTTTCCCTTTTTGTAGATGATATCATAATCATAACCAAGGATTTAGGTGACCCATTTCTACTCTTATGGGGATGAAAACCTTTGCTCCAAAAAATACTTTAGTCTATGGTGATCCATATTGATCTAGAAGCATCGTCCTATGAGATACAACCTCCATGTGTCAACTACATGTAGGATGGCTATCATTTCCTCATAGGTAGACTTCCCCAAGTTCTTGTCACACAACTACTTACTTATGAATGATAAGGGTCTTCCTTCTTGCATTAAAAATGCACCCAAGCCTTTTCTGGAGGCATCACATTCCAATACAAAAGTCTTAGTAAAATCAAGCCCAACTAAGATTGGTGTGGTGCACATTGCTTGCTTTAGAACTAATAATGCTTGTTCTGACACTTCGTTCCATGCAAAGGCATTTTTCTTGAGCAAGGTTGTCAAATGGGGATGCAATTTTACCATAATTCTTCACAAACTTCCTATAGTAGCCAATAAGGCCTAAAAACCCGCATAAGCTCTTTAAGGTTTTAGGGAGGGGCCATTGACACAATATTATTTGGGTCCACTCTCACCCCATCTTTTCCAATGATGTGACCCATGTATTTGACCTCTGAGACCACAAAAGCACATTTGGAGCATTTGATGAACAAATGACAATATCGAAGGAGTTTCAAGGTTTTATCAACATGTTGTACATGGGAATCCCAAGTTTGACTGTAAATCAAAATTTCATAAAAAAAAACCAACACAAAATCACAAAGATATGGCTTCAAATTTTTATTCAAGAGGCTTTGAAAAACATAGGGGGCATTACTAAGTCTAAAGGGCATTAGCAAGAACTCATAATGCCTTGATGTGTCTAGAAAGCTATCTTTGGAATGTCGACCTCTTTCATCTTGACCTGGTGGTATCCTAAACGTTGGTTGAGTTTGGTGAACAACTTATTCCCATGGAGCTGATCCAAAAGATAAGCAATGATTGGGATGGGAAATTCATCTTTGATGCTAAACTTATTGAGGGCATGGAGATTAGCATACATGTGCGAAGTGCCTTCTTTCTTTAAAACCATGACCACTGAGGATGAATATGAGCTAGTGTTGGGACATATGACTCTTGCCTCTAGTAGCTCTTGAATTATCTTTTTAATTTCATTCTTTTGTTCAAATGGGTGCCTATATGGCCATACATTTGGTGGTTTACTATCCGAAACCAAGGGAGTACCATGATCATGCTCTCCTCTATATGGGGGTAAACCCTTTGGTGTCTCAAAGACTTGTTGATTTTTTTCCAGATCCCTTTACAAGTCAAGATTGATTTTGGGTGTGGTGCTATCCAAATCTTGGATGGAATGTAAGTGAGCAATAATTCCAGAGTGACCTTTCTTTAATAATTTTTTCCATCTGATAAGAACTTATGATTTTAGGGGAGCTTTCCTGGATCCCTCTGAGAGTGTGAGTATTAGAGTCTTGACTAAAGCTCAAGTATAATTCCTTAAAGTCCATGGTAACTGGCCCCAATGTGAGTAGGGAATTCCCCCCAAAAAATATATCAAAACCACCCATATCTATGGACGCCATATGAGTTTTGAGGTAATAATCACCTGATTGGATTTTTATATTTTCACAATTCCCCCCACATTTCATCATCTCGCCATCAACTACCATAATTTGAAATTTGGGCACTATGTGGGCATAAAAAAGGATTTCTTTAGCCAATCGGTGGTGAATAAAGTTGTGGGTGCTGCAATTGTCAACCAAAACTACCACTTTGTGATGCTTGATGTAACCTCGAGGTTTCAAGGTTTGCAGGGATGAAATACCAAATAAAGCATGAAGAGAGATGAGCATTCTTCTTGATGGACTTTGGTTTCCACTTCTTCTTCCATGGGAGGACTTTGGTCAATATCCTCAAAATTATGGGTCTCTTCCAAAATGATGTCTTCAAAATGGGTGGGAGTTGTCACATCAATATGGAATAACTTTTGTTCTTTACATTTATGACCCGGAGCATAATTTTCATCACAATTATAGTAGAGTACTTGTCTTTGTCGGTTTTCCATTTTTGATGGAGTCAACTTTTGTATTTTCAAGGGAGGAAAAGGAACCGTGCTTGAGGGATTGACCTGTGTAGGGCATGAGCAGGGAAAGAAAAAGGGTATATTGGTTTGTGCATTAATCTGATACGAACCGTTACACCAAAACCTCGAGATGTTAGTGAAGGCCGCCCACTAGGATCTTAACATCCCACCACGCTCCGCAGTCCAGACTCTAGGCTGGATGTGCGCCCGTACGGTGGTGTCCCCTTTGCGCCGTATGAGCCCCGGGCGAACACTGCAATGCCGACGTTTCCACCCACTCTGTGACTTGAACCTTGGTGGAGGATCTGATACCAAATGATACGAACCGTTACACCAAAACCTCGAGATGTTAGTGAAGGCCGCCCACTAGGATCTTAACATGATCATCGCCTCTGCTTATAGATCCCTTTGCAATGCCTCCAACCAGGTAGTAGGATGTTGCATTATTACTTGTGATTTAATTGCCTTGTTGAGGTCACTAATGAAACATCTTTTATAGAAAGAATTTCTTAAGTTCTTTGGATGGATGACTAATTGCTAAAAGGTTGAGATATATTATGTGACTAAACCTATTTGGCGTAACTTGGTAAGATGCCTCAAATAGTGAGTATCTGACTCATAATGCTCATGGAGAGATTCAAAAAATAGACTCCAAGCAATGTAGTTCCCATAGGCCTTTTTATGCCACTCCCACCATTGCCATCATTCTAGATCCAAATACAAGACCCCCACCTTAAGTTTCATCATGTCATTGGTAATACCATGAAGGGTGAAGTAATGTTCCATTTAAGTAACCCATCATGATGGGTTATAACCATCAATTTTCTTTAAGTCTACTTTAGGAAAACAATTCTAGGTTCTATTATCCATATAGTGTGGTTGATTGCCATGAGGACCCGAAGGAGGCTGTTGTTGGATAAATAGTCATGAGTGAGAAGTTTCTGCATGGTGTGGCTCAATGTTTTGTGCATTCCATGTTCTTCTACATGTATAAGACTAGTTGTTGAATGTGTCAACTTATCATCCAACTTCTTCTCCCAACGGTCTAATTTTGTATCCAACTTCTTTTCCCATGTCTAATCCCAACTGTTGATGGTTATTTGAATGTGTTGAATCTGGTCTATTGTTGATGGTCTACTGAATGTGTTGAATCTGGTCTATTGTTGATGGTCTGCTGAATGTGTTGAATATGGTCATTAAGATCTATGTATTGAGCTTCCAAGTTGTTCAACCTGCCAACAATAGAGTGGGTGGTCATATTGTTTGGGGTATTTTTGTGAGGTGGTTTATAATGTTCCACCATGGGCGATATTTTTCAAGTAGTAAGGATAAGGGAGTGTCAGGCGTTGTATCTCTCTAATATAAGTGTGAGGTCAAACAATAGTACTTGGTCCAATATCTCATGGCACTAACCAAGGAGGCTCAACCGAGCCCTTATCTGTACTACTCGGCTACCCATGTACTAGAGAGTGATCTCTCCAAGTGATGTTATTGATGTACTATAGAAACAAGACAATCGATCAATTTTATCTAAAACTAGTTCCAGTTATACCTAGGGGACTTCTAATATACCCAAGGGTATGTGGAAGTGAAATTACATATACATGTGTTGTCTAATGTGATGCCACTCGAAGGGGTACCAATAGAGGTTACAACGTGGCTTAAGTACCCTTGTATTTTCTGCATGTGTGCTTCCCCAACTACATGTTTACCCATTGAATGATAGATCTCTATGTTATTTAAAGACGTTGGAACATGTCTCTACAAAAAAAAAAAGAGCTCGCTAACCCCAAAAAGAGCTCTACAAGTATTGGAAAATAATTTACTTTTCAAAGTAGGGTTTGCAACCAAAATTTAGAAATAAACCATGATTTGGAGACGGTTTAGAGGCTTTTGTAACTCAAAATTCTACACTTTTGAATCTAAACATTTGTTCTTTAGTAGTCTAATATTTCTACTTTGTAATGCCACAGGTTTCACTCAATTCTGACATGCCAAGCAAAAATTAGGGTACTTTTCCGAAGACTTGTCGATTTTGTCTTTCTCGGAAGGGTGAACTTGTATGTCCTGCCACATATCCAATTTTTTAGTTCCGAGTACTCTGGTCCATCGTCTTTCCAATACAACTAGTGGCACTCAATCTAGATTTTAAAACTTCAGTTATAACAATTTTACCCATAACACCTGTTTTAGGCTAGTTTTTGGGCCATTCAAATTTCCTAACTTACACCAAGTCTATCTCTAAAATGATAGCAACCCAGAAGCTGAAAATTGGATACAATTTACTTCTCTATGTCCTTTTTGCGCCCTGTGAATTTCGGTCTCTGAAACTTCACATAAAAAAATTGAGTGAAAATGCCAAAATGACTCAGAGCCAAATCCTAGGAAAAATTTCCTTGAAATTTGATAGAGAATATCTCCAAAACTATGGCGACTTAGAAGTTGAAATTCATACACATGTTACCTCCATATGTCTTTGATGTACCTTGCAAATTTCAAAACTGGCGCATAAAATGTTTTTGAGTGCAAATGCTAAGATGACTCATTTGAAAGAGCCAAACCCTAGAAAATTCTTTCCCTTTAGCCCAAGAAAGAGATATGATACCACTTGTAATATTCTTAAACCGAAAAGATAGAAAAATACAAGATATAATAGATAAAATAGATAGCTATGTTCACTTGGCTCTTCAATGGGTAACCTTTAAGAGGAAAGCTCCAAATACAATGGCAATTCTTGATTAAACATTACATATCTTCCTACTCTCTATATAGTGTTTCAATAGCTAAAGTCCTAACTACTTGTGGTCTTGCTATTAATGAGAGGCAACCACCTAGGGGCCTTTATTTAATAAAGATGACAATTTTCCATTAAGTAACTATCCACTAACTATCTAATGGGCCTTAGGGCCTTGTACATTGATAATGTAAGGCGGAAAGGGTAGGACCCAAACATAATCTTTAACATAGTGGCTTGTATCACTTTGGCAACTGTAGAAAACATAATGCCAATGATAGTATTAAGAAAACTTCTCGTTGATGGAAACATATAACTCAAAGAAAATAAGTTTAAAGAAAATCTTTTAATGACTCATTTATTTTCCAAGGAAAAACTTGTAGGGACATTGAATGAATAGTACCTTATGTAAATTCGTCAACACTAATTATGACTCATAATTTGATAGGGACATCAAGTGAGACATACAACAAAAGCATTTATGGTTGAAATTTTACGTACTACCAGACACACCAAGAAATTTTATGTGACATTCTAATTTAAACATTGACTTTCATTTGACGTTTAAAGCTTAATGTTACATGCCAAAATGATATATATATATATATTATTTTTTTGTTGCAAAATTATTTAAATTATAAAACTAAAAAAACAGTCACCTTCCAAAATTCTCATAACGTGAAAGGGTAAAAATATGTCCATATTATTAAGACTATAAACGTATATCAATTACACTCAAAACTTGTTGACATAATTTAAAAGCATAATCTTCATAGGCTAAAAAATATTTATAGTCGATTTTTAGTGGAAACCTTTCCAACAACCAACACTTATTTACTTTCTCATAATTATTTAGTAAAATGAATGACAAGATGATATAGAAAACACATATTTTTTTCTAAAGAAAAAAAATGTGATTTCTATTTAGATATTGGAGGGAAATTACACTTCTTATGTGTAGATGCTATGAGAGCATTCTTAAAAATTCATATACAAGAAGCATGCAATCAGGTATTTACTTATCATATAAATAAAAAACACTAAAGAAAAATAATAAAGAGTTAATGGTTAAATAATCTTCATCCTATCTTTCTTCTTTTTTGCCTCAATCCACCCCTTAGAGAAGGTTTCACCTTGACTAATTGATGCTTAGGATTTAGATGTTGTGCCAACTCATTATTATTTGAGTACTCAGATTCATGAATTTGCTTCATTTCCTTGATGAGGATGTAGTTGCAACTACCACCTCAAGGGAATAATCCCAATGTTGTTGTTGTCTGCTCTATCTACTAAACCTCAACTTGCACTGTTTGGAGCCCATTGATATCTTTCTTGACATAGTCCTCTACAAATTAGCTTGCAAAATTGTCTAAAACCCAAGTGGCACCATTTGTGCACCCTATATGCGAAGGAGTTTGGTGACTTCAAATGAATCATGATGGAGTAGTAAGCTAAAAATTTATGCATGTCATATGAATTTATAAAATTAAAAATTCCAATTCTCATATAATATAAAAATAAATATTAATTGAAAAAAAATGAAAATAAGTTGTTACTTATTCCTATTACTTTATATTAAGTTATAAGAATTTCTTTCATAAAATATCTAAATTTCTATAATAAGACAAATAGAAAAAACATAAATATCAATAGACCATCTAAATTTTCATAGTAGAAAATATCATCCAAAAAATAAAAGTAGAAATAATCCATTCTATTAAAAAAAACATAATAATCCATTTTATAATAGGTAATAATAGAAATATATATGTCAACTGGGTAATAATCTAATAAATGTTAATGATATGTAAAAATTAAATTACAAGTCAAAATGATGAGTACAATTAAGACTTTACATTTTATGAATGATTCTTAGTTTTATAAAATGGTTGTATCCCTCGACGTAGATGCTGGAGTGGGAAGAGTGGATGGATGATTCCATCACACACAATGGTTTTATGATGTTCTTTTCTAATGTCGTTTAGTTTTCTATAGAAAGTGAAGACTTGTATTGTATTTTGTTTTGTTTTGTATGAACATATAGTTGAGATACTCACTCAAAGATGATTATACCTTTTGATTTCCAATTAAATAACAAAAGTACTACTTTTTTCCTCGAAAAAAAATGGTTGTATTTTGTCTTATAAAACAATAAATGATATACCTATCAAATTTCAACTCTAAATGTTGTTTATTTACTTATCAAATTTCAACTCAAAATGATATCTTTTTACTAGAGAAATTTTAATTATAAAAATAACCAATTCAAAATTTATAAAATGATCGTATTTTGACTAATAATACAATAAATGATGTCTATTTACCCACATTAAATGATGTATATTTACTCGTCAAATTTCAACTATAAAAACAACCAACTCAAAATCAAATTTCAATTATAAAAACAACCAACTCAAAGTCAAATTTCAACTATGAAGTAAAAAACACTAAATAACTGAAACATCCTCTATGAAAATCATTCAAAACACTAAATAATTTATTTACCCATTAAATTTTAGCTAAAATAAAAACAAACTCACCTGAAAACCCCTTTTATGAAAATCAAAGCACTTACTACTCTCAAACTATTATACTCGACTTTGTAATGACCCATTTATACTTAAAAATAAATAAATAAATAAAAAATCTTAAATTATATCTTCAGTCAATCTTTCCAGATACTTCCATGTTACTCAATAACAAGGAAACCTACAAAATCATCATTTAACGCCCTTGTATACAAACCCTTTGAAAAAATAAGAAAAAGTCATTCATCCAGATAACGTGATCGCAATATAAGCAAAATGATACGCAGGATTGCAAGGCCATATGTTATTGGGTTTTCAAAGAAGTCTCTATTAATTAGAAAGATGTGTGGAATTAATTAAATGTCAATGTCGACATTAGGGCCTCAAATCCAAATTAAAAAATGGGAGGGTGGATCCCACATTCAAACAAACACGCTTTGTCAAAGTAGTTCTAACATGAGTCGCCATAAACAAATTATGGGAATAATAATTTACTTTATTTCTTTTCTTGTTGGATGTCACGCCTAGTATTGGAAGTCTTATTTGACTTTTTCCACACAAAACCTTTTGACTTCACTGCTCGGTCACTTTCACACTATCGTGGACAACAGTAATATATTTTTTTTGGAACTTTAAAATTATATATATATTTTGGAATTGATTGTGGGAAAATTTGGAAAACGGCAGTTTGGACTGTTTGGGAATTTTAAAATTATATATATATTTTGGAATTGATAGTGGGAAAATTTGGAAAACGGCAGTGGATTTGGATTATTTGGGAATTTTAAGATTATATATATATTTTGGAATTGATTGTGGAAAATTTTCATGATTGAAATTTGAGTATATTTAAGTATTTAAGTCGTTTGAATGGGTGATTTTTTAAGAAATTTTCCTCAATCTTACTTTTCATTTTCAAGCATCATTTAATACAATGAGTAAATGTTAAGTGAACTATTTGACTACTAATATTTATAAAATAGGTTGTAATTTGACTATTAATATTTATAAAATAGGTTGTAATGGTTGATTTTTTAAGAAATTTTGGTTAATTTATTTGTATGAATTATTTAATAATTCATATTTTTCAAAGTAAAAAATAATATTTTTATCATAGAAAATTTGATAATTTTTCATCTCTTCAAAAATTTGATTTTTTATATAATAAATAAAAATAAATTAATAAATAAAAAATATTTATATATAATATAAAATTAATTTAATATTATGTATTATATAATTTTAAAATATAAATTTTATCTTTGAGACCAACTTGATCTATGGATGAGTATTCTTCACCTATTTTTTATTATATTAATTTAGGTATTAATTTTGAATAATATTTTTTACTTTATATATTTATTTAATATATAATATTCAAATATATGTTTTTTGGATGGTGTTTTGAAGCGTCTTTAGACTGAATATTTTGTTGTATGACTTTGATATTCAACATTTCGATATGTACTTTTTAATTTTATAAATAGTAAAAATTGCAATTTGTTGTGCTTGAAAACATAATATACCACAATTTAGATTATATAAAGTTTAAATTCTCTGAAATAGAAAGAGAATATAAATTTTTAAATTTTTATTATATTAATAATAATTAACATCCACTGAGATGAATTGATTTGCACCTAATCGAACCTTAAAAATAAATATTTTAACTAAAATTGACATGTTTTGGAATTTTTTTTTTTAATAGTAAATGGGTTAGTACAATATAGCTGCATAACCCTGATTCTTGTAATTTTGCTTCACGTTAACGTTTTCGTTCGCCTAACAATGATTGGAGTCTACATGTGGTCACGTGGAGAGGGATTGTCCTCTCCTTCTCATCATCAATGGAAGCACATATGGTCACGTGGAGAGGGGGGTTTGTGAACTCGGGCAAAACTAGTAGGTAATTCAAGGCAAAAGAAATTGAATTAGAATTGATGGCTTATGTATACATGGAATCACGCTCCTCTATAAAGTCTTCGCCTTCCCATGTACCTGTCCATGTAAGAAGACACCACCAGATCTCACCTGCTTATTCCCTCTCCTCCTCCTGCCATGGCTCGCCGGCAATTAATTGCACAGGTAGGTACATAGAGCTCATCTTATTCATCCTCTGATTTTCGCATTAATCATTCTCTGCGAATGCTCTGTAAACTCCCTCAAGAGCACGAACACATTGTCAATGTTGAACTGCAATATGGTAGGTAGTCATTGAATCGGGTTCGTAATAACTGAGTCAATTCTGTTAGCGTGGTGCCAGTTTTCTAATTTTGATTACGCACCCACATTCTCTAATTGCATAAACTGTTTTCAGGATTCTGTTAATGTTGAATGGAATAGGCCGCTAAAGTGTATTTCCATTTGGATTACGCACCCACATTCTCTAATGTTTGCACTGACTGCTTACTAATTTTCGATCATTACAGTTTATCCATCTCTAATTTCGCTCATAGCAGTAGCAGTCTGATGATCTAGGACATTCTCCAAATCATCTGTACCCCAAAAGGATCCAAATTACAACATAAGTCCAGACAAGGACTGAAACATTTTAAAGCTTACTTAACTTGTCATTCAAACTTTTGTCCACCAGTTTTGTCTAAACATGAGCTAGTTACAAAGTACAAACGTTTTTCATCATTCAAGTTTGGCCATCCTCCCTTCACTCAGGCAATGATTTCTGGATAACATAGGCTAAAAAAAAAACTAGTCCAGCTTGAAATTCAACAGTAAATAATCTAATCTCCATTTCAAGGACCTGCCAATTACAATGGTGATCCATAATTAGCAAGAAGTCAAATTATTCTATATTGAATGTGTTGTAAAACATTCCTTTCCTTATTGGAAACAGATGTTTATGCTTGTTGTTGCTGGAAATGATTGATATTCCATATATGCACACAGCATGGAACCTTACAAGTCTTGGATTTTCAGCACTTACCCTTACCAGCATCATATTTGCCTGGCAGAGGGGCAATCCTTGTTGGAAGTCTACAGGACCCCTAATTAGGCCTGGATTTTGAAAATCACCGTCCAACTATTCCATATTTGTCAATATCATTCAACATAGCTTTTCAACTAAACTTGTTGAGCTTAGCATTCTTGAATGTATGCCTATTCCCCTTATTTTAGACCTGAAATTCATTATGGTTATAGATGAAAAGTGAATGTTGTTTGACCTGTACTTGCAACGTGGTTTCTTCCCAGCTTAAGATTTTGATGATTATCCCTGCTTATCATTGAAATTTTTTGTCACATGACTCTACATTGACAGGAACATCCTTAAAATTAAACATTTTAGTTCACATTCACATGCCTAGAATTCATTCTGATTATGGATGAAAAATCATTTGCCATTCACAGTACATCGGGCCTTAACCACATATAACCTCTTTGGCAGCTAATTCCCTATAAACCAAAAGCTAATCAATGGCACTCAAGATTGGCGATCAAGTAAAGTAAATGCACTTAAAACTCTTCAATTAACTTGTTTTCTGTAAAGGAAAATTTACTTTAATTATAGCTGGAAAGAGATGCCATTTACTATGAGTGTACATGGATAGCAATATTACCAAACTCGGTTCAGAAAAGATCTAGCAAGGCAGAAGAGTAACGAGTTTGACTTGGTTTGGAAAAATTTGGTAAGTACAAAAATATAATCTTACAGAAAAAGAATGAGAAAATGGGCAAAAATGGCACAATTTGGGGGGTTTTATAGCAAGCTTGGAGATTTTGATTGGTCAAACCAACTGTGACATAGTCAAACTGAGTCAAACTCTCTATTAATTGCGATTTTGACTGATTTGACCTAGTCAAGCTTGGTCAACCCAAGTGTGACTCGCCCCCAACAGGGAAAAGGTGTTACGGGGCTAATCTGATCCATACTCGTGATTTGGAGAGTATGAATTGTGATTCCTGTTTCACTGATGCATAGGGTGGGATTTTGATTGTCATTACACCTTCTTAACTTGATAAGTAATGTTTCCCTGCAAGTAAATGAATGTCGCTTGATCTTTCTCCAAGTTGCAATAAATCTCCATTTTTTCATGATACTCCTGTGGTCATAAGCCAAAAAATGCCGTTTCAGCTATTGGACTGCTAATTAGCCATCCAAAATGTTAGACCCAATCCTATCTGGCCATTTAACTCATCTAACTTGATATTTTATAAAGAACCTCCAATTTTTTATCAATCTAAAACACATGATCGTTATAGGTAAAAAATTACACCATTGCATATCTCCATATTGCATGGCCCATAACCAGGTGGATTTTTGATAGTCTCTGACTTCTGTCTGTTAACAACTGTTAGATGGTCCGTGAATATAATTTTTTTAGAAGTGTATAACTTAGATTAAGGTTCTCCAAAGGACCTCCTATTCAATCATCTTATATTTCAAAAAAATTGATGCCATTTCACCACTGTTTGTAGCTGAAAAATGACAAAGTATAGCACGGGGGACTTCTACAATTGGTGGGAAAGATTTGTCTGTATATTATATACAAAAGAACCTTGACGAAATCAATTTTAGTTTTTTTTTCCGACTTATAAAACTAGCGGTTTTTATAGTACTCAGATTATTACATAATACAACTTACAAGTCAAAGTTATTAGTGATTGTGACATGTATTTCTTGACGTGAATTTTAAAACTGTGCTTTTGTATTCAGTCTTCTTTAGGGAGAGGAGACTCAAATGTGAGCCTTTCGCAAACGGAAGAGGATGACATTAGGATGGACCCAGAGGGGTGGTCTAATGGGAAGTCAGAAAGGGATCCACAAGAGCATCTTCAACAATCTGGAGTTGAATCAATGGATCATCACCTGGTAGAATTCTCAGAAACCTTACGGAGTAAGTTACAAATAGCACACTTTCTTCCAAGCCTTATTGTTATTTGCAAGCTTGTTTGTTTTGCACTGACAGATTTTTGAGTCTATTCAACTCAACATGGTTTTGGTATTTCTAAAGTAAAGCACAGTTTATGCTGTAGATCTTGCTAAAATTTGAAATATTATTTCTTGTTGCTCTATGGTTAATAAAGCTAGGAGAGCTCTTGTAGTGTATCTAAACTCCTCTCTTGACATGAGGTGCACTTAAGCTCCATGTAAGCACAAAGGTCATTCATCCATGAAAAAAATATATAGCTCAGCTTATGGGAATAACAGCAGCTGGTTTTTCCCTGTGTGCTAGAATGGCATATAGTCATTCTGTCTGAGATTAGAATATTCGTCAGTAAGACATGAATATAAGAATGCATCTTTAGCTAAGATATAAGCTGTTAAGTTTTTAAAAATCCTGAAAGTCCACTTATTCATTGAGCAAAATGGCACAGTTGGAACCTTTGACTGAAACAGCATATATGAGACAAGGGTTGCAATCTTCCTGTATTTACTACTGGAGTTTTTAGAGGAGACATGCCATGTGCTTTATGATACTTGGTATGGAATCAATAATTTCTAGGCTCAAAGGAGATCTCTTCAGTTCGCACATTCCCAATTAATCATTGTCAATTTTCACTTTATATATGTTGAGCTTGGTATCTTGTAGCTTTGGTGGTTGTGGGTTGATTTTTTAGGAATGAACTATTTAGTATTTAGAAATCTGAAATTTTCAGATTTTTAGGGTTTTAACTTTTTATACATAAAATTGCAGCAAAAATAAAGACAAGTAATTTGCAATTTGTTGATGTTGGTCCACCCATCAAATTCGCCCTAGTGGATTTATCCATAGATCTCTGAGGGCGTCCTCATTGGATATTGAAAAAACCCTAAAATTATAAAATTGTTGGAAAAACCCTAAAAATCTAAATAAATTCATAACTCCAAAAATAGCCGTGAGTTTGTAATTCTGGTCCACCCACCAAATTCGCCCTAGTGAATTTATCCACAGAATTTGAAGGGCGTCCCCATTTGCCTTGGTGCATTGGGAAACGTGAATTTGCTTGAATTAGGGTTTCTGCAGGGTTTTTGGCAATTCTGACTGGATCATCAAGTGCGCCCTAGTTCACTTGATCTTTTCCCCTTCAGAGCGCACTTTTAGGAGGTAGTGCCTTGGGAAGTGTGAAACCCTACCTTGGGAGTTGTGAAGTGCATTGAAAGTTGTGATATTGATTGATGTTGACTGGTAGATTGAATTAACTCCTTTATATGGTTTTTGTGTCTTTATTATTCATTGTGGACTCCATATAAGCCACTGATCTTGGCTATAAGGCTAGTAGGAGGGTATTTGCATGCTATTGGTGATTGTAGGTACTCATTCCTCCATTAGTGACTCTCCATTGGGTTCAGGAGTTACCCGAAGAAGTTAAGGAGGTAGACTAAGGTGACATTGGGTCTTACCTCCTCTCACATGCTTACCATCACTAGCACAAGGCCATACATAGTCTGCTTTAAAAGGACTACTAGTTTGAAGGGTAACACTTCCTGTATTTACTATTGGAGTTTTTAGTGGAGACATGCCATGTGCTTTATGATACTTGGTATGGAATCAATCATTTCTAGGTTCAAAGGAGATCTCTTCAGTTCGCACATTCCCAATTAATCATTGTCAATTTTCACTTTATAATTTATATATGTTGAGCTTGGTATCTTGTAGCTTTGGTGGTTGTGGGTTGATTTTTTTGGAATGAACTATTTACTTTTAGGATCTAAATGAGCATATAGTTGAACTTAACATATTGTAGAACTGATAATACTAATACTAATAATTTATTTTTTTAAGTTATTGAAAAATAAAAGAAGCATATAAATGAGCATATAGCTGAACTTAACATATTGTAGAACTGATAAGACTAATAATAGTATTTATTTTTAAATTATTGAAAAATAAAAGAAGCATACATCTATGCCACTGAGTGGCTTAGTAAGATAAAATGAATTTTAAATAACTAGCTGCGAGAATCTTAAACACATACATGACAATTTTAAAGAGGAGCAAAACAATACTCTTAACAAAAATTCCTCCATACACCAACTAACAACTAGTTCTGTCTAGTTTTGAATGCAATAGAAAATTAAAATTGAAATTGAAAATTTGTATTAAATGTCCAGTAAAGACCAAAATAGGTCAAAAGGACTAGCGACTATAATGCACAATAATAAACAAGAAAAAGAGAGCAGTACAAAAAGCACCCTCAAATGAATTGAAAAATGAATACAAGAGCAACATGAATGAAATGACACAAATAAGCATACAAGATCGGCTATCCCAAAAAGGAAAACCCTAGAAGTGAAGGAGAGCTAGTAAAGAAACATAGCTTGAACTAAGATATAGTTCCGCAATGGGAGGAGGGAGTTATCCTTGCTCATCATCCAGATCAGTAATGCAGATGTCAACACTGAGTGCCTGACAAACAATGCCCTTTGGAGAGTGGCCTAGAGTTTGGACTAATAGGGCCTTGGGAGTAATCTTGGGTGACATTAAAGTGCTCCTAGTGATGGTCAAGGTGGATGATGAAGAAGAAGTACAAGCACTCCCAACATCTAGGGTCGAAGAACACCTAGTAGAAGGAAAGAAACTAGTAATGCATCTTTGAGTGGGTGTCCTATAGTGGCGACTGTCCTAGTGGCTTTGATCCTGATAGCATCCCTTGACGTGGCACAGTTTAGAGCTTGGGTGGTGTAGGCCAAGGAGAAATGCTTGATTGTCTTGTTATCACAAAATGTAGCGGTCTCTATATTGGGCAGAGAATAACGACCTCTAGACTTGTGATACCGTCCGGATTTTGCCCTGAAGTGTCACGCCGGGCAAAATCCTCTCTCTTTAGGTTTTCTGGATTAGTAGACCTAGACTAGACATGGGAGGTGTCTCCAGTCCTGCTTTCGTAAGTACTTTAACAACTTATCTAGAAGTTGAGAAAATAAGGGTTGATCCGTGGAGCTAGAGGGGTAGAGGCTATTGGGAGCCTCGTGGCACTTCGTGTCCTCCTGTTGAGCACCTGACGATCTTTGGAACTGATTTGTGGAGCTAGAAGGGAACCTTGTGTTCGCTTGTTGAGCACCCAACAGTTTCTCTCAAATTGATAGATAAGTGGTTAGAGGTAGTCACATTAGTTTAGGACAATCGATTTTCCATTTGTACTTTTAACACACACTAATTCCCTAAGTTAAAGTGAGACCTAAAACCATTTAAAATTTACAGGACCACTTGCAAAACATTTTGATCACTTGACAATTTACAAAGTAGTTTATTTCAAGTTCTTCATTTCAAGTCAGTTTATTTTGCAAGCAAGTTTCTATTCATTGTTTACTTATTTTGCAGAAAGTTCTTTTCAATAATTTGAATGCGAATACCGATTACTTTGGGAATGTGAAGTTGTTTAATTTTATTTGTATATCTGGTAATTCCACTTCCTTGGTTATCAAGCACTATTTCTTAAATCTGACTCCATAGCCCAAATAGAATAGGCACTGGTTTAGTGAATAATTGATTATTTCTTTCTTGTAACCTTATTTGGTTGTTTCAAAGCAAGGTTTTCCTGTCATTGAATATTTTGCATATTGCATGATTGCTTGTCATTGAACTTAAATAAGCTTAATTAATTTTAACTCCCAAACTAAACCTTTGAAAACTTAGCAAATAGGGACTACCCCCCTTGGCCTTTGGGAGTTGGGTCTAAACAGAGGAGTTAGGACTCGAGGTGACAGTGGTTTCTAAACTCATAGTTGCCCCTCAAGAACACACCTAGTGGATTGGAGACTTTTCTATGGTTAAGTGTGTTTTAGGTGGCAACAGGTGTGACCATTTCTAGCCTGGGGGGGTTTAAAGAAGGGATCACTGCCATACTCAGAAGTTGTCTACTTTCAGACATCTACAGGTTAAATATTTAAATAAATATCAGATCTTTATTGTTCCAGTATGCTACTGTTATAGCTGATATGAAATCGTTATCATTTGCTTGAAGTGTAATGTTTGCTGTTTGGTGTTGAGATCAATAAAATTTTAGTTGTGTACCAAACTTTGAGGTTAGTGTGAACTGTTTGACAAAAGTCCTAAACCAAGAATACACTAATCCGCAGTAAGAGGGGACATCCTGGGGGTATCATAGCAGCTGTAGTCAAATTGTTTGACAAAAGTTCTGAATGAAAAAGGAACCAATATATAGTAGTAAACTCAAACACATATCAACAGACTAGAGAGGGGTCATTACACTAGGCGATTAAAACACAAAATCTACTTTTGTATGGCTATTGGACATACAACACATAAATAAAATCTATATATTTGCTAGCTAGGCATGAAGGTTAGATTCTTATGATAGCTTATTGTATAGATTCATCTAAGAGATCAAAGGGCATGGAAAATGCAAATCAACCTTAAATCAGATTTTGTGTCATGGAATATTTGTATCATACCTTTAAAATGAGAATATTGGGCATGGGATTACTTTGAGGTCATAGCCCCTAATTTCAATTAGGGGATGCAATGTGCATCCTTTGATATGCCTTTATCCTTGACTAGTCTAGGGATGATGTCATGTACTTGAGATTGAGGCACATTTTCTAAGCTTGGGTCGCTTGCCCTAGCAACATAAGTCTTAAATAAATTTGAGATAAAATTAAAAATCTCTTTTGGATTTGGAAAAAAGGACATGATGATTTGTATAATGATGCTATTTCATCTCATAAATTCTCTTGGTATGATGTAACATTGATATGTGTAATCTTGTTAATGTAGACCATTGTGCATACTTGAAAGGTATGGCTTGAGATGGAGCATCTAGATTAGCTCCTCAAGCATTGGCATGAGGCCCCATAAACTATGAGTAGAGTGCATCTCTTGGCCCATTTGGCTTGTTAAGCTCAGATGTGCCGCCTTCTTGACCTAGATTTGTTAGGTTGAAACAAAACAGGCCTTGCCACTAGTCAGACAACGAATTCATGAGTGGTGATAGAACACACGTAGTCTGAATCCTACCCCCCTACATACTCTGAATTAATTCCTTACACTAGCACTTGCTATATTAGAGGGGCTTGTTGTCACAAAATGTGGCGGTCTCAGTATTGGTAGAGAGTAATGACTGCCAAACCTGTGAAACCTCGGGACTCTGCCCCATAGTGTCATGCCAGGAAGGGTCCCCTCTCATCATGCTTCTCAGATCTGTAGAGAACAAACCCAGACTAGCCATGGGAGGTGTCCCCAGTCCTGCTTTCCTAAGTACTTGCCTATAGACTCAGCTTTCCTAAATTAATCACAAGGCCGCTTTTGAGATGAGGGAAGGGTACCTTGAAAGGTTAATAAAAAGGAAACTTGGCACCTTGGGGGGATTTACTTTAAAAGGGGATAAATCAACAAGAACAGAGAGCAATCACCCTAAAACACCCAAAACAGGCAGCATACAGATGAGGAGATGAATACACAAGCTACTTGAAATGAATACAAAGTTTCTTGGTACACGAATGGTGGCGAGACTCAGATTTAGGGGTGTTTGTCCTATATTTTAACCATTATAAACAACAAACTAGGGTGCAAACAAAGTCTAGCTGGCTGTAAAACAGTACCAAGATGGTTTAGTGCTAGGGGTAAACAGATCAATTCTCACTCTAGATAAGAGTTGCCAAATATGGACATATTACTTCCATAAAAAATGTATATAGGCAAATTGTGAGAGCTAGGTTTGGCTTTGAAAATTTCCTAACACCAAAATAATCCCACTGTAGTAAAATATTCAAATCTAGTAAATTTAGAACAGCGAGGAAAAACACACATGAGTGGGGAAAGAACACTATCCAAGTGGCTAAAATCGACTCTAAAGACCAGTGCCTATCCTAGGGGCACTATGGAGTCATAAAACACAAACTTTCAACAAGAAACAGTCTCCCAAAATACCATGTAAACTACAACCATAAGAGTATTGCTAAATTCCCCCCACATGCAAATCCAAACAAAACGAAATAGTGAAATTTAAGTGACCAATGGGATTTCAGAGTTTTTCAACCATAAGTTTATGGTACTCACCTAATTCTGGATGGCTGGTGTTGTTCTCTCCCCTCCCTAACAGCTTGTGAATAGATCTCAAACCGAGGAGAAATTCCCCTCTCTTGTTTGGGCGCACTTGGACTCTTTTTCTCTTCAACCTGCCACACAAAGAACAAGTTAGTAAGTGAAATCACCAAACTAAATCAAACTCAGTATCATAAAATTGAAAAGACATGCAAATCAGCTAGGGAATATCCCAGGATGGGAGCCCCTGATTTTTATAGTTAATAAAAATCATTTGTGTGTTGGTTTTCACCAGTTGGGGTTTTCCAGGGTAAATTTGAGTGTCAAATGTGAACGTGATTTTCTATGTTTTTCCGCTGCTTAAGTTTGTTAAGATTCAGTGTATTTATAGTTAATAATTTCCAGTAAATTATTCAGGACTCTAGACCAGATCTATGCGAAAAGATAACATGGTATCAGAGCGAGTTCAGCTTTGAGGGAAATCGAGAATTTGGCAGAGGTCTACGAGAATTTAAAAAAAATTGAAAGTGTACGACCGTCGTATTAGTCGTATGGTAGCCGCCGCGTGCAATCACAGCCGCACGTGGATCCCAATTTGCAGAGTGAGGGCGTTTGACAATGATGTGGTCATGTTGTAACTAATGATGATGCCTTAGGGGCGTTTTTGTCAATGTAGTTAGACTCGGACTCGGAAAATACTCGGCTGGATTGGGACTCGACAGACTCGGCAAAGACTTGGCAAATAGAAAAAAATAAAAATATAGTAAATTTTGTGGAAAAAAATATGTTGCTTATAATAATCTTGCTGGAATTAAAATCTTACGAAATTAAATTATCTCAAATTAAATTAAATTATTCTATATCTTTGTTACACATAATTATGTATTATATATTATACATATTAATATATTTTATATATATTAAAAATAATATTAATATATTTTACATATATGAAAAACAACTAACATATTGTAATTTATAATAAATACAAAACATATCATATACAATGAATATAATTATATAACATACTATATATAAATTATAAATTAAGTTGAAGACGCCCATCCACCATTGCCATCGATCACTAACTGCTTTGCCATCAATCATCATTCCTCGTGGCGATTAAAAAATAATACCCGTTTGCCGTCGAACACAATCTTCCATGCCGTCGATAACCATTCCTTGTCACGAATCATGAGAGAATAATAATTGTTTTGTCATCGTGACTCACAAGGAATAGAATCTAGATTCTAGACCATCATCCACTGTCAGCCACAGTAAATCCAAAGTAAAGCAGATAAGAGATTTGGCAAATGATGAACAAGGAAGCACAACAATCCCGGGTACCGAATTTTATGTTAAAAATGGACGAATTTGAACGACCCAGCCTTGAAATTCAACTGAATTCGACTCTCAACCTTGAGATGTGACAACTCTTGTGACTTAGGGTCAAAATCAACCAGTTGAAAAGAGACTGCGCGGGTGACAGACTCACGAGTTTTCGGCGAGTTCCTACAAGTGACGAGTTAATGGCGAGTCCGTACGAGTCCCGAGTACAGAGGGCGAGTATGAGGCAAGTACTCGTTTCGGAGCTCACTCGGCCAAACTCGGCTGACTCGGCGAGTCTTCAGCGAGTGAGATAACATTGGTTTTTGTGCCTAGGGGGACAAGGAACAATACCTAGTTTGGCTTCGGTGAATTTCGGGGTAATGTGACCGGGAGAATTTTTATAAATTTTACTTAGGGTTTAGGTAATTTTATTAAGAAGCAGACAATGGAATAGAGAGAAAGACAAGAGAAAAAGATGTTGAACCTACCAAGATATTGAGAGATTCCAAGACTCTTGATGCTTTGCCCCCAACGTTTCCTAATTGGATGTAAATTCTTGAAGCTCCAGCTTGCTATCAATTTGCCCAAGTGCGCCCTCCTGAAACCAAATAACACAGAGTGAATTTGATTCACAAGAAAACAATTTGCAAACAAAAAAATCCAGAGAGAGATAGTGACTAGAATGACAAATGCATAGATCAAAGATCACTCCTTGTTTAACCAACGATTTGAAGGAGAGAGAAAGAGATCCCTCTACTATTGTGCCCTCCACCAAGTCGCCCTTCTCTGCAAGCAAGTGAAAACACAACAATTTTGCCGAAAGATACACAAGATCCACTTCTAATGTCTAAGAGAAACAAATGCAATCGAAAATCCCAAACTTCACCACAAGATCACAAGATTTTGCTCAACAATGAATTTTATATTATCTCTTCAATCCAAGATCAAAAGTTTGTTACAGTGAGGGGTCTCCTTTCTTAAATAGATTTGAGAGAGACCAAATCCCTAACCAACTTATAAATCGATGGTTGAGATTAAAACATAATACAATGATAATCAAGGGTGGAGATCTAATCTCACACTCAATACATGGATCACTAGACTAGAGGGGGGCGAGTTGCCTCATATTGCCTAAATATAAGATATAAAATGATAATACATGATATAACATCAAAATAGTCACCTAAGGGCCAAGTTCTGCCTCCTAGGGACATGATACAACACTTTACACATGGTACATGATATAACTATGATATACATCATCAAAAGTGCACCCCTCCAAGAGAAGTGCGAATAGCCTGGGAAAGGGAGAAACGGAGTGCCGATGCTGGATGATGCAAAACCCATGTGAAAGTGTGTCGGGAGAACCTCTGGAGCCATAGAAACATAACCCAAGTCACCTCTTTGCCATTCACTTACCCATCGTTCCATTTACCATGCCATGGTCACTTTAATTAATTAATTAATCTGCTGATATCCTCTATAGACACTCAATCTACTCTTAACATCATCTTCCCTTGCCCAAAACACTGAAGTAACTACACAGATGAACTCAGAAGCACCAAATCCACTAACGGTGACTACTCATACACCATGGAGGAGCCTGTGAAATAATCTGTAGTAAAATCCATCTCCAATAAATAAAATATGGCCTTCTGATAATAATAAAATATGAACTGTGGCCCAATTTCCATACATTGAAGCATGGAATCACCTGGATAGCCTACAAAGGCATCAAGGCACATCAAATGCAAACTGCAGTCACATCCACCTACTGACCCTACCCGTTGACCAAGTCAAAGAGTTGACCAGGTCAAAATTGATCAAAATACTGACTGAGCTGAAAATTGAGCATCTTTGCATGCAAGAGGTGTAAGTAGTACATTCTTAATCAAATTAGTAGCAGACTAAAAGCATTAGTAGTACAAAACAATGGTGATCAGCGCAAATGCATAAATTGGACTCTATAATTAAAATAGTTGCATAGTTATTAATGAAGTCCCTACCATATGCTCACTTTCACATTCAATCTAATCTACAAAAGAGATCATTCCTCACTAAGTTGTGTGAGACGAAATGCAACAAGGCTAGGCTTAGTGATTGTTTGACTTATTGGACAGACTTAATGGACTCTCAGATGTAAGGGAACTAGGGAGACCAAAGTGACATGTGTTGTATAGAGGAACACTAAGGAATGGAAGTGTCTCAGAAATGGGTAGAGTGCTTAGAAGACCTCCTATAGGTTCTAACAAGTATCCTTGCTTTCCTTTCATTGCAAGACTTTCATTTGGCCTGATGCAACTTTATTTCATGGCCTTTATTTGATTTCTGTTGAACTTTGTTTGTCATTGATGTCAATTGATTCAGTTTGTGTCATTGATGTTAACTGATGTCAAAGAGGAATCAATATTCTTGTGCCAGTTTGAAGAAATATAGAAATTCCACTTTGAAGAAGTATATGCGCAAGTAAGATGAAGAAATGTATGGATGCCAGTATGAAGAAGTATATGAAAGATACTTTGAAGAAGTATATGGAAGCCACTTTGAAGAAGTATATCTAAAGGAACATCAAACATATCTAGTTTAAAGAAGTACATAAGGAATACATCCAGTACACATGGTACATGAGTAGGACTTAAGTCCATCAAGTCATAGTTCCTCAAGGTAAAAGCTAAAGTTGATTGGACAAAGGTTCGGGAGTGCGTCAGCAAGCCAAAGAGTCAATTGGAGTGCGCAAGAAAGTCAAAGAATTGATTGAACAAAGTTCAAGAGTGCACAAGCAACATGGAACAAAGGAGTGGTTGTTCAGTTGAGCAAAGTCCCTGAATGCGCCAAGGCTCACCAATCGGAAGAGCCTCTCAGTTGTTGAAGCGCGCACAAGCACCAAGAAGGGTGTAGTGGTTGAAGATATCATATGCGCAAATTCCACATGCAATGGTACATCAAGGGCATAAGACTACACCGCGAGGGTGAAAGTCCCACTAAGTTGAGGATCATGTATGCTCAAGACCCACAAGAAAGGAAACATTAGCGACGCAGAACATGACATGTGGCAGAAGCATAAACTGTGAAGCAAAAAAGAAGGAAAGCCACAACCAACTTGTGGACATACAATCCGTGCAGGACATGTATAAATAAGAATCAAGTTGGAGATTTGAAGTAAGCTTGAAGAATGAAGATCTAGTAAGTGGAAAGTTGGAGGATACAGATTTATAGTTTTCGGGGCATCAAGGGCTTGTGGAATCAGAATAGCATGATTTAGCAGAGAGCCGAGTGTGCACAAACAAAGGAATGGAATAGCTGATGGTGTGCAGAATGATGTTGTAGATCTGTGACAGTTGCGCAAAGACAGAATGCAGAGTCTGCGCAAGTGCATGAGGACTGAATGACAGAATTACAGACAACACACAGATAGTCACAGATGTTCTAAGACAATAGTGCAGAGACAATAGTATATTTTGTGATGCGCAAAATGAAGAAGTTTTTTTTGACGCAATGAGACTGAGTTGAAGAGTGCGAAGTAAGGAAGTACATCAGAAGGCAAGGACAGAGTTACAGCACAGTGAGAAGATGCGCGTCGTGATGAGGATGTTCTGAGACAAGTGCGAAAGGACGAATCATATGATGCACAAAATGTCTGAAAGACTGTGGCACCTAAACAAAATGGACATATCTTTGAGGGTGTGCAATTCCATTTGATACTGATGCGCAGTATCATAACAAGAAGTTATCAGTTGATGCGCAGTATCAGTTGAAGAGTGTAGTAGCGCAATAGCAGAACGGAATATTGAACCTTGGTGCAGACTGCAGAATTTGATGAAGCAACACATAGTATATGAAGTGCGATGTCAGTTGAAGTGAAGTGTTGAAGTTGAAGTAAAGTGTTGAAGTTGAAGTGAAGTAATGTATGTAGCTCAGTGACAACAAAATTATAGCATACATAAGGTGCGCACAACATAAAGAACTGCAGTATATTTGAAGTGTGCGTGGATCAAAAGTTTAGCAGAGAAACATCTTATTCTTTTATATCTGGGCGGCAGGATGGGGCAAGGAGTAGGGGGTCGTAGCCTCCTTCCAGTTGGTGTTGGAGAACTCACGGAGTTGTAGCTTCCTTCAGGTCGGTGCCTCCTTCCAGTTGGTGCTGGTAAACACAAGAAGTCGGTGCTTCCTTGAATGTAATCTTTTCATTATAAAAGAGCATTCCATGGTTTTCTCTTGTTTGGGTTTCCACGTAAAATTCTGTGTGTTCTGTGTTCTTTGTTTTGCGCATATGTGGATGAATGCTTTATTTATGGTGGATGCATAATCGAAGATCAAGATTAATTTGTTAATAAGTTAAAAATTGTTCATAACTACGCTAATACTGATTCACCCCCCCTCTCAGTATTCAATAGATTCCAACAATTTCTTTGTGTTGAAAAACACAACCATTTTTTGCTCCTTTATATGGCCTGACATTTTGGCCTGCATTCCTTTAGATTTAGCAGTTATGCGTTTTGATGCAATTTTATGAGGAGTACTTGCCGTGAGGACTAAGGGAGACACTTCCAGTGACCAACTAAAAGTTTAGCCACACACTCTAGAGCCGAGACACAAGAAAACATGGGATCTATCCAAGTACAGAGGTCACATTGGGGGAAAGTCTTTAAGCACATCAGTCTTATCCAAGTCAAAGGGTTGAAGTTTGCAGTACAGAACAACGGATGGACAGGAAGACAAGTGAAGGTGGTGCCAGACATAATGGAGAATGATCTAGTTTGTATAGAAGCTAACCCTACTAGTGAGCATATATCAGAGTCTTAACACTAATACCACTTAACCTTTAAAGTCACAAGTCCACAAGAAACCACTAAACTATGATCACCAAAGCTAACTACATATGCCAAGTCACACATACTAAGATGACTAAGAAATATAATGAGCACAAACCTCAAGCCATATACCTGCTCAATCAACTGAATCTAGAATACCTTTGACATCTAGATGGAAAGGAAGATGAATCAGCTGCTCTGATAAAGTTAACCGATGGCATAACAAATGTACCTCTGAGATCCATGAAGAGGGCTCGGAAGTGATAAGGGTACTCTGGCAATACTGCTCTGAATAGTCTAGCTTCCTTTGAATGTACTCTGCCAATGATCATCATGATGCATGAAGGCTCATGTCGTGTAAAGGACTAGCTCGGGGCTGTGACAACTGCTTTGGAAATGATAGTAGATCCCAACTACTATAAATTTGATAACAAGTCCCTTGGGGGTGGTGCACCCTAGGTTCAAGCCTAGGTTGAGCTTAATATTTTATTCTTAACTTGGTAACACAGTGGAGCTTTGCTAAGAGTTACAACTTATATTACATCGTAGTATGGTACAACACGTTGATGGAGTGCACTCACTCATAGGCTAAGTCACACGGTTCAGGTTTGGGTTCGGGTTCGGCAAGGATTAGGTTCGGTTCGGGTTCGAATTTTTCGATGAGGTTCGACATAAGGTTCGACTATAGATATATATATAATTTCTTGATATTATATAGCAAAAACAAATGATGCAGAAACATGATCAATAAGTTTAATAAATTAACATTATTAAAATTATTAATTAATTTAAAATAAAATTAATAACATTATAATTAATAAGCAATAAACAATAATGTTAAGTGTTTATAAAGTAGATTAATATTATTAATTAAATTAATAAGAATTTAATACAAATTATAATCAATAATTTTTTTTAGTAAAAAGTATTCAATGTAAACAATTATTAATATATGGATAAACCACTTTAAAGTTAAAGTTTAAAGTTTATTTTAAAGTTTTAAAAACTAAAATTTAAATTTCAAGTTTAAAAGTAAACTTTTAATATTATTAACAATAATGTTAAAAGTTAAAGTTTAAAAGCTTAGTTTACTAATATTAATTTAATTAATTAATATTAATATAATTAATTAGTAAAACAAAAGGATATTACAGGATGCATTGGGAAAATCGTGGCCCGTGGAGGCTTGGAGCCGCACATGCAGACTGCAGTCGGGGTCACGGTCGCAGTGAATCTCCGTTGCGCTCACAGTCGGGGATGCCAGCACTCGCCGTCGCAGATGAATGGACTATGGAGGGAGGTCGACGTGGCCCGTCGTAGATGAATGGAGGGAGGCTAGATGAATGGCGCGATTGCAGAAAGCGAGGGAATGAATCTTTTTCCTCGTGAAATGAAAGCGAGGGAAGGTTATGTCGAGCAGTTTTGCCTATGAAAAAATCCGAACTCAGCCAAAAAAACGAACCTTAAGCAAAAAAATCGAACCTCAACCAAAAATTCACCTTTAGGTTCGGGTTCGATTAGGTTCGGGTTCATTATTAGGTTCGTCATTCAGGTTCGCCGAACCTGAACGAATTTCAAATTTTTTTTTAGGTTCGCCGAACCTCGGACCTCAAGGATTAGGTTCGGCAAACCCTGTGACTTAGCTCATAGGCACACATGTTGAGGTAGATGACAATATTTTATCATTATTTGTTTGAGTGGAGGGGCCATCCCCTTGGTTGGAATTTGTTGGGTTGACTTGGTAGGTGGCTATGATTGTTGACTTCTTATCTTGTCCACTTGCACATGTTGCCAACTAAGTTGTACTTGGTTGGATTATCAAGCGAGCGGGCAATGTTGAACATGTCAATGTTCATTTTTGATGATTTGATGTCCAACAGGCCTTTTAAAGGCCTCATTTTTTAATTTTTTTTCCACATGTCCATGGCCTTGCGGGGTTTGTAATAAAATGTACTAGCATGGTGTTTTGTAAAGGACTTGGTTCCCTAGGACTTTTTGGCTAAGTCAGGTATTCCAAGGAGTTTTTTCACCTATTAATTATGTCTTGCATTAGTGCATAACATAATTTTTGGGTTTTTCTCTTGCTCCTCCAAAGCTGGAATGCCTGGGGAGGTTAACGGGCCTTAGGGGATTGTTAAAGTCCATGGGTCAATGTATATGAACATGCTAGACATTATTTTTGAATCATGTGGATATGTGCTAAGTCCCCCTAGGTTGCTTTTTAATTTTCGTCAAAAAGTATTTTTTCCGTAAATGAGCCATTTTTTTTAATGGTTTCATTAATTTTTTTTATAAATGGCATAAAAGTGGCATCTAGGGGTCTTTTTTGCCTTAGGGGTGCTCGTTTTCCAACTCAGAGCACCCCCTTAACCCTTAAACCCACTTTTTATAATGTTTGGGTCATTAATTTTTCACTTATGCTCAAAAAGGTAAAAAAAAAGTGAAAAATGGAGAGAAAAATGCAAAAAAGTAAAAAATCGTAAAAAATTAACTTCCAAATTTTATGGGATTGGAAGTCAGAATTATTTTAGCTATGTTTTAGGAGTTGTAAGAGTTGATTTTGGAAAGATTCCGGGCAGCTATATTAGTGGGATTACTTCCCCATTTAAGGGGGGCATATTTCCCAAAATTGGGCACCTACAATCATGGAATTTGCAGCTATGTTTATGGGCTGTCACATGGTTGATTTTTAGCTGATTTGGGGCTGGTTTTGGCAGCCCATTACATGGGAGTGGGCAGCCCCATTTGTTCCACAAGTTATGCCACTCACTCCACCTATTCCTCCTCAACTTGGGCACCCCCTCTCCTTGAGTTTTTCTATATAAGCAAGTTCACTCTCATTGTTTTCTCATGAGAAGGTGGAACCTCTGCTCCTATTTTTGTAATATTTTTGCATTTGTTTATGAATACAAGGCTTTGGAGGCAATTCTATGTGTGGACTCTCATGGTGTGGATGATCATGTTCTATTTTAACATATGAGGTAATCTGTGTCTTTACATGTTTATTCATGCTTGTTTATTGATCAATCACTAGCTTTTGAAGGAGATGTTGAGCTTAGTAAGGTAAAGATAGTGTAATCTATTTCATTATTTTTACTGTTGGTTATCATAGAGTGCTTAGAGTTCAATGTCATTTTTGTTTAAATGCTTGAATCTAGTTCTCTATTTTAGTCTACACTAGTGCATTTGATCTTGCTTGTGTGAGTTGTCTTTTGTGTCTACAGGTTGCCGATCCGAAGAGTTGGTGGAGCTTGCTTGCATCCATTGGTCTTCGAAATTGATTCAAGGAGAACTAGTCCCATTGATCCCCACGGTGGAGGACTCCATAGCCCAAATTCGAGACATTTCTTCTTCTTCTCATCAACATAAAAAATCTTCAAATCTTTCTTGGTTACTGTTATCACACCATAGTAGCAGGGCTACTATTCTTGTACAGCAGATATCTGCACATTCCAGAGCTTACATTATTCCAGAGCAGGGCTATATATTTTGGATCACTCATGATCAGAGCAGTATATTATTCAGATTTGTATATGACCTTGTGTCAAGGCTGAGCCTTGAGAGTTCAGATTTGATGACTGATGTGACTACTTATCCCATACAGTTTCAGTTCAGTGCCTAGAGATGTATTACAGCAGTGTTTCAGATGATACTGGATGATTATTATTATGATGATGTTGTATGACCTATGGATATGTTCTCACTGACTGTGGATTATTATCTTGTTGATTTAGTCATGATCATAGCATGTGCTTGGTATATTATTCCTAATGTGGCAAACTATTTAAAATGAACTGTAAATCATAAAATGGACAATTGCTTGCACACTTAGGTCATTTTACAAAACTCACTGGTTTTTCACCTTACATAGATATGGTCTTTCCCGACATCAGTTGTTTGCTAGTGTAGGCTCCATATTCACTTGTCTCCATCCATACATGACCTTCCTATTTGACTTTTAACCTTGACTTGTCTCATTTGACTTTCTGATACCGAGGACTTCCCCATTTTTCTACCTCTGTGTTTGGACCGCATCCCTGTGTATTCAGTGTCTCGGCTCTAAGTTGGTGACAAAACTTGCCTTTGGTGAGTTGGATTGTAGGCCTAAATCATTCTGGTCGGTTGTCCCGATGTTTGGCATTGGCTCGAACTCCCCCTAGTCACTTGAGATGTTGGCTAAAACTGAAAGCTCATGTTCTACCTATGGAAACTTTAAAAATTCGCCCATGGAAACAAAAAAAAAAGGGCAAGAGCGATGAACAGCTAAAAATACTCCTCGAAGAGTATAAAAAAAGGTCCAAAAAGCAATGGTTCTCAAAAGTTATATCTAAACAATTGCTGACCTTATAAATATTTGAAAAGCATGCCCTGGATGCAAGCTGCAACTAGTTGTGCTTCTCAGCACATCTGAAATCCGAAGGGTTATGTAGGCCAAAAAGGCCATGGAATAAAATTGAATGATCCTAATGAACCTGGATCAACTTGATGTAGACATGATGCCTAAGTTGAATAAGCACTCTCTAAACAACTTATCCATTTGTGAGGCACAGCCATCCCCCGTGTTCTTTTGTTCAGCACAGAGTTTGTAGCTTCCCCCTTTCTACCAGTCCAAAGTATTTTTGAGTTAAGTTAGACAAGTCAACCCCTTGGCCCAACCTTGCTCCTAGCCTTCATCCTTCACTAGCAGTTTGACCATGTCCATTGGGTGAGTTTGTCATTTGAACTATTGTGCAAGTAATTTTATATAACAACGGAATATGCTAACTTAATTAATGCCACTGAATGGATGTTATACTTTGAGCTTAGCTGTGAGAATGATTAGAGAAGCAGTGTCTTAGTCTACTGATGTGATTTATCCTTGGTTGTATATTCTTGGGATCCGTGATGATGTGGACCATGTATGGATGATTATTGATGATGATTGATGGGTGCACATGTTTGATGATGATATCATATGATGGACATATGATGCAGATGATGTTTGATCCAGTTCAACAGGTTTATTACTACTTCAGATCAGCAGATTATACATTGTCCATATATGGTGGACCCTACAGCTGGCCCATTAGGGCAACCCAGGGGGTATGAGTACACATTCCTAGTGGATTTGGGTCTTCCAGATCCATTGAGACACTTATCTTTCAGTTCCGGGCACTTTTGACAGTGATTGATGCAGTTTTACACTTGTTGACCAGATTTGGGGCTAATTTCCCAGCCTGAGCAGTAGGGGCCCCGAGAGGCCAGTTCACCTAGGGCGCTGATGATGGAGGGGGTGGTCCAGCCACTTGTTTTTACCATTTACCCCCCCTTCTGGAGAGCCTGGTGGGCTCAGATGGACAACACTAGCACCCTAGGAGGCAGTTTTGGCACTTTCACAGTTACCGAGGCAGTTAAAAAATGGGATAAAGTGGTCACTGAGGAAATCGATTTGGACAATTGAGGCAAGGTTTTGGCATTTGGTCTTCACAGAGGTCTTCCAGGGTGGCATCACTACCTTCCAGTTAGTTTTCACCATGTGGGTATGCCCAGATTGATCATAGGAGGACATTTACTGCTTGACTGTCATGGATTCTGAGGACAGTTTTGGTCATTTATATTATATTGGACATATTTTATTATTTTATTGTGCCTTGGGGATGAGCTAGTAAGGATTGATACCTCCTAGCCCCACCATGAGCTTATATTGTCATGTCCTAGTCACCATGAGGTGGATTTTGGTGCTTATGTTTCTCTAGTGGATGACGTCACCCTCTTATTGTACCACTTAGTGGGGGCGCTATCATGATATTGGGTGATCCATGTGATGTATTGTTATGATTTATTGTTAGCCATTGATTAGATCTTGAGATCTTTTAATCTTAGCCACTCATGTAAAAAAGTGGTTAGGATTGTACTCTCTCCCCATCCTATTTAAGGAGGGAGCCTCTCATTGTAAAAGTTATCTAGAGATTTTTGGCTCTTGGCTCTTGGAATAAAATTTCTATCTTTTGGAGTACATGCTTGGATTGGAGTGGATGTTGGTTGTTTCGATTGTAAATGCTTTTGTCCATTGCACTGGAGGATCTATTGTAGCTATCTTGTATATTTGCCATATTTTATTTACAGGTTAAGAGGGCGATTTTGACAAGTGCGAATTGGTGGGGAGGCTTGCCCTTCAAGCTTGGAAGAAGTCGTTTTGGGTTTGACAGGGAGTAGTTTTGCCTTTGTGTCAACTATTCTATGTTTCTCTCTCTCTCTTGCTTGTATCTACCTTCAATTTGTTAAACTAATTGATGCTTTGCTCCTTGGTTTTGACAGGTTAGAAGGAATCACATGTGGCTTGGGAAAATCGATTTGGCAAGAGGGCTTCAACAATTCTCCATTTGATCTTTGGCAAAGTAATCCTCGTCTCAATTAGCATTCATCTCTTCATCCAGGTATGTTCCAAGAGGTATGATCTTCTACTTCCTTGAATCTTCCATGATTTCTAGATCATAAAAACCCTAATCAATTAAAACCCTTGTTTTGGTATTTCTTAGATCTACTTAGATCTAGCCTTGCTCTTGAAGAGATATTGGAAACCCACCTCTATAGCATCCACCCCTAGTTGGATCTATAGTTTGGTGGTGATTGGCTAAAAATTGACCCACTTTTCAAGGCAAAAAGCCCTCCTTGCCCCAAATCGCACTTCCTAGTGAGAGGCTTGTTTGGTTAGATCTAGCACATGGGTAGGGGAGATCCCACTTGATTTGCAATCTAGACACTTGATAACCTACCCCCAGATTCTTACTTTGGTGAAATCTACCTTGTGGACATCTCTCCATGTTTTAAGGGGTTAAGACCCCCTTCTGATTTTCTTGGCACCTCAAAACTCAGATCTATTAAGATCTAGCCCTTGGATTGACTTGATTTTTGGGACATACATAGATCGGGGTACTAGCTACTTGGATCTACAATTTGGTGGCCATTGGGCTTGATTTGGTCCACTTAACCCTTGTTTTAGCCCTCCTTGAGCAAAGTCGCACTCCCTTGGGTAAGTGAGTTTGTCCAATTCGAGGAGGTGGGTGTGTGAGATTTTCGTGGATTTGGAATGCCCATACCTTGAAACCTAGGTCTAGACTGTCTTTCTGTCACGATCCGCCTTGGGGGTAGCATTCCTTGTTTCAAGGGATTGTGGTCCACTTAGGGTTATTACTTGAAAACCTAGATCTAGCAAAATCCAACCATTGGATCTCGTTTAACCCACTTGACTTGGCTTCTAGGTGTCTCGATCTACACTTTGACACACTTCTTGACCCCATTAGCCCATCTAACAAGGCACTAGTCCTTCTCTAAAGCAAGTCGCACTCCTTGGGAATTGTGTCAAACCCTAGATCTAGTACATGGGTACTCCTAGAATCAACTTAGATTTATAGATCTAGCCTTTATCCGACCTATAATACCAACTTCACACCTAACTTCACCTTGTGGGCCTACCTAGAACCATTTCACACTTCCCAAGAAAACAAGACCCACTTAAGTAAACATATGGTATTATACCTAGTCATCATACCCCATCATGTGGCCTAAACCATATATAGGTTGAAACACTAACAATCTCTTACACCACCTTCAACCATACATCAACTTTTAGGTCCACTTAACCTTGCATTGGTTTCCGTAACTCATCATTTACTTACCTTTAGAAACCTTTGTGTAGGTCCAATCAACTGTGATTGGTTATAGGGTCTCCCCCTAGGTCTTGTTACACCTTGACTTAAAGCGAAGAGTGCCTCGGCTGACGTGACTCCCACCTTTCATTGGGAACCGTGGCATCTCTTGGGTCACCTCTTTAGTTGCCTGTCTCCTCTACCGTCCCGGATGGGATACCTCTAGGGGCAACTACAAGTTGTGTGATAACAGTTACTTTGGTTTGCATATTTCAGACCTCATTCTTGTTTAAAAAATCATACGTAGGTCTGATTTTTGTTTTAGATCTTAAGCTCATCTTCAAGTAAAATCTTTATCTAGATCTAGTTGATGCATGCTTCTTGTTTAAGTGTACTTTTCCGAATATTTTAAGGGCTTAAGCAAGTAGTATATTTGGCTGAACTTCATGTGTATTTGGCTGAATTAAAGAGCTGTTAATTTGCAGCCCTTAAAAGCTTGCAAAGATCCCAAGTAAAACAAGCCCCATCGCTTGTTTTACTTGGTTAAATTTTGTCATTTTAACTAGTTTTAACACTTAGTTTTTTTTGGGTTTTTTAGGAGGTGTTCCAAAGACATTCTTAAAGTGTTTTTGGGCATCTTATACTGACGTTTACTTGCTGGTTTGCAGCAAAAGACGAACAGGTAGGAGGAGGTGCTGCCAAAATTTCAAAGATCCAGGCAATCCGGAGGACCAATATTGATTATTTTGCAAACCGTATACTTCTTCTCTCCAATTTTTGTAAACCACTGAGTCAATTAAGGCTGGGGCATTTCTATTGCATTGTAACTAAAGTATTAAACGAGAGCAAGTGGGCTAAACAAGCGCCCACACCCCATCCCCCCAGGGGGGAAAACTGTGTCGACTCAATTTTCGTGGTTTGAAATTTTTTTAGTTTAGATTTCATTTCCGCACTTAATAAAATCAAACTAGGCTTAAAATCAACCTTGTGGGTCCGTTCCACTGGCGAGCCACAAGTTCACACAAAACATAGTTTTATCATTTTTTTTACAAACTCAAAACGCCCCCCTTGCTTTCCCGAAGTAGGGTCTCTGTACAAGGGCTTGCCCGAGTACGTGCCTAAAAAGAGGCTCCTGGGGTTTAAAAAAGATAAAATTTTGGTTCATAAAAATTTTCTAAAAAAAAATACCAAGGTCTTCTCCCGTATGCTCTGTGGCCGACTTACAGCTCAGTCTGATCCAGTTGGTACACATCAGAAATGATGAGATGACTAGTAATAGGATTTAACACCGCCCCGAATAAAAAAACCTTTATGTGAAAATCCGGCACATCGCGAACATTTTGTTGTCGTGGGGAAATTTCTCAAAAGGCTTGGGACAAAACTGAGTAGTGACCTCTTGGAAACCGTTAGGCTTGCCCTCGTTGGTACAACATCTGAACACCTTCTTGAGACTCCGATTCAGCCCAAGCCTGAGAGGGAAGCCACACATCAAAATTCCGGACATGTTCCCCCGTACCTTGCATATATTGGGAACCAACCAGCGATAATAAAAAGATCACTTTCACATTAATTTTAAAATAAACCAAGAACACTTGCACTACAATTACTTTTCTGCTCATGCATCTATTTCGACTCCATTATAAGGCACTGGTCTATATTGATATTATTTCATGTTATTGACAAAAATGTTGCAAATGATGAAAATAGTGAATGGGAGCAAATGATGTATTGATGAATGTTTGATTTGCTTTATATAAGTATATGCTGCTGTTTTCTTGGTTATCAAAAAAGTATTTTTCTAACTCCTAGATTAGACACCTTAGCTTCTTTTCATTTTTAGGGTCCACCCCCTTTGGCTTCGCTAGGAAAGCCTAGACGGAGGAGTCGAGTCCCAAGTAACAGCACTTGACTCTGACTTGCCCCCAAGGCCACACCAGCAGCTTGAAGACTTTTGCTGCGTTTTCCCCAGGTGTGGAACCAGGCAACAACAGTGCACCCTAGGTTCAAGCCTAGGTTGAGCTTAATATTTTATTCTTAACTTGGTAACACAGTGGAGCTTTGCTAAGAGTTACAACTTATATTATATCGTAGTATGGTACAACACGTTGATGGAGTGCACTCACTCATAGGCACACATGTTGAGGTAGATGACAATATTTTATCATTATTTGTTTGAGTGGAGGGGCCATCCCCTTGGTTGGAATTTGTTGGGTTGACTTGGTAGGTGGCTATGATTGTTGACTTCTTATCTTGTCCACTTGCACATGTTTTGACGAGTTGTAACCACTTGCAAAGTATTTTACTATTGTTTGTGGAGTTGACATGGTTAACTTTGACAAGGATGAGTTGGTTGCAAATTGGAGAAAGTGAACATGAAGAATCTTTCTATTTTGGGAGGTTGTTGAAGGTCCTGTTATCACCAAAGTTGTAGGTGCCCCTAGAGATGGATCCGAGATGGATGGCAGAAAGGAAGGGCAACCAAAGAGGTGCAACCAAGATAGCCTCGACCCACAATGGATGGTTGTCACGCCAATCGAGGCAATCTTCACTTTATGTTATCTAGCCCAAGACAACAAAGGGGGAGACCCAGATCTACTCCCGACAGGAGAGATCAAACCAAAACACCAGATCAAATCAAGTATAGGTGAAGTACGTAAGGTGTATGGTAAACCCTAGATCTATGGATAAAGTCACAAGGTAAATGATAAGTTGGATCAAGGGGTTTAAACAGTGTAGATTTGGTCCAACATGTTTATGTGAGTGACTTATGAAGTTTATAATGAGATTAAGGAATAGAGTACCAGTCAATTGTGAGAAAATCCACTGCCTTGGGAACCGTGTCCAATGCAGGGTAGTTAAGGTCCAAATTGGGGCTAACCAGTACCAAAAGTGAGCTTGATGAAGTGATATGACAATGTCAAGGGGTTCAAGCAACCAAAACAAGGGTCAAACCACAAGCTAACCCAACAATCCAGGAAAGTCGAATGGGCTTGGAGAAAGATCAGTGCCTTGGGAAATGGGCCAAATGGAGTTAGATGTCCACCAAATTATAGGTCTGGAATGTTGAGGTATAGAGGTAGGTGGATCTTAAAGATTAGGACAATCCAATGGCTGGATATCAGTAGATCTGAGATTGAAGTATGCCACAAAGTGACCCAAGTGGGGCACAACCCTTAAAATGAGGAATGGGTCCCACAAGGCAGAAATCACTGAAGTGACACACTAGGGGTAGGTTATTGGATGTGTAGATTACAGATCAAGTGGAATCTCACCTACCTAGGTGCTAGATCCCTGCAAACTCACCTCTCCCAAGGAGTGCGACCTCCCTTGGAGAGACTTCTTTGCCTTGGAAAGCGGGTCAAATGATGGCCAATCCTCACCAAACTACAGATCCGAATTGTTGTGGATACTGTAGAGGTGGGTTTTAAATATTATACCCAAAAGCCAAATGGATCAAGCTAGATTTGAAAAATTGTAAAATGAGGGTTTTGAAATAGTAAGGGTTTGTAGCATTTAGACAAATGGATAGATCATGGAGAAAGAAATTACCTTGAGATCATACCTGAGTTTTGGAATGAGATGCCTTGTTGTTGAGGAAGACTCCCGCAGAGATCAAATGAGGAATTGTTGAATTTGCTTGCCGAAATGATGCCCTAGCCCATAAGTGCGACCTCCTCTTCCTGTCAACCAAGGAAAGCGATTTCAATCAGTTGAGTAACAATGGAGGAAATACAAATGAAAAGCAATGATAACATGAAATAGAAGGTCCTGGGACAATAATACTCCCTATTACCAACGAAGAGATCCAAAGAAGAAGTAGGGAGGGTCCTCCCCTACCAATACGTCCTCCTCAAACCAAATCGGCCTCCACCTGTAGATACAAAAACATGGTACAAAAGTATAGCAAGACAAAATATCCAAGAACCCAGTGCTAAGAAAGAATCAACGAACGAACTCCAAAAGCATTCACCACAACACAACAGATAGATGCAATAGTATTTTTCTATTCCAATAATCCAGAGCCAAAAGTCCCCTTTACAATGAGAAGCTCTCTCCTTTAAATAGGAGGGAGAGAGTCCACAATCTAACCACTTTTTGAATGAGTGGCTAAGATTAAAAGATCAAAAGATCTAATCAATGGTTGAGATGAGCTCAACAATACAATACATGGATCACTAATAAAATATAACAATAAGTGGACAAACTCACCCTAGAAGAGGGGATCCCACCAAATCATGATGACAAAATAATAGATCTAGCTTATGGTGGGTCCAAGGGGTAATTTTAGACACCCTTGGTCAATCCCCATAGCACAATATCAATAAAATAATCATCAAAGTACCAAATCGTGCCTCTATGGACAAATCGTGAGTCTTAGGAGGCTCCATAAATCATCAAAAAATGCCATAAGTGATGAATGTGGGTCCCGATGAAGCTGAAACTGCTGGAGAAGGTGTGGAAGACATCCCACTCATCATCACTGATCATCCCATGCCAAAAATTTGCCTCAGTAGCCCAAATCGAATTCCTTTGTAGCCATTTCTACCATTTCTGGACTGCCTCCGGAAGCGTGAAATTGCCCAAACTGCCTCCTGGAGTGCCTGCGCTATCAAGGTGAGCTCACCAATGAGTCTGGGAGGGGGGTAATATGGTAATAACAAGTGGCTGGACCACCCCCTCCATGCACAGCGCCCTATGTGAACCAAGTGAATCCCATCATTGCACTAACAAGGTCTCCGACAGACCAAAACTGCACTAGGATAGCCTACTGAGGCTCAATCATCACTGTAACTGCCCGAAACTGAAAACAGACTGTCTCATTGGACTCAGAAGGTCCAAATCCATCTAAGATATGTACTCATACACCATATAAACCTCTGCATGGTCCAAAATAAATACTCATCATATCCGGCAGACCAAATAATAATAATTTGAACAAGTGCTGAAAAGTACGAATAATCATCATAGGCCTGAAACCACTGCATAAGCCCACCATGGTGACCTGTACCAGACCATATATCATCTATCTGTAACATCTGAGGTCTGCCACCTCATGTCCCGTGGTTGACTTTTGGTCAAACCGAGGTTTGACCAAGTCAGCATGACCAAAATATGACTCAAACTGTCATCAAGCTGCTGCAAGGTGTCAAAGGTTAAAGCATGCTTTACAATCCATTCATATAGCAATTATAACAAGTAGCAATCATTACTGGCGATCTAAAACCAAATATAATATGTCATTAATTATTATTAATTACCCAGACAAGACTTTCAAGGTCATACTCACTTCATAGTTGTGATCAATTTGCTAGTGAAGGGTGAAGGCTAAGAATGACATGGCTAGGTCAAGGGATGACTTTGACACTGTGACACTTTGGCAATGGATAAGGGAATACACACCATAGCATATAGTGGACAAGCAACAACACAGGGGATGGCGATTTCTCACAAATGGATAAGTTGTTTAAAGAGTGTTTATTCACCTTACACAGATGCGCACAATCCATAATACAAATGAGGCCAGCAATATTTTTTGATATAGCATTTAAGTTCCATTGCTTTTTGGGCCTAGAGTTTCCATAGCCTTTGATCTATGTGTGTTTAAAAACACATTGCATAGATTTACATTTATTTATGCTTTTTGTTGCAGGTGTGTTTTTAAGGCACTTGTTTACCTAAGCACTTCTAGGTGTGTCACAGACAGCTTGTTTACCTAGGTATTTTACATTTCACAAAAGATATAACATTTGATATTTCATAGCCACTTTCATTTGGCTTGCCTTTCATTCATGTGTGTTTAGAAACACATTGCATGAATGGGCTTTTCATACAAGATATAACATTTCATTTCCAAATTTTGCATTCATGGCAGCACTAAAAGCTTCAGGTTTAGCCAACAACATCTTTAGTGACCAAGGGGAATTCACAAGGAAATCCAACTCACCAAAGGTAAGTTTTGTCACCAACTTAGAGCCGAGACACAATAAACAGGGAAGCTTATCCAATATAGAGGCTACAACGGGGAAAGGTCCTCCATGCCACTAGTCAAGTAGTAAGTCAAGGTAATGAACAAACTGGGTAAGTCATGGATGAATGAAGACAGTGAGTAATGAAACCAACACTAGCAAACCAAAGTATGGCGGGAATGATCACCTCTATTCTCCCTAGGGAGGGTAAAACCAATGAGTATAGGCCAAGAACTTCTAAGTTTGAGTAGGGACAAGTATGATATATATATATATATATAGTATAACCAGGTCCACATATCTATATGATCGCCAGATCATGATACCAAGTGCTAAGACATGCTAAGAAAATGGACATAAAAGCAATATAACCACAACACCATAATATACCTGCTGAGTCATATACCTGAATGCTCATCAATCTGAACCATCATCTGTCCTCTGAAACTACTGCTGTAACTCTGGGCACTACTGACTGCTCTGTACAAATGGCATAATAGCTACATCGGTCATCTCTCTGAGTATCCTGAGACTCAGTCATGGCATGGAGAATATATATGCTGTCCAAAATCTGATAGTGATCTATAGTAGATGCTCATCTCAGCATCTCAATGTAAGGGAACTGGCTGAATAGTGTACTGGAATCTGACAAAAAAATGTATGGTAGCCCGGCTACTATATATGTGATAACAGGTCCCAAGATCTTTGAGCAACCTTGCATGTAAAGTGCTCCACTTTGGATAAAACCTTGGCACACATATCTACGTATTAGTAGTGGAGTAATTATTTTGGATTTCACACATGAGAAGGTGTTCTCATTGACTTGGTTCTTGCACACCTTTCCACACTTTTCACATGTGATGGGACATACCATTCAAGGTGATCCATACGTGCTTCATGGAGGATTATCGTTGCACACATGTTCATCACCTTGTGGATCACTCTTGCTGCGTTAATGAGATGGTTGAGAAGCGCTTTCCTACAGGGGAAATTTTGTTTTCTTCATTCATGCATCTTGGTGGGTGCATTTGAAGACCTTATCTTGGTAGACCTAGGAGTTCTATGTCAAGGAGTATTTTAATATATTTTTGATCTAGCATCTTGGAGGGTGCGCTTGGAAGTGGACCATTCAGCATCTAGAACATTTAAAGCTTATCTTTAATGATGCACTCTCTCTCTTGGAGTTTCTCTTGCTTATTATTTAATATTATCCAATGGAGTGAACTCTTTTGGAGAGGGATGGAGGCCACATACGTAGTTAACTTTGATTGGGGTGAAGCAATTACTCTATCATTTTATATTTCTTTGACTTGTCATGGAGTTAGTTGGAGAAAAATTGTATTTTATTGTGAGAGAGATAGAGCTACCTCTATATACAGAGGATCCTTTCATTTGTGATTTGGAGTGTGGTGAGATTGGAGTATGAGAGGTTGAGAAGTGATAGGAGATAGAGTTGGAGCTTGGAGATGGTGAAGCTTTGGGGCAAATAACAGGTCAACTGGCTAGTAGAAATAACCACTTGACAAATAGTAAGGAAATGATATGAAACATTTATTATCTTTCTCTAAATAGTAAAGACCCTAATAGGATCTATGGGATGTCATGAAAAACATAGTAAATAAGATTTATGCAACTCTTTATAGCTTATTAAATATGCAAAATGCGAATACTAATACAAATACAGTCTTTCAAAATACACTGTAAATCAATAAATTTAGTAGTATGTTTCTTATCTGCCTATTCTAGAAAGAAGATTTTTTCTATATTTTAAAACTCGAACCAAATAGGAGAAGCTGACTAAATAGACTAGAGGCGTGCCAATTGACGAGAAGCAGAGGTGCAGTTAACGGGTATGCTAGCGTGTGATCAGTTATGCTTGAGAGGTTGTATTTCTTAAACAATCTCTTTTGAGAATTGTATAATTTAGATGGTATAGAATTGAAGATTTAGCCATATAGGAAGAGACAAGTAATACTGTAGTACATCAGCATAGCAGATATTAAGCAAAGTTGTTTTTATATTTTGTAAGGACATCAATGAAGCTACCAGTTGTGCTCAATCTTGTCTATTTATGTTGATGCCGTGAGTTCGTTTTTTTGTTTGTTTACATATAGAATATGCATGGTGTGTAACAAGTTTTAAATGCCAGAATCTATATATGCGAATGAACCATTGACTAGTCATTGACTGATCTTGGATGACCTAGGAACATCTGCAATATGTCAATGTTTTTCTCTAGTTATTCATACTTTGTGATCTTTTTTTGTCATACTAATTGTCAAAATTGCAGTTTATAATTTTTCATTCATGCACCTTATCTTTGGTAGTTGCTACGATTTCATGAAGCATATTTTCTGAGATATTTTCTGTTAAATTGGCAGCCGTAGCAAAGGCTATGAGGCGAGTGGCAGAGGGAAAAGCTCTTGCACAAGAAGAGGCTGCTGAATGGAAGCGGAAATATGAAATAGAGCGACGAAGGAATTTGCTATTAGAAAAGAAAGGCAAGTCCATTGCAGATTGTTATTTTCCAAGTCCATTTGGATGTGATATTCACTATGGTTTCTTGAAATTTGGGCTGGTTTCTTGGAGTTGAAACATGTTGGAACTTGTCATGACTAGTATGCTTTATGGATCAACTTGATGGAAGCTGCATTTGATCATTTAAGTTACACCAAGAACACCCTTTGATAGGATATTGCAAGTTTAAATAGTATTCTTGATGTGCTTCCTTTCTGTTTCGAGCTCTTCCATTCCTGGACATTTCTTAGTGTGGTATCATTTTTTTAAAGGACCAGGGAGGGTACATAGAGGAAGTGTCCCTGGTGTTTTGTTATATTCTTAAATACTAAATTGAATTTAATGAAACTATACAAATATTTTTAGACGAGTGTTGACCATGTTGAAACTATGACACCACTTAAATAAAGGTAGAATAATAGTATGTATAAATTCTGGTTTTTCAGTCTGTGGCCAACCAATGATTTGATATATCATGGAATATAAACTTACTTTACATAGAAGGATGAATGGAAAGAAAATGGTAGGAATGTTAGATATGTATTCTTCATTTGATTCATTTAGTGCTTAAGTTGCAGAGGACTAGTCATTGTCATTGAGTCCGTGATGCTCATTTGATGTTGATTTCTTTTAGCTACTTTTCACTGTCCATTGTTATTGTTTAGTTTTTTTCTCTAGATACTGATCACTGAGTCTTTGACTCTTTACTATTTCAGTATTTACATCGTACTATTTAGAATCTGAATCAATGTATTTCATTTTGTTATTTAGAATTTGAATCAATTTATTTCATTTTGTTTTAAGTTATAAATTTGAAATTTTGATTTGCACATATCATTGATTCAATGTGAAATATGATAATATCAAATACAATGGTGATTGATGAATCGTGTTTGTATCATTTACAAATTTGAGTTTACAATGATGAATTGTTATTGATGAACTCCAATTAGTCTTTACATGTAGCATTTATCATTTTATGTTTTCATATCTGTCGATTTTTTATTTTTTTTTAATATTTTAAGAGATGGGATCTCCTATGCTAGGGACCCAGACATCCCTTGTCCCCTCAGACGCTCCCTAAAATTTGGCAGGTGTCTCCATATGTCCCCCAAGTGCATTTCCACATTGCTGCATCCCCACATCCCGGAAACTTGGTGCAACATTGCTTTTCAATGGGTTAGTGCACATTCAAAAGTTTTGTATCTTAATCTTCCTAACTATTGCTTTACTTGTTTATAGCCTGCTAATTTTTACTAAAGATTGTCCATTACATAACCAAGAGCATTCTTCCATGACTTCGTAAAATTACTTTGCTGAAACTCAAAAGATTTTAGAAGCTTCTCCAAAGCATTCCAGAGGTTCTTGGGGTTGGCAAGTGCAAAAAAAACCAGGGTAAACAAGGGCTAAAGTAGACTACTAGTTGGTGTCCACAGGGAGAAAAAAATGGGTGCCAAGCAAGAGTTGTTAGAGCAGTGTACCTCAATAGCCTTCCACATGTATTTATTGCAATGTTGGGTATAAATCTAAGTTACCAAGATACGCATACGGATCCGGATTCGCCAGATTTTTTAAAATCCAGGATCTGGATACGGTGGGGAAACGACAAGTACAAAAAAATATAAAAATATTTATATAATAAATAAAAATATAGAGTGAAGAATCAAACTATTCATGAAACTCAAGAGTAGAACTACAAGTTATTGCCAAAAAAGAGAGTTCATGTACACCATAACTGATAATTTGATGAGTTGTTGTTAAATTAATGTAACTTCAAAGAATATTCTACTTGTACTTTATTTTTGTAACTCCGTCGGGGATGTTTTACCTCTGTTCGGAGATGTCATTATTATATTTGGTCATGTAAAAGTCATGAGGTAAAACCTCCATTGTAAGTCGGGTCGTTAGTACCCAAAAGAATGTAATATAATGTTATATTGAGTCTTCCTAGAGAGGTCGGCCTAGTTAGGTTATTGGGGCTGACCTAGTTGGATTAAATGTTAAGTGAAAAGTAAAGTGTAAATAGAAGGAGTCTTTCCTTCATTTGTACATTTGCTCACTTGTGCAATTCGCATTAGAGGAGAGAGAGAGATATCTGCGAAGGAGGAGGAGGATTGGCTTGGGTCTAGAGTTTGGGTTTGTCTCTCTTATTTGTGAGACCTATTTTGGGCATTGTACTTTGATCATCTATATTGAGGAAGTTCTTGCTGGGTTTTCTTCCCCTTGAGGGTTTCCCAAGATATATTGGTTTTGTGCTTTGTGATTGTGTATCTTTCATAGATCCTTATTATGTTGCTATTGTGAATAATGTATAGAATGCTAATAAAGTTGGAATCTAGTCTATAGTAGCATAATCTTAACAATTGTAACCATGATTGATATTGATCATTTTAAAAACCATTTCAGCATCAACTTGAAGCAAGTCATAATAGTGTTTTTGTGAGCCACATCCACATGTCCCTATCAACAGGGAATAAAGTGGTTTTCTTGAAGACTATGGCAAGACTACATAACAATGTAGTTGAATTGAGAAACAACATAGCACGTAAAGATAGATCAGCCCTTGACAACAGACCTTGACCATAAAGATAAATCAAATAAAAACATTGAGAGCAGAACTTGATATTGATATATCAGAGTTCAAGAGCAGATCTTGACATAAGGATAGATCAGAGCTTGAGCAGGAATGGGTTTTACACTTTTAGCCATTAGTTGTAGGGTTTTTTAAGTTTTTCATTAAAAACAATTTTTTGGGGGGCTCAATGGGTCATAGAAGCACTGGAAGTTTCAGGATCCGTTTGAAAATTTTAGGAAATGTTTGATTTTTCATAGGATCCGTTTCATAGGACCAGGATACGTTTCCTTCTGTAGGGGATACGTTTCCATGATGGATCCTAGGCGGATCCAATCCAGATACGTATCGGATCCTCGGATCCTAGACACTGGGGTGGTGGATCTGGTAACACAGGTATAAATCAATTGGTTTTTTACAGGTGGGGGTGTTAGTTTGTCAGCAGTCAATAAATGCTACCAGTCATTCTTCAAGTTGCGCTCCTGCCATCGAGTCAAGCAGTCACATCTTCATTCTTGGTGCCCCTTCTACGGTTGTACTTGTGAAAAACTCTTTTGTAGTCCTAGAGTAGGGATTTAATTTGGTAAGTTGAAATTCTCAACTTGGAATGTTGGGGGGGTCATCTAGGGATGATTGACGTGCCAATGTTTGGGTTGTCATGCCTCATTTGCATTTTGATGTTCACTTCCTTCAATAATTCAAGGTCCTGTTAACAATGAATTTACTCTAGACATATTCAATGTTAAGATTCAACATGTTCGAGATTACATCTTTTCGGTTCCAGTGGTCGAGATCAGGGTGAGTTCTTTTTCGAGAGTTTGTCAAAGTCATACTAGGGAATGCCTTATTTAGTGCTCCAATTTAGACAATTTCAGACCTCAGTGCTATTTTCAACAAGTTTCCCATGCATGCATATGGCATATAATACTTGTTGCATGCATGGGAAGGAGAAGGCTTCAAAGGGTAATTTTAGATTTCCAAGATTTGTTATCTTTGAATTTATACTTTTAGAATGTTCATATTTTTGGAATCAAATCATATTTCTAGATACCCTTTATGGAGATGTGCATATCCTTAAGTTTTGGTGCTGTTGATTGGAGAATGTAAAAAATGAGGGTTTCAATAGATCAAAATTAGGGTTTCTACCTTTTGGAAACTATTAACATTTGTGAGAATTTTGGTTATGATCAAAGGACATGAAAAATTAGGTCAAAGTATATTTTTGAATATCCTTTGTGGTGAACAACATGTGGGGCAAATTTCAAGTCATTCCAAGAAAGTAAAAATTTAGTTAAAAATTGGGGTTTCCTTTTGTGCTAAGAATAGCAGGGGTCCCATGATTGTCCTTTCTAGTAGTGTAGTTGGGTTTCATTTTTTAGAACATTCTGAGCACTTTGATATTTTGATTAGATGATGGCTGTGCCCCACTTGAGAATTTGACTTGCCTTGCACTTGAAGTTTTCTCCGAAGTCACTTACACACCAAGCAATCTTTTTTCAGGATGACTTGTGTTCTAAGCACTTTTTTGTTTTAGAAGGTGGTGCATCACTTGAGGAAGTGTCCTTCATATTTTTGGAGTTCATGTGGTCTATAATGAGCTAGAGGAGTGTGCCCTACATAGGAAGTCTTCTTATTGACTTGACTTACACTCCAAGTTCCTTCTAGGTTGACTTGCACTTTGAGTAAATACTAAATTCCTATTTTGGGAAATGATTTTTGAGTGCCTTGTTCTGCAAGCAATATCTATCTATAGACAAGGAAGGAGAGTGCTCATTTGTAGAGTGCATGCACGGTTTCATTTCTAGTCGAAGTGTGCACCCTAGTTGGACCCTAAGTCACCTGACACGAGGACACGACACAAAGGACACGAAAATACGAGAGTCCGACACGGACACGGTGACCCTCGGATTTAGGACACGTAGGACACGTTTTATATACATATATATATTTTTTAAAAATATATTAAAATTTAAAAATATAGACATATAGATCCAAAAATCTTTAGAAACTAGAACATTTACAAATATTCAATAGAAATTAGAATAAAAACACATTAATGATTACACATTGTCATTCACAAATCACGATTCAGTATTCACGAATCACTCTCTCTCAACCAATTGCTTCCTTGCAAATGACAAAAAGAAAGCCAAAATTTTGTTTTAAAGCAAACCCGGATGCCTTTTTCCGCGATTTACGTGTCTTGTTTTCTCAGTTCGTGTCCAACAGTCGGGACACGCTCACATTTCGAGTCCGATTCATTTTCCTATCGTGTCCTGAAAACAGATTTGCTCAAAGTTCGAATCAGACATGAATTCAGACCGAATAGTGTCCGATTCGATCCTGACGCGACACACTGAGGGTTTTGAGCGAATCCGGTTTCTTAGGTTGGACCTCATCCACATGCTTTTCTTGGAAATGAAGCTTCTATGTTTATTCAGAGTGATAAGTCAGGAAGGGTCTATTTTGGTAGGTTTTGTTCCATTCCAATACATCTATCCTAGACTTGGCCATACGCTTTGAAAAGATGATTTTCTTTCCTTGTTTGGTCTTAATCTTATCTATTTTGAACTAGAAATGTGGTGTGCATAATTGAGACCAGGCCATACGCTTTGAGGAGATGATTTGCTTTCCTTGTTTGGTCTTAATCTTATCTATTTTGAACTAGAGATGTGGTGTGCATAATTGAGAGAGTGAGGGTTCGACTTTTATTTCTCCAAGATGACTTCTCTTCCAAGCAAGACATGTATTTTAGGTTGACTTCCTCTCTGTTACCATTCAAACTAGCAGTCTTAAATTAGCAGCACTATGTGATTTGTATGCTAGTGAATGGTAAGCATGTGGGAGAGGTCTAGGCCCAAATGTCACCTCAACCCAGCCTCTCAACTACTTTGGGTAACTCCCAAACCCAGGGGAGAGCCCTTTAAGATACCCGTAAACACCAAAACATGCAAATACCTTCCTACAACCTTGTAACCAGATCAATGTCTTATATGGAGTCAAACAATGTATAAAGAAGACACTTAGATCTAATTAAGGAGTTATTTCAATAGCTGTTCATTAACATCATCAATCATTTTCCTCTTTGATAGATTTCACAAATCCCAATGCAACTTCACACTTATCAAAGTAGGGTTTTGTTGATGTATATGTAACTTCGGAATGTATTTCACATATATGTATATTGTATTCCTATAGAGATGTTATTATTCCTCTATACGGAAGTGTCGTCATTTATATTGTAAGTGTCGTAACTTATACTTGATGGGTTATTAGACCACCTTGTTGGGGTCGGCCCTGTATAAGTCATGTGGGTCAAAGGGTTATTAGACCACCCTATTGGGGGTCGACCATGTGGGTCAAAGGGTTATTAGACCACCCTAGTGGGGGTCGGCCCAGTCAACATTATGTTAAGTGGTTAAGTTGAGGCCGACCTAGTTGAGTAAAGGTCAAGTCAAGTTAGTGTATAAATAGAGAGTGTGTCTCTCTCATTTTACACACATTCTATTCTCTCACTCACATTTGGGAGAGTGGTGCATTTGTGGAGGAGGAGGCTCTGCTGCTAGGAGAAGACTATCTCTTGTATTCTGGTTGTATCATTGCTCTATCTATCTCTGAGGAAGTTATTGGGGTTTTTCACCTTTATGGTTTTCCCCAAGTAAAATATGTGTCTCTTGTGTGCTTGCATTATTGTGTCCATGATTGATATGCTGTAGATATGCTGTACATGTTGTTCTCTCAGTTAAGATCCTAGATCGGATTGAAGTAAATTCTGAAAATTTAACATGGTATCAGAGCTAGCCTGAAAGAAGGCATGATATGGCATGTATGACACTTGTTGCACTTACGATGCTAGGGCTTGATATAGCAAAAACCAGTTATCGTAGCACTTTCGCTATAAATCCATTTTGGCGAAGTTTTTGGATCTGAAACTTTTACAGGTCGAATATCAGATCCCCATGTACCTTGTGTCCAAAGGACAACCTCTAATTAGTTGTACTTTGTGATTTATGATCTGTACAATATCGGGTTTCTGTCTCTTCCAGATCTGAGTCAAAATCAGGTGACCTTGGGAAAAAGGTCATAACTTGGGCTAGGAAGCTCCAAATGAAATTTCGTAAAAAGTGACAGGTAGTACACAGACTGTACTATCTCAGGAAAATGTTTCAGAGGCAGAAGTTGAACCAGTGACACGTGGCACGCTGTACAAGTTCGCTCTCCTGTATTATCCCATAAACAGGTCACGTTGCGACACTTGGCATAACTCTCTCTTAGAGAATCCAATTGAGGTCAGACCTGTCGGGATGGAAAGATTACAGGTCGGGCTATCTCAGGAAATTTTTTTAGACCCTGTGGATTGAAAAGTGCGGAGTTACACCAGAAACAATTAGGTACATATTTCTGTCAAAACATAATTATTTTTTGAGCACCTTCATTCATGGCTTCCGGAATTTAGGGTTTCGGAGAAAGTTGGAATTCTTGTAATCAGAGACCACGGCTGAATGCTACTCATCAAAATTGAAATTTAGAGACCAAGATCATAATTTTTGGTTGGGCAGAAGGCCAAGCTTGATCAGACCCTAGTTCGGGACTTTGATTAGAAAAGTGGAAAATTAGGGCTTCTGTAAAAATGAGAATTTTTGAAATCTGTGACCACGACTAGAAGTCACTCAGAAAAATAGAAGCTTAGAGCTTTGGATCAAACCTTTTGATTGGGCAGAAGAGTGGGCTTCATCAAACCCCAGTTCAGGGTCACGTCTAGTGAATCTGGAAGTTTCAAAAGAAAAATTGAGGAGTGAAACTTTGCAGTTTTCAAATTCTGAATATACCAGCTTGATCAGCTCATCAAGGCGCATATTTCTATCCTTTCGGAAGTTTGAAATTCAAAGTTTGAATTTTTGGGGTTTCTCTGACAAACCCTAATCCAGCTCCAGGTCCAGTTCTTGCAAATCAAGTGGATTGGTTTAATCCTAGAAGAGGGTGGATTGGTCACCTGCATAAGTGAACAATAGATTAGTTTTCAATTTTTGCATCTAGAACAATAATTGTTAGTGGTTTGTTATTGGCTTGAGTATCTCATCTTGATATAAACTACTTAAATTAGAAATCTCTTGAATCTCACCTATAGTGGATCAAGAGTGCTCTATGTCGGAGAGTTGCTTTTATTTCGATTTTCTTACTTACCTCCATGCTCTCCCGAGTACAGTCTTTGACCTGAAAGAGATTCTTGGGTAGATTAGATTTTATTTCTAGTATAGTTATTTAATTCCGTGCATCATAAGCCTCTTGAACATCTGTCATAAGACGAAGTCAAGAGCGCTCTCTGTCGGAGAGTTTTTACTTGTGCTCTTAATCAATTACTTCAACCTCACATTTCCCCTTTAAAATTTATTTTTGTTGCTTTCCATCACTTAGTATGCTCTGCCGACCCTAAAAAGTTGGACTCGTACTCAGAACGGTGATTGGAATTGTTAATCTTGCAAGTGAAAACCATAATAAAATCTTTTCCCCGTAACCAACGAACCGACGTTGTTTTTCGAGAAATACTCAGGTAGTGGGCAAATTCCAAGTGTTGGCACCGGGCAACCCAATCTGGGCACTCGCTGGTTAAATTCTCAGAACACCTAGCTTGTGATCCTAGATAGGTCTGTCATGTCTTCGAACGGAGCCACTAAAGGTATATTTTTCTGGTTGGACTTCATCCTTGCTTTCTGAACCCTTATAATCAAGATCACTAAAACTTTCTAAAATAAACCAAGAACATTTGCAAAACGATCTCACAAACATGACATTTTGACGTACACTTTTCAGCATCCAAGTTTTTTTTTTTTTACTCCATAAGGCACTGGTCTTTGAAACTCACTTGTATCACCTAAATCTGGACCAGATGTCCTTGTCATTTGCTAAAAGTTTATCTTGTGGATGCCTATTTAAGTTTCAAGTCATTGTATTGTTCATCTTACAATCATATTTTGTAATCATAACGTGGATTGCTTTATCTTGTGTTTATTTTACTCTTATAAAAACTGTGATCTCATCATAAAAAAAAAACTCGTAAACAACACTCATCTGCATCGCCTCACACAAAAACACTCTTAAAAAAACATAGAGCCATAGAAACTCTTTATTAGGGACTACCCCCCTTGGCTTCGTTAGGAGTTAGCCTAAACGGAGGAGCTGCGATTTAGGTGACAGTACCTGGCTCATTGCTTGCCCCTAAGGCCACACCTCTCCCACTTGTAGTGATGAGACAGCTTTTGAAAGATTTCTGCTGCTGGTGTGCATCTCGGCGGACAACAAGCCCAATTGATCCATAACCCTTTTGGTCATAACATTAGAAGAGCCCCCTGAATCCAACATGCAGTTGTGCAAAAGCATACCATTGACTAGCAAGGAGATGTAGAAAGGAGGGTGATCTTCTTTTTTAGGATCCAAGCTATGCAAAATAACAGGATTGACTAACTTTTGCAACTTAGGTTCTTCTCTAGTCTTGCTAGGAGCTACTTTCATTGAGTCCATGGGAATTGTTATCACATATATAGTAGCCGGGCTACCATAGTAGCTAGGAGCTAGATTCCAATACACTATCCAGCCAGTTCCCTTGCATTTGAGATGCTAAGATGAGCATCTATTATGGATCACTATCAGATTATGGACAACAATTTTATTCCCCATGCCATGAATGAGTCTCAGGACACTCAGAGAGATGACTGATGTAGCCATTTAGCCATTTATACAGAGCAGTCAATATTGCCCAGAGTTACAACAGCAGTTTCAGAGGACAGATGATGGTTCAGATATTGTGCATTCAGTTATATGACTCAGCAGGTATATTTTTGTGTTATGGTTATATTGCTTTTATATTCATTCTTGTAGCATGTCTTAGCATTTAGTGTCATGATCTGGCGAGCATATAGATATGAGGACTTGGTTGTAATTTTATGTATATGTATTATTGTCCCCACTCAGACTTAGAAGTTCATTATCCATACTCATTAGTTTTACCCTCCCTAGGGAGAATAGAGGTGATCATTCCCACCATACTTTGGCTTGCTAGTGTTGGTTTCATTATTCACCGTCTTCACCCATCCATTACCTACCAGTTTGTTATTTACCTTGACTTACTATTTGACTAGTGGCATGGAGGACCTTTCCCCACTGTAGCCTCTGTATTGGATGAGCTTCCTTGTTTATTGTGTCTCGGCTCTGAGTTGGTGACAAAACTTACCTTTGGTGAGTTGGATTGTAAGCCTAAATCATTCTGGTCGGTTGTCCCGATGTTCGGCACTGGCACGAAGTTCCCCTAGTCACTAAAGATGTTGTTGGCTAAACCTGAAACAGATAGTACTACCATGAATACAAAATGTTATATCTATTGTGAAAAACCAAATGAAACTGGCAATGAAATATCAAATGTTATATCTATTGTGAAATGTAATACCTAGGTAAACAAGATGTCTAAAAAACACGCCTGGAAGAAGATAGCTCAGGTAAACAAGTGTCTTAAAAACACACCTATAGCATGAAGCCTTATGTAAAATGTAAATCTATGCAATGTGTTTATAAACACACATATATCAAAGGCTATGGAAACTAAAGGCTCAAAAAACAATTGAACTTAAACTCTATATCAAAAAGATTGCTGGCCTCATTTGTATTATGGATTGTGAGCATCTTCCAAGGTGAATAAACACTCTTTGAACAACTTACCCATTTGTGAGACACCGCCATTCCCTGTGTTATTGCTTGTCTAGTATATGCTATGGTGTGTATCCCCTTTCCATATCCAAAGTGTCACAGTGTTAAGTCAGTAAGTCATCCCTTGGCCTAGCCATTTTTATTTTAGCCTTCACCCTTCACTAGCAAATTGATCACAACTATGAAGTGAGTATGGTTTTTAAAGTCTAGTCTGAGTTATAAATAATAATTAATGACCTTATATATTTGGATTTAGATCGCTAGTAATGATTACTTTTTGTTATAATTGCTATTTGGATGGATTGTAGAGCATGTCTTAACCTTTGACACCTTGCAGCAGTTTAATGACAGCCTGAGTTATATTTTGGTCATGTTGACTTGGTCAAAACCCAGTTTGACCAAAAGTCAACCACTGGACATTAGGTGGCAGACCTCAGATGATACAGAGATATGATATATGGTTTGGTATAGGTCACCATGGTGGTTCTATGCAGTGGTTTCAAGCCTATGATGATGATTTGTGCTTTTCAGCACTTTTACAGATTATTATTATTTGGTTTGCCGGATATGATGGGCATTTATTTTTGACCATGCAAAGATCTATACAGTGTATGAGTACATATCTTAGATGGATTTGGACCTTTTGAGTCCACTGAGACAGTCTGTTTTCAGTTCCGGGCAGTTACAGTGATTTTTAGCCTCAGTTGGCTATCCTAGTGCAGTTTTGGCCTATCAGAGCAAAGCAGAGAGTTGATGAATTCACCTAGGGCGTTGTGCATGGAGGAGGTGGTCCAACAGCGTGATATTACCATATTACCCCCCTCCCAGAAAGCCTGGTGGCCTCACCTTGACAGCGCAGGCACTCCAGGAGGCAGTTTGGGTAGTTTCACACTTCCCAAGGCAGACCAGAAATGGTAAAAATGGCTATTGAAGGACTCGATTTGGGCTACTGAGGCAAAGGATTGGCATGGGATGACTTGTGATGATGAGTGGGAGGTCTTCCACACCTTCTCCAGCAGTTTCAGCTTCTAGTGGGACCCACACCCATCACTTTTGGCATTTTATATGATTTTCTAGAGCCTCCAAAGGTTCACGACTTTCCCAAAGGGGCACGATTTGGTGTCTAGCTTGATTATTTTTGGATATTGTGCAATGGGGATTGACCAAGGGTGTTAAAAATTACCTGTTGGACCCACCATGAGCTAGATCTTATGTTTTATCATTCACTTTTGGTGGGACCCCCTCTCCTAGGTCGATTTGGTCCATTGATGTATTATTTTATTAGTGATCCATGTATTGTATTCTTGAGCTCATCTCAACCATTGATTAGATCATTTGATCTTTTAATCTTAGCCACTCATTCAAAAGTGGTTAGGATTTTGGCCTCTCTCCATCCTATTTAAAGGAGAGAGCTTCTCATTGTAAAGGGTCTTTGGCTCTTGGAATCCCAGCATTTGGAATTTGTGGTAAGATCTATATTTTTTGGAAACTTTTGTCTTGTCTACAGGAGGGCGACTTCACTTGGGCGTTTTTGCAAGGCTTCTTCAACATGCTCCACTTGGCATTCGCTTGTATCAGGGGGTTATCATTAGTATCATTGTGATCTATGTTATCTTTCTGTTATTTCTCTTGGGGCATTAGTCTTATCGCTTGTTTGCAGTAAATCTGATATGGTTGACGTTTGTTGTGCAGGAGAGAGGGTGCATGGGCTTCCTTGGACTAAATAGACTTCATAGAAAACTACCTCAAAGCTTCTCAAATTGATCGGGTTTGCATAGATCATCATCATCAAGGCATCTGCAAGGTTATTCAGGTAATATCCACAGGTTTGTTCACTATTTCTTGATCCCAATCCATTGGCATAAGCAAACAACTGTTAAAACCCTCATATTTCAAAACCTCATTTTACAATTTTTCAGATCTACTTAGATCTACTTGGATTTTGGGTAAGATATTAAAACCCACCTCTATAGCATCCACGACAATTTGGATCTATAGTTTGGTGTGGATTGGCCTCCATTTGACCGATTTTCCAAGGCAACTTAGCCTCTCCAAGTGAGGTCGCACTTCTTGGTTTGGTGAGTTCACCTAGATCTAGCACCTGGGTAGGTGAGATCCCACTTGATCCTTACTCTCCACAGCTGATAACCTAACCCTAGTGCTTCACCTTGTTGATTCTTACCTTGTGGGCCCCATTCCTCATTTTGAGGGTTGAGTCCCACTTGGGTCACTTGGTGCTGCATTTCAATCTCAGATCTACTGAGATCTAGCCATTGGATGATCTTAATCTTCAAGACCCACCTAGCTTTACACCTCAACATCCCTGATCTATAGTTTGGTGGGAATCCGACTCCATTTGGCTCATTTTCCAAGGCATTGATTCTTTTCCCAAGGCTCACGACTTTCCTGGGTTGTGAGATTTACTTGGTGGTTGGTCTTTGTCTGATAGCTTGAGCACTTAGACATTGTCATATTCATTCATCAAGCATAGCTAGAAAGCCCTAACTGTCAAATCTCTGATTTGGGATACTTTCCTTGTTTTAAGGGTCACGTTTCCCAAGGCAGTTGATTTTGACCTTTTGAAACTAGCTTTGAATCCTGGAATCATACTTCATCCTTGAATCACTGTGTCATCTTTCACTATCATAGCATACCTTTCCTAAGCCTCCACAGTGGTCCTAATTCCTCATTTCTAGAGTTCCATACCTGTCACCCTATGTACTTCATTAGATTGATATGATCTGGTGATTTGGTCGATCTCTCCTATCGGGAGTAGATCTAGGTCTCCCCCTTGCTATCTTGGCTTTGATAGCAAAAGCGAAGACTGCCTTGGTTGGCGTGACAACCATCCACATAGGAACTAAGGCCCTCTTGGTTCACCACTTTAGTTGCCTATCCCCTCTACCATCCACCTTGGATCCATCTTTAGGGGCAACTACAAGATTGGTGATAACAGGAACCTTAGCTGTTTCTTGTTCTGGAGGATCTATTATTTTCATAAAATCTTCTCTTAAGCTTGGAATTTTGATAAGGTCAGTAACAGGAACAGGAATCTTTGCAGAAGACAACCAATGAGCCAAATCAACATGAAACTTTTTTGAGTTGGGAGGAGGTGTTACGTTAGGAATATTTTGATTTGACTTTGATGTTCCAATATTGTCCTTTCTTTGATATGCTAGAACTTTAAACCTTGACATTTCTAGAATCTTCTCTTGTGTAGGCATCTCACCAAATCTATGGGTTGCTTTGTCCTTCTCTTGACTGTAATGTCTTGCTTGTTCCCAAGTTTCTTTGGAGACAGGGTGAGTTTGGCCTACAATGTTGATATATTCAGGCTGGTTCTCAGGCTTGCTTGCTAATCTGACATTGCTATTGGCTTCTGACGGATTTTGTTCAATTGATCATTTAAATACATCACATGTAGATTCTTCATGGAAATTTTCGCATGCTCTATAGAAAGGAGGAACTTCTTCTGAAATTGCATTTGTAGTTTCCAAAGGATTTGGGGTCCTTTAATCTTGAATGGGTGCCCTTCTTTGATATTGAGGTCTTAGAGCATACTGTGGCTTAGGGACATATTGGATTGAGACATGGTTGGTTTGAGATCTTTCAATGGATATCAACCTGTTCTGTATGGCAGTCATGTTGGAAGCTTGAGTTGAAACAACTTCTTTTAAGATTTGAGCAATTTCTTTCAAAGGTTCCTTTGAAGGATCCTTAATTTCAGCATTAATGGCCTTTTCCTTATTTTCACTTTGCTTCATAGGAACATTTGCCCTAGTGAAACCAGGAAGATGAGACTTGCCACAACTTAGCATATTCCTATCAATTTTCTCAGCAATTTCCATGGCTTTTTTTAGATTGGTGGATTCTCTATCAATCACTTGATATTACGATTCTCCATCAAAAGCCTCCATGTAGTGAATGAGAATGGAGTTATCAGGTGGCTTGATATCAACATGAAGTCTTGACACAATTTCATTGAATTTTTTGTTAAATTCTTCCATTGTCTCATTTTATTTATTTTTAGTGTTGGTCAAAACATCTAGAAGGTAGCGGTCTTCTTTGATGTCCCCCCATTTTGTAAGGAAAGCAGTTTCAATTTCTTTATAAGTTTTGTACTTGTTAGCTTCCAACTTGGTGAACCATTCATATGCATCATCTTCCAAAGATAAAGCAAATAACTTCATTTTCACATCTTCATTCTTGGCACTCAAACACCACTTGTCAAAACAATGGCAAAAACGAGTTATATGAGAACTAGCACTAATAGCATTGTTTCTTTGAAAGGAAGGCACTTTCTCAATAGCTTTCTCTGGAACATCATGAGGATAACCAACTATAGCAGTAAAATCATAAGGATAAAAAATATCAGCCATTTTAATAGGAAGATTATTCAAATTACTTTCTGAAAATAAAAGGTGAATATCAGAAATTGACTGAGAACCAAGATCCTCAAAGGTTTTTCTAGAAGATAGCTTGCTTTTCCTTCTATGGTAAACCTTTTCAGGCTCAGGAAAGAACTGAAGCAAGCTTTGAGCATTCCTTCTTGTAAAACGCCTTGGTAAAGTTGTTGACAGTGGAGTTGCCAGATGTTCTTAGTCAATTTAAAAAATTCACTACATACATCAAACAAAGCAAAAACAAAAAGGAAAACTCAAAAGTCGTATTCCGGGAATAAAATGACATATCCCCGGTGTTGTCCGCCAAGTTGCACACCAACAGCAGAAATCTTTCGAAAGATGTCTCTTCACTAGAAGTGAGAGAAGTGTGGCCTTGGGGGCAAGCAATGAGCTAGGTACTATCACTTGAATCCCAGCTCCTCCGTTTAGGCTAACTCCTAATGAAGCCAAGGGGGGTCGTCCCTACAAAGAGTTGACTATGGCTCAATGTGTTTTAATGTTTTAAGTGTATGGTATGATGCGGATGGGTGTTGTTTAGGAGTTTTTGTGATGAGACCAAATTATAAATATGATAAACAAGATAAGATGCAATCCACGTTGCTAAATAAGATATCAAAATGACAGTACGTTTCAAGATTTGAAGTTCAAAAATGCATCCACAAGATAAAGTAAAACCACAAGGACAAATGGTCCTGATCAAGATATGAATTTTAAATAACTAGTGCTTTATGGAGTCAAAGAATAATAAAGATGTGATGCTGAAAGTGTGGGTCTTGAAAGGTATTGCTTGTGAGATCGTTGTGCAAATTATCTTGATAAATTACAAGTTTTAATGGTCTTGATTATTAGGCTAAGAACAAGGATATCAAAAGTCCGGAAATAATACTGGTAACCTCTTAGATGATAGGTTGAAGCCACCCAGATTGCAAAAGGGTAAGTGTTCAATTGGCTTGACCACCCTTGAGTCTGACAGCGGGATTTCGGCACCACTTGTTTCAGGAAACTTCCTCAGTAAATCTCGAAAAAGCAACGCCGGTTCGTTGGTTGGGGTAAAGTTTTATTAAGTTATCACTTGTGAGATTAGCAAATCGAACACCTTTCTGAGTACTAGCCCAACCCTTTCAGGTTGGCAGAGCATATGGGTGTTGGATAATCGACCAAGATAAATTAATTATGAAGGGGTGTGAGTTGGAATGTTTTATTATTAAAGCATAGTTCAACTCTTCGATAGAGAGCGCTCTTGACTTCGTCTTAAGACCAAAGTTCAAGAGACTTTAATTAATCTAAATGCCTAATGCAAGGGAAATGCAACAACTAAATGCTCTCCGACAGAGAGTGCTTTTGACTTGGATTTGGCCAAGTTCAAGAGACTTTAGTTCTTTTTATGAAGTAGGAGCAGTTGTAACTTGAAGAACAAAATGAAGCTTTAGATAACATAAAATGAAATGATAATAACAAGATGTAACAAGATGACTGAAATAAACTGAAAATGAACTTAGTGTACTACCAAACAATATTAATCTAAAAGTGGGATCTACCTCCGAACAAGGTTGATCACTAGAAACACTAGTCCTTGAGACTTTACAGCTAGCTGAAACTTCGGCAAGGAGGCTAATGGGGAACGAGAAGCTACCACAAAGCTATGTGGCTTGTGGGATGCAATCCCAAAGTTTGCTTTCTCAAGTCAAGACTTGGAAATGGAGTACAGAAATGAAATATTAATCTAAGAACTAAAAGAGAAAGAGAGATCTAAGCTAAGCAAAGCACAACACTCTTCTCCAAATGGGGAAGAAGAACCCAAAAAGTGGAGGACTCCTCCACTTAGCTTTTTTATCAAACCTTACAAATGCCTTGGGAATTTAACCCTTGCAAGGTCTTTTAAGAAAAACTTGAGTAAAAGTGAAAAAGAACTCTTATGAGTTTGTACAAAGGATAATCGCTTCTTCTTGGTTTTGGATTCTTGTCTTTGGGATCTTAGCCTTGCTTGCTCTTTCTTGCTTGGTTTGCTTTTGGTTTACCTGTGGATAAGAGCTCTAAGCAATGACTAGTAAGAGTGTTAGGAAACCAAATTTTAATTTGTGATTCGACATGATTAAGTGAATGAGAAGGCAAGTGCCTTATGAAATGAAAATGAAGCCCAAAACAGTAAAATGAGACCAAAAATCAGACCTTGGAAAAAACAAGGCAAGCTCACCGATTTTGACGTAAAACGCACGTTTTTTGACGAAATGACTTGAGATTTTTTGAGAGATGGAAATTAAAGATTTTTTAACATTTTAGGATAATTTCCAGAATCTGGAAAATATCAGAAAATTGCAGAAAATCAGTAATTACAAAAGTGCACGTTTTTCGAGAAAATGATAAAAAAAATCAAATTTTTTTTTTTTCGAAAGATTTTCTGATTTTTAGGCTAATTTCTAGAATTAGAAATTAACAGAAAATGTCAAAAAACAGCAAGCTTAAATTTGCACGTTTTTCGAGAAAAAGTACAAAAAGTTGAAAAATTATTTTTTGGGAATTTTTCGAAAATTTTATGATTTTAAAAGAATTTCCAGAATTGAAAAAATGATGGAAAACACAAAAAACCAGCAAACTAAAAAGTAGAAAATATGCACATTTTTCAAGAAAACTAGCGCATGTTTCCCAAGGTAAAGTAAAGTCAAAACTTGGTAAAAAATGAGTGATTTTGGGCAAAGTTTAAGGTATTTGGCACTTATAAAAAAGGAAAAATAAAACAATGAGAAACAAACAAAAGCATGAATGGATTTACAAACTTGAATATGAACAAGGATCTTAGATCTAAGAAGATTTTAAAGATAGAAAATAATAGATCTAAACCCAACAAGTAGACCAAAGTATGAAACTTTGATCCACTTAACCAGATAATGCAAGATCTAGAAATATAAGATTTTTTGAGAATATTTACAATACTTGAAAAATCAAATCAATAGATAAAACCTGTGATTGTAGTAGATCCGCTTTGTAGTAACCAAGGTAACCAAGAAATTTTTTGAAACTTTGTTGTTGATGGAAAGAAATAAACTCTTAGCTTCAAGTGCAATCTTAAGATTTTGTCTTTGGGAGGCTTCTTGAAAACACAAGTGTTGGGGCAAAATACTGATGGAGAGGAGGGAGAGACAACCGAGTTCACCTCCACTCTATCTTTGGGATACCTGCACACATGCAATACTTACACAAACAAACTCAATCATGCTTAGTGTGTTAGGCCAAATCGAAATAAAAGATAAACAAGTATTACCGACTACAGTTTGTACTCTTAAAACAAATCTAGCCTAAAACCAACAAATAACTTGGACCATCAAATATTTGTTCTTTGCTCTCAAGAAAGAGTTCTAAGCTAAACAATGATTAAGCATGAAATGATATAAATAAAACAAAGACAAGTATCACCTCAATGATGGGAGATTTGCTCACAAACACAAGATGCACATCATAAGCCTCCAAAGCCAACTTTATTTCCAAAATATAGCAAATAGCTATAAGCTCTTACAATCTCTGCAGAGTAAGTTTACAATAACAATCCATGAAGAATGAGGAGAGAAGCCCTCATTATATAGCAAAACTAAGCTACCAAAACCCTAAAACGAATTTGGCATGCAAAGAGAGAACCAAGCCTTTGATTTTGAGTTAAACTGAGCTCTGGTGGGTGAAGAGAGGGTGACTTGGCCTCCACATGGGCAAGGCATCCTCCCTTCTCCATTGTAACCATCACCAAGCTAATAACCAAGTGCCACATCACAAAAACGTCCAAGCTAAAGGAGGGGGCAAAAATCCTAAGTAGAAGTCATCTCCAGTGCTCCGATTGCCAACTGAACTGACCTGGAGTTGACTGCAATCATCTTAAGTGCTCTGTGCCATGTCATTTTGACTTTTACTTTATTCAATTTGGCCTTTTTTGGAGAGATTTGAATTATCTCCAATTTATTATTTTCTGAATATTTTAATTAATATTTCTCATTTTTTGAGAAAATATTAATTATGAGGCCAAATAATTGTCTGAAACTTAGGATAAACCGGTCCGGGGATCATGAATGATTTTTGGCTTAAGGATGGAGCCTTCAATCACTGAATTCGGATCTCGTATGACTGACATATTACAAATTGAAAATTTTCCATTTAAACTATGAAAACATTTATTAAAATTAAAAAAAAAATCAAAAACCCAAATTCGACGGACTCGGTAAATTTTTTTTGAAACTGAGGGTCCTAGAGACCTAGTACATGACCACAATCTATTCTAATAGTGTCTAGTAGGCTTATATATATCAGTTGGACTCTAATAAACCCCCATGGCTAAAATTTTCAAAATCAAGCATTCTAGCTTTGGAGGAAGCGGGATAAAACCTCATCGATTATAGCTTGGCTATAGGCAAAGTATAATTGACAAGGGAAAAACTCCCTGGAATACCTTAGTTGCTTAATCCAGTCATGGGGAACCGAGCCACTCAAAATCCTACTAGCACACTTTATTACAAACCTCCAAGGGGCCATGGTGATATCGACTAAAAACAAAACCGGCTGGCCAAAATTGGCTAACTGCTGCAATCTGAAACCCAGATACTCTGGAAGTGAACACTGATGTGTTCCAACACTGGCGGCTCAATAAGGTTTCAACTATTTGTACAAAATAGGTGATAACACCCGGCAATGGCGCCAAAATGTTGCCGCCTGGTTCCACACCTGGTATAACGCCACAGAAGTCTTCAAGCCGCTGGTGTGGCCTTGGGGGCAAGCCAGAGTCAAGTGTTGTCACCTGAAACTCGACTCCTCCATCTAGACTTACTCCTAGCGAAGCCAAGGGGGGTGGACCCTAAAAAATAAAACTAAGGTGTCTAATCTATGAAAGAAAAAAAAAAACTAATCTAGGAGTTAGAAATTTTTGTAAACACACGAGCAATGCAACATATATAAAGAAATATCATTCATTGCTCATCATCATTGTCATTCGAAAATATAAAACATCCATCATCATGAAAATGTAAATATTAAGACCAGTGATGATAAAATGGAGTCAAAAATAAAGTGCTTGAAACTGAAAAGACAATGTTGTGCAATTGTTCTTGGTTAATTTTATTATTAATGTGGTAATGATCTTTTTATTAAGGCTAGGGGATTCCCGATATACCAAAAGGTATAGGGAATATGTCCGGAATTCAACTACGTGGTTTCTCTCTCAGACATGTGGGATTGATCGGAGTCTCAAGGAGATGTTCAACACTATACCAAACGAGGGTATAGTCTAACGGTTTCCAGGAGGTCGCTACCCAGGGGTTCCCGTGTCCTTTGAGAAATTTGCCCACCACAGAAGAATAGTCGATTGTGTCGGATTTTCACTAATAGGTGGTTTATTTGGGGTGTGTTAGAACCTATTACTAGTCACTTATCCCTTTCTAATGTGTGCCAGCAGTTTCAGACTACGCTGCAGTGGCCACAGAGCATACGGGGAAAAGCCTTGGAAATTTTAAGTATTTTAGAACCAAAATTTTACTTTTTTAGAGCCCCAAGAGTCTCTTTTTGGGCCAGTACTCGGGCAAGCCCTTATCCTGAAACCTTACTTCGGGAAAGCAAGGTGGTGTTTTGGATTGTAAAAAAAATGAAAATTCTAAAAAAAATGGAAAAAGCTAGGTCCTGAGTGAACTTGTGGCCCGCCAATGGAATGGACCAACGAGGTTAATTTTAAGTCTTAGTTAATTTTAATTAATTGCCGAAAAGAAAACTAAACTAAAAAAAATCACGCCACGAAAATGAGTCGACACAGTTTCCCCCCCTGGGGGATGGGGTATGGGCGCTGGTTAGCCCACTTGCTCTCGTTTAATTTTTTGTTACAATGCAATAGAAGTGCCCTAGTCCTTTAATAATGACTCGGTGGCTTACAAAGATGGAAAGAAAGAGTATCCAGTTTGAAAAATTAAAGTTTAAGGTGCTCTGGATGGCCTGAATCCTACGCTGCTGGGAATCGCTCTGCACCCCCACGAATCGATCCCAATTCGCGATCCGGAAGGAATCGATTTCGTAATTCGCGCTTCCTTGGAGAAAAAAACGCTCCCTGGAATTTTAGGAATTGATCCGGAATCTACGCTTCCGAATCGATTCCTCATCGATTCCTGAGCGATTCCGGGCAAAAAAATCGCTCCTGAAAACGCTTCCTGAGCAATTCCTTCATTTTTTTAATTTTATTTTCGGGATTGGCTAGGGTTAATTTGGGCAAATAAAGTCTATTGGACTCCATTTGGACTCATTCTATGCCCTCAGTGGTAAACAGTTTGATGTGCCCCCATGGTAAACAGTTTAAAACTTTGATGTGCCCCAGGTTGGCGAAGAGTAGTTTCACAGATGATAAATGCAATTTCTGCCCCAAGATGAAGCTGTCAAATGCATTCTTTGGGAGTGTCGGTTTTCTTGTCAATGTTGGAAATTAGCACAACAGAGGTTCTCTGAAATGATCCAAGGTACCATTAATTGGAGCACAGTTGTTCTTAGGGACTAACTCTTTCATCAGTCACCTTATCAAGGCTTGTGGCATTGTATCCATATTGCTGTTATGTTCTCTTTATGGAAATTGTGCTGTAAGTGTGTTTTTGAGGACTCTAGTGGCACTGTTCTTCCTTTCAAGGGCTGTGGATGGATGAGCTTTGTGCCCAACTCAAGGGTGAAGGGTTTTTGCTCATTAGAGATGAAAAAAGTGAATTGATAACTCCATATTCAGAATTTATTGTAGTTGTAACTGCAATAAGATAGCTGCTACAATGTCTGTATATTCTTATCTTTTCTTGTACAGATTTTGTTCTCCTTGTACATAACTGTTTTATGAGTAAAATAAGAAGTATATTTGAAAAAAAACACTTTTACAGGAGTTTCAAAAAGGTCTATCCCATTGTCTATCAACCCTGGCCTTGGGTTTACCTTCACATCATATATCAGACAATGACATTATAGAAATTGGACGAATAAATAAGGAAAATTTGGCAGTACACTGGTAAAGGGTCCTTTTCAGAAGCACCTTTGCAATATCAATAAAGTTCATATTCTATTCAGAAGGGATAAAAGTATAAAATAGAAAACGGTCTGCATGTTAATTTTAATCAAAATCTAATTAATACAGTTTGGTTATATGAGAAAAATGGTATTGACATATGAGGGTCAAATACATGCAACATTGTCTTAAAGTCGATGCCATCATCTACACATTTGTACTTCCCTTACAAAAATTCAACTTCTGTTACAAAAATTCAATCATAGAGTTTGTTTGATAAAGTAAATCTTAACAATAACTTAATATCTTTGCAAGTTTGATATTGGATTTAAAGACATCACTTGCAAATGGTCATTGCCATAGCTATGTCATTCCAGAAAATCTTCTGAGATGTCCTAGATGATTGATGTTATATCAATGTGTATTAAATGGTTATATGAAAATCTATGTTTTGATGTTTTCTATAGCTAATTTGGCATAATACCTGTTTTTTTTAATTTATATGCATCAAAATATATTAAAATATATATTATATAAAAAACGCTCCCGAAACGCTCCTGAAACGGAAGCTTTTGAAAATTTCGCTTTTCGTTCCCGCTCCCGCTCCCCGTTCCCCGCTTCGCTCCCGCTCCCGCTCCCCGTTCCCCGCTTCGCTCCCGCTCCCAATAGCGTAGCTTGAATCTTCAAAATTTGGCCAACATCTCCCTTTACCTGTTCATCAAATGCTGGAAACCAGCAAGCAAACATTAGTAAAAGATGCCTCAAAACATTTTAAGAGTGTATTTGAGACACCTGCTAAAACCCCCAAAAAAATCTAATTTAAAAAGGCGGAAAAGTAACTAAGTGAGACAAACTGTGAGCCTTGTCTCCTTAGGATCTTTGCAAATTTTGAGGAGTTGCAAATTACTACCTCTTATGACAGCCAAATAGACTTTTAAAATCATATCTGAACACTACTTTTCTAACTTTTAAAATTTGACAACTTTTGACAAGTTAAGAAAAGTAAAATGCTAGATAAATGAAAAGATCTAATCTATTTAAGATGAATACTTTGTAAATGGAATAGATCAGACTTCTAGAGTAATAAATGAAAATGTAAACTTTGAAATGCAAACCACTATTACTCTATACTTGTAACTAGTAACCAAGATGAAAGTATGAAGTAGAAGAGAAGGAGATATGGAGAATTTTTATACTTTTATCAATTTTTTCCTTGAAGAAGCCTTGGATCCTTCTTGATGGTGAGCTGAGGGACTGTATCTGCAAAAGGAGTTAGTGTAATGAATGAAACAAACAAGATCTTCCACCCATCTACTTGAAGCAACCTGCAAATCACATCAACTTGAAACATAAAGATCAAATCTAGAAAAACACATATGAGAAATCAAAGAAAATGCTCATAAACAAATGACACATTTAAATTAGATCTCTACACATGCATAGATAAAAGACTAAATAATAAACAAATGATTTAATCTCCCTTATAAATCAATAATGATCCAAATTATATTAGTAGCAGACTATAATCATTAGGGCATACAACAGTGGTGATCATAAAATGAGAAACATAAAACATGGACCAAAATTAACAGTTGCATAGAAATGGTGAAGTCCTAAACATATGCTCATTTTCACATTCACACCTTTGTACAATTTAGATCACCCCTCACAGACCCTGGGTGAAGTGGAAAAGATGCATGGATTGGTCAAGTGAAGTTTGACTTATGTGGATAGACTTTATGATCTCTCAGACTATGGGGGAAATAGGGAACACCATGACATGTACTAGATAGGAAGACACTAGGGAAGGGCGGTGTCTCACAAATGTGTGAACTGAGTGGGAGGCATTCATTCAACTCTAACAAGTCTACAAATACAATGCCCTCTTAGTGTTGAAAAACACTACTAATCGTAGCATGGCCTTGAGCAAGTGTTGAAAAACACTACTAGTCGCAACTTTGCTCTTTTCTTTAGATTTATCATTTAAGCACTTACATACTTTCTTTTATGGAGTAGTTTATGCAAACATAAGCACATGGAGACATTGCTTCCAGCCTAGCTAATACCCCCCAAGCAACTAGCCAACCTTAGCTCATGTCACAACAACAGCGGGTACTCTTGGCCCAGAAGTGAATCATGGGGTCAGTTGGCGGGAGTCTTCCACAATAAAGGCCAGACATCAGGGCAACTGATTTGAACAAGCCAAGGCTTCAGATACCCAACTATCCTAAGCTTAGGACCCAACACCAACGGGTTCTTTCGACCCAGAAGGTTCAAGGCTTCAGAAAGTTTTGTTGCACAACTTAGAGCCGAGACACAGAATAACATGGAGGCCATACTAGTCTAGAGGTCAGCATGGAGAAGCTCTTTGATCTCATAAGTCTTATCCAAGTCAAGGGAGAAAGAGTCTCCATAATGGATAAATGGATGGATGGAAGGACAAGTAAAACCAGAGATAGGTGGGGAATGGGCTAAGTTGTACAAAGGCTAACCCTACTGATGAGCATATGCCTAAGTCTTGACACCACACTATTTAACCATTTCAATTTTCAGTCCAAATGCAACCACAAGACACATAATCACCATGCTGCTACCGCATATGACCAGTCACATCCACTAAGATAATCAGGAAAGACAACATACACATGCAAACCTCGTGCCATATACTTGGTCAGTCATCTCTATCTCTGGATCTGAAGTGCCTCTGATAGTCTAGACTCTAGAGGGCAAGGAAGATACATCAGCTGCCTGCTCTGCTGCACTGCTAAAGGGAAACCATGGCCTAACAAGTGTCTCTCTGGGATCATGAAGGCTCAAAAGTGACAAAGGAAAGCAAATGATATTGCTCAGGAGCTTTGGCTGCTTATGTAGGAACTCTGCTAAGGATCATCACTAACAAAAAAGTAGGCTCATCTCAATGAAGGACTAGCTCATGTTTGGGACAAACTACTCTGAAACATCATGGTATCCCAGCTACTATCGATGTGATAATAGGTTTATCACCTCCCTACTTGATTTTCTGTTTGATTTCTTTGACTCTGTTGCCGCCTAATACACACCTCTGGGGGAACGCGGCAGAAAACCTTCAAGCTGCTCGGTATGTCCTTGGGGGCAAGTCAGAGTCAAGTGTTGTCACCTGATTACTCGACTCCTCTGTCTAGGCTACTCCTAGTGAAGCCAAGGGGGGTGGTCCCTATAAAAATGAAACTAAGCCTTTTACACTACAAAAGAGAAAAAACATGATTCTATTTCAGTAAATTCTCGTCCGGAAGTGCTTGTAACTGAAATATGAGTGTGCCAATGGACTCAGAAGGTCCAAATGTACTAGAGATGAGTACTCATACACCTTGTGGCGACATGGATAATCATCTATAGTCTCAACCATGCCCGGACAAATAAAAATAATGGTCTGTAAATAATAATAACTATAAAAATCCATCAAACCATCATGTGAAACCTATGTTTGCTCCACAGAACCATCAAATGGGCATGAAAGGACCATAAATCATCAACTTCGAACATCACTGGTCCAACTCATCTCAGATCCTATGGTTGTCTTGGTCAAACTGGGTTTGACCAGGTCAAGATTGATCAAAATATGACCTAGGCTTTGTTACCTCCTTTTTTGACAGGGTCCAGGGAAGCAGATTCATTAGAGTGGAATGCATTGAATTATGGTGGAACAGTGCCATGTGCAGGAGGTTACCATTCCTTGACTACTGTTGGAGCCTATGTTGCTCTGTTTGGGGGGAAAGGTGAGGCTGGAATTGTCAAAGAAGATTTGCTTGAGCATATATAATGTCATGGATCCTTCCTAAAGTTCAAGGGGATGCCCCATTTCCTATACACAGCTGAAACTTTTCTAGATGAGCAGATGGCTTATGATCTGTCGGTTCTAGCAGGAAAATATCAGATGAAACACCTGCGAAATTTTTGTGAAAAGTTTATCACATCAAGAGTGGGTAAATGCTATTAAGGAACTTTGCTTTTGCTCATCAGCATAATGCGAAGCATCTTTGAGAGGCTGCGTTATCCTTAAAAATTGAGAGCATGCATCGAGTTTTGATTTTGGCAAGTACCAGTGGAACAGGGATACCTTTCTCTGCACAACAGAGCAGTCAAGTCTTGGAACTAGATCTGGAAAAGACTTGTCTTTTCTGTTGATTCGATGAATAGCAGCTGAAAGGGCCAATGAGCAGTCTTATTATGGTGCCACTTTCTTCACGTGGAATTTTTGCAGATAATCAAGTTAGTTTGCATAACAAGGGCAGATCTTTCCTCTTACCATCACCATTGAAGAAATATAGAGAGCCAAGGGTAGGGGATCCTGATTATGACATTTCTAATGACCCATCAGTAATTCTTCCTTCACGTGAAGTCGACTATGTAGATGGTGGTTGTTTCAATACTCTTCTTGCCATGAAAGCAACAAATCAAAGAGTTACAGCAACAAGTTTCTTCGACCTCTATTCAAATGGAGTTGGAAAGGCTCAGATCAAAATACAGGCGGTCTTTGAACATGATACAACAATGGGAACAAGTTTATCAAGACCTCCACTGCTTTTGTGTGACTGAGCTTATGGGTGGTAATAAAGCTGGGTATGACGACCGAGTAGCTATTTTCATCCATAGCGCTGATCACGACTCTCTAAACAAAGCTACAAGGAAACCAACAAAGACCGGCAACGCATGAAGCTGATGGGAATGAGAAAACCGGTGTTAATTATTCTGAGAGCTTCACCCTAATGAAAAAGCCAAAGAATAATAACGCTATTCGCCAGGATAGCTCGGATTACAACTGGCCGCCCATAGTCTTTGCATGAAGATTTAGATTCAGCGTTGCAAAATCAACAATTCAAGATAAACGCTGAATCTCCATTTTTGTGTATGCTCGACGAGTCCCGAAGACACTACATATCAAGGGATTTTAGCTTTGAGCAATGGGATAGCAGAAGGTAGGTGTATTGAACTCTCGGAAGACGGGGCCGTTGATTTGTCCAAGAGAACGGGAAAAGATATAGGCTGCGAAAATGATTTCAAAGGGCATATCGGGACCACTGTGAAAAGACGAAGATGGATGCAGTCAAACGTATGCAGCATAAAGTGCCGTGATTGACACCGGTGGTCTTCAAAACAACCACTTGGGCGTAATTTCATGATTACATGGAAGCTCCAAACAAATTTTTAAAGGCCCGATTGCATTGGTAGTCATCATGTGGCGGTAGGTCGAGCCTGGATCCCCTCGTCTCCTCTCGGTTGCCAATGCATAAAAGATCAACATTGGAGAAAGCGACTTCATGACTTAGACGGTAGACCTGTGTTTTCTTCCTGTCAGCCGAGTCGTGGAGCTTGTGGTTTCTTCCTGACAACCGAGTCGTGGAGCTGGGATCCACAAGTCTATTGACAGCCATTCGCATGGATAAAGTCGAAAATTGATTATTGGCTTTTTTATAACGTGGCGTCCAGTTTACAGCGCCAAATCTAGATTTTAGTTCAGTCAATCGGTGGAGATGGCGTTCGGAACTGATCTAGAGACGTGGCGGCCAACATGAGCACAATTTATGGGTCGTATTTTGGAGCAGGCCGTTGTTGGTCATAATGTTGTATTAATTAACAGCGCCAGGGGTCACAGTCTTGGAGCCATGAATCATCAGCACATCACATTTACACTTGGCACAATTTTTTTTGGCAGTCGTAGGTCTGAGTCCAAGCTGGGCGCAATTTTTGCAGCCGATGAGAAGCTGATTACTGTTATGTGAAGACCTGGAGCGGTGGTCTTATCCACCAGTTCACCTGTGTACCATTTTTGGTAGTTGGAAGCTCGGAGTTTTGTCTCATGAATATCCAATGAGTAGCCAAAAGTTTGAGTTCCAGGAGTTAGTCATAATGTCGATGGAGAGGATAAAGTGGATCTAATTCACTTTTTCTCTAATATTTTATTATTTTATTTTTTATTCATTTCTATGAGAGGTTTGGGGCCTATAAAAATACCATCCTCCTGCATTGTAAAAATGAAAAACTTTCTGGGAGTTTCTTTTCCCCCACTGAGCTGAATAGAAAAACATGTTGGGTTTGTGGATAGATTGGGCATCTCTCTGTGGTTGTATGTTTTCATTTTAAGTTGTAGACCAAATCTAGCTTGTGAGGGCTTTTTTAAGCACAATAGATTAGCCATTTACAGTTGTTAAGTTGGTTAATTATGCTTGAACGATTAATATTTCAATGGACATTAGTATTCGGTTGTACGAAATGTTGATTTAGATCTGATTGTTTGAGCATTCTAGATTAATCTCACTTTTATGAAGCGCAAGGCCTCTTTGAGTCCTCTTTTTGACTCCATGCTTCCTTCTGGTACTGGCACTGGCCTTTTCCTTGAGGACTGATCCTCCCGTCTTTTCCATCACCTATTCAAAACACATTTTTTTGTTACATTTGTTTCTCTAAGGGAACCTCTTCCATTTCACCTTGCCCTTCGTTGCATCTGCCTTAGTGATCCTATCTTAGGGATACCCCCCTAGAGTTAGAGAAGAGCCAACTTGAAGCGAAGAGGAGAGGAGTGTGGTGACATTGGGCTCTCTCCTGAGAGTTGTAATACAGCTGGTGTGTTACATTTTGGGCTTCAACACACGCATGCCAGTTTTGAGAGACAACAGGCTTAAAATGCCTGATGCTGCAAGTGCAAATGGATAAGGTATGCCCCTTTAATCATTCTAATAGAAAGAATTAAAGTATAAAGTAGCATTTCACTGGCGGTTAAGCAATAATTATATCAATATAAGTCCAAAAATAATCAATTACTCAAAATAGAACGTCAAGAATATACTCATTTCATGGCCGTGATCATTTTGCTAGCAATGGGTGAAGGTGAAAAATGCAAGGCTAGGATAAGGGGATGACTTTACTGACTCAACACTGTGATTCTTTGGATAAGGGAAAAAGGAATACACACTTAAGCATATGTTGGATAACAAACACATAGGGAATGGCAGTGTCTCACAAATGGAATGAGTTGTTTTGAGAGGTGCTTATTCAATCTTAGCAAATGTCTACATGCTCACATCCAAGCTGAAACCAGCTCCGTGAGGATCTTTACTAGAACCGCCGTAACTAGGTGTACAACTAACCGTAACTTGAGGTTCTAGGGGACACTTAGAATTAGCTGTCCCTTACTCCATCTCACATCCCAACCCATAGGCTCCATGAGGTATTAATCATTACATTTAATCGTGGCCAACAATCTTTGGATTTAGCATACATTTAACCACTGCTTTTTAGGCCTTAGGACCTGTTATCACATATATAGTAGCCGGGCTACCATACATTATTTTTCTCATTCCAGTACACTATTCAGCCAGTTCCCTTGCATTTGAGATGCTGAGATGAGCATCTATATTGGATCACTATCAGATTGTGGACAACAGTTATATTCCCCATGCCATGACTGAGTTTCAGGACACTCAGAGAGATGACCGATGTAGCCATTATACCATTGGTACAGAGCAGACAGTAGTGCCCAGAGTTACAGCAGCAGTCTCAGAGGACAGATGATGGTACAGGTTGATGAGCTTTCAAGTATATGACTCAGCAGGTATATCATAGTGTTATGGTTAGATTGCTTTTATACTTATTCTCATAGCATGTCTTAGCACTTAGTGTCATGATCTGGCGATCATATAGATATATGGACCTGGTTGATCTATTATATATAGTATATTGTCCCTACTCAGACTTAGAAGTTCACTATTCATACTCATTGGTACATACCCTCCTTAGGGAGAATAGAGGTGATCATTACACCATACTTTGGCTTGCTAGTGTTGGCTCCATCATTTCATTGTCTTCATCCATCCATGGCCTACCTTTTAGATTATCACCCTGACTTACTACTTAACTAGTGGCATGGAGGACTTTTCCCCACTGTAGCCTCTGTATTGGATGAGCTTCCTTGTTTATTGTGTCTCGGCTCTGAGTTGGTGACAAAACTTACCTATGGTGAGTTGGAGTTCCTTGTGAATTCCCCCTAGTCACTAAAGTCGTGTTGGCTAAACTTGAAACTTTTAGTGCTGCCATGTATACAAAATCTGGAAAAATGAAATGCTATATCTTGTATGAAAAGCCCATTCATGCAATGTGTTTTTAAACACACATGAATGAGAGGCATGCCAAATGAACATGGCAATGAAAATGAAATGTTATATCTTGTGGAAAATAAATACCTAGGTAAACAAGCTGTCCATGACACACCTAGAAGTGCTCAGGTAAACAAGTGCCTTAAAAACACACCTGCAGCAGAAAGCCCAAAAAGCAATGGAACTTAAAAGCTACATCTAAACAATTGCTGGCCTTATTTGTATTATGGATTGTGCGCATCTGTGAAGGTGAATAGACCCTCTTTAAACAACTCATCCATTTGTGAGACACCGCCATTCCCTGTGTTATTGCTCATTCAGTATATACTATGGTGTATTCCCTTTCCCTTGCCAAAGTGTCACAAAGTCAAGACAGTTAAGTCATCCCTTAGCCTAGCCAGTTAATTTAAGCCTTCACCCTTCACTAGCAAATTGATCACAACTATGAAGTGAGTATGATCCTGAAAGTTTAGTCTGAATAATAATAATAATTAACGACACTATATATTTGGATTTAGATCGCCAGTCATGATTACTCTGTGTTATAATTGTTATTTGAATAAGTTGTAGAGCATATATTAACCTTGACACTTTGCAGCAGCTATTAATGATGATCTGAGTTATATTTGGTCTTGGTTAGACCTAGTTTGACCATGGAGGACCATGGGACATGAGATGTTGGACCTTATGATGATATGGATAGATGATATATGGTCTATGTATACATACATGATGACTCTATGCAGCAGCTACAGGGTTATGATGATGATTCTGGGGTTGCAGCAGTGTTTGTATATGTACAGCGCATTATTATTGGCCTTGATCCGGTATATTGGATATTTATTTTGATCATGCAGAGATTCATATGGTGTATGAGTACACATCTTGGATGGATTTGGACCTTCTGAGTCCAATGGGACAGTTTGTTTTCAGTTCCGGGCACTTACAGTGATGATTTAGCCTCAGTAGGCTGTCCTAGTGCAGTTTTGGTCTGTCGGAGGCCCTGTCGGAGCAGATGTGATTTTTATCCGGTTGACCTAGGGCGCTGATGATGGAGGGGGTGGTCCAGCCACTTGTTTTTACCATATTACCCCCCTTCCGGACACACTGGTGCCCTCACCTTGACAGCGCATGCACTCCAGGAGGCTGTTTGGGGCAGTTTCACGCTTCCCGAGGCATTTCAGGATTGGTAGAAATGGCTATTGAGGAAATCGATTTGGGCTACTGAGGCAAAGTTATGGCATGGGATGATCAGTGATGATAGATCGGGACCTTCCACACCTTCTCTAGCAGTTTCAGCTTCATCGGGGCCTGCATCCATCACTTATGGCACTTTCTGTGGATTTTTGAGGTCTTTTGAGGACCACGACTTCACTATGGAGGCATGATTTGGTACATTCATGATTATTTTTTGGTTATTGTGCTATGGGGATTGACCAAGGAGGGATAAAATTACCCCTTGGACCCACCATAAGCCTCTTATGATATTTTGTCATCATGATTTGGTGGGATTCCCCTCTTGTAGGGCGATTTTGTCCACTTACATTATATTTTATTAGTGATCTATGTATTTTATTGTTGAGCTCATCTCAACCATTGATTAGACATTTGTATCTTTTAATCTTAGCCACTCATTCAAAAAGTGGTTAGGGTTTTGGTGCCTCTCCTTCCTATTTAAAGGAGAGAGCTTCTCATTGTAAAGGGACTTTTGGCTCTGGATTATTGGAATAGAAAATTATTATTGCATCTATCTCCATTATTATTGCCATATCTTTGTCCCACGATTTTGCATCTACAGGTGGAGGCCGATTTGCTTGGAGGAGGAGGTATTGGTAGGGGAAGACTCTCCCTACTTCTTCTTTGGAGCTCTTCGTTGGTAACAGGGAGTATTACTGTCCCAGGACCTTCTATTTCATGTTACTATTTGCATTTCTCTTGTATTTCTTCCATACTTGATCTTACTGATTGAATCTTCATTCCTTGGTTTGACAGGTAGAGGAAGGCGTACTTGTGGGCTAGGGCATCAAATCGGCAAGCAAATCAACAATCTCTCATTTGATCTCTGCGGGAATCTTCCTCAACGTCAAGGCATCTCATCCACATCACTCAGGTATGATCTCAAGGTAAGTTCTATCTCCATGATCTATCCAATTGTCAAAAAACACTTAAAACCCTAATTAATCAAAACCCCTTTTTTACATTTTCTCAGATCTACTTAGATCTAGTGGGTTATTGGGCATAATATTGAAAACCCACCTCTATAGCATCCACGGCATCCCGGATCTATAGTTTGGTGAGGATTGGTTTCCGTTTGACCCTTCTCCCATGCCAACTTAGCTTCTCCCAAGCAAGGCGCACTTCACTAGTTGAGCAAGTTGACCTAGATCTAGGCGATGGGTGTTTGAGATTCCACTTGATTCGTCATCTACACATCCAATAACACATACCCAGGTTGTTACTTTTCTGAAATTCACCTTGTGGGCCCCATTCCACATTTTAAGGGATTTAATCCCCATTTTGGACCACTTGGAACCCCTAAACTCAGATCTACTAAGATCTAATCGTTGGATTACCACGAAAATACAGATCCATACTCCTACCTGACCGATCTATCCGGATCTAAAGTTTGGATGCCATCCGACTTGTTTTGACCTACCTAACCCCACTTGTAGGCTTCCTTGGGCAAAGTCGCACCACCTTGGAGAAGTGAGTTGACTCACTTCCAGGAACTGGGTACTTGAGATTTTTGGAGATTTAGAACCGGAATAATTCAAAACCTAGGTCTAGACTATCACTTTGTCAAATCTTGCCTTGGGGATTGCATTCCTTGTTTTAAGGGATTGTGGTCCACTTGGGTCAAACCTAGATCTAGATACATTCATCCATCAAGACCTCTATTGCCCACCTGTCCCAAGTACTAGGAGTCCTAAACCACAAGTCAACCCTACTTTGACTCCACTTCCCAATTCCCAAGGCACTGGTTTCTCTCCAAGTTAATTCAACTTTCCTAGATTGTTGGATTGACTTGTGTTTTGACCTATGCATGGTGAACTAAACCTATTGAAGCTGCCATGTATCATGGTCAAGCTTGTCATTTGTACTAGTTAGCCCCAATACAACCCTTAAACTACCCTGCACTGGACACGGTTCCCAAGGCAGTGAGTCTTCTGGCATTGTACTAGTACACTAGCCCTAGATCTCACTTCAAACATTATAAGTCACTCTTACATCAACCATGAACCAAAGTTACACCTATTGAACCCCTCACTTGGCTTGTGACTTCAACCTATAAGATCTAGGATAAACCATACACCTAACTTCACTTAGAAATACCCTGATTTGGTGTCTTGGTTTTGATCTCTCCTGTCGGGAGTAGATCGGGTCTCCCCCTTTGTTGTCTGGGCTAGATAACATAAAGTGAAGGTTGCCTCGACTGGCGTGACAACCATACATTGGAGGTCGAGGTGATCGTGGTTGCACCTTTTGAGTTGCCCTTCCCTATTGCCATCCATGACTGGATACATCCATAGGGGTAACTACAGTTTAGGTGATAGCAGGACCCTTTGGATTTTGCATGTGCTTAGAAGCACAACTAATCGCAGCTTTCATCTAGGGTGTTTTCACATTTCAATTTCCATAGCCCTCTTTCATTGTGCTGAAAAGCGTTGAAAAGAACAGTTTTAATTTATTTCCATGGGATTGCACAAAAGATATAGTAATAGTTCACATATGCATGTAATGATGGTAGTACAGTTTGCTTCAGGTCTAGCCAACACAACTCAGGCAACTAGGGGGATCATCCACAATTAGGACCAAACATCAGGGGCAACTGACTAGAGAGGTCAAGGCATCAAATCCAACTCACCTAAGCTCAAGAACCAACACCAACGGGTTCTCTTGGCCCAGAAGGATCAAGGCTTCGATAAATTTTGTTGCCAACTCAGAGCCAAGACACAAATCAACAGGGATGCTATCCAACATAGAGGCAAAAGTGGGAGGTCCTCCATATCATAGGCTGAGGTGTAAGTCAAGGTAAAACCAAGAGTGGGAGAGAACAAATGGATGGGGTAAGTGAAAGGTGATGCCAAAGCTAGCAAGCCATAAATGGTGGGAATGATCGCGTCCATACTACTAAAGAGGGTAAAACCAATGAGTATAAACAAGAACTTCTTATTCTGAGTAATTAGACCATTTAGATAATCATTAAAACAACCATGTCTATATAACATATATCTATATACTGCCAGATCATGATCACTAGATACCAAGTCAAGCTACTAAGATGAGAAAAATAGCAAAACAATCATAACCAATGCACATCCATATACCTGTATCTGTCATCTGGATCATCAATAGTCACTGGAACACTGCTGCTGTAAAAACTCTGGGCACTACACTGCTATGTATGGAACCAAAAGTGGTCACTTCGGTCATCAAGTCTGAGGTCATGAGGCTCAGTCTTGGCATAAGGTTCATCATATCTGATCTGGGGCTGCTCTGATATGTGAGTGATCACCAAAAGTACTGCTTATCATAGGCTGATCTCATCAAAACTGTGTAAAGGCCTGGCTCAAAAATATACAAGGAACTGCTCTGCAATCATGGTAGCCCGGCTACTATGGATGTGATAACAGTTCCTGAAGGATTATTGAGGTAAAATCTATCGACATTTCCTTTCAAATCTTTAAAACAACGCTCAAGCCCTGGGCCTTTTTGGAGGGATTGGGGGTGGAGTTTTGGTTGCCTTTTGTTGTAGTATGATTCCCGACAACTTTATTCAGTTCTACATCATCAACATCCACTGTCTCCGTTCCTTAATATGAGGTCGGTGACTTCTGACCTAGAGGACAGATGGGTTTGCTGCAGTGTTACACGGGGACGCGTTCCCTAGGGTTGGGGGCGCGCCCCCCTCGCTCCCCGCGCCCCGGGGACTTGGGGGCTCGTAGCGAAATGTTTCCCCTCGTCCCCAATTTGGAGAAACTTCAGGAAACACATGGGGGAGCTCGTCCCCTATTTTGAATCGCGCACCGATGAAGTGGGGGGCGCTTAGGCGCTCCTTCCTTACTAGAGTTGTTCAGTAGTAATGCTAATTTTAAATTCTTAAAGTAAAAGTGGTATTTTCCTTATCTTTTGGTATTTTCCTTGTCTTTCATTTTCTATCCTTTCCTTATCTTTTGGTATTTTCCTTGTCTTTCATTTTCTATCCTTTTACTTAAATTTTTAACATTACCATTAATTGTTTCAGGATGTTTGAGAGTGGTTCCAACCTTATCGGAGTTCATATGCAAAAAGTAGAATTTTAGATTCCATTCATAATTCAACAGACTTAACAGTTTTCAGGATTTCAGGATTGCAACGTTTCCACTGGATTCTATCATGTATGAGGTTAAGGGATTGGCATTTAATCAAGCGCATCAACCTCTCTTTGTACCTTGATGTTGGTGGTGTTGATTGTTGAACTTCTCTATCATGACCTTAATCAAAATGTTCCCTTTAGTCAAGCAAAAATCACTTATTAAGCATGGGAATTTTTTTTCTAATTCTACCTTATTTTAATGCTTGATTTAGGAAGTTTAATCAAAATTGTAGTGCGTTGAGTAATGTCCCTCGAGGATCAACTTCGAAATTCAAGGTAGAGGCAAGGGCTAAGAGCCCTAGAGGAGGGGGGCACAGGGTGTTATTGATGAATAGGATCCCATTATAGGATTAATAGTTCACTCCTACATAATTGTATGTTGGACTTGAAAGCCTCAAATAATGTGATTTCCTCTAGAATCATGAAGAAATAGGATCCTCAAGTCACAGTTCCCCATTACAACATCTATGCCATGGATTCACACAATGTTGAAGTGTATTGAATCATTGAAGAATTAGACTGTATTTACAGGGAGCAGCTTAAATTGTATTTACACGCGATGAATTGTTGTTGCTGGTATTTAAAACCTCTATATTTTTTATAATTTTTATGACCTTAACGCCCCCCCGTCCCCCCCGAATTTCCCTAAAATTTGGGGGTGGTCTCCACACGTCCCCAATGTGCGTTTCCCCGCTCCCACGCTCCCGCGTCCCGGAAACTTGGGGGAACATTGGTTTGCTGTCTTCATAGTGTGTGAACCATTCAGATTTCCTACAGGCTGCAACTGTTTGCTCGGCTTGCATTGTATCAGGGGCTTCCATCCAAGGTCTGCTTGGTCAAGAGTGGGATTTCACATGGTCTTTGCCTCCTAGTCATCACTAAGAGACAGTGAAGCACATCTTTTGGGAGTGTCAGTTTGCTCAGAGTTGCTGGTGGTATTTGCAGGATCAGTATTCAGTTCTATTTCAGGGCAGGATCTCTTGGTGTGCTGCTTTGTTGGGTGATTGTTAGTCTTTGGTTCACTCTGCTTTTTTAGGGCTTTGGCCCTACTTGAGGGTTTCAGTTTTATTCATTCTCTGGAGGTGTAAGTCTGTTTTTGAGCATGAGGTTAGCTTATTGTCTGCTTTTTGTACTTTGTGGTGTGACGAGGTACACCATCAGCTCCTAGCAAAGGGCACTTTGTTGATCAAGGATGCTCAATCCTTAGACCCCTTCGCCTATTCTGATTTTACATTTGCTCTAGTTGCAATACAGAAGCAGTTATGAGGTCCATTGTATATACCTTTCCTCTTTTTCTTTATTGCTTGTAATTGATTTTCTGTAAATATAAGACATTTTTACCAAAATAAAAATTTAAAACAACCTCTTTTTGACCATGCTGAAAGGATGCATCTTATTTATGCTTTTTCTTTACAAGTTATATTTTTGTAGATTGGTTGATTTGATTGAGGAAATGCTTTTACTATTTCTGATGAAGATGGCGTAGCAAATTTAAGAGCATTTTATCATGTCTTATGAGAGTTGTTTTAGGGATTCCATTATAGTGTATGGTGTGACTTGTCATTCTAACTGACATTATACATCTGGCTTTGACGTGGAATTTTCAGGGCAAGAGCCAACTGATGTAAAACAGCCAAAGGAGTTTCTACAGCAGCCAGAAAAGGGATTGTCAACTCAAGATCAGAATGGGATCCTTCATGGGAAACACAGAATATACAGTGAGGAGGTTCTTCAGAGGCAGTCATCCAAATTTGATTTGGGAACCAGTGCAAAGCCACATACTGGGAAGGTGCTCTTATAGAGAAGCGTGACAGTGTAGACTGTCTTTTTGTTTGATATCTCTCTTCACATACCTTTGCTATAAGAAACTAGATATTTATCATCTGAACTTGTATATGGTAGAGGTACCTCAAACATATTTGATGTGCAGGGCTTGTAGGTTATGTGTTTCATTGTTTTATAATCTTCTTGTTTCAGACAAGGAATGCAAGTAAATGATGTTTATTTATATTCTTGTTGCAGTTACACAATGTCAGGAACTCCAAGTCTTACTACAAAATTTCTTTTGAAGAAAGGGCTTATGGTATTAGTGTAAATCAGCATAGGACTATGTTTTCTGCTTTTCACTTTTACCAGTTGTGGACAGTATTCTCCACTTGCTAGTCACAAGAAGTACTGTGTCAGATTGACTGTCCTCCATTAGGCATCAAAAGCAAAATGTAGAATGGCACTTTCGCAATGACCAGTTCTCTACCAATCAGCATTATTTCTCACCTGAAGACTAATTAGTAATTAGTCAGGAAAGCAAAGACAGAAGTCATGATAGGTTGACCAGTGTAAAAAACGGTTTGCATCCCAAAATTAGAAGATAATCTGGAGAGTCAAGCGTTTGCTCCACTCTCTGAAAATAGAATACCTAAATAAATACTGAAAGGAAGAATTGGAGCCTCTGAGAGGAGATGAAGGATACCCCTAAGGAAAGATGGATTGTGACTTGCTTGCATTTCCCATTGCTGGTAATGCACAGGACAAGGCAAACGAAGTAAGTCTCACAAACAATAAACTACAATAATTATGATTTTATTCCTGTAGTATGCTTATTTAAGTTTAAAGAAGCCAAAATGATGAAGCAACATAGCCATTGACATTGATATTTAGGCATGATAGTAGATATGCCAAATCATTGCAAATACATTTGATGCAGATGCATATGGTAGATACACTGTAATTAATATATCTTCAAGATTGGTTTACACTTAGCTCTGGAGCATTCTTGAATTTTGATAGTTGCATATAATAGATCTCCTCTCAGAAGCATTACTATTTAATTTGCAAGCTGCAACAAAAAAATAAATTTCATAGTATGTTAGTATGTGAGCAACATGCAAGGTTTGAGCTACATTCAACCAAGGAATATCAATGGGAGTTCTTTTCGAATACAAGCACTTGACAAAAACCACGTGTTGTAACTCGTGCCACACATTCCACCATAGCCCAACTAAGCATACATGTGGCAAAACTAGGTTTAAGTATTACAGCTAATAGAATTACAGTCAGGTTGGGTTTGCTCCTTCATTTTGCACTGTCACTACACTGACTAGGGAGTAAGAGGCCGTTTGTCTTCAACCATGAAGACAGCTTTAAGGTTTATTGAAATACATTTCACAACCATTGTCTTGCAGTCCCTTTCATAATCTTAAAAGTCTATTCTCTTCAATCCAATGCTGCAAATATCTCCAATTTCTCCTGATATTTCTGATTTGTCATGAGTTTTTCAGGTTGCCCCTTTGTCTGATAGTTTCAGAGTTTTTCAGGTCCAAGTTTATTCTTGCCGATATTTTATGATATTTTTAGGTATTTCCCCTGATATTTCCAATAAGTTTTTTTATGGACCCTTGGCAATATATTCCTCAAAATGATATTTGCAACATTGCTTCAATTTTAATATGAATATGAATGCATACAATATCTTAACCTAGAGTACTAATAGAAATATATGCGAAGTAGAAACTCCTATCAATTTCCCTAGTCAAGCTGCTTATGAAATATAGGATGTAGTGTGTGTTACCCTTCAAAATGCCCTAGATAACAGAGTGGAGGCAGCATACACAAGCAGAGGTATTTGAGATCCTGTGTGCCAATCAGAGGTTTCAGATTATGGACTGCTGAGGAGACAAATTTTATGTGCCTGCTGTAAATCAAACCATACTAAATACATCCAGCAGGAAGCAGATTGCAAGCTTTTGCTGGTGCACAGGATGTCAGATCTGAGTATGAAAAGAAGGTTGTTAGTCTATGTTCATCCCCTTAACTTCAGCATTCAGGGAAACACTTCTAGTGCAATGGGTTTAGATGAAATTATCAAGGCTGGAGCTATAGGCTTAAAGCTTCATGAAGATTGGGGAAGCACTCCTGCTGCTATTGACACATCTAAACTGTAGCCGATATGTATGATGTACAGGTGACCATTCACACAGATACATTGGACGAGGTGGGTTGTGTTGAGCATTCGATTAATGCATTTCACGAAAGAACAATCCACACTTCCTTTTCAAAGATTTTTTTTAAAGCTTTGAAGGAGTTTAGTCACACAAGCAATGTAGCAAACTTCAATATCTTCTGCATAATTGGATAACAGGTAATATCTTGCAGCAGTAAAAGAGAAGTATGAAGATCATTTGGCCAATTCAGGCAGCCTCCAGTCCAGGCAGAGTTGAGTGACAGCAAGGTTCTGCAAACGAGTAATAAAAAAGAATGATGAACAATACCTTTGCAGCATCTGGAGCAATATTTTAACTGCATGAAGCATCAAAACAGACCTCCATTTTAGTTTGGTTGAGGCCATAAAGGGGCTAATATAAACAAGAGGAGGCGCACTTCACTTCACTTGGCTAAAGGCGCACTTGTCTTCAATTAGACTTGACACTCAGTGGCAGAGTTGATTGGAGTGCACTTCCCTAGGAGACAAATCTCCTTGATTAGGGGGGTGCACTTCCCAATGTGGCAGACTTCTTGATTAAGGGGACACACTTCACATGTGGCAGCCCTCATGCATGCCTATACACTTTTCCAAGGGTGCACTTCCCTATGCAGAGCTATATAAAGAGCATGCCTCTCATTGTAAACATATGTTTGGACTTGTAGAGTTTCCCCTTCTTGAAGCTTATTGAATAGATCTGCACTTGGATCTCTTGTGACATGTATGGAGGTGCTTTCTTATTGAATGTGTGGCATGAATCTTGCATGGGATTTCAAAAGGTTGTGAGTATTGGTAGTGCTTTTACATTGTAATTTCTATGCATTTGAGTTGGAGGCCATAGAAGGATATTACTATTTCATTAGAAGGAAAATGTTCTAAATTATTTTCCTTTGTATCTGTACATATATGGGAGTAATTTTTGCATTGATTCTTGAGTCGAAGGGTGCAATATTGAATCTTTTATGTGTATGGCGCACCCTCAAATCTAGGAAGGAAGTGGATGCTTCAGTTGATCCCTTCGCTTGTAAAGGCCTACTATATTCTTGCACTTATGCACTTTATTGAGCAGGGCTTGGTCAACAATGCGACTTTTCCCCCTCAGTGATATATGTGCAAGGCCCTCTTAGATTGTACTTCTGTTATTCCATTTTTCCTTTGGCGGATTGACATTGTTCTCTTGATTGGTTTCTCTCTACCCTCCCATAATATTTTTCTTTACCTTGTTTATGCTACAATCGTATTGCTAGGGCAGCCTCTTCAATCACCTTACTGTTCATTGCCTCTGCCCTGTGATCCTAGTTTAGGGAAGGCCCCCTTGAGTTGGAGAAGAGCCAACTGAAGGTGTGAAAGGGGGTAGTGACATTGTCTCCTTCCTCTTGGTTCCCCTTGACTAGTTTTGCTTCTTTGGGACTTTACTTCACGCATGCTAGTTTGGGAGGTAACAATACGATAGAATATGCAAGCTTATTGCCAATATACACTTACTTAAACCAGTGCACAGGATGTTATTTTAGACGAATAGAAGCTTTCAACTTGATTGCATAATTTCTTTTTGCTTTGATCATATCTTGGCCTTAGTGGAAAGTGCTTTTGCTTTTATTTTAGTATATAGAAGGAATTTTTTTAATATATGTTTCAATTCTAGACCATAGTTGCCAACCTGGTTTATGTAACCCTTGTTATGGTTGTAGATGGATAAAACATTGAGCATGGTTTTTTTTTTGTATGCTAGTTTGTTCGTGACTTGCGGGACTAGCCTATGGTCTAAGAAACTGTGAACTAGGGGCATCTAACCCATCAAAATCACTCAGGAATCACACCCTTCCCGGGCCACGCCAACCCTTAGCATGGCTGGATTTTAAGCATCTCCTCCCAACTACCTTGTGGGGTTTGGACTTGGGTCGCCATGCAGGACGAGGCCCGTTGAAATGAACCGTGCTAGTGGGATTTGCCAACATTGAGCATGGGTTTAAAATTTTAAATCACTAGAGGAAGTATTTATTAAATGGTACTTTTTCTTCTTAGGTGTTTGTTGTGCCACACTTTGTGGGGCACCCCTATCACAAGCTTATTTTTTCTTTTCTCCCAAAGAATGGGAGTCCATCTTTGCTACTCTTGGACTCCCCATGATATAATTACTATGTTGCATGATGGATGATCAGAGGATATGAATGAGCTGCTATATGCCAATAACATGATGATGATTTGTATGTAATAAATTAATGAATATGAATGCTTAGTGCTTATCTAATGAGTATAGCTAGCAGTATCACCCTTAGGTTAACAAGGGTAAAAGATGTGGTTTGTTTATTATCCAAGTCACTAAGGTTACTCTTGGTATTATTAAGAGATTTTACCCCCTCCTTCGGGTCCACCTTTTCCTTCATCCATTATTCATATCCATTCCACTTTTTGGTCTAAGTCCTCTAGCTAAGGCTTGATAGATGGATTCTTGATCTCCTCTCTGTGACCTCTTCACTGAGAGGACCTCCTCGTTACCCATGGTGTCTTGGGATTGATCATTTGTTGCGATAAACGTTGTGATGGGTTCTGTGGGCCGTCCTTGTAAATCCCCAGGGTTTCACTAACACCAAGCAGAAGGAGTTGCTCCTCCCTAGACCTGAAGCATGAAAGTATTTCCTTCCTTATGCATGAAAAATAATTGAGGGCATATGAAGAAGCAACTTCCAGCAGAAGAATCCTTGTACCTGTAAAAATTCAAAGTTGAAGGCCAATAGAAACAAAAAAGTCAAATCCAAAAATAGATCAAGGAAAGAAAAACTTGCCCATGAAAAAATGCCTCATAAGCAAAGAAAATAATAAAAGGCTAAGGTCTCAAATACAAAATAAGTACAAGAACAAAATGAGGACTAGTACTTGAAGACCAAGTCCAAGATGAAGCTGCCAAGCAGGTGAATAAAAAGGGGTTGGTGAGTCTAATTGTCATGGTCCAAGGGGTTGTTCCTCTTTTCATTTGACTCCCTTTGTGAGACACATCCCTAGTGTTGTCCAAGTGGTGAAGAACTCAGAGTTTCTCTTTTCCCTCTTGTCTGGAATCCTGACGGAGAAAATGGCTAGGGGTGTTAGAATGAAAATCTAAGTGGACGTAAGAGTTCGTAACACACTAAATTATGACTATTTAAATAGTGTACAACGAACAAAAGATGCCAAAAAGATGATTGCAATTGAATTAGGACACCTTTCGGGTACTAGCCTATATGGGTAACTGATAAGACTTAGTAAACACACAATTTAGGCTTAGTACTTCTAGATCTATGCATAATAAAACTTTTAAATGTAGATCTATGGCATGCATGCACATGCAAGCTATTTTAAAGGTAGATCTTTGACATGAAAATAACTTAAAGATGGGATAGAAAGTTTTCCTTTAAGATATGGAAGGTTCAAGAAGAGAAGAGAAAGTTTATAAGATAAATAATGGAGTCACTTTGGTTCTTGCTTTGCAATGCTTTGCCTCGAATGAATCCAAGAGGTTAAGGGAGCCCTTGGCAAGTGTTGATCTGCTTGGAGTTTGTAGTCAACCTGCAAAAAATGAGCTTATACAAGGAGATATATCTCCTCTTCCTGTTTCCTGGTGGTGTAGTCTACCTAAAAGATGTTAATATAGCAATATCCAAACTAGGAAAAGAGATAAGATAACTATCTTTTAGATAACATAGCACTAGGATACATCAAACTAGAATGAATCTACGCTAATTGAGTAGCAATACCCCTTCAATGGCCAAGCATGCAACAAAAAAAAATATAACAAAAGCTAAAACATACTAACTAAACATGAATGAACAAGCAAGAGACATATACCATACACATAGAACTAGTTGATGTGACCTCCAAAGTCTTTACTTTATTCTAAATGCTCTTCAAAAGAGAGAGCGATACAATACAATAACTCTGTCTCCAAACAATAAGCACCAGCAGAATGAGGAGGGAAAGCTAGCTTAAATAACAAAAGGGACCAAGGGAGACGCCCCCCCAAGTGTCAACATACATGCATGAATGGAGGTGCCACCTCTCCAAGCCTCCATGGATCAACTAAAGATAGAGTGCCACCTCTAGGAGCATGAGTGAGGAAAGTCACCACAAATGAAGTGAGTTTGTCTCCAAGAGGTGCCCCCCCTAGATAAGGCATATTCTCCAACAAAAAATCCACTAGAAATCAATTTTGAGGCCTATAAGGGGAGTTTGTCCCAAAAATTCAAAAATCAGGGAAATTTGTCTCTAGCTACCATAATTCAGGGGATTTTGTCTTTAGGGGGTGAATTAGCTTGATTTCATGATTTTTTAGGGTCCAAAAAAGGGTGTATTAAGGTGTTTAACACCCCCCTTGACCATATACTACCACATCAGAACATAATTAATTCCCTAAGGAACCTAAAAGGTCATATTTTACAATGATAAACATGGTGACAAACTCAAATTTTGACATCATACTCTAAGGACTTAGACACTAGCCTAAGGCATTTGTATTATGACATACTTTGCTTTGGAGGTGTGAGTGAAAAACCTAGAGGGACTCAGAAAGTTCTTCTAAGTGAAAAAATACTCCAAAGTTTCCATAATACGAATGACTCACTTGAGCTAGCTTGTTTACACATATAATGGATGTCAAATTTTTTACAATGATCTTCCTTTGACCATGACAAAAGAAGTGTATAATACAACTCGGTAGAAGATTCCTTGATCTGGATGAGGAACCGAAGGTTCCCTGGCTGACTGGTGTCTTTTTCCTACTAAGCATCCTATGCAAACTAGGTGGTAATAAATGTCATGATGATAATGTTTGCACTTAACTTGGAAGATGATGCATTGGAGTGGTTTGAAAATCTTGGTAGAAAGGACATATCTTTATTTGTAGGTTTATTCAAAGCCTTATGTGAGTACTGGGATCATAGTTGTAAGGAAGAAGAATAAGTCGAGGATCTACTTGATGAGCTACATAATTTCCATGCCATGTTTGATGAGTGACACCAAAGGAGAGAGAAGATAGAGGACTTAATACTTGCGTCTCAAAGTAACCCCTCAGATGATCTCACTGTTGAAATTGATGATAATTATGAGGCATTGATGTCCTTTGTTGGGTTGATCAAAGAAAAGTATGGTGAGCCACACTGTGAAGAGCTTGGAAATCCATTTTATGAAGGTTGCTTGGATGACCATCTTTCTCTTCCATCACATAAGTCACTTACACATGAGATTTTAATCCAAATGAGGAGAAGTGGAATGAAGTTCTTGAAGACCCTATTGCAGCACTTCATGAATATCTTGATGCAGAAGACTCGATTGAAGGTTATGCATTCCATTTTGATCCGAAAGAAGCATCTTGTGGTAAGGAAGTACACTTGCATGAGGACATACCAGTGGAAATCACCATTTTTTAGGTGAACAAAGGTTTGGTGAGTTATGTTCCTTTTCAACATTCTAAATTTGATGATGAACCCCTTGATGATTTGAAGAGGATAGATGTTGCAGAGGAACCCTTCGAAGAATCGCTAGCTCATGTGATAAACAACATGACAACCAAGAGGATTATGTGGGCAATATTTTGTGATTGGAAGACACAGATGGGATGTGGATTTCTCGTTTCTTCATGGGGATTGCATCTATGACACAAATAATAAGATCTTAATGGAGGTGTTGTCCGCCAATCTGCACACCAGCAGCAGAAACCTTTTGAAAGCTGTCTCCCTCACTGGAAAGTGGGGAGAGGTGTGGCCTTGGGGGCAAGCAATGAGCCAGGTACTGTCACCTGAATCCCAGCTCCTCCGTTTAGGAAAAACTCCTAACGAAGCCAAGGGGGGTAGTTCCTATTAAAGAGTTGTCTAAGGCTCTTTGTGTGTTTAAATGTTTTTTGGTGTTGTGATGCGGATGGGTGTTGTTTAGGAGTTTTTTGAATGATGACTAGAACAAAATTAAACACGCAATCCACGTTGCAAAATTCACAAGATACAGATTCAGAAGATAACAAAATGCTTTGACTTAGAATTTAGAGTAAGGTATTCACAAGATAAAGATTAAACAAATGACGAGGACATATGGTCCAGATTCAAAAGATACATAAATATTAAAGACCAGTGCCAAATGGAGTCAAAATAAAACTTGTGATGCTGAAAGAACAAGTCGAAAGTAGCTGTTTGTGAGGACGTTTTGCAATTGTTCTTGGTAAATTTTAAGTTTTTTAGATGTTCTTGATTATTAGGGCTAAAACCAAGGATGTTCAAAGAAAGTCCGGAAAAGACAATATCAAGTGCCTCCGTTCAAGGACATGTCGGGCCACCCAGTGCTCTAGCCAGGCCGCACAATGCAAGCCAGCAAACTAGAGGCTGAACATGGAATCCCGGCGCCCTCACTAAGAGATTACCCACTGAAATTATCTTATCGATCAACTCCGGATTGGTTGGTTATGGGGTGAAAGTTTTAATTAGATTTTCACTTGTAAATTATCATGTCTTCCACCTTTCTGAGTACTAGCCCAACCGTTTCAGGTTGGCAGAGCATACGGGTGTAGGATAGAAACCAAGGTAAATTAATTAAAGGGGTGTATGAGTGGAAATTTTTATTTATTAGAAAACCTTGTTCAACTCTCCGACAGAGAGCGCTCTTGACTTGGTCTTATGACCACAGTTCAAGAGACTTGCTACTTTAACAACGCCTAATGCAGGGAAATGCAAAACTAAAATGCCCTCCGATAGAGGGTGCTCTTGACTTGGATTTGGCCAAGTTCAAGAGACTTTGGTTTATTTTAAGAAGCAGAAAAAATGTAGTAGTAGTATATCTTAAATTAAAAAGATTTAAGTAATGTGATTGATCAGCAAGATATGAACACTACTAACAATATTATTTGCAAGATAAAATGAGACTGAGTAAATCTAGTGTTCTACCACACAACTACTAATCTAAAAGGTGGGATTGATCTCCGAACAAGATCAACCACTAGAATCGCCTGCACTTGAGAACCTCCAGCTAGCTGAAAGCTCTACCAAGGAAACCGACGGGGAAGGAAGAGTAACCACAAAATTATGTGGTCCTGCCCTTGAGATGAAATCCCAAGGATACAACTTCCGGTCAAAGGCTTTGGAAGAGAAACAATATAATGATAAACGAAAGCAAATCTAAACTACCCAAGAGTCTCTTTCAGGTCAAAGACCCTACTCGGGAGAGCATGGGGGTAAGTGAATATGGAAGACAAGCAGAATGACTTATTGAAATAAAAACAAACTAAACTAAGAGCATATGAAAAGATCTAACTAAGCCAAACCACAAAACCCAACACTCTTCCCCAAATGGGGAAGAAGACCAAAAATGGAGGACCTCTCCACTATAAGTTTTATTAATCTTTTACAAGTGCCTCAAGGGAAAATCCTTGAAAGGTCTTTAATGGCTACCTAGAAACAACTTATAAAAATTGAAAAAATTGAAGCCCTTAATGGCTTTTACAAAGGATAAGAAGGTGTATCTTGAAGTATGTCTTATGATGCTTGGTTTCCTCTTCTCTCTTTGGTTTGATCTTTTGATTCAAAAATCTTTTTCTTCCCACAATCCTACCACAAGGATAAGCCAACAAACTCATGCACCCATTAGCGTTAGAAAATTCAAATAAACTTTGAAACTAAGTCTATATTTGCAAAATGAGATCTAAAGCATAGAATGACATAAAAAATGTTTCAAAAATGTTAAGAGGGGAAAATGGACCAGCGAACAAAAAATGCCCTAAATATGCTAGAAATGAGATCTAAGATGTAAAAATTTTAAGATTTTTTATGAAAAAATTTCTATCTTTTAACAAGGAGACTTGGAAATTTAAACTATGCAAGCTATACTAATATGGAATGTGATTAAAATGCTTCTAAACTAACCTTTTCCAATGCATGAAACTATTAATAAAATGCAACTTATTGAGATCTAACTAAGGCTAACAAATGCAAAATAGGAAACTAAATGATAAGAACTAGACCCTAACTATGCAATACAAAGCATGAGATTTTATTTTTATTTTATAAAAATAACAAAACAGACCAGCAAGCAAACAATTTCTAAAACTTATAGGAAAGAGATCTACAACACAAAAAAATGAACTATATATAATGCAATTTTTATGTCTTTTGAATGAGATTGCAAAAATACAAAAATTTGATTAAGTGCAAGCCCTAAATGAGGTCTTAACAAGGCCTAAACTAACTTCTCATAAAAGCAAACAACTATCTTGAACAAATTCTAACTTTTAACTTGTCTTTTGTTGATTTTGTGAAGGTGGACGAAAGGAAGAAGTGATGAAAAAAGGTAGGGGAGCGAATGGGAGAAGAAGAACTTGGGAAAGAGGAGGAGCGAATGGGAAGAGAAGCAAATCTTGGAATGGGAGAAGAGAGAAAGAGGCAAACAAGAAGGCAAAAAGCCAAGGATGCCAAAAGCAAGGGCAAACTAAGCAATGGTCTCAAACTTGGAGAGGGATGAGGCTTTAGAAATCCACAGTTTGGATGGTAGATCTAGTAACAAATGAGAAAGTTTTTTGTTGAAAAGTTGATGGAGGAGATAAGAAATCCTTGATATCTTTGTGTTTCTCTCTTAAAATGGAAAACTACTGGAAGAACCTGCAAGATGAAGGCGTTAAATAGTAAAAGCTCTTGATTAATGAAGATGAGCTTGATCCCAAGCTAATATTCACCTTTGATGATCTCTGCAAAACAATATTCTCAAGCAACAAACTAGATCAAATGCCTATTGTACTAGATTGTTAGTCCTCACAAGGCATACAATGAATAATAATTTGCAACAAGAAAGATAGAGTGAGAGAATATCACCAAATTACAAGATGAAACCACAATGCCAATAGCTCCAGCATGGACCTCCAAAGTCTTAACAATTTTATTAACAAAAGAATGCTTACAATTTCATCAGAGTTTCTTTGTACAAATCTCCATGAAGAGAAAGCCCAAATGGCCTCTCTTATATAACAAAACTCAATGCTAAAACCCTAATTCGAATTGGTGATGAATAGAGCCAAAAACTCCATCAAAAACCAATCAAATCCATGTCAACACCAACCAAATCGAGCTTGGAGTCTTAACTCATCTTTAAACTTGAGTTTGGAGCCCATAATTTGAGGAAGGAGCCCCACATACATTGATTTCATAATCCAACAACCCATTAATCAATTGCCAAATCACAAAAACGAATTTGCATGAAGGTGGGCGATTTTCTCAATTGTAGATCACTCCCAGTGCTCCGAAACTGATCTGAATCAGGTGGGTGAAGATTCCAATCATCATAAATGCTTTTTGCCATGTCATTTTGACTTTGACTTTATTCAATTTGGCCTTTTTTGGAGAGATTTAAATTATCTCCAATTTATTATTTTTTGAATATTCTAATTAATATTTCTCATTTTTTGATTTTTTGAGAAAATATTAATTATGAGGGCAAATAATTGTCTGAAACTTAGGGTTAGCTGGTCCGGGGATCATGAATGATTTTTGGCTTAAGTCTGGAACCTTCAATCACTGAAATCGGATCCCGGATGACTGACATATTACAAATTGAAATTTCTGTATTTAAACTATAGAGAAATTTATTAAAATTTTAAAAAATAATTAAAAACCCAAATTCGACGGACCCGGTAAAATTTTTTCAAAATTTTTTCAGAGGGTTTTATGGACCTAGGACATGACCGACACCTATTCTAACAGTGTCTAGTAGGCTTATATACATTAGTTGGACTTTAATAACCCCCCATGGCTAAAATTTTCAAAATCGGGCATTCCAGCTTTGGAGGAAGCGGGAGAAAACCTCATCGATTATAGCTCGGCTATAGGCAAAGTATAATTGACAAGGGAAAAAACTCCCTGGAATACCTTAGTTGCTTAATCAAGTCATGGGGAACCAAGAAACTCAGATCCTAGTAGCACACTTTATTACAAACCCCCATGGGGCCATGGTCATGTCGACTCAAAAATAAAACTGGCTAACTGCTGCATTCTGAAACCCAGATACTCTGGAAGTGAACACTAATGTGTTCCAACACTGGCGGCTCAATAAGGTTTCAACTATTTGTACAAAATAGGTGATAACAGGAGGAAAATATGAATTTGCACTTTCCATTTTCAATCAGTGTTGGGAGCCATTTCATGGTGCATAAAGAGGACATTGCAGGTCCTATTTTCTTTGATATTGGATAGCCAATAGATGTTGAGGTATGTGGTGTATTTTCTAGGGTTCACCATGTTGAGATATTGTAACTTCTAAGAATATTATATTTGTACTTTATTATTCTGGAGATGTTTCATTCCTTCGTGAAGACCTTATTGTATATCCGGAGATGTTTTATTCCTCTGTGGAGAATGTGGTAACTTGGGTTATTAGACTTCCCTGGTGGGGGTCGGGCCTGCATGAGTCATGTGGATTAAAGGGTTATTAGACCACCCTAGTGGGGTCGACCCTATCACATTATGTTAAGTAGTTAAGTTGCGGTCGACCTAGTTAGTGTAAAAGTCAAGTCGGAGTTGTGTATAAATAGAGGAGGTGTGTTCCTCATTTAACACACATTCACTTACTTGTGAGTAGTGCATAGGTGAGAGAGAGATCTTCTATGAAGGAGAAGGAGGTCATGTTTGGGATTACATCTTTTGTATTTGCTGGTCATCTATATTGAGGAAGCTTTGCTGGGTTTTCTACCCCATGAGGGTTTCCTAGGATAAATCTGTGTCTCTTGTGTTTATGTTGTGCTTGTTGTTCTTTTAGTGATCCTGTATATGCTATTGTTGTGAAATGGAATGTAATGCTGATATTTTCTGTCTTAGCATATTAAATCTTAACACACCAACATCCAGTTGTCCTCATCAAGGAAGCACATTTTTTGCATCACAAGGAGCATTTTCATCATATCACACATACATAAATTTCCAGCCACTGATATCTTCAACTCGTATTGTCTATATGCATGAAAAATCAGTGAGAGGATGTATTTTCAAGGCTTTAATATGTTTGGGACAAAAGCATGCACAATCCTTGATGTATTGCAGAAATTTTCAGCCTTTCAAAAGAGGGCTTCAAGCCCTTTATCATGAGCTGATTTCTTTTACCAGATCTGATTTTTTATGACATGCATCATGTGGAGGTCTGATAGAGAGCAGTAAAAATGGTCAGCAAAATGTTTGCAGGTTTATATTGGTGCTTCCTGTTGCTGCCTAATACACACCTGGGGGGAACGCGACAGGAAACCTTCAAGCCACTCGGTGTGTCCTTGGGGGCAAGTGAGAGTCAAGTGTTGTCACCTGATTACTTGACTCCTCCGTCTAGGCTTACTCCTAGCGAAGCCAAGGGGAGTGGTCCCTATGAAAAGTAAAACTAAGGCTTTTAATCTATTAACAGAAATAAAAGTCTAATCTAGGAGTTAAATGATGAAATGAAAGAAATAGTAACTAAGTACTGCTTTGTGAATTTAAATCAAAAGATCAACACCACATGAGATAGAAAGCATTCACGACATATATGATTAAACTTGAAATATAAGAAAATAATGACCAGTGCCGAGAAAGTATTGCAGTGTCTCAGTTGGTTTATTTTATGATTTATTAAATGAGTAGTTAGAGGAATGGGTTAATTCTTGGTTTGGCCCAAGAGAAACCTAGCCCTTCGAACTGAGTGCTTTAGCAGCTTTACAAAGTGTCCAACCAGGCGAGGATGAAACTTCTTAAAGTAGCCTGTTGACTCTATAGTTTCAGCCCACGCAACCTCCCTAGTTCTTAGAATTTGGCTCTAATGGATTGTCCTATTAAACTAAGTACTATTATCACACAACTTGTAGTTGTCCCTAAAGGTATCCCATCCGGGATGGTAGAGGAGACAAACAACTAAAGAGGTGACCCAAGAGATGCCACGGTTCCCAATGCAAGCTGGGAGTCACGATAATCGAGGCACTCTTCGCTTTAGATCAAGAAGAATCAAGACTAAGGGGGAGACCCTAGCCAATCAATGAAGATTAGCTAACACAAAGGTACCTAGTGAAATGTGTAAAGTAGGTTACAGAAACCAATGCGTGAGTTAGATTAAGTGGACCCAAGAATTTAAGTGTGGTTGAAGAGGCTTAGGATGTGACAAGTGTTTCAACCAATGAATGACTAAGACCACATATTGAAGCTTAATTGAATTAGATTTAGTACCATGAAAAGATACAAGTGGGGCCCACTCCTTAAAATAGGGAAAATGGTCCAAATGGAGCCCACAAGGTTGAGTTAGGGGTGAGATGGCACCAAGGGGTGTGAGAGAAAGTAGATCTATGGATCTAAGATGAGATATGCAACACCCACATATGGGATCTAGCCAAAAGACCACTAGCCCAAGGAGTGCGATTTACCCAAGGGAGACTAGTGACTTGAATTGAGGGGGCAAATGGAGTCCAAACTTCACCAAAATGTAGATCGGGGTAGTTAAGGCAATTATCAAGGTGGGTTTGAAAGGGCATGCCCAAATATGAGCTAGATCTCCATAGATCTAAGGTTGTGTTGTCCGCCGAGACGCACACCACCAGCAGAAATCTTTCGAAAGCTGTCTCCCTCACTGGAAGTGGGGAAGAGGTGTGGCCTTGCGGGAAAGCAACGAGCCAGGTACTGTCACCTAAATCCCAGCTCCTCCGTTTAGGCTAACTCCTAACGAAGCCAAGGGGGGTAGTCCCTACAAAGAGTTTAACTATGGCTCAATGTGTTTAAATGTGTGGTGATGCAGATGGGTGTTGTTTAGGAGTTTTTTGAACAATGAAAGACACAATGATACTTTAAATAAGACACAAGATAAATGAGCAATCCACGTTGCAATTCAAGATAAGAGATACACTGATTCACAACCACTTTAATAAATCTTTGTGTATAAGTCACTCATATATGGAAATTAACAGAAGTACTCCAGATAGATAATAAGCAAATAAAATATGTGACTAAGGACCAGTGCCTTATGGAGTTAAAAAATGCTTGAGTGTTTGGGTTGCTTGATACAAGCGTTCGAGAGATATGTTTGTGAGAACGTTTTGTAGATTATCTTGGTAAATTAAAAGTTTTAGTGGTCTTGATTATTAGGATAAGATCACAAGGTAAGCAAAGAGACCGGAAATACTTTCAGTGGCTATTCACGGTGATCTGACGGACTGTCCAGTTATCAAGAGGATAAGTGTCCACTATTTAAACCACCTCGAAGTCTGAACAACAGCAACCTGGCTCCACCTCCCAGAATAGCACTTTAAGTATTTATCGAAAGGCAACGCCGGTTCGTTGGTTGTGGGGTCAAAATTTTATAATGTTGTAGAAGTTTATCAGATCTAACACCTTTCTGAGTACTAGCCCAACCCTTTCAGGTTGGCAGAGCATACGGGTGTTAGACATCAACCAAGATAAATTATTATGGGAGTGTGAGTTGAAATATTTTATTGTTGTTTAAGCACACAGTTCAACTCTCCGATAGAGAGTGCTCTTGACTTTGTCTTATGACAAGGTTCAAGAGACTTATTTAATCTAATATGCCTAATGCAAGGGGAAATGCAAACTAGAATGCTCTCCAACAGAGAGTGCTCTTGACTTGGATTATTGCAAGTTCAAGAGACTTTGTTTGTTTATTAGAATAGAGGCAGCTTGCATAAAAGAAAAGTGCACTTTCTGAAGTAAAACAATTTATAAAGATGATAACAAAAGTACGCTTTCTAAGGCCAATATTAACCAGCTACTCTAAGAAATAAACAACAAGTGGGGTCAACCTCCGAACAAGGTGACCACTAAAACCACCAGTCCTTGAGAACTTCCAACTAGCTGAATTTCGACAAGGAGTCTAATGGGGATAGAGAAGCCGCCACAAAATAATGAGGCGCTCGGGATGAAATCCCAAGGTTGCTAACTCAGGTCAAAACTTGGAAGAGAATTTAATCTAAGTACAAAAATTGAACTTTAATCTAGATGACTTGAAGTAGAACTAATCTAAGCATGCATGAAACAAACTTCCCCAAATGGGGAAGGAGAAAAGATGTGTGGGAGGCCTTATCCCACCTAGCCTTTTTATTAAACAGATTACAATTGCCTTTGGGAGTTAAACCCTTGAAAGGTCTTTTTTTGAGAGAAGCAAAAAATGACTTAGTGAAATAAAACTTGAAAGCCCTTGATGGCTAGTACAAAAGGAGATTGGTTTTGGTTTGAGTCTTCTCCTTGAATGTAAATTTGCTCTTCTTAGAGTATTGTCCTTAGTAAAATTTCTTCTCCTTCAAAAAGATCTACACAAGCTTAAACTCATCTCAACAATGCACCCATTAGATGTTAGAAAAAATAAACTTTGAAACTAGATGTAAGAACTAAGATCTAATCTACAAACTTTAATAAACAAGTGCAACACTTAGATCTTGAAAAGAGATTAAACTATAGCAAAAATGTAAGATCTAAATAATGAAACACTTCTAACACTAAACTATCTTACTCTTTGTTTTTGTTATGTGATTTTGTAGGTGGATAGAAGGGAAGAAGGGAAAGGCAAGGATGAGAAGGGATGGAGAGTAAAGAGGGCTGCCAAAAGGGGAAGACAAGTGGCTGCTAACAGAAATGATGGACAGCAGCAGGAAGAAGGTAAAGGGCAGCCAAGAAAGGGAAGGAAGTGGCTGCAAAACAGAGAAGTAGGGCAGCCAAATAAAGTGATAAAGGGACTGGGTTTTAGGGGGAGTAAACAAAGGTATGGACCGAAAAATAGAGAGGACAGAGATGACTGAAATGGGGCAGCGAATGTAATGGAGACTAGGAAGAGCGAATGGGAGAAGAGGAGGACGAATGGAGGAGGAAAACTAGAGGAGCAAAAGCTAGGTAGATAGAGGAAAAAATGGCTTTGAAGAGGCAAACGAGAAGGTAAAGACCAAGTAAGCCGAAAACAAAGGCAAACAAGGTAGTGATCTCAAACTTGGAGAAAGAAAAAGCTTGGAAATCCACAGTTTTGATGGGTAGATCTAGTAACAAAATAAGAAGTTTGTTGAAAGTTTGATGGGTGAAGCAAGATCTCTTTGTTCTTAAGCTTGTAAGATTGAAATTCCTTTGGCCACAAGCGGAGTGAAGGTGAACCTACAAAAGATCTTATACCTTGGAAGATACCTGCAAGACAAATATGCTTAAGCGAGAATAAAAGACTTATAATTGCATGTGCTAGATTGTTAGCCTTCTTGAAATATAAATCAAAACTTGAGATTCCTAATCATATGAGTAATACACAATATCACCTCGGATCTAAGTCACCTGACCGGGGACACGAGACACGCAGGACATGAAAATACGAGAGTTCGACACGGACACGGTGACCCCCGGAATCAGGACACGTAGGACACATTTTATATACATATATATATATTTTAAAAATATAGACATATAGATCCAAAAATCTTTAGAAACTAGAACATTTACAATTTACAAATATGAAATATTCAATAGAAATTAGAATGAAAACACATTAATGATTAGTAGATTACACATTGTCATTCACAAATCACGATTCAGTATTCAGTATTCACGAATCACAACACATTTCATATTTGTCATTCACAAATCACAATGAATTATGAGATAGAGACACATAGATGCATGTCGGAACCATATTTCTCATTAGGTCATCAAAATCAAAATGTATACATATATGTCAGAATGCCACTGGGCACTGGCAAATGCCAAATAGACTAATAGTAAATACAAAAACGGGTGGATCAAGATGGGAGAATCCCATATGTTAGTAGTCCTCCTCCATGCCTGAATCAACATACTCATCACTGCCACTGCCACTGCCTTGATCCTCATCCTCCTCCCCCTCCTCCTCCTCTCTGCCCATCTGACGACCTGCATCTATTGTTGTGGAGGATGACCCCTCTATACGATCACTATCATCAAAAGTGACCGGCTCTAGCACTGGATCATTAAGATCCATGTTGGCTAATGCCAACTCAGTACTATGTTCCAAAACCATATCATCAGGAAAGACATCCCACATCTTTGTCTTTCCCTTCACCCACTCCTCCCTCTTCCTGTAAATAAGACGAAGGTTGGAGTGCACATACACCATCGACTCTGCCCTGGACTGCTCAAGCCTGCTCTTCTTCACACTGTACAAGTTCCCATATGTGCTCCAATTCCTCTCACAACAAGAGGATGATGTAACTTGAGAGATGACCCTGAAGGCTAACTTCTGTAGAATAGGGGATGTTGCCCCATGAGTTTCCCACCAAGCATAGGGTTTCTTACCCTCCCTATCTCTAAGCACATCATAGCCTCCAAATCTCCCAGTGCCAGTGGAAAAATCTACAAAGCCATCCTCCACCTCCTCAAGCATGTCTCTATCCTGAAATAGCCGTCTAAGTGCTATCTTCCTCCCATTTGCAATCTCTGCATCCATGTGAGGAGGGACTCTGTGTGAGGCCCCCGATCCACCAGTGAGCCACTCTTGAGTGTAGAACTTGGGGTTCAAGGAGTGGGCCAAGCAATGCAAAGGTGTGCAATTCTTATCCCACCTGGAGATAAGAATATCCCGAATAATGGTCCATAAGTTCTCTGCCGATGTCCCATACTCGGGACACTCATTCTCCATGACAATGGACGTCATGGACTCAATCATGGAATCCCACCCCTCATAAACCTCTGCTAGGATGGGCTGGTCCGTGTCTGCAAACTGCAACAAAGAAATGATTGGCTCCATGATCTTAATGGTAAGATCCATCGTGTCCCACCAACCATCATTTAAGACCATGTCCTTCACCTTTTGTGAAGCAGCCTGATCCTTCTTTCTCCAAAAAGCCCAAAACTCTGAAATCACCATGGACCCAAGAGCGGTTTTGACCTCCCTCAACCTCTTGAGCATGATGAATGAGGAAGCAAATCGAGTATCTGCAATCTTCAGCAATGAAAGCTGTGTGTACTGTTTGTAGATGGTGAGGGCATTTGTGTGGTTTTGTACAAAGTTACGGATATGGCGTGCATCCTCAATAAGGTTGTCAATCCATGCCACATCCGACGCAATGGCTTTCAGTGCTAAATTCAAGGAATGGACAATGCAAGGTGTCCAAAAAACCTGTAAGAGCAATAAAAGCATGTATCAATGACTCTACAACACTAACATTGCAATGACCAAATTCAAACAATGAGCAAATTAGAAATGAAAGGTGTCCAAAATGAACATACCTGTGGATATTTAGCTTCCACAATCATGCCAACAGCCTTGCAAACAGGTGCATTGTCCGTGATGATTTGTACACACGACTCAACACCTACTTCTTCAATGGTTTTGATGAATAAATCACCCATAAATTGTGCATCCTTGTATTGCCCAAGAGCACCCACCGCTTTCAAGAACAATGCTCCATTTTGGGAAGATACCATGAAATTGATGAGTGGATGGCGTGCGGGATCCGTCCATCCATCATAAACAATACTCACACCGGATGAGGGCCATGTTGATTTAATTGGCTCAAGAATTTTATCTACCTCCTTCTTTGCTTTAACCAACAATGTGGTTCTAAGCTTCTCTGAACCAGGAGGCACATAACCATTTGGAGCTCGTTCCAAGATAGTTTTAACCGTCTCAAAATACAATGGTGACCGTGCAGCATTGAATGAGATGAAGTTGAGGTAGAAGAAAAATGCAATGGTAAGGTCTACCTCTTCTTGTGCCTCTTGTTGGAAAATCCTATCCATTGGACCACCTGTAGATTGCCTCTTTCTTGTTTGATAAGTATCCCCACGCCCACGCCCATGAATGCTAGGTGGAAATGGAGGCTTGGTGCTAGAGGACTTCCTCAAAAATGGAAGAGGATCATCCTCTTTTTTCTTGCTTGCTGTTGCCACCTTTCCTAAGCAAACATGATCCTCTCTTTCCATATCCCTCCTTTGGTGAATAGTCACCGCTTTGCATGAAGAAATCCCACAAGAAGGAAGGGCCAACAAATGGCCCTTAACCCGGAAATATGTGCTCTTGAACTCATGCTTGCAAAAATTGCATCTCCAAGACACATTTCCTCCCCCACCAAGCTTTGCCCCGGGCCCATCTTTCCTTGTCACATACTTCCACAAAGGGTATTTTTTTTGCTTGGGCTTGTTATCTTGCTAAAACAGGGTTAAATGGAGCCATAGAATGAGCTCCACTAGCAGCCGATGGAGCACTTGACGGAGGAGGAGAACCGCTTGTGCTTGGTGGAATATGAGGAGAGGCACTAGATGGTGCATTTCTCCCTCTCCTTTGCCCCCTACCTCCTACCCTAGCTGATTGAGACATTCCTTTTCTTGTGTGATGGTTGAGCTTGCAATCCTCTCCACAAATCCACCGGAATGCACTTGGAATCGCTTCGAAACAATGGATAGCCTTCAAATCTCCTTCACCTGCACATACAACTCACTCTCAGCCAACTCCTTCCTTGCAAATGACAAAAAGAAACTCAAATGTTTCTTTTAAAACAAAACCGGCCGCACTTTTCCGGATCGTAGCGCACTTTACGTGTCTTGTTTTCAGGATTCGTGTCCAATAGTCGGGGATTCGATTTTGCATCGTGTCCCGATTTCAGATTCGCCTGAAGATCGAATTGGACACGAACTGAGATCAAATCGTGTCCGATTCGACCGATTCGGGACACGAGGGGGGGTTAGAGCGAATCCGGTTTCTTAGCCTCGAATTTAAGATGATGTATGGCCACCAAGAGCCTCCATGAATTGACCTCCAAAGTCACAATTTTATTAAATGATAAACAAGTTACAATTCCTCCAGAGTTTCTTTGCTAAAAATCCATGAGAAAAGAGGAGGAATATCTCTCTTTAAATAATAAAACGAAAACCCCAAACCCCAAGTCGAAATGGCATGTAGAGAGGCCAAGGTTGAGGTAGGCGCATGAGAGATTCATGGAGAGACTCACGCTGATTGGAACGTTGAACAACAACTAGTTGGTGTGATTGGGTGATAAGGAATCCACATAAGCAAGACACCTTCACTTATCTCTTAGAACCACCACCAAACGAATCACGAGTTGCCATGCTATCAATCGAAGCTTTAATGTGAGGTTGGCGTGACATACAAGAGATTCACGTGATGAAAGGCTTGGAGCATGATCCCTGAGCTCGGTAAGTGGTGATTCGGGTTGGTGGGGGTGAGGCACCCCCCTTGGAACCCACGCTCACTCTTGGCATTACTCGCCCATCCCAAACCGTGAGCTTTGACGTGGAGAGAGGCCACGTGATAGGTGCTCATGTCATCCTTCCAAATCAAATTGTAAATCAAATGTTTAATAAAACATGTGCCTCATATCTCCATGTAGTCGTATACCATATTAGAACCATACCCCACCATTTAAAAATCAATTTTCTAATCAAATTTGACTTATTTGATTTTTGTCTTTATGTGCAAACTGTCATTTTTTAGCAATTAAATGCCAAAATGATGCATTTTTAGTGAAAACTGCTCCTGGGGTGATGTAATTGCCCGGAAACTGAAGAATGATGGTGCCAAGGTGAAGAGGATGCTCTGAGCGTCAAAACGAGCCTCCCCACGCCCAATTCTGCCTCCGGATGAGGCTTTTATCACTTTTTGAAAATTTTCATTTAAGCCATTAAAAAATGGTCTAAATTACGGAAAACATTATTCTTCTCGGAATCCAACGAAACTCCTAGGGGACCTAGTGCATGTTCATACGACTCAATCGAGATGGCTAACACGTAAAAAATCCTAGACATAAGACTCTAATAACCACCTTAGGTTTTGACCATCATGGGAAATACTCCAGCTTTGGAGGTTTGAGTGAAAAACTCAGGGATTATATGCCATTGATGAGTAGCGCATACTTCCTAAGGAAAAAACACTCTAGAGTATCCCCCAAATGGCTAAACCTACGGATAGCCGAGTCTTTTATAAAAGGATCCCATTTAGACCAACTTTTTACATTTTCCCCATGGGGGTATGAACATGCAGTTATTACAAATGGGGCAGAATTGCCCTGAAAATGACTTCTGAACTTCTGAACACTAATGACGAACATGAATCATGTTCAATAAATTGGCGGCTCACAAGAAATTCAGCTATTTGTACAAAATAGGTGATAACATCTGGTTCCAATTGCGGGATGTGTGCTTGATCTGGAATTCATGCAAGGAGAGGATACGAGAACACCAGAATCTCTGGTTTATATATATAACCTATAAAAACATCTCAACTTGACAGAAAACCTTCAGTAGCATGTGTTATGAAAAAACCAAAATGAAATACTAACTACATTTACTGTTTGAAAATAAATTCTAAGAAATTTAAATGCATGCAAAAACTTTATTCTTTCCTATTCTAACATAATACAAAAAGAACATGTTAAGTATAATCATAAATCCAATGTAACCATTTAAGCATGTAATCAATGTAAAAGCAATTATTTACCTTGTCTTTGGTTACCAGCCAGAGCCAGGGCATGCTTATTAGAAAGTGCAAGCCTGCTTGGATCTTCTGAATGGGAGGGATGGATGGGGAATCATAAGTATGTAATAAATATTTGAGGTGCTTCCCAATATAGTAAGTCCTCCTGCAGGCATCCCCTATCCAGAACTGGATGGGATGAAGAAATTCAGGATGACAAGGAAGTTCTGATACCTCATCACACTGATCCAAAGGGCTCTTCTGAAAATAATTTTCTATGAAAGTGCAAGCCTTGGACTACTCTAATATACAAGGGATTTCCGAAGGCTGAGATATATGCTTGATTGATTGAACCCAATCCGACCCTTCACTACACTGCTTCGCTAAATCATTTTTGTCGATAATCATGTGTGGCTCTGACTGCTTATATGCAAACATATCATGCTCTTCCTCTATGTTCAAAAATTTCAAGGTCTCAACTTTCATGCATCCTTCTCTGAACACCTCATAGATAGGCTTTTCAATGAAGTCATCAAGTGACTCTTCAGTCATGGCATAGAGCTCTTTATAAAAGTCCATTTATCATACTCAATATCCATGTCAATTATGAGAGACTCTTCATTACTTACACCATGCTCCAGGCTATGTTTGTCCTCTTCATGGTCATAATCTTCCCTTTCAGAAAAAAGGCCATAAGGAAGAAGACCTTCCAAACCATCATTATTGTACACATTACAGACTTCCTTATGTATTTCAATATGGGCTTTTGTAATGGTTTCTTCTAGAGGTGGATCAGGAATACATATGTGTTCATCATCACTGAAGTAGTCTTGAAAAACTTCCCACTCATAAATGTCTTTTGTTTCGGTGGCATGAGGAGGGTCTTCAATAAAATTCGGTCTTTGATAAGTTTCCTTGATGGGATCATCAGGGGTCTGATGGGAAAAAGTCATACTTTCTGTAATAGGTTAACCTAACTGGTTCCAACTCTCTTCAGGAATATCATAAATGTTGCCTACATAGTTTATGCACTCACGCTCGCTTGATGAAGACTAACCAACAAAACCTTTAGGAAAACCATGCTTTTGGATATAGCATGCAAGATGACAAGTGTCTTCTTCATGGAATTCTTGGCATACCCTACAAAATGGTGTGTAAGGTTCAATCCTGGGAATGCCACGGATGTTATCCATATTATTAATGAATTCAAGCTCGCTTGTTGATGCACTAGGACCATAACCTTCAGGAAAACCATGCTTTTGGATATAGCATGCATAATAGCAACCAAATTCCTCATGGAAGTCTTTGCATGGCCTAAAAAATGGCTTGTGACGCTCAACCATGTTAGCAGCCTCTAGCTGATGAGGAGGCCTCTGATCATGGTTGGGTTCTTTTCTCTGCCATGCTGGTTTCGCAGGGAATGTTCTAGGAGGTGGTGGAGGTTGAGTCCTTTCAACATTAATGACCCGATGCTGAACCTCCTTCATTTGTGCCAAGTGTTTCCTCTCCATGTCTTTCCTTTTCTCAGTTATATCCATAATCTTCTTTTCATGGGCATTGTTTGAAGGCTCTTTTTCTTTAGGCTCAACAGTTTTCAGAGGAGTTGATGATCTAGAGTAAACCTGGATGTTTGACTCTTCTGAAGGAGTGCGAATTGCCTCACGGAGGGCTAGGTGCCTTGGGAAATGGGTCAAATGGAAGCCAATCACCACAAAACTATAGATCCGAATTGCCGTGGATGTTATAGAGGTGGGTTTTCAATATTATCCCCAATGCCAAGTTAGATCCAAGTAGATCTTGAAAAAAGTGAAAAATGAGGGTTTTGATTTTAAGGGTTTGATGACCAATGGAGAAGAAGAGTAGATCTAGGTACACACCTTGTAAAAAATACCTCAAATGCTTGTGGCCACTTTGCAAATTGATAGCATTCCCCCTATGTGTATATTCAAGAGTGAGATCTAGTGCTCCAAGCCAAAACGTCCTCCTCCAAAGATGGCCAAATCGTCCTCCTGTTACAAGACAAGATTAAGTTGAAACAAGCCAAGTAAGAAAATTGTGAAAATGATGAAGAGATGTAAAAGAAAGCATCAAATATGTCACAAAGATACAATAATGATACTCCCTGTCACAAAGATCAACCCAAGAGAAGATATGTGGGTCTCCCCAACAATAGCTTCCTCCAAATCGTCTTCCTCCTCACCAATTCGGCCTCCCTGCAAGAAAACAACTAGTAGCCCCAAGATCCACAATGATACATAGAGAAGATGTTGTATATTCAAAGTGCAAAAGAATCCATCAAGACAAGAGAAGTAGATCCACAAAGAAGTATTCTATTCCAATCTTCAAGAGCTCCAAAGGTGCTTTTACAATAGGGGGGTGTCCTCCTTATATAGGATAATAAAGACCCAAACCCTAAACCTCAAAACCACTTTTTGAAATGAGTGGTTGAGATTAAAAGATCTCACAATCTAATCAATGGCTAAGATGAGCCAATACATAATATCACATGGATCACTCAAAATAGAGATGACATCATAGCTAAAAGTGACTAAAGTGAGGGTGACGTCATCCTCCAAGAGGGGCTAAGATACATGGGGCCACCAAATATGACATGGACATGACTCAAGACACACATGGTGGGGCTAGGAGGTATCAACCCTTCACTAGCTCATCCCCATGGCATAATAATATAAAATAATAGGACCATGACATGTCCAAATAACACAAATGATCAAATCCTGTCCTCAAAATATGTGAGAGACATGCAGTAAAAGGCCTCCTGTGGCCACTGTGGACCCCACTGACTGATGTCAACTGATTGGAAGATGGGGGGTTCACCCTGGAAGACCTCTGAGAAGACCAAGTGCCAAAACCTTGCCTAAATTGCCCAAATCGAATTCCGCAGTGACCATTTTATTCCATTTTTAATGCTCCTGAAAAACCCTGAAACTGCTCAAACTGCCACCCAGGGTGCCTGCGCTGTCAAACTGAGGGCACCAAGCTACCTGGAAGGAAGGTATAATGGTAAAATCAAGTGGCTGGACCACCCCCTTCCTACATAGCGCCCTAGGCAACGACTGGCCTCCAAGCCTCTGCTAGACAGTCTGGATCAACATGCCCAAAACTGGTCAGCAGGTGGATAACTGCTGCTATCATCATCAGAAGTGCCCGGAACTGAAAGATAAGTGTCTCAATGGATCCAGAAGACCAAAATCTACTAGAAATGGGTACTCATACACCGTGGGTTGACCTGAGGGGTCAACAGTAGGGTCCACCATATCTGGACAGTGTAAACTATGATGATCTAGAAATAATAATAAAACTGATCAACTGTATCAACCATCATCTGAAGCATATGTCCATCATATGTAATCATCAGTAAGTGTATGTGGCACCATCAATCATCATCCATAAGCATACATGGTCCATCTCATCACGGATCCCAAGAATGACCATGGTCAAACTATGTTTGACTAGGTCTAAATATAACCAAGGACAGGATTATGACAAAGACTAAGACATGTTCCTTTAGATCATATTCACAGCTTAACTTAAGTATAAACATCATTCTGTGGCAGTTAATACATATACATATTTCAGTGTTATTTATATTTTACTTGCACAAAAGCTTTAATGACAGACTCACCCATTGGACATGGCCTAACTGCTATCTAAGGATGAAGGCTAAGGACAAGGCTAGGCAAAAAGGGATGACTTGACCAAACTCAACTAGATGACACTTTGGACGGGGAAAGGGGGAGCTACACTCTGTGCTGGACAAAATAACAAAGGGAAGGGTTGTGCCTCACAAATGGATAAGTTGTTTAGAGAGTGCTTATTCAACTTAGGCATCATGTCTACATCAAGCTGATCTAGGTTCATTAGGATCATCCATTTAATTTCCATGGCCTTTTTGGCCTATATGACCCCTCTGGGACTTCACATGTGCTAAGAAGCACAACTAATCGCAGCTTGCATCCGGGGCATATTCACATATACAAGGTCAACAATAATAGATATAACTTTTGAGTAACATTTGCTTTTTGGACCTTTTCTATACCCTTCGAGGGGTATTTTAGCAGTGCATCGCTATAACCTTTATTCACGTGTGTTAAGAAACACATTCTAGAATTTTAAGTTCACAGGCTTTCATAATACATTTCCAATATAGGTAGTACATGAGCTTTCAGTTTTAGCCAACAACATCTCAAGTGACTAGGGGGACTTCTGCACAGTGCCAAACATCGGGACAACCGACCAGAATGATTTAGGCATACAATCCAACTTACCAAAAGCAAGTTCTGTCACCAACTCAGAGCCGAGACACAAACCAAACATGGATGCGGTCCAACACAAAGGTAGAAATGGGGAAGTCCTCAATATCAAGAAGTCAAGAAGGCAAGTCAAAGGTGAAAACCAAATAAGGAAGGTCATGGATGGATGGAGTCAAATGAAATGGTGCTTAAGCTAGCAGACAAGGATGTCAGGAAAGACCATATCTATGCTCATAAAAGGGTAATGAAACCAATGAGTATTGTCAGAAAACCTAAGTGTGCAAGTAATACATCCATTTTATAATTATAACATCATCCAAATTATTTCATTTTATTTTAAATAGTACTGCCACATCATGAATCATATACCAAGTCAATGCTATGAAGATGACTAAAACAACAAGATAATAATTCAAAGGCAATAATCAGCAGTCCATAGGTCATATCACATCATAATCATCAATAAACATCTGAAACACTGCTGTAATAACATCACTGGGCACTGAACTGAAACTGTATGGAACAAAGGGTCACATCGGTCATCAAATCTAAGCTCTCAAGGCTCAGCCTTGGCACAAGGTCTAATAGAAGTCTGATACAATATACTACTCTGATCCATGAGTGATCTCAAATAACAAGCTCATCATAGCTGATCTCTATAAAAGCAAAGCTCTGAAATGTGTAGATATCTGCTTAGCAAGAATAGCAGCCCAACTACTATGGTGTGATAACAAGTACCTTACACCCGTTTCTGATTGGTCAAGCTGTTCCGACTAAGCTGCAACGACCAAGAGCATACTTTGGGCTTGGGGCGTTGGGAAGTTTTTATTATGATTGAAAAAATGGATGATTAGACTAGACTAAACCCCAAGAGTATCTTTTCTTCACACTAGAGGTGGAGTACTTCGGTAGAGCAAGGGGGGTAAATTTTACATGGAAAATTTTAGAACAAGGTTGTGGTTTATTTTGTAGCACTTTAGGTGAGAGATTGTAAAAGATTGTAAGTCCCCCTGGGACGCCTTGTGTGCTTTGTGAATGTTATGTAATTACTAATAACAAAGGTAAACTAGTCTAAACCAAGGAAAGAAGAAAAAAAACTAAAAACTAAAAAAAGGTGAAAAATGCAAATCCCCCCTGGGGGATTGGGGTTCAGGCGTTGGAATTGCCTACTTGCTCTTTTTATTCTTTGATTTACAACATGGAAACTTAAGAGAAATATTGCTTTCCCTTTATCATTAGGGAACGAGTTAGATTACAATGTTTGAGAGAAATAAAGATGGTGCTTGAAACCGGTTCTTTCTGGGTGGTTCTGGAAGCTGCTAATGCAAGTTTATGAGTTTTTAAGCTCCAACCTGTTAAACAAATAAATCAGACCAGCAAACAAATGTTGATTAGAAAAGACAATCAGAACACTTTAAGAGTGTTCTGACAATGCTAAAAATTGTCAAATTGGAAACTAGTTAAACTAGTATGCAAAAAACTAGTTTTTGGGTAACTTTTTATGTCTTTAAATGATTTTTAATTAACTTTTAAATCGAGGACTGATATGCATGCAATAAAAACCAGCGAGCTAAATTTTTATAAAAATGCCTAAAACAACTCAAAACTAACACTACCTGTAAATGCAATCTATACCCAAAAATTAGCTTTAAAAGATGAAACAAAAAGAGAAGAAAAAGTTAAGACAAGCTAGAGAGCTTGTCTTGCTAGGATCTTTGGCTGACCTCTTTCAAGCTGCAAGCCAATGCAAGCCTAACAATGCTAGATATATCCTTAGAAACACTTAAACTTCTCAAATTCACTTTTTTAGATCTATACTTTGAAACTTGAAATTTGAAAAGAATGCAACCTAGATCTAACAATGTATGAACCTTTAATGACATTTTAGATTGCAAAAATGTTTCAGATCTATTTAATAATGGACTTTTGGATATAGATCTAAATAGGTAAGAAACAATAACCAATTTAGATGAAGAGATTTAGCTCAGAAAAATGGAACCCATGGGGGATGAGCGTTTAAACTTGGGCTATGGAGTCTGCTTGTTGATGCACTAATAGTATTGACTTCCTTGTTTTAGATCCACTGAATGTGAAGAAGAGCTAACATGCTCATCCACATCTTCAGCTTGAGCTATCTGCAAAATGAATTCAACACTTGCAAAGGGGATTAAACGTATTTGTGTAAACAATTAAAAGAAATGAGAGGCATAACATAATAAAGCAAGAAATATTACTACCTCTAGCATTCTAATATCATCTACAATAGCAAATAATCTACAAAGCATTACTTACTATCCTTATGAAAAGTAATTTCCCTATAAAGACAAATATATCCCAACATATACTAGTATGAAACAAAGATATAGATTACCTCATTGTTGAGCAAAGAACAAGACAATACACACCGCAGACAACATCAGGGTAGCCTCCAAAGCCTTTTATTACTCAAAATTGAGAAAAGTATTACAATGTGTGAGAGCAGAGGTTCCACCTTCAGATAGAATAACAATGGACCTTAGCTCTGTTTATATAAGAAAATACAAGTGAGGGGGAGCAAAAACCCTAAGGTAAGTGAATGAGTGAGAGGGAGAGTCAATCACGAGTGAATGAGATGGTATGGCCTTGATTGGAATCCAAACCAAAAGAATTGTGCCACCTCTCCATGAGGTAGGCGCATCCGTCCTCGCTAATATCACCACTGAGAGATGGTTGCTGTGTGGAAAAAAGGTTACCACGTGAGGGTGGACGCATCCATAAGGTAGGAGTCAACGAGATGCCAAGCTTCGATTTAGGAGTTGATTGGTGGCCCAACCAAGGAGAATGCGCCACCTTGAATGAGGTAGGCGCACTCCACACTAAATATATCACAACCAAATCTTCAAGCCGTCGAGTGGATGACGCCCACATGAGCATGGAAAGGGACTGTCTTACTTCACAAACTTTGGATATGAAATAAGAGCCCACCATATGACTTATTATGAAATGCTTTAACCTTTTCACCTAGTTGCCAATCATATGTGCCCTCATGCCATGTCATTTGGCATGTGTTTTATTCATTTTTTTACATATTTTATTTTTCGTACTTAGTGCATTTTGATGCATTTTAGCATTAAAATGCCATTTTGTAGCTCTGATAGGCAAAACTGCTCCTTGGGACGATTTGAACTGCCCGAAACATAGGAAGACCCTGTACCAGGGTAAAGAGGGTGATTTGAGCTTGAAAACGAGCATCCTTGCGCCAAATTCCGACTTCGAATCACACTTTTATCACCTTTTGAATTTTTTCATTTAAACCATTAAAAAATGGCTTAAAATGCGAAAAAATTATTTTTCTCGTAATTGACTGAAACTTCAGGGGGACCTAGTATATGACCAAACGACAAAATATTTGCGTCTAGCATGTTTATAAACATTACAAAATGGACTCTAATAATCCCCTAAGGCCTAACCACCACTTTGGGCATTCCAACTTTGGAGGAGCTGGAGAAAACCTCATCGATTATACTCGGCTAAAGGCAAAGCATAATCGACAAGGGAAAAAAATCCTTGGAATACCTTCTTTGGTTGTCAAGTCCTAGGGAACCGAGTCACTCAAAGACTACCATGCTAGCACGCTTTATTACAAACCCCGTGGGGCATGGTCATTTATTACAAAAATGAAAAAGATGGCCAAAATTGGCCAAGGTTGGAACATCTGAACTCTGATAAGCAAAAATAATTGTGCAATACTGGCTGCTCACTGAAGTCCAGCTGATGTGCAATTCAACTGGTAACACTTCCTTTTATAGCTTTGTTGCTTGAGGCTATGACAATTGATCTATGTGGCAGCAAAGTGGGAAGGTTGTTGGAGCATGTACATTAGCTTTTGGAGAGGCATATTGTAGTGCATGGAGGTGATTCTTGGCTTTATGATGGACTGACCTATGCCAGAGGTGATGACTCTATCAGCCCTATCCAACATTGGATAGAACAAGCACATAGCACCACACACCAATCTTTGTGTGTTTTCTGCTATCTTTATGGACTCACCTCAGTTGTCAGCCATACAGTGAAAGAGATTCCAACCTACTCTTGTAGGATGCTTTAAGTAGCCTTCTTTTGGTTTGTTTCCAAACACAAGGGGAGATCTCTTTTTTTTGTTGAGATGATATAGTGGTTGACTTAGCCTTTTTATTTCACTTGGCATTTGCATCGTCTTGTTGTAGAGTAAGGTAGGAAGAATAAGCTCGATGTTCATGAGCAATATATTTCATTTATGCTCTCTCTGGCATTTTGGGCTCATGTCACATCTTAGTACCCTTGGAGAATGGGTGGTTAGATAAAAATTCTCATGTCTTTTGTAACAAATTGGGATTGAAGACATCGTTGTAGCATGTGAAGGGGATGTGAATTGTGAAGCTTTTGATCCTTCCCATTACAAACATCTACATCTAGACATTTGATTCACTGTGCCGATATAGATTTAATAAATATTTTGGAGTTCTCTTGCTTTCCACAAGGGAGTGCAGTCCCCATATGGAGCCAGTTTGTTACTGCTTGAAAATGCATGTCTTAATTTGCATTTTCATGGGCTTTCTTATCTCAACATCACAATAAAAGTACCTTGGATTTCAATGCTAGTTATAGGTTGTAGGGAGAGATTTGGAGACCATGCATCTTGTTCTATCTTGCCTGAGCACTTTTCATTGTCTAGGGAAGAACAAGGGTGTAGGAGTATGGTTGGCTTGTTGGAGGATGTTCTAGAGGCACATTTCACCATGAGGTTTCTCTTGGGCACACTTGACACACATTTGATGGTTACAAGGGTTGCTTCATTGATGGAGAGCCTTATTCCTATGTTGAACTTAGGGCCTGGAACCACATGGATGGAAGATGTAAGAAAGAAGAAAAATCTAGAAGATGAAGGCCCAACATCACGAGACATCCAAGGCATGATTTATGGTGAGGTAAGGGTCAAACAAAACTCGAGGAGAAAACAATCTACCTAATTAGAGCTCTAGAGCATAGCATGTGGTAAGAAAAGGGGTTAATGAGCATTAAAGGTTGAACGCCCTCTTCAAGGATATCATTAGGGCATGTTGAAGACAAGAAGGGGTGAGGAAAAAATGAAAATGGAGGAGCTTCCACACATTTGGAGGCAGATTTCACCTTTTCAGGCATATGGCAGTAAGAAAACATTGTTTGAGCCCCTTTCTACATATTTGGAGGCAGACTCTTTGCATGTGGAGATGCCATGTGGCGTTGGCATAATTAAACCTTGAAAGAAAAGGCATTCTTCTTATGAAGATGATAAGTGGCAATTATGATCGATTTTGTTCACTCAAAGGCAAAAGGAGCAAAATGTCCCACATTGGAGGAGGCTTAGAGGATGACATGTGACAAGAAAAAATGCTAGTGGAGGAATGCCCTTGCTTGGAATGTTGCCATGTGGTGGTAGAAGCACTTGCGTGGTCAAAGTCACTTGATGAGGAGTGTTCCACTCCTAGGATGAAAAATAATTATATTTGGTTGCTTGATCATAAACCTACACTATGAAGGATGGATATCCTCTTCAAGATGACATCTAAAGCATGTAAGAGGGGCATTTCGCATGGTTTGAGGTGTATTGGCATATGTTTCATTATTTTGAGGTGCAACCTCAAGGAGAGGTTGACACATGTCATGTTGTAATTAAATCAAACCTTGAAAAGCACTCTAAGTGGAGCACCTTAGTTCTAGTGTTTCTAGCTCACTTTTATTATTATTTTATTCATTAGGGTTTGGTTTGAAATGTATTAATAGAGGAGAACTTCATTTGCTAAAGGTATGGTTGGAAGATTGAGAGTTCCCCTCCAAGCACTTAGTTGAATATCTTTGGGAGGATTGGAAGGACAGTTTAATGTGAGGTTTATAACTTTATCCATAACTTTATTCTTTTCATGGATGATTAGGTTTTTTGCAATAATTGCCATGGGTTACTGTTGAAATAATCTTGTAGAAGGGCAAGTTTGTCACAAAAGAAGAAATTAGGGTTGAGGTTGCTAAGATCTCCCTAATTCTTGATGTAACCTTGAATTATTGGAGGATTTTGCTGCTGTAATTTTCTGGTTAGGTGAGACCTATTTGGTCTTCTTGATCTTAATGTGAAATCAGATTTGAAGAAATAATGTATTGTTGGCTGTTCATTCAATAAGAAGGTTGTTCTACTTTGTCTAATTCATCTAAGGTTCCATATTATGGCTGTTCCTTTTATTTATTGATTGCACATTATGGCTGGCTGTAATTTCATGGTTGTGATGGTGCATCTTGTCCAAGGGCTCTCACATATTTTTGCATAATCTGAAAATCTGTTTTTGGACTAATTATGGCACATCAGTGATGGCTTAATTATGTTTCTACACCATATCCAAACCCTCTTGTTCTTTGATCTTGACTCATTAGTCCAATTGGATAAGAACTGGTCTTGGTAAAATCCACCGTCCCCTTTATTCTAGAGAAAATCTTAAAACAACCTTTTCTAGGGTTTCCCCCTTGTGTTTGAACTTTGAATAGAGCAGGCCTAAAGTGAGAGGAAGAGATTCTGTGCTTACAGTGGACAACCTTTCTAAGTTCCCCTAGAGTTGCACTTGGTTACGAGACTTTGTAATATTTGAAGTGTAGGTTTGGAAGGTAACACAACTGACATTTTGCACCATGAGCATCTGCCATCTAGATCCTATCCCTTGTCTATAAGGCTAGCTACCAGCAATAGTTCAATCCTACATATTGTTCCCTGGTTACTCTGAGGCTGATTGTTGAGCTACTAATTATAATTCCACAAACAAACGTGAAAATACTATTAACTTAAAAGCCATTGACCTTCAGTTGATGGACAAAGAAAGCATGCAGTTGATACTTCTCTAAAATCGTAACTATTTTCTCACTCGGCACTCATGTTCCAAACAAAAAATCATTGTTCATCTAGTAACTGGTTTTAAATACTATCTAGATCTCGAAAAGCATTCATTATGGGCAACTCTCAGTCATTCTTACCAAGTAGTAAGTTTATTGTATACCAATCACTTCATCATAGGTCTGTTTTAAGTTTTGATCTATATATTAAGTTCGAAGAGAAATTTTCTCTAGACATTTGCTTCCGTGCATCATATGATACTCCGATACCAGACTCCAGTAGGTAATCAATCACCGTTTCATTATGACAGATGAGCGAAGAATGGGGGAACCATTTACTAGTTCTTCATATCTCATTGGCAGAAAGTAGTGACAAGAAAGTTCAAAGGGCTTGTGTTAGTTTGGTTGTATTTCTATTATGTAAATCTGGCCTCTGTCTAATCTTTAAAACCTGTAGATAATTGTTGCTGGAAAATAGTCATTGCCTTTGAAGTTTTTCCTGATAAGTCGACTTTTAAACTCTGCAGTCATTGTTCACACTTTCTTGGGGAAATCCTGAAAAAAATACGCGGCATAAGCATGATGTGGTCTCCTTCGAAAGTGGCAACATTACCACTGCAGTTCGCAGCAGTAAGCAGGTACAAATAAACTTTTTAATGCATAAGATGTATGAGCTATGAAGCTATATATTATGTTATAAAGTTATAAGACTCAAATTCATTAACTTTTTATTATCGTCCTAGGTATACTCTATTCCTGTCTTACCATTTGTTGTTTTTTGGGTATTTCGTGCAAATGGGAATGATGAAATGTGCAAGGGGTTCTTAAGTGCTAAACAGTAGCATCTATATTTTTTTTTCATTTGTTCTAATGCATATTACTAAATTTTATTATTGGTTTATGTTCTTAGATAACTTTGGAGTGGGATTCACTTCCACAGTCTGTGATCATCTTAACAAAGCCCAACTCCACGTCTGTAAGAGAAACATGCAAAGATATGGTCAGGTAGTTATTTCGACTGTTTTCTTAATTCAAAGCTGTTAAATCTTAGAGATTACAAAAGGAGTCTGAATAAATTCATTAACCTAATTCTAATTTAGTAGCTCATAGGCAAGTCATTTTAGATTATATTTGAAGAAATTTTCTCAGATAAGCAATTAACTTTGATATGCCTTAATAAGTGTAAAATAGAAAACCATATTCCCACTCAATGCCCGGATTGAACGAACAAACAAAATAAATGGACCTTGATCTTATTGTTTATTATGATAATATTGTTAAAATTCTCGAATCGATCCCATTACTCTATATATCTTTTCTTCTATTCAGATCAGATCAGATTGTGAGGTTCACTCACTAATTCAGCCATAGGACTGTGACAGAACATCCTTCTCTTGGTTGGTATTATTAGGCAGGCTTTATTAACCAGGAAACTTAAATACATTGAGGGAAGTTACAAGTTTTCCAAGAAGGCCTCTCAAAGGATTATCTTGCCTTTTTGTTACAAAGTACATAAATAGGGAAAATAGAAATGAAAGGAAAGAAGTGGGATGAGTGAAAAATGAAATAGTTAAAGAGAAATCGGGAGAGACCTATTATCACACAAACACTAGCTGCCTCTAAATGGTATCCTATCTAGGACGGTAGAGGTATGGGAAGCCATGTAGGTGACACCTCAAGCACCAAGTCCACCACTCTTGGAGTGGTTGTCACTCTGGACAAGGTACTTGTCACTTTAAGCCAACTGTAACAGAAGGCCAAGGGGGAGACCCTTTGTCTTTCACCAGGGAAAGACTACTCAAATAGACCAAGACAACTACAAAATAACTGCCATAGAAAGATGCAAAGATGCCTTAGTTATTTGGGCCTAGAACATATAGATGAGCTACCGGATGGTGATTTAGGAATTAAGTTTTAATCAAGATTTCTGTAGCGAACAAATTAAAATATCAGACCTCTGTAGCTTACAAAAATTATGCCGGTTCTAGGCTAGAAATGAGTGTCAGAGATATGGTGATAAAATACTACTGTGAGGGGTTTGGCTTAGAAAAGTTGGAATGCCCCGGGAATAGTTTAATAAGCGCTTAATAGCTGCTCTAACACTCCGAGATTACTTGCTTGAGTGATTGATGAAAAACAAAAGAGAAATCACAAGCAAATCCAAGTTACAAACAAGAGACACAAGATAGCTAGCAAGGGGGGCACATTAGCTAAGTGATCAGTGCTGGTCTTAGAGGGTAAATGGAGTCATATCAATTTCAAAATCAGCCTCTAAGGGTTTTCTAATATGCATAAAAATACCCACATACTAGAATTTCAATATCTCAAGTAAATAACTTGCCAAATTTTTTATGGTGTTCAAATATAATGAATTTTTTAACTGACTATCAGAATGGAAAAATACCAAGAGAGGGACTTGATGTACTTACCTGGTTCTTAAAGACAAGTGCTAGTCCTTTGACAATCTATCCCCACAAAGATCAACTAATAGAATTTCCGGAACTTCAACTTGCTCCCAAAATGCCCAAGTGGCCAAGTGCGCCCTTCCCTGCGAAGACAAACAACAACTGTCAATTTGCAGCCAAAGAAGGAGAGTAGTAACATGCAAAGAAATAGCAAGACATATAGAGATACAAAGACACTAAATAAATCTAGACTATTCAACAAATTTTAGGAGGGGCAAGAGAGACAAATCCACTAGTGCGCCCTCTTCAAATTGCTTCCCTGCATGTTAGCAAAAACCACAAATAACTGCTGAAGCAGGCCATCCAATTCTCTCTTAGTGCAATGGAAAGATAGCATGCAATCAAATTCTCAACACAAGGCACCAAAGAACCCAAGTTTCTTCTCTATTCACTTCTCCAAAGAGCCAAGAGTCTCTACAAATGAGTTGGATCTCTCTTAAATAGAGAGACCAAGTACAAAATCTCTATCTCAAAGAGATGGAGGGTTGGGATTAAATCCCCAATATCAAAATCAATGGCTGAGATATCATTTCATATTACATTATAGTTGCATAGCTCAAGGGTGGGGTGAGTTTGCCCAAGTGCGCCCCCCTCTAGTAGAAAAAACATAATGCCCAAGTGATACATGGTAAGTGGGGACACCAAGGGGGTGTCTCTAGGCCGTTTTGGCCCCCTTGGATCCATTACAATAGATACAAACATCAAGTACATCAAAACGTAGGAGCTTGTATGTCCAAGTACACCCCCAATGAGCCAAATGCACCCCCTCTAGGAGTTGGGCCAAGTGTGGACCCCATCTCAAGTGATAAAATGAGACTGTTACCAACTTTTTTGTACCATAGTTGGATTTTCTAGAGAGCTGCCATTTGACAAACATGATAAATGTTTGATTCCAGTGTATCAGATGATCCAACGTGTTGTGGCTAGTCAGTTGTGGTTAGCTTGTTTTGTTTTTTGAGTCGACATGACCATGGCCCCATGGGGGTTTGTAATAAAGTGTGCTAGTAGGATCTGAGTGCCTCGGTTCCTCATGACTGGATTAAGCAACTAAGGTATTCCAAGGAGTTTTTTCCCTTGTCAATTATACTTTGCTTAAGGCGAGGTATAATCGATGAGGTTTTCTCCCGCTCCTCCAAAGCTGGAATGCCCGATTTTGAAAATTTGGCCATGGGGGGTTATTAGAGGCCAACTAATGTATATAAGCCTACTAGACACTGTTAGAATAGGTGTCGGTCATGTCCTAGGTCCATAAAACCCTCAGAAAAAATTTCGAAAAAATTTTACCGGGTCCGTCAAAATTTGGGTTTTATTTATTTTTTAAATTTAATAAATTTCTCTATAGTTTAAATAGAGAAATAATAATTTGTAATATGTCAATCGTCCGGGGTCCGAATTCAGTGATTGATGGCTCGTTTGATAAGCCAAAAATCACACATGACCCATAGAGCAGCTAAACCCAACTTTCGGATGTCAATTCAGCCCCGTAATTAATATTTTTTCTAAAAAGTCATTTACAGAGAAATTATTAATTAAAATAATAAAATTGAATATTTTGGAGATAATCCAAATCTCTCCAAAATTAATCAATTTGATTAAAATAAAAGGCTAAATGACATGGCAATGAGCATTTAGGAGGATTCCAATCAACTCCAAGTCTTCCCAGTCAACTATCCAGTCACTAGAGTGTTATCCATTCAAGGCAATTCGCCCTCCTCATGCAAAATTCGATTTGGTGTGTTGTCATTTGATGATTGGGTTGGTGAATGTGCATTTAATGTTAGATGGGCGCCCTCATGACTCACCATAATCCACAAAGCTTGGCTCCCATTCAAATTCGAGTTAGCACTTACTTGCTACCATGTGTCTTCACCAAACTAACTCGCCATCTCCATGTCCTCACGTCATCCCTCTTTCCTCTCACGTGAACCTTAGTTGGATCTCGTTTATTGGTTAATGCAAACACTAGTTAGCTTGGCTCTCATCTAGATTCGAGTTAGCACCTACCTATGCCACTTGCCATCCCCATGCTAACTCGCACCCTCACATAGCTCACGTCAATCCACTAAACTAGCTCGCCTTACCTACCATAGCTCACGCCATTCCTTGTTGGAGTTGTGTTATTGGATGGTGCTTCCATCTCAACCTACCAACAACTCGAGTTTGCCACCTATTCAATCCTACCAACCTCAAACTCGACTTTGGGCCATTGTTTACCATGCCAAGCCCTTGATTGATTGGAATTCGACCTACCTGCTTGTTGCCAATTCGACCTAGGGTTAGCTTGTGTCTTTTGCTATAAAGAGAGGCCCTTAGGGGTTATTATCTCATGGATTTTTATGCATCGAAACTTTGATGAAATTGTAAGCACTTTTTATTGAGAATAAAGTTGAGACTTTGGAGGTCAAAAACGTGGAGGCTCTTGATGTGCATTGCTTCACTTGATATTTGAGGTGATATTGTTTTACATTCTATTTGAGGCTCTTAAGTTGTAGATCATGTTCAAGATGGCTAACAATCTAGCACAAGTAGCATGTATCTAGTTCTTTTCACTTAAATATTTTGTTTCAAATATATTATCCATGCTCAAGGTTCTTGCAGGTATATCTTCACTCTATAATAAGATCAAAGGAGTTTTGGCTTTTGGATTTGAGAAACAAAAGGAGTTTGGATCTTCTCCATCAAACATTTAAAACACAATATTGGTTACTTGTTACATTAGGCTCCCATTTCTTCAAGCCTTCTTGGTTGCTCCTTGAGTTTTTGCTTTGACTTGCTAAGCCCTTTCTAGCCTTTTTAGCCTTGATCCGAGATTGTTCTTGTTTTCAAGCCATAGATTAGTTTGCCATAAGGTTGAAGTTCCTTCAACCTTGGGGAATAACTTGGGATTTGTTCCCTTGTGCTCTCTTCAACACTCGTTGTCGGCGTATCACCGGTTAACCGGAGGATTTCCAAGGCGGTGCTTTTACCATCTCAAGTGTTCCACTTGAAGCCCTTACCCTAGATCTACTTCTCCTTGGTTTTGTCTTCATCCTACCATCCTTCCCTTTTGTTTTTGCCTTCTTTTGCTCCATTCGTCCACCCCTTTAGCTTGCCTCATCTCCTCTCCACCCCATTCGTCCCACTTCATTTTTTGCTTTCTCCTCCTCTCATCTCTCTCCTTACCTTCCTATCTTTGCTTTCGTCCTACCTATCCTCTCTAGCCTCTCGTCTCCCTCCTTGTTTCCCTTAGGTCTCCTCTCATCCATTCCTCCTCTCGTCCACCTACAAAAAGACACTAAAAACATAAAGCAAGTTAGAAGTTTGGTTAGATAGACTTATTTTATGAGCATAGATCTTGTCTTTTGTTTGAAATAGATTAGATCTCAATCATTTTTGCTTAGTAGTTCCTAGTGTATGCTTTAGAAGTAGTATTAGAACTTGCATCTAGTCTCTTTCCTTAAAAGTTCTTAGTCTCATTTCAAAAATAAACAAATCGGCATATCAAGTAGTGTAAAATCTTGTGGTTGCATTCTCATTCCCACCATTTTTTAGAGTATTTTAGCTTGCTGGTCCGTTTTACCATACTAATTATTTCAAGTCAAAATCTCATACTCTTTTATGTTTTAGTCTTATTTTGCAAACTTAGACTTGATAGTTCAAAGTTTGATTAATTTTCTAACGCTAATGGGTGCATGAGTTTATTGGCTTATCCTTGTGGTTGGATTGTGGGAAGAGAAAGATCTCTTGAATCAAAAGATCAAACCAAAGAGAGAAGAAGAAATCAAGCATCATAAGACACATTTTAAGATACTTCTTCTTATCCTTTGTAAAAGCCATTAAGGGCTTCAAGCTTTCAGTTTTTATAAGTTTGTTCTAGGTAGCCATCAAAGACCTGTTATCACATATATAGTAGTCGGGCTACCATACATTATTTTTCTGATTCCAGTACACTATTCAGCCAATTCCCTTACATTTGAGATGCTGAGATGAGCATCTATATTGGATCACTATCAGATGGTGGACAGCAGTTGTATTCCCCATGCCATGACTGAGTCTTGGAACACTTAGAGAGATGACTGATATAGCCATTATACCATTAGTACAGAGCAGTCAGTAGTGCCCAGAGTTGCAGCAGCAGTTTCAGAGGACAGATGATGGTACAAGTTGATGAGCTTTCAGGTATATGACTCAGCAGGTATATCATGGTGTTATGGTTAGATTGCTTTTATACTTATTCTTATAGCATGTCTTAGCACTTAGTGTCATGATCTGGCGATCATATAGATATTTGGACCTGGTTGATCTATATATATATTATATTGTCCCTACTCAGACTTAGAAGTTCACTATTCATACTCATTGGTATGTACCCTCCTTAGGGAGAATAGAGGTGATCATTCCACCATACCTTGGCTTGCTAGTGTTGGCTCCATCATTTCATTGTCTTCATCCATCCATGGCCTACCTTTTAGTTTATCACCCTGACTTACCTCTTGACTAGTGACATGGAGGATCTTTTTCCCACTGTAGCCTCTGTATTGGATGAGCTTCCCTGTTTATTGTGTCTCGGCTCTGAGTTGGTGACAAAACTTACCTATGGTGAGTTGGAGTTCCTTGTGAATTCCCCCTAGTCACTAAAGTTGTGTTGGCTAAACCTGAAACTTTTAGTGCTGCCATGAATACAAAATCTGGAAAAATGAAATGCTATATCTTGTATGAAAATCCCATTCATGCAATGTGTTTCTAAACACACATGAATGAGAGGCATGCCAAATGAAAATGGCCATGAAAATAAAATGTTATATCTTTTGGAAAATAAATACCTAGGTAAACAAGCTATCCATGACACACCTAGAAGTGCTCAGGTAAACAAGTGCCTTAAAAACAAACCTGCAGCAGAAAGCCTAAAATAAATGTAAATCTATGCAATGTGTTTATAAACACACATAGATCAAGGCTATGGAAACTTCAGGCCCAAAAAGCAATGGAACTTAAATGCTATATCTAAACAATTGCTGGCCTTATTTGTATTATGGATTGTGCGCATTTGTGAAGGTGAATAAACCCTCTTTAAACAACTCATCCATTTGTGAGACACCGCCATTCCCTGTGTTATTGCTCATTCAGTATATACTATGGTGTGTATTCCCTTTCCCTTGCCAAAGTGTCACAAAGTCAAGTCAGTCAAGTCATCCCTTAGCCTAGCCAATTATTTCAGCCTTCAGCCTTCACTAGCAAATTGATCACAGCTATGAAGTGAGTATGACCCTGAAAGTCTAGTCTGAGTAATAATAATAATTAACGACACTGTATATTTGGATTTAGATCGCCAGTTATGATCACTCTGTGTTATAATTGTTATTTGAATAAGTTGTAGAGCATGTATTAACCTTGACACTTTGCAGTAGCCTTGGATGATGGTCTGAGTTATATTTGGTCTTGGTTAGACCCAGTTTGACCATGGAGGACCATGGGACATGAGATGTTGGACCTTATGATGATATGGATAGATGATATATGGTCTATGTATACATACATGATGATTCTATGCAGCAGCTACAGGGTTATGATGATGATTCTTGGTTTACAGTAGTGTTTGGTCATTTACAAATTATTATTATTGGCCCTGTTCCGGTATATTGGATATTTATTTTGATCATGCAGAGACTCATATGGTGTATGAGTACACATCTTGGATGGATTTGGACCTTCTGAGTCCAATGGGACAGTTTGTTTTCAGTTCCGGGCACTTACAGTGATGATTGAGCCTCAGTAGGCTGTCCCAGTGCAGTTTTGGTCTGTCGGAGGCCCTGTCAGAGCAGATGAGATTTTTATCCGGTTGACCTAGGGCGCTGATGATGGAGGGGGTGGTCCAGCCACTTGTTTTTACCATATTACCCCCCTCCCGGACACACTGGTGCCCTCACCTTGACAGCGCAGGCACTCCAGGAGGCTGTTTGGGGCAGTTTCACGCTTCTCGAGGCATTTCAGGATTAGTAGAAATGGCTATTGAGGAAATCGATTTGGGCTACTGAGGCAAAGTTATGGCATGGGATGATCAGTGATGATAGATCGGGGTTCTCCACACCTTCTCTAGTAGTTTCAGCTTCATCGGGGCCCGCATCCATCACTTATGGCACTTTCTGTGGATTTCTGAGGTCTTTTTGAGGCCTACGATTTGACTATGGTGGCACGATTTGGTACATTCATGATTATTTTATGATTATTGTGCTATGGGGATTGACCAAGGAGGGATAAAATTACCCCTTGGACCCACCATAAGCCTCTTATGATATTTTGACATCATGATTTGGTGGGATTCCCCTCTTCTAGGGCGATTTTGTCCACTCACATAATATTTTATTAGTGATCCATGTATTTTATTGTTGAGCTCATCTCAACCATTGATTAGACATTTGTATCTTTTAATCTTAGCCACTCATTCAAAAGTGGTTAGGGTTTTGGTGCCTCTCCTTCCTATTTAAAGGAGAGAGCCTCTCATTGTAAAGGGGACTTTTGGTTCTGGATTATTGGAATAGAAAATTATTATTGCATCTATCTCCAGTGTTGTGGTGAATGTTTTTGGTGTTCGTTCGTTGGTTCTTCCTTTGCACTGAGTTATTGGAGATCTTGTTTGCCATATATTTTGTACCACGATTTTTGCATCTACAGGTGGAGGCCGATTTGCTTTGAGGAGGAAGTATTGGTAGGGGAAAACTCTCCCTACTTCTTCTTTGGAGCTCTTCGTTGGTAACAGGGAGTATTACTGTCCCAGGACCTTCTATTTCATGTTACTATCGCATTTCTCTTGTATTTCCTCCATACTTGATCTTACTGATTGAATCGCTATTCCTTGGTTTGACAGGTAGAGGAGTTCGCACTTGTGGGCTAGGGCATTAATTCGGCAAGCAAATCAACAATCTCTCATTTGATCTCTGCGGGAATCTTCCTCAACATCAAGGCATCTCATTCACATCACTCAGGTATGATCTCAAGGTAAGTTCTATCTCCATGATCTATCCAATTGTCAAAAACATTTAAAACCCTAATTAATTAAAACCCCATTTTACATTTTCTCAGATCTACTTAGATCTAGTGGGTTGTTGGGCATAATATTGAAAACCCACCTCTATAGCATCCATGGCATCCCGGATCTATAGTTTGGTGAGGATTGGCTTCCGTTTGACCCCCCTCCCATGCCAACTTAGCTCCTCCCAAGCAAAGCGCACTTCCTAGTTTGAGCAAGTTGACCTAGATCTAGCACATGGGTGTTTGAGATCCCGCTTGATCCATAAACTACACATCAAATAACATATACCCAGGTTGTTACTTTTCTGAAATTCACCTTGTGGGCCCTATTCCACATTTTAAGGGATTTAATCCCCATTTTGGACCATTAGGTGCACTTAAACTCAGATCTAGTAAGATCTACCCGTTGGATTGCCACGAAATTATAGATCCACACTCCTACCTGACCAACCTACCCGGATCTAAAGTTTGGATGCCATCCGACTTGTCTTGACCTACCTAGCTCTCATTTTTGACCTCCTTGGGCAAAGTCGCACCACCTTGGAGAAGTGAGTTAACTCACTTCTAGGACGTGGGTACTTGAGATTCTTGCGGATTTGGAACCAGAATAATTCAAAACCTAGGTCTAGAGTATCACTTTGCCAAATCTTGCCTTGGGGATAGCATTCCTTGTTTTAAGGGATTGTGGTCCACTTGGGTCAAACCTAGATCTAGACACATTCATCCATCAAGACCTCTATTGTCCACTTGTCCCATATACTAGGAGTCTTAAACCACAAGTCAACCCTACTTTGACTCCACTTCCCAATTCCCAAGGCACTGGTTTCTCTCCAAGTTAATTCGACTTTCCTAGATTGTTGGATTGACTTGTGGATTGACCTATGCATGGTGAACTAAACTCTTGAAGCCATCATGTACCATGTTCAAGCTTGTCATATGTACTAGTTAGCCCCAATTCAACCCTCAACCCACTTTGCATTGGACACGGGTTCCAAGGCAGTGTATTTTCCAACATTGAACTAGTACTCTAACCCTAGATCTCACTTCAAACATTTTAAGTCACTTTCACATCAACCATGAACCAAAGCTATACCCATTGAACCCCTCACTTGGCTTGTGACTTCATCCTAAGGTCTAGGATAAACCATACACCTTACTTCATTTAGAAACAACTTGATTTGGTGTCTTGGTTTTGATCTCTCCTGTCGGGAGTAGATCGGGTCTCCCCCTTTGTTGTCTGGGCTAGATAACATAAAGTGAAGGTTGCCTCGACTGGCGTGACAACCATATATTGGAGGTCGAGGTGATCGTGGTTGCACCTTTTGAGTTGCCCTTCCCTATTGCCATCCATGAATGGATACATCCATAGGGGTAACTACAGTTTAGGTGATAACAAGACCTTTCAAGGAATTTTCCTTAAGGCACTTGTAAAATTTTAATAAAACTTATAGTGGAGAGGTTCTCCACTCTTTGGTCTTCTTCCCCATTTGGGGAAGAGTGTTGGGTCTTGTTGGATTGGCTTAGTTTAGATCTTTTCATATGCTCTTAGATTAGTTTATTTCAAATAAGTCATCTTGCTTTATTTTTCCATATTGACTTACCCCCATGCTCTCCCGAGTACGGTCTTTGACCTGAAAGAGACTCTTGGGTAGATTAGATTTATTTTCATTTAAATATTATCTCGCATTTTCTCTTCCAAAGTTTTTGACCGGAAGTTGTATCCTTGGGATTTCATCTCAAGGGCAGGACCACATAATTTTGTGGTTACTCTTCCTTCCCCGTCGGTTTCCTTGGTAGAGCTTTCAGCTAGCTGGAGGTTCTCAAGTGCAGGCGCTTCTAGTGGTTGATCTTGTTCGGAGATCGATCCCACCTTTTAGATTAGAAGTTGTGTGGTAGAACACTAGATTTACTCAGTTTCATTTTATCTTGCAAGTAGCATTGTTAGTAGTATTCATATCTTGCTGATCAATCATATTGTTTAAATCTTTTCAAGTTGAGATATACTGCTACTACAATTCACCTGCTTCTTAAAACGAACCAAAGTCTCTTGAACTTGGCCAAATCCAAGTCAAGAGCACCCTCTATTGGAGGGCATTTTAGTTTTGCATTATCCCTGCATTAGGCATTTGTTAAAATAGCAAGTCTCTTGAACTGTGGTCATAAGACCAAGTCAAGAGCGCTCTCTGTCAGAGAGTTGAACTAAAGTGCTCTTAATTTAAAACTTTTTCAACCCACACACCCCTTAATTAACTTACCTTGGTTTCTGTCCTACACCCGTATGCTCTGCCAACCGGAAACGGTTGGGCTAGTACTCAGAAAGGTGGAAGACTTGCTAATTCACAAGTGATAATTTAATTAAAATTTTTACCCAAAACCTCAACCAAGACAAATTACTGTTCTTCCCACAAGAGGTGGTGCCGGAAATCCACTGGTCAGACTCGGGGGCGGTTCAAACATTGGACACCTATCCTCTTGAATCTGGGTGCTTCCGACCTATCACCTAGGGTTGCCAGTAGTTTTCTTGGATAAGGTTCCACTACCTTTTTTGATACCCTTGGTCTTATCCTAATAATCAAGAACATCTAAAACATTTAAAATTTACCAAGAACAAATTTCAAAATGTTCTCACAAACAACTACTTTAGACTTATTCTTTTCAGCATCACAAGCGTTTTATCTGACTCCATTTGGCACTGGTCTTTAGTAATTCTTGCATATCTTTTTCTGGACCATATGTCCTTGTCACTTGTTTAATCTCAATCTTGTGGATGCTTTACTTTAAATTCTAAGTCAAAGTATACTGTTATCTTCTGAATTTGTATCTTGTGAAATTTGCAACGTGGATTGCGTGTTTAATTCTGTTCTATTCACTATACAAAAAACTCCTAAACAACACCCATCCGCATCACAACACCAAAAAACATTTAAACACACAAAGAGCCTTAGACAACTCTTTTTTAGGGACTACCCCCCTTGGCTTCGTTAGGAGTTTGCCTAAACGGAGGAGCTGGGATTCAGGTGACAGTACCTGGCTCATTGCTTGCCCCCAAGGCCACACCTCTCCCCACTTTCTAGTGAGGGAGACAGCTTTCGAAAGATTTCTGCTGCTGGTGTGCAGTTTGGCGGTCAACAGAGACTCTAAGGTCAAAAATATAATAAAATCACCCATTTTCCATTATATGCCCAACTATTAGCCACTTTAATAATTTTACTTGGTCTATGGTTATTATTCATTATTTAATTGTGCTGGTATATATGGCTTGTTGTCGTCGGATTAGCACACCTGGTTAATGCAACAGAAATCTATGCTGTTGCTCGGTGTGCCCTTGGGGACAAGTCTCGAGTCAAGGCTGTCACTTGATCTTGACTCCTCCGTTTAGGCAAAACTCCCAACGAAGCCAAGGGGGGTAGTCCCTAAGGAATGTTTCTAAGGTTGTTAGAGCTTCCAATGAAATAGTTAAAAGGTGTTTTATGTTTTTAGGAGTTTATTATGGGTTTAGGGTAAAATGTCACAAGATAGCCTTTGCAAAATGATTTGTAATTAGATAAGTGCTTTCACCAGCAAGAAATAAAGATGCACAATATTGATATTAAGCTAATACAAAAACCAGTGCCTTATGAAGTCAAATAGTATGTTGAAATGAAAGCAGAAATTGAAATGTTTTGCGAGTGCTGTCTTGGTTGATTTTAATTATTAAAGTATGAAAATTGATTAGTGGAAAAAGGGGGGGATCTCCCGAGATACCGTGAGGTACATGGAGGAATGTCCGGAAATTTAAAAATTGGTGGTTCCGTACAAGGACATGTGGGTTGGCTGGAGTCTCGAGAGCGGTGTTCAACAATACACCAACAAGGATGTAGTCTAACTGGTGCTTTGAGGTCTCATCCCAGTGGTTCCCGCGTCCCCAGGAAGAATTTCCCCACACAAAATCTAATTGAAGTGTCGGATTTTCACTTATCTTAAAAGGGATGTTGATTTTATTAGGTGACTATTAGTAAGTGTGAAAAATTAAGTAATGCTTCCAACTGCTTTTGGTATCCCTCAACTCAGACGAATTGCTGGTGGGTAGAGCATACGTAGTGTAGGAAAATAGTTTATTCAGATTTGAGAAAGAGGACCATTGTGCTCTCCGTTAGAGAGTGCTCTTGACCTGCTTTTCAGCGAGGTTCAAGAGACTTTGGATTCCTTTTATTAAATAAAGTTGTATTGTGGAAAGTAAAATACAAAACTGAAAAGATATAAGTCACCAAGATTATGCGTCACTTTTTGATCAACCTCCACTAATCGACAATGCCTTTAGGTGGAGTTGAGAGCATACTTCGTGGTGACGAAACCAGTTTTATTTCTAAGTTACTTTTGCAAAATAAAATGAAAGTTACTGAAATGAAAATTAAAGCATACACCCTGCACTTCCAAAGTGAGTGTGTGAAGGTTGTGGAGTTAGAAATATTCAAATCTCAAAAAATTGACAAAATGCAAATCCCCCCAGGGGGGATGGTGTGTCGGCGCTGAGTTTCCCATTGCTCTCATTTAATATTTTTACAATTTTGCTTGAAAGAAAATGCCTCTTTGTCCTTTTAGACTTAGATCTAAGGGCTTACAATCATGGAATTGAGAAACTAGAAGAAAGAGGGCCTTGGAAAGCCATTTTTGGTGTTTTCTGGTGAAAAATGACCAGAGATTCTTTCTCTTTTCTTATGGACCTGCTAAAAACCAGCAAACAAATTTTATTAGAATGTGATGGAAATGAATTTAAAAGAATAAAAAAATGAAAAATAAAATTATACTTAGAAAAAATTTGAAATTTTTTTAAGCATGCAAGTACAAAAATGAGATCTAGATCTACTAAGAATATGCTTTATGAATGTAAATGTCTAGATCTGCTAAGAATGCCTAAAATATATCAGATCTGAAATAAATGGAAGAATGATAGCTCTAGATCTGATATTTTAAGCATGAAACAAAATTGCAAGGGAGAGAAAATTTGTAGAAATGGAGATGGATGAGGTTTTTAGATCCCAATGCTCTTGTTTCTTGCCAATGGCTTTGAGAGATCTCTGCAATACACTTGTGTTAGAAAAAGTATGGCTGCCCAAGAAAAGGAAGAACAACCGAGTTCTCAATCCCCTTGAGCTTTAGATTTGTAGCTCAACAATGCCAACACTTGCAATACAAAATGTGAGACTTAGTATGTTAGAATAAAATGAAATAGAATGAATCTAAGTATAACCAAATACAATCCATTACATTCAAATCTCCTATTATCCAAGCATAAACAAACAACTTATCAACAGTAAATGTTTGCTTCTATACCCAATAGACTAGATCTACAAAATGAAAGCATGAAATAGCAAATACAAAGCAACAATATCACCTCATAGATAGAACTCCAACACAAGATGCACCCGATGGACCTCCAAAGTCTTTCAATTCATTACTCAACAATTATAGTGTACAAAATAACAGAGGTTCAATGCATCCATGTGAATAATGGAGCAAGAGCCTAACTTTATAGCTTTCCAAGAGATGAATTCGAATAGGTGAGGAGAGGAGAGTTAGGGTTTGAGGAATGACAAGTGGATGCTCCAATCCCTTGATTGGAGTGGTTGGTTGATCTCCGTTGAATGGGATGGATGCCACCTAAGGTAGGCGCTTCCCTTCCCTTCCTTGGGATCTCCTCCATGCCATATGGGAGTGCCACATCAAGGAACCTTCCTCAAGAGGAAGGCGCAAATCCCAAGAGAGGACACATCACCCTACTCATATCCTTGATTGAAGGGGCTCAGATTTGATTGGAATCTTCATTAATGGCCAATGCCAACTCAACAGAGCCAAATCCCTAGACAAAAATCCATCAAAATAAGAGTTTGGATTTTCTCCTATTTTATTATTCTTGAATTAAATAATTCTCTTTTATTAATTTGGAGAGAATAATTATTTAAGTGAATAATATTCACTCAATACTTAGGAAAAGTGGGTTTAGGGGTTTTATGGGTGCTCTGGGTTAGAAAACGAACACCCTCATGCCAAATTTCACCTCCTAACCACACGTTTATCACTTTTTGGTTTTTTTAATTAAATTATTAAAAAACTCATAAAATTATTTTCTCAGAATGACTGAAAAATCCTAGGGGACCTAGTGCATGTCCATATGGCTCATTACCGATGGCTGGCATGTAAACATACATAGACACATAGGCTTTAATAACCCCCCTAAAATCAACCACCATGGATAACACTCCAGCTTTGGAGGTATGAGTGAAAAACTCAGGAATTATACGCCACTGAAGAGTAGCGCATAATTCCTAAGGAAAAAACTGTTAGTTTTTTCAGAAATTTCAATCTAATCTAGGATCTTAACTAAGAGAATAACATGTACAGCATATCTATAGCATATCAATCATGGACACAATAAGGCAAGCACACAAGAGACACAGAGTTTCACCGGGGAAAACCAAGAAGGTGAAAAACCCCGCAACTTCCTCAAAGATAGATAGAGCAATGATACAACCCAAGTACAAGAGATAGTCCTCCTAGTAGCAGCTTCTCCTCCTCCAATAGTGCGCCACTCTCCAATGAGTGTATGAGTGAGAAGTGAATGATCAAATAAAGTGTGCCTCCCGCACTCTATTTATACTTGACTTGACTTGCCTAATAACCTTTACTAGGTCGGCCTTAACTTAACCACATAACATAATGCTGATAGGGCCGACCCCAACAAGGTGGTCTAATAACCCATCAAGTATAAGTTACGACACTTACAATATAAATGACGACACTTCCGTATAGAGGAATAATAACATCTCTATAGGAATACAAACACTTTCGTATAGAGGAATAATAACATCTCTATAGGAATACAATATACATATATGAAATACATTTCGAAGTTACAAATACATCAACACTCCCTCTTAACTAGGAAGGTATTTCTCGACACAGGTCTTCTAGCACAAGTCTTCTTCTCTGGATCATCGTCACTAGATCATCGACATCGAATCATCGTCATCGTCACTGTTGCTGCTATCTCAATCAATCTCTGATCTACTCATCATAGGAAGTTCTACAGAGCCAGTCCTTTTTCATACTGGATGTAGGCCCACCACCTGTAGGTCTTCATCATCTGTGCAAACGGTCTGATAGAGGTGGACTCTCAGGACTAATTATGTGCTGATGCAATACCTGACCAGAGCATCCCAGGAACATTTATGTGCCTAAGCATGATCGGCAAGATCTCTCAGGACTGATTACATGCATCCCTTTCACAATACCTTTAAAGAGCATCCCAGGAACATTTATGTTCCGCAGCATGACCGACAAGATCTCTAAAGAGCATCCCAAGACTTATTACGAGCACGCAGCTCAACCTATCGGATCTCCAGGACTGATTACATGTGAATAGACAATACCTTTAAAGAGCATCCCAAGAACATTTATGTGTCGCAGCACGACCGACAAGATCTCTAAAGAGCATCCCAAGACTTATTACGAGCACACAGCTCAACCTCTCGGATCTCTAGGACTGATTACATGTCTCCATAGCAATACCTCATCCCAGGATTGATTACGAGCACACAGCTCAAGCTATCGGATCTCTGAGGATTGATTACATGCTACTTGCACAACCTGCCACATATCATCTTTGACCTCCAAGTATCAACCTGATACTCATGATCCAACTGATCATCATTGCACGAAGCATCATCCTGATGCTCATGATCCAGAGTATCATCCTGATACTCATTATACGTGATTATCCTGATCATCGTCACTGCACCGTTCTGATGCATATCATCTAGAGCATCGTCCTGATACTCATCATACGTGATCATCCTGATCATCGTCCTGATGCATATCACATACATGATCCACCTGATCATACAATGTATCCACCTGATACATATACAAATAAATGATCCAACTGATCATATCAAGCATCCAACATGATGCATATACATATACATGATCCAACTGATCATAACAAGCATCCAACATGATGCATATACATATACATGATTCAACTGATCATAACAAGCATCCAACATGATGCATATACATGTACATAATCAAACTGATCATAACAAGCATCCAACATGATGCATATACAGAGCAGTAACTGGAGCATTGTCCTGATGCTCATCATCCAACGCTTATATCCACAGCCATGGGAAGGATCCTCCTTTCACCATGCTTGGAATGGCTCCTGCAAATGTGTCCATCACTTCTTCCTCGAAGTGTCATCAATCTGAAGAACACCAAGCCTCTCTCTGAAGTACTCAAACTTCACTCTGGCTAGTGGTTTCATCAGCACATCTGCAACCTGCTCATCCGTCGCAACATACAGGAGCTTCACTGCTCCTCTCTGCACCATATCCTTGATATAGTGATATTTGATCTCAATGTGCTTCGACCTATTGTGGAACACCGGATTCTCAGACAGCTTCACACAACTTTGGTTGTCACAAAAGATACCAGTAGCCTCCAATGGGAGATCAAATAAATCAGACAGTAGCTTCCAAAGCCACACTGCCTCACAACTAGTCGAACAAGCTGCAACATACTCTGCTTCGGCTGTACTCAGTGCTACGCAGGACTGCTTCCTGCTAAACCAAGAGATCACACCTGATCCCATGCTGAAACAACATCCAGAAGTGTTCTTCCTATCTGCAGTACTGCCTGCCCAATCTGAATCAACATAACCCTGCAGGTTAAACTTTTGATTCGCATCATACTTGAGCCCATAATCAACCGTACCCTTCAGGTACCTCAGAATATGCTTTACAACAACCAGGTGAACACCTCTCGGATCCGTCAGGAACTGGCTCAATGTGTTCACGACAAAGCAAATATCTGGTCTCGTGTTTGTCAGGTAAATCAAGGACCCAATCATCTGACGATACATAGTGACATCAACCGGCTCAGATGAAGCATCACACAGAAGCTTGAGATTCAATGCCATAAGTGTGGCCATGGCCTTGCAGTCCATCATCCCGAACCTCTTCAAGATCTCTACCGCATACTTCCCTTGTCCAAGGAAGATTCCATCTGTGCTCTGCCACACCTCCATGCCTAGGAAATTGTGCATCATCTCCAAGTCCTTCATCTCGAACTCGGCAGCAAGCTTCCTCTTCGTGTCGGCAATCAATCTATCCTCTCCTGTTACAAACAGGTCATCCACATACAATAAGAGTATCACAAGATTGCCTTCCTAAACCTTGTAGTAAAGGTTGGAATCCGTTTTACTCTTGGTAAAGCCCAAGCTGGATAGAAAGCTGTCTATTCTACCATACCAAGTCCTAGGAGCTTGCTTCAAGCCATACAAGGCTTTCTTCAACTTGCACACATATGACTCTCTATCATGTGTCTCAAAACCAAGTGGCTGCACCACATACACTTCCTCCTCAACTACACCATTCAAGAAAGCTGTCTTGACATCCATCTGGTGTATCTTCCATTTCATCACTGCAGCCAGAGCAAGTACTGATCTAATGGAAGTGTATCTGGCTATAGGAGCAAAAATCTCTTCATAGTCTATCCCCTCTTTCTGAGAGAAGCCACGAGCTACAATCCTCGCTTTGTATTTTTCTATGCTACCATCTACAGCATGCTTGATTTTATAGATCCACTTGGAAGTCACAACAGACTTCCTTTAAGGTCTTGGAACTGCATCCAAGTATCATTCTTCATGATCGACTGGTACTCCTCGATCATGGCATTCTTCCTGAATCCTGGGACTCCCTCTCAATATTTGCTTCCTTGCAGGAACTACTGGAGTGTGCTCCATCTTGATCTTTGCTTTTTGGATTACCTGTCTTTGAACTTATATCCATCCTCGATCACTATGCATACTTACTAGTATCATCATTGTGTTATCCTCGAGGTCTCATACATGCATTCATTAGTATAATCTCAATACTATCAAAACAAAATAATCTTAAACATGTATAGTCATGATCATTTCAAACACAGACAATAAACATTAGTATTCAAAGTTTCAGGGAAGACTTCTTTTACTCATGCATATTCTTATTTGACCATAGGACTCTTCTAGTTAGTCATATCATCAATCAAGGTAAGGGACATAATATGCATAAACCCTTGATTACTTAAATTTCTAACTTCATAAATAATCATTATCAATCATGCCATGTATACTTATATATAAGAGATCCTAACACAAGGTAGGATTCTAACTTGATATAGGAAAAACATACCTGGATTAGCATGCTAGCTAGTTATGTCTAACATACCCGCATAATGTCTTCTTGTTCTCTTCAATGACTTGTGCTAGTAACCTGCATATCTCATAGGTTAACCATTATAGAACCAAGTTATACATACCTCGTAAGTAGATCTTCTATGTGATCCATGACAATGGATGAATCTTTATCTTCATGTCACCATGGTCATATGTTCTTGAACTAGAACATGATTTGTCTTTCTTGATGTACCTTTCATGTTAGTGGACAACATCAACCTCATACAACACCACAATGCATTAGTACAATCATAAGTGTCAAAACCCTAATTAATGAATATCTTCTATCATGCATTCATATTTTTATTAAGGTGATACGACAAGTCTAAAATTAATCAAGATTGTACTAATCTTAATGAAGACAAACATATCATAAACTTAATCATGAACAGATTTCAAAACATACCCGTAAGTCATACCTGTTGAGTTTGCTTGTAATCTTCTTATGTAAGGCCTTAGCCTCATCTCCCTCTGAAACCGGAACTTCTTCACTTATGCAGGTGACCAATCCATTCTCTTCTAGGATTAACCCAATCCACTTGATTTGCAGAAACTGGACCTGGAGCTGGATTAGGGTTTGTCAGGGAAACCCTAAAAATTCAAACTTCTAAAAGGATAGAAAGATGCGCCTTAATGAGCTGATCAACCTAGTATACTCAGAATTTGAAAACTGCAAAGTTTCACCACTCAAAATTGTTTTTCAATCTTTTGGATTCACTAGGGAGGACCCTGAATTAGGGTTTGAGTTTCCCGGAGCTTCACCCAACCAAATAGTTTGATCCAAAGCTCTAAACTTCGATTTTTCCAAGGAGCTTCCAGCTATGATCACAGATTTCAAAAATTCCCATTTTTGCAAAAGCTCTAATTTTTCACCTTTCCGATCAAAGTCCCGAACTAGGGTTTGATCAAGCCTGACCTTGTGCCCAACAAAAAAAATTCGATCTTGTTCTCTAAATTTCGATTTTGATGAGGAGCATCCAGCTGTGGTCTCCGATTTCCAAAAATTCCAACATTCTCTGAAACCCTAAATTCCTAGAGCCATGAATGAAGGTGCTCAAAATCCAATTATGTTTTGACAGAAATATGCACCTGATTGTTTTTGGTGTAACTCCTAAATTTCAGATCTTCAGGGTCTAAAAATTCTGCCTGTGGTAGCCTGGCCTGTTATCTTTCCAACCCCACAGGTCTGATCTCAAATGGATTCTTTGAGAGAGAGTTATGCCAAGTGTCGCAACATGACCTGTTTATGGGATAAAATAGGAGAGCGAACTTGTACAGAGTGCCACGTGTCACTGTTTCCGTTTCGGCCTCTGAAAATTGCACCTGTGAAAGTACAGTCCGTGCCCTACCTTCCACTTTTTACGAAATTTCATTTGGAGCTTCCTAGCCCAAGTTGTGACCTTTTTGCCTAAGTCACCTGTTTATATCTGAGATCTGGAAGAGGCAGAAACCCTAGATTGTACGGACCATAAAACAAAAAGTACAGCGAATTAGATGCCGTCCTTCGGACACAAGGTACATGGGGATCTTATCTTCGACCTGTAAGATTTTCAGATCCTGAAACTTCGCCAAAATGAATTTATAGCGAAAGTGCTACGATGACTGGTTTTTGGTATATCAAGCCCTAGCTTCACAAGTGCAACAAGTGTCATAAATGCCATACCATGCCTTCTTTCAGGCTAGCTTTGATACCATGTTAGTTTTTTTCAAAAATTTCAATCTGATCTAGGATCTTAACTGAGAGAATAACATGTACAACATATCTACAGCATATCAATCATGAACACAATAATGCAAGCACACAAGAGACACAGAGTTTCACCGGGGAAAACCAAGAAGGTGAAAAATCCCGCAAATTCCTCAAAGATAGATAGAGCAATGATACAACCCAAGTACAAGAGATAGCCCTCCTAGCAGCAGCTTCTCCTCCTCCAATACTGCGCCACTCTCCAATGAGTGTATGAGTGAGAAGTGAATGATCAAATAGAGTGCCTCCCGCACTCTATTTATACTTGACTTGACTTGCCTAATAACCTTTACTAGGTTGGCCTTAACTTAACCAAATAACATAATGCTGACAGGGCCGACCCCCAATAGGGTGGTCTAATAACCCTTTAACCCACATGACTTATACAGGGCCGACCCCAACATGGCGGTCTAAAAACCCATAAAGTATAAGTTACGACACTTACAATATAAATGACAACACTTCCGTATAGAGGAATAATAACATCTCTATAGGAATACAATATACAAATATGATATACATTCCGAAGTTACAAATACATTAACAAAAACACTCTAGAGTATCCCTTTGACGGCAAACCCTAAGGTAGGCCAAGCCTTTTACAAAATAATCATGCTTAGACCAACTTATTACAATTCCCCCGTAGGGGTCTGGACATGCAAATTTTACAAAGAGCCAAATTTTTTTGGCCTGATGGATCTTGGAACACTGATGATGAACAATTTGATTGTTCAAGTCTTCAACTGTTCACTCGGAATCCACTATGTGCAATTTAGTGGATAACATGGCTGAAGCTATAATATGCAAAAATAGGCCATTTCCCTTGCCCGAAACCTCGAACCGACTGTACTAATGAGATCAGAGACCTCAAATCCACTAATGTTGCTCACAAGAACCAAATGAATCCATCAAATATGCACTATATAGCCCAATCCATGCTCAACACATTAAAACAGGGCCTTGATAACCAATAATAATTAAAAATTTCCCAAATCAAGTCATATTTTGGCCAACTGATGCATGCAGTCATGGAAGGGACCCTAATGGATGTCAAAAAACCAAATTCGCAACTCCAGATCCAAAGTTGCTCGGGACCCTATATTTGGCTTGGTCTAGCAGGGTTGACCAAGTCAAACTTGTCAAAATAGTGGCAAGAGCTGAACCTGCAAGTCCTTGCATGCACCATAAGATGAAATAGGCTTCCTTATTTATATTAGTATACTAACTACAACAATAAGTGACAAGTCATGGTGATCAACATAAGACATTGCGTAAAACAGGCCTGAGTCAAAGTGGGCCCATCACCTTTTCATGAAGTATCCAAAGTATGCACATTTATAGACTTGGTCAATCTTCTAGCCATGGATGAGGTGGATGCAACAAGGCTTAAAGATTGTAGGGAATGGCTAAGACCTTGACAATGTGACCCTTTGGATAAGCATGGGAAATAGGGCACCACAGTGACATATGCACACTAGAGAACACTAGGGGAGCGAGGTGTCTCACAAATGGAATAAAGTGCTTGGGAAACCGCCACTAGCCTTTGACATGCAATCTTCAACTCACATCCAAGCCTGCCTCAGGCTCCGTGAGGATCTTTTCTAGAATCCCTGTGTCAAGTACACAGGTGACTGTAATGTGGTGAGGTTCTAGAGGACACTTAGAATTAGTTGTCCCTTGCTCCATCTCACATCCATGCCCCTTTTGGGACTCCGTGAGGAATAACCATTACATTCAATTTCTCATGTGTCCAAGCAATCATTTTGATTTAACATGTGTTCCTCATCCGGTAGGCCCTTTTTTCAATTAATTTCACATTAGCCTTTTGGCTTGATTTGACTTTCCTTAGCCTTTTTGGCTTTATTGCATTTCTTTGGATAGGACAATAATACTCATATGCATGTAATGGTGGCTAGGTTGCATGCTTCAAGGACAATGGGGAACATCCCGGTGAACTACACAGTCCTATACTACATCACAACATCAGGGGTAACCGACCAAAAGTGAATCCCAGGTTTGAAAGTGCTGACACACACTCCAAAGCCGAGAGACAATACAACATGGAATCTAGCATACTTAGAGGTCACAGGGGGAGGTCCTCAAGGTCACCTATTTCAATCTCATCCAGGGAAAGGATCGAATATGAATGGGTCGGATGGATGGAGGCAAATGACAAGTGAATCCAAGGCTAGCAATAAGTGGGGAGTGTTACCACCTGAAGTTTCACTTTAGTTGGACTTCAGTGATCCGCCAGTGTTGCACAAGTCACTTGTGCTTATCAGACTTCAGAAGTTCCAAGTTTGGCTTGTGCAAGGCTCCTTTTTTAATGTTTTGTAGTACATAACCGTGCCCCACGGGGTTTGTAATAAGTGTGCTAGCATGGTGGTCTTGGAGTGACTCAGTTCCCTAGGACTTGACAACCAAAGAAGGTATTCCAAGGAGTTTCTTTCCCTTGTCGATTATGGTTTGCCTTTAGTCGAGTATAATCGATGAGTTTTTCTCCTGCACCTCCAAAGCTGGAATGCCCAAAGTGGGGGTTAGGCCTTATGGGATTATTAGAGCCCATTTTGTAATGTTTATAAACATGCTAGACGCTAGAATTTTATCGTTTGGTCATGTACTAGGTCCCCCTGAAGTTTCCGTCAATTCCGAGAAAAAATATTTTTTCGCATTTTTAAGCCGTTTTTTAATGGTTTAATTAAAATATTTCAAAAGGTGATAAAAGTGTGATCCGGAGTCGGAATTTGGCACAAGGATGCTCGTTTTCAAGCTCAGAGCATCCTCTTTACTCCGGTTCCCGGTTTTCCTACATTACGGGCGACCGAAAACCCCCCTGGAGCAGTTTTTCCTATCAGAGCTACATTTTGGCACTTTAATGCTAAAATTGCGACAAAATGCACTTTGGCAAATAATTAAAATATTCAAAAAGGTGGCATTTTAGCACATGCCAACTGAGGTGGCATAAGTCAAAGTAAGGTTGGCGTTTATGGTAAAGAGCAAACCATATGATAAAAGGTAAGATAAAAGTCAAAATTGGATTATTTATATTCCATGCTCCATAGTCCTTCACGTGGGTAGGTGTACGAATTGATTTGTGGAAGGCGAGTTCAAGTGTGGGTCCACTCTAGATGACATGGCATTAATGCAAAGTGATTGGGCGACTATGCAAAGAGACAAAGCATGTATTTAAAACTCGAATTGGAAGGTTATGAGCAAGTAACAAATCCGTACGGATTTCCTCACGTGGGCCATCACTCATTCCTCACGGCTTACGGATTTGCTTGAGGTTGATTCGGATTGGTGGGAGCTGCCACCTTATATGGCATGGCCCATGTTTATATTGCTAATTTCAAAACTCCAGCCCACCATCCAACATGGCATGGCAACTCTTCATTCAAAGCATGTGCTCCTTCCCAACATTCACGTGAGCTCCTTCACAACATGACAGCATCTTGATTTTGGAGAGGTTTCCTTTTTTAACTCCAATTGAACTCACCTTCCAACGCAGCATCCAACACAACAAAGCATGGAAACATCAAAAGTTCGATTTTCTCCTTCACGTGTGTATTCTCATCAATTTGGCATTTTCCAAGTTTTATTGTTTTTTCGAGTTTTTGTCCAAGTGTGGTGATGCATTCCATTGGTTGAGAGCTTGCGTTGCTCTACAATCAAGGAGTTTTGTCTCCTTAGGGTTTTGGTACCCCAGGCTACTTGCCTTGTGCTATAAATTGAGGAGCTGAGGACCATTGTTATCATCTGAAGGTGGAACCTCTGCTCTGGTATTGTTGTATCATTTTTCGAATATTTGAGTAATAAAATAAGGCTTTGGAGGCTAGTCCTGAAGTGTTCTGTGGAGGCATGATGTGTTAAGCTTTGCTTATGAGGTAATCTGTATTGATTTCATATGTCTTATATATTGTTGAGATAGATCTGTGTTTGGAAGGAAATTAATTTCAGTAAGAACATCAGGTAATGCTTTATAGATTATTTGTTGTTGTTGAATGGTAGAAGGATTAACAAAGATATATAGATTCTTGTTTGAACTTACATCTTCGATTATTCTTTTTATTTGTAGACACGGGTATTTTTAATCTCCTTGTACAAGTGTTGTGAGATCTTTTTGTAGGTAACCTACGCTAGAGGAAGTACCAAGCATGTTAGCTTACTTGTCGTCTAGAATCTTCGAACAAAGCTCCATCTCTCCGGTCCTTCAATGGAACAACTCCATTGCCCAAAATTAATGCTCAAACCCCCAAGGGTTCATCTTCAAGATCCATCTTTCTAATCTAAGTTGGTTACGGTTCTATTTTATTCTAGATCTCAAGTTTTAATATCATAAGAAGTAGATCTAGTTTCCTTAAGCTTGCACCTAATTCAAAAAATCTAAGTTTTGCTAAGGAAAAGTGCTTATAAAAGAAATATCTAGCATTGTTAGAAATGTAATTTGGCTCCAAAGATCCTAGCAAGGAAAGCTCCCTAGCTTGTCTTACTAGTTACTTTCCTGTCTCATTTTATTGCATCATTTAGATCTAGTTTTTAGGCTTAGTTTGCATCAAGAAGTAGTTTTAGTTTTAAGTTGTTTTATGGCATTTTACTTTCTTATTAGCTCGCTGGTATTTTTTATGTTCTTAGCAGATTGGAGTTATAAAACTCACAGAAAAGTCATCCTGAAGCTCCCAGAACCACCCTATGAAGCAGTTGCTCAAGCACTGTTTTACTTTTGCAATAATTTGTAAACTGTCTTGTTCCCTAACCATAAAGGGAAAGCAGTGTTTCATATTGAGTTTCATGTTGTAATTGCAAGAATAAAAAGAGCATAGCAGGCAATTCCAGCGCCTGACCCCAATCCCCCCAGGGGGGTTTTGCACTTTTTTCAGTTTTTTACTTTTTTCACAACTTTTTCTAATTTTTCGTTTTAGATTAGTTTCATTTGAGCAGTAGTAATTAAACAACTCACTCAAGCACACAACGTTCTTTGAGGACTCGTTTATCATTTTATTATATGCTTATGTGTTTTGTTCAATCGTACAATTGTTCTTAAAATCTAACTCTAAAATTAACCCCTTGCTCTACCGAAGTACTCCATCACTTTGTGTTGCGAGGAAAAGATATTCTTGGGTTGCAGTTTAGTTAATCATCCACTCACACATCCTAATAAAACGAACCACGCCCCAAGCCCAAAGTATGCTCTTGGCCGCTGCAGCTTAGTCGGGACAGCTGGACGAATCAGAAACGGGGGCAAGGTAATTAGTTTAATAGGACAATCCAATCTCATCTTTCTTGGCGGATTCGGGAGGTTGCATGGGTGTATACCGTAGAGTAAGCAGGCTACATTAAGTAGGTTCATCCTCGCCTGGTTGGACTCTCAATTAAGCCGCTATAGCACTCAGTCCAAAGAGTTAGATCTGGTTGGGCCAAACCAAGAATTAACCCACTCCTTAATGTACTGATTTAATAATCTTAAAATTTACCAACTGAGACACTGCAATACTTTCATTGAGACTACATAAGCAACCCTACACAACAACAATCACACGCATTTCACATTCTTGACATTGGTCATTAATTTTCCATGTTTTAAGTTTCAATCATACATGTGAATGCATATCTATCTTGTGTGGGGTTAATTAACTGTTTTAATTTGCAAGCAGTGTTTAGTTGTTATTTTTCCATTCTCGTTATCTTTTAACTCCTAGAATAGTCTTTTATCTTTTGTTGTAGATTAAAAGCCTTAGTTTAATTTTCATAGGGACCACCCCCCTTGGCTTCGATAGGAGTAAGCCTAGATGGAGGAGTCAAGTAATCAGGTGACATCACTTGACTCTCACTTGCTCCCAAAGACACACAGAGCGGATTGAAGGTTTCCTGCCACGTCCCCCCAGGTGTGTATTAGGTGGCAACAGGGAGAATGACCAAGTCTATACCACACATGGGGATGTACCAATGTGCATACAAGGGAGCCTTGCAATCAAGCTGATAAAACCACCCTTTCTAGAGGCCATTATGAACCACACAACAACAATACTAGATCACCAAACAAGTCACTACATGCCAAGTCAAACTATTAATATAAATAAACAAGCCAAAATATAACATCTATGTGCATATACCATATTCGTACTCTGTTGGAGTGGATCTGAAGAGTGACCTCTGTCATGCATGGGAAAGGGAAAAAGGCATACCAACACTGAACTCTGCTACTCCAAGTACACCATGACCAAGAAAATTCATCTCATTGGGTCATTTAGGAGCAACTATGACACAAGGGGCTTGGAAAGATGCTCGAAAATGCCCTAGCTGGTTCTGTAAAAATGTAGTATACCATCATTGCACATGACTCTGGCTATGTTCAACTCATCTATGCTTTGGCTAAAAAAGTCTTTGACAATGGATCTGCACCATGGTAGCTCTAGCTAACATGGATGTGATAACAAGACCAAGTGCCTTATATTTGATAATGGTGGGACAAGGGAGTCTATAACACCCTTCCTAATAGCAAATCCACAATCCTTTAGAGAGATGAGAGGCTCTTAACAATCCCTTCTTTTTCTCAACTTGAGCTTGGATCAATCATTTTGTTTCACTTCTTTATGCAAACCTACAAAGACAAAGGAGGCCACCAACAATCCAAAGCCAAAGTAGTTTCAAAACAAGGCTAGATAAATAGCCAAAGCAAGACCAACAACCAAATAGATGCAAAGAGGTTGTTAGCAATCTAAGCATTCAATATAATTATTGATCAACCAAAGATGTTATTAGCAATCTATGATTTTTATTCACCTTGACTAAACAAAATATGAAAGATCTTACCTCAAACTTCATTGAATAAAAATATCACTACCATGGAAAGAAAACTTGGAAATCCAATGATCTTACACACATAACATTAAGCACAATAGACACAAATTTGATCTCCAATAATATCCCAAGTCTCTTAGTAATTCAAACACTCGACCCCCTATAAGTGAAATCGACCTCCCCTTTTATAACCAAGGAGGGCACACTTAGGGTTTCTTAGACCATGCCAATGGTTTAGTAAAATAATACAAATGATGATAGCAATGAGGATGAGTAGTTTCAAATCAATGGCTTAGATCCACTATCTAAGTGGTGGATCTAACCATTCAAAATAAAATATTCCACAAAATGCCAAGTCGCCTTTTTTAGAAGGGCACTTGAGCTAGCCTGCTAGGAGAATGATAAAATATCATTGGACCATGTCAATAATGATATAATATTCCTTAAGATGCTCTCTTCATTAGTTCCAAGTAGTTAGAAGTGGTCAAATGCCAAGTCGTTGGTCTAGAAGTCTCCATGAGCATTTAGTACTAGTGGTACAATCCATGTGTGAGAGCCAAGCGATCCATGTGTATGGTGAAGATCAAAGGCTAAGATCTAATCATCAAGTGAGATCAAGGCTAGATAATTCCAAGATGCCTCAACATATGTGCCCAAGTGCCAAATCATCAAAAAGTGCCTGAACATGTGTGCAACTCGTCCACATAAGCAAGTCGACCCCTCTAATGAGCAAATTAAGAGCATCAATAAAGTGAAAAAGTGCAACTCAATGTTAAAATATAGCAAAAATTCCACAAGAGAGGACCTAATAGTAATATTTTCCCAAACTTAGGAAAATGATAGAGAAACCCAATGTATATAACCTCAATAACTTGTCAATCTGGCACACGTGTGAGTATCTGAGCAATCTGGTACATGCGTGAGTATTTGAGCACTTGTAACTGGCAATCCACTTGAGTGTTGGGCTATATGACTAGCCTAGAGGCTCAATAGGCCAAATGGATACCCAAAAATTCCTCAACGACGCTCAACCCAATGTATGAGCATCAATTCCATACAAGATCATGAAATTTGGCAGGTTGCTCGTTGTGGAAACTAAGAACCCTATCCTAGAAATCACTTGAGATGAAGGGCATTATTCAATTTGAGGGTATGGCTGGTTAAATGAGCCAAATGGGTGCCCAAATCACCCTTAGCATTCTTCCAAAAGTGCCTACATCAAATCCATGCACGATCATGAAATCTGGTAGGATGCTCATTGAGATTGGTTGGATCAACCCCTGTCAAACTAGCTAATATGGAGGAGCGTTTTACAATATGTATTAATAGGCTGATAGGAGAGCCAAATGGGTATCCAAATCAATCAACAGGCTCGAAAAATAATATGTGCATGAAAACCATGCAGGATCATGAAAATCTGACTGTAGAACACTGTACAGTGAGTCCACCACCCTATAGTAATGATTGGTCTATGGAAATAGTCACCAATCGGCTGGCACATACATTAATAAATGGCCAAATGGGTATCCAAATATGTGCTTAGAATGCAAGGATCCCATGTACAATAAAAGATGGCCTAACATGTCTCTTAGTGACGGGATCGACCACATACAGAACTGGATCAACAACCATTGAAATCACTAAATATCTCCAAGAGAGGCATGACAATGTCTCTAAATGTCTGAAACTCTGATTTGATGATGTATTGCTACTAAGTAGTGTCCTAGGTGGACCAATAGTAGTGTACATCTGTAGAATCAATGTATGTAATAGACATAATGCATTTAATTGTTTAAGTGGGAGTCATCATATAGCATAGTCATGAAATCATGATGATATACCCCATAAGTATCTTAAAAAAAAATCATTGGATTAATGATTTAAGAGCATACCAGTACCATGCAAATATTAAAGTATCTACCAAAGAACTAGTTCTTGTTCGGGGTGGAGATGGATAACTCACAAGAGGTTTGGAAAGTGGATTTGATTTGATTGGATGGTTGATTTAAGATAAGGGAATCAAGGCTCTCTTTTTGTTTTCACCAATGATCCGGATAACCAAAGCATGTGTCAATCAAAAGGGGTGTGTTATGAGGTATCTTTCCCTCGACCCACAGTAGTAACATTTCCTCTATTTAACTTTTCCTTTTTCTTTCTTTTTCCTTTAGCACAGAGCTAACATTTGGAAGATACTAGCCCTAGCTTTACACCTTTCAGATACCAGTGATGAGACAACCTTAACTCTGCTGCCAACGAGCATCTATAGCCCCAACAGAGTTGCCACAGTAATGCACATAAATGCAAATAGGCATAGAACTTGCTGCTGGCCAGGCGGTCCATAGCTCCGACAGGGCTTACCTATTCTTCCAATTGTTAACCATCATATAACAATAGCATACAGGATTTTGATCTTAGGAGAAGGCATTGCTCAATTATAGCTCTTCTTGACTATTGAGAGCTGAATTCGGAGAGCATACCTAAAAGTTTCCTATATTGAGGATTCACTACAACACAACAACCCTTGGACACGGTTATGAAAAAGCAAAGCAGAGATGGTGACATATACACAAAGGGGGAGAGCAAGAGTCAATCAATCAACTTCAAGACAATGTGATGTGAACACAAGATGGAGTGGTATGGATGAAATGAACAGTGCTAAAGATGGAACCAAAGAAGGAAAAATTGTTCTTGGAAATACCAAAATGAGTATAGTCATCTTGGTGCATGTTATGTCATTAAATCAACAACCCTTCACCTTCTTCAACCTATGCAAGGTACTACTTGTTATCACCAAACTTGTAGTTTCCCCTAAAGATGGATCCAGAAGGATGGTAGAGGGGATAGGCAACCAAAGAGGTGAACCACGAGAGCCTCGATTCCCAAAAGGATTGGTTGTCACACCAATCGAGGCGCCCTTCGCTTTATGCTATCAAAGCCTAGATAACAAAGGGGGAGACCTTGATCTACTCCCGATAGGAGAGATCTAACCAAATCACCAGATGAAGCTATAGCAATAGGGTACGTAAGGTGACAGGTATGGAACCCTAGAATTAAGGAAATGTGGCCATTGTGGAGGCTTAAGAAGAATAGGATTTGGATTATGGTGTTTAAGCACAATGACACTATGATTAAAAGTGATTCCAAGATTCAGGTGCTAGCATAAATGATCAAATTCAGCTGCCTTGGGAAACGTGACCCTTAAAACAGGGAATGTGTCCCAAAGAGTGGATTTGAGAATTAGGGCTTTCTAGCACAGCTTGACAGAAGGATATGACAATGTTAAAAACTTAAAACAGATAACCTTGCAAATCGGGAACAAATGACAGGAAACCAGCTACTCAGGGAATGCGTGAGGGTTAGGAGATCAGTGCCTTGGAAATTGGGCCTAGTGGAGTCCTCCAACCATGATGTCTAGGGGAACCCACCTAAGGTTTTGCCAAAGCAAGAATACCCAGAAATGGTTTTGCGATAAACCAAGTCGTTTGAGCCAGGGAATTTTCAGAAGGAAATTTAGCTTAAGGTTTGTAAATGAAATAGCAGTAGACAATTGGAATAGAAGAATAATTCAAGAAAATTCAAAGTACTTACCTCATGTGACTTGCAGATGCCAAGTGAAATGATGTTCCAACTCCCTCGAAGCACCTTCAACTTAATTCGACAGCTCCCAAGATGAAATCGACCTCCTCAAAGCAAGTGCGCCCTCCCTCCTGCAAAACGACAATCTCTATGAGAATTGGTTTACAGAAACGAAAGTAAATGATGCAAGAAGAATTAGAAAGCATAAATTTTGATCAAAGATACAATAAAAATCACTCCCTGATTATTTTACTCCCTCAATGAAACGATCCGGAGAAACCCCCATGAAATCCCCTCAATGAAGTTGCCCTCCTGCAGAGCACGCATCAAGAAAAACGTATAGCATTGAAATTCATCGAACAATGAAGATGTGAAAGGATATCAGAGCTACAATCAAGCACGAGAACAATCTATAACAAAGGCACAAGAGTTTTCCCAAAAATATTTCTTTATTGCCAAAAATCCAGAGCCAAAAGTCCCTTTACAATGAGAGGCTCTCTCATATATATAGCTATGAGAGAGACCAAAACCCTAACCACCTTTTTAATGAGTGGCTAAGATTAAAAGATACAATAGTGATAATCTACGGTTGAGATGAGCTCAATATAAAGTACATGGATCAACTAAAAAATATAACAATGTTATGGACAAAATCGCCCTAGGGTGACGTCGCACTCCAAGTGACTAGGAGAACATAAGATAATGTTCATGGTGGGTCTAGGGGGTGACATATAACCTCCCTAGTGTGTCCCCATGGCACAATAATCATCAAATATATCATTAAAGTGTAAAAACATGCCCAACAAGGAAAGTCGTGAGCCTCCAAAGGCACCATGGAATCACAAAATGTGTCGGAGAAAGATGTATGGGCCCCACTGACTGATGCAACTGCTATGGAGGGTGTGGGATACATCATACATATCATCAAAACCATTCCTATGCCATTTCCTTTCCTCAGTAGCCCAAATCGATTTCCTCTGTAGCCAATTTTACCATTTTTTATGCCTCTGCAAATCATCTATAAAAGATAAAAATACCTGTAAATCTCTGCCTGGTCACCCGGGGCCAAATCTGACTGCACCAATATGTCCGGAAGTATGGCAATATAGTAAAAACAAGTGGCTGGACCACATACTCCCTGTGTAGCGCCCTAGGTGAACCAATCAAACCATGAAACTGCTTTGATAAGCCATTTTTAATGGCAAATCTGCACTGAAGTGATAAACTGAGACAAATACCAAATGAAACTGCCCGGAACTGAAAACTGACTATCCCAATGGACTCAGAGAGCCCAAATGCACTAGAGATGCATACTCATACACCATATGGATGACTGCATAATCATATAATATCAATACCATGCCCGGACATAATAAAAATAATAATAATCTGCAAATGATCAAAATCATTAAAATACCACAGATCACTATCTGAGCCTGTAAACACTGCATGGAACCTGTTATCACACCATAGTAGCTGGGCTACTATTCTTGTTGAGCAGATATCTGCACTTTCCAGAGCTTAGTTTTTACAGAGATCAATTATGAGGAGCAGAGTTATTTGAGATCACTCACAGATCAGAGCAGTATATATCAAACATCGAGTTGACCTTGTGCCAAGGATGAGCCTTGAGAGCTTAGATTTGATGACCGATGTGACCTTTTGTTCCATATAGTTTCAGTTTAGTGCCTAGAGTCCCAGATGTTATTATTGCAACAGTGTTTCAGTTGGTTATGGATACTGATTATTGACATGATATGATGTAACCTATGGACTTGTGATTGTTATCATGGATTATTATCTTGTTGCTTTAGTCATCTTCATAGCATTGACTTGGTATATAACTCATGATGTGGTAATACTATCTAAATAATAAAATGAAATATCTTGGATGATTTTATAAAATATAAAATTGGATGTATTACTTGCACTCTAAGGTTTTCTGACAATACTCATTGGTTTCACTACCCTCCTGTGAGCATGGACATGGATTTTCATGACATCTTTGTTTGCTAGCATAAGAACCACATGCACTTGACTCCATCCATCCATGACCTTCCCTATTTTGGCTTTCACCTTGACTTTCCTTCTTGACTGTTTGATATGGAGGACTTCCCCTTTCCTACCTCTGTGTTGGATCGCATCCACGTTTGTTTTGTGTCTCAGCTCTGAGTTGGTGACAGAACTTGCCTTTGGTGAGCTGGATTTTATGCCTAGATCACTCTAGTCGGTTGCCCCAATGTTTGGCTTAGCGCAAAATTCCCTCTAGTCACATGAGTTGTTGTTGGCTAAAACTGAAAGCACATGTACTACTTATATTGGAAATCTCTTATGAAAGCCTATGAACTTAAAATTCTAGAATGTGTTTCTCAACACACGTGAATAAAGGCTAACGCAATGAACTGCTAAAATATCCAGCGAAGGGTATAGAAAGGTCTAAAAAGAAATGGTTAAACAAATGCTATATCTAAATATTGCCAACCTCATAAATGTAAATATGCCCCGGATGCAAGCTGCGATTAGTTGTGCTTCTTAGCGCATGTGAAATGCCAGAGGGGTCATATAGGCCAAAAAGGCCATGGAAGTTAAATGAATGATCCTAAGAAAATAAGCACTCTCTAAACAACTTATCCATTTGTGAGGCACTGCCATTCCCTTTGTTATTTTGTCCAACATAGAGTGTAGCTTCCCCTTTCCTCGTCCGAAGTGTCACTTAGCTTAGTTGGTCAAGTCATCCCTTTTTGCCTAGCCTTCTTCTTAGCCTTCATCCTTTGCTAGCAGTTAGGCCATGTTCGTTGAATGAGTATGTCTTTAAAGCTTTTGTGCAAGTGAACTATAAAAAATATTGAAATATGTATGTATTAACTACCACCTAAGTCACCTGACACGAGAACACGAGACACGAGTGTCCCCAAAATACGAGTGTCCCCACGGGACATGGTGACCCCTGGAATCAGGACACGCTTTATATACATATATATATATTTTTTAAAATATATTAAAATTTAAAAATATAGACATATAGATCCAATAAAATTTAGAAACTATAACATTTACAATTACAAATATTCAATAGAAATTAGATCATTCACAAATCACAACACATTTGTCATTCACAATCACAAATCACAATGACACATAGATGCATGTCGGAGACTCAGAACCATATTTCTCATTAAGTCATCAAAATCAAAATGTATTACATAGATGTCGGAATGCCACTGGGCATTGGCAAATGCCAAATAGACTAATAGTCTAATAGTAAATACAAAAAAGGGGTGGATCAAGATGGAAGAATCCCATCTGTCAATGACTCAATAGTCCTCCTCCATGCCTTAATCAACAAACTCATCACTGCCCTAATCCTCCTCCCCCTCCTCCTCCTCCTCTCTGCTAATCTGACTAAGTCCATCTGCTGGTGTGGAAGATGACCCCTCCATACGATCACCCTCATCAAAAGTGGCCAGCTCTAGCACTGGATCATTAAGATCCATGTTGGCTAATGCCAACTCAATACTGCTGTCCAAACCCATCTCATCAGGAAAGACATCCCACATCTTTGTCTTTCCCTTCACCCACTCCTCTCTCTTCTTGTAAATAAGACGAAGGTTGGAGTGCACATACACCATCGTCTCTGCCACATACACCATCATCTCTGCCCTGGACTGCTCAATCCTGCTCTTCTTCACATTGTACAAGTTCCCATATGTGCTCCAATTCCTCTCACAACAAGAGGATGAAGTAACTTGAGAGATGACCCTCAAGGCTATCTTCTGTAGAAGAGGGCATGTTGCCCCATGAGTTGTCCACCAAACAAGGGGTTTCTTAACCCCCATGTCTCTAACCACCTCATATCCTCCAAATCTCCCAGTGCCACTGGAAAAATCATAAAATCCCTCCTCCACCACCTCAAGGTGGTCTCTATCCTGAAGTAGCCGTCTAAATGCTGTCTTCCTCCCCTCTGAGATCTCTCCATCCATGTGAGGAGGGACTTTGGATGAGGGCCCCGACCCACCACTGAGCCAATCCTGAGCGTAGAACCTGGGGTTCAATGAGTGGGCCAAGCAATGCAAAGGTGTGCAATTCTTATCCCACCTGGAGATAAGAATGCACTGTATGATGGACCATAAGTTCTCTGCCGATGTCTCATACTCAGCACACTCATTCTCCATAACAATGGTTCTCATGGACTCAATCATGGAATCCCACCCGTCATAAACATCTGCTAGGATGGGCTGGTCCGTGTCTACAAACCGCAACAAAGAAATGATTGGCTCCATGATCTTAATGCTAAGGACTACCCTATCCCACCAACCATCATCTAACATCGTGTCCTTCACCTTTTGTGAAGCAATCTGATCCGACTTTCTCCAAAAAGCCCAAAACTCTGAAATCACCATGGACCCAAGAGTGGTTTTGACCTCTCTCAACCTCTTGAGCATGATGAATGAGGAAGCAAACCGAGTATCTGCAACCTTCAACAATGAAAGATGTGTGTACTCTTTGTAGATTGCGAGGGCATTGGTGTGGTTTTGTACAAAGTTACAGATATGGCGTGCATCCTCAATAAGTTTGCCAATCCATGGCATATCTGAAGCAATAGATTTCAGTGCTAAATTCAAAGAATGAACAATGCAGAGTGTCCAAAATACCTGTAAGATCAATAAAATAAAGTATAAATGAGTCATTGAGTCTAGACTCCTAGACTCTACAAGACTACAACTAAGTTACTAACAACTCAAAATTTCAAATAAATGAGTAAATTAACAATCACATACATGTGGATATTTAGCTTCCACAATCATGCCAGTAGCCTTGCAAACAGGTGCATTGCCCGTGATGACTTGTACACAAGAATCAACACCTACTTCTTCAATGGTTTTGATGAACAAATCACCCATATATTGTGCATCCTTGTATTTCCCAAGAGCACCCACCGCTTTCAAGAACACCGATCCATTTGTGGAAGACACCATGAAATTGATGAGTGGATGGCATGTTGGATCCGTCCATCCATCCGAAACAATACTAACACCACATGTGGACCATTTTGATCTAATTGGATCAATAAATTTATCCACCTCCTTCCTTTCCTTAACCAACAATGTGGTTCTAAGCTTGTCTGAACCAAGAGGCACATAACCAGTTGGAGCTCGTTCCATTATAGATCGACACATCTCAAAGTACAATGGTGACCATGCAACATTGAATGAGATGAAGTTGAGGTAGAAGAAAAATGCACTGGAGATGTCCACCTCTTCTCGTGCCTCTTGTTGGAAAATCCTATCCATTGGACCTCTTGAAATTGGCCTCTTTCTTGTTGGAGAAGCAATAGCATCAACCCCACTCCTAGTGCTAGAGGGTTTCCTCAAGAATGGAAGAGGATCCTCACGATGTTATGTCTTGCTTGCTGCAGTCACCTTCCCTACCGCAACATGGTCCTCTCTTTCCATCTCCCTCCTTTGGTTAACACTCATTGCTTTGCATGAAGAAATCCCACAAGGGAGGGCCAACAAATGGCCCTTAACTCGGTAATATGTGCTCTTGAAATCATGCTTGCATAAATTGCAAGTCCAACACACATTGCCTCCCCCACCAAGCTTTGCTCCAACACCTTCTTTCCTTGTCACATACTTCCACAAAGGGTTTTTACTCTCTTGTGCTTGTTGTCTTGCCAAAGCATGGCTATAATGAGCATGAGCTTCACTAGAAGCAGTTGGAGCACTACTAAGAGCAGAAGGGGTTGTGCTTGGAGGAGGAATAGGACGAGAGGGAATAGATGGGGCATTCTTCTCTTTCCTTTGCCCTCTACCTGCTACCCTAGCTGGTTGAGACATTTTCCTTCAAGCTTGATGGTGAAATCACACTTGAATCTCCTTCACCTGCAAGAAAACACACTTGAATCTCCTTCACCTACAAAAAAAACGACTATGGGCTCTCTCTAGCTCTCCCTCACTCTCCCTTCAGTTAGCAAATGACAAAACAAAAAACAAAAAAGGGCGTTTTATGGGCCCGCATGCATCCTTCACGCCGATTTTCGTGTCCTGATTCCAGGACACGGTGTGCAGAATTCCCCCATGCATGTCCCGACATCGGGACACGACTTTTAACGTGTCCCCCACGTGGGGCTATCGTGTCCGTGCCCAAACGTGGCCCACGCGACACGAGGGCCTAAGAGGACGTGTTCGGTTTCTTAGACTGCCACTGAATGATGTTTATACTTTAAGTTAAGTTGTGAATACGATTAAAGCAACATGTCTTAGTCTTTTGTTATAATCTAGTCTTTGGTTATATTTTGACCTAGTCAAACATAGTTTGACCATGGTCATTCTTGGGATCCGTGATGAGATGGACCACATGTGCTTATTGATGTTGATCTATGGTCCCACATGCACCTATTGATGATTCCATATATTGGATATATGCTTCAGATGATGATGGATGCAGTTGGTCAGTTTTATTATTATTTCCAGATCATCATATTTTACATTGTCCAGGTATGGTGGACCCTACAAATGACCCCACAAGTTATCATATGGTGTATGAGTACTCATCTCTAGTGGATTTGGGTCTTCAGGATCCATTGAGACACTTATCTTTCAGTTCCAGGCACTTCTAAGCATGATAGTTGCAGTTACCCACCTATTGACCAGTTTGGGCATGCTGATCCAGCCTGTCTAGCAGGAGCATTGGAGGCAAGTCGTTTCCTAGGGAGCTACAGAGGAAGGGGGTGGTCTAGCCACTTGTGTTTACCATTATACCCCCCTTCTAGACATGATGGAATCTTCAGTTTGACAGCGCAGGCACCCTAGAGGCAGTTTTTGGCACTTTTGGGGTATTTAGGAGGATTAAAAATGGAATAAAAAGGTCACCGAGGAATTCAATTTGGGCAATTGAGGCAAGGTTTTGGCACCTGGTCTGCTTTGAGGTCATCCATGGTGAACCTCCCTTCTTCCAGATCAGTTGGCACCAGTCAGTGGGGTCCACAATGGCTACAAGAGGTCTTTTACTGCATGTCTCTCTCAGATTTTGAGGACAGGATTTTATCATTTCTGTTACTTGGACATGTCATAGACTTATATTTTATATTGTTGTGCCATGGGGACATGCTAGTGAAGGAGATTAATGCCTCCTAGCCCCACCATGTGCTCTAGGTGACTTGTCCATGTCATATGTTGCGGCTCCATGCTATCTAGCCACCTTTTATGTGCGACATCACCCTCCTTAGAGACATTTTATGTATGACGTCACCCTCCTTTTGAGTGATCCATGTGATATATTGTATTGGCTCATCTTAGCCGTTGATTAGATTGTTATATCTTTTGATCTCAACCACTAGTTTTAAAAAGTGGTTTTGTGGTTTAGGGTTTGGTCTTTATTATCCTATAAAAGGAGGAGACCCCCCTATTGTAAAAACTATCTAGAGAATTTTTGCTCTTAGCTATTGGAATAAAAATACTTTTCTTGGGCATCTTGGATCTTGGAGTTGGAATGCTTGTGGTGATTGTAAATGCTTTTTCCTCTGCACTGACAGACGTTGGTGGCCATCTTGGATTTTATCTTCACTAACACGATTTGTAGGCAAAGAAGACATTTTGGAGGAGTGCATATTGGTGGGGAGGCCTACCCTACTATCTTCAAGAAGACGTTTTGGGTTACAGGGAGTTGTTTTGTGTTTGTACCAACAATTTCATGTTATTCATCTCTTTTGCTTGCATCTACTTCCATTTTTGTTAATTGATTGATCTTTTTGTCCTTGATTGACAGGAATAGGCAGGCCGATTTGGTTGAAGGAGGCAAAACAACATCAAGAAGGGCTTCATCAAGTTTGGCATTTGATCTTTGTGGGAAGTAATCCTCGTCACAAGCAAACTCCATCGTCATTTTCCAGGTATGCTCAAGGAGGTATGATATTCTTCTATCTTAACCATCTATTCTCTTAGATCACAAAACCCTAATTGATTAAAACCCTCTTTTTCACTTTTTTTTAGATCTACTTGGATCTAGCAAGCTTTTGGGGACAATTTTTAAGACCCACCTCTATAGCATCCAGGGCAATTCGGATCTATAGTTTGGTGGTGATTGGCCTCCATTTGACCCTTTTCCCAAGGCACATTGGTCTCTCCAAGGGAAGTCGCATTCCTTGAGGGAGGGCATTTGCTAGGTTCTAGTACGTGTGTAGGTGAGATTGTTGCTTCATTGGAAAGATCATCCCCTAAACCCTACCCCTAGTGCTTTACTTTTGTGATTTCTACCTTGTGGGCCCCATTCCTCATTTTGAGGGTTGTGCCCCACTTGGGTCACTTAGTGATGCATTAGATCTAGTGAGATCTAGCCATGGCTTGTACTTGATCTTGAAAACACACCTTGCTTATCACTTCACTTGCCTCGATCTATAATTTGGTGGACATCCGACTCCATTTGGCCCTTGATCTAAGGCACTAGTCACCCTTGGGGCAATTCGCACTCCTTGGGTAGGTGGCCATTTGCTAGATCCCACATTTGGGTATTGCTAATTCTTGGTCAATCCATAGATCCATGCCATAGCATACCCCTAGTACCATCCATTTCCAACTTTGACCTTGTGGACCCACCTTGGACCAATTTTCCACTTTTTAAGGAGTGGGCCCCACTTGGCTAATTTTTATGGTACCAAGTCATCTTTAGATCTACTAATTGAACCTCATAAGTGGCCATAGTCATTCATTGGTTGAAACACTTGTCACTCTCTAAGCCTCTTCTACCACACATTAACCCTTGGGTCCACTTAACTTACATAGATCTAACTCACCATTGATCTCCTTATTTCATCATACACATTTCCCTAGGAATCTTTGGGTTAGCTGGTCTTTAGTGATTGGCTAGGGTCTCCCCCTTGATCTTGATTAGTCTTGATCTAAAGTGAAGAGTGCCTCAGTTGACGTGAGTCCTAACTTGCATTGGGAACCATGGCATCTCTTGGGTCACCTCTTTAGTTGTCCAACACCTCTACCATCCTGGATGGGATACCTTTAGGGACAACTACAAGTTGTATGATAACAGAACCATCTGGTGATCAATAATAGACCACATATCATCAATAACTATCATCTAGGGTCTAACTCATCTCATGTCCTGTGGTACCAAGTCAAACTGACCCATAATATGATCCAAGCAAAAACATCAAGGTGCTGCAAGTGTAATTGATTAAGGCATGCTTCATAAATCATTCCAATAGCAATATAGACATAAAGTAATCATTTCACTGGCGATCTAAAACAAGATATTCAAGATTTTCCAATAATAATAATGGCTCAGACTAGGACCTCAAGGCTATACTCACTTCAGGCTGTGATCAATTTTCTAGTGATGGTTGAGGGTGGATAAATGCAAGGTTAGGCTAAGGGATGACTATACTGACTCAACACCGTGATACTTTGGAAGTGGGAAAGGGGATACACACTAAAGCATATGCTGGACAAGCAAATACACAGGGGATGGCAGTGTCTCACAAATGGGTAAGCTGTTTGGGAAGTGCTTATTCAACCTTGACAGATGCCTACAACTCACATCCAAGCTGATACAGCTCCGAGAGGATCTTTTCTAGAGCCGCCATGACTAGGTGTCCGACAAACCGTAACTCAAGACTCTAGGGGACACTTAGAATAAGCTGTCCCTTGCTCCATCTCATATCACAACCCGTAGGCTAATGAGGAATATATCATTACATGTATAGAAGGTCCACAATCATTAGATATAGCTTTTGTTAAACCATTGCTTCCATTAGACCTTTTCATTTCCATAGCCTTTGTCCGTGTGTGTTGAAAAACACATTCTTAGATTTACATTTCATTAGGTTTTTTGATCCATGTGTGTTGAAAAACACATTCTTGGATTTACATTTCACATGCCTTTCATTCAGGTGTGTTGAAAAACACATTCTAGAATGGGTTTTCATTAAGATATACAATAAAGTTTCCAGATACAATGTATTGATGGTAGCACTATCTGTTTCAAGTCTAGTCAACACAACATAGGCAACTCAGAGCCGAGACACAAGTTAAACAGGGAAGCTTATTCAACAAAGAGGCTAGAGTGGGGAAAGTCCTCCATATCACAAGCTACATAGTAAGTCCGGGTAAAGAGAATAACTGGAAGGTAACGGATGGATGGAGATAATGAAGATGCCAAAACTAGCAAGCCAAATAATGGTGGGAATTATCACCTCCATTCTCCTGGGTAAAACCAATGAGTATAGACAAGAACTTCTAAAACCTGAGCAGGACACTAGATAGATACATAATAATAACCAAGTCCATTACTATATATATGATTGCCAGATCATGACACTAAATGCTAGAACATGCCACTAGAATGACTATAAAAGCAATATAACCAAGAAAACAAGATAATACCTGCTGGATCATATACCTGTGCAAAACATCTAAATCATCATCTGTCCACTGAGAACCTGCTGCTGCAACTCTGGGCACTGCATACCGCTCTGTAATGGCAAAATGGCTACATCGGTCATCAAATCTGAGTTTCCTAAGACTCAGTCATGGCAAAGGAATATACTGCTGCTCATCATCATAAGAGTGATCCAAAAATAGATTCTCATCTCAAGCATCGCAGTGTAAAGGACTGACTGAAAAATATACTGGAATCTGGAAAAAATATATGGTTGCCCCAGCTACTATAAATGTGATAACACTACTAGCTATACTCATCAAAACAATCAAAATACAATATATCATGTAACAGCAGTATACAGTATAGTGCAGCATCAAGAAATAAATCATCGTCATAGTACATCACCCAACATGGTATAGTAGTAGAACAAGAAATAACATCATCACATCGCTCATATCACATAGAAGACCCATAAGCAGAAAAAATGGGCCACAATGGTGTGGAATGCATCAATAGGCCAGGAGAAAGTAAACCAAAAATGAGTGGTATTATCCTCATACAGTATGAGGCATAACAATGGTGAAAAGACAAGTAAGACCGAGTGCCTTGTCCTTTGGGAAAATGTAGTCAAAGAATTACTTGAAGATGAAGTTTGAAGTGTGAAGGAGAAATCGACAAGTTAGGTTATACTTGAACATCACCATTTAACCTAGCCACATTGATGCAAAGAACTATATGATAAGCTTATTAAGATGCTTTGCCATTTACCAGTTAGAAACCAACCAGCATACGCGCAATTAATAAAGCAAAGATAACAGCAGCAATCATTTAATGAAAGTGAACAGTGGCCTTAATTTTCAATAACAAATATTGATTGCATCACGGGACAAGGAGGGCATGGATACCTCTCGAAAACGTCCTTCTCTGGCATCCAAACAGTCCACAATAAATGTGTAACAGATCTAGAGATAGAGATATATACCATCAGAATTTGATATGGAATCCCTAGCATCAATATGATCCATACTCAAGCAACAGATAAAATAATTCACCCAAGCTTTTTCTCCCTCTATCCTGAAAATTTACAATATCCTTGGCCTTCTAAAGGAGATTTTCTCCACCGGCACTTCTGATTTGCAAAGTGAGAGGAATATCCTTTTTATTGAGCTCCTCTTTAACTAATTTACAATAAAATATTCTTGAGGAGACTCTAGAAAGTAATAGATCCATCTTTCCTCCGAAGAATAATATTAAAATATAAGAGAATGGTCTAGAGATTCCCTTGGAAGCAGGGTGCTCCTGCTAATAGGTGATTGACCATGTCAAAAAATATGCCAAATGTACTAATTCCACCAAAGTGCTCTTCATAAATAATAAATAATTGCTTGGTTAGGAGCTGTTCTAGAGCCTTCTTGGTGGAGCACTTCCTTAAAAGTTGTTTTAGTTGAATAAATAATACAATATAGGTCTTCTAGACCATTCTATGCAATACGCTCCACAAATTAGTGCTTGATTTGCCATGTGTCATCCCTTTGATCAACGCGCTCCTCTTTGTTAATGTTCCTTAGACCCTATCAAGGGTTTCATTGTGCCATGTGTCATCATATTGTGAAGGGCGTTCCTCTTTTATGTCTTGCGACCATGTCTTCATAGTAAGAAACCTCCAGGAGATGTGCATGCCCTTAACATATGTTCAAAAGGTGGGTAGTGGTGGTTAAAAACTTAAAACCACCCTTAGATTTAGGATTTGGCCTAAAGTGTTATTTAGATAAACATGGTACCTCTAACAAAATAATGATAAAGACCATGTTGAATGGTTAGCTCCCACATACTTCAAGATTCCACAAGTATCTGGTACTGGTACGTGGGCAGTTTATGAGTTTCGTGCAACAGATGTTTCTATCATTGTAGAAAATTCATAATGATTCAATCTACAGTTTTTGTGTGCATTTATTAGTCTACACATTTGAGATTTTGGATCTATGTGTACAAAATTTGTTTGTATTGAAACCAACTATTAATGTGTGTATTAATCTGAAATTGATGAACTTCAATTTTTCAATTATTTAAATGTCTCTGTGAGTCTTTTTAATTTTATGTGCCAAAAATGAAAACTATTAATTTCCTGTATTTTAATTTTCTTAGGGTTGCTGTTTATCAATTGACTCTAGTTTGTTCCATCTATTTATAGAAGTGCATAATGTGCAGTTTAGAATTTTTATCGACTTTTTAACGAGGTAGAACTTGTTTTTTATGCATATAGTTTATACTTATAGACTATAGTATATACACATACTCTATTTCTGTCTCTTTCTAGTTTGGCATGTCGCACATCTATTTACATTTAAACTCTTATTTGAATTTTCCTTTAAAATCATATCCCTGTTTTACTGTGTTGGTTGTGATTGATGATAGCTTTCTTCAATCACATTTGTGCATTGTTTGTTGGTTCATACATTACCAGTTTATTGACAACGTTGGTATATGACGAATCTGTACTCTTTTCTGCATATTACAGGTGGCTTAAAGAAGAGAAAAAAGTAAATATATTTGTAGAGATTCGGGTGAAGGAAGAACTTCTTGAAGAAAGTCAATATTTCAATTTTGTGCAAACTTGGGAAAAAGGTTAGAACTTCTTGCAAAGTTTTCCTGATTTCCTTTTCATTGTGTGAGAGCTGTAATGTTTATTACAAGTCCTGACTTCTATTAGCTGAAGCCTACCTGCAACATTACTTGTAAACACTCTTTACAAATTTATATATAGAATACTAGAACACAAAATCACTTTCCAGTATACCCTAACCCAAGCCCTTGCAACTTAAAACTAAAGGAGCTAGCACTTGAGGGGTTATACACATGTTTGGTGGCTAAAACCCCCAAATGGGCATTAAACTGATAGCTTCAGGAGAGAGCTAACACTTTCCCTTATAGGCATTTCAACAAAATAGTTAATGACAGTTGAGCAAAAAAATCATATTACAACGTAAGATCATAATCAGCTATTCACCGAAATCAGCCCACAAACAGCGCCAAATCAGCTCTCTTTGCCAGAGCTCCGAAATCTTCAAATGCTCTCAAATGATCATTGGGTATTTTATGGTGGCTGGTATTTTCCAGTGACAAAATATTATGTAGAAATTTTGGAATATTTTCTTTTTTCTTTTAAAAGGATACACTAACTACTGAGTTCCATATACTTAGTTCAATTGCTTCCAAGGCACATTGTTTTCTATTGAACCAATAGGTGCACAGCACTAAGTAGCCATCTCAGACAATATACCACTTAAGATGAATCATCTGTCATAATGAGGTAGCCAATCTCATTGCAGGACATGTTTCCTAGACATCTTATTCTTTCTTATATGTAAAAATCAGTGCTGCAAATATCTCTAATGTCTACCAATTTTCCAATTTCAATTTCTCCCAAGTTTTTGAGGTTGCTGTTTTGCCCAATATTTTCAGAATTCTTCAGGTCTAAGTTTATTCTTGCCGAGGTTTTTCGATAATTTATGTTATTTTCCCTGATATCCGATAAGTTTCTTTCTGAACCCACGGCAATATAAGTTTATTTCTGTTATTTTCTCTGGTATCTGATAAGTTGCTTGGATCTTCATTGTTTAAAGATAAGTATTTTCATTGTATTTCAATGCACAGTGATTTTATTTTATGCCTATGTTGAATATGTTGTATATGCATGTGGGTGTGTGTGTGGATAGAGTTTATTTCTGCTGTGTTTTTATTTATGCATTTGCACATGCATTTTACTGTTATGAAATTTGTAATATGGCCATGGGGCGAAATTTAGAACCCCATAATTCATAAATCTGCCCTCCATTGGTTGTGTTATCACCAATCTTGTAGTAGCCCCTAAATGATGAATCCTATACAGGATGGTAGAGGGGATAGGCAACCAAAGTGGTGAACCTCAAGAGCCTCAATTCCCAAAAAGAATGGTTGTCACGCCAACCGAGGCACCCTTCGCTTTATGCTATCAAAACCCAAGATAACGAAGGGGGAGACCCTGATCTACTCCCAACAAGAGAGATCAAACCCAATCACTAGATCAAGCTATTAGGATAGGGTACGTAAGGTGACAGGCATGGAACCCTAGATTTAAAGAAATGAAGACACTGTGGAGGCTTAGGGAAGATGTGACTTGGCAAAGATCGATTACACACGGTGATTCAATAGTTATGTATGATTCTAGAATTCAGGTGCTAGTTAAAATGATCAAATTCAGCTTCCTTGGGAAACGTGACCCTTAAAACAGGGAAAGTGTCCCAAAGAGTGGATCTGAAAATTAGGGCTTTCTAGCACAGCTTGATAGATGGATGTGACAGTGTCAAAGCACACAAGCTCAACAAAGTGGATCAAAAGACGGGCAAACAGAGTCTCTCAGGGAATGCGTGAGGGTTCAAGGAGACTAGTGCCTTGGGATTTGGGCCAATGGAGTCCTCCAAGTATGACGCCTTGGAGAACCCACCTAGGGATTTGCAAAAGACCAAAAACCCAGAAATGGTTTGCCAGTAAACCAAGTCTTTTGAGCCAGAGAATTTTTCGATTAATTTTACTTAGGGTTTGAATATGAAATGACAGATGGGTAGGTTACAAGAATAGATTACGTACCTCACAAACGTACCTGAGTCATGGAAATGTTTTCTATGATGCCGAGGATTGTTTCCGCAAAGATCAAATGAGAATTTGGTGATGTATCTTGCCCCCATGATTTTCCCAACTCCACACGTGCGCCCTCTTCTTCCTGATGAACCAAGGACAACAAGAGATCAATCAGTTCAAGCAAGAATGGGAGAAATACAGAAAAAGAACATGATAGCAAGAAGTAAGACGTACAAAGACAACAATACTCCCTAAAACCGACGAAGAGAAGAGAAGAGAGCAGGGAGAATCTCCCCAACCAATGCGCCTTCCTCACCAATTCGACTTCTTCACTTGTACATAGAAAGTAGAGAAAAGATGTGCAAAATAACCACCAAGATCCTTAGTGCAGAGGAAGAACAGTTTCAATCAACACCAATAACATCCACAACCACAAGACAAGAGTTTGCAAACAAGTATTTTTATTCCAGAAGCCAAGAGCCAAAAGTCCCTTTACAATGAGAGGCCCTCTCCTTTAAATAGGAAGAGGAGAGACCCGTTATCACCAAACTAATAGGTGCCCCTAGAGATAGATCCAAGATGGATGGCAGAAGGGAGGGGCAACCAAAGAGGTGCAACCAAGATAGCCTCGATTCCCAATGGATGGTTGTCACGCCAATCGAGGCAATCTTCACTTTATGTTATCTAGCCCAAGACAACAAAAGGGAAGACCCAGATCTACTCCCGACAGGAGAGATCAAACCAAAACACCAGATCAAATCAAGTATAGGTGAAGTACGTAAGGTGTATGGCAAACCCTAGATCTATGGATGAAGTCACAAGGTAAATGATAAGTTGGATCAAGGGGTTTAAACAGTGTAGATTTGGTCCAACATGTTTAAGTGAGTGACTTATGAAGTTTATAATGAGATCAAGGATTAGGGTACTAGTCAATTGTGAGAAAATCCACTGCCTTGGGAACTGTGTCCAATGCAGGGTATTTAAGGTTCAAATTGGGGCTAACTAGTATCAAATGTGAGCTTGATGAAGTGATATGACAATGTCAAGGGATTCAAGCAATCAAAACAAGGATCAAACCACAAGCCAACCCAACAATCTAGGAAAGTTGAATGGGCTTGGAGAAAGATCAGTGCCTTGAGAAATGGGCCAAATGGAGTTAGATGTCCACCAAATTATAGATCTGGAATGTTGAGGTATAGAGGTAGGTGGATCTAAAAGATTAGGGCAATCCAATGGCTGGATCTCAGTAGATCTAAGATTGAAGTATGCCACAAAGTGACCCAAGTGGGGCACAAACCCTCAAAATGAGGAATGGGGCCCACAAGATAGAAATCACTGAAGTGACACACTGGGGGTAGGTTATTAGGTGTGTAGATTAAGGATCAAGTGGAATCTCACCTACCCATGTGCTAGATCCCAGCAAACTCACTTCTCCCAAAGAGTGCGACCTCCCTTGGAGAAGCTCCTTTTCCTTGGAAAATGGGTTAAATGAGGGCCAATCCTCACCAAACTACAGATCTGAATTGCCGTGGATACTGGAGAGGTGGGTTTTAAATTTTATACCTAGAAGCCAAGGGGATCTTGCTAGATCTGAAAAAATGTAAAATGGGGGTTTTGAATTATTAGGGTTTAAAGCTTTTAGACAAATGGATAGATCATGGAAAGAGAAATTACCTTGAGATCATACCTGAGTGATGAAGAGAGATGCTTTGTTGTTGAGGAAGACTCCCGCATAGATCAAATGAGAGATTGTTGAATTTGCTTGCCGAAATGATGCCCTAGTCCACAAGTGCGACCTCCTCTACCTGTCAATCCAAGGAAAGCGATTTCAATCAGAAAGGTCAAGTATGGAGGAAATATAAGTGAAATGCAAAAGTAACATGAAATAGAAGGTCTTGGGACAGTAATACTCCCTGTTACCAATGAAGAAACCCAAAGAAGAAGTAGGGAGGGTCCTCTCCTACCAATATGTCCTCCTTGAATGAATTCGACCTCCACCTGTAGATGCAAAAAATGGTACAAAAAATATGGCAAGACAATATCTCCAATAACCCGGTGCAAAGGAAGAATCAACGAACGAACTGCAAAAGCATTCACCACAACACTGGAGATAGATGCAATAATAATTTTCTATTCCAATAATCTAGAGCCAAAAGTCCCTTTACAATTAGAAGCTCTCTCCTTTAAATAGGAGGGAGAGAGTCCACAATCTAACCACTTTTTGAATGAGTGGCTAAGATTAAAAGATCAAAAGATCTAATCAATGGTTGAGATGAGCTCAACAATAAAATACATGGATCACCAATAAAATAATACAATAAGTGGACAAAATTGCCCTAGAAGAGGGGATCCACCAAATCATGATGATAAAATATAACAACTAGCTCATGGTGGGTCCAAGGGGTAATTTTAGACACCCTTGGTCAATCCCCATAGCACAATAATAATAAAATAGTCATCAAAGTACCAAATCGTGCCTCTATGGATAAATCGTGAGCCTTAGGAGGCTCCAGAAATCATTAGAAAATGCCATAAGTGATGGATGTGGGTCCCGATGAAGCTGAAACTGCTGGAGAAGGTGTGGAAAACATCCCACTCATCATCACTGATCATCCCATGCCATAACATTGCCTCAGTAGCCCAAATCGAATTCCTATGTAGCCATTTCTACCAATTTTGAACTACCTCGGGAAGCGTGAAACTGCCCAAATTGCCTCCTGGAGTGTCTGCGCTGTCAAGGTGAGGGCACCAGTGTGTTTGGGATGGGGGTAATATGGTAAAAACAAGTGGCTGGACCACCCCCTCCATGCACAACGCCCTAGGTGAACCAAATAAAAACCAACACTGCTCCGACAGGGCCTCTGACAGGCCAAAACTGCACTAGGATAGCCAACTGAGGCTCAAACATCACTGTAACTGCCCGGAACTGGAAACGGACTATCTCATTGGACTCAAAAGGTCCAAATCTATCCAAGATGTGTACTCATACACCATATGGATCTCTGCATGATCATATAATATATCCAATATGCCCGAACAAGTGAAATAATAATAATCTGTAAATGATCAAATAATGTTGAAAACCATAAATCATCATCATAACCCTGCATCTGATGCATAGAACCATCATGTACATGTACATAGACCATATATCATCTCTATCTGTGTCATCATAAGGTCTAACCATCTCATGTCCTGTGGCTGACCTTGGTCAAACTGGGTTTGACCAAGTCAACATGACCAAATATAACTCAGAATATCATCGGAAGCTGCTGCAAAGTGTCAGAGGTTAATGCATGCTCTACAATTCATTCAAATAGAAATTATAACAAGTAGCAGTCATTACTGGCAATCTACCAACAAATATATAATGTCATTAATTATTATTATGAGTCAGACTAGACTTTCAAAACCATACTCACTTCATAGTTGTGATCAATTTTATTAGTGAAGGGTGAAGACTTAAAATAAACTGGCTAGGCCAAAGGATGACTTACTGACTCAACATTGTGACACGTTAGATATGGGAAAGGGAATACACACCATAGCATATACTGAATGAGCAACAACACAGGGAATGGTGGTGTCTCACAAATGGATAAGTTGTTCAAAGAGTATTTATTCACCTGTAACAGATGCACACAATCCATAAAACAAATGAGGCCAGCAATCATTTTGATATAGCATTTGAGTTTCATTGCTTTTTGGGCCTAAAGTTTCCATAGCCTTTGATCTATGTGTGTTTATAAACACATTGCATAGATTTACATTTATTTAGGTTTTTTGCTGCAGGTGTGTTTTTAAGGCACTTGTTTACCTGAGCACTTCTAGGTGTGTCACAGACAACTTGTTTACCTAGGTATTTACATTTCACAAAAGATATAACATTTTATTTCATAGCCATTTTCATTTGGCTTGCCTTTCATTCGTGTGTGTTTAGAAACACATTGGATGAATGGGCTTTTCATACAAGATACAACATTTCATTTCCCATACTTTGAATTCATGGCAACGCTAAAAGTTTCAGGTTTAGCCAACACAACTTTAGTGACTAGGGGGATTTCTCAAGGAAATCCAACTCACCATAGGTAAGTTTTGTCACCAACTCAGAGCCGAGACACAATAAACAGGGAAGCTCATCCAACACAGAGGCTACAGTGGGGAAAAGTCCTCCATGCCACTAGTCAAGTAGTAAGTTAGGGTGATAAACTAAAAGGTAGGTAATGGATGGATGAAGACAATGAAAAATGGAGCCAACACTAGCAAGCCAAGGTATGGTGGAATGATCACCTCTATTCTCCCTAAGGAGGGTAAAACCAATGAGTATGAATAGTGAACTTCTAAGTCTAAGTAGGGACAATATAATATATATAACAAGATCAACCAGGTCCACATATCTATATGATCGCTAGATCATGATACTAAATGCTAAGACATGCCATAAGAATGAAGATAAAAGCAATATGACCACAACACCATAATATACCTACTGAGTCATATACCTGAATGCTCATCCTCCGAGCCATCATCTGTCCTCTGAAACTGCTGCTGTAACTCCGGGCACTACTGACTGCTCTGTACAAATGGTATAATAGCTACATCGGTCATCTCTCTGAGTGTCCTGAGACTCAGTCATGGCATGGGAAATATATACTTTCCAAAATCTGATAGCGATCCAATATAGATGCTCATCTCAGCATCTCAATGCAAGGGAACTGGCTGAATAGTGTACTAGAATCAGAAAAATAATGTATGGTAGCTCGGCTACTATATATGTGATAAAAAGACCAAAACCCCAACCGCCTTTTGAATGGATGGCTAATATTAAAAGATATAAAAGTTGTAATCTATAATTGAGATGAGTTCAACAATAAAATACATGGATCAATTCAAAAGTATAACAATGTCATGGACAAAATCGCCCTAGGGGGACGTCCCACTCCAAGTGACTAGGAGAACATAACATAAAGCTCATGGTGGGTCTAGGGGGTGACATGTAACCTCCTTGGTGTGTCCCCATGGCACAATAATCATCAAATATATCATCTAAGTGTGAAATCATGCCCAACAAGGAAAGTCATGAGCCTCCAAAGGCTCCATAAAACCACAAAATTTGTCGGAGAAAGATGTGTGGGCCCCACTGACTGCTGCAACTGCTCTGGAGGGTGTGGGAGACATCATACATATCATCAAAATCATTCCTATACCATTTCCTTGCCTCAGTAGCCCAAATCGAATTCCTCTGTAGCCAATTTTACCATTTTTTATGCCTCTATAAATCACTTGAAAAGTATAAAAATGCCTGTAACTCATGCTTGGTCACCCGGGGCCAAATCTGACTGCACCAACATGTTTGGGAATATAGCAATGTAGTAAAAAAAAGTGGCTACGGTCCATATCCCCTCTGTAGCGCCATAGGTAAACCAATCAACTCATGAGACTGCTCTGATAGGCCATTTTTAATGGAAAATCTGCACTGAAGTGATAAACTGAGAGAAATCTCAATTGAAACTACCCGGAACTGAAAACAAACTGTCCCAATGGACTTAGAGAGCCCAAATGCACTAAAGATGCATACTCATACACCACATGGATGACTGCATAATCATATAATATCAACACCATGCTTGGACAAATATAAAAATAATAATAATCTGCAAATGATCAAAATCATTAAGAGTACTGCAGATCACTATTTGAACCTGTAATTGCTACATGGAACCATTTGGTGACCAAATAAGGATCAATATCATCAAATAGCTATCAACCAGGGTCTAGCCCATCTCACGAACTGTGGTCAACTTTGGTCAAACTGGGTTTGACCAAGTCAAATTGACCCATAATATGATCCAAACCATAAACATCAAGGTGCTGCAAGTGCATTTGGTTAAAGCATGCTTAATTAATCATTCCAATAGCAATTTAAACATAAAGTAATCATTTCAATGGCGATCTAAAAACAAGATATTCAAGATTTTCAATAATAATAATAGCTCAAACTTTAGAACCTCAAGACTATACTCACTTCATGGCTGTGATCAATTTGCTAGTGATGGGTGAGGGTGTATAAATGCAAGGTTAGGCTAAGGGATGACTGTACTGACTTGACACTGTGACACTTTGGAAGTGGGAAAGGGGATACACACTAAAGCATATGTTGGAGAAGCAATAACACAGGGGATGGCAGTGTCTCACAAATGGGTAAGTTGTTTCAGAAGTACTTATTCAACCTTGACAGATGTCTACAACTCACATCCAAGCTGATACAACTCCGTGAGGATCTTTTCTAGAGCCGCCATGACCAGGTGCCAGGCAACCGTAACTCAAGACTCTAGGGGACACTTAGAATTAGTTGTCCCAAGCTCCATCTCATATCACAACCCGCAGGCTAATGAGGAATAATCATTATAGTATAGGCCAACAGATCATTAGATATAGCATACATTTAACCACTGCTTTTTCTGGGCCTTTCATTCAATTCCATAGCCTTGATCCATGTGTGTTGAAAAACACATTCTTGGATTTACATTTATTAGGCTTTTTGATCCGTGTGTGTTGAGAAACACATTCTTGGATTTACATTCATTTCACGTGCCTTTCATTCATGTGTGCTAAGGCAACTTAGAGCCGAGACACAAAACAACAGGGAAGCTCATCCAACAAAGAGGCTAGAGTGGGGGAAAGTCCTCCATGTCACAAGTCAAGTAGTAAGTCAAGGTAAGACAATAACTGGAAGGTAACATATGGATGGAAATAGTGAAAACGATGCCAATATTAGCAAGCCAAACAATGGTGGGAATGATCACCTCCATTCTCGTAGGAGGGTGAAACCAATGAGTATAGGCAAGAACCTCTATCATCTGAGTAGGACACTCGATAAATACATAATAAAGACCAAGTCCAATATATATATGATCGCTAGATCATGACACTAAATGCTACAACATGCTACTAGAATGACCAGGAAAGCAATATAAACCAATACACAAGATAATACCTGCTGGATCATATACCTGTGCAAACCATTTGAACTATCATTTGTCAACTGGGAACCTGCTGCTGCAACTATGGGCAAGGCATACTGCTCTATATGGCTAAATGGCGACATCGGTCATCTATTCTGAGTTTTTTGAGACTCAGTCATGGCAAAGGAATATACTGTTGTTCATAATCATAGGAGTGATCCAAAATATATGCTCATCTCAAGCATCTTAGTGTAAAGGATTGGCTGAAAAATATACTGGAATCTGAAAAAATATATGGTAGCTCCAGCTACTATAAATGTGATAACAGGTCGGATTGATGGATGTGGACGTCACAAATATACTTAAACCCAAAAATTCAAAACAAAGAAAGAAATCACAAGAGAGATCAGATAAAACCAAAAAAAGATCTCTTGTATGAAAGATATTCAAAATAGAGAGCTATGTTCACTTGTCTCTTCAAGGGGACAACCTCCAAGAGGAAAACTCCAAATACAAAGACAATGTTTAACTAAACATTACATAGCTCACTACTCTATATACAATGCTTCAATCGCCAAAGTCCTAATTACTTGTGGTCCCACTATTAATGAGGTTTAACTACCCAGGGGCCTTTATTCGATAAAGAGGTCTTGTTACTGTAAATTTCCTTAAAATCCAACTAGGGCTAAAAGCATGCCAATTAATTGCTACCAATAACCACACATGGATTTCTTCACTATGCAGCGGAACAATAAATACTGAAAGAAATATAGCAGCAATCACATCAATAGAGACAACTCAATCTTTTTGGGTATAAACTATAAACCCCCTGACAAAACCCAAGATGGGAAAACCGGTGCAGCAGTATGAGATTTTTTTATTAAGAAAATTTAGAGCAATACAATTCAAATTTTGATTATGCCCAATTGGCAAAATCGTACCACACAAAAATCACTGAGAAAAACCTGTGAATGGGCACGGATCCCAACGCAGCTGTACTGTTGCTGCTGCTGTACGGCTTGCTATACGGATCCGTACGGCCTGTTGTACGGAATTCGTACGGATTGTACAAAATCCGTACGACTATATGGATTGTACTTCATGACTGTTGTACAGTCACCTCTGCCAACTCATCAGTCTCTCTCTTCAGCAAATATGCACTGCCTTCTCCAAATGGTTGCTCCTCCGTCTACTTCGCCAAAACTCTCTCTCACACACTTCTCTTCCTCTGTATCTGTCGTAATGCAATTGTGTGTCCTCTCCACCAATTGATCTTTCTTTTATAACTCAATGCTAAGTGAAAAACCTAATCTCACTATAGATCTATGGATGTGATCCTCTGGTGAGATTGGATGGCTAAGATTAGATCTGCCCATCACTTAAATATTTTCACTTTCACTTTATAAAAAATGTTTCATTAAGTCAATCAATAATTAGATCACTTTAATTTATTTTAGGAAAAGTAAATTGAATACATTTTATTGGCTTCGTGATTTGAGTCTTCTGCATGAAAGGACACATGCATGCAGGAAGACCTTCCTTGTTGTCACTTTCTAACACTCCCTCTCAACGAGGAAGGGATTCGGTAACAACCCCAGCTTGTCTCTAAACTTTACAAACTTGAGTTTGCAAAGTGCCTTGGTGAATATGTTTGCCACCTGCTCATTTATCTATATGTACTCCAACCGAATGGTTCCTCTCTGAACACAATCTCTGAGGAAGTGATACCGAATGTCAATGTGCTTACTCCTGTCATGGAACACTGGATTCTCAGAAAGGTTGATACCACTCTGATTATCACAGTGAACTATAGTAGTCTCTATCTCACTCTCGAACAATCCTGAGAGAAACTTCCTCAGCCACATCCCCTCACATGCAGCCATGCTGGTACGATGTACTCAACTTCTGTTGAGCTCAATGCAACTGAATTCTGCTTTCTGCTGAACCAAGAGACAACCCCTGATCCAATGTTGAAGTAGCAACCTGAAGTGCTCTTCTGGTCCTCTACACATCCTGCCCAGTCAACATCTGTGAAACCTAGATCCCATATTGAGAGGGAGTCCACCCTACAATCACCAAGCCATCCATCAAGTGCCACATCACAAAAACGTCAAGCTAAAGGAGAGGGCGAATTTCTTCATGAAGATGCTTTGACAGTGCTCCGATACTTGACTAAAATGACTGGGAGTTGATTGCAATCATCATAAGTGCTCAGTTCCATGTCATTTTGACTTTTACTTTATTTAATTTGGCCTTTTTTGGAGAGATTTAAATTATCTCCAATTTATTATTTTCTGAATATTTTAATTAATATTTCTCATATTTTTATTTTTTGAGAAAATATTAATTATGAGGCCAAATAATTGTCTGAAACTTAGGCTAAGCTGGTCTAGGGATCATGACTGATTTTTGGCTTAAGGTTAGAGCCTTCAATCACTGAATTCGGATCCCAGATGACTAACATTACAAATTGAAATTTTTCCATTTAAACTATGGAAAAATTTATTAAAAAATAAAAATAATTAAAAACCCAAAACCGGAGGACCCGGTAAAAAAATTTCGAAATCTTTTCTGAGGGTCCTAGTGACTTAGGACATGACCATAGTCTATTCTAATAGTGTCTAGTAGGCTTATATACATCAATTGGACTCTAATAACCCCCCAAGGCTAAAATTTTCAAAATCGGGCATTCCAGCTTTGGAGGAAGCGGGAGAAAAACTCAAGGATTATTACTCGGCTGAGGGAAAAGCATAATCCAAGAGTGAAAAAACTCCCTAGAATACCTTAGTTGCTTAATCAAGTCATGGGGAACTGAGCCACTCAAAAATCCTACTAGCACACTTTATTACAAACCCCGTCGGGCCATGGTCATTTTGACTGAAAAATAAAACTGGCTAGCCAAAGTTGGCTAATTATTGTCATCTGAAACCCTGATACTCTAGAAACGAACACTGATGTGTTCCAACACTGGCGGCTCAATGAGGTTTCAACTATTTGTACAAAATAGGTGATAACATATCCCATACAACATTCCTATAATCTCTAAGTCTATTATTCTTAGCTGCAAACTGATTTTTAACCTGGGATACAATTAGATCTGAAACACCTATAACACGTAAGCATTTAATTTTCTGATCTCGGGCAACTTCCAATCCTAAAAGAAATGCCTCATACTCGGCCACATTATTTGTGCATTCAAACTCAAGGCGAAAAGAGAATAACTTCTCTTCACCAGAAGGAGAGGTGAGAACAACCCCAGCTCCTGCACCATGCTGAGATTTAGCTCCATCAAAATGCATTTTCCAGACTTGGCTTGGAGGAAAAGGATGTTGTCGAGGTTCTTCCCAATAATTTGCCAACACCATATAATTTCCAACCTCATCCATGGGGCGCATGGCCTCTTCAAAAAGATGCTCTGGAGTCTCTACATGTTCAGTCATAGGTTTATCATTCATTAATTTGTAATAGGCATTTCCTCCAATAGGGATAGTTGCATATGAAAGGTCCATTTGGATGATTCCTCCTAACTTAGCAGCCCATCCTTTTACAAAATGACCATGCTTAGACCAACTTATTACAATTCCCCCAAGGGGGTCTGGACATGCAAATTTTACAAAGGGCCAAAAATTTGGCCTGATAAACTGACTTTTGGGCTTCTGAACGCTGATGATGAACACTAAACATGTTCATAACTCTAACGGCTCACAAGAAATCCACCGAATGTACAAATTAGGATGTAACAGACCCTCAACCCCGATCCCATCCTCCTAGTTTGTGTCTCTCTTGCCTACATCATTTCCTCTCCCTCCCATGCCCTCTCCTCTCCCTCCCATGCCCTCTCCTCTCTTGCCTGTGTCCTCTCCTCTCTCACCCATCACGATCTTCCTCAATAATCCTTGATAGCTTAGTTATTAATAAAGACACTATGCTAGTTATTTAACAAGATCTGTATTTGTGATAGACCTTATTGTCATTTAATGATTAAGATCAGTTATATAAGTCGTCTTCTATAATAGAGTTTTATCATTTGTCTTGGTATGAAACTTGAAAAAGAACTTTACTGTGGTTTATTTATATTTATTAACTTTATTGCTTTTTTTGCACCATATCATTGACAATTTTTTATATATCATTTGCTTTTTGCATTATGTGTTGTATATGACATTGAGAACTTACAAGCGTGCGTCCATGTTGTGTAGATGAAGTTTTACACTTACACACAAAGGTAGACCTTGTTATAACACTTGGCGGAGATGGAACTGTTCTTTGGGTATGTGCTACTGTCAACATCTTTACTTGTTAATTTACTGTATAAAAAGGAGGCAGATCCAACATTCATTTTGAAAATACATCATGACATATAATTTCATGAATGGCTTTATCTAAGTAGATTTTCTTATGTTCATGACTAAAGGTCCAATTCAGGAAGTGGACTTATTGAACAATGTCCTCAAAACCCTTGGTTTCTTATCTATGTATGATTGTTAATTTGAGTGATTTTATGTACACATGTATTATACCTTACATATCTGGCTACTAGACTAGAAGTAATATTAATTATCTGCCCGACAATAAGAAGCCTATGTAGGAACTAGTAAACTGGTTTTAACTTTTCTATGCAAGGTGCACTTGAAGTGTGAAGTTAAACTGATTTGTTGCTAAAATGTGTGCAGGCGGCATCAATGTTTAAGGGGCCAGTTCCACCTGTTGTGCCTTTTTCTCTAGGGTCATTGGGTTTTATGACACCCTTCCGTATCCTGACTTTTTGTTTATATTTGAATCCATGCTCTTGGGAAACAGGCTTTTATTCCATACATTTATAGCAAGCTTTCTTTTCTTTTTACATGTTTTGTTTGTATCCTATTTATAGCTTATATCTCGTTAACTCCTAGGGGTTAAAGCCTAACTTTATATTGGTATGTTTTCTTTGTTAAGATGTACTTTCTGTTATGGTAATACTTGCATGTGATATTATTTAGGCATCATTACAAGTATAAGCACTGATATCATTTTCTGTTTTCAGTGTTTCACGCTTCACCAGTTATGTATGTGCATGATTTCATATTTGTTGAGAAACAGTCCTACTAAAGGGTGCAAGTGAAAAGAATTATTTACATCAAATGGTTGACTGCAATGTACTGATTCTTTCAACTTGTATAATTGCAACTAAGGAGGTAAGCTGATTTTCCTGGAATAATTTCCATCTGATGTGGAAGTATAATTGCAACTAAGGAGGTAAGTTGATTTGCCTACAATCATTTCCATCTGATGTGGACTTCGCAGGCTTCCAATACCTTTCATCCATTTGTTGTAAATACCAATATTTTCTCCATTGCATCATTGCTTGATAGTGACTTATAGAATGATAAAAATCTCAAATTCAGTGAGGGGAAGAATCTAAAAGATAGCCAGTTAAGAAATCCAGTTTGAATTTTGAAAGATGATATTACACTAGAATATAATTCACCCCAGGAATTGTATTTGAGGTTCTAGTTTTCTTAGTTTTGTCAAGTCTCAGTAATTTTCATAGTTCAAATAAGGTGATTTCTTGTCACAGAGGGTGGACAATAGTGAACTTTATCTATTGTAAAATGTATTTTTCTAGTCGAATTTCAGGAGTGAAAGTGCAATGGAAATTCATATTATCAATTAATTTACTATAATTTTAACACCAACTTTTACTGTTGTTAAATATTAACTACATCTTGCTTAGATCTTTTTCATATTGTGTATTAACAAGCACATACGAATTATATCTTGTCTAATACTGTGAATACAACTTTGAACCATAACTTATTTCTATCCAATCATTGCACCATGGAGAGTTACATTACAGATCAATGTTCAGGAATGAAATTCCAACTATTGGTGATAGTAGATACCATCAATTATATTTTGCAATTTGTTCTAAGAGTATAGATGGTGGAGACTGGTTTGCTTTTATAGATGATTTCTTCCATTTTTATTATTCTTAGTCCATGGAGTACTTACATTTTCACATAAACTATAAATGCATAAAATAGCCTTAACCTGCTTGTTCAGAGAGTGAATTGTTCAAGGAGTACCTACAAAAGGTTATGGCAGGTCCCTTAAGCATCACACTGCGCCATCGTTTACAGTGCCGTATTATCCGAGACGAATCAAAGGATGATAGACCTGTCGAAGAACCTATCTTGGTGTTGAATGATGTTTCTATTGACCGTGGAATGTCATCCTTTCTTACAAATTTGGAGTGCTATTGTGATAATTCCTTTGTAACCTGTGTCCAAGGAGATGGTTTAATTTTATCAACAACATCAGGAAGTACAGCTTACTCACTGGCAGCAGGAGGATCCATGGTTCACCCTGAGGTAGGCCCATTCATATTTCAACCTTTCTATAGCCATTCATTTCTATGCAGTGCATCCCCACAGAAGATATAATATTTCAGTCTTATATTACTTGAAGATTTAATACAATGACAATTAGAAAAACATAACTGTGCTGGTTGATGTTTACATGATTGATTTTTTATAACTGTGCTGGTTGATGTTTACATGATTGATTTTTTATAACTGTGCAGGTTGATGTTTACATGATTGATTTTTTGTATGGCATTGCTAACTTGCTAAGTTCTCAGAGCACTTACCATGTATCCTTCTGGACTGGAATCATACACTAAAAAACTGAATGCAAGATTGTGATACCTCTAGAATTTGAATATCCTTTAGGAGAGACTATCCAGAAACAATAATGGCCTTTAGCAGAGCATATCCTGTTAATACAATTATTCTCCAATACTGAGCACCTTGGCTTACATCACTTTAATATAAGAATGATGTTTATGGGGATGATCTTTTAAGGTCAGTGTTTTACGATGATGACCGGTTCCAGCATTCATAAGAGAGGTACTTTGTTTGTGATCCCCTCATTTCAAAAATCATTCTAACTGACCAGCAACTAGACCTTTTCCAAAGGCAAATGTTTTAACTTTTAAGAATCAAACCTTAGGATTTCAGCATATTAATGTTAGATTATGGTAACTTCGGGATGTCCTCCATGATTCAGAATCCAGATGCATTGCATGGAGGTACATTAGCTGCATAGGCATCTTTATGGAGTAGAGGTTGAGATACACTCTACTCAGTGGCATGGGTCCAATGGTGGCTGCATGTGAACCTTCCAGAGTGTTTTGACCTTTGCATGCATGAGTTTTGCATGACCTGTCAGCGATCATTGGATGCATGCAAAAGGGACTTTTGCATGCACCGAGAATTAGGGTTTTGGCAAACCTAATTCATCGGTGAGATTACTTATAGAGGCAGGGGGTCACCGGATGAGGTTGCTCAGTTGTATTATCAGAGAGTGATAGTGCTGGAGTGAGGAAGGCGCAGTTGTGCATGCAAGGCGACTTTATGAGAGAGAGAGGAGCTGCTGTAGGAGCTAGGAAGGTCAGATCTAAGCTGGATCAGTGACCTTCAGCTCCAGAGTCACTAGGCACCCAGGTCTGTGGACTGAGACAGTCCATCAGAGAGCATTCTGCTCAGTTTAGAGGAGGACGTGTTCACTTGGAGGAGGGTGCATTTCCCAAGGAGGGAGAAGCTCATTTGGAGCCAGATCGACCGATTCAGATTCTGAGACTTCCAAGATAGCCTTGCCTCAGCATTCGAGGAAGGTTAGGGATGATCAAAGCTCAGATCTGCTGAGATCCGGTCCGGTACGAGCATCAGAGATCCCGAGGGGAGAGCGCACTTCTGCATGCAGTGGAGGTCACATTCTTCAGAGGGAAGTCTTCAGAGAGAGCAGATCAAAGCAGTGTGATACAGAGAGGCAGATCAGTCAGAGGCACCTATAGAGATACTCAGATCCAGTTTACCAGTTAGGGCTTACTCTTCCAGTGCATGTATCAGTTGATGCATGCAGATCTAGAGTCTGTCAGGTTCAAGGATTGAGTTAATACTGTATTGTACTTTTTCCATTTATATATATGCTCTGGGCTCGAGAGAGAAGATAGCCCCACAGATTGTTGGTTTTCCTCGGTTTTCCAGGGTATATTTGGTGTTCTTTGTGTGATTGCATGTGTTTCAATTTGGTAATGAGATCTAGCTGTTGAGTTTATATTTATATGAGCATGTATTGATATCGAGACTCAAACTGCTTGAGATCTCAGGGTGATTCAGAGGGAGTAGTGATCTCTGAATCTAAGATTTACAGTTAAAAGCATTCACATACCTTGGAAGGTGTGGGAAGTCTAAGGGCCTAGGTGTAAGCATGTGAATGTAGAATAAAAAAGAAATTGAACATAAAGAACCAAGAACAAGATAACTTTGAAGAGAGAAATACTTCTTAGATAATAAATTGAAGAGAGCACATTTCCTTTTATAGTAAGGGAATGATAGAAGCTCTAAGAGCATAAACCCTAGATGCATTGACCCTAAAATGACTTTATTTAAGTCATTAATATAACACTAAAACATGAAATTTTAGACTAAGTCAACAAGTGGCTTTATTAAGATGCCTAATTCTATAGTCCATATGACCATTATTAAATAAATAACTTTAACATCCTCCCTTAATGATCAATCTAGAGACTACACCAATTTTGTGTATGAATTTTACAAATTTATTTAGTCCAAGAAACTTGGTGAAAATATCTGCAATCTAGTCATATGTTGGGCAATATTTCATCGCAACATCTCCATCTTCTACAAGTTAGATAAAATGACAATGCATATCAATATGTTTGGTTCGCTCATGGAAGATGAGATTGTTGTCTAGCTTCAGGAATCAGAGCTCCCTCATTATCACAAAAAATTATTGTGGGCTTGTTACCACCAATGTTGCATAGGTGTCCACATGTGAATTTTATCACATTTTCAGCAGGGGTTACATGTTGATGGAGATTTGGATGGCCTAATATTGATGCTTGTGGAGGCCTTTTCTTGTGGAGCATTCTTGGTCCTTGGCACATAGATGGAATCATAACATTTTTGGGTATCATTTTTGGTTTAGCGCCCTCCTTGTTTCCCTCTTGTGGCATGTGTAGTGGCATTCTAGTGGCTAGTAGAAGGGGCCATCCCCTTCCTCATGGGTTGGTTATCTATTGTGGACACTTGTTCTTGAGTTGGATGCTCCTATTTTTTATCGATGATCTCCTTGGTTCATAAATTGATGAGTTGGCATGGAGGTTGGGATTTGGTCGTTATGTGGACATTCATTGCACATATGTTGAGGTTGTTCCCCACTTGATGGAGTATTGGACATATATCTATTTGTTGGTTGAGGGTTTGAACCCTTGATGTATGGAAGCAACCTCTTGCACTAGTTGACTTGTTCTACATTCATTGGTTTCCCTTGATGAGCACCCACCCTTTGGAGGGTTTTTTATACACACATCTAGGCCATTTTGTGGACATTTTTTGAAGGGATTCCTAGCTTTGGGAACAGTTATTTTTTTACAAAGTGCCTACATATGTGCATGTTATCACACCATAGTAGCAGGGATACTATTCTTACTTAGCAGATATCTGCACATTCCAGAGCTTAGATTATTCAGAGCTTGGCTATGATGACTTTATATTTTGAGATCACTCATGATCAGAGCAGTGTATTATTTAGACTTATGTTAGACCTTGTGTCAAGGCTGAGCCTTGAGAGTTCAGATTTGATGACCGATATGACCCTTTATTCCATACAGTTTCAGTTCAGTGCCTAGAGATGTATTACAGCAGTGTTTCAGATAATAGATGATGATTATTCTTATGATGATGTTGTATGACCTATGGATTCCTGATCATTGACTGTGGATTATTATCTTGTTGTTTTAGTCATGTTCACAGCATTGGCTTGGTATATAATTCATGATGTGGCAAACTTTATAAAATGGACTATCTTGATAATAAATTAAAATGGACATTTTACTTGCACATTTAGGTTGTTTGACAAAACTCACTGGTTTACTACCTTGCATAGATATGGTCTTTCTTGACACCAGTTGTTTGCTAGCTTAGGCTCCACTTTCACTTGACTCCATCCATCCATGACTTTCCTATTTGGCTTGAACCCTTGACTTGTCTTACTTGACTTTTGATATTGAGGACGTCCCTTTTTTTACTACCTCTGTGTTTGGACCGCATCCCTGTTTGTTTAGTGTCTCGGCTCCAAGTTGGTGACAGAACTTGCCTTTGGTAAGTTGGATTGTAGGCCTAAATCATTCCGGTCGGTTGTCCCGATGTTTGGCACTGGCACGAACTCCCCCTAGTCACTTGAGATGTTGTTGGCTAAAACTAAAAGCTCATGTACTACTTATGGAAACTCATGTAAATTCACCATGGAAACTAAAAAGGGCAAGAGCGATGAACTGCTAAAAATACTCCTCGAAGAGTATAAGAAAGGTCCAAAAAGCAATGGTTCTTAAATTCTATATCTAAACAATTGTTGACCTTATATATGTATAAACATGCCCTGGATGCAAGCTGCAATTAGTTGTGCTTATCAACACACCTGAGATCCGAAGCGTTATGTAGGCCAAAAAGGCCATGAAATGAAATCAATGGATCCAAATGAAACTGGTTCATCTTTTATAAAAGTAAACATGATGCCTGTTGACCGCCAAACTGCACACCAGCAGCAGAAATATTTCGAAAGTTGTCTCCCTCACTGGAAAGTGGGGAGAGGTGTGGCCTTGGGGGCAAGCAATGAGCCAGGTACTGTCACCTGAATCCCAGCTCCTCTGTTTAGGCAAACTCCTAACGAAGCCAAGGGGGGTAGTCCCTATAAAAGAGTTTCACTAAGGCTCTAGTATTTATAGTGTTTTTAGGTGTTGTGATGCGGATGGGTGTTGTTTAGGAGTTTTTGAATGAGAGACACAAATAAAATTTAAATGTAAAACAAGATAGTGCAATCCACGTTGCAAATATAGAATGATAGATACACTTGGACAATAAATAAATCACTTTTTATGACAATTAAAGCAAATACTCCAATATTGATATTTTAAAGCAAACAAGATAAATGATGAAGGACCAGTGCCTTATGGAGTCAAATATATATAAAAAGAGTGATTGTAAGAAGGTTGATACAAGTGCTTGAAATGGAAGTTTGTGAGAATGTTATGCAGCTTATCTTGATAAATTTAAGATTTTAATTGTCTTGATTATTATGGCTAAGAACAAGGTATCAAAAAGTAGTGGAACCTTATCCAAGAAAACTATTGGCAACCCTAGGTGATAGGTCGGAAGCACCCAGATTGTGAAGAGGGCAAGTGTGCTTGCGGCTTGACCGCCCTCGAGTCTGACAGTGGATTCCCGGCACCACCTCTTGTGGGAAGAACAATAATTTGTCTTGGTTGAGGTTTTTGGGGTAAAGTTTTAATTAGATTTTCACTTGTGAATTAGCAAGTCTTCCACCTTTCTGAGTACTAGCCCAACCGTTTCCGGTTGGCAGAGCATACGGGTGTAGGACAGAAACCAAGGTAAATTAATTAAAGGGGTGTGTGGGTTGAAAAGTTTTAATTAAAGAGCACTTTAGTTCAACTCTCCGACAGAGAGCGCTCTTGACTTGATCATATGACCACAGTTCAAGAGACTTGCTACTTTAACAAATGCCTAATGCAGGGATAATGCAAAACTAACAAATGCCCTCCGATAGAGGGTGTTCTTGACTTGGATTTGGCCAAGTTCAAGAGGCTTTGGTTTGTTTTAAACAAGCAGAAAGTAGATTGTAATAGCAATAGATCCCAACTTAAGATTTGATTAAACAATATGACACGATAAGCAAGATATGGAATATTACTTAACAACACTACCTGCGAGATAAAATGAAAACTAGAATCAAACTAGTGTTCTACCACATAAAATCTAATCTAATAGGTGGGATCGATCTCCGAACAAGATCAACCACTAGAAGCGCCTGCACTTGAGAACCTCCAGCTAGCTGAAAGCTCTACCAAGGAAACCGACGGGGAAAGAAGAGTAACCACAAAATTATGTGGTGCTGCCCTTGAGATGAAATCCCAAGGATACAACTTCCTGTCAAAGGCTTTAGAAGAGAAATACAAGATAAAAATAAACAAAAATAGATCTAAACTACCCAAGAGTCTCTTTCAGGTCAAAGACCCTACTCGGGAGAGCATGGGGGTAAGTAAATCGGAAAAATAGAGCAAGTATAACTTATTGAAATAAAACTATTCTAAGAGCATGTAAAAGATCTAAACTAAGCCAATCCAACAAAACCCAACACTCTTCCCCAAATGGGGAAGAAGACCAAAGAGTGGAGGACCTCTCCACTATAAGTTTTATTAAATTTTTACAAGTGCCTTAAGGAAAATTCCTTGAAAGGTCTTTGATGGCTACTAGAACAAACTTAAAAAAAATTGAAAGCTTGAAGCTCTTAATGGCTTTTACAAAGGATAAGAAGATGTATCTTAAAATGTGTCTTATGATGCTTGGTTTCTTCTTCTCTCTTTTGTTTGATCTTTTGATTCAAGAAATCTTTCTCTTCCCACAATCCTACCACAAGGATAAGCCAATAAACTCATGCACCCATTAGCGTTAGAAAATTAATCAAACTTTGAACTATCAAGTCTAAGTTTGCAAAATAAGACTAAAACATGAAAGAGCATGAGATTTTGACTTGAAATAATTAGTATGGTAAAACAGACCAGCAAGCTAAACTGCTCTAAAAAATGGTGAGAATGAGAATGCAACCACAAGATTTTACACTACTTGATATGCCAATTTGTTTATCTTTGAAATGAGACTAAGAACTTTTAAGGAAAGGAACTAGATGCAAGTTCTAATGCTATTTCAAAAGCATACACTAGGAACTACTAAGTAAAAATGATTGAGATCTAATCTATTTCAAACAAAAGACAAGATCTATGCTCATAAAATAAGTTTAACTAACCAAACTTTTAACTTGTTTTATGTTTTGTGTTTTTGTTGTGTTTTAGGGCATGAAAGGGATGGATGAAAGCTAGAGGAGGCACAAAACCAAAAGGGAAAACGAAGAGGTGAAGGGTAGAGGGAAGAAATAGGACGAGAGGATACCTAAGGGAGGAAGGAGGGAGACGAGAGGCTAGAAGGATAGGTAGGACGAAAGGAAGAGGAGACTAGGGGGACGAAAGCAAGGAAAGGAAAGCTAAAATTTGAAGTGGGACGAATGGGATGGAGAGGAGATGAAGCAAGCTAAAAGGGGTGGACGAATGGAACAAATAGAAGGCAAAAACGAAATGGAAGGATGGTAGGATGAAGACAAACCTATGGAGAAGTAGATCTAGGGCAAGGGTCTTCAAGTGGAACACTTGAAATGGTAAAAACACCGTCTTGGAAATCCTCCGGTTAACCGGTGATACGCCGACAACGAGTGTTGAAGAGAGCACAAGGGAACAAATCCCAAGCTATTCCCCAAGGTTGAAGGAACTTCAACCTTATGGCAAACTAATCTATGGCTTGAAGAGAAGAACAATCTCGGATCAAGACTAGAAGGGCTAGAAAGGGCTTAGCAAGTCAAAGCAAAGATTCAAGGAGCAAACAAGGAGGCTTGAAGAAATGGAAGCCTAAAGTAACAAGTAACCAATATTGTATTTTGAATGTTTGATGGAGAAGATCCAAACTCCCTTTGTTTCTCAAATCCAAAAGCTAGAACTTCTTTGGTCTTATGTAGAGTGAAGATATACCTGCAAGAACCTTAAGCATAGACAATATATATGCAACAAAATATTTAAGTGAAAAGAACTAGATACATGCTACTTGTGCTAGATTGTTAGCCATCTTGAACATGATCTACAACTTAAGAGCCTCAAATAGAATGTAAAACAATATCACCTTAATCTCAAGTGAAGCAATGCACATCAAGAGCCTCCACGTTTTTGACCTCCAAAGTCCCAACTTTATTCTCAATAAAAAGTGCTTACAATTTCATCAGAGTTTCGATGCATAAAGAATCCATGAGATAATAACCCCTAAGGGCCTCTCTTTATAGCAAAAGACACAAGCTAAACCCTAGGTCGAATTGGCAATAGATAGGTAAGTCGAATTCCAATCAATCCAAGCTTGGCATGCTAGACAAAGGTCAAAGTCGAGTTTGTTGGTTGGTAGGATTGAGCATGTGGCAAGACTCGACTCTAAAGTAGGTATGAGTGGTATTACCATCCAATAACACAACTCCAACAAGGATAAACATGAACTATGGTAGGAAAGGCGTGAGCTTTGGTATGATTGACGTGAGCTATGGTAGGATGCGAGCTAGTTAATGAGGAGACAAGTGGTAAGTAGTAGGTACTAACTCGAACTTGAGTGGCATGGGATGTATCACAACCAATCAACACACGCCAACAAGGATTAACGTGAGCTTGGTGAGGATTGACGTGAGGGTTTGAGGATAATGCGAGTTAGTTTGGTAGGAGACATGTGGAATGGGTAGGTGCTAACTCGAAATAGCAAAGGGAGCCAAGCTACGAATTGGGTGGGTCAAGAGGGCGCCTACCTCAAGCTGTAATGCAAACCACCAACCCAATCATCAATTGACAACACACCAAATCGAAATTTGCATGAGGAGGGCAAATTAGCTTGAATGGATAACACTCTAGTGACTGGATAGTTGACTGGGATGACTTGGAGTTGATTGGAATCCTCATAAATGCCCATTGCCATGTCATTTAGCCTTTTATTTTACTCAAATTGATTAATTTTGGAGATTTGGATTATCTCCAAAATATTCAATTTTATTATTTTAATTAATATTTTCTCTGTAAATGACTTTTTAGAGAAAAATATTAATTATGAAGCTGAATTGACATCCGAAAGTTGGGTTTAGCTGGTCCACGGGTCATGTGTGATTTTTGGCTTATGAAACGAGCCATCAATCATTAAATTCGGACCCCGGACGACTGACATATTACAAATTACTATTTCTCTATTTAAACTATAGAGAAATTTATTAAATTTAAAAAATAAATAAAACCCAAATTTCGACGGACCCAGTAAAAAAATTTTGAAATTTTTTCTGAGGGTTTTATGGACCTAGGACATGACCGACACCTATTCTAATAGCGTCTAGTAGGCTTATATACATTAGTTGGCCTCTAATAACCCCCCATGGCCAAATTTTCAAAATCGGGCATTCCAGCTTTGGAGGAGCGGGAGAAAACCTCATCGATTATACATCGCCTTAAGCAAAGTATAATTGACAAGGGAAAAAACTCCTTGGAATACCTTAGTTGCTTAATCCAGTCATGAGGAACCGAGGCACTCAGATCCTACTAGCACACTTTATTACAAACCCCCATGGGGCCATAGTCATGTCGACTCAAAAAACAAAACAGGCTAACCACAACTGGCTAGCCACAACATGCTGGATCATCCGATACACTGGAATCAAACATTCATCATGTTTGTCAAATGGCGGCTCTCCAGAAAATCCAACTATGGTACAAGAAAGTTGGTAACAATGCCTAAGTTGAATAAGCATTCTCTAAACAACTTACCCATTTGTGAGGCACAACCATTCCCCGTGTTTATTTTGTCTAACACAGAGTTTGTAGCTTCCCCTTTCTCCCAGTCCAAAGTGTCTTTTAGTTGAGTTTAGACAAGTCACCCCCTTTGCCCAACCTTGTTCCTAGCCTTCATCCTTAACTAGCAGTTAGACCATGTCCAATGGGTGAGTTTGTCATTTAAGCTATTGTGCAAGTAAATATAAATAACAATGGAATGAACAAATATCATTAATGCCACTAAATGATGTTATGCTTTTAGTTAAGCTGTGAGTATGATTGGAGGAACATGTCTTAGTCTATTGATATGATTTATCCTTGGTTATATATTGACCTAGTCAAACCCAGTTTGACTATGGTCATTTCTTGGGATCCGTGATGATGTGGGCCATGTATGCTTATGGATGATGATTGATGGTCCCACATACTCTTGATGATGATGCTATATGATGGACATATGATGATTGATGATGATTGATGCAGTTCAGCAGGTTTTATTATTACTTCAGATCATCAGATTATGCATTGTTCATATATGGTGGACCCTACAGCTAGCCCATCAGGGAAACCCATGGTGTATCAGTAGACATTCTTAGTAGATTTGGGTCTTCTGGATCCAATGAGACACTTATCATTCAGTTCTGGGCACTTCTGACAGTGATAGATGCAGTTTTCCACTTGTTGACCAGATTTGGGGTTGATTTCCCATCCTGAGCAGCAGGGGCCATGAGAGGCCAGATCACCTAGGGCACTGTATGAGGAGGGGGTGGTCCAACCACTTGATATTACCATTTACCCCCCCTTCAGGAGAGCCTGGTGGGCTCAGTTTGACAGCGCAGGTGCCCTAGGAGGCAATTTCAGCACTTTCACTGTTACCGAGGCAGGTCAGAAATGGGATAAAAGGGTCACTGAGGAATTCGATTTGGGCAATTGAGGCAAGGTTTTAGCACTTGGTTTTCACAGAGGTCTTCCAGGGTGAACCCCCTATCTTCCAGCCAGTTTTCGTTAGTCGGGGGGGGTCCACAGGAGGCCATTTACTGCATGTCTCTCATAGATTTTGAGGACAGATTTGATCATTTGTATTTATTTTGGACATATTACATTATTTTATTGTGCCATGGAGATGAGCTAGCAAGGATTAATGCCTCCTAGCCCCACCATGAGCACCATGTGTCATGTCCTAGTCATATGAGGTGGGCCCATGTACTTTTTCCCCCTCTAGAGGATGACGTCACCCTCCATGAGTACTTTTTAGCTATGACATCATCACTATTTTGAGTGATCCATGTGTTGTTAGGATTCATCTTAGCCATTGATTATGTATTGAGATCTTTTAATCTCAACCACTCATTTCAAAAAGTGGTTTTGAGATCTAGGGTTTTGGTCTTTATTATCCTATATAAGGAGGAGACCCCCTCATTGTAAAATCATCTAGACAATTATATCTTTTGGAGTACATGCTTGGCTCTTGGAATAAAATTATATCTTTTGGAGTACATGCTTGGATCTTGGAGCGGATGTTGATTGCTTTGATTGTAAATGCTTTTGTCCATTGCACTGGAGGATCTCTTGTAGCTATCTTGCATATTTTGCCATACTTTTTTATAGGTTAAGAGGACGTTTTGGAGGAGTGTGAATTGGTGGGGAGGCCTACCCTTCAAGCTTCAAGAGGACGTTTTGGTTAAACATGGAGTGGTTTTGTCTTTGTAACAACTATTCTTTGCTTGTCTCTTTCTTGCTTGTATCTACCTTCAACATGTTAAACTGATTGATGCTTTGCTCCTTGGTTTTGACAGGTTAGAGGGACACACATGTGGCTTGGAGAAAATTGATTTGGCAAGAGGGCTTCAAAATTCTTCATTTGATCTTTGGCAAAAGTAATCCTCATCTCAACTAGCATTCATCTCTTCATACAGGTATGCTCCAAAGGTATGGTCTTCTTCTTCCTTGCCCTATCCATGAATTCTAGATCAAAAAACCCTAACTGATTAAAACCCTCATTTTTCACTTTTTCTTAGATCTACTTGGATCTAGCTTGGCTTTGGGTAAGATATTGAAAACCCACCTCTAAAGCATCCACGACAATTCGGATCTATAGTTTGGTGTGGAATTGCCTTCATTTGACACACTTTCCAAGGCACTTTAGCCTCCTTGAGGGAGGTCGCACTCCTTGAGGGAAGCTATTGGGGCTATTTCCAAGAGATGGGTAGGTGAGGTCCCACTTGATTCATGATCCTCATACTTGATAACCTACCCCTAGTGCTTCACTTCATTGATTTTTGCCTTGTGGGCCTCATTCCTCATTTTGAGGGTTGTGCCCCACTTGGGTCAATTTGCTGATGCATGTTCAATCTCAAATCTATGGAGATCTAGCCATTGGATGCCTTTGATTTTCAAGATCCACTTTGATAATTGCCTAAACTACCCGGATCTAAACTTTGGTGGCTTTTGGACTCGATTTGACACACTTTTCCATGCATTTAACCCTCCTTGGGCAAAGTCGCACTTCCTAGGGGTTTGAGTTGGCCCACTTCAAGGACTTGGGTGGTTGAGATCCCACTTGATTTGAAAAGAGCATACCTTGAAACCTACATCTAGTGTCTCACTTTGTGAATTTCTACCTTAGGGGTGTCATTCCTCATTTTGGGGATTGTTGTCCACTTGGGTCACTTAGTGAAACATTAGATCTAGTAAGATCTAACCATCACATTTGCTTGATCTTGAATAGCTTTCTTGAATCTTAGGTGTCTCGATCTACATTTTGACATCTTTTTGACTCCATTTGCCCATCCATTTCAAGGCACTAGTCTACCTAATGCAAATCGCACTTCTTGGGATTAGTGTCAAGTGCTAGATCCCATATGTGGGTATCTCTAATTTCATCTTAGATCCATAGATCTATTCTTTGCATACCCCTTGGTACCATTTGCACCCTTAACTTCACCTTGTGGGCCCCATGTAAACCATTCCCATATCCCAAGGAAGTGGGCCCCATTTGTGTATTTCATGGTACTAGATCTTGTCATTTGATCTCATTATGTGGCCTAAATCACTCATTGGTTGAAACACTAGTCATCCCTTAAGCCTCTTTCAACCATACTTAAACTTCTAGGCCCACCTAACCTTGCATTGGTTTCCGTAACTTGTCTTTCACATATCCTTAGGAACCTTTGTTTTGGTCCAATCTCCTTTGATTGGCTATAGGATCTCCCCCTTGGTCTTGATTCATCTTGATCTAAAGTGAAGAGTGCCTCGGTTGATGTGACTCCCAGCTTGCATTGGGAACCGTGGCATCTCTTGGGTCACCTCTTTAGTTGTCCATCTCCTCTACCGTCCCGGATGGGATACCTTTAGGGACAACTACAAGTTGTGTGATAACAGTTCCATCTCAAAGCCATTAGGTGCAGAGTGGCCACAATATTTCTAAAAAGTGATTAAAATAGAAAATATAATAAATGTTGACGAAGTTAGCATAAAGTCACACCGCATTTTTGTTGCGCATCCATTTTGGAGCCTTTTCATGGAGAGCATTCACCTTATTTAAGGAAGAGCCTCACCTTTTGAGGCCTTTTTCTTGTAGCGCTACCTTTGAAGAGCCTTTGGAAGCTAGGTTTGAATTCTTCTTGTCATCATTTGTTAAGTTTAGCATAAAATTCAAAACAAGAGCATAATAAGGATCACTGAAAGAAACACAATCACAAGATAGACACATATTTATCCTGGGAAACCCTCATGGGGTAGAAAACCTAACAAAGCTTTCCTCAATGTAGATGACCAACAAATACAAAGATGTAAACCCCAAACAAGTGCTCCTTCTCCTCCTTCGCAGATCTCTCTCTCTCCTATGTGCAATTCACAAGTGAGTGAATGAGTGAGTGAGTGTGATAATGAGGATCACACATCCTCTATTTATACTTTACCTCACTTGACTTTTTCCCTAACTGGGCTGACTTCTCCTAGGAGAGTCTAATAACCCCTAAACAATTAACTCAGGGCCGACCCCACTAAGGGAGTCTAATAATCCTAGTTACAACATCCCGACGGAGGAATAAACATCTCCGAATATACAATAAAGTCTCGACAGAGGAATGAAACATCTCCGAATAAAGTACAAATAGAATATTCTTAGAAGTTACAATATGTCAACACTCCCCCTTAACGAGAAGGATATTCTAACAACATTTGTAGGAGCAAGGAGTCATCGACATCATACATGATACATCTATAAATCATTGGAAGCTTTCTTCAATCATCATCAGTAACTCAACCAGTTACTGGAACATAATCAATACTGGATCATCAACATTGTCAGTACTGAGTCTTCATCTTCTGCAGCACTTGATCAGCTACAACAACATTATCATCTGGATCTTCCGATCAACATTATCATCTGGATCTTCATATCAACAACCTCATCGTCTGGATCTCCCAATCAACAACATCATCTGGATCTCTCGATCAACATCCTCATCATCTAGATCTCCCGATCAACAACATCATCTGGATCATAATCTGCAACACACATGATCCTTCCTTTCGGAATTACGGGATCGTGGACAGTCCTTCCTTTCGGAATTACGGGACTGTTATCACCTAAACTGTAGTTACCCCTATGGATGTATCCACTCATGGATGGCAATAAGGGAAGGGAAACTCAAAAGGTGCAACCACGATCACCTCGACCTCCAATAGATGGTTGTCACGCCAGTCGAGGCAACCTTCACTTTATGTTATCTAGCCCAGACAACAAAGGGGGAGACCCGATCTGCTCCCGATAGGAGAGATCAAAACCAAGACACCAAATCAAGTTAATTCTAAGTGAAGTAAGGTGTATGGTTTATCCTAGACCTTAGGATGAAGTCACAAGACAAGTGAGGGGTTCAATGAGTATAGCTTTGGTTCATTGTTGATGTGGGAGTGACTTATAATGTTTAAAGATAAGATCTGGGATTATAGTACTAGTCAATGTGAGAAAATCCACTGCCTTGGGAACCGTGTCCAATGCAGGGTAGTTTAGGGGTTGAATTGGGGCTAACTAGTACAAGTGACAAGCTTGATCATGAAGTATGATGACATCAAAGGGTTTAGTCTACCACATAAGGGTCAAACCACAAGTTAATCCAACAATCTAGGAAAGTCGAATGGACTTGGGGAGAGACCAGTGCCTTGGGAATTGGGATAATGGAGTCAAAGAAGAGTTAACCTGTGGTAGAGGACTCCTATTGCATGAGACAAGTGGGCAATTAAAGTCTTGATGGATGAATAGGTCTAGATCTAGAGATTTAATGCTTGACCTAAGTGGACCACAATCCCTTAAAACAAGGAATGTTATCCCCAAGGCAAGATTTGACAAGGTGACCTACTAGACCTAGGTTTTGAATTATGTGTGTTCCAAATCCACAAAGATCTCAAGTACCCATGTCCTAGAAGTGGGCCAACTCACTTCTCCAAGGTGGTGCGACTTTACCCAAGGAGGCTAAAAGGTGGGATAAATGACTCAAGACAAGTCCAATGGCATCCAAACTTTAGATCCAAGTAGTTTAGGCAAGTGAGAGTGTGGATATACAATTTTTAGGCAATCCGATAGGTAGATCTTACTAGATCTGAGTTTAAAGATACCAAGTGGTCCAAAATGGGGATTAAATCCCTTAAAATGTGGAATAGGGCCCACAAGGTAGAAATCAGAAAAGTGACAATTTGGGGGTAGGTTATTGGATGTGTAGATCATGAATCAAGTGGGATCTCAACTACCCATAAACTAGATCTAGGGTAACTCACCTTCCCCAAGGAGTGCGACCTCACTTGGAGAGGCTAAGTTGGCTTGGGAAGGGGGTCAAATGGAGGCCAATCCTCACCAAACTATAGATCCGGGATGTCGTGGATACTATAGAGGTGGGTTTTCAATATTACACCCAACAACCCACTAGATCTTAGTAGATTTGAGAAAATGTAACAATGAGGGTTTGAAATAATAAGGGTTTTATCAATTTATGAACTATGTCAATGGATTGGATCAAGATAAGAGAAACAAACCTGTGGATCTTACTTGGGTAACCTTGTAGATGCCTTGATGATGATGATCTATGCAAACCCGATCAATTTGAGAAGCTTTGAGGTAGTTTTCTATGAAATCAATTTAGTCCAAGAAGCCAATGCGCCCTTTCTCCTGCACAACAAACGTCAACAATATCAGATTTGATGTAATCAAGAGATAAGACTAATGCCACAAGAGAAGTAACAGAAAGATAGCATAGATCACAATGATACTAATGATAACCCCCTAATACAAGCAAATGCCAAGAAAGTCGATTTGAAGAAGCCTTGCAAAATCGACCTTGTTGAAGTCGCCCTCCTGTAGACAAGACAATGATTTCCAAAAAAATATAGATCTTACCACAAATTCCAAATGCTAGGTCGCAATAGACTTTCCAATCACCATCTAAGAACACCAAATGCAAAGGAGACTACAAGAAAATTTTTCTATACCAATAATCTAAGAGCCAAAGACCCCTTACAATGAGAAGCTCTCTCCTTTAAATAAGAAGGAGAGGCATAAAAAGCTTAACCACTTTTTGAATGAGTGGCTAAGATTAAAAGATACAAATGTCTAATCAATGGTTGAGATGAGCTCAACAATAAAATACATGGATCACTCATAAAATATAACATAAGTGGACAAAATCGCCCTAGAAGAGGGGAATCCCACCATATCATGATGACAAAATATAATAAGAAGCTTATGGTGGGTCCAAGGGGTAATTTTAGCCACCCGTGGTCAATCCCCATAGCACAATAATAATAAAATAGTCATCAATATACCAAATCGTGCCTCTATGGACAAATCGTAGGCCTCAAAAGACCTCAGAAATCATCAGAAAGTGCCATAAGTGATGGATGCGGGTCCCGATGAAGCTGAAACTGCTGGAGGAGGTGTGGAAGACATCAATCCATCATCACTGATCATCCCATGCCAAGACATTGCCTCAGTAGCCCAAATCGAATTCCTCAATAGCCCTTTCTACCAATCCTGAAATGCCTCGGGAAGCGTGAAACTGCCCCAAACTGCCTCCTGGAGTGCCTGCGATGCCAAGGTGAGGGCACCAGTGTGTCCGGGAGGGGGATAATATGGTAAAAACAAGTGGCTGGACCACCCCTTCCAAGCACAGCGCCCTAGGTCAATCGGATAAAAATCACATCTGCTCTGACAGTGTCTCCGACAGACCAAAACTGCACTGGGATAGCCTACTGAGGCTCAATCATCACTGTAAGTGCCCGGAACTGAAAACAAACTGTCTCATTGGACTCGGAAGGTCCAAATCCATCCAAGATGTGTACTCATACACCATATGAGTCTCTGCATGATCATAAAATATGTCCAATATACCGGAACAGGTGAAATAATAATAATCTGTAAATGATCAAATAATGTTGTAAACCATGAATCATCATCATAACCCTGTATCTGCTGCATATAATCATCATGTACATGTACATAGACCATATATCATCTATCCATATCATCACAAGGTCCAACCATCTCATGTCCTATGGTTGACCTTGGTCAAACTAGGTTTGACCAAGTCAACATGACCAAATATAACTCAGACCATCATCAGAAGCTGCTGCAAAGTGTCAAAGGTTAATGCATGCTCTACAACTTATTCAAATAACAATTATAACACAAAGTAATCATTACTGGCGATCTAAATCCAAGTATATAATGTCATTAATTATTATTATTACTCAGACTAGACTTTCAAGACCATACTCACTTCATAGCTGTGATCAATTTGGTAGTGAAGGGTGAAGGCTAAAATAACTGGCTAGGCTAAGGGATGACTTGACTGACTTAACTTTGTGACACTTTGGCAAAGGGAAAGGGAATACACACCATAGTATATACTGAATGAGCAACAACACAAGGAATGGCGATGTCTCACAAATGGATGAGTTGTTCAAAGAGGGTTTATTCACCTTTAACAGATGCGCACAATCCATAATACAAATGAGGCCAGCAATTGTTTTGATATAGCATTTAAGTTCCATTGCTTTTTGGGCCTGAAGTTTCCATAGCCTTGATCTATGTGTGTTTAAAAACACATTGCATAGATTTACATTTATTTTAGGCTTTCTGCTGCAGGTGTGTTTTTAAGGCACTTGTTTACCTGAGCACTTCTAGGTGTGTCACAGACAACTTGTTTACCTAGGTATTTACATTTCCAAAAGATATAACATTTTATTTTCATGGCCATTTTTATTTGGCATGCCTTTCATTTATGTGTGTTGAAAAACACATTGCATGAATGGGCTTTTCATACAAGATATAGCATTTCATTTTTCCAGATTTTGTATTCATGGCAGCACTAAAAGTTTCAGGTTTAGCCAACACAACTTTAGTGACTAGGGGGAATTCACAAGGAAATCCAACTCACCATAGGTAAGTTTTGTCACCAACTCAAAGCCGAGACATAATAGACAGGGAAGCTCATCCAATACAGAGGCTACAGTGGGGAAAAGATCCTCCATGTCACTAGTCAAGTAGCAAGTCAGGGTGATAAACTAAAAGGTAGGCAATGGATGGATGAAGACAATGAATAATGGAGCCAACACTAGCAAGCCAAGGTATGGTGGAATGATCACCTCTATTCTCCCTAAGGAGGGTAAAACCAATGAGTATGAATAATGAACTTCTAAGTCTGAGTAGGGACAATATAATATATATAATAAGATCAACCAGGTCCATATATCTATATGATCGCCAGATCATGACACTAGATGCTAAGACATGCTATAAGAATAAGTATAAAAGCAATATAACCATAACACAATGATATACCTGCTGAGTCATATACCTGAATACTCATCACCTATACCATCATCTGTCCTCTGAAACTGCTACTGCAACTCTGGGCACTACTAACTGCTCTGTACAAATGGTATAATGGCTACATCGGTCATCTCTCGGAGTGTCCTGAGACTCAGTCATGGCATGGGGAATACAACTGCTGTCCACAATCTGATAGTGATCCAATATAGATGCTCATCTCAGCATCTCAAACGTAAGGGAACTGGCTGAATAGTGTACTGGCATCAGAAAAATAATGTATGGTAGCCCGGCTGCTATATATGTGATAACAAGGACCATGGACAATTCTTCCTATCGGAATTACGGGATTCTAGTCCATCAACTCTGGTGATCCTTCCTTTCGGAATTAAGGGATCATGTACAGTCCTTCCTTTCGGAATTACGGAACCATGGACAATCCTTCCTTTTGGAATTACGGGATTCTAGTCCATCAACTCTAGTGATCCTTCCTTTCAGAATTACGGGATCATGTATAGTCCTTCCTTTCGAAATTACGGGACCATGGACAATCCTTCCTTTTGGAATTACGGGATTCTAGTCCAACAATCATTACTAGTGCTCAGACAATTCTTCCTTACGGAATCACAGGACCCAGTCTTTACGAAGCTACCACACTTGGGCGATCCTTCCTTTTGGAATTACGGGATCCTTGTCCACTACTCACATCTTAGACAATCCTTCCTTTTGGAATTACGGGATTCTAGTCTAAGGATCAATATTTAAGACTATCCTTCCTTTCGGAATTATGGGATCACTGTCTAGGGATGATCAATCCTACCAGTCCTCTTAGACAAAGTCTAAGTACCACTTCATCGACCTCATCTTCGGAACAGGTAACCTCATCATCGACCTCATCGTCGAAACAGGTAACCTCATCATCGATACAAGTATCCTCATCATCGATACAAGTATCCTCATCATCAACCTTTCTGTCGGTATAGGCAATCTCATCATCGATACAAGTATCCACATCAATACCAAATATCATCATCGACCATATCACTCCCACTTTCGAGGAGGGTCCTTTTGAACTACACCAAGCTTGTCTCGGAAATACTCAAACTTTACTCTAGACAGAGGTTTGGTCAATACATCAGCAACTTGTTCATCAGTGCTCACATACTCGAGCTTTATAGCTCCTTTCTGCACCATATCCCGTATATAGAAATATCGGATCTCTATGTGCTTTGACTTATCATGGAACACTAGATTCTCAGTCATCTTGATACAACTCTGGTTGTCACACAGGATCACAGTGGGATCTATCTCTAAGTCAAATAGTCCTGATAACAACTTTCGAAGCTATATGGCTTCACAACTAGCAGAGCAAGCTGCTATATATTCCGTTTCAACTGTGCTGAGAGCCACACTGGACTGCTTCCTACTAAACCATGAGATCATAGCAAATCCCAGACAATAACATCCACCTGATGTGCTCTTTCTGTCTGAGACACTTCCAGCCCAATCTGCATTTGTATATCCATACAATCTGAAATTATTATCTCCAAGATAATATAGACCAAAGTCTATCGTACCTTTTAGGTACCTCATCACATGCTTTGCAGTTATCAGGTGAACACGTCTAGGCTCAACTAGATACTGACTCAGGGTGTTCACAGCAAAGCATATATCTAGTCTGGTATTCGTCAAATACATCAGCGACCCAATAATCTGTCTGTACTGAGTCATATCCACTAATTCTGACGATTCATCAGCCAACAACTTTAAGTTGGTATCCATGGGAGTGGCCATGGCTTTACATTCCAACATATCAAATATTTTCAAGATTTCCATAGCATACTTTCCCTGGTTGAGAAAGATTCCTTCTGGGGCCTTGCCATACTTCCAGACTTAGGAAATAATGCATCAATCCGAGATCTTTCATCTCAAATTCTGTAGATAGCTTCTTCTTGCTTTCCATGATCTGTTTCTCGTTTCCTGTCAGAAATAGATCATCCACATACAGTAATAGTATGACAGGTTCATCATCCATAACCTTAAGGTAAAGGTTAGGATCAGCTTTACTTTTGGTAAAGCCCAAGCTTGTCAAGAAGCTATCAATTCTTTTGTACCAAGCTCTAGGAGCTTGTTTCAACCCGTACAGAGCTTTCTTCAACTTACATACGTGAGTTCTTTTATCTTCAACCTCAAATCCTTGTGGTTGTTCTATGTACACTTCTTCCTCAATCACACCATTCAGGAAGGCTGTCTTCACATCCATCTGGTGCAATCTCCACTTCATCATGGATGCAAGTGCCATGATGGTTCTAATGGAAGTGTAACTTGCAACTGGTGCAAATGTTTCTTCACAGTCAATTCCCTCTTTCCGAGAGAATCCTTTGGCCACAAACCTTGCCTTATACTTTTCAATGCTACCATCCGCAGCATGCTTTATCTTGTATATCCACTTGGAGGATACCACACTTTTGTCTTTTGGTTTGGGAACTACATCCCAAACATCATTCTTCATTATTGGTTGGTATTCCTTTGTCATTGCTTCTACCCATTCTTTCTTATGAACTGCTTCTTCATAACCAGTACGTTCTTGATCTACAAGATCACACATCAAAGCCACATAGCTGGAAAATGGCTTTGGTATCTTGCTTGCTCTAGTGGAGCCTTCTGGAGCTCCATATCTTTCTGCTTCTTGTATAATTTCTCTTTCCCATGCTGGCTTTCTCTTTCGTGATATGTTCATAGGTGGGGGTTCTTGAGGTTCTATCATATCATGGTCTTCTGGTGTTTCTTCTTCAGGGGAGGAAACAACTTTTGTATTTCTCGGAGGTGTATCTTCTTCATATACTTCTTCACACTGGCTCTTTCTAGATCTTTTGAGAGCAACTTCTTCATCAAATGTTACATCTCTACTAATTTCCATGTGATGGAATCCTGGGATGTATATTCTGAATGCTTTGATGGAATCCTGGGATGTATATTCTGATGGAATCTTAGTTCTCTTCTCTTTTGGTATGTGAACATAGACAGGGCACCCAAATATTTTTAGATGGCTTACCTCAGGTTTTTTCCCTGTGAACATTTCTTCTGGAGTCTTGAATCCAAGGTCACTATGAGACAATCTATTTTGAACATAAACTGTCGTCCTTGCTGCTTCAGCCCATAGATGCATAGGAAGATCTTGATCATGTATCATTGTCTTCACTGCTTCCATGATGGTTCTATTCTTTCTTTCCACAACACCATTTTGTTAAGGATTATAGGGAGTGGTTAATTCCCTCTTGATTCCAGCTTCTTTACAAAAGACTTCAAAATCCTTTGAAGTATATTCTCCACCATTATCTGTCCTGAGTGTCTTGATTTTCTTCTCTGAGTGACTTTCTATCAAGGCTTTGAATTCCTTGAATTTTCCAAAGACTTCATCTTTTCCTTTCAGGAAATATATCCAAGTCTTTCTTGAATAGTCATCAATAAATGTAAGGTAGTATTCATATCCACTCAAGGATGTGGAGGGCACTGGACCACTTACATCTGAATGAATCAATTCCAAAGTACTTTTAGTCTTTGTTTCACTCTTTGGAAATGGATTCTTGATATTCTTCCTTTTTGCACATCCTTTGCAAGTGCCTTCATGGTCAACCTTCAAATCTGGTAATCCTGTTACTACTTTGTTCACATAGGGTAATGCTTTGTAGTTGATGTGAGCAAGCCTTCTATGCCATAGCTCACTTGGGCTAGTGGCTTCATGAACAAGGGTTGCTTTTGAATGTCCCTTGAGTTTATATAGCCCTCCTTCCTCTTCACCAATAACAACTGCATCCTCAATTGATTTTCCTTTGGGCCACATGAGTACTTGTCCATCTATGAATGCAACCCTATAGCCTTTCTTATCTAATGCTGAGATAGAAAGTAGGTTCTTCTTCAAACCTGGTACATATAAAGCTTCCTTCATCTTCATGGGGGTTCCAGAATCAAGCTTGTAGCTTGCTTCACCAATTCCTTTGATAGGATATTGATAGTCATCTCCCAATGATACTTTCTGTGGAGAGGTCTTCTCTTCAAGTCTTGAAAGAGTTTTCTTTTGTCCCGTCATGTGCTTTGAAGCACCACTATCAATAAGCCATGTGTCTTCTCCAGGTGTTACACACCCAGAGAGTGCAGAGAATAGAACATACTCTTCTGCATCTTCCTCTTCTACTTTAGCTCTTTTCCTTTGAGGTCTTTCCTCCTCTTCATCTTCACTATCATCTTCTACTAGATGTGCTTGATGTCTTCTGTGGTGGAAACTCTTCTTCTTCTTCCTTGAAGGACAATCCCTAGCAATGTGTCCTATTCTGTGACAAATGAAACATTGGAATGAAGAGTAATTTCTTTCTGGAATGGTTCTTCTATTCTTTTGAAACCTTTGTGGAGGTTGAGACTCCTTGTGACTTTCCCTCTTGAAGTTGGATTGATTCCTTCTTCTTTTGGTATGGGTGGCTAGTGCTTGATTATCTTCTTTGAGTAGGGCTTCTCTATTGGCTACTCTAGCCTCTTCTTGAATGCAATCCTCCCATACAATATCAAACTTCATGCTTTCTTTTCTAGCACACATGGTTTGGATGAATGAATCCCAAGGTCTAGTGAGACCATTGAGTGCAGTCATGACTAGTTCATCTTCATCAAGGTTGTCTCCAATGGCTTCTAGTTGTTCCTTGAACTGGGAGACCCTTGTGAAGTAGTCTTGAATAGATTCTCCTTGATTCATCTTAGTGCTCTTCAATTGAGCTCTCAGGTTCATCTTCCTATTGATGTTCCTCCCATCATACATTCTGGCTAGGGCATCATACATTTCCTTCAGTGTCTTCTTGGATGACACTTGGGGAATCAAGTGGCCTTTGATAGAATCAACAATGATTCTCTTTGCCCTAATCATATCCTTCTTGTACTTTTCTTTAGCTTCATCTTCCGCAGGTTCTGCAACCTCATCTTTGATGTATTGGGCAAGATCATTCTCTTCAAGAATGAGACCAATCCTATATTTCCATGCCCGAAAATTCTCTATACCCTCTAGCTTGTCCTCAAGCTTAGTGCTTGGGTCCATCTTATCCAGGAAGTCACCAAAAATTGAAAATTCTTAAAATGCAAAATTGACCTTACCAGGAGATGTGCATGATTGAATTGAGTTGACTGGTGTACTTGACTTCTAAAAACTTCAACTTTTCACCCTTTAAGCTTGACCAGGGAAATTCGGATCTGCAACAGATTTTCTGGTTTACTGGTTCACTGGTGCGCAACTTTTCTGGTTCACTAGTGCACAAGTTCGCAGCTTTTCTGGTTCATTGGTGCACAGGTTCGCAATTTTCTGGTTTACTGGTTTTTTTGGTTTTCTGGTTTTCTGGTCCAGAAGTCAAACTAGGGTTTGACTTATCTCGAGGTTCTACCCACTCAAAAAGTTCGATCTAGGGCTCAAAATTTCGCTTTTGAGGAGGAGCATCTAGCCATGCTCTCAGATTCCAAAAATTCCAACTTTTTCAAAAACCCTAATTTTCATCAAAGGAGGAGAGAGAGGTATTTTCACCTTGTGAAAGATGTCCTATTCAGGCTATCTCTAATACCATGTTAAGTTTAGCATAAAATTCACAACAAGAGCATAATAAGGATCACTGAAAGAAACACAATCACAAGATAGACACAGATTTATCCTGGGAAACCCTCATGGGGTAGAAAACCCAGCAAAGCTTTCCTCAATATAGATGACCAACAAATAAAAAGATGTAAACCCCAAACAAGTGCTCCTTCTCCTCCTTCGCAGATCTCTCTCTCTCCTATGCGCAATTCACAAGTGAGTGAATGAGTGAGTGAGTGTGCTAAATGAGGATCACACATCCTCTATTTATACTTTACCTCACTTGACTTTTTCCCCAATTGGGCCGACTTCTCCTAGGAGAGTCTAATAACCCCTAAACAAGTAACTCAGGTCTGACCCCACTAGGGGAGGCTAATAACCCTAGTTACAACATCCCAACGGAGGAATAAACATCTCTGGATATACAATAAAGTCCCGATGGAGGAATGAAACATCTCTGGATAAAGTACAAATAGAATATTCTTAGAAGTTACAATATTTCAACATCATTCACCCTCATTTGATGGATGCACCAATGTTGCAAATATCATGTCAAGGAATATATCGCCAAGGGTTTGGAAATAAGCTTATTGGGAATTATCGAAAAATATCGGCAAAAATAAACTTAGACTTGAAGAGATATGAAAATATCAGCAAATCAACAACACAAAATACTCGGGAGAAATCGAAAATATTGAGAGAAATTGGAGATATTTCTAACATTGGGATGCACCCCCTTCTTGGGCATTTCTTCTCTTGGATATTGTACTTGTGGCTTTGAACAAGATATTTCATGGATGGTGTTAGAGTTTGTTAGACTTAAAGGATTTTTTAAATTTGTTTACTCCTCCCTAGGATAGATCTAGAGTTTTGGTCGATCTATTATTATTTTATTGTAGATAAAGTTAGAGCTCATCTCTATATAAGAGAGTCTCTTCCTCATTTGTAATTATGTTTGGATTGGGGGAGAAATCCCACTAGACTTAATAAAATATCTATTGGTTCTTATGGATGGTTAGGGTTACCGCTCCCTTGAAGGCTTCTTATATTTTTATGTTTGGTCGATGGATGGATCTTCAAATTGTCAATGGCTTTGAGGTAATAAATCATAGGCTCTCTATCATTTATACAGTTGCTATCAATTGGAATTGTTGTTTATGTGCCCATTTTATGCTCTAAATCATGTTTTTTCCAATTCCTTACATGATAGTTTTCCTCCTTAAAGTCCATTTGAAATTTCTACTATAGAACTTTCCCTTTAATTGATCTTGAGATTAACCCAGCCATTACTGAGTAGGTAGGATTGTGCATTACAAACATAGTCCTTTCTAATCTTTCCTAAGAAACCCTCATGCGACCCTTGGTTGACCCCATTTGCCCATTTGATAAGACATTGGTCTCCAATCCCTTCATCGCCTTATTTTTTCTTTTATATAAAAAAAGTTGTTTTGCTAGGGTTAATCTTCAAATTCACCTTGTGCTTCATTGCTAAACCCTAGTAATCCTATTAAGGGACTCCTTCCTTGAGCTAGAGAAGAGCTGGCCTAAAGAGTGGAAGAGGGTTAGGTGTGGTGACATTGGCCTCCCTCTTGTTTATCCATAAGCCATCATTAATGCTAGGGATTTAATCTCAAGGTGTTGGTTTGTGTGATAATAGAGCTCATCCTAATGTACTTGCAATTATGCAATAGACTGCAAGCATTCTTCTAAGACAAACTGCTTCACATGCTGTAAAGTCCCTAGCTATAATTGGTCTGATTTTTGTGCTAACTGCTTGTGTATTTTGGTTTAGAACTTTTGACATAACACTTTAGTGACATATGCCTTAATACCACTGTAGTATCCCCTTCTTCCAATGGCTGATTTTTTTGGCTGTTTTGTATGATTGTTTCAATGATTTGTTTCAGATTTTGTATCATAAAATTTATCCCACAAACATACCCACAGAAAAGGATATTTATTTGCATTTAATGTCCAAAGCACATTTCACAATATATGGAAGTTACAGCTAAACCCCTATAGCTGTAACAGCAGTATACAAAACAAAAAATCAGATTCAACGGTACCTTTCAGATCTGAGGGTATCTGTAGGTGACAGCCTTCTCAAACAGTCAAATGCCTCATTTGTGGGTGATGAATTTCCTGTAGCTGCAAGTATGAGAAATCCCTCTTCGAGAGTGGAGTTTCCCCTCTGGAAAATAGCATCAAAATGCTGGTAAAATGGCTTGAGTATGCAGCGTCCTTTTGGCAGCAAGCAGTCCCCTTTTAATGCCCCTAAAACTGCTGTGAGATGACTAGGAAAAAAGGGAGATGATTTTTGGTAATGTGAGCAGTGAATACCCTTGGAAAGTCCGCTCAACAGCTAGCGAACAAATCTGGAACAATGCCTTACTTCATCTTGTTTACAACAGTGAAGGATTGACAAAATTCCCTGAAGAATGCGCCCTTCCCCTCTGCCAATAACAGTCACCAGTCAACCACAGGATTTGGCCCAAGGACAGTGCCCTCTTTCAACCTTGGAAAATTGAGTGTGGAAACTCCCAAATCGCCCTCCTTTTTGGCAAAAAAACACAACCACACAAAAGATGGTGAAGATAAACTCCACAACCCACACAACAAGTGTGTCCTCTTCCAAGAACATTGAAAACTCTGAAATCTTGCCGGATATGCAATAAAAGCTTGTTTCCCTTCTTCGGCACTAAAGTACAATGGCAAGATATGAATGATCTTCCCTCTCAAAATCGATTAGGGTGGATAGTCTCACCGAGTCACCACCAAAACCAATGTTCTCTTAGGGTTTTCGTCCCAAGAGCCAAAAGCCACAAAAGCTCTCCAAATCCTTTTTCGAAAATGAAAATTCATGAATGAATAAGAGAGAGGTCGATTTGCCCTTTTAAGCTCATTTTACCCTTTTGGGCCACTTTTACCCTTTTCTGCCACTTTTACCATTTCCCGCCTTTAATTAATTAAAAGTGACTTTTTATAAAGTCCCCTCATTAAATAATTATTTTATGTCACTTTCAATGATACTTTTCGCCTAATTGACATTAAATAATTATTAATTCCCTTTCTTAGTTGACTATAGCCTACGCCAATTAAATAGGATAGTAAGTCGCCTCCCTAGAGTGATCATTCGGAAAGGGACATTACAAATCTCCCTTCCCGAGATTGCTTGTCCTCAAGCAACTACAAACCAGAATGCTGAAAAATTTGCTCTCCCTCTTGTTATCACCTATATTGTAGCTGCTTCCAGGATGGTAGAGGCAAGGCAGCTAATCAAGTGACACCGCAAGGGCCTCGTCCACTACTATTGGAGTAGTAGTCACACCAGACGGGCTCTTGTCACTTTAGGCCAAACTAAAAGTAAGACCAAGGGGAAGACCCTAGCTAGCCTAGAGAGGCTAACACTAAAGACATGACACAAACAAGAATTGGACATAGAAGGACATAGGTGTATCTTGACTTAGTACCCTAGATCATTAATGGCTATTGAAAAATAGATTTGAATAGCAGGTTGAGAGGCTTCATAGTAGAATATTGTCAACTCGAGAAATGATTATCTCAATATAAATGATTATAGACTTCTAACCCAGGATAAAATGAGTGCTAATGAAAAACCCCAATTCGTTCCACCTAGGTTTTGAGCATGGAATGTAAGAATGGCTCCAAAATGGTATTTTAATGGAATTTTAGCATTCCTAATAGTTACTTGATGCAAGATGAGACAATTGGAAGTGATTCAAACAACACCCTAGTCACCCAATAAACAAATCGAACAGTTACCCAAGGAGGGCGAATTGGCCTTAGGCAGACCAGTGCTAGAGATAGGGCAAATGGAGTCAAAATGCAACAAAATTTGGTCCCTAAGGGTTTTCAAGGATTTCCTACTTGGGTTTTCAATGATGAAAGCAAATGGTGACCGGAAGTACTACTTCTAGAAAACGAGGGTTTTATACTTAGAAAAATTTGTTGATAAGTGGAATAGAAATTTAAAATACAAAGAAAAGATTGAAATTGTACCCAGAATTTTGGCCGATGCCAAGATAGTGACACTCTTCCTCAACTATGATCAACTTGGTGAAGCCACGGTGAAGATCTTGCCCAAATCGAAATGCCCAGTGTGGCTAGTGCACCCCTCTCCTGCACCAACATACAACAGATGTCAATATGATATTCAAGGGAGAGAAACTAATGCAACAAGATAATCAACAAGCATTTCATTTGACACTAAAATTGCACAAATGAAAAACTCCCTGAAGTGGAACGATCTCAAGAGAGAGAGAGACTACACTTTCCACAATAGCGCCCCTCTTCCAAAATTGCTATCCTGTCACAAAAATCACCACAACGAATGCTAACAAGAACCACAACAATTTCACGAGTGTTCACGAAATAAGATAATGCAATCACTATGCAAGAACTTCACGCACAAGAGACAAGTTTTGCCAAAAGATATTTTCTCTATTAGCCAAAAGTCCATTACAATGAGTGAGTTCATCGATAATTAGAACTCTCAAAGCAAAATCCCTAGCTCCAAAATGATGGAGGTCTAGGATCAAATCATAAGTAATCAAATCAATGGTGGAGAGAGTCTCATCAAGTCACATCGAGCTATCATCAAGAGGGGGCCGATTTCTCTAGAGCGCCCAAGGTAATCACTAGGGGATACAACATAAAGTTATAACATGAGATAGGGGTCGCCAAGGGGTCTACGTCTCCCTTAGGCGCCTCCATCTACAACATAATGATGATACAATGTAATAACATAATAATCTCCACATCAAGTGCGTACCCCATGGGGAAAGACGTCCTCCCTAGGAGGAAAAAATAAAGTGTGGCCCCAACAAGTGATATACACATCCAACATGGTCCATAGAGCCTCTATGCATCATACAAAATCATCCCAAGTCATTTCCTTTCCCTTCACTAGCCAAATCGATTTCTTGGCTAGGCTATGGTCACTTTTTATTGAATTAATTTTCCTTTAACACTGTTGAGCAAATAAAATGCCCATATCATGCCTTTCCTTTTCCCGGATCATCAATCTAAATGCATAATTGAGATGAGAAACCTCAAATCTACTATAGGTGACTACTAGCACCCCATGGATCCACCTGTAGAATAATTTGTAAGCTCATCCATGTCCAACATATAAAATATGGCCCATAATAACTAATAATAATAAAAAATACCATGAATTGGAGCATATAATGGCCAACTGAAGCATGTGACACTAAAGTGGGTACCAATAAGTGCCCAAAACACAAAATTGCAACATCAGATCCAAAATCACCTGGGACCACCTATTGATCATGGTCAAACTGGTTTGTCCAAGTCAAGACTGATCAAAATAATGACTGAGCTTAATAGAAACTGATCATGCATGTATAAGGGGTACATGATGCTCCATTATCTATATTAGTAGCCGACTAAAACATAAGTGTCATAAACAATGGTGATCAAGCATAATAAAATTAGACTTACACTAGATCAGCTTCACAATATTTCATGAAGTCCTAAGCATATGCTCACTTACAAAACTGACCATATTGCTAAGCTGGGTGAGGTGGATGCAACAAGCCTAGGGTTTAATGGGATTGACTTATTTGACTTCAACAATATGATCTCTTGGAAAATAAGGGACAAAAAGGAAGCCACAATGACATATGCATGATTGAGAACACTAGGGAAGGGAGGTGTCTCACAAATGGGTAGAGTGCATGAGCTGCCTCCACTAGACTCTAACAAGAAACCTATAACTAACTTCCAAGCCTGATTCAAGCTCCATGAGGATCTTTTCTATCACCATTGTGTTGAGTGCGCAACCAATTGTAACTTTAAACTCGGGTTCTAGGGGACTCTTAGAATTAGCAGTCCCTTACTCCATCTCACACTCACGCCCTTTTAGGATCCATGAAGAATAATTATTTCATTCATTTGATAACAATGGCCAGCAGTCATTTTGATTTTCAATTGTTCCTCATCTGCTTTTATTTTGGCCTTTTTCATTTCACATTTAACCTTTTTGGATTGATTTTTCTTTTACTTTCATAAGGCTTCTTGGCCTGCATTTCTTTTGATATAGCAAGTGTCACACTGATGCATGTAATGATGATAGTCTAACTTGCTTCGATGACTAGTGGAAAGCAACCCGATGGACAACACAATCCTAACTACACCTCAACATTAGGGGTAACTGACAGGAAGTAGATCAACAGGTCTATGCATGCAACCACACACTCTAGATCCAAGACACAATAAAAACATGGATTCCATCATGCACAAGGGTCAAAGTGGGGGAAAGGCTCCTTAATCTCACCAGTCTAAGTCATAAGTCTGGAACAAAGTCATGAGGATGGAAGATACTGGATGGATGGAGACAGTGAAAAATGGTGCCATACATTGTAGTTGTCATGGTCAAGTTTGTAAAAAGTGGGCAACACTAGTGATCAAATGCCTTAACAATCAAGACTATTCAACTACTCATGGTAATAAGTCCACCAATGAAAACCAATATAAAAACATCACCATTGTCAGCGACTAAATGCCTAGTGTTACCATTCAAACTAGCAAGGTAGGCTTGCAAGTGAAAGGCAATCACATAAGAGACTTGGATTGCTGTCACCTTTGTCCAATCTCCAAACTTTTTCAGGATCCAATGTTGTCCCAAGGGGAAAGCCCTTTAATGTACCTGCCAAGTAGATGCCAAATTCCTTCCAAACACCTTAAAGCATAGATCAGTGCCTCTAATGGAGTCAAACACAAAGTAATAGAGAGAGTTAGGATGGTGCTTGTATAGTAGTTTTGGCAATTTTGGAGGTCTATTTAGGGTTTAAAAGACAGGCCGAGGATTTCATTCCCAAAATTTTAGGGCCGAAAGTTTAGGGCCATGAGGATTTAGGGCCGCGAGAATTTAGGGTCGGGGTTTTAGAGACGAGATTTTAGGGCCATGAGAATTTAGGGCCGAATTTTGGGGGTCGCGAGAATTTATGGGTGAAATTTTAGGGTCGCGGGATTTTAGGGCCAAATTTTGGGGTCGCAAGAATTTAGGGCCGCAAGAATTTAGGTGCGAGATTTTAGGGCTATGAGAATTTAAGGCCGAAATTTTGGGGTCGTGAGAATTTAGGGGCGAGATTTTAGGGCCGCGAGATTTTAGGGCCGAAATTTTAGGGATGCCAAAAAATGAAGAAAATTAAATTTTTTTATTTTTAGGGTTTTTGTTATAAAATTGCAGACCTAATTCTAACCAATGTTTTAAAAATTGAAATCGGACTCGGAATCGGTCGAGGGTCAACTCGGAATCGGAATCGAAATCGGTCATAAATCGGTCGATTTGAATTTAATGAATCGGTTTGCTCAAAAATACATAAAATATTTATTTTTTTTAAGAAAAACAACATTTTCAAGATTCTAATTCAAGATTCCATAGCATTAGAAACAAAATATCAAATCTTTGCTCACGTATATACCATATAAGGGTCAATATATCAAAATGGCACAAAGTGTATTGTGCAATACATATCTAAGAGACTGGAACTGGAACGAAATACATAATCCATGAGGCCTATAGGCTATATGGCCAGTAGAGTCCAAAAAATAACATGATATATAGTCAACTACAATGTACATCAATCGAACTGATCAAACTCATCAAACTCATCACCACTGCTACGATGAGGAGTAGAAGTAGAACTAGAACTAGAACCAAAAGAACCAGAAGCTGAAGGACTAGCAAAGGCATCAACATCTGGCTCAATCTCAGGCTCCTCAGGCTCAGGCACACGGTCATCTACTACTGCAGTAGTAGTGTTGGCTGAATGCCTACTCCTACGTCGTCGTCGCCTATAAGTAAGAGGTCCTGGTCCACTAGTGCCTGGAATATCGGGATCCACACCTGTATGAACTGATGGCATCGACAATAGAGGATCTGCATCTAAATCAACCCAAGGCGCAAGCATATCCTCCATCTCAATATCCATATCAAGACCAAACTCTGGCTCTGCGGTCTCCACTACCCAATCTGAGGCCCCACCGTCTCAACAACCTCATCCAAAAGATGAAATAACAATTTTGCATCTTTCACCCTATCAGATGCATCATGTGATGACAAAAACATGGTTCCCCGTGGGCAAGAGACAAGAAAGTTAATAAGGTGTCGGCCCCTTTGATCTTTCCATCCATTCGACATGATAGTGCATCCTGAGTTTACCCATGAAGCTTTGAAATCCTCCAGGTATTCTTGTATGGAAAGTTTCTCTTTTTGCAAAAGAGATCCCCTCAAGTCATGCATACTAGGGCCTTTGAATCCCTTACCGGAAGCTACAACGGCATCCCACATAGGTTGGTAATAAGAAGAGCGGGCAGCATTGAATGGGAGATCAGCATCATACCACCATCTTGCAATGTACCCATGGGCAACATCTTCATACTGCTTCTTCCAGTGCTCATCTAAGGTGGGCTGAATTTGTGTTGAACGCTGCATCTGAGAAGCATTGACACTGGCAGAAGTGGTGGGAGGTGTGAGATAGCTTTCAATGCCACCCCTCTTTTTGGCTTTGCCCTTATCTTGTGTACTCTCGGAGGGCGGAACATACTGGAAAGGATCCCTAAGAGTGGTAGAAGGGATATATGAAGAGCCTTCTTTCGAATTTGAACCAAGGGCATAGGTTCCACCCATCATTTCAGCAATCCTCCTCTTCCTCCCTACTTCTTCCTCTATCTCTCTTTGCATAGCCTTTCCCTCTTGAAACTTCTTGAACTGTGCTTGCATCTCAGCTCTAATTTGCCCAATAACATCCAGTGGGGCTTCGCATGCCTTAATTTGGCCTTTGATGGAAGCCAAGCGTTGTTTAAGCCTATAAATGCCCCCACCCTTAATCAATTTCTTGCAATACTTGCAATAAATGTCCCCCTGAACAACATCGGCATGGATCCATGCAGGATCTTTTGTTTTTGGGGCGATGATCTGCATTCCAAAACAAACAAGAAAAAATTAAATGAATTATGTTAATAAGAAAAATTAATTTTTCATTTCTGTTTAAAATGAAAACTATAAAAATTATGTGATATTCATTCCAGCTATTTGTGTTAATTAAAATTTTAAATAGTTTTTTCTAAACATGGATGTTCATTCCGGCAAATTCTAAAAATTATGTGATGTTCATTCCAGCAAATTCATGTCTGATAGTCTATAAATTAATAATGTTAATCTGTTTTTTTGCTTTCTGTTTATTAAAATTTTTAAAATTAAATTATTAAATTAAACTTTCAATTTTAAAATTAATTTAAAAACAAAAAAAACAAGTGTGCATGATGTTCATTCCGGCAAATTCGTGTCCACTGTCTGTAAATTAATACTGTAACCTGTTAGTCTGTTATTTTGCTTTCTGTAACTCTGTTTATTAAAAATTTTAAAATTAAATTAAACTTTCAAATTTCAATTTTAAAATTAATTTAAAAACAAAAAAAACAAGTGTGCATAGTGGTCTGAACTCTGAATACCTTGCTTGTCGGCTGCCGCTGCACACAACACCACCAAACCACTACACAGTGCACACAGCCCTAAACTCCACCGCAATGCTCCAACTCCACGCTGCTCCAGCCACCGGATACTCCCACTGTCCAGACTCCACACGGCTGCCACCGGATACTCCCACCGTCCAGACTTGTAAATGCTGGAAACTCAGGCCAACTCCCACAGTGACGCACAGTCCATTGTCCACGACTCCACACTCCACAATACTCCACGAGTCCAGTTCCACACGACTGCTAAGTGGTAAATGAAAGTAGTGTAGGTTAGGGGGTCGGGTTGGGTAGGTTAGTAAGTAATTTAGGTTTAAAATTTTAAATACTAAAAAAAAAACTTTAAAAAAAAATAGTTTACTACCCCACAGGCCCACCTTAAAAATCGGACCGCTTTTTTATGTAAATCGGTCTAACCGGACGGATTTGGCTGGCCAGACCGATTTATGTAAAAAATCGGTTTAGCAGGCCGATTTATTGCCACCGATCCAGTTTAGGAACCGGTTTGAACCGGCCTTGCCCTAAATCGGCAAATCGGCCGATTCGGATTCGGATTTTTTTTATTTTTAAAACTATGATTCTAACCCTAATTCTACCACGAAAATGCAAAATTACACATGAAAATGCAAGTTTAACCTAGCAATAATATTTACAAAAATTCAAACTAGGGTTTGATGTAAAGAAAATGGACAAACTTAGGGTTTTAATGGATGTTACCCCAAACCCTAGCCTTAGAGGAAGGTGACAAGCCTTCCTCTTGGAGGTAATTCTCCTTGCTACTAGGTTAGGGCTTCTTGAAACAACCTCTAGGGTTGTTTCAAGAGTCTAAACTAGGGCAAAGTTGGAGCTCCAAGGCTAAACTTTGTAAAAACCTCCTCTTGGGAGCGTTTTTAGTATCTAATGAGGATAGAATAGCAGGCAAAAGACTTATTCAAAGAGAATGTAGCCCTAGGGCTACCATTCAATCATTCAAGATGCAAAATTGACCTACCATTAATCAAACAAACCTTAAAAATGTAAAAGACTTACTCGAGCATGAGTTAATCCAACCATTCTAGCATCCACAAAGCATTAGCAAGACAAAGAAAGCATCCAGCTTCATCCAAGAGCAAGAAGAATCATCCCTCCAAGAGGTGCACATCACTTCATAAGGCCCTTCTAGGGTAAAAGAGTAGCATAATGAATTTTATCCCATAAGTTGTTATCTAAATATGAAGTGAGGAGAGTTTATTTATAATCTCACACTCACTTTTACAAAATATCCAGGCCGACATGCCTTTTAAGATGTCAATTTGAAATTATAAAATGTCAGCTTAAAATTATAACAGAAATAATATAAAATAATCAAGTCAGTGGGTAACTTGGGGCATTTTCCCTAGAGTTTACCCAAAAATGACTAAAATAACTAAAAATTAGCAAAACACTCCGAACTGAAGGCTGGAGTGGCAAGGGGGGGTCATCATGCCCCATCTAACCCCAACAGTAGTAAAAATCCCTCAACACCCCCCCTAATCAAGCAATGCAGCCTAGCATGGAGGATGACGTCATCATCAAAAGGAGCCCAAGGAGAGAGGGCATTGTTAAACTGGAGGACCAAGAAGGTGTGGAAGGTGACTTGGAGGGGAGATATAAGCCTTAGTGCTGAAAGAAGTGCCAGCGAAATGATAAAACAAGGTGGGGGTCATGTGACCCAATGACCCACCCCTGGAAACCCCAGACACCAACCTCAGGGCTTCAAGCCCTTTCATGAGGCAGTCATCAATGCCACTAAGCCATAGCACTCCCAAGGGAGAAACCAAAGGGTCTGGCCATAACCCCCACTCAGAAAAAGTTGGATAACACCCCTCCTGGTCAGGAAAAAAAATGACCCTCTCTCCCTAGGGCACATCTGCAGGTGCACTGGTACTGGTACCACGTAACATCTAGTTAGATCTACTAAGATAGACAATAGAGACAAATGATAACACCTGAATACCAAATATATACCTGCTCAATCATATACTTGTCTCTGATATAGCCATGAAGAACTGCTCTGACTGTATGGGGCAAAGGAAAGTGTACCAACTTCTGCTCTGTTGCTTAGCTAAGTGAACCATAACCCATCCAATACATCTCAAAGGGGTCATGAAGAGCTTAGTCATGACAAGGGGAACTGGAAGAAATGCTCTGAATCCTCTGAATAGGTCGAAAAAATATCTTCACCACTGCATGAGAGAAGCTCAAATCATGTAAAAGGACTGGCTCATGCCTCTGACAATCTGATCTGCATCATGGTAGTCCCACTACTATGGATGTGGCAACACCTCCCAAGTAGCATCCTCCACGAGTAAGCCTCTCCACTTGATAAGATACTTCTTGATCACTCTGCTCCATAATCACTTCTCCCTAACATCCAAAATCTCCTTCGGGTTCAACTCCAACTGACCCTCCTCATCTAGTGGGGCTAACTCTGATGAAGTAGTAACTTGCTTCCCAACTTCCTTCTTGAAGCACGACACATGAAATACATTGTTAATCTTGCTCTCAACTGGCAGCTCAAGTTCATAAGCTACTCCCCCCACTCTCCTAATCACCATGTAGGGACCATAAAAACGTGGCTTCAACTTCTCTACGCCACTTTTCTTCAGTGAAGACTTTCTGTATGCTGCAACCTCAAAAAAAACAAGTCTCCTACCTCGAAACTGCACTCATCCCTATTCCTGTATGTGTACATCTTTTGCTTGTTCTGGGACTCCTGCATATTATCTTTAAGGACCTTAAGGTATCTTGGTTCTCTTATATCCAGTCTTTGGTTTTGGGAGCCTTGCTATCCCCAAACGCTATGTCCACAAATGAAGCAGTGTCATATCCATACAACGCTCGGAATAGGGTATTACCAACAAACATATGGTAAGTGGTATTGTATCAATGTTCTCGCAGGTGCAGCCATCTAACCCATGCCCTTTGTTGTCCTAACACATAGTTACAGAGATACCCCTCAATCTATTTGTTCACAAAATTTGTTTGGCCATCCGTCTAAGGGTGATAACTGGTTCTGGGAGTCAACTCTATGCCTGCCAATCTAAACAACTCCTACCAAAAAGAACTGAAAAACCTGTTGTCCCTGTCACTAACAATGAACTTCAACAACCCATGGATTTTGAACACTTCGCTGAAAAACAACTCTGCCATCTATGATGTCGAATACTCTGATGAAATAGCGAAGAAGTGCGCAAACTTGGTCAACCTATCAACCACTACATATATGCAATCTCATCCCTGCACCTTCAGTAGACCTGTGATGAAGTCCATCAACACACTTTCCCACTTCTGCTCTAGATTGGGTAGAGGCTACAGTAACCCCACGGGATGAGTATGTTTTGACTTGTTCTGCTGACAAGTCATACACTCCCACACATACCACAATACATCATCTTTGATGCCCTTCCATGAGAACCTCTCTCTAATCTACCTATAAGTTTTGAAATATCCAGGATGCCTTGCCAATGGAGTATCATGTGTGGCCCTCATGATCTTTTCTTTCAACTTGGACTCTGGCACTAATTATATCTTGTCCTTATAGAAGATAATGCCATCCACCACTCTGTACCTGTCATCCTAAATGGGACCATCCATTAACTCGCAAGCAAACTTGTTCTTGGAATATTCCACCAAAAGGTGGGCTTTCCAATCAACTAAAATATCCATCAGTGGACATGCTATCGGTTTCCTGGAAAGGTCATCAGCAACAATGTTTTTTCTTCCCTTCACATACTCAATGTCAAAATCATAGGCTTGTATTTTGCTTACCCATTTCTGTTGTCTCTCATTTAAGTCCTTCTGCTCCAGGAAATATCGCAAGCTGATGTGATCTGTCCTAGCCACAAATCTGCCACTTACCAAGTATTGCCTAAACTTTGCCAAAGCATGCATAATGGCGAGCATCTCCTTATGGTAGATGTAATAGAGTCTCTCTGGCTCCCTGAGCTTTCGACTCTCAAATGCTATCGGATGTCTATTCTGCATCAAAACAACTCCTATGCCCTCACCAGAAGCATCACACTCAAGCACAAAAGGCTGAGTGAAATCAAGAAGTACCAAAACCAGACAAGTGCTCATCACCTCCTTAGGCTTGTCAAATGCCTGTTGAGCCTCATCTGTCCACCTGAATGCCCCTTTCTTCATGAGATCAATTAGGAATGCACCCAATTGTGAAATCCCCTTAACAAAGTGCTTGTAATAATTGCATAATCTATAAAACCTGCGCAACTCTATAAGGTTCCTGGATGGTGGCAAATCCAATATAGCCTGGATCTTCTCCTGATGTAACTGTACACCCTATGCACTGATCACATGGCCCAAATAAAGTATCTCTGTCATGCCAAATTCGCACTTTGAAGCCTTGGCATACAATAACTGCTTCTCCATGATGCCCAATATCTCATCCATATGCCTCAAGTGCTCCTACCCTAGTTGCCGAAGCGTCCCCACCCCCTCGTTTACATGAGCAAATTCGCGCTCAAAGCGAGTTCGTGCTCGAAGCGTCCTTCGAACCGCGCCTCCAAAATTCTGAAGCTCGCTTCGGGCAAAATAAAAGCGCTTCCTGCCATTGTCGGAAGCTTTCACACTTCGGCATGCTCGGAGCTCTGACCAAAACGCTTCGGGGTCGAACCAACAGCGCTCTGCCATCGAACCCCGCGCGCTTCCTGGGGCAGTCCATTGAACCCGCGGAAATGGCCGAAAAATGAGTTTTTTTTTTGTTTTTTTTTTTTTTGGCTTTGTGGGTGGGCCCTAGGGTGTTTTTAGGGTTAGAGAGGGGAGATAAGGAAAAATATCCCCCTCTTTTTAATATATATATATATATATATATATATATATATATATATATAAACGCTTCCGAGACGCTTCGCTTCCGACCATTTTTTGAAAAATGCGCACCCGCGCTCCCGCTTCCCACTCCCGCTCCCGCCTCCCTCCCACGCTTCGGCAACATTGGCTCCTCCCATGTTCGACAGTAAATAAGGTCATCAAATAAAACTAACAAAAACTTCCTCAACTACTTGTTGAAGATGTGGTTCATGCAACACTTGAAGGTGGCTTGGGCGTTGGTGAACCCAAATGGCATGACCAAGTGCTCATCACCTCCTTAGGCTTGTCAAATGCCCGTTGAGCCTCATCCGTCCACCTGAATGCCCCTTTCTTCGTGAGATCAGTTGGGAATGCACCCAATTGTGAAAAATCCTTAACAAAGCACCTGTAATAACTGCATAATCTATAAAACCTGCGCAACTCTGTAAGGTTCCTAGATGGTGGCAAATCCAATATAGCCTGGATCTTCTCTCAATGTGCCTGTACTCCCTATGCACTGATCACATGGCCCAAATACAATATCTCTGTCATGCCAAATTCGCACTTTGAAGCCTTGGCATACAATGACTGCTCCTCCATGATGCCCAATATCTCATCCATATGCCTCAAGTGCTCCTCCCATGTTCGGCTATAAATAAGAAGGTCATCAAATAATACCAACAAAACCTTCCTCAACTGCTTGTTGAAGATGTGGTTCATGCAACACTAGAAGGTGGCTTGGGCGTTGGTCAACCCAAATGGCATGACCAAGAACTCATAGTGCCCATAATGACACTTGAAAGCAGTCTTGTGAACGTCCTGCTCCTTGACCCTGATCTAATGATAGCCTGAGCGAATATTAATATTTGTGAAGTACATTGCCCCATGCAACTCTTCCAATAGTTCGTCGATCCTGGGAATGGGGGTACTTGTTTTTTATTTTCTTCTTGTTCAAAGCCTGGTAATCAATACACATACTCATGGTTCCATCCTTCTTCTTAACCAGAACAACTGAAGAAGCAAATGGATTGGAACTTGGTCATATATGCCTTATTGCCAACAACTCCTTGATCGCCTTTTCTATCTCATCTTTGAATTTCTTTGGATAACCATATGGAGTAGTGATCACAGGGTTGGCCCCTTCTTCCAACTCAATGCAGTGCTCAAAACCTTTGCCAGGAGGTCTCCCTGGAGGAATCTCTCCAAAAACACGGTCGTGTTTGCTCAACAACGACTAAATGTCTACATGATATGGTTGGCTGCTATCTGAAGATTTCTGCGTTGTAATCAAACTCTCTGCTACGTATGATATATCCCAATGCCTGAATAAGGCCTCCATCCGCTTGGCGGAAACAATCCTTAGAGAACCATTGGACATGCCCCTCAGAACTACCCTCTTATTGTCCGGTGCATTGAATCCCATCTCCAGTGTTTGATAGTTCTGGGAGATTGTTCCTAGAGTACTAAGCCACTAAACACCCAAAACTATATTGGTGTCTACTAGCTCAACCACAGAAATCATTGGTCATATAGTAGTTTCCCATTGTCATAGTCAATTGTGGGACCTTCTGCATGCATGCCATAGTGCACCCCCCATCATCGATCAAAATTGTGACATGCTGTCCCTGTACTACTCCCCTAACTCTGAAAGTGTGAAATCTAGAAACATCTGATAGGGTAGCAATAGTCCCATTCTGAGTCTGCTCGTGGCTTCTTGACATCCTCACTGCTATGCTCACCATCTTGAGCCTGTCCTGACTCTTCATCCTCATCACTGTCCGAGAGCACCTCTATGCAATTAAATTTACCTTTGCCCATGCACCCGTGACCCAGTTCCCAAGGTTCATTACAGTTGAAACCTCCATTGCACGGGAACCGCTCCCGGACTTCAGGGAACTCGTTCCAGAAGTTCCCCCGTTCCAGGGAGCTTAGGAACGGGTACGAAACGTTCCAGAATCAATAGGAACGGTTCCGGGAGCTTAGAAACTTTTTGGGAGCTTCGGACTGCAAAATTTGGGAGCTTGGGAACTTCTAAATCGGAGTTCCAACTTTTGGGAGCTTGCACACGCTACATGTTTGCCCAGGAATGCCCAAAAGTTCTATTTGTATCTGCAACTGAGAGGGCCGCTCTGTTTGTGTCTACGAGTGAGGGCCTAGCATCATGCGCTCTATTTTTTTCTACGAGTGAGAGAGACGAGTGACCCGAGCTGTGGTGTAAGAGAGCATTGGTCGCTAGTCGGCATTCTCCAACAGCGACCTGAAATCTTGCTACTCGGCAGACGGAGGGGGTTGGTTCAACTTCTGGGGTGAAATCTTGTTGGCTGGTAGACGGACGGGGTCGACAGACAGACAGGGTTCAACAAACGGACGGGCTCGGTAGACGGACGGGGCTCAACAAAGGACGGGCTCGGCAGATGGACAGGGCTCAACAAACGGACGAGCTCGGCAGACGGACGGGGCTCAACAAACGACGGGCTCGGCAGACAGACAGGGCTCAACAAACGAACGGGCTCGGTAGACGGACGGGGCTCAACAAACGAATGGGCTCGGGCCGGCAGACTAGTTTTAAGTTTAACATTTAAATTCAACTTTGTTTTAGTATATAGTTTATAGTATAGTTTATAAGTTTAATATTTATATAGTATATAGTTTAAAAATTAAAAAATGATATAAATTAAATTCTATAGTATATTACTATAGTTTAATTTTAAATTAATAAAAAAAAATTTTAACATAAAACTTAAATTTAAGATTTATAAATTACTTTTTTTAACTTTTTAGAGAGACAGCTAGATAGAATGATTTAGAAAACAAAATGAGAATTTAAATTTTAATCATAATGATATATCATATATATAGTTTTTAAATTTTTTAAGTTTTTTTTATATAGCAATTATAATTTATAATTGTATTAATTTTAAATTATTATATAATTATTTATATTATGTATGTTATTTTCTTTTTAACATTTTAAGTTTTAAATTAAAATTTACAATCATAAATGAAATAAATTTATAAATGAAATGGTCATTTTTCTCCTATAAATTTATAATTTATTTGTTTATTCATTATTGGTTAATGTTGAGTCTTGTGAAGTTTATTTTTTGAAATTTTATAATTTTTTGTGGATTAAAAGTTAAAACAATTACAAATCATAAATAGAAGATTTAGATCATACAATAGAACTTAGAAGTTTAATTTTGTTTTTCAATTATATTATTTTTTATATTTTTTTAATATATATTATTGCCGCTCCCAACCGGTCGTTTCCTGCAAATTTAGGGGAAACTTCTAGCCGTATCGGACACCCGTACCCGAGTTCCCAATGTTCCCGCGTTCCGGAAACTTGTGCAACATAGGTTGAAACATAACTTCTTCCTTCTTAGTTCATTTTGGGTCTCATCATCCAACTTGTTTTTCCCAGTCCATTCTTTCTGGATTGGATTTTTGTCTTTGTTTTTCTAAGGAATGAAAGGTTTAGACTGAGGTTTATTCTTAAGTACTGCGTCCTCCATGTCTTGTGCTCTAATGATGGCATCTTGTAAGGTCTTGGGTTTGAGGACCTTAACCCAACCACGCAGTGGCTTGGCCAATCCCTCAATGAACAACATAACCAACCTATGCTCCAACACATCTGTCACCATGACTGCAATCCTCTGAAACTCTAACTTGTAAGTATCTTCTCTACCTGTCTGCTTGAGCTGTGCCATCTCCCTGAAGTGCAACTCTGGGTCCTTCTTGACAAATCTGTCAATCAGTCTCTGTGTGAATTCCAGGTATGAGGTAATACTAGAATGCTCCAATGAGCCATGACCTTTTCTTGTAAAAGGGGAAGAGCTCACTGATTCTCCAGGATATAGCTGGCTGCTAGATTTCTCACTGTAGATGACTCATGATGATGAGATACATTTATATGTTTGATGTCATTTTCTATTGATTGCCCACTTTTGAGTCCTTTGTTGGGCAACTATCGGGTTTCAGGATTTAGTATTGACTCTGATATATCATTTTGATTTGGCATCCACTGCATCATATATATCGGTGCTTTTCCTATATTTATGTGCCAATGTGTTTATTTGATGTTGTTGTTGGTTTATATGTTAAATTGAATTTATTTTGTATTTTTTAATGCTTGCCACGGTTTGCTGATTTTCCCCGATGTTGCCAAAAACTTGTATTCTGGACCCCCTGCCGATTTTTTTCCGTTGCCAATGTTTTCAACAATGATTATTTTTATAGATTATATATATTATAAATTGGAAATGTCATTGCTATTTTTTCTGCACAAAATTTTATGTATTTTATGTTTTTTTTTCTTCTTGCTGAGTTTTGCCTATTCTCTGTGTTTTGCTGAGCCCAAAGCTGACTGAGTTTTTGCCATGTCTGAGTCTCATATATTTGCTTCTGAGAACCTCTTCACAGTTAATTGTATTTAATTTCCACATGTAAGCCTATGCACCATGAAAATTGAGCAATTTTGAATTGAGCATGTTGGCTTCCATATGTATGCTATTACTTAATGTGAAGCTATAATTGTTATAGCATTATCTGTCTCTACCATGATATGATTGCTAAATCGTGGAGATGTCAGTATTCGAACATTGTTCTACTTCTCTGTTGTGGTTGGATCTTACTAACTTTCTAGGTTGTTTATAACTTTTTTCTCAATTGTCGGTTATGTCAATGCATTTTTCATTACCTAAACTCTGTATTAGTTGATTTATTCAGCATAACATAAACAGTGCATCAGTTTATTTATTCAACATGGACAGTGCAGATATCTTTATTTGTTTGACCTCCCAATATGTAATAATGTTTAGCTTTATGAACATGTGTATCAGTCCCATATTGCAATGGTCAATGATACTGAATTTCTGTAAATGAAATTATTATGCCTAAATGGCCGAAATAGGTCATTGAAACTTCAAAAATGTCCAAGTGCAAATCAAATGAAAGGAAGTTACTAATGGATTTCCAAAACAGAGAATGATAAATCAAAAGATGAAAAAGAAAGGAGTACAAAATTAGATCTAAAGCCAGAAAGAAATGAAAGCCAAACGTCAAATCCTCAACTTAACGCATATACAACAAAGCTGAATCCAAGCAAGTGATAAGTGAGGTCCATGCTGCTAAATCCTGAGTCGATATTGTACTCTTCTAAAGAAATTATGTCTAATGCCAGAAAAAAATGAAAGCCAAATGTCGAATCTTCAAACAGAAGACAGAAACAACTAACCTGGATCCCAACAAATGATGAAGTTAGTCAAAACTCTGCTAAATCCTGACTTGATAATGTACTCTTCTAAAATCCAGGTTGACAGGAATCCAAGAAGAAGGTGGCGATGAGAGTTGTATCTACAGGTGGCTGGTGTCTCCACACTTTCTCATGTTGGATAGACAATCGATCTTATAAAGTGACCTCCTCACAAGGCTATTTACAGCATGCATTGTCCTGTGGCTGAAACTAGAATCTAGGATGTCATGAGGCTTGAGATGCTAATTAGGTATTATAAATGAAACCACTGAAATCGAATTATGTAAGAACCATTTCTATCTTATATTTTGATCCATGCCTGTTGATGCAACCATCTCTAGCTAAGCTTTCAATATTCATTAGGGTCTGTCTTCTACAAGTTAGCATCACCATCATCTTTCCATATTTTGAATATGCCCATCCTCTGAGAGATCACATATCTCCTGAACTTTGAAAACTTTAATGTAACTAAATAGAATGTCGAAATTGATTTTCCTGCTCATTACCATTATATTACAGTCTTCTTATATACCGTTTCCAAAATTAGGGAGTCTAAATCTCATGCCTGGGACATTAAAGCCATAGACATTAAGCAAGAATGTGGAACATTGTGGGTTTTGTTGTCATCCATTCTTATTGATATTATTGGCTGTTGGAACTTTAACTATCTCAAGAAGCTTCCTATAACATGCTGAGCACCCAGCACCTATCAAGGGGTGGGATGATGTTTAGCACTTAATAGCAAACGTCATGCTTGGCCCAACATAACAAGTCAAGATGGCCCTGCTATTTCACAGGATAAAACATACCACATACTTCTGGGCAAATTGAGCCCTGCTGGGAGGAATATCACCAGCCCCTCTTGACCAACCAGTCAAGCCCCCAGTGATATTGGCTGTTGGAATGTGCTCGCAATATATTTATCATGATCTGTAATGTCCCTTTTTTTAATTTTATTAAAATGACCAATTTTTCACTTTTTTCCCTATTTCGACCTTTGACTAGTTTTGATGTCTAGGTCTCCAAATTGACCCAAATGCTCCCAAATCTTCTGTGAGGGTATATGACTGATATTGAGACTTGAATATGAGGTTCAGGGGTGATTTATGACCCTCCAAAGACTTCTGCAAACTTGTTTAAGATCCTGGACAAAGTATGGGATTTAACTAGTAATTTGGGGATCAAATCTCCCCCAGGGTAAGTACTGAAAATGGCTCTCCAAATGCCTCCAAACCCATTCGAAATTGAAAACAGAGGTAGGGGATGTCTGAGGGACATTAATAAGGTCTCATGTGCACCATTTATCAGTTATTAAGTCTATTCTAATCTTGTCCCAAACAGCAGCAAAAATCACTAATTCGACCCTTGGGGAAATGGCACCAAATCTCTTCCAAATGCAAATAAACTGAGTAAAATGACTTCAAATGCTTTAGTGCTGAACATGAAACTTGTAATACTCATCAATGGCTGTCCATTCATCATAAATATATCAGAGAAACATTCTTTCATTCGAAATCATCATCATTACAATGGCATACATCTATCTGGTGGGGAAATGGTCATTGTTTGCTCATTAATCATCACTTTTACATACAACCACTTGGTATTTCGACCTGAGACTTTCTGAAGATGAAGAACAGAGCATATTAATCTTATTACAATCAGAAATGGATCATGAGAAGCTCTCCCAAAGAGTACAAGAGCTCACCAAAAACGACCTCCCTCAAGGAGCAAGAATATGCAATGAAAACTGGAAATGGTTGATTGAATGAGCTGCAATAGAAGAATCCACAAGCTTCCCTATAGCTTACACCTGCAAATAAAGACTCCATTAAAGCTCCATGAAAGACCTGAATGGCCTCTCCAAACACCAAACTTGGATGGGAATCGTTCACCCTCAAAATTGGCTAAGGCAAGAAACTAGTCATCCACTAGCTCTCTCTCTACACAAATGCAATTTTCTCGAATGATCAAAAGCTCTTCTCTTACTTCATTTCTGTATTTTATAAACATCCTTAGTCTTCTAAGGTCTCCCATGGGTCGAATTCCTCCCAAGAGATTCATGCCAACTCAAGTTGGGAAGAGATTCCCAAGTATGCCACTTGTCCTTCCAATTCTAGCCCTCTCCTTCTCCCAATTCGAATTGGTGTCTCTTTGGCTGCCCTAACTCACTTGAGTGCCCTCTTGGAGGCTATTTTTAGCCCTGACATGTCATATATGTCATATGTCAACCTTTAGGTCTGATTTGTGTCATAGGTGTCATAGATTCTTCATCATTGTTGTCATAGGAGTTAGGGAATCTAGCCCAAGTGTCCACAAACCTCTAGTTTGACTCTTCCTCTTCCATGGAGGTTACCACTCCATCCAAATTCGACCTATGATGCTAAATGCCATGTGTATGAGCCTTCCAACTCATCCCAAGAACCTTAGGCTTCCCATGGATTCAAAATTGCAAGAGGAGAATGCCATTTGGCACATCAATTCTAGCTTGTGTGGGCCCCACGACCTCCATGTGTCTTCATGATCAATTGCCACTTTGATTTTCTCTTGCATTTATTTAATTAGCTCATTTATTAAATATTTATTCCATCCTAATGTCTAAACATCTGTCATGTCCCAAATTTGGAATTGGGTCACAATGGCCTAATCACATTGGCCATATTCATTAGAGTTTGTAAAATTGATGTTAAAGGTCAAATAATTGCCAAGGAGGAAAATTACTAGTTTCCTAGGTTTGGGGTGGAAGCTTTGGGATTTGGAATAATGGGGATAATAAATGATGTTTGAACATTAGAGTGGCATAAATATTTAATAAAGGATCTAAATAAATATATACAAGGAAAATCAAAGTGGCATTTGATCATGAAGACACATGGAGGAAGTGGGACCCACATATGGCTAGATTTCCCCACTACATTTGGCATCATTCTCTCACCAATTCGAATTCAAGGTGAATGGTAACATACTTGGGGGAGTCCAAAAGGTATTATTAATGGCATGAATCATCCAAGGTCGAAATATAGAGGAAGAGTAACTCCCATGGAAGAGGAAGAGGCAATTTGGAGCTAGTGAGACACTTGGGCTAGATTCCCTAGCTCTATGACAACAATGATGAAGATGCTATGACACCTATGACACAAATCAGACCTGAAGGCTGACATATGACATATATGACATGTCAGGGCTAAAAATAGACTCTAAGAGGGCGCTCAAGGGTGTTAGGGCAGCTAAAATGCTTCCACATGTGATTTGGTGGAAGTGGGAGACTAGGAATTGTTGTACAAGTGGCGTTCTTTGGAATCTCTTCCCAACTTGAGTTGGCATGAGTCTCTTGGAAGGAATTCGACCCATGGAGGACATTAGAACTTTATAAATGTCAATAACAAAGAATGAAACCAGCTTTTGATCATTTGTAGAATTTGCAATTGCATTTGTGAAGAGGGAGAGCTAGTGGATGGCTAGTTTCTTGCCTTAGCCAATTTCGAGGGTGAAAGATTCCCATCCAAGTTGGTAATTGGAAAGGCCATTCAGACCTTTCATTTGGAGCTTTAATGGAGTCTTTATTTGCAGGTGTAAGCTACAGGGAAGCTCATGGTTTCTTCTATTGCAGCTCACTCCTTCAACCATTTCCAGTTTTGATGGCATATTCTTGATCCTTGAGGGAGGGCGTTTTTGGTGAGCTATTGTACTCTTTGGGGAAGCTTTCAATGCCCCATTTCTTTTGTAATATGAAGTAAATACTCTGTTCTTCATCTACAAAAAGTTTCAGGTCGAAATTCCAAGTAGAAATGTATAAATCTCATTTTTAATGGAAGAACAATGCCATTTCCCCACTACCATGTTGTGAGTCAATGTATTGATGATGATTTCGAATGAATGGATGATTCTCTGATATATTTATGATCAATATACTGCCATGGATGTCTTCTACAAGTTTCATGTACTGTACTTGAGCATTTGAATCATTTTTACTGAGTTTAGTTGTATTGGGAGGTGAAATAGTGCCATTTCCCCAAGGGTTGAATTGAGGATTTTTGCAGTTGAATGGGAGAGGATGAGAACAGTTGTAATAAACCATTAATGGTGCATATGAGACCTTAATAACATACTTAACATATTAAATACCTCTGTTCATAAGTTTGAGTGGCTTTGGAGGCATTTGGGAAGCCATTTTCAGTACTTACCCCAGGGGGATTTGAACCCCAAATTACTAGTAAAATTGCATAATTGGTCCAGAATCTTAAGAGAGTTTGCAGAGGTCTTTTGGTGGAAATATTTCATCCATAAACATCATATTCAAGTTATAATATCATTCGTAAACCTTCCTTGAAGATTTGAAGGCATTTGGAGTCAATTTGAGACCCAGAGACCAATACTAGTCAAAGGGAAATCACTAGTAAAGTTACCTACATTGACCAGAATTGAAAGAGTATTTGCAGAAGTGTTTTAAAGGTACAAAGGCATCCCTGAAACACATATTTATGTCCTAATATCATTCATATACCTTCTCAGAAGATTTGGGATCATTTGGGGCAAATTTGGGACCTAGAGATCGAAACTAGTCAAAGGTCGAACCAAGGAAAAAAGTGGAAAATTGCCATTTTAATAAAAATCCTAACAAGGGACATTACAGTGGTATCAGAGCATGATCTTGGCACCTGATGTGGTATAATATCTATGAGGAAAAGAATTTAGGTACCACCATTATATATTGAAACCAAAAGTGCTTTTGTTGAAGAGGAAAAAAAAAAAGTAGGAGAAGAAGAGCAAATTTTTTTGAGGGAACTATGACTAGGGATGAAAAGGGAGCCTCATATGATGGTGAGGAGCATATAAAAATTATGAAAACAATATTTGAAGATATGACCAAGCAAATTAAGGAAGGATTCGAATTGTTTTCTATCGAACTTGTGGAAAAAATTATTGATTTTAAGGAAACCAAGGGGCAAAATGCAACAGCTTGCTTGAAGGAGCAAAAGGAAGAGACATCACAAGATAGTGAAGAATATTCTATTGAAAATATGGAAGATCATTTCGAGACACCTTCTAGCTTAGACATGAACCAAAGAGCATCTACTGATGGATGCTTAAACTATGAAGGAGTACCTATTGATGGGTGCTCACACCTCTATGTTGGTGACATAGAGATCACTTTTGAAGGTGTTGCTGCAAGCCCAAGTTCCATTAAGCATGATAATGAAGACCTTGCAGCAGTTGAAGAAGAACCAAGATCAACTTCCCCATCACCACTTGAGCTTCATGAAGTTGGTCCAAGAAAAAATGAAGAAGATGAGGAGGTTCATTTGCAAGAGCCTCATTTTCTTGAAGGGTCCTTAAAGATGAATGAAAAGAAGATCCAAGAGTCCCTCAGCATTCTCCATGACACTCAAGCATTGGTGTCAAATTCTTGTTGGAGAGCTACTTCATTGGAGGAAACATCCTTCCTTGAAGACATGGAGAAGATTCAAAGAGCAATGTGCCACATCAAAGGTAATTTCATGTCTTTGCTTTTTGATAGAAACCATTTGTTTGAGCTTAATGAATTGTTACATGATGCATACTTGAAGAATAATGAGGATATTCATAAGCTCACAATTCAAAATGAGCAACTTCTTGAAAAGTTGCAAGATACTTGTTTTTCCTCTATGTTTCAGATTGTCAAATGGTAAATTGTTTGGAGGATTCTCATGACATGGTGGATCATGAGAAATGTGAAAATTTGAATGTTCTTGATGTGTTTGGAGATGAACTTGAAGATATCCAAACACTTGAGGTGGTGGAAGAGGAATTTGAATTGCCTCTTGATGAAGGTTATGCAATTTTTAAAGAAGAGCATGATTCCTCTACATTGGAACCAAACGATGACAAATATTTCACACTTTTGAAGGAGCTGCATAATACTACCCACATGGATCCTTCCCATGATGAAACTCCTGAACTTTTTGATCATTTGGGTGAGTTAGTACATTCTCCTACATCCTACAATTCCATGTTTTGCAGCATTAGTCTCAATGAAGTATGGGTGAAAGGGTTCTTTTTGATGGTGCCACATGAGGAGTATGGAACTCCTAGATTTAACTTTTATGATGACATGGTTGGAGCACATTCTTATTCACATTTGCAGCAGCATACTTTATTACTTTATGATGATGCACATCTACATGGATGCACCTATGATATGCATTTGAGTCACTTGAAGACTCATGGTTTTTCTTGCTCAACACTTGATTCATTTGATGTTGGAGGAACTTCATCCAACACTTGGGTGAATAGATTTATGATTGGAGAACATTTTTGTTGGAAGCCACATACTTTGTTATATCTTTATGATGATCACATTCAGGGATGTATGGGTAAGACTTCTTTGAGTCATTTGAAGTCTCCTTGTTTTTTCTGCTCATTATTTGGTTCAGATTCTAGTGGAGATTCTTCATTCACTTCTTGGATGAAAGAATACATGGCTGAATATTTTGATGCATATCACATCCTTTTGGAGCAGCATTATAGGGCATGGGATCCTCACCTATGTCATTGGAGCAGATTTGATTGGTCACTTGAAGCTTGTATGCACTTGGAAAATGGTGGTCTACTTGCTTGGAGGTATAAGCACTTTCGTGACTCTTTGATGAAGCATATCCTTGATGTACATTTTCATTATGTTGTTATGTACTTTGATGATATATATTTGGTACTCATGATGTTTGGAAGAATGCATACAAGAAAATGGGATCCAGGAATCCTCTTATCTAATGGTGTAGGTTGGAGAGCACTCTTAATTGTTGGGGTGCAATACAAGCAATGGGACCCTGAATAATTTTTGTCTCATTGGTTTCATTTTTTTGGGGAAGCAAGCAGCATGGGAGATGGATTCCCCACTTAATAAAGTGATTTTAATAAGAGTAGTGCAGCAGCAAGCATGGTGGTTCCTCTCTAAAATCTCAAGGAAACTCAAAGACTCAAGGTTGGGCAATTCAATGGCAACTTCAAAGAATTATACAGGAAGCAGGTTCTTCAACACCCATGTTTGAAATTGCTTGAGGACAAGCAATATTGGGAAGGGAGGATTTGTCATGTCCCAAATTTGGAATTGGGTCACAATGGCCTAATCACATTGGCCATATTCATTAGAGTTTGTAAAATTGATGTTAAAGGTCAAATAATTGCCAAGGAGGAAAATTACTAGTTTCCTAGGTTTGGGGTGGAAGCTTTGGGATTTGGAATAATGGGGATAATAAATGATGTTTGAACATTAGAGTGGCATAAATATTTAATAAAGGATCTAAATAAATATATACAAGGAAAATCAAAGTGGCATTTGATCATGAAGACACATGGAGGAAGTGGGACCCACATATGGCTAGATTTCCCCACTACATTTGGCATCATTCTCTCACCAATTCGAATTCAAGGTGAATGGTAACATACTTGGGGGAGTCCAAAAGGTATTATTAATGGCATGAATCATCCAAGGTCGAAATATAGAGGAAGAGTAACTCCCATGGAAGAGGAAGAGGCAATTTGGAGCTAGTGAGACACTTGGGCTAGATTCCCTAGCTCTATGACAACAATGATGAAGATGCTATGACACCTATGACACAAATCAGACCTGAAGGCTGACATATGACATATATGACATTGTCAGGGCTAAAAATAGACTCTAAGAGGGCGCTCAAGGGTGTTAGGGCAGCTAAAATGCTTCCACATGTGATTTGGTGGAAGTGGGAGACTAGGAATTGTTGTACAAGTGGCGTTCTTTGAATCTCTTCCCAACTTGAGTTGGCATGAGTCTCTTGGAAGGAATTCGACCCATGGAGGACATTAGAACTTTATAAATGTCAATAACAAAGAATGAAACCAGCTTTTGATCATTTGTAGAATTTGCAATTGCATTTGTGAAGAGGGAGAGCTAGTGGATGGCTAGTTTCTTGCCTTAGCCAATTTCGAGGGTGAAAGATTCCCATCCAAGTTGGTAATTGGAAAGGCCATTCAGACCTTTCATTTGGAGCTTTAATGGAGTCTTTATTTGCAGGTGTAAGCTACAGGGAAGCTCATGGTTTTCTTCTATTGCAGCTCACTCCTTCAACCATTTCCAGTTTTGATGGCATATTCTTGATCCTTGAGGGAGGGCGTTTTGGTGAGCTATTGTACTCTTTGGGGAAGCTTTCAATGCCCCATTTCTTTTGTAATATGAAGTAAATACTCTGTTCTTCATCTACAAAAAGTTTCAGGTCGAAATTCCAAGTAGAAATGTATAAATCTCATTTTTAATGGAAGAACAATGCCATTTCCCCACTACCATGTTGTGAGTCAATGTATTGATGATGATTTCGAATGAATGGATGATTCTCTGATATATTTATGATCAATATACTGCCATGGATGTCTTCTACAAGTTTCATGTACTGTACTTGAGCATTTGAATCATTTTTACTGAGTTTAGTTGTATTGGGAGGTGAAATAGTGCCATTTCCCCAAGGGTTGAATTGAGGATTTTTGCAGTTGAATGGGAGAGGATGAGAACAGTTGTAATAAACCATTAATGGTGCATATGAGACCTTAATAACATACTTAACATATTAAATACCTCTGTTCATAAGTTTGAGTGGCTTTGGAGGCATTTGGGAAGCCATTTTCAGTACTTACCCCAGGGGGATTTGAACCCCAAATTACTAGTAAAATTGCATAATTGGTCCAGAATCTTAAGAGAGTTTGCAGAGGTCTTTTGGTGGAAATATTTCATCCATAAACATCATATTCAAGTTATAATATCATTCGTAAACCTTCCTTGAAGATTTGAAGGCATTTGGAGTCAATTTGAGACCCAGAGACCAATACTAGTCAAAGGGAAATCACTAGTAAAGTTACCTACATTGACCAGAATTGAAAGAGTATTTGCAGAAGTGTTTTAAAGGTACAAAGGCATCCCTGAAACACATATTTATGTCCTAATATCATTCATATACTTCTCAGAAGATTTGGGATCATTTGGGGCAAATTTGGGACCTAGAGATCGAAACTAGTCAAAGGTCGAACCAAGGAAAAAAGTGGAAAATTGCCATTTTAATAAAAATCCTAACAAGGGACATTACAACATCATTTAATAGCTCCCTTATTGAAAATCCCAATGTCTCCATCCAACCTAGGGAACTAGTAGGATTGATGGAATTCCCCTGTTATGAATTTATTTGAATGGGGACATTACATGATCTTGTATGCAATACAAATATTCCTATTCATGAAGTTGTCATTAAATTAGTCTAGAACTTCAAAGTTAAAACATGTTTGAGATTTTACAGTATCTATGTCATTTTTAAATGTGTTTCTTGTAATTTCATCCATGGACACAATTGACTAATTAGATACCCATGTCTGAGGACCATATACTAAAAGTAGAGAATTTCTTGGCATATATAGATAAATTTTTAAGCATCGTTCAATTTTTTCCCTCTAAAATTAAAAAAAAAAGGCAGAAACAAGACACGTAGCCTAGAACTTGAATAAATGGAAACACTCTACTATTGTAGATTAGTAAGTTATGTTGGAAGTTATTTAATATTAAAAAAAAAAATCATTAACACATTGCCAGTCCCTGTTTATTTTATTATAGGTCTTATTAGAGCAAAAAACAGAGTTCCATCTCATAGACACAATGTATAAGTTCTATCTATACCATCTAATTTGGTCCTTTATTTTCATGATTAAATAGCCTGTTTTTCTATGGGCATACATATTTTTTATTCTGCGTTGGGGATGCTGGAAGCTCAACAGTAACTCCATACTTATTTAGGTGCTTGTTATCACAAAGATTGTAGCTTCCACGAAAGGGTATCCTATCCGGGATGGTAGAGGCGGGGCAGCTAAACTTGTGACACTGCAAGGGCCTCGTTCACCACTTGATTGAGTAGTTGTCACATCGAGTGGGCTCTTGTCGCTTTAGATCGAGCTAGGAGCAAGAATCTCAAGGTTGCCGAAGCGTCCCCCCCCAACGGTTCGAGCACCAAATTCGCGCTTCGAGCGAAAGTGTTGTCGAAGCGTTTTTGGAAGCTCGCTTCCGAATTTTGGAAGCTCGCTTCGGGCAGGAAAAAAACACTTCCTGCCACTGTGCGAAGCTTTCTCGCTTCCGAAAGCACCGAGCAACGACCACCTTGCTTCGCCGTCGAAACGCCAGCGCTTCGGCCACGCTCTCACATCGAACCCCAAGCGCTTCGGCCACGCTCTCACATCGAACCCCAAGCGCTTCCGCGAGCAGTCCGTTGAACCCGCAAAAACCGGCGGAAAAGTGGGTTTTTTTTTTTTTGGGGGGGGGGGGGTTTGGCTATGTCGGTGGGCCCTAGGGCATTTTTAGGGTTAGAGAGGGGAGATAAGGCACAATCTCTCCCTCTTCTTCCTCATTGTTTCATCTTTGAGTTGGAGTGGAGAGGGAAGGAGCTCTTGGTGTTGGCTTGGTGTTGGAGCAAAGTTGGAGAGGATTTGAGAGAGCTTGGAGGAGACAACAAAGGGTTCCATCTTCTTTCAAATCAAAGGAGATCAAAATAGGTATGCCCAATGTGTATTTTTGTTGAATATTGTTCACAAAATGTCTTGTTTATTGTTGTATTTTTATCTTCTCCTACATTTTCTCATTCCCTCTTCCTCCTCATTCTATTGCAGGCTGTTCATCTAAAACTTGAAGAAAATGTTGTTCTTGTGGTGTTTGCTTCCATTTTTTTGTTCTCATGGTGTTGGTCGGGAATAGGCGTGTGAATGAAGAAGAAGATAGTGGTCATTCTCATAGTGACCCAATGAATGAAGGAGAGGAGGGTGGTGAAGGGGGTGATCTTGAAGCTAATAGTGGCAAAGCTTCATTAACCCCCTTGTGGAGGTTTGTCACAAAAGTTGAGGAGAGTAGAGGTGGTGGAACCTCTAAGTTTATATGCCCACATGGTTGTCGTCCAAATAAACCTTATAGCGGTTCATACACCCGTGTGAGGAGCATCTTTGTGGGGTATTAGACAGTGATGATAACAAAGGGTCCCTTGGTATTACAATTTGCCCCAGGATAACACAAGTAGAGAGAGAAAACTACATTAAGATCGAGGAAGCTGCACAAAGAACGAATGCTAAAAAACAAAAGGTTCACTCTGATGCTTCTTCTAGCTTTGGGATCCCATTTTCATCTCTTACTTCACCTGGTGGAAGGTCCTCAACTGGTAGTGGAAGAGAACCATAGAAGATTTCCTTGATAATAGTGGCAGGGAGGATGTGGATGCAAAAGTGGTGAGGTTTCTTTATGCATGTGGTGTGCCATCAATGTTCTTCGTCTCCCCTTATTGGCATTCCATGGTTAAAGCCATTAACAAAGCCCCTGCTGGATACAAGGCCCCTAGGTATGAAAAAGCTAGAACTATGTTACCTGACAAGGAAAAAGCAAAAGTCAAAAGAGCTCTAATATGGTCTACAGATGGGTGGGTAGATACTGGGGTATCCATTGTATCTGATGGTTGGGCAAATGTTAGAAACCAACATTTGATAAATATCCTTGGTGTTTCGTCTAGTGGTGCGGTGTTTCTTGGAGCGCAAGATTCCTCATCAATCATGGCCTCTTCTCAGAACATAGTAGACATCTTACTGAAAACTATTGATGAGGTTGGTCCTACTAATGTGATTCAAGTAATCACTGATAATGCAGTGATTTGTAAAGGAGCAGGAAAAATCATTGAGAGGAAATATACTCACATCTTTTGGTCTGTTTGTTTGGTGCACACATTGAACCTTTTAATGCATGATATTATCAAGCATAAAGAATGCACATGGATAAATGATTTGTACAAGCGAGGGAAGAAACTCATTAAATTTATCACTAGGCATTCAAGGGTCAATGCCTTTTATGGTACTTACTCTAAGTTGCTATTACTTAAGCTTGCAAAGACTAGATTTGGTAGCTATTTCCTCACCTTCAGGCACCTATTGAGGGTAAGACAGGCTTTGGGTGCTATGGTGATGAGTGGGATGAAATTAGCACTGATAGAGATGGCATGGATGCAACAAAGGACACTGTTCTTGATAGCCATTTCTGGACACGGGTCAAGTATGTTTTACAGTTCACCAAGCCAATTTATAACATGCTTCGATTTGCATATTCTGATAGACCGGTCATTGGGGAGGTGTATGAGCAAATGGACACTATGCTAGGACAAATTAAGGACATTGTTCAACCTAGAGATGAGAATTTGTATGATTTCATCCGTATAGAGGTGGAAAAACGATGGGAGAAGTTGAATATTCCACTACATACCTTAGCATATGTGCTTACACCAAAATATTATCATATATCATGGCTTTCAACCCCAACACCAGGTGGTGAGGCAAAGAGAAAACCACACCAAGATCCAGAGGTTCAAGCTGGTTATATGCAAGCATTGGAAAAAATTTACCCAGATGTTGAGGAGTGTGATAGCATTCAGCTATAGTTGAGCCAATACATCAGTTGCACTGGTGCCTTTGGGAGCAACCATGCAACTAGAGATCGAGGGAATTTGCCTTCTCTTCAGTGGTGGGACATGCATGGCACTAGTTGCCCACAGCTACAAACTATGGCAATGCGGGTGCTTTCACAGGTGGTGAACACTTCTTCAACAAAGAGGTGTTGGAGCACATACAGTTTCATCCACAATGTCAAAAGAAACAGGTTGAATGTACAACGAGCAGAGACCTTGGTCTATGTGCATTACAACTTGCGATTGTTGTCGCATTACTGTGAGGATCCAACTATAGACAAATCAAATAAGATGTGGGACTACAATCTAGAGGAGGACAACTTGGAGGATGGAGCATTGGTTTTGGAGGAGTTGGAGAATGCTCTTTTGGATGAGGATGAGTGTGCTGAGATGCCACCTCCATCCAGTCACAATGCGAGGTCCCATGGACGGGGCCCCTTCACTAGCACTCCAGCAGTACCTGCATTAGAAGGACCTTCACAGTCACACTCAGATACACATGCTTTATCTTCACTACCACCACGCGTACCCTCACGAGGCAATCGTGGTGGTGGAAGGAGGAACTAGGAGAAATAGATTGTTTTTGCATTTTACTAGATAGGATTTAAATCATAGCTCAGTTTAGTGTTTTGAACTTTTGAGACCTTTTATTCTTCGTATGTCAGTTTAATTTTCATTTTGGTACTTATAAGTTATGCTTCATGGCACATGCAGATAGCCAATTTTTGTAAACAAAACTATTTGGTACTTAATGATGTACTTCCCTATTATATGGTTCTAAAGGTTGTAGGTTTGTAATTGATAGAATCTAGATGGTTTGTATTTGTATTTGTAAAATGTATTTCAATTTTCAATTCGTAACTTTGTATGTTTATAATGGAATCATGAATTATGGAATTTAGATGGCATTTCATATATTGGGAGTAGCACAAACATACATGTTTCATAAATTTTGCATCTAGTTTGGTATTCTACATGTTTTTTTGCTTCTGAGATGCTTCGCTTCCGACCATTTTTTGAAAAATGTGCACCTGCGCTCCCGCTTCGCTCCCATGCTCTGGCAACCTTGAGCAAGATCAAGGGGGAGACCCTAGCCAGCCAATGAAGGCTAGCAAACCAACACAAGACACACACCAATGTTATGAATGAGACTAGACAATGAAGTCTTGAGTTGATTGATCTAGATCTAGGAAATGAATGTGGGATAGAGAGTTTAAGGACTAGTTGAGAGGCTTTAGGGGTTTGAGAAGTGTTCAACCTGGAAGATTTATCGCCACAATGAGGTTTATGAAGTAGATCTAGATAGATCTACTTCATAAAACTCATTGTGGCGATAAATCTTTAAGATTGAGCACTTCTCATATCTCTAAACCCTCTCAACCGGTCCCTAACTCCTCTATCTCACATTCATTTCCAAGATCTAGATCAATCAACTCAAGATTTCATTGCTTTGTCTAATTCATATCATTTAGTGTATCTTGTGTTGGTTCCCTAGCCCTCATTGGCTGGCTAGGGGCTCCCCCTTGATCTTGCTTCTAGCTCGATCTAAAGTGACAAGAGCCCGTTCGGTGTGACAACCATTCTATCCAATGGTTAACGAGGCCCTTGCGAGTGTCACAGGTTTAGCTGCCCCACCTCTACCGTCCTGGATAGGATACCTTTAGTGGCAGCTACAAACTTTGTGATAACTAGCTCTTGTTGTCACTGTGGCTTGGGAGGTCTGCACTGGCAGCTTACATTCAATCATCATGGTCTATTTACTTATGATTTTGCTTGCAGTGGTCTTCTTACAATTTCAGGAATTCAATTCATAGTTTCTATAGATACTCTTTGACTGAAATCAATCTTGATTGTGGATGGAATTGATTCCTACATGCTGTCATTGAATTCCTGATTACATTAGTATTTTGTTGCATCAAAATGAGATGGGGGAGTATTTGATTGCTAAATACTTTAATTCTGGATCTTTTTTAAATACAATGCCATGTAGATGAATTAGCTCATGATGCAACAAATCCAATATCTTTTATCTTGATCTACTTGCATTGCTTGGTGCAGGTGCCTGGAATCCTTTTCACTCCAATTTGCCCCCATTCATTGTCATTTAGGCCTCTCATCTTACCTGAATATGTTATCCTTCGTGTACAAGTCCCTTATAACAGTAGAGGGAAAGCCTGGGCTTCCTTTGATGGAAAGGACCGTAAGCAGCTCAATGCAGGTGATGCACTTCTGTGTAGCATGGCTCCTTGGCCTGTACCAACTGCATGCGAGGTGGATTCAACCCATGATTTCTTACGCAGTGTTTGTGATGGATTACATTGGAATCTGAGAAAGAAGCAGTCATTTGATGGAATTCGAGAGATATGACTTGTCTCATTTTCCATATCTTGGCCTTAATTACAGGGGTCAGTCCATTAATAATAAATATTCTTTCTTCATCTTAATTCTTCTTTCAGATAATTCTAACATTACAAGTTTAACTTGTTTCTATCATTGTAATTTTGTAACATTTTTTAAGGTATATGTAATCTTTTGACAGCCTTAAAGTTCTTAAAGGTTTCCTTTATTCCAACATAATGTTTGTGTAATGTAGAAAGAAATTCTTTCAACAAAGCTAATCCAACTCAGTAAAGATTTTTGTTGTTTCTATTGGCACTTGTGGCTCTCTGTGTTATATATCTTGACATAGGCGCTTTTATTATATGTTGCAGAATTGAGTTCACAATTAACCAGTTTTCTCACTACTTGATGATTATGAGATTTTCAACACAAAATGTGGCACTGTTTATTATAATTTATAACAAACAATGCAAAATGGTCGTCAGTTCAAGTTTAGTTGTCTATCAAGCTGTAGTTCAGTGGTTGAGTGAGAGTGTCTTCATGTTAATGATTGAGCTCCAAACCTTGGCAGGCATAGAACCTTTGATTATAACTTATAAGTTGGATGAGTTTGATGGGATTCATATGAAGCTTCATTCAATAAATGAAAGTTTCAAGTGTAGTTAATAATTATTAATAGTAGAATGAATGTAATTCACAATCTACATTCCTTAGGGATTGGATCATTGCAATATAAAGACCAAAATAATATTTTCAGTTTGGTTCAAAATTAAGAACATACAGGTTTGAGTCAAGAAATGTGAGCCTTATTTTGGTTAAAATCCCCAAACTAATTTCATCTCTATATGAGACAGGTCATGTACGTGCATATTTTTTCAACAAAAATGAGTATGCATCCATGCCATGAACGTGTACAGTGAGAGATGCCTTGCATTTGTAAACATAAGGGTGTTGGACTGGTTTCATTCTTCAAAAGACAAAATGGTAGTATGTTCAACTATGATTGAGACCCCACCCAGGTAGGGTGTTTGAACTTTGGAATGCATGGTGAGGGTACCATCATAGTAGCAATTGGCAACAGATGTGGAGAGGACCATCAACATGATGGGAGTAATATGATAAGACAGGGCATCTCTTTGGGAGATCATTGCCAGCACACATAGCATTGATGCATAGGGTACGAATGGAGTCCGAAGTGCAATCATGGAGGATAATGGTCTTTATCCATGGTAGAGAGAACAACGTATTACTTATACCCAAAATGGATGGGAGGGACTCCATAGCCCTTTGCCTGAGAGGTTGCACCACCTTGCACCAGAACCTGGAGGATTAGAGAGTCAAGGAGAAGATGGGTGCCAACCCCATGGGCATGGACTACACTACCTCTCTATAGAATTGATGCAGATGGCCTCAAGAACAAGAGTGAGGAGGAAGAGGCAACCCGTCCTAGAAGACAGGGCAAAGGGACACCTTCAAACCTCTAACCCAAAGGGAGAGAGTGTTGTAGCTCCTTTGTGCAGTTGCAAACAAAAATCAGAAGCTTTGAGACCAGTGGATGTCTTTGCCTCTAGAAACCACAAGGCACCCACCATGCAGAAATTAGCCACCTTGGAAGACATAGTCTGTCACAAGAGGAGAAACACTTGCAAGCAGATGATTGACAAGGGCCTAGAGAAATTCATGCCAAATTCCAGGGTCTCTCAAAGTAGGGTCACCTGCTACACATACATGGTCGACTTCTACTACCATACGAAAAGAGATGATAGCTTGCAGCATGGATAGGCAACCAGAATAGGACAATCCTATCCTAGAACATATTCTAGACATTCTTCAGCTTCTAGATGATAAATATGACTCCCTTCTAGATGTTATTCAACACTCAACCATGGGACATGGTGACTTATATTGTAGACATGATCAGAAGGACTCAACAACAACAAAGGAGAAACCCAAGTTCCAAGCTGGAAGCAACATGCAACACCCCCTTGAGGAGGAGGAGGCTTAGCCATGGGTTCTCCTATTCTTTCCCATGTTTTTTTAGTTTATCATTCTAATATTGGTCATGGCATGTTTAACTCTGAGCATAAGTTATTTCCATTTTGTTTCAACGAGCATTAGTCTTGCTCATGTCATGTGCATTTGAATGAATATATATGCCACCTGCATTTGGATGACTATATATGTTCTTCTAACATCGGACATTCCTAAAGCTAGCTACCTCAATCCCTTTTTGTTTGAATGATTGTATATGTTGTTTCAAGCCCTTTTTGTTTGAATGCTTGTATATGTTGTTTCAAGCCCCTTTTGTTTGAATTTGGAGACTAGGTTGCCAAGAACCAGCATACAACTTCAGTTTACATATTAATATGTTTTCCAATTACATATATGAGAGGTTATCCAAGTTCCACTTGGTTAGCCTCTCATTATATATGCAATTTCGTTTGTATATATGAATAGATAGAACTATTCTTACTTGCCCAAAATAAAGTTTAAACAGTAATTGAGAGTTTTAATTATCACATACTTGTTTATTAGGAATCAACAAGGAGCAATTCTTATAGATATACACAATAATAATAAAGAAAGAAAATCAGGTGCACTCCATAACCCTTAAAGTTGAAACAATGGCAAAGCTTCAAGCAAACAAATGTTAAATTATGGAGTTATTGTGAAATTTAATTCACTGAAAACAAAAGAAAAAAATAGTCTATAAGGCCTCACACAGTTTCAAGGATAATTGATCACAATTTTATTTTTGAAAATGATGCTTTGATTAGTTGAAAATATGGGCACTTTACAAAGATGTAACAACGCTCCCTAGATCCCAAGGAATTTACGGGGCACTCCAAAGGAAAGCCTCTTGCTCAAAATTATAAACCACCAGTTAGCAGGGTCAACATACCATAACAAAACTAGTCTTATTGAAATCCATATTATATCCGAACTTAGGAGCCATGTCCAAAGTTCATGAGTCCCAAGTTATAAAAAATTTGATCCCCTTAAGGGTATGAAATTAATCATTTGTGAGGACTATGATTTTCTACATTGGGTGTCTTTTGTGCTGCACCTAGCCACATCTCCACTCATATTCACACCCCACCTAGGTTGATCTCCTAGATTTATTTCCCATTTAAGTTAGGTGGCCCAATCAATATCATTTTGTTGTTTTGGCCTATGTTAAGAATCAAATGTTTTAGTAACTGGGTGTTCATAAAAAATAATATAAAGACACGTAAATGTAGGGTTAAAACAACAAAAATATAAACAATATATGATTGATGGATGTGATAATACAATTTAACAATATAATATTTTTATATTCTTGAAGAGATGGGTTAGGGCAAGTGGTCATGTCCATAAGGGCTTTGCTTACTAATAACTAATAATGACTATAGATTATATAATTATGTTATTGTATTATATATTATATTGGATATATTACTTGCCCTACCCTGTGAGATATGCTTTGCCTTCAAAGCATTGATCGAGAGAGTATGAACATGTGGTACAAAAAAAAAGGAGCCTAGAAGGCCTGATGGACTTCTGAACTCTGATATAACCAAGTACACTTGATCATTCTTTGATAGCTCACTTGAAATCCAACTAAGTACAACTTAGGTGGTAACAGAGACAAAAAGACTCGAATTTCTAGGACTTAAACATTAATCCAACTAGCTCAGAGTGTTTTTTTCCCTTGTTAATTATTTGTTGTTGAACAACCGACTAATAATTTTCGAATTTTTCACTCATACCTCCAAAGTTGGGCTGGTCGGCTTGATGTTTCGGCCTTAGGAGGTTATTAGAGCCTAAGTGTGAATGTATTAGACCATGCTAGGCATTAAAATTGAGTCATATGGACATGTGCTAGGTCCCCCTATGTTTTTTTTAAATTCTGAGAAAATTAATTTTTTCCATAAAATTAGACTATGTTTTAATAGTTTAATTGGAAAAATTAAAATTGTAATAAAAGTATGGTTTGTGGGCATAATTTGTCAAGTGGATGCTTGTTTTCTAAGCCAGAGCATCCATTAAACCCATAATCCCACTTATCCTAAGTTTTGAGTAAGTATTTATCTTAGAAAATAATATTTACTCAAAAAACCCAAAAAGACCATTTAATTGGCAAAAAAGACATAATAAAGACAAAATCCCAATCCCATGGATCAAGGAAATGTGTTGGAATCAAATCTCCTTTCAATCCAATTAGAGAGAATATTGAGCAAATAAATAATGATTTGATTGAAGATTGGAGATCAACCTAAGGGGGGGCAAATTTGTGGTTGGAGAGGTGTCAAGTGGAGGTTGAAAAGTGTCAAATGGTTAGAGAAAGGTGTCATTAACCTCCCCAAACCTCTCACATGTGTCAACCATAGTTTTAAAATCAGAAAAATCCGAATCCGAATCGGCCGATTTGCCGATTTAGGGCAAGGCCGGTTCAAACTGGTTCCTAAACCGGATCGGTGGCAATAAATCGGCTTGCTAAACCGATTTTTTACATAAATCGGTCTGGTTAGACCGATTTACGTAAAAAATCAGTCTGATTTTTAAGGTGGGCCCGTGGGGCAGTAAACTATGTTTTTTTTAAAGTTTTTTTTTAAAGTTTTTTTTTTAATATTTAAAATTTTAAACCTAAATTACTTACTAACCTACCCAACCCGACCCCCTAACCTACACTACTTTCATTTACCATTTAGCAGCCGTGTGGAACTGGACTCGTGGAGTATTGTGGAGTGTGGAGTCGTGGACAGTGGACTGTGCGTATCCGGACGGTGGGAGTATCCGATAGGAGTATCCGGTGGCAGCCGTGTGGAGTCTGGACGGTGGGAGTATCCGGTGGTTGGAGCAGCGTGGAGTTGGAGCATTGCGGTGGCTGGAGCAGCGTGGAGTTGGAGCATTGCGGTGGAATTTAGGGCTATGTGCACTGTGCAGTGGTCTGGTGGTGTTGTGTGCAGCGGCAGCCGGCAAGCAAGGTATTCAGAGTTCAGACCACTATGCACACTTGTTTTTTTTGTTTTTTTTTGTTTTTAAATTAATTTTAAAATTGAAATTTGAAAGTTTAATTTAATTTTAAAAATTTTAATAAACAGAGTTACAGAAAGCAAAATAACAAACTAACAGGTTACAGTATTAATTTACAGACAGTGGACACGAATTTGCCGGAATGAACATCACGCGCACTTGTTTTTTTTGTTTTTAAATTAGTTTTAAAATTGAAAGTTTAATTTAATAATTTTAATTTTAAAAATTTTAATAAACAGAAAGCAAAAAAACAGATTGACAGTATTAATATATAGACTGTCAGACACGAATTTGCCGGAATGAACATCACATAATTTTTAGAATTTGCCGGAATGAACATCGATGTTCAAAAAAAAAAAAAAAAAACTATTTAAAATTTTAATTAACACAAATAGCCGGAATGAATATCACATAATTTTTATAGTTTTCATTTTAAACAGAAATGAAAAATTAATTTTTCTTATTAACATAATTCATTTAATTTTTTCTTGTTTGTTTTGGAATGCAGATCATGGCCCCAAAAACAAAAGATCCTGCATGGATCCATGCCAATGTTGTTCAGGGGGACATTTATTGCAAGTATTGCAAGAAATTGATTAAGGGTGGGGGCATTTATAGGCTTAAACAGCACTTGACTGCCATCAAAGGCCAAGTTAAGGCATGCGAAGCCCCACTGGATGTTATTGGGCAAATTAGAGCTGAGATGCAAGCACAGTTCAAGAAGTTTCAAGAGGGAAAGGCTATGCAAAGAGAGATAGAGGAAGAAGTAGGGAGGAAGAGGAGGATTGCTGAAATGATGGGTGGAACCTATGCCCCTGGTTCAAATTCGAAAGAAGGCTCTTCATCTATCCCTTCTACCACTCTTAGGGATCCTTTCCAATATGTTCCACCCTCCGAGAGTACACAAGATAAGGGCAAAGGCAAAAAGAGGGGTGGCATTGAAAGCTATCTCACACCTCCCACCATTTCTGCCAGTGTCAATGCTTCTCAGATGCAGCGTTCAACACAAATTCAGCCCACCTTAGATGAGCACTGGAAGAAGCAGTACAAAGATGTTGCCCATGAGTACATTGCAAGATGGTGGTATGATGTTGATCTCCCATTCAATGCTGCCCACTCTTCTTATTACCAACCTATGTGGGATACCGTTGTAGCTTCCAGTAAGGGCTTCAAAGGCCCTAGTATGCATGACTTGAGGGGATCTCTTTTGCAAAAAGAGAAACTTTTCATACAAGAATACCTGGAGGATTTCAAAGCTTCATGGGTAAACTCAGGATGCACTATCATGTCGGATGGATGGAAAGATCAAAGGGGTCGACACCTTATTAACTTTCTTTGTCTCTTGCCCACGGGGAACCATGTTTTTGTCATCACATGGTGCATTCGATAGGGTGAAAGATGCAAAATTGTTATTTCATCTTTTGGATGAGGTTGTTGAGACGGTGGGGCCTGCTAATGTTGTGCAAGTCATCACCGATAATGCCTCTAACTATGTTCTTGCTGGTAGGATGTTAGAGGAAAAGCATAAAACCATATTCTGGACCCTATGTGCGGCACATTGCATAGACCTCATGCTTGAGGATATATGCAAACAGGATTGGATCAAGTTCACTGTGGACTATGCCAAAAGCATCACGAAGTACATCTACAACCACGGTTGGGTATTGAGCTTGATGAGGAGACACACAGGGGGCAGGGAGCTTGTTAAGCCCGCAGTTACTATATTTGCAACTCACTTCCTCACGTTGCAATCTCTCATTTCCCAAGAACAAAACTTGGAGAAGATGTTTTCAAGTGATGAATGGAATTCATCTAATTGGGCTAACACACGAGATGGAAGAGACATTAAGAAGAAAATTAAAAGCTCTTCATTTTGGAGAAAAGCAGCAGAGGTTGTGGCAATTACTGAGCCACTTGTTAAGGTGTTGCAGTTGGTGGATGGGGAAAAATTGGCCATGGGATACATTTATGAAGCTATGGATCAGGAAAAGGAGCAACTAAAGAAAGCATACAAAGATAGAGTAGCCAAGTATGGGCCTATTTGGGAGATCATTGATAGGAGATGGAACAATCAACTCCATCGCCCTATACATGCAGCGGGGTATTTCTTGAACCCGAAGTATAATTATAGAGATGACATTGATGTTGATCCGAGTGGGGAGATAGCGGATGGATTGTATACTTGCCTTGAGCGCATGGTCCCAAATGAGGAGACCCAATTGGAGATACATCGGTAGATCACCTCTTTCAATGAAGCCACGGGTCTCTTTGGCATATCTGTGGCTAAGTGTGCCATAGAGGAGGGCCAACCAGGTAAACAATTACATTGTTTTATTAAATTATGTTGTTTAACTTTAAAGTTTAAATTGTACAATGTAAATTACTAAATACCTTGATTCTTAATTTCTTAGCCAAATTCACAATCTAATTTGTTGAATTAACTTCCTTGACTCTTCGCATTTGCAATTGCAGCACAATGGTGGAAGTCATTTGGTAATCATACAAAACAATTGCAAAAGTTTGCAGTTCGGGTCCTTAGTCAAACCTGCAGTGCTTCTGGGTGTGAGCGCAATTGGTCTTTGTTTGAGTAGATTCACACGAGGAAGAGAAACCGTTTAGAGCAGAAACGGTTAAATGATTTAGTCTTCGTGCAGTACAACTTGCGACTCAGACGCAACCAGTTGATGAACAAAAGACCTGATACAGATCCCATTATGTTAGATGATATAGATCCAACCTCAGATTGGGTAGTGGAGACCGCAGAGCCAGAGTTTGGTCTTGATATGGATATTGAGATGGAGGATATGCTTGCGCCTCGGGCTGATTTAGATGCAGATCCTCTATTGTTGATGCCATCAGTTCATACAGGTGTGGATCCCGATATTCCAGGCACTAGTGGACCAGGACCTCTTACTTATAGGCGACGACGACGTAGGAGTAGGCATTTAGCCAGTACTACTACTGCAATAGTAGATGACCGTATGCCTGAGCCTGAGGAGCCTGAGATTGAGCCAGATGTTGATGCCTTTGCTAGTCCTTCAGCTTCTGGTTCTTTTGGTTCTAGTTCTACTTCTACTTCTACTCCTCGTCGTAACAGTGGTGATGAGTTTGATCAATTTGATCAGTTCGATTGATGTACATTGTAGTTGACTATATATCATGTTATTTTTTGGACTCTACTGGCCATATAGCCTATAGGCCTCATGGATTATGTATTGCACAATACATAATACACTTTGTGCCAGTCTCCTAGATATGTATTGCACAATACACTTTGTGCCATTTTGATATATTGACCCTTATATGGTATATACATGAGCAGAGATTTGATAATTTGTTTCTAATGCTATGGAATCTTGAATTAGAATCTTGAAAATGTTGTTTTTCTTAAAAAAAAAAATATTTTATGTATTTTTGAGCAAACCGATTCATTAAATTCAAATCGACCGATTTATGACCGATTCATTACCGATTCCGATTCCGATTTCGAGTTGACCCTCGACCGATTCCGAGTCCGATTTCGATTTTTAAAACATTGGTGTCAACAAGCTTTTTCCAAGTGTATCAACTCATTTCTCCAAGTGTCAAAGAGGATCTCCTTTTGGTTTGGTTATAAAAGCAAGCTCATTCCTCATTGTTGAGGGAGAAGGATTGAAGCTTTGCCATTTTTCTATTGTATTTGTTTATCATTGAGTAATGAATAAGAAGTTGTGGAGGCTACATGAGTGTATCATCTTGGTTGTGTGGATGTCAATTGTCTCTATGATTCATTGAGGTAACTGTAGCTTAGTCTACTTGTCTATTATTTGCTTTGTTAACATTTATGCCTTGTAGTGATTATTTCTAATCCATAGGAATGAGAAGATGATCTAGATTAGTTTTCTCATTTATTTGTGTATGCTTCAAGACTAAGGAATTTTCATGTTTTAGTTTGTTTACTTGCATGATATCCTAATCTTGAGTGTAGGCTATATAGATTTGACAGGTTCTTTTTGGCAAGTATTTTTTCTAAGCTTTGTAGGTACTTCTATCCGGAAAGAAGGCGATTCTTGCTTGACTTCTTCTCCAGTCCGGATCTCTTGGAAAAGACAAAGTCCCTCTTTGCTCCACCCAAAAAAAACTCCATAAGTTCAAGATTCAAAAGTCTTGGTTTCTTCACCTTCTCTCAACTTAATTTAAAATCTTCCTTTGGTTACTTGTTGCTAGTCTAGCTTATATATCTACTCATTTTAAAGTTTAAATCTTTCATAGATCTACATAAAGTTAGCTTGCATAGATCTAGAATTTCTTTTAAAGTTTAAAATCATTTGATTTTCTTAGATCTAGCATAAAGAAGCCATTCTTTTACAAGCTTTCATATTGCAATTTTTCATTCTTGTTAAAAGATAGTTTCTTTTGATCTTTAAAAGTTAAATCAAGCAGTAAAGTGCCTTATTGGAAGCCCTTTAAAGGTTGTCCAAGATCCTAAGAAATTGGGTCTTACAAGCCCAAATTTCTTAGTTCCTTTTTCTAGGTAGATCTAGTTTACTTAGTCTTTTTTCTAGCAAAATTTTTGGGTTGTCCAAAATCACTTTCCCAGTGATTTTTGGGCATTTTTAACACTAATAAGCTCGCTTCTTTTTTACCTTTTTTAGCAGGTTTGGAGGCTTTTTGAGCGGAAATTTGATAAATCCAAGCTTTCAGAGGCTTTTGGGAACATCCCTCTCCATCGGAACTTGTTTCCAAGACTTTGGTAAACTTTTTTTTCCATAACTATAAGGAGAATGAAGTACTTTTTCTTTCAGATATCATTGTAAAAAACGTAATAAAATCACTTTTGGGAGCTCGCTCATAAATCTTGCTTCTCATCCCCCAGGGGGATTGGTGTCAGTGCCCTTTTGTGGTTGTTTTTTACTTCTTTAGCTTTTCTAATTTTTCGCTCTAGTTTTAATTTGGCTAAAACTAACGCCGATTAATCAAAATTCAATGTTTGAAGTGTTCGATCCAAATATCGGCTTTCAGACTCACTCAAGACATAGGAACATCTAACACAATTTTGGCAGGCTACATATTTTCTTTGTTAAAGTATTTCCTTGCTCTTATAGCAAGGTACATTTCAATTAGAACCATCATAGCACTTGCAGCCACAATGAAGTGAAAGTTACACCAAATGGATGTGAAAACAACTTTCCTAAATGGTGTCATTGAAGAGGAAGTGTACACAGAACAACCACAGGGATTTGAGGTTGAAAACATAGAAACGCATGTCTACAAACTGAAGAAGGCTCTGTATGGGTTGAAGCAAGCTCCAAGAGCTTGGTATGGAAGAATTGATAGTTTTCTGACAAGATTGGGCTTTACCAAGAGTAAAGATGATCCTAACCTTTACTTCAAGGTTATGGATGATGAACCTATCATATTATTGCTATATTTGGATGACTTATTCCTGACAGGAAATGAGAAGCAAATTTCAGAATGCAAGAAGAAGCTCGCTGCAGAATTTGAGATGAAAGACCTTGGCTTGATGCACTATTTTCTAGGTCTCGAAGTATGGCAGAGCCCAGAGGGAATCTTCCTTAACCAAGGGAAGTATGCAGTAGAAATCTTGAAAATATTTGATATGTTGGAGTGTAAATCCATGGCCACACCCATGGATACCAACTTGAATTTATTATCTGATACTTCGTCAAAATTAGTGGATGCGACTCTATACAGGCAGATTATTGGGTCGTTGATGTATCTGACGAATACTAGGACAGATATATGCTTTGTTGTGAACACCTTGATTCAGTATCTGGTTGAGCCCAGACGTATTCACTTGTAGCAGCAAAGCATGTGATGAGGTACCTAAAAGGTAAAATAGACTATGGTCTCAGTTATACTAGAGATCATGACTTCAGACTGTTTGGTTATACAGATTCAAATTGGGAAAGAAGTGTCTCGGACAGGAAGAGCACTTCAGGTGGATGTTACAGTCTAAGGTCAGCCATGATATCATGGCTAAGCAGGAAGCAATCCAATGTTGCTCTCAGCACTGCAGAAGCAGAGTATGTTGCAGCATGTTCTGCTAGTTGTGAAGCTATATGGCTTCGGAAGTTGTCATCAAGTCTATTTGATCTGGAGTTGGATACCACAGTGATTCTATGTGATAACCAGAGTTGCATAAAGATGGCAGAGAACCCTGTGTTCTATGATAAGTCGAAGCACATAGAAATACGGTATTTCTGCATCCGTGATATGGTGCAGAAGGGATATATAAAGCTCCAATATGTGAGCACGGATGAGCAGGTTGCAAATGTGTTGACTAGGCCGTTGTCTCGTGTGAAGTTTGAGCACATCCGTGACAAGTTTGGTGTAGTCTGTAAGGAATTCCCTCGAAAGGGGGAGTAGTGCTGATTATATTGCAGTGCAGTGGGATTGATCATCCCTAGATAGTGATCCCGTAATTCCGAAAGGAAGGATAGTCTTAAATGTTGATCCTGAGTTGTGGTGGGATTGATCATCCCTAGACAGTGATCCCGTAATTCCGAAAGGAAGTATAGTCTTAAATGTTGATCCTTAGACTGAATCCCTAATTCTGAAAGGAAGGATTGTCTAAGATGTGAGTGTTGGACTAAATCCCTGGTTCTGAAAGGAAGGATTTTCCATGATCCCTAGTTTCGAAAGGAAGGATTAGCAGTGTTGTTGGGATAAATCCCTGGTTCCGAAAGGAAGGATTGTCCATGATCCCTAGTTCCGAAAGGAAGGATCACCAGAGTTGTTGGACTGAATCCCTGGTTCCGAAAGGAAGGATTGTCCATGATCCCTAGTTCTGAAAGGAAGGATCACTAGTGTTGTTGGACTGAATCCCTGGTTCCGAAAGGAAGGATCACCAGTGTTGTTGGACTGAATCCCAAGTTCCAAAAGGAAGGATTGTCCATGATCACAGTTCTGAAAGGAAGGATCACCAAAATTGTTGGACTGAATCCTGAGTTCCAAAAGAAAGGGTTGTCCATGATCCCAGTTCCAAAAGGAAGGATCACCAGAGTTGTTGGACTGAATCCCTGGTTCCGAAAGGAGGGATTGTCCGTTATCCCAGTTCCGAAAGGAAGGATCACCAGAGTTGTTGGACTGCATCCCGAGTTCCGAAAGGAAGGATTGTCCATGATCCCAATTCCGAAAGGAAGGATCACCAGAGTTGTTGGACTGAATCCCAAATTTCGAAAGGAAGGATTGTCCAGTTCCGAAAAGAAGGATCATGTGTGTTGCAGGTGATGATGCTCCTGATGATATTCCATTACTGTAGATGAGGATTCTCCAATGTTGTAGATGATGATGTTCCAGGATGCTCTAGTACTGCAGATGATGGCGTTCCAGTACTGTATATGGGGATACTCCAGTGATGCAGATGATGATGTTCCAGTGCTAAAGATGAGGATGCTCCTGTGCTGAAGAAGATGATGATCCAGTGCTGAAGATGATGATGCTCCAGTGATGTAGAATATGATGCTCCAGTGCTGAAGATGAGGATGCTCCAGTACTAAAGATGATGATACTTCAGCTCTATACTGAAGATGATAATGTTGTTGAAGAACTTCCAATGATTTATAGATGTATCAACCAATGTTCCATATGATGTTGTTGATGATGCCCCTCCTCCCTCCAATGATGTTGTGTAGAGTTACACATGAAGATGTTGTCGGTAGAATACCCTTCTTGTTAAAGGGGAGTGTTAAATTAATGTAACTTCAAAGAATATTCTACTTGTACTTTATTATTGTAACTTCGTCGGGGATGTTTTACCTCCGTTCGAGGATGTCATTATTATATTTGGTCATATAAAACTCATGAGGTAAAACCTCCATTGTAAGTCGGGTCGTTAGTACCCTAAAGAATGTAATATAATATTATTTGAGTCTTTCTAGGAGAGGTCGTCCCAGTCAATTAAAGTGAGGCCGACCTAGCTAGTTTAAAAGTCAAGTGAAAAGTAAAGTATAAATAGAGACTGAGTTCCTCTCATTTGTACCATCACTCACTTGTGCAAATCGCATTAGAGGAGAGAGAGATATATATATGCGAAGGAGGAGGAGGATTGGCTTGAGTCTAGAGTTTGGGTTTGTCTCTCTTATTTGTGAAACCTATTTTGGGCATTGTACTTTGATCATCTATATTGAGGAAGTTCTTGTTGGGTTTTCTTCCCCTTGAGGATTTCCCAAGATATATTGTTTTGTGCTTTGTGATTGTGTATCTTTCAGAGATCCTTATTATGTTGTTATTGTGAATAATGTATTGAATGCTAATGAAATTGGAATCTAGTCTATAGTAGAATATAATCTTAACACAATATAGTCTCGGACGTCAGTCTCGTCTGGTTTAGTATGTTGGTGATCGCGTTCCAGACATAGGATTAATTTCTGTACAACAGAACTGGCGAATCCACTGGGGAGAAAACCAACTTTTGTGAGACCTTGTTGAGTGTTTCTCTATACTTTGTTGGGAGTTAGAGTCTTTTGATACGATTAGACATACCTTAGACACTTGGAAATTTCCGTAATTCTTGAGTTTTCCCATCTCTCAATCCACTATAGAACTATTTGCACCCTATAGCAATTACAATTGCGAATGGTAGGGTGTATTTGCACCTATTGCACTAGGCAGGAACGAATGGTACACTAGAAACCTTCTGCACATATGAGAATGCCTTGTTTTTAGAAAATTTCTCAGTATTGCCCTTTTTTCTCAGAAAAATCCTGGTCTGTTTGGATTGTTTGATTAGAGTAGGCTTCTTTTTGGCCTTCCTAGAAGATTTTGGGTGGTGTTTAAGTGTGTTTAACCTAATTTTGAGTCAAAATTGCATGAAAAGTTTGCAAGTATTGAGTACTTTGTTGTCTTTTCAGTTTGTCTCAAGTACTTGATAGGCCATGAGTGTGAAAGTACAGAACAAAATCTCAAAGTTTGTGCTCTTGGTTGCTCTTTCTTTGAGCAGTATTGGCTTCAACAAATCTTGTCACTAAATAGATGTAGAAGCTTGTTTGAGTTTAAGGCCAGGTTGAATGCGATGTTTCTTCTCATTTTTGGCTTTGTGTTGTTGGTTGAAAAGTCTAAAGTTTGGTGGTTGTTTTCACCATAGTGATAGGCATATCTTTCTTGTTTAAAAATTGCATTTTCAATCAAAAAGTTAAAAGTTTAGTTCAAAAAGTGGTATTTGGTTTTAAAAAATGGAAATTGTTATACTTGCATGTGCATTTGTATTCGAAAGAGTTGAGTGAGTGGTTTGAAGAGTGCTCCATATTTCATTTTAATGACTGTGAATGAGTGTTTGTGCATTTGAAAATATTTCGTTGCACTTAGTTTGATTCTTTCGAAAAGTTTTTTGAAAACTTTATTTTTGTAAAGCAGAAAGCATTGAAAAGAATCTAGCAATTTTTTTCTTTTGTAGAAATTCACCTAATAGTCTTGGTTCTAGGACTTTGGAGATAGGTGTTGTGAGTTAACTATTAAATATATAGCATCAGGAGACATTCTCCAAACCAATATTGTACATCCAAGATTGATCCTCCCGTATTGAGGTGAGCACTTTGATTTCCTTCTATGTAAAGGTTTTTCCTCCCGTATAGAGGTAATTTATCAAAGTAATGATGTTGTAAAGTCTTGTTGGACAAGGCTCCGGACTTATGTGTCAAGTCATGATTCTCATGTGAACCTTCCATATAAAGGTATCCATGAGATGGACCTCCCGTATAGAGGTGTACCTTCTGTATAAAGGTCGTGCTTTACTTGTTAAAAGAATTTAATGTTGTGTAATGTATTATTAACCATGATCACCCGTTGCTATTAAGTCTCCTTTAGAGATTGATCACCTCTAAAGTGAATTACTTTAGCATATGATCATTTGGTACGGATTAATATATAATGATCACAGCATCTGATAATTCTTCTTAGTATAATATAATTTGATGAATAATTAAAGTTAGCACATATTGACCATGCAATAAGAGATAAAGAAATAAAAGATAAAGCATAGAGATCAAGAGAATTCGAAATTGCCCATGCAAACACTTCAGCTAATTAAAGAGAACTCAAATTATTATATCTTCAGTTATAAAGCTTCAGTTAAGTATCAATGCTTCACATAAAACATCAGTTAAAGATATGCCTCAGTTGACTAAAGAACTCACAGTGGTCACTTCAAGTAAATCAATCAGCATGATTTCAGTTAACTAAGTGTTAAATAACAAGGACTAGTTAACTAAAGTGTTTTCACTTTAGTTAAACTAAAAGATGACACTTCAGTAAATCAAGGAGAATCAATCAAAGAGAGTTAACTAAGTGACAACCCTTAAGTCAGCCATCTAACTAAGTGGACAAGCTTTCAGTTAAGATTTCATCCTAAGTGATAGCTCAGTGATATAAAGCACTGCATGAGAAGTGGGGCGCACTTTTGCATACAGAATTGATACATCCAGTTTGAGGGCGAGTTCATCTTGAAGTTAGAAGATAAAAATAGAAGAGAATAATGTATAAATATGATATACGGGATTGATGAATCCAATGTGAAGCGGATTCTCTTCTCTTTTGAAGGCAAGGCGCTTCTCTTTGTGTGTAGGATATTGTTATTGAAGGCAAAGTGATTCTCTGATTGGTCTCTCTTCTCTATTGCTTTTGTATCTTCACCAAGAGTGTTTGGTGATCTCTTATCTTCTGAAAGCAATCTGTTATGTTGTAAAAGAAATCATTCTATGCTATACATTATATTATACTAAGAAGAGTTGTTGGGTTTTTGTTCTCATTGTTCTAACGATTTTCCCCAGGGTATATCTTGTGTTATGGTTGTATGAATTTCATGTGATTGAATTGTCTCAGTGCTTCAAGTTTCTACATCTAAAAGAATTAAATATCAAATCTCAACCAAATATTAACATTAACCCCTCCAAAGTCACATAAGATTGAGACTAGGAACAATTAAAGAGTGTTAAAACCCATTAGTAGCGTGAAGTACTTGTCAGGAAAGTGCCTCTAACACAGGTGTTAAGCGGTAGGTAAAGCTAGTCCAAGTGGACAGATTGTCCCCTAGTACTTGGATTAGTGTGGTTATGTGAGTCTAGGAGTCTTTCAAGCGTGGCAAGTCCTCGGTGTGACACCACTACGTATTAACAACTTCAAGTCTAGGAATTGTGTCCTATGTTCCATGCCCATTCGCAGAAGCTCTTTCCAACGACCATTCTACCTGACTACCTAAAATGAAGTGGTAGCCTTAGTTTCCTTTCCTAGGATTCTCCTAGGTCGCTACAAGGGGAATATCTTGCGGCACCTAAGACAAACGTAGAATATTCGTCTCAGCTCCTTGGGATGGTATTTGCCGAAGGCAAGTGCATTCACCCTTGGTGATTGATTCATTGTAGATTAGGATAATTGTCTCTCAATCTTTGTTGGTTGTACTTAGGCCCTAATAATCCCAGGTTGACCTCCAAAAGAACCCAAATTGTGGCTCTTCACTAAAAGTATTTGATTCTAAACAACCAAGTACTTGTCTTTGGAATAGTAATTATGCTTGTGTAAATCTTTTTAGGGAATTTTAGTGTGTGTTTTTTGTTTTATTTCTTAATTTTGTGTACTTCCTCATTTGTGTCTTCTATGAGCCACTGCGTCTGATCAACCTTTGCGTAGCTCCAGAAGGATTCAAGGGCACTCTCCTGAACTACGAGAGTTCCCTGCACCAAGGTGAAGACTAGATTATAATAGTCCACCTTCTCAAGGGGCGGAGGAAGAAAATCAAAAACCTAGAATAGAAGACGAAGAGGAAGAAATCCATCCAAGTTCTAGTGAGTCTAAGAGTTCGTCCGAAGGACACCTTAGTGACTCTAAGGGACATGTTATCACATCTCTAATAGTCGGGATATACTACTCATTTTTGCAGACCAGATGACATTTCTCAGCCATTCCTTACACTTGATATGAACACAGAAGAGATCATGATCAGTGGATGATACTTATCAGTTCAGCTAGACTATTCATCGGTAGCAGCAGCAGGACCACCCTTGTCATGTGGAGCCCTCTTCGTGACCTCTTTTGGGATATATGTTCATGCCTTGGTTCACTTTCCACAGATCAGACGGTCGATGATGCATTTTCTTTTCTATGTAGTTCCAATGCAGAGTGATTTCAGGGTCAACAATAGTTTCTGAACATGTATATGGCTTGAGGTATGTCATGGATATGTTTTACTTGTATTGGTATACTTGTTGTATTTGGTAGCATTTACATTGGTGATCATGGTTTGTATTGGTTTCCTAGTCAAACTTGCATTTGGAATAGTGAAATGGATTTGGTGTTAATTTCCTTATACATGCTTTCCTTTGGGTTAATCCTCATGTAAAAATAGATCAGTTCCCCTTATTCTGGTTCCACCATCACTTTCATGTTCCGCTCATTCGTTGATCCATTTGATTGAGAAAATTCCCCTGACTTGGATATAACTAATGAACCTAAAGACCTTCCCGCATTGTGACCTCTTTGTGTGGGCAACCTCCATCTTTTGCTTGTGTCTCGGCTCTGATGTGTGTGGAAAACATTTGCTAACACCGTTCATGTATTTATGCTCATAGATTCGAGTGGATTGAATGCGGGTAAGGTAAACCTAGTCACCAAAAGTGTATCCCCTAGAATCGAAGCAAGTATTCATAAATGTGAAATGTGAAATGTTAAAGCTCCTTGAAATTAGTTACTGGCTAAAAGGTTAGGTACTCATCCTTTGAATGATGTTCTGCCTACTTTCCCCTGAAAAATCATTATTGTGGTAACTCCTTCAGGGCTATGGACACTCGCTAGCATCAGAGACTAATGTCGTGGAAGTACTGGGGCATACAAGGCTTTCCAAGTCCAATGCCTTTTGGTCACGAAGCTAACTAAAGGAAATCAAATGAGAAATGTGCGTAAATGATATATCCAAAGAAAGTGCAAAAGTGAAATTCAAATGCAAATTGCAATGAAATAAGGTAAAAGGATTCTTGTTAGAGTCGACACGGTGCCTTTCAAGAACTTTATCCATTTGTGAGACACCTCCCTTCACTAGTGTCTGTTTGTCCAACAAATGTCACTTTGTTCCCCTAAGTTCCCCAAATCCCTAAAGGTGAATCAAGTCTTTCCAAAAGTCAAACCTCACTTGGCCATGGTCTATGTTGTTTTTCCACCTCACCCAGAATAACGTCAAAGGATTAATCTATAGCTTGCGTTTGGAATTAATGTGAATTAAAGTACGTACTTGAAACCTCGCTTTGGTTATGTAACTATTTTGAGTAATAGTCTTGACTATGCTTGTTTTGAGTCGATCGCCATTGTATGACGTTCCCAAACATTTAGTCATCTTTCAATACTTGTATAACAAAGTATACCAATGCCTTTTTCATACAACAGCTTTCAGTTCTATGCTCAGTTGCATTTTTTATCAATTTTGACTTGGTCAACCATCATGTTCCATTACAAAATTTCACTACAAGTTCCTAGATGTTTATCTTATTTCCTTTAGAGGCTAATTGGATCATTCCATGCTTTAGATAGGGAAAAATGGCTTATTACTTATGTTTTTATAAAGTTAGCGGGATTTATTAAGCCAGTTTGAATTAAAAAATGGAAAATTGTCTACAGATCTTATATGAGATTACTCCAGGGTGAATGAGTAGTGATTATTAGTGGATTTTATGCTTCTAGATCCATTGGTGCAGTCGGTTTATTAGTTTGGGAAAATGAAAAATCAATTGTGGTTTTATTGAGGATTTCCAGAGTGTTTCCGCTGATTAATTAAAAATGATCAAGTGACCAAGGTATGGCATGTTGAAGAAAGGATGATTGAATGGAAAATTTTGATTTGGGTTTTGTTGATATGGTGCTCAAGATGCTTTAGACACTTTTTCATGGCACTTCATCATGAGTTTTCATCACATGGCATGTTCCCCCCTTAGGACGACTTCTCTCCTAGGAGGGTGACTTTATTGATGTGGGCTCTATTTATTTCATGTTATATCCATGTAAAAGTGTAAAAGTGGGTCCCTAGGGGTAAAATTGCCCCCCTAGGTGACAATGTGACTTTAATGCTATAATACATGGGAGAAAACGAGTGTTAGGGATAAGCGAACTAGTTCCAAGTGAAAGGAGCAAACCTATGCATAATGAAAGGAGCATGAATAGGATAAGGACACTTGGGGTGTGTTTTCTCCCGGTAAATAGGTGTCAAGTTGCGAAGGAAAAATGATTCAAGGCTTAAAATCATGAGATAATAAATGAGGGCTTTGACAGAGCTGAAATATGGAAGCCAGCAGTAGGTTTAGAAGTGCACGCAGGAAATATGCAAATGCATTTACAACTTAAACACAAAAATGGGAACCTTAGAGGAAATGGCCATAAATATCTGAGAAAGAGAGGCATGCAACTTCTTCTCAAATTCATAGTAAAACTATAAAGGCTCCCAATCCTATGCTAAAAACTCAACATGGGCACCAAATTGGAAAGAGGGTGCTAACTACGGTGTCCCATTTTAGGTAGGCTATGTTGTCGAACAAGTGCAAAATGCAAATAGAGATGAATAACACACAAATATCCAACAGGTTCAACCCTGCGGTATATTTGGATAATAAAAGGTTCAAATGCATCATAACATAGGGGAGGCCTAAACCTATATTCAAGTTTCAGAAAATACCTGATCAAATCGAGCAACGTGTAGAAAATGATCCCTAAGAAACCATGAATCCAGCTAAAATTCCTATCTCCAAGAAACAACAATACCATGATCATATCTAAAAAATATAAAAAGAAAGATCTGATATGTGTCACTTTGGTAGAAATATTTTCAACTTCAATATCTTCAACAATATTTATTACCAAGGTAGAGTTTACCAGTGAAGACTCAAAATCACCAAGGCTTGAGAACCTACATCCATGAAGATCAAACTCATGAGGAAGATCGAATATTAAAGAAGTAATGGAGTCTATACGAATAGAATCATCATTGCAAGAGTCGAAAAATCTACTAACAGAATCAAACTCACTAAGAACACTGATTTGCGGGTCAATGGAAGATTCCAAAGGATAAAAATGCTAATGTCTGAGGATCTATAAACAGGGATATCGGACTCAAAAGGAAAATTGTGGATGGATTTGATTACAACTAGTTCCAATCTAGGGAGGTGATCTTTGGAAAGAACATCAAAATCCAAAGGAATGTCATACTCTATCATAGCCTCTAGGAAAGCTTCATTTGAAGGAAGTATATCATCCCGGAGAGAACACATGTCAAAATATTCACTTGGACCAATAGGGTGGAGAGTAGGCTCCAATGCCCCCATTGGATGGATCACCTGGTCAATTATCGAGACCAAGTCCCAAGAAGGTAAGCATGAACACAAAGGCTTGTTTGTTGAGCGTTGATGTCAACTAAAGATGATGTCAAGTGTTTGTCCATCATCCAATGTCAAAGAGGATGTCAACTAATTCAGTATGAGGCATTGATATCATCACAAGTCAAAGTGGATACAATAGTCCAACAGAAATATGAAGAAACCACTTTGAGGAAGTCTATTGGAAATCCAGCAGAAATATGAAGATGCCACTTTGAGGAATTCTATTGTGCATGATGAAGAAAGCTTGAACATCATAAGCATATGTGCAAGAAGTGAAGGTGGTAGATATGCAACTTTGGAAGTATATCCAAAAGCATAAACATATGAAGAGGACAAGAAGTATGTATGTGCAAGATGACTAAACAGACATGGATGCCAATCTGAAAAAGTATATATAGTTACTGCATCTAGTCTATCTGAAGATGTTTACAATGTCTTGAAGCTTATCTATAAGAAAAGATGTGAATCAAGGATGCATTAAGCATGCAACTTTGGATTATATATAAGAGGTGGATTCATGTAGAAGATATCAAGAAGACATTGTACATGAGCCAGTATGAAGAAGTACATAAGATGACACTTCATACATATCCAAAAGGATACTCCATGATGATACAGTTCAAGAAGGAACACAAGCAATGTACTCTACATCATGAAGTCCTTGTGTTGACATTGAGTCCACCAAGTCATACTCTACCATGTTAGAAAATGCAAAAGAGTTGGTTGGAAAATGATACAAGTGCTCAATCTACCAAGAAGATGATTGGACCAAAGGGACAATCAAGCTAGGAATTCTATGTGTTGCTTGGTTGACAGTTGGGAGTGTGCTGGAGGAAAGGAACAACAGATGGATGAACAATATTGAAAGCGCGCAAACACAACAAATCAAAAAATGCCTTCAAGTGGTGAGAAGTGCACAAGTTCCTAAATGGGTACGATCGGTTGAAGAGCACAATGGACAAATACCACAGCCGACGAGCAGCAAGTGCGCAAGTTTCACAAGAGGGAATAAGGTAGAGGTCAAAGTCCCATAAATGAAATCTAGGCATGTGCATAGTTTCCTTAAAGTTTCAATACAACAAAAGCGCATCACCCAAATGCAATGATGAGTATGGGTCACAAACCCACTAAGAAGAAGCAGGAGAATGCGTAGACTATGCTAGTTTCTAATAACACAAGGGCGCATTACCCATAAGGGATGGTACAACAAACATCATTGAAACAACAAAGATCATGGACAAGATGAAAGATTCCACACATACCGGAATGCAATGGTACATCTAGAGCGCAATGGTACATCACCAAGGTGCAAACTCCCACTAAGTTGTGGATCCTAAAGGCGCTTGATACATCAGAGATAACACATCAATAGCGCAGATGATGACACGCGGCATATGCACGATTCGTGAAATATGGAAGAAGAGATGCCACGACCAGCTATCCTTGCAGGACATGTATAAATAGAGATGCAGGTTGGAGAATGAAATGTGAGCATGGAAGTAAGTTGAAGTGGAGAAGTAAGAATGAAATTTTCAGTTTGTTTTTCAGGGCATCAAGGGGCTCATGGACATAACAGAATGATCTAGCGAAGAGTCGGATGCACACATACAGCAGAACAAAGTTTTGATGGTTCGCAAAATGATGTCGTAAGTCTGTGACAAATGCGCAAACATTGAAAGGAAGAAACACTGAAGAATGTGCAACTGCTGCATATCTTGAAGGACTGTATCACAATCGGCACGTCGATATTCACAGAAGTTGAAAAGACAGAAGCGCAAAGACAAAATCGATAGATATCAAATATTTGCACAGATGTCTTGCTGATGCAGATGAACTGAAGTGAAAGTGTGCAAAGTTGAAGATTACATCTGATGCACAACAACAGAACTACAACAGAGTCATACAAGCGCATCATGTTGCAAATGATCTGAGACAATTGAGTTATATTGAACGGACCTATCATTTGATGCACAGAAGGTCGCAGATCGTATGAATAACTGCAACATTTATTCAAAACAAACACATCATAAGGTGTGCAGTTACCATTGTTACTGGTGCTTCTTTTCAGTACAACATATCATCAATAAAAAAACAGTATCAATTGAGTATTGTAGTCACGTAAAGAAGAACGTTGAACTAGAAAGCAAAGACTGCAATATCAACAAAGCACATTATCCTAGTAGTCATCAGCAGAAGTGTGAAATGAGAAGATTAAGAAGTCAAGTGGTGTATGCAGTGTAGTAACAAAAAATAGTCTACGTACAAAAGTTGCACACAGCAAAATCATTACCAGAAGACCTGAAAAAGTGCACAGAGTTGAAGGACAGCAAGACAATAAAATATATCATACATTAGAGCGTTCGTATGGGGAAAGGAAATAGAGAGTTGGAGCTTCCTTTAGGTTGGTGCCTGTAAACAACAAGGAGACAGGGAGTCGCATCTTCCTTCAGGTTGGTGCCTACAAAACAAAGCGACAAGGGGTTGGTGCCTCCTTCTAGTTGGTGCTAGAGGAAACTCAGGGAATTGGAGCCTCCTTCCAGTTGGTGCTGGTAAACACGGGAAGTTGGTGCTTCCTTGAATGTATTCTTTCATATTATAAAGAAGGATTATGTGGTTTTCTCATGATTGGGTTTCCGCGTGAAAATTTTGTGTGTTATGTGTTGATGATGTGGTGTATGTAAATTTACTAATGCATAACTGATGATGAATGTTAAGTAAATTTTAATCTGTTAAAGAAGGTAAATATCTGCTAATAATTGCTCTAATACTAATTCACCCCCCTCTCAGTATTAAATTGATTCCTACAATTGGTATATGAGCGGGTGTCTTCAGTTTTAGATTAACATCTGGAAGATAGATCATTGTGCATAAAGCATAAATGGATAAACAAGAAGGCCTCTCTACAAACAGAGCACCAAGGTTCGACGGCACCAACTATATTTTCTGGAAGGTACGTATGGAATTCTATTTACAATCTTTAGGTACAAAAGTCTGGCAATCTATAGTTGATGGTTATGACATCCCGACAGTAATTCCTATCAATCCTGTGCAACGGCGACTATATGAAAGCAATTCTAGAGCCAAAAATGCTATACTATGTGGGTTGACAGGTGACGAATTTGTCAAGGTTATGCATTGTGCATCGGCCAAAGAAATTTGGGACAAACTCGGAGGCATATATGAAGGACATGACAACGTAAAGAAAGCAAAGCTTCAAAATTATTCTAGACAGTTTGAATCTGAATGAAAGATGAATAAAACATTACGTCGTACTTCTTAAGAGTTGATGAGGTAGTCAACGCTATCAAGAGTCTTGGGGTCACCTTGGATGAAGAATCAATGGCACATATGATATTAAGAACTCTACCCCAAATATTTAAATCGAAGGTTTCCATGTTAGAAGATCAAGCCAGTCTTGATGAACTTCAAGGGATTCTCACTGCATATGAGATAAAAAAATAAAATAAAATAAAAAAAATAAAACTCCCATCAGAAAGAAAGCATCTTTCAATGCCACAGGGATGGACAAGCATGATCATGACAAAGATTGTTGTAGTGATTCAGATGGTGAAGAATCAAACTTTGTCAAGAAGCAGAAAAGAGGACGAGGCAAGTATAAGAACAAGCTACCATTTAAATGTTTTATATGTGGAGGATTAGGTCATTATGCCTCAAAATTCTCTTACAAGAAAGAAGACAATGATAGTGATGAAGAATCTGGAGCACATGATCGAAATATTGTGCGTTCTCAAAACAGACCTGAGAATAAAAGAAGAATTCCAAAATAGAAGAAGAGTTTGTATATTGAAGGAGGAAGTCATATATATGAAGAAAGTGACTACGATGATGAACTTAAAGAGGTAATCTTCATGGCCCTAGTGGTGGATGAAAGTAAATATGAACAAAATAAAAACAACCCAAGAACTACTCAAGTCGCGCAAAACAAGCCAGGATCACTGGATAAGTTTTTCTTCAATGGATCATTCAAGACACCTTCAAAACAAATCACACCTCCTAAACCTGTTGAAGAGGTCAAAGTGGTCAATTAACTAGATGATGAAGACACTGCAGACGTTGACTGGGAATGTGAACTAATCAGTTCCGTCAACGAGTTAAATAAATCTAAGAAGAAGAAGAATCTCTTACAGGAACAACTGTCAAAGCATGAAGAGCAGGATAGGCCATATGTTGAAGCAGAAATTTGTGAGAAGATAACCAATTATGAGTGTCAATTGAGTTGCGCACAAGAGAATATTCTAATGCTTGAAAAAGAAAAATCTGTACTAATAACTTCTCTCGATGAATTGGCGCAAGAAATAAAAAATATGTGTAATTAGCTCGAATAAAAGGACAAAGAGATACTTTTCCTGACAGAGAAGTTGACCGAGATAAAGGGAAAGAAGCAAGTTAACATTGATCCAATCTACGCACAATTAGAATATGAATATGAAGTGCACAACAAGTCGAAGGATAGCGCATCAATTTTGGACAGGATTCTGAAGGATCAAAGATCACCAGAAAACAAAACTGGTCTAGGCTTTGTAAAGAAATCAGGAAAGAACTACGACAGATAACAATGTTCAGGACACAACAAAACATTCATGTATGAAAAATCCTTTGGTTACAATTATTTTAAATATGCTAACCAAAGAAGGGTCAATAGAATGAAGTGTGCAAGATACAATTGGTTTGGCCATATTTCAAAATACTATCAAAGAGTGAGGTGTTATGCATGCAATCGATTTGGACACGAAGCTATGCATTGTCTGAATATTGTCAATTGTCCAGATGAAGAACAACTGCGCAAAGGCTATTTCACTCAAAGAGACTTCAGTATGAAATTTCCAGAGAAGAATCAAACTAGAAGCAGGCACAATAAAACTTGGATCAGAATATCTCCCTAGAAGTGTGTAGATGATACAGATAATCCTGGAGCAGCAAGCAATTGTTGCCTCTCTGGCTAGTCCCATAAGGACTATGGGAACTCCTTGAATAAAACATGATGCATCTTTATAAATTCAAGGGATGTTAGTTAGGAGTGTGGTTAAGAATGTGTAAATTCAATCAAATAAGTATGTCTGAAGTCAAAATGTGTTTATTCCATTATGTCGCGAAAAGGAAAGTTCACATGCATACAAAGTTATACATTTGTTTTACAGATTAAATAACAAAGAAGAAGCTCAATTATTTCAATTGCATTATTACAAACAGAATACCATTCATGAAATGGAAACTGAACATTGATTAATGAAACTTCACTAAAGAGATCTTTGTATTATACTCAAAATTGAGGCATGATTACAAAATCGCATAAGTCATAGCTACATGTCGAATCCATGAATGGCATATAAACCACAAGAGAGCAAAATTGAAAATTTCCAAGGCATTCTACAGCCGTAACCCAAGGTCAAGGTCAGAATCCAGCTAGTTCGCAAGACGTAATTCCAAATACACCGGACCGGGAAAGAACGCTTAAGGAAAGGTTGCAGAGGAAGAAGCTGCAAAGTTGCAGACAATGACGGTTCAGCATGAGGTTGAAGTCGAGACAATTCATCCATAATTTTCTGCTACTGAAACTCCAGATTGGCAATTCTGCGAATCAAATGATTCAGTTGCTAAGAGTGACGATGTTGGTAGATGATTTGATTATTCTGCATCTGATGTCGCCAAATGTCCATATCAGTTCGCAAACATAAAAATTCTTATTGTTGAGACTGAACGGCATTTTGCAGATTCTCGAGGGAATTGGTCACTTTGTGATGAAAGGAGGACATTGAATCAAAGGAAGAACAAGCAGTAAAAACCAAACGAGTAATGTGACAAGAGCAAGGATGCAAGAAGTGATGAAGCAGACAATGCTCGCAAAGACTTTATGGGATTCATTGAAGGACGTCCACGCACAAGTAGTTAATTGATGAGAAAGGAATTCAATGGCGCACAAGTCGGAAAGGATAGTGAAGTTTCCAAAATTAAATGTTGAACTTGATGAAGTCTTGGAAACAGTACAAAAAGAGGAAGTTCAATTCATTGCACTGTGCGACAAAGATTGTCGCCTCAAAAAGGTTTTAGTACGAAAACGACACGTCACTTTTTACACATGAACTGGGGTCATGTCCAATATATGGAAAACGTGGCATATCTCTTAATGGATGTGACTACATTAAATGCGACATAGCTTGGTGACAATGCAGTAAATACAATAGGTGAAGCAGTATAATGCACGAAAAATAATGCAAAATCAGTTGATAATGGGAATGCACTGTGCAGTAGGAATATAAGGATGACAGCCAAGATCACTGCGCAAGGTATGATGATGTTTTGTGACAAAACAAACAATCAGAAAGGAAGGTGCAGTATAACATCCACTTCAGAAAAAGCATAAAGATAGGGGGAGTGATCCCACAGTTAGAACAAAGCAAGCACAATACACAAAGGAAGAATTCTAAAAGTGCAATGGACCTCTTTTCCATTGATGTCAAAGGGTAAGATATGCATGAAGCAAATGAAGCTAAGGAGAAATGCATGAAGTCAATGAATCCAAGGGGGAGAAATGCATGAAGCTGATGAAACTAAGGGGAAATGCATGAAGCGGTTGAAGCTGTAAAGGATATAAGCAAAGCATGAAGCAGACGTGAAAGAGCATGAAGTATTGAGGACTATAAAGTATGAAGCAGATGTGAAAGAGTATGAAGTATTGAGAAAACGTGAAAGAGCGTGAATTCTTGAGGACTGTAGACATCAAAAGAAACAGAGCATGAAGTATGAAGCAGATGTGAAAGAACGTGAAGTCTTACAGATATGATCTACGCAGAAAATCCCAAAGAATTCAGGGGGAGCACAGATACAAGGGGAGCACTACAACCAAAACACAGATGAAGCACACAACTCAAAGAAAATCAGGAACGGCTTCATAAGGTGTTGACATCAATACCAAAGGGGGAGATTGTTGAGCATTGATTGTTATTGATGTCAACTAAAGATGATGTTAAGTGTTTGACCATAATCCAATGTCAAAGAGGATGTCAACTGATTCAATATGAGTCATTGATATCAGCACAATTTAAAATGGATACAGCAGTCCAGCAGAAATATGAAGAAGCCACTTTGAGGAAGTCTATTGGAAATCCAACAAAAATATGAAGATGCCACTTTGAGGAATTCTACTGCGCATGATGAAGAAATCTTGAACATCATAAGAATATGCGCAAGAAGTGAAGGTGACAGATATGAAACTTTGGAAGTATATCCAAAAGCATAAACATATGAAGAGTACAAGAAGTATATATGTGAAAGATGACTGAACAGACATGGATGCCAATCTGAAAAAGTATATCTAGTTATTGCATCCAGTCTATTTGAAGATGTTTACAATGTCTTGAAGCTTATCTATAAGAAAAGATGTGAATCAAGGATGCATTAAGCATGCAACTTTGGAGTATATCTAAGAGGTGTATTCATGCCTAAGATATCAAGAAGACAATGTACATGATCCAAATTGAAGAAGTACAAAATATGACACTTCATACAGAACCAAAAGGATACTCCATGATGATACAGTTCAAGAATGTAACATCCCGAAAAATACCAAAATTTAAAAAAAAAATATAATAGCAATAATTATCGAAGTCGTTAGTGTGGAACATATAAAATAATTAGATTTCTTAACTAGGATAATTAATAACGATGACACGTCATAATTTTCAAATATGATATAATTGTATTTGCTATTTCAGATTTAAACGGATGCTAAACTCCTTAACGAAAGATCTTTTTATGATTATGCATAAGAATACAATTTATAGTTTTTACTTGAGTTCTAAATATAATTACATGTTGTTCATAGTCTGTACTGTTATGATGTTCTTGATGATGTGCTGACAGTTTGTTTGTATGATGATGAAGGGGTCCTACGAGGTACCCTGGAGTTTACTTAGCTATGTTTAGCTAAGGCATTTGAATCATGTTTCTATGTGCAGATCGCAGGTAAGAAATTCTACGACAACATGTGTAAAGAGTACATGTTTCTTTCAATTCAACGTCAATGTAAAATTTAGAATGCTAAATACTTTCTTGCAAAACAAGTTACTGGAGGTAAGGATACATGGTTCTAATTCTAGTTTATGTGCTAACTTATAAAGCTCTTATGTGTTATAATTTCACGTCGTCCAAGTGTTATGTTATAATGCTACATATATTATCATATGACTACTGTCATTATTATTAAAACAGCGATACTAATATCTATTGATAATGCTATTAGGAAGCTTGTAGAAAATAGTGTTTATACTTTTGAACTATCATTATATTTTGCGCCTACATAACTTAGACTACTCTAAGTCCTAAATTTATCATTTGAATATACAGTTAATATATGTAAAGTATAGTGACTAGTGCTTGTACTAAGAACTTAGCTTTAGAGTGTATCTCGTCAACACTTAAACTATACCTATGGTGATACCTTGATTAATAGTCTTTGTACTACATGGCTAATCATATGGAATTTATTGTGAATATGGGGTTTATGCTATGAACTAGCATTATAAAACTTCATCATATTGCTTATACAAAACTATAGAAATGACATAGAAATATTGTATAGTTACTATGCATACACAATAATATATTGATATGTAATTCAAATATTACGATGCCTAAGTTCAAACTTTGAACTATATAAAATGTGCACTAATATTGCAATGATATGATTTACAATATGCAATGATGAGATTTGTATTCATTTAAATGATGTAACCAAACCTTTGAAAGGCTAAGACTTTAGCAATAGAATGAACTATGTTATACGACCTAGCTCTTGTTCTAAGTATTGATAAGGTATGTTATTGCATTTCACAACAATCTTGTTAATGAGGTGATGAGTTGACAGGTATTAAATTTGCTACCGGCAGGTTGACAGTGTCCCGTTCAGGTATTAATGGTCCTGACCAAATTCCATAGTGGAAAGTGTTGTTGTCAACCCACGTGAAGCTTGGTTGATAATATAACTAGGAATCCTAGCTATGCATGGTTACCATATTGCTTCTCCTATGAGCTTTACACGGTATTGTCATTTAGCATGCATTGTTGGCATTTTCGTGGTTGTTGTAATTAATGAGATATCAATGCAATACTTGCCCGACTTTCAACGTAGCTTGTTGCAATCGTCTTGCTCATCGATCTCACCAGATCTTGATCGTTGAATATGAAACCCTAAACCTCGTTGTATGTAGTGACGGAGAGTTTCCCGGTCTTCATTTTTACGTTAGAGTTGGAGTTATGAGGCCAACAGGATGCTAACATTTAGGTTTGGAGAGAGTATCTCTCAGGAGGTTTCGATTCTGTGACCTGTGGGAGGTATTTTTTGCAATCTTAAACTCTCTGCACTTAACCCACAATACGCCAATATAGTGATGGGGTTTCTCCAGCCAGTGTATTGAATGTAGTTCGGACTGGGTTCGATTCTCCTGTTTGTGAGAATGGTCTTCAGTGTTTTAGCTCGTGGTTGCTGTCAAATACCACCATGCATTCGGCGTCTGATGGTGTAGTGTGTCAAAATTCATGAGTTTCGTTTCTAAGGGTAAGTGTTTTAAGACAGTGAATGCATTACTATGACACTTAACTTTATAATCGCGTTTTTCTTTATTTAACCCTTCAAACTGTTTTTTGGCAGGTACCCATTTCGTATGAGGTTGCTAAGTGAAAGATTGGAGAATGGAAATGTTGCTACTGCTTCCTGGTAAGCTCCGGTGGTTCTCGAAAACCTCTTAGGTTCCTTTGGCATGGTTTTGATGGTGATTTCTATGTGCCGAGAGTTGGAACCATTCGACTTTGTTTCGGTGATGGTCGAGTGTGAAGTTTTAAGTCTTGTTTTGTTAATAGTTGTACAGAGGATAATCTTCAGTTTCTTTAAGATGCCAATCGGCTCTTTAATGCCTGGCTGTGTTGTTTGAAAGGAACTTCGAACTTTTGTTTGTTCTGCTAGATGTTTAAGGGTAAAACCCTGTGTAGTTTGTTGCTCCACGGTCTCGTTTTAATGGTTTTGGTGTATAAGGGGTAAGCCCCGTGTATTGTGGAACCTTGGCAGGTCCGTAATGTAATTCTCTGTTATAAACGTTAAATGGAAAACCAAGAATCGAGGGTTCTCTTGCACTTATAAACAATGGCTCGTTTTTGCAATGGAAAATTGTGTTTTTAAAGTAATGGTTGAGAAAACTGTGTAAATAATTGTTGAGGTGTGTCGAGCATTGATGGTTGACTGTAGATAGTTGTTTCTGTACTTCGTCATCGTTGTTGATAATTATGTTTTGAAAATGTGATGAGATATAGTTCGGTTGTCAAGTGTTTTTGGTTTGGCTATGCTACAGTGTTCTATTTTATTTCACGATTGAAACTCTACCTGTAGCTTTCGTTGGTAATCTTGTTTGTACAGATACAGTTGAACCCACGAATAGGTCCTTAACTCGTGCATGTGAATATTTCGACACTGTGTATGCTTTCTTACTAGAGTTGTAAACTATCGTTAGGTATTGATACTGAATTGTGCTTTCTACTAAGTGATTCTTACTGTCTTGTAGTAGTCTCGAAAGGTTAGTTAGGGTTTGGAAATCTATAACTGTTAGGCTCAGAAAATAAATGTCTAAAGTTTGCCATGGAAGGCTTGAAGAGAAAATTATGAACTATGTAAACAGAAAACTAGGGTTTGTAATATCTTAGGGTTTGATACTACTGTGCAAATATTTAATAAATGAAATCAAAAGTGATAGTTAGTGAAGAAATAAAATGTGTATAATTGTAGCAAATCTGTACAGAGATTAATTTTTGCAGCTACTATAATTCTTGAAAATATAATTGCTTGAAAAACATAAAATGTATAATATTGAAATGCATTTGCTTACTATATGAACTAGATAGAGTTAAAAAGAAATATAAAGAAATGTGCAGAAAAAAAATGTGTTTTTCTTTTATCTAAGAATTATATGAATTCTATGCAGCTGTTTATACTATACTGTAATGTTTACTGTGTTTAAACATATAACAAAATTTAACAAGAACACTACTGTATTCACCTTTCCAATCAATGGCATTCTGCCTATCTCTTCATCTTTCTTAATTTACTTCTCTATACTGGAGTACGATGCAGAGAACAGCATGGGGGAAAATATAGAGATGGTTATCGATTCAATTATTTCACAAAGCTTTTTCATTCAGAATCATACTTAGATCAAAAAATAAAATAATTTCTTTTACATGACTGAGTTTAATAATTCTACTATGCAGAAACATTTAACTGTAAAAAAATTAGGAACAGTAAAACCTGGTTGACTGTAGGAGAAACAAACAGCCCAAGGAACCTGTTCCACCCAGCCTATTCCTAAAGACAGCCAAGTTACTCACCTTAGGACCCCCGAGCCTGTTCACTGAACCACCAGGAGGAATATTCTGTAGAAGCCTCAATACATCAACTTGCAATAGAATGTAGATTGTCCAGTCCTCAAGACTCAACAGTCAAAGAGACCTGCACCAACACCTCTGGTTTTCCTTCTCAGTATAATTAGCAGACTTACAGTTGCACTCTCACATAGCCTCCCTATTCGAATCTCTCAGTAATCACTTGATTCACTTGAGGAATATTTCTGTAGAAAATATTGTAAGGGGCTGCCTGCCCAATTCAAATTGCCTTATGTAGGCTGCCTAGGCCTTTTAGTGGTTAATTGTTCATTAATTAGCTTCCTGCTCTCTTCCACCCACCTGGGGGATAATGCCACAAATTTAGGGGTATTTTTCCCATAACCAACAACTAGTGGTGGAGTGCAAATGCTGCCATCTATCCCGTACCTTCTAATAGCTTCCATTCCTCCTAGTGGGTCAGTGAACACTCATTTAACAGTTCCCTTGGGTGTTTGTCTCCTACTTTAATTTATTAAATAATAATAATTAGTAATTACAATTATCCTTGACCAAACTTGGTCATAATTACAAAACTTTGTAATTAAAATTTAACATAAATTATTTTGCAAATAAAATAATATTCTCATAATTTGGGTAGGTGACAAAGAAGGAACACAAGCAATGTACTCTACATCATGAAGTCCTTGTGCATACATTGAGTCCACTAATTTGTACTCTACCATGTCATAAAATGCAAAGGATTTGGTTGGACAATGATATAAGTGCTCAATCTGCCAAGAAGATGATTGGACCAAAGGGACAAGAAAGCTAGGAAGTCTATGTGTTTCTCGGTTGACAGTTGGGAGTGCACTGGAGGAAAGGAACAACAGATGGCCGAACAATCTTGAAAGCACGCAAGCACAAAAAAATATAAGATGTCTTCAAGTGGTGAGAAGTGCACAAGTTCCTAAATGAGTACGATCGGTTGAAGACCACAGTGTACAAATACCACAGTCGATGAACAACAAGTGCGCAAATCCCACAAGCAGGAATAAGGAAGAGGTCAAAGTCCCACAAATGAAATGTAGGCATGTGCGCAGTTTCCATAAAGTTTCAATGCAACAAAAATGCATCACCCAAATGCAATGATGAGTATAGGTCACAAACCCACTAAGCAGAATCAGGAGAATGCGCAGACTATGCCAGTTGGTAATAACACAAGGGTGCATTAGCCACAAGGGATGGTACAACAAACATCATTGAAACAACAAATATCATGGACAAGGTGAAAGATTACGCACATACCAGAATGCAATGGTACATCACCGAGGTGCAAAGTCCCACTAAGTTGTGTATCCTAAGGGTGCTTGATACATCAGAGATGACACATCAATAGCGTAGATGATGACACACGGCATATGCACAATCCATGAAGTATGGAAGAAGAGATGCCACGACCAACTTGCAATCATACTATCCTTGTAGGACATGTATAAATAGAGATGCAAGTTGGAGAATGAAATGTGAGCATGGAAGTAAGTTGAAGCGGAGAAGACTACAAGTTTCGGTTTTTTTTTCAGGGTATCAAGGGGCTCCTGGACATAATAGAATGTCCTAGCGAAGAGTCGGATGCACACATACAGCAGAATGAAGTTTTGATGGTGAGAAGAATGATGTCATAAGTTTGTGACAAATGCGTAGACGTTGAAAGGAAGAAACACTGAAGATTGTGCAAGTGCTAGATATCTTGAAGGACTGTATCACAATCAACACGTTGATAGTCACAGAAGTTGAAAAGACGGAAGAGCAAAGATAGAATCGATAGATATCATATATTGTGCGAATGTCTTGCTAATGCAAATGAACTGAAGTGAAAGTGTGCGAATTCATACAAGTGCATAATGATGCAGATGATCTGAGACAAGTACGTTATACTAAACGGACCTATCATTTGATGACAAAAGGTCACAGATTTTCTGAAGAACTGCAATACTTATTCAAAACGAACACATCATAAGGTGTGCAGTTACCACTGTTACTGGTGCTTCTTTTCAGTACAACATATCATCAATAAAAAGAACAATATCAATTGAATATTGCAGTCATGTAAAGAAGAACGTTGAACTAGAAAGCTCAGAATGCAACATCATCAAATCACACGATCCAAGTAATCATCAGCAGAAGTGTGAAATGAGAAGATTGAGAAGTCAAGTGGTGTATGTTGTGCAGTAATAGAAAATAGTCTACATACGAAAGTTGCGCACAACATAATCATTACCATAAGACTTGGAGAAGTGCACAGAGTTGAAGGACATCAAGACAGTAAAATATATCAGACATCATGGCGGTCGGATGGGGCAAGGAGACATGGATTTGAAGCTTCCTTCAGGTTGGTGCCTGTAAACAACAAGGAGACAGGGAGTTGTAGCTTCCTTTAGGTTGGTGCCTACAAAACAAAGCAACAAGGGGTTGGTGCTTCCTTCTAGTTGGTGCTGGAGAAAACTCAGGGGGTTGGAGACTCCTTCCGGTTGGTGCTGGTAAACACAAGAAGTTGGTTCTTCCTTGAATGTATTCTTTCATACTATAAAGAAGCATTCCATGGTTTTATCCCGATTGGGTTTTGCACATGAAAATTATGTGTGTTATGTGTTAATGATGTGGTGTATGTAAATTTACTGATGCATAATTGATGATGAATGTTAAGTAAAGTTTAATCTGTTAAAGAAGGTAAAAATCTACTAATAACTGCGCTAATACTGATTCACCCCCCTCTTAGTATTAAATCGATTCCAACATTGTTCTCAAGAGAAATTGGACATGAGTAGTATAAGGCCACATATTTAAGCCATGGCAGGGTAGTGTCTACAAAAAAACTAGGAACTGACAAAGGATATACTTGGTCTAAAGTCAGGTAATGAGAAGGATCAACAAATGAAAGTTGATCAATAGTGACAATACTTCCATTGTGAGGAAAATGCATTACACGAATAAGTGTAGGCACCAAAACATTCATAGCATATACATAATCACACCCAAGGAGCATATTAAAGTCCAAAGGGTCTTCCATAACCATAAAATCAACTAAGATAGTCTTCCCACCTAAAGTAATAGGAAATTGAGTAAGAAATCTCAAATTTTTACTATGTTTTCTATCCAAAACTAGCAACTAATTAACAATCGACACAAGGTTGGGATATCCCACACCTATCCAATATTATGCGGATAAAATACTAACAGAGGCTCCTTCATCTACAATACAACGAGCAATAATACAATGAGCAACTGTGTAGAGTTTAACTTGAACCCTTATTTGAAAAGGTGCAATAGAATGAAGGTGAGGCCTAGCTAGACTATCCCAATCAAAGGAAGCAATCCTAGAGCTTGGTGTGGGCTCATTCAAAGTGAATTGAGTTTCCCCTTGTCTAGAAAGTTATGAACTAGCAGTGAAGAAAACTTGAGCGGTAAACACATCACTCTCCAAAAGAAGAGTGGGATTGACCAAAGATTGCATCGATTCGACCACTTGATGTTTGTCACTCTCCATGGGAAGAGTGGGATCAACCAAAGATGGCATTCATTCAACCACTTCAACATCAACACTCTCCAGGGTAGGAGTGGGATAAGTCAAATATTGCATTGACTCGATCACTTTATCAACCAAAGGTTGAATAAGGGAAATCACAGGTTGTTCAAGAGCATAACATCCTTGAGACATGGAACACACTCTTTGTACCTCTAGAATAACAGGACACATGTGAGTAAGGTGATCTCCCTTGAAAATATTACAAGGGAACTTATGCTTGCGTCCTATTCATTTAGACTTCTCAACAATGTCAACATGTCCATCATGACTCACACTAGTTGATAGTTTTCCCCCAGCATGACTTGCAATGGTTGGTTTCTTGCCCCTAACATGACTTGTAGTGGTTGGTAGCTTGCCTCTAGTATAACTCGCAATGACTAGGATGACTTGCAGTGATCAATGGCATGTCCTCAACATGACTCGTAGTGGGTAAAGACGTACTTTTAGTATGACTTGCAATGACTAATAGTTTTCCCCTAGCATGACCTACAGTGGTTGGTTGTAGGTCACCCCCAGCATGACCTCCATAGGTTGGGGAGTTACCCCCAGCATGACCTCTAGAGGATGGGGATTTTCCCCCTTTCCTTTGCATCTTCTTCCTATTCTTCTTCATGTCCCTTTTACACTGTCGATTACTAGTACTAATAATTTCACAACATGCGGTGGAAGGAGGAGGAAAAGATGTTACTCGCAAAGAAGGAAAACGGTTTTGATGCCCTTGATATAATGTTCTTGCTTGAGAATCATCAATAGCATTAACGACATTCAAAGTGGAAAACAACTAAGCCGACATCCCTAGAGTGATTCCTGGAAGATTAAAAGTTGCCATCAAGGGAGCACCAATGTTCCCAACAAATGGAAAAACACAAGGATCCCCTTGCACAAGGGTCTCTTGGTTTGTGTCCACAAGAACCTTAGCCATAAGTTTCAACTCAACAAGTAAGAAATATCTAATTCAAACTAAGCACACACGGCACACCACTAGAAAAATTCCTAAAGATATCAACAAAGCAAACCAAGGGCCTTTCCAAGTTCAATGTTGGTTGATTAAGTCCCACAACCAAATAGCAAAGGTGCGAAAGCAGTTACCAAGGCCTCCGCTAATAGCCCGTCTTGGTGCAAGTCTCCCCACAAGGTAAGGGACACCCTCCAAGGGTGCTATTAGTTTCGCTTAACGTCTGCTCAATGTACGTTGGAATTCCACTGCAAACACCTAGGTGATACCTAAGACAATATATTAAGGCCACCAACTCACAGTCAGCGTTCGGGGGAACAATCGACGGTCGGGATCGTACGTATGGGAAAGATAGATAATCTTGAAATCTCAAAAGTACCAGCACCATAGGGGGCCCAAGTTGGTACTAGTGAAATCCTCGTACACACAAAATCCCCCAAATGCTTGGTTAAGTATCAGAGGGATAATCTCTTCAACCCAACCTCACACAACCTCATGCTTAACTCCGGTGTTAGTGGATATTCTCGGCCACACCCTTACGATTATTGTATTTTCCTATCCTTATGAAATATAGCTATGTTATACAGTTTAGAGTAGTCTTGAATTGTTTACTTCCAACCTAGTCCAAGGCTCTATCCCTAAGCTAATTGGTGAACCCTATAAAATAAACGTCTAATAATTTTTAAATTTTAAGCACTTAATTTTATGGGCTATTATTTAGTCAAAGGGAAACGGAAGTGCAACTAATGATGTGTTGTGACTCTTACAAGAAATGAACACTATAAAGATATATGTCTATAAAGCAAAGAAAATATTTTATAGTGTTTTAGTGATAAGCAAAACTTCTTAAAATGAAAAACTATTTCCAAAATATTTCATTTTTTCACTTTTTGTTTTAACAAACTTTTTAAGAAAAATAAAGAAACACAACAACTTTTTGTTCTCCTATCAAAATTGACAAGTAACTAACTTCAAACACTCAAAACAACAAAAGGAAATTTTTCTTTTTCTTTTTAAAAAATGACAAGTTCAAATTCTTAAAACAAAGAGTTTTTTTCAAAAGATGAAATCTTTTTGTATTTTCTATTTTAATACTTGCAAGAAAAAGAAAGGAATATAATAATTCTACATAAGTTTGTTTCATTTAATTCATATGAACAATTAAAGAAACAAACAAGCACAAATAAACTCATTTTTCAAAATGTCTTGCAACAACAAAAACAAAGAAAAAACTTAGAAAGAAAATAAAACTTTTTATTGTTTTTTCTCTGATGACATAACAAAAAAGAGAAGAAGATAAACAATATAAATCTATATAAGATTTAAACTGTTCAAAACTTATACAAATAGTGCAAAAAAGGAAGATTTTACCAAAGACATAAACCAAGGAAAATATTTTCTTTTTCTTTTTCTTTTTCCTTTTTAAGCGTTGTTCTCTGAAATAACATACCAGTGACATAAAATTCACATCCAACTTAGATTCATAAAGACCCACATTTCCATCTTTAAATGGACATAAATTGAAAAAAGATAAAATTCAAGTCATACATGATCTAGTCCAAGCCAGGCATCATATAAGCGCCTTTACTGTGGTTAGGGCACATATGGGGAGAAAAAAGGTAATGCAATCTATAGGTCTAATACAGCTGTGTGAGCTACATCTTGCATATGAGTGTGAGAAAAGGAAAATTTTAAATTTTGATTCCCCAAAACCAAAAATTTATTCCTACAAGGGTCCTAAGATTGGAAGCTACTAGTCTGCAGCATGAAAATTCAGAAAATCCAATAGAAACAAACAAAAACAAATAAGAAAACAATCAAGAACAAAAATCCCTAAACTACCCAAAAAATGGAAAAACTCCCAGCAGAGTTGCCCTCTCTGCTTTGCAATTATTTACTACCCTAGTGATCTTTGGGTGGGATCACCACAGAGCAATGCCCATAAACAATTCAAACAATACTTCCTAAAGATGCAGTTCAAACAAATTCACGGTTTTTAAATGATTGAAAACTAAAAGGAAGAAGTCCTACCTAGAGTCCAACGGTTGATGAAGATTCTTGCTTTCAATCTTTAACCCACGAATGTTCTTGATAATCTATAATAAAAACGATTGAACAAGAACATGGACAACAAACTACAAATATAATTGTTAAACTACAAATTGAATGCTTAAAACCATCGAGATAAGTTTTTACACATCATCAGACAAGAAAGAGAATTCTTTATATAAAATAACAGCAAGATATAAGATAGATTTCACCTATTCTCGGCTACGGCACTATTCTGAAATTGGATGTTGAGTTCCTCCGCCCAGGTCACACACATACACACCTCTTCCATGCTTCAAAAGCATACTCAAAGAACACAGTTTGATAGTTCCTTGGCAAGAAAGGGATGGAGACTGCTGGAAATGCATATTTCCAGATATGGGGGATTTATTGCAAACCTGGGAATAGGGATTATGGATTTAATATCAATAAGATCATCATAAGGATGTTATATTTCTCTCTCCTCCTTTTCATGCTTTCCCTTTCCTCTTTTGTACTTTTGGGTAGGCATTTAGAGAAGTTCAATTAGTTATTTACGAGAAAGAGATAGTTAAAAAACTGTGAAACTGTTTTCACGTTTCCCGAGAATTTATTTATTTTTTACCTTCACAACAGGTCATACGCAAGCAACACACAAGCAGAGTGCGTATACGCGGGATACCAATGCATAGGACGCATATGAGTGAGAAATTAGGATTTTTAAAGGATTTAACTAAGAAGGGATAGGGGAATGAACCATAAAGGGACAAGGAAGTCTACAAAGATGAAATATCATCCAAAATAATCGTTTTGTAGTGATGTGACAAAATATGCTCTAACAGGGATAGGTGTTCGGGTCCCATGTTCGACTTGCCCAGTCAGATTAATATTTCGAATTCAAACTCTTGGAATAAGAGAATCCAATGACATATCCAACTGTGATGTAGTGATTTGTTAACCAGATATTTAAGTCCTTGATTGTATGTAAATAATATGAACGAATTAGATAGTAAGTAGTCTCGATATTTCTGCATTGAAAAGATCGTTCCCAAGCCTTCACGTTCAGTTGTTGAGTAATTCATTTCTAATTTATTTAATTTTTTACTGGCGTATGCATTTTCATATTCAATTCCTTCATCTCCAGGTTGGGTGGGTATTGCTCTGACTACAATACCAAATGTGTCTATATGAAAGTCGAAATTCTTTAACGAATCTGGGAATCTAAGTATTGGGGCTTCAACGAATTTTCTTTTGAGGAGCTCAAATGAATCTGCACACTCTGGAGTTCATATAAATTAAGCATTTAATCTAAGTAATTCTTCTAAAGGAAAATTCTTATCAGAATAATGTCTAATAAACTTGTCGTAATACATCATATGTCCCAACAAAATTCTAACTTGCTTGGGATTCATTAGAGGTTTCAAATCAAGTGTAACTTCAATTTTTGCTAGATCAAATTTTATGCCTTCTTTATAGATGACATGGCCCAACAATACTCCTATGGGTGTGGACAAAATGCATTTATTTATATTTATAAACAATTGTATTTGTCGGCACCTTTCTAGCATCAGTCGGAGCCACTGTACATGGTCTTTTGGCATTGTGTAAATGGTTTAGTCATCAAAATAAATAGCCATTTGTTTTGTACAAGAACTCCTAAAAATATTTTATGACTATCAGGAGAAGACAACCAGTGCACTCTTCAATCCAAAAGGCATTACCTTGTATGTAAATGATCCAAATTCATAGACAAATGTAGTTTTAATGAATTGTTCTAATTCTTGCACTACTTCTTAAGGCATTCTTCTGTAGGTGAGAATAACAAATATTTGATAAAATTGTCCTTAAGAGACCGCCAATTGCAATTTTCTCCTCTTTCTTCTTCCATTTTATACCATTTGTCGGGCAGGTCGTCTAGTGTGTTTAGGAACAAATGCGGACATACTCTCTAATCCTGATAACCAAGTCTTTTACATTCTTTTTCACAGTTTTCAATGTGCTCAATCGGGTCTAGACCTTGAACAAATTTTTGAATTTCTACTTGGGCTGTTAATTTATTTCCTCTGAATCATTCGATAAAATATGTTGAAGTGGGCGTCCAAGTCTGCATGCACGACTGATGGGTGTCCCACGATCTAGCCTCCTTACCGGTGAAAGTCTCGACTAAGCTCCACAATTGGTATTGCTCACTGAAATTTTTAGAAACTTATTCGACGTGAGGCAATGGCGACTCACATTCCTTGTACTAAAGGGTAGGTAGATTAGTTGGTTCACTTTTCGTCGACACAAGAGTCAAATATTCTCTTGTTTTTTTTCATATAGTTTTGGAATTATGGATATTATGAATCATTTGTGTATTGTTCGTCGAGGAATGACTTCGACTGTCCATCATTCTCTTGCGTAAGATTCATAATTTTTTATCTACAAGGGTAGAGTTCATAATCAAAATTTTGTCCAACCGATATGGGTGATCCCAAGTGGATCTCCTCTCCATATTCATTTGATTCAATTGAATATTCATTGTTTTGCAGAACTTGGTATAATTTCCTTATGTCTGCATTGTTGTCACTTGGATCTTCCCAAGGTTTCTCTTGGGATGGATAAATAGGTACAATAACCTTTCTTCCATATCCTTTTAATATAATTCTGTCATTTTTTAGTGATATGGATGCTTTCATTTTTCTTCCCAATGAATGATCGACTAATGTAGAGAATGATTTACATCCTTCATTAGGGTCGATCACTTCTAAATCAATCTATGTGTCAATGCCCATGATTGCAGTGTTAGCATTTTTAAAAAACCCAGTAGGCTCGATTAGACCCTGACCGGCAAGCTTAAGGTAGATGCCGGACTTCGACAGTTGTGGTCGACCCAGTCTTTCCCAAGTCCATCTATTCATTATGTTATCTTGTGAACCGAAGTCGAGGATGGCTTGCAAGATGCAATATCCCTCGAATTCCATGTCAACCAGCGGGTCAATGTCAATTTTTTCTTTTTGATTGAGACGACATAGATTCTTGGCAATTTTTCATTACTTGTGTTATTCCTTATCATATACATTAGTTCAATAAGTCTTGCAACCGCTTCTCCTTTTGTGAGTTGTAACAATTTACTAAGAGTTTTGTTCTTAGATTCTACATTATCTTCTTCATTTGATATCTCTTCAAAAAAATGTGTGACATTATTAAATATTTTTCTCTGCTTGTGCAGATTTGGATATTTATCTTCCTTACTTGGAATCTTTGTAATTTGAGGATTGTCATCTCCATTCTCGTGGCGTGCCTTATAATTATTTGCAAGTTTTTATCATTTAACACTTCATGCTTAGGGACACCAGACAAGAGATTAAAATTCTTTTTATTATTGAGATTTTCGAGCATGATGGGGCATTATTCTAGATTATGCTCCCCCACCCCACATTTTGTAAAAATTTTAAGGTTCGTCATGTCTTTCCAGGCACAGTCTGGACACAAGTGTTCTTCACTAAAACAGATAAGCAATGAGGTTTTCCTCGATCAAAAGAGCATTTGCCTCAATTATTGTTATATCTTCCATGATTGTTGTAGTCATCCCATTGGTTATATCCATTGTTGGGTTGGTCATTCTATCTAGAGTCTCGACTTATTTGATTATTCTGATCGACGGTTCATGCTTGGTAGATTGTCTGGTAATTTCCTTGTTCGTCAAATTCTCCACACACTTTGTAGTGGTATGTTGCGTAGTTCAACAGATTCCGCACCATTTGGGTTTAAAATTGTCTACATTGTATGGGCACTCTGCTATCGAATTTGGATCAAACATTTCACATATGCATGGTAGTATCTTGTTTGAGCAATTCAGAAGCTTTCTGCTCATCTTTATTTAGGAAAGAGTCTTGGTTCTTCTTGTACTAATATCCTTTCCTCTAGGAATGGTCTTCTTTCTTCGTGGAATGTTCTTCTATCGTCTTAGAATCATCAGTCATCATATCAACAGTTGTCTTCAGTGTGACCTTTTGATGAGCATGCCGTTCACCACAAGTCGTCATGCCTCAACACAAGTTGTTAGAGCTGCATTATTTCTAGATTTTATTCAAGTCTTATGTCGGTGGGATTGACTATAAAGTCTATATTGGACTCGACTTTTAAATATTTCCTTAAAACATCGTCATACCTTGTAAATTCGAGCAATAGAAGGAGCATTTTAATTCTTGGATATAGACCTACAACAAAGAACTAGATCATTACAGTTTGATCCATCTTGGATGGAATTTGGCTAAGTAGGTCTTTAAATATTTTTTGATATTTGCGCACTGATTCGCCCAGTCTTTGAGTAATGTCTTTTAATTTATGGCCAGCCAAGTGCCTGCAATCCTGCGTCTTGAATAATTCTAGAAAATTTTATCTAATTTCTTGCTTTATTTTTGCTCCATCTTCAATAATGTTCATGTACCACGTGAGTGCTCTTTTCCATAGACCACGTAAAAACTATGCAATATTTTGATTCTCATCATCAATAAGGTTAGCTTTCCAAATGGTTTCGCAGACAAACCGGGGTTTCTTAGGATGTTCATCCCCTTCATAAATACGAGTGTTAATTGGGTGATGGTAAGCCATCTTAACATAATTTTGATTTTGAATTTTATTACTTAATGGATATGAGTGAGAAACTACAGACAAACTTACTTTTTATGATGGTTTTCTGCACTTACTTCTTGTCGTTGAGTGTTATACCGGGACAATTGGACTTCTTCTACAGACGCTTCGTCGATAGGTTAGGTCTCCGATGGGATACACTGTTCAATCAGTAGTGTTGCTGGAAAGGGGGGTACCTCCACATGTTTTGAATAGAATACATTAAAATTGTGTCTTCCAAACTCTGGTGTAAAATTGATCCAATTAACCTACAGTGGTATTTGGATCATCACTCGTTCCAAAATTAGTCCACAGTCACCTAGTCAACTCCATATTGTGCTTTAGCAATTCCCAATTCGTACTCAATGATCTATCATATAGTTGAGCCATGATTCAAAAGGATTGGGATCGTATAGACGGGAGTCGTTAGTTCAAGAATAACAATCTGCAATTTCAGAGTTTCCTCCATTAGCAAAGGTCCTCTAATTGACACCTCACCGTCTCTCTCATCTGGTCAACTTTCCCAAGACTTAGGTGAGAATTTTGGTTGCTCGGTATTTTCAACCGCCTTCCCCATAATCCTCTTATTACGAAGGGGACTTAAATGGTCCCTTAAATCATCATGTATTTTCTATCATTTTTCCCTCTCAAGATTCTGAATATCGATACTCTGCTTATGACGAATCATCATTTTTTGTCGAATCAATATTGGGTCCTTAATAGGATTCATATCATTCTTATTCTCCTGACTAGAATCGTTTATTCATTCATTAGCACAGGGTCTGTGACCCCCCCATTTCCGACCCAAATCTTATTGAACGATGGATGTGGGTTCAACAATGAGGTTCAGTTGTTTACGAAATACTCCCACTCGTACTCACGGAGAAAGTGCTCCCAGTATTTTTGCTTATGCTCCCAATTTGAACTGGAATCAGGTCCCAATCGAGGTCCAGGCTCGAGTATGTGACTGACTCCTTTTTTATTAGAAACTTGATGATGATGATGATGGTGATTAACATCCAATGACACCCACTTGGTCTATCAAACTTGTCATTATTGTACAGAAAAAAGATGTCGTGGAAGTCATTATAGAATCTGCTTTGGATTTCGTCAAGCGAAGTTCTTTCTTCGATAGCTTGTTCTTCATAGTAGTCCTTGCATATATTTTATAGCCACTCATATAAGTTCATCCATCCAGCGTTACTGAGTTTATACATTAACAATCTTTCATTATGGGAATCCAACTTGCTCATGAACACTATCCGAGTACTTCTTTACTTCATGTGGGACGGCTTCAATGAATCTTTCATGTGATTCAATGAAGAACTTTTCTCTGTCCTTGTGCTAATAAAATATCCCTACGAATAGGTAGATATCCCCTGGGGATTAGAAGAGGCCCCCAATTTCCTACCCAAGACAGTAAGTAAACAAATAGACACTAAAATCCCCCTAGATCTAGCTCACACAACAATTTGCAAGCTATGGAAAAACGAAGTAGGTAGATGTCGTACCTTGCTTTGATGGTTTCGATTGATATCTTTCTATTACTCTAGCTCCATCTTTTGATCACAATCTCATGGACCTATTTACAAAAGGAAGACAACACCTTCTCCAAAGAAATATGCGTATAAACAAAGATCTAACTATGAAATTAGAGACAATTTCATTCATTCATCATAAAAACATGAGGGTGGGAGGAATACACTAAGTTATATTAATGGAAAGCCATGAAGACATGTACATCAAAGTGGATTATACCTGATATTGTTGCAGCATTATCATCCTCCAAGCTCCCCTTTGCTACCTCTGCAAGACTCTTAAGATCATAGGTTTGATGCCTCCAAATTTATCCCCTTAGCTCATGGACGGCCTTCTTCTTATAGGATTTGGGAGACCAACCACTAAGAGGATATTATGGATCTAAGTGAGGAAGGTGAGGATCAAGGATCTGAATCATACCAAGGAGGTAATGTGAGATGGGATTCTAAGGGAGACCTCATCCCATGAAAATATCCTCGAGATCCAAGATCCAAAATCTAAGGAAGATAGTTATCCAAGAATTTTTATGCCCCTTCAACTGAGCAGAGCGCGAAAATGTTGTAATTTCCGCACCCACATAGGCATGCAGAGCACGAAAATGTTGTAATTTCCGCGCCCACATAGGCATGCAGAGCGCGAAAATGTTGTAATTTTTGCATCTTGCACTACTAGCAGGGCGCAAAAATATCTCTAGGAGTTTGAAAAGTAAGTTTGGTGAAGTGGCATTCTACCCTTAAGTTGTTGGAATTGCTTCCAAGTATGACTAGGGAGGGGACCAACATGATGACAAAGGGTCCTAACACCCCTAGGAGGTATAAACATCATGTTTCTCAAGGTGATATGACATGAATACTCTCAATGGGACAATTTGAGTTATAACAGTCCTGCACAATTTTCAACTTGTTCCTTTTGGCAAAGTTTTGGATGTAGTGTGTGACTTTCTGATTCCACCACTCTCGTATTTCTCCCTCGCTCACCATTTATGTACACATGATCCTTTCATGTCCCAGGTCAGTACTATTGGCAATAGAACCAATGTTGTAATCTAAGGCATTACATGAGGTTACCAATATACACAAATATATATATCAAATACTAGATCATACATAGATAAAGAGAGAAGAAAGAGAGAAAGTAATGGAGGAAGCAGCAACATGTATCTTTATTAGAACATTAGGCCATTATGTACAAAAAGAGGGTATTACTCATATCTTGGTTCACCAACCCATTATATAGATCATACAGTTGTAACTATAACTGACTAGTTGGTTAGCTTAACTGGCCCGACTGAATTGGGCCGACTAGTCTCTAGTCGGTCAGGGGGACCTACTTGGCTAGCCGACTAGGCTCCTCCAACATATGTCATAATAATGTAGATTCAAAACTTATAGGTAAATAGTGTCACACATATCGATGAAAATAGACATTCGTTGATGCAATAAAGACACATAAGATGCAACTACAATGCTATGTTTTGCTAATACAAAAACAACAATGTCGAAATATTTTAATTTGATATTACATTTGTTTTGCACCATTATAGTCATTTCTAATATAACAACTTTTATAGAGATCATTTAAGCATGCAATGTCCTAATGTACATACTATTCTATCGAATTGAGTATATTAGGATATTGTACTTTTAATTTCATTGAATATATAGTTTGCAAATGGAGCTTATGATTGTAGGACTAACCCACACAATTATTTTATCATGAAAATCATTCTAAAATTTTATATTAAACATGCAATGAGATATAAATACCTTCAACTAAAATAAAATTCTTCTTCAATCAATCCTTCCATGTAATCACAAATTACTTGATCAACAAACTAAAATTGTTTAAAAATTGGTTGTAATTAACTTTCAATTTCCACCGTCAAGATATGAATAAAAAACCAATAGAATTAGTGAATTGAAGATAACAATAATAAAATGATACATCAACCAACTACTTGCAGTATCTTGCTCCTGATAAGAGCTTGCGAGGTTTTTCAACAAGTGGAATATTTTGTGCATCTGAACTCGATCTCGATTCAAGATCCTGCAAAATTGAATACATTGTTATTTAGTTTCACATGGATAAATAACATAAATTCAATTAGATAATGAAAATATAAATAAAACCTAAACTTATTGGAGATGGAAAGGGAGAACTCAATGAAATTTGAACAATATGGAATGAGTTGGAATTTGAATAATTGGCCATTTGATATTATAACTTTTTCTATTTGATCCAAATCAACAATCAATACATGACTACATTCCTAAAATAATTTTTGAGAACCATATGACAATCTAACTTCCAAAATAGTTTTGAAACCATTTTTTAAGAATAAGGTGAGTTTAAGCAGCATATGTATACTATGAAGTATTCTAAGTGATGTGGTTGTATCCTTAAAGAGAATTTGAAATGAATATACCATTTTAAGTTAAAACATACATTCATAGGGATTTTTAACTACCGCTGTGTGCATTAATAATACAAGCACACGAGTGCGTCTTGAAAAACTAAATGGACCAATGCATATAAAACACTTGAATCAGCACCATCCTTCAACAACCACAAAAGAAAATATCTGCTATATTTGATAGCAGATATTTTAAAATGCATTTTAAATATTATTTCCCTCGGTGTTCTTATTATATAATAGTGCACTGGTGCAATCATATCTTCCATACGCACCAGTGAATCGAAAACACAATACAAAATTATGGTTTTAAATACCTATAAAGTTTTCAATTTTATGTCTACCCGGTGCTATTTGCAAACTATAATGCAACGTGCGCCAATATAATTCAGGCGCACTGATGGCCACAGATCGCAACATGGAAGTACTTTTGTTACATGTGTATACCCATATTTTATGCCCTTATGGTGCTCTTTATAACATTTAGTGCATCGATGCACTCATATCCTATTGGCACATCGGTTTTCAAGAAAAAGTTATACAAAGTTATATGGTGCATTGTTTATTACGTTGCACCTGTATAATAAGCGCACTGATATGCAGAAAATCAGAAGAAAAAATGCATGAGGTTTTTTTCTCATGACATGAAAAAGGAGCTGGAATTTCTTTTTCAAAAAACCAATTTGATAAAGTTTTTTAAAAAACAAAACCTAATCACTATTTCATTATTTTTCCAAAATTTCAAGGGGAGAGTTCTACAAGAAAGACTTACCAGGGAGGAGTTTGGAGCGACCATATTATTTTGAATATCAGAATTTGTAAGGTATAGTGAATCACACAAAACTCTGCATAGTAGAAATTCCATGTAAATTCTTTTTTTCACAAAAATTCTCCTTCTATACTAAGCAATAAAGTTCATATAGATCCAGATTATATACATAATAATATTATATACATTATATCGATCCTTCTATATTAATAATACTATTAATATTATCATTTTTCTACAGAGTGACCTCTTCCTTGACTCCCCAATGATTTAGTCAAGACTTTGTATCTTTATACCAACCTCACTTAAGCCGCGGGTGGTTTTGACTGGAATTTGAAGCAATCTTGGGGAACCTATTGTCTCCCATGTTGTTTATATTGTTATTGTACATTAGGTACCTAGTCATAGCCATGCTCTCAATGTAGGAGAGACTCGCTTCTATGAGGATAGCATACGGTATATTGGCTTTAAATTTGTGATTATATGTTATAAAACACTTTTGGATTTACTCTATCCTTCTCCACGATTCTCTAGATATGTTGCAACCCCAAACCTCACATCCATATAAAATAATAAGATTGATGAGAGTCTCAAAGAGGAGTTTCTTCTTATCCCAAAGCCAAATTTCCACTGATTTACAACTATTTTCAAGCCAATAATAAGCTTTCCACCCTCCATTTATCCTTTTGTCAATGCTATAGTTCCATTTAATCTTGTGATGAAGATCAATTTTGAGATATTTCTATGAAGTCACTTCCTCCAAGTTGTTGTTTCCATACATGAAAATAGCAAAAGTGATCTTTTTGGATTTGATTATCATAACCTTTGGTTTGTCAATGTTAATAGTCATACCCATACTAGAGAAAAAATGCTTGAGAAATTTTAGTTGCTTGTCAATATCATAGGGACTCCTTGCCATAAGAACAATATCATCAATTTAGAGAAGAAGGATGATGACTATGCCAACTAGTGTTGTGCCAACATAACCTACTTCTTTCAAAAACCCCTCTAACTCCTCAATGTATGTACCAAAAAGAGTAGGGGAGAAGGGACAAACTTTATTCATTCCTATATTATAATTAATTTATTCTAACCATCTCTCAAAGTTTGTAAAATTGGAAACAACATTCTCTTACAACCTTATCGCAACAGCTCTGAACTTGAAAGGAACTTTTAGGTCTTCTAGTCTATTCCAAAGGTTATTTTTGCATTATGATCGTCCCTAGAGGTGTAATGGAGTGCCGAAAGGCCCATTAGAGTAATAATAGTGGAATCCCCAACCTCAACCATGTGCCATCTTGGTCTCGGAAGATCCAACTAACTTAGCTACCCCTCGAGGTTTATGCCTCTTAAGATTTATTGACATCAACTTTAATTTATCTCTAAATAATTACTTAGTGTATTTTATAATATTTCAACTATTTATAAAATATTTTAGAGTTTTATAATATTTTAAAGTATTTTATAGTTTTATAATTATTAGGACAATATTTTGTTAAGCATTAAATGGTTTTTGAATAATTTACTTAGTACTTTTTGAGAATGTCACCAATCCCAAAATTGAAACTAGTTAAATGAATTGCATAGCTTCAATCATCATACCCCTTGAGAAGCTCACCCATCATAAGACTCACTTGATTGAAATACACTTAAACATGGAGTTTTTCCCTGTGATCAGACCCACTTAGCTTGCTACCCTATTTGCAAAACCTTAATAAGTATTGTGTCTTATGTACTATTTAATTACAACTCCCTTGACTATTTCATTATACTCATTATTCTAGTATTAATATAATAGTATATTACATATGATGATTATGATGATGATGGTTATTAACATCCACTAAGACAAACTTTTGTCTATCAAACTTTTAAAAGGTAAGGATTCACTTGGTTTCTTTAGAATTTTATTTGTGTACTTGAAAGGATTTAAGAGAAGTATTCATATATCACCATAGTAGTGATGAGTTAAAAGGTTAAGAAAGTCAATATTGTAGCAATTTTTTGAAATTGCAATCTAATGTGGGTGTACACAGGACATTCTAAGAGAAAGTTATTTTCATCTCCAACCCTCTTAGGGTCACAAAGATGACAAATTCTTTCATCCCATGATGTTTTAGGAATTTTTCGGTGCCTAATTTCACTATGGAGCTCATGAAAGTTTGTTCTGATTTTAGCAATATTGATTTTATTCTGTATGCTAGTTAAAATATAGATATACTTTTGATCTTCTAGATTATGGTAGATCACCTCCTCATAATATCTTAATTTTCTGTTATCCTCTTATTCTTTATTGCACCACAAATTCCCCTTAAATTTAGATGTAATAATACTATTAATATTATCATTTTTCTACGGAGTGACCTCTTCCTTGACTCCCCAATGATTTAGTCAAGACTTTGCATCTTTATACCAACCTCACTTAAGCCGCGGGTGGTTTTGACTGGAATTTGAAGCAATCTTGGGGAACCTCTCGTCTCCCATGTTGTTTATATTGTTATTGTACATTAGGTACCTAGTCATAGCCATGCTCTCAATGTGGGAGATACTCGCTTCTATGAGGATAGCATACAGTGTATTGGCTTTAATTTTGTGATTGTATGTTATAAAACACTTTTGGATTTACTCTATCCTTCTCCATGATTCTCTAGATATGTTGCAACCCCAAACATCACATCCATAGAAAATAATAGGATTGATGAGAGTCTCAAAGAGGAGTTTATTCTTATCCCAAAGCCAAATTTCCACTGATTTACAACTATTTTCAAGCCCATAATAAGCTTTCCACCCTCCATTTATCCTTTTGTCAATGATATAGTTCCAGTTAATCTTGTGATGAAGATAAAGTTTGAGATATTTGTATGAAGTCACTTCCTCCAAGTTGTTGTTTACATATATGAAAATAGCAAAAGTGATCTTTTTGGATTTGATTATCATAACCTTTGTTTTGTCGGTGTTAATAGTCATACCCATACTAGAGAAAAAATGCTTGAGAATTTTTAGTTACTTGTCGATATCATAGGGACATCTTTCCATAAGAACAATATCATCAATGTAGAGAAAAAGGATGATGACTATGCCAACTAGTGTTGTGCCAACACAACCTACTTCTTTCAAACACCCCTCTAACTCCTCAATGTATGTACCAAAAAGAGTAGGGGACGAGGAACAACCTTTCTTCATTCCTATATTATAATTAATTTATTCTAACCATCTCTCAAAGTTCCTAAAATTGGCAACAACATTCTCTTACAACCTTATTGCAGCAGCTCTGAACTTGAAAGGAACTTTTAGGTCTTCTACTCTATTCGAAAGGTTATTTTTGCATTATGATCATCCCTAGAGGTGTAATGGAGGGTCGAAAGGCCCATTAGAGTAATAATAGTGGAATCCATTCAATGGATGGTGAAATAGGCCCACTATGTTTTTTATTTTCAAATAAGGCCCACTATGGCAATTATTAGTGAATAAATGTAATGGTGCCTCATTGAAGAAGGTCCATTAGGTATTTAGGAGGTTGTTATGATTAGAGTTGTATTGTGATCTATAAATAAGGATGGATTCCTCCTTATGAATCATGTGTGGAGTATATTATATTTAGATATTATCTCATATAAGGATTCCCCCTTGAAGAGGCAAGTGAACATGAGTGGATTCCTTCCATAAAAGGACCAGTTGTAAGGTGTTTCCATACCTTGAGGGTTTTGATATTAATGAAGTGGATAATTTCTATATTATTCTTGGATATCTTGAATTTCGTGACATTTTCAAATCTAAGGTACACAACAAGTGGTATCAAAGCACTTTCTAGGGCAAAATACGGGGATTTGTTTTCCTTCTATTTTGTAGGTTTTTAAGGGAAAAAGAGGGCAATGACACTCTAATTAATTTCTGAGTGTTTTTATACAAAATTTATAGAAATGGTGTATGTTTGTATGCTCCTCATTAAAATACGTGATTTCAAACAAAAACTCAAACAAAGTTCGAACATAGGAGATATTGTAGTCTGAATTATGCTCTTTTTTAGGGCTTCCAACGATGGCCACGGGTCTTACAAAGGACATAAATTTTGATAGGGTGATCATTGTATCACAACCAGATCAATTACATTGGTTAGAGAATTTTCAAGAATTTCATCTGACATATTATATGATCAATTCCGATTAATATTGACTACGCTACAATGGTTATAAATTTTCACCCTCAAACCCTTGGAGAATTGAAGAAAGGAAAGGTGTGTGATAAAATGTTTCCAAGATATAGATATATATATATATATATATATTTGGAAACCATGAAGTAGATAAACCATAAATTTAAGTTGCATTCTATGATTGATACCACATACACTTTCATCATTGATCAATATACCAAAGAAATATCAGCATTGTATGACTTAGAAGATGCTTATGAGGACTAGTATATGGACAACTGTAATTTTTGGCAATACAACTACTTCCATATTATTTTTTATGACTCGTATCCACCATATGAAGAGAAATTCATGGTGAAAAGAGAACAGCAACCGGTGCCTACCAATTTCCATTATGCTAGTTCTATAGCACTAGAGTTCCTTTTAGAGCCATCTTTTTACTACTGCATGGAGGATTTGTTTGCTTTGTGTATTTATACTTATTTGGATCCACATGACCATGGTGGGAATTTTAAGCATAACACTCATCAATTCATGGAACTTAGGTATCATCGATTGGGTGCCAACATGTGCATGTCGACATGGGAACCAAGTTTATGGATGAGTCTGTTGGGTCACTTTAGCATTGAATCTAGTCCTTGCATGGTGGAAATTTTCTTATTCAACATTGCAATTAGCACTCGCACATGGGACCCAATTTAATGGTGGAGCTTCTTCGCCTAATTCAACATGGCTAGCATTTGTACATGGCACCCTGGTTCCCTAGGTTACTTCATCATTGTGGTCAACATTTGTCCATTGGACTCTAGTTTATGGTTGTGCCTCCTCATAGCAAGCGTTAAGGGCAATGCTTTTCTACGGGGGTGGAGTGTTATAATCCTCCATAGGGGTGCAATGGGGGGACAAAGGGCCCATTAAAGTAATAATAGTGGAGTCTATTCAATGTAAGGTGGAATAGGTCCACTATGTTTGTTATTATTAAATAAGGCTCAGTATGGCTGTCAATTGGGTCTAACCTGAATGGTTGTGGGATGGTGTTATCCTCCCCACCTAGGTTTTATTCTCGTAAGAGGCATGTTGAGCTCATAATTAATATATTGTTGTATTGGATTTGAGCCATGTTGTTTACTTGGCCTTGTTCCCTAAAGAATATAGGGTTTAACCTGGGTACCATCCTCGGAATTAGGGGAAGTTAACCAGGGATTTGCCGCGGAATAATTACCTGGAATAAAAAGGGCCCACTATGGCAGTTATTAATGAATAAATGTAATGGGGCCTCATTAAAGAAGTTCCACCAGGTAGTTAGGAGGTTGTTATGATTAGATTTGTATTGTGATCTATAAATAAGGATGCATTCCTCCTTATGAATCATGTATGGAGTATATTGTATTTGGATCTTAGTTCATAGGAGGTTTCCCCCTCGAAGAGGAAGGTGAACAGGAGTGGATTCCTTCCATAAAAGGATCGATTGTAAGAGGTAAAGTATGGAGCATTTCTATAATTATTGGATATCGTAAATGTGGTAACATTTTCAAATCTAAGCTCAATATAAGATTCTATGTTGTCTTCTTTGTTGGTGATGAAAATGATGAACTTAAGACTTTCTTTAAGTTATGTTATCACACTCTCAGCATATGTAATACTATTCTCTAAAGCTAATGTAAATACTAATTGCCATCTATCCACTGCCACATGGTATGGCAATCTACATGGTGTCAGAAGTTAAAGAGGAACTTGTGGGTTTAGCAGCATAGTAAAAGAGTTCCATTTCCAATCAAAAATAGCTGCTAGAAATCCAATCTTACTCAAAAAAGGACAAGGATATGGAGCATGCTATCAATTAAAGTGCATAGAGAATAGTGTTTTTTTTACTAAGGTTGTGAATGTGGTCATTACTAATGGATGTCTCGATGGAATCTGTGGATCTAGAAAAACACACTTTGACCTCAATTATGCAACATTTGACAACAATCATACATATATTGTTCTAACATACATTCCTTGTTGATATTCATGGGTAAATGTTACCTTTCACGTTGATTGGTATTTAATATGTATTATTTTGTTGTATTTATTCAATATCAAGTAAGAGATGGTGATCTTGGAGCAGTCGAGTTAAAGCAGGCAAACTCTAATAAAAACAACCTCCTAACTACCTAGTGGACCTTCTTTAATGAGGCCTTGTAACATTTATTAACTTTTAACTACCATAATGAACCTTATTTAATAATAACAAACATAGTGGACCTAGTCCACCTTACATTGAATGGCCTCCACTATTATTACTATAATGGGCCCTCCAACCCCCCATTACACCCCTATGGAGGATGATAACATTATGGGCATTATGTCAAATGATTTTATAAAGTGAACAAAGAAACACAAAATATTAGTTTCAATATTATGACACTCCTCTGCAATGATCCTAAGTGTAATAAGGTGGTCCATAGTTGAATGATAGCTCTTAAAGCTAGCCTGGCCTTTATCTCTTTTTCCATGACTTTCTAGTCATTCGTTGATCTTCTTTTCCATAATAATTCCATATAACTTGGCTAAAAGTGAGCTAATCATAATGGTCCTATTATTGGAGGGATTGTTGGTATCTCTGCTTTTAAAAATATGAACAATGAGGCTTTAAGTCCAGGATTTAGGGAAACCCTGCTTGAGTGCTAAATTGAGAGATGTAAATGTAAGGGATGAGGATAGGCCCACCAATTTTTAAGATTTATGCTTGGTATCCTTCATTGTCCTTAGCTTTCCCTTTTGCGAGTTGCTTAACCCCAAACTCTATGTCTTCTAAAGAGAAAAAAATTTCCTCTAGATGAAGGGTTTGAACGTTGTCCACAACATCAGGGGATTTGTAAATATTTTTAAGGTAGGAACTCCAATCCCTCAAAAGAATCTTATTGTTTTCCTTAGTTTTACGACATAGAATTTGCCTCCAGGATTAATTAGGATCTAGCGTAGAGAGGTGCAAAAGACTCACTTGCTTTCTATTTATACATTACATGTTTCCTTTTAATTAGGGCTTTGTACCTATATAACTTGTCGGATTTTAAGGACTAACTAGAAGCATCCCTAATGGCTTTTCTATCATGCTTGCACTCTTTATCATGTTAAATTTTCATTTTTAAACAACACCTCGATAGAAAACTTGTTAATGGAATGTAGAGAGGCTTGTGGTAAAATTATGCTAGAGGCCTTCAATATTGTCCTTATTTAATAGTAGATTTAATTCATTATTTAAATCCCTTAAAAAATATCAGTTTTATTTTTATTGAAGATCAAGTGATTTTAGTTATTAGAATTCTATGTTATGGGGTTTATGTGCTTGACAAATTTTAGAGTTAGGGTTAAAGGCCTATGGCCAGAGTTGGATCGAAGATCAAGTGATTTTAGTTATATTAGCATTCTATGTTATGGGGTCTATGTGCTTGACAAATTTTAGAGTTAGGGTTAAAGGCCTATGGCCAGAGTTGGATCAAAGATGAAGTGAATTTAGTTATTAGAATTCTATGTTATGGGGTTTATGTGCTTGACAAATTTTAGAGTTAGGGTTAAAGGCATATGTCTAAAGTCAAGCTCACGACCATTTAAGATGCCAAAATTCATTATTTGGTTATATACAAGGATATCACATATCACAAATCTATGACGCTACTGCCAAGCCCATGAATACAATTCATCTTGTTGGATTTCAAACACTTCATTATACCATTGCAAATTATTAGATCTTGAGAACTATAGAGCTTGATCACCTCGATATCGAAAAAATTATAAATCGTCTTCATGTTTTCTTTTGTATCTACCTGCTAAATCAAGGTCCTCATTTAGCCATAGAGGATTAGGGTTGGGATCATTGCTTAAGATAATTGCTTGGTTAGTTGTTTTTCTATCATTAAAGTCTCCTAACAAGAGCATGCATATTGCCTTCATTTCCTAGAGAGTAAATATCTTATTCTAAGCCATTGTAAGGACAATTTTTATATAGATTGTGTTTCTTATAAAAGTAGAATTACTGGGCACAAAATAACATATTGCTATATAAATCTTCTTAGCATTGATATCTGAAATCTCCATCCACATGTACTGAATGGAATCATCTTTCTTATGAAGCCTAATATGAGGGAAAATGTTATTTATTTAACTTATGATTTGTCTATAGTAGGATCTCTTATTCCATACCAACCACGAGGTAAATATTCTATGTTATGAACCTTAGATTCTTTATGCTCCCAAGTTTCAATAAGGAATATAATTAAATTATTCATATTTATTGTTTTTCAATGTTTCAAACCACCAATTGGGCTCATAAGGTGAGTGTTGACCTTAAAATGGGACCTTTGCTTAGTGGAAATTCTTATTTATTGTTTTATTTTTGGCCTCTATCCCTAATAATAGATTTTCCATTCTTGATTATTGTCTATTTTCCTTCATCCTTGGCTTATTTTACCTTGTGAACTTCCCTTCTTAATTCAGCTTAATCTCCTAGAATGAGATCTTTATTTGTAAATATTCCTAGTCCTTTTAGACTATGGTCATTAGAGCTTATCTTAACACAAATTAACCTATCTTTATGGTCAATCATTGTGCCCATTTTGTTTGCTTTTTTAGGCAAGTTGTTTTAATTTGTAATTTTCCTTTTAGTTTTTCCTTAGTGTGTTATTTTCCTCTAAATAGGTTAATTATATTCGCTTTAAATAAATACACTTTATAATTCAAAATAATATGTTATATGTTACTTTGAATAAATCAGCATCCCACATATAATTGCACCCAGAGGAGCAAGGTGTTCTACACCAAGTAGCTTAACATGACATATTTTAATAATAAAATAATGTTAAAATATAAAATATAAAATAGTAATAAAATAAAATAAAAACAAGTTGGCTTAAAAATAATTACATTTGTTTTATTGAAAAGTAATTAAAAAAATCCATGTTACTCATACAAAATTTAAAAAAAATTAAAACCATCTTAAACCTAAAGAATCAAAATTATTAAAGTCTAAAAAAAATTGATGTGTACAAAATTTAAAATAAAAAAATTACATCTCAAACAATTGAGTCCCCTGTCCCTTCAAAAAATCCAAATGCTACTGGCATAGATTCTCTCTAAAGCACACATGGGTTGCAAAATAAAAGGTTTTATAACTAGTTAAGCAATCATGATTGAACTTTAAAAAAATCCAAATGTTTTATTCTCTCTTAAGGCTGACAAAGGTTGCATTAGACAGTTATATAACTCCTCGGGAATGAAACTCCATGACTATAACAGCTCATGGGAATTTAGCAAATCAAGTTATTTACAATTCAAAAATGGACCTCTGTCTTTGAAATGCAGCATGACGCCACACTGGCAAAATCTAAGGAATTCCCCTAGGTATTTTATTAAATCTGGAATAAAATTATATGAACACATCAAACAAAAGTGCAACAAAACAAATATAGTAGACAAACTGACTATTGATGACCAAGAGACTGCACTTTATGAAAATCTTCAGAAACTCCATATTCAACTGGCATGATCATCAGGAATATTTAGGTAAGATGCAGATTCAGAATCCTGGGCTGCTGATTCAGAATCTCCCTGCTCTATTGTTGTATTGGCACCGGTTGCATGATGATCACAATGAGGCCTGTCAACATTCAAACCCATGTTGGAGTGGGCATTGCTGCTGTATGTGAGACCGCCATGAGAGATCAAATCATGGTAATTTCCAGATGAAACGTTCAGACTAACAGCATTAACCATGCCGGTCTCGGCAGCCTGCATGTTGAACTGCAAAGTGTTGCAGGGGTCAGTTGATATAAAACCAGAATTTGGAGAAGCTGCATGCAAAAGCTGCTGAGGGTGGTGAGGAGTACTACTGTGATGCAAAGGAGTTTGAGTTCTACTTGCAGACTGCATGTAAGCTGGCAGACTTGCCATGTTTCTCTGCCCTAAAATAGATGGATATTGCATCATCTGTATCTGTTGTTGCTGCTGCAAGGTATACTGTACTTGCTGGCCATGGTCATGATGTTGTAGCTGCATTGGGCTTGCATTTCTTACCTGAAATATATCCATTAATGTAAAACACATGCACTCACTTTCTCTGAACCATATTTATTAACGTGACTATTTTAAACTCCTCCCAGAGTATAGCGATTTATTGCCATATCTAATTAAGGTATCTGCCACAGATCTCTGTGCTGCAGTATTCGTTTCAATGGCAAGTTTCCTTCAACACAACAATCCGATAAAATGCTCAAAAAGAAAATCTATAATAGCATCTGTAGTTTTCTTATTCATAGCCCCACTGTATTCCTCATTCTGACTCATAACTAGCAAGGGCTGATAAACAAGCCATTAATCTAGATGATTGCTCAGTGTAAGCAGTGTAATTGTGTAATAAGAAAACCCTATCAAAAATTTCTAACCACATGAATTAAAAAGTTTGAACAATGGTTCAATTAAGATGATCTATACTCATTATAAAATAAGAGACGCATGCACCAACCAAACATTAAAATTTAAGCATACCTGCATAATTGGACAGGGCGTTTGAGGCTGTGCATCTGCAATGGCTGCCAAAAGCAGGAGATTGTTTTGCAGTTTTGCTTGATAACTGTAAAAATATATGTCAGTATCTTACTGTATAACCTAATGAAAGAAGAAGAAAAAAATGTGTACTGCACATGATATACCAAAGCACCTACGTGGCACACTCATTTAGTTTACCCAATCTCTGATTATCCAAGATCGCCAATATCAGCTGCTTGTTCTCGTCCAGATACTGAGAAAACACAGCCAGTCACCTAGGTCAGGAAGGAAGGCATTTGATCTATATTAAGAGCACTGAAAATTGAAATCTCATTAAATTAACAATAAGTTATACCAAAAATTTGCATGCATGTAAACCTGCATGTTCTGTTCTTGTAAAATCTACAAGCAAGATCTGGGCTGTTGTGATTGTTATGATCAGTAGATTTTGAATATAACTTCTTACCTTCTGAATGAGGTCAGTTGTCATGGCGGTGCCCCCGCCTGACCATGAAGAAGTGGCCATCATATTCCCCTGGGAAGGTGATAGTTGTTGCTGCTGTTGGTAGTTGTTCATATTGCCTTGCCTTTGAAATGTCACCGGAGCCGAGCTCTTCCTACAATGGTGAAAAAATGAAAATACATAAAATGCCTGATGCGTTATTCCGGAACTTAAATGAGTCTCCGGCTGAACCAATTCCAAAACTATGCCACCGATTTTGACCTTTCTTACATTGAATTGTATTTTCAACATTTACAAATTCGAAGCAAATATGATCCATGTTCATATGATCCACCTATTTTGACATTTCTTACATGGGGTTGAATTATATTTTCAACATTTACAAATCTTAACTTATATGTATATATTCCAACATATATTATATTCAACTTTAAGATTATATATATAATTCCAATATATATTCAGCTCAACAGTATTAATTCATAGTCATTAAAGTAAAATATTAATTTATTAATTTTTACTTTTTCTGTTTAGGGTGGCTAGAGAAGATTGCGCATTGACTTGTAAAGTAGGTGTTTCATAATGAATATTTTCATTGACTTGTAAAGTAGGTATTTCATAATGGATATTTTCATAATGTTATAGTGAATAATCATTATGAAGAAACTTCCGGGAAGTTTATAAACTATTAAAACAATGCTCCCTAGGATAAGTGCTCGATGTCGGCCTTTAATTTTGTTTGATGATTGTTGTACCTCTTATTGTTTTGAAAGGGAAGCCACTTAGCACTGACCTTAATGTCATGTACCATGCAGTACATTTGGTTGTAACGAAAGTCATGATGGTAGCAAAAGGAAAGTCTTTTCTCTTTGCGTGTTTGCATTGCTCCTAGCTTGACCCATCAATGCACTCAATTGCCATTATGGCTTTAGGTAGTGCTCCCCTCCCTCGTACCAGTCATAATCAGAAGGTCACTTGGTTTCCAATTATTGAAGGTAGACGAGGCCACCCCTTTTGCTCCAGGCTCTTTGGCATTCACCTCCATGTCCATTGGCTCCCTGATATGCTTAGTATTTAGTCTTGATTCACCATCCATCCTCCCCTCAGCAACTCTGCTCTTGCTTGGGCGGCTCCCTACATTCCTCTCACCATGATTCAAGCTAAGAAGATTGAGAGTAAAACCTTGGCTAGCCCTCACTGCTCTCATATGCCTCGATTTTTACAAGAACAGGAGAATGTTCCTGCCTATTACTCAAGCATCGTTTCCTCCCCTACAAGACTCCACATTCAAGGTCTAGAGGAACAAACTCATGACAGTTTGGACCACGTTGTCCCAAACAAATTTTTGAGGAGATGGGGCGTCTTGTGGAAGACTCCGGTTCGATCTGCACTCGAGAAATGAGGTATGATAAAACCATGACCCTCCTCCAGTATACCAAGACTGTGCTAGGCCAAGATCTCACAGACTATCTTGAGGGCAATTTGTTGGACAACAATCGGGGACTTAGCATCGCTGCCTGAATGGACAGTGTGGAAGGATGGATACGTCGTATGGCTAATTCCCAAATTTAGTTTGATGCTAATATCAACGCCTTGGCCCATCATCTCACTAGAAAGGTCTTCATTCGACCAATGGTGCCTCAAGAAGATCCTCAGCTCATCTTATGTCTCCTTCCCAATCCTTCTTAGCCATGAGAGTCTTATGGACTAAAAAAGATGATCAAAAAATGAAGTGGCATGCCTCTCCCCTTATTTTCATTCCAGATGATGATTAATCAAGCTCTAACCCAGCGTTGTTCTTAGGTTTCTCGACCCTTACATGTTTTCTGCTCTACTTTTATGGTCAATCGATTCTTTTGGTATCTGTTAGTAGTTATTTGACATTGTTTTCTGTCTCAATAAAATACAAAAAACATGAATTACTACACTAAGAATAAATTCAAAGAATTTCACAAATAGAAAATTTTAAAATGTATTAGCAATATTCAACTTTATGCCAAATGCCTCTTCATGGGGTGGTGTAAAGATATGTGTGCTAAATGTGGTAATGTATGATGCATAAACATCAAAAAATTGCATAATATGCTCAAAACTATAGGAAATAGTTCAAATAATAGAGACTAACTTGCAAGAAAAAATGAATATAAATTGGGATACACGCACGGTACACAATGAAGAAATGCCAATTACAAATATTAATCCTCTTAATTCAAAAAGAGATTATACTTTCAAGAATAATATCAAACCAAAGGAAAATTTACCTATAACCAAATTTCACCTTCTCCAATTTTTCTTAAAAAAAATGTATTGTTTTCTTTTGTTTGATTGACTTTTCAATGTTGTAGAAAAGAGAAAAAAAGACCTAAACAATTTTAATGTCACAAAATAGACGTTTCATGGATCTATGGCCTAAATATCGCTTATTGAATGCTTAAGTGGCATACAAACTCATCCCTAACATTGCTTAAGAGACATTTGTTGGGACATAGTGCAAAAAATCCCTTAAATTTTCTGCTCTTTCGACGTAAATTTGACATTAAAAGTTGGATTTTTCATCGAATATCGATTGAAACGTCGAAGTTTGACCCAAAGTGTTGTAGTGGGTCGCTATATAATAAACAATTATATATATATATATATATATATATATATATATATATATATACTTTTGATACCAACATAAAAACTATCATTCTAGATTTGACGTAAATAACTGTACCATATTTTATCAATTTTGTAAATGAATCTCAAGAGACCAACACCACTATAAAAGGATTAATAACCGCATAACCTTTGTATATAACTAAATTTCAATTAATAAAAATTATATAAATAGTCATGGTTGTACTTCATGTACCTCTTTTTTTTAACAGAAACTGAAAAGAGATTATATTAAACAATTGAGCACATCGATCATTTACAGAGGTTTAAACATCATTAAATTCTAACTGATACTAGTAGAGTCCATTCCATATTTTTCTTTGTTGTTGTCTACTTCTATCCCATGAGTACTATATTGTAGCCTAAGAAACTGCTTACAAAAAAGAGAACCAAAATACATATCGAGAGGGGTTGCGGAAGACTGCCACCTAAATTATCCTTGCTTATCCATTTTTCCTCAAACTGGCTGAATTATTGAAACTTTGTCCATGGGCCTAGCTTCATTCGAGGAAGACGCTTGGCAGTGACTACAATGGTTCATTTTCACCAATTGATCCATGTCCTTTTTTACTCCATCCATCAAAGCAATTTGTTCAAACATATTTTGGCATGTCCCCATTTTTGGCTTAAGGAAAATTGGCCATGGTCACCTAGGCAAAATTCATAAAAAATAATATGGTGGCTAAAATAATTAAATTTCCTAAGTAAAATTATCCTAAGGTTCTCAAGAATAATTATTATGGGATAATTTGGCCACATGAAACCCCGTAATTCGAGTTTGCAAGCAAAAATAGCCAATGGGGGATTAATTGAAGAATGTTGCCCATTTAATTAAGTCAAAGAGGTAATTATGAAAGTAATTGGGCATTTAATGAGTAATTTGGGTCAAATGGGTGCATTGGTTAGATGTGGATAAGCTTGGTTGAAAAAATTGAAGAAGTGGTAAAATATTAAATATTTGGGTTCCTTAAAAAGGGGAAATGTGGTATTAGGAAAATTATACCACTCCTAGAGCATTTATGACCACCACTTGATTGGGGCCATATCTAGATGTCCACAAGAGGAAATTCGAAATGGACCTTCCTAGTCCAAGTTATTTAAGAATAATGGTCCATATCGTGTTCACTCTAACCCAGTTAAAAAAGATAAATGGTCAACTTGGTAAAAGGAAATTATGGAGATACTTTATGGTGGATGGTTTTGGCATGTGGGGTGTGGTTGATGGTTTTCACTCACCCATGGTATTGGCCCATGGTATTTCTCTCTAAGTTTTGGCTTAATAAAGGAGGAAAATTCAAATGGAAAAGGCATGCATTTTTGGGTATTGTGGATTTTAGGAGTTGCTTGTGCAATTCTAGACTTGGGTGATGCTCCCATTGTCACAATTGGGTGGTGTGCCCCTTCTGTATCTGAGTAGCCATCCTATTGGTGAAGTGAGGAAGGACATTCAGTCCCTCCCATTTTATTTCATAGATATTTTACTATTGTTTTTCTCCTACTATTCATTCTTATGCAGGTGTTTGGTGAGCTACATTGCCATTGGGATATATATTGTGTTGCATGCGGATCACATTCTTTCATTGTATCTATAATCCTCTCTATTCTTGCTACAGGATTCTACTATTACATCTGTTATTGTAGCCATCCATTATGTATATGATCAACTTTGGCCATTGATGTTATGAATAAAGCTCCATGTTCATTTTATATCTCTCTTATGCTTCTATTGTGTCCATTGCTATGTTAAATTTGCTATATCTTGAGAATAGCCTTAATTAACTATCAAATGTGCTTCCTAATCTCTGATTAATGTAACCTTCACTCAATTAACATCTGATAGGAGACGTCCATACCCTCCTTATGTTGTTTGGTCAAGTCCATACATGACTTGGAATGAAAATTGCATTTTCTCTCTCCTAAGGGTTTTGAGAACTTAACCTCACCCAAGTTGATTCCTATGCACTTTCTGAGCATCCCTGTATATTCACACATACCATCTACATCCATAGTTTGCATAAACCTTGTCCTACCCACCGAACTCCATCCCCTTCCTTGCCTTTCCCCATACCTATAATACCCCCATTTTGACCCTTCGGATGTATTGGCTTGTAATGTAAACATTGTATATATGTGATGTATGATTCCTCGTGTGGAGCTCAAGGCCAAGGCCCCGCTAGTGAATGCTTAGCCTGATATTTCAAATTGTGCTATCCATGTGCTAGTAATCCATGGAAATTGTAAAACAATGAAAATAATTGCAATACAAATAAAATACCAAGGGGTTGGCTATGGATGCAACTAAATGAGGGGGCTATGTGTATCCACTAAGGAGAGGTGAGGGGGTTGTGGGATTGAAACCTAGGCTTCCAAATGTCACCTTGAGAACCCACCTTTGACTTCCCTAGATGTCATTTATTTCTGTTGTAAGGAAGTAATTCAGGAAATCAGTCTATGGATTTATGGAGTATGGGAAGCCCTGAAATTCGTAAGGAAGGGTATGGGCTCTGTTTTGCTTGTCTCATAAGTCACCCTACCTCATGGGAATTTGTTTTCCATTATCCCCACTCCGTGGTGGATCATTCAATCTGCAGTTTTCATGGAGGACGCATGCCCAACGGGGAAGAAAATCGAAAATCGCGATTATGAGTTAAGCCACGTTCGGGAGTGCCAAAATCGTCCAAAAACTTTGTGTGGGGAATGAAATCCAATAGGGAATCCATCGACCAGAACCCTGGGCGAATTTGAGAGTGTGAGACACCCAGAAATTCATAGGAAAACCCTGATTCAGAATCCCAAAAACCCAGTTGCGGGACAAAGGATTTCGGACGCAACGCTGAGGAGATCCCAGAGTGGATCGTAGTGGGAAAGAGACCAGGGGGTCAGACTTCATGGTGTTACACCTAAATCTTGCTACCCTGAGACTCAGTGTATACATACCTAAAGTTTCCCATGACTGGAGGGCTCAACTGACCTACTTTTCAAGGTCGTCGCAATTCACCCTTGTGCAACCTGTGACGTCGCAGGTTGTCCTAATGCAGCCTGCGACGATGTTAGTTAGTTGGATAAAAGAGCATCTTTGAGCCCATTCTCAAAGGAGAATGATCTGGATCCCTATCCCTAGCCTTTAGGGGAGCTGGCATTTGGTTCCCTAGCCCTTGGGTGAGATCCCCTAACCCTCTCCTACCATATCTCAACCTATCCTATCCTCTTAGTCCTATATAAGTGAAGCTCATTCCCATTCCAAAAGGAGGAAGTCTATAGTATCTACATGCTGGTGAAATTAGCTTAGGAGAGATATCTACTCATCCCTTGATAGATCCATCATCCCTTTGGAGGCTTTGGCATTGCCTTGATTGGAGAAGGATTGCTATGTTAAGTCATTGGTTGTAATCACTTCCTTCTATGTACTTTCCCTTTTATACAGTAATATAAATGATTTCCACCAAATCTCATTGCATTGATGATGTTTTGTGTAGTTTGCCTGCTTAACTGCTTACTTAGATCTATTATTGTTTAGGTGCATTTTACTACTTGTTTCGTTATGTGTTGTCTTGACAGGTTTTGTAGCTAAGATCTGAAGACCATCAAGCTTGGAGTAAACATCAAGGAGAAAGGATCAGCGATCTGAAAGGTAAAGCATCTATATACTTGATCTCTAATTAGATCTAGGAAAGTATTCTATGTTCTGTCCTATTTCTTTTAGACTTACATTAAGCTAGGGAGATCAGGCCTCAAGTCCGCTCTTGGTAGATTGTCCGTCAAACAAATCTGGTGACCATACTGGGGACATTTTGGCGGTTTTATACATTTGTGTTTGATATGAGACCTTGTTTATGTGTTTTCTTATGTGATGAATTATTTACATGTTATGTCTACTTTTACAGTTCATGAATATGCTTATGTGTGTGCAATGTACCAATCTAAGATGAATTTGGCCATGGAGTCGGCAACTGTGTTTACGTCTCATGGAATGTGCAGGTACTGAATGGATTCGAAGGACCTTTCCAGAAGACGAACTCGTCTGTAGAGACGGATTAGGGTAGGGTCGCAGATGGTGTAAACCTAGTTAAGATGAGAGACCACCAATTGAGAATCCAAATGCATGACAACGTGGGCCATACCCAAAGAAATAGCGTTGGTTAGGGTTCCAATGACTGCCTGATATTCTACAGCATTGTTGGTTGCGAAACCTAAACACATTCCTCCTGAGCTGATAAGCTCTCCAGTGGGAGAATAGAGCACCGAAACTGTCGAAGCAAGGTTACGGTTATGTCGGCTAGCGCCATCCGCGAATCCGTAGCAAGTTTCTATCTGCACACGCAGATAGAACATGGTATAAGTAACGAAACAAGACCTAAGCACGCAAAAAATCAAAGTGTCACACCACACAAAACACACGCCATGTACAGTATATAAAAAGTACTTATGCATGAAAGACTCAGGCATAGTACCTCTTCAGGTAAAGCCCATTGCGGGGTTCACCTAAAGATATCCCGTCGTAGTCTTCAATCTCGTAAGCTCCCTTCTCTAAAACACATTTCACTATGTAGGGTCCATGCCACATGGACTTAAACTTTCCTGCCCCCAGCTTATCATGCCTTTGGTCATATGTGAGGACCAAATCACCCTTGCTATAGACGCGAGGTTCTACCGACTTGTCGTACTACGCTTTGATGTGTTTCTTATGAGCCTCGTTGGCAAGAGCGACGTCGCGGCGAGCCTTGTCGAGTTTAGCTAGGTAGAGGAAGCGTTCTTCCTCAGCAGTAGTGTTAGGGAGAAGTTCAACTGCAAGTTTGAGGGACGGAATCTCGCACTCAATCGATAGGACTGCCTCCAATCCATAAAATAATGTGAAGGGGGTAAATCCAGTGGCGGTCTTAACGGAAGTTCGATAAGCCCATAGTGTGGAGAAGAGCATATTATGCCAGTTGGACTTGTGCGTACCCACCATGCATTGGATCATGGTTTTCAAGACCTTGTTAATGGCCTCTACTTGTCCATTGGACTGTGGGTAGTACGGTGTTGAGTTTTCATGGCGAAAACCCAATCCAGTCCTCAATTCGTCAACCATGTGGTTAATAAAGTGAGAACCATGGTAAGTAACTATAGCTTGAGGAACTCTGAACCGCGATATAACATGATTAAACATGAAGAGTGTGGTGGTTTTTCCATCGTTCGTGTATTTAGGCATAGCCTCGTCCCACGGAATGAGAATGGACCCTACATAGTGAAACACGTTTTAGAGAAGGGAGCTTACGAGCTTGAAGACTACGACGGGATATCTTTAGGTGAACGCCACAATGGGCTTTACCTGAATAGGTACTATACCTGAGTCTTTCATGCATAAGTACTTTGTATATACTATACATGGCGTGTGTTTTGTGTGGTGTGACGCTTTTTGTGGTGTGACGCTTTGATTTTTTGCATGCTTAGGTCTTGTTTCGTTACTTATACCATGTTTTGTTTGCGTGTGCAGATGGCAACTTGCTACGGATTCGCGGATGACGCCAACCGGCATACCCATAACCTTGCTTCGGCAGCCTGGGTGCTCTATTCTCCCACTGGAGAGCTTATCAGCTCAGGAGGAATGTGTCTAGGTTTCGCAACCAACAATGCTGCGGAATATAAGGCAACCATTGGAACCCTAACCGACGCTATTTGTTTGGGTATGGACCACGTTGTCATCCATTTGGATTCTCAACTGGTGGTCTCTCATCTTTACCGGGTTTACACCATCCGTGACGCTACCCTACTGTGTCTCTACAGACGAGTTCGTCTTCTGGAAAGGTCCTTCGAATCCATTCAGTACCTGCACATTCCACGAGACGTAAATGCAGTTGCTGACTCCATGGCCAACTTCATCTTAGATTGGTACATTGCACACACATAAGCATACTCATGAACTGTAAAAGTAGACATAACATGTAAATAATTCATCACATAAGCAAACACATAAACATGATCTCATATCAAACACAAATGTATAAAACCGCCAAAATGTCTGTATATATATAATCAAGATAAAGTAGTGCTGATACAAAAATCTGAAGCACAATGGCTTTCAGTGATTCTATACAAAATATGAAGCCTGATAGCTTTCAATAGTACAAAATATGAGGCTCACAAGCTCTCAGTACATACATAATAACATAAGTCCTAACGCTTGGCTCGTGCACCCCTAGGTCTCGCAGCTCTCGCCTGCTGACTGTGGAATCAATCTACCGTTCTCGCTACCTTGCGGAGCAGCTCACTGAAGCGCAAGGTCACACCAACCGTGTACCTCTGCATGGGCCTCGGTAACTCATGCACTGTTGCATCTGGAACATCCAATGTCAACCTGGTAAGGTTCTCATAGACGTCCTCCATATCCACGATGGAATCATCCATGGCTGGGGCTACTGGTGGTGCCTCTCCTCTCCTCACGAGCAGTGAAATTCCCACCGGTCGTGAAGGACCCACATCTGCACACACATTTTATTAACTCATCAGCACAATCCAAAAAAATTATAAATACACAAAATGAAAAAGTACAAGGGTCATTGTTGTTACCGATCTCTCCCCACTCTGCTCCCTCGAGCAGCACTAGGTCTGGATCCTCCCTGGAATCCGTACCACTATACGGATAGTCCTCAATCATGAGTAGATGGCCTTCTAGCCAGGTAAAGAATCCGGAACCAGCCAGGTAAAGAATCTGGAACCGTATCCGATGATCAGACCCCCGCCACCATGGCGGGTCATCACCTCCGTCCATCGGGCCATGTGAGGATCCCTGGGATCCCTGTCATCCAAAGTCACTTGCGAGCGTAAGAGGGGAACCCGCTCCAACAAGAATGAGATCACTACCGATCCATACCCAAACTTCTTGAGCTCTCCACGCCGACACTTGGTCAGTTGAGCTCGAAGGTTGGTGAGGAGTCCCTCACACCAGTTGAACACCTTCGGAGACATACAGTCCTCCACATACAACATTTGGGACTTTGTATCCAAGTGAGCCACTTGGCTCCCTGCTTTCCTCACTATGGTGAAGAGTATAGCACGCAATGGACGATCTCGCACCTCTTTAATGGGAATTTTCCCACTAGAGGCACGGGCATGTGGAGTACAGTTTTGGGCAATCAAGTCATCTACTGTCCAGTCACTCCCTCATGATCCGGTGAGTGATACGTTATCCCCTCTCCCGGATAATCCTGTCAAGAAATAGATGTCATCAACATCTATAATCAGTATATGCTCCCCGATCATGAAGTACTGTTGTGATGCATCCCAACTCCGAAGCATATGCTCCAGTAGTAGGACTTGGGCCCTCATGCCATGGACCTGGAAGAACTTCAACAACCCACAGTTCCTAAATGCCTCCACACACAATGGATCATTTGCTGCTTGCACATCTTCCACCTCATTTTCACGCTCACCGCCATTCTAGAACCATGTTAGCTGTCACAAACCTGTCAAATGAAGCATTTAAACACCATTAGACCTCACCCAAACCATCAAAAGTTTTTCTTGTGGGATGGGTTTGATTTTTGAGATGGACATTTCTGTCATCGCACCCCGTCTTTGATTACAGGGCGACATCATCGCAAGACATCCTTATGGGTTTTGCGACGACCCAGGTTCGTCGTAGTTCCCGTAAGGGAGACCTGCGACGACCTGAGGGCACAAAAACCTCTCACAAATCAACCCCAAAAACCTAAAAAATGGACAAAAAATAGAATTGTAAACCACTAGAAAGATGTTGGCTGAGATTTAGGTTTACCTGCTCCGAACAGTTCATGAAATGGTAACTCGTAGCTCCGGCAATCGACGAATGAAATTATGCTCCAAATGGCACTTTCTTCTCCCCAATTTGGCAAATAACAATGCTAACTTTTTGGTAATTTTTTCTATTTTATAAACAAAAAGGGAATATTCTTTTTCAAATTTAGATGCTCTATGGATTATTTTCTATAGTTTGGATCATTTTACTGTATTTGAATACTCGGTTAACTATTTGACCTATTTTTCAAGCATGCAGGAGACGTTAAGTGTTCCATTTGCTCTGTTTTCACATCGTGGCGATCATCTCAGGTATGAACAAACCGTTGAATTTTTTTGTTGTTATTTTCATCCTTTAGATTTCAATTATTTAATGATGACAAGCTTACTCTTTGTTCTTTCTTGTGCTCTTCGAACCATGAGAATAAGTCACTGAGTTACGATTTATCACTTTTTTGGGCTCGTTAAACTCCTACGGAAAAGGAACCCCCCTAGAGTCTATCTTTAAGCTCTTTTCAGGCTCTCTAAATACAAAAATATCGCCAAGCAAACTTGTCGCATTCACGCTTGCTAAAGTATTTGAACGGTCATCTCCCTGGCGATAGTTTACCCCTTTTTCAGACTAGGGGGCACTATTTATGAAAACGGTATACTCCAACCAATCATGACTGGAAAAGTCCTCTCTCGCGTTGTTTTACCCTTTTTCGGGCGACAAGGCTAACTTTACAAAAAAGGACCGTTGGAGTCTTCTTTAGTTCTTTTCAGACTCTCTAAACATGAAATGACGACTAAATTTACCTTCTATGGACTCATTAAAATCTAACATTGAAGGGCCCATCATGGGACGAACCCCTCCTCTCCCAAGTTCGGAAAACATTTGGGATTGGACTCATCTATGAGATGAGATATACCGAGCATTTGGTTACCCTCATCAAGCTCATAAAAAACACACGAGGCACTCATCGTTCATGATGGGGAAAAAGGAAAGCTTTTATGTTACACTCTTTATCTGTGGTAGTACCTAGTCGTTCTTGAACAGGGCACTCATTTGCATTTGCATAGTGCACTTGGATCATCCGTTTGTCCTCAAGTTTTTCCTACTTCCTGAGTCTTGTTACTCCTTTGGGTCATCCAAAGAATACTTCCACCATCAGTTGCATTAGGAGTTGATGTCATACTTGTCATGTTAATACTGTCAAGTCATGCCATGCCCATGTTCAAGAATACTTTCACCACTCATTATCTGCAGTCAGTACACCTTCCATCATGTCGGTCTACTATGAGTCAGTCCTGTATGTTATTGTACCATCCGATCTACTCCAAACATATGTTGTCGTGTTTCATGTCGATGATGGGGTATTCATCATGGCCCTCCTTTGACGGATTCATCCTTGTCGACTTCAACACATCATCTGAGGATTGAATCTAGAAACCAATCGAGTACCTTCGGCCTGCATGCCTCAATGGCAGGTTACCTCACTTTCGACATGAGTTTACATCATTGACTCTTGATTGAAAGATTTAGTTAAGTGTTCGACTTCAACTCATTTATTCACGCTTGACGATATGTATTGCGATACCTTGGGAATCATTGACATGAATGGTGATTTCCCTCGGGCTTGTTAAACGGTATACATTAATGATCGGTAATCAAGTGGTTTCTACCATGTTCGACGTCAAGACATTTGTAATCACATGGATAGATTCGTATCATTGCGGGTTCGGCTTGAATACCCTAGGGAGTCATGTTTTACCCAGGTTGCGATGGAGATTGTTTTGAGTCATATTACACGGATCCACTTTTGTATTGGTTGTGGTTGTGTTATCATCTCATCATGGATCTACGCTTGTGTCTAGTAGCCATGATTGTGTTCAGTCGGTCATTACTACCATGGATCTGCATTGTATTGGTCGGCAGCCATGTTGTAAGTCATATGAGACTGTGTACTCAGAGTCATTTGTACTACAGCAGCATCCTTCATCCGACAAGTCCATTTCCTTTCCTTCTGTCAAAGCATTTCACCTATCCATTTTCAACAGCTTCATGCTTTGGGGGGCATTCTGTTACACCTAAATCTTGCTACCTTGAGACTCAGTGTATACATCCCTGAAGTTTCCCATGACTGGAGGGCTTAACTGACCTACTTTTCAAGGTTGTCGCAGTTCACCCTTGTGCAACCTGCAACATCGCAGGTTTTCCTATTGCAACCTGTGACGATGTTAGTTAGTTGGATAAAAGAGCATCTTCGATCCCATTCTCGTAGGAGAGTGATGTGGATCCCTATCCCTAGCCTTTAGGAGAGCTGGAATTCGGTTCCCTATCCCTTGGGTGAGATCCCCTAACCCTCTCCTACCATATATCAACCTATCCTATCCTCTTAGTCCTATATAAATGAAGCTCATTCCCATTCCAAAAGGAGGAAGTATATAGAATCTACATGCTGGTGAAATTAGCTTAGGAGAGATCTCTACTCATCCCTTGAGAGATCCATCATCCCTTTGGAGGCTTTGGCATTGTCTTGGTTGGAGAAGGATTGCTACATTAATTCATTGGTTGTAATCACTTCTTTCTATATACTTTCCCTTTTATACAGTAATATAAATGCTTGTCACCAAATCTCATTGCATTGATGATGTTTTGTGTAGTTTTCCTGCTTAACTGCTTACTTAGATCTATTATTGTTTAAGTGCATTTTACTATGCGTTTTGTTCTATGTTGTCTTGACAGGTTTTGCAGCTGAGATCTGAAGACCATCAAGCTTGGAGCAAACATCAAGGAGAAAGGATCAGCGATCTAAAAGGTAAAGAATCTATCTACTTGATCTCTAATTAAATCTAGGAAAGTATTCTATGTTCTGTCCTATTTGTTCTAGACTTACATTCAGCTAGGGAGATCGGGCCTCAAGTCCGCTCTTGGTAGATTGTCCGTCAAACACATGGTAGAGCCAGTAAGGGATCATTCATCCTTGGTTTAGAAGTCGGGACCAGGAATACTTTCCCAGGTCAGCATTGAGGGAACGGGCGCCCGAGGGACTATGTAGCAGAGAAGGGGACCTTACTTAGGCTAAGAGTGGAGGTGATGGGGGTGCCTGGAATGTTTGAATCCAATTGGATATGCTTGTAACTCTATGTGTTGAGCTCATTAACTTAGAAACATCCTTCCATGTCTCCCCACTTTCTTGACAGAGCCAGCTGTGTGCTCGATGACCCTGAATGATTATGAAACCATGGTTGTGAGTGAGCATGTTAGTTTCTCCTTAGTGGATACATAGCCCCAGCTCGGGGGTGGTCTCTGAGTGTTGAAAAAATACAAGTTGGGCAGAGACCTATGTTTGGGTTGGAACGTTGAAGTCCATAGCCAGTTGTTTGGGTTGGAACGTTGAAGTCCATAGCCAGTTGTTTGGTGATTTCATCTTAAAGATAAATGTGATCTGTGGTTCAAGTTATTCCCATTTTACATACATGCATGTTTGTTGTTTATGTCAAAATGCATAGATTGATCCAACTGAATAATAGAACTGAATGCATGTGCATTATGTTGTATATTCCTATGATGAAATGCTGGTAAATGCATTATGGGTGTGCGTTAATATGGTTTAATTATGCTGTGTATGTTATCTTACCATGCTTTTGCACATCTCCATTCTTATTTTGTAATGCCATGAATTGATCATTGATGAATAGGGATAAGATTTGAAAAGTCCCATATTGCTTAGAATGTTCAGTCATGGATTGGGGGGGGGGGGAATAGATACCCCCTGTTGTGTTCATTCTCCCTCTGAGAGTCTAGATTGATGGGAGGATACATGGCATAGTGGGTCAGAGCTCTTTACAGAGAGGTAAAGTAGCCTTGTTGAAGTTTGGGCAACAACTTGGTTGGAATAAGGACAAATTCATAGTTCTCAAGTGTGGTATAGGATCATACAGTTGCATGGGTCTCTCTGATATCTTTCCAATGATACCAAGTTTTCCAAAAATGGACTTAGGATGAGGAAGTTATCAGCCTGAGAAGTTGGCAGTAACACGGGTATATGGTTGACTTCCAACTTTCCGAACCCACATTGCGGATTGCGGAAGTCGGAGGCATGATTTCTTCGGAGTTGCACGTTGTGGTTCCAACTTCCTGAATCCCACAAGGTGGATTGCGGATTGCGGAACTCAAAGGAGTAATTTTTCCAGAATTTTGAATTTGGGGTTCTGACTTTCCAACTCCCACAATGCGGACTGCGGATTGCGGAAGTCGGAGGTATAATTTTTCTCGAAGCTGTGAATTTGGAGTTCCAACTCCCGCATCGTGGATTGCGGATTGTGGAATTCGAAGGCGTAATTTTCCCGGAGCTGTGAATTTGGAGTTTCGACTTCGGACTCCCGCATCGCGGATTGCGGATTGCGAAAGTCGGAGGGCTAATTTTCCTAGAGCTGTGAATTTGGAATTCTGACTTCCGACTCCTGCATCACGGATTGCAGATCGCGGAAGTCAAAGGCATGATTCGGCGAAGAAGAGAATTTGGGGTTCTGAATTCCAAGTCCCGCATCACGGATTACATATTGTGGAATTCGGAGGCGTAAATCTTTGAAATTGTGAATTTGGTGTTCCGACTTTCCGACTCCCGCATCGCGGATTGCGGATTGTGGAAGTCGGAGGCATATTTCTTCGACATTGTATAATTGGTGTTCCAACTTCCGACTCCCACAAGGTGGATTTTCGATTGCGGAAGTTGGAGGTGTATTTATTTGATGTTGTGTTTTTGGAGTTCTAACTTCCGACTTGCAGCTTGCGGATTGCGGACTGAAGTTGTTGCAGCTGTGTAAAAGTGAAGAGTTGCGGATAGTTTGGAAAAAAAAATTATTAGGTCGATTCTAAGGAGCTCCCCCATCACCTCTAGAGGGAACCGAGGGGACCAGGGATGTTACAGATGGTATCAAAACCCAAGGTTGCGGCATTGGGGCTGCTTGGGCCAAAGTAAGAGCTTACAGTCTTGTTAGAGCTGCGGAACGAACAAAGATCATAAGGTGGAGATCGAGACCGAGAAGGATGGTCGCGTAGCATTTCGCTAGATGAAACGCGCGAGGGTTAGTGGAATATTGTTTCGTCGAATCCCAAAGGTGAACGTCCCTCATTGATCACAGATCCACGGACGAGTAATACCGCCAAGGTAATCAACAACTCTTACACTATTTCGCCTGTGTAAGTGGCAGGAGGTTAACACAACAAGCGGACATGAAATTCCACTAGAAAAGGATTGGTACCTTTGGAATTTTCCTTAAGTGAGTGAGACCCGACAGTCAACAGGTAATGTCTAATCAATACAAAAAGGATGATTCGGATCCAGCTAGACATCTAGTCCTTTACCTGGCATCAATATTGAACAAATTGTAGTGCTCATAAGTGAAGGGAAGTCCAAGAAGGCCAAGTTAGACTTGGCCATAGCTTCTAAAAGCAATGTGAGCAGCAAAGCGTGTGAACATAGTGCAATGAGAGCTATTGTAGTGATCAAGGAAATCTACATAGGGTTGACAAGATGGTTCCAGCTGAAAATTGGAGAATAATCTCCAAAAGGGAAATGTTGATAAAGAGGGAAATTTCTCACCTTAAACTATTTATGTTTATAGCATAAGAATTGCCTGCTTGGAAAGTACCAAGTAAGAATGTTATACATGAGAATATGTATTGAATTGTTGCTTGGTGAGAAAATCATAGCCAATGATTCCTTTTGTGCTTGCTAGAGATTCCATGAAAGTGGATCAGCTATGATGTGGAAGGGGAATTCCATGCTATGATGAGGGATTGGAAAGGGATAATTCCTTAACCCCTATCTTGCTCTCGTATTTATATTTTATAAATACAGAAAATTATGGCATAGGAATGTTGAAAATGCAAGAGATTATACGGATAAAGTGACTGTGCACTAGTGGGCATATTGTTAGACATTGCACAGTGCATGAGAATATGCTTTTGCATGTATATGATGTTACATGTAGGCAAAGCTAGTGAAGTTTTACATATGCAGTGAGCCACTTAAGATAATTATTATGGTTGATAATCACTATAGGTGTTGGTATTGGTTGTAGGACCAAAGAAAACAGAAGCATGGCTAAAGATGTTGTTGATGTTGTTGCATGTGACCAACAACCTTATGAATAAAGGTTGGTGCAACAAATATGTGATCATGAGGTGGTGGAAGGATGGTGTAATCCTTTGCAGGAGACCAATTGATTAGGTAACATCAAAGATGCTAATGGGAGCCATGCAGGTAATGGTTTATTTATGATTACATACAAAAAGGGGATTGGGTAAGAATCCCTTGAGCCATATTTAATAATCATAAATTGGTATGTATGTGTGTTGATGCCTCGAAATTCGCAACACCAATCAGCAAGGGATTCTCCCTGGTAAGCAAGCCCAATTAGATCGCTCACCATTTGGCGTGGGGAATCTGTCCAGTTAACGGTCCGGTTACCGTATAAGGTTTAAAGATTTGTTTTCTTTCACCAGTTGCGGCCCGATCCACCGTTTATGTATTTTATATTAAAGATGATATGCAAGTGTTCTAACTAAATGCATTCAATTAAAGAAAATCTGATCTAAATCTACCTAAGCTAACTAATCTATCCCTACAGGGAGCAAACTGAAAATATCAGTAACATGTTGGAAATACACCCAAGAATCTCACAGGTAGCTGTTCAATAACATAGATGCATTTACAGTAGAAAGTGAAAGGTATCAAAGATAGCTTTGATAGAATTAAAACATTCCATTACTCATTTAACACATAATATTTGCACAGGAAATGAAAGAATTCATAACAGAGAATTAATTCAGAGTAGTTAAGAATGATCTCACAGTATATGCATGAAAGATGCATAAATAATTCAGCAAACATTCGACACATTCCCAAGCAAAACGCAGTGCTAGCTTTTCCCAGGCAAAATGGAGCTTTCTTTATATAATGCAGCAAAATAGTTCACGCACAAGACAAATCAGTCCTTTCACTTGCCAAAATTCGTTTCATTCTCCTCTCTTCATCTATTTATAACCTTACAAAAATGCTTCTAGAGCCTCTACGTATACCCTAAACCTAGGGAAACTTCTGATTTTGGCTTTTAGTGCCTCTTACAAAAAGAATATTTTCCAGCTTCTTTTAATGTTTTTACAAAAAGAAAGTTTCCAGTTGTTTCTAATATTTTATAATTCATGAAATGCCAAAATCAGCTTTCAGCTGGCATTTATGTGCCAGCTGGTCTGTCCACTTCAGCTTGTTTGTACACCTCAGCTATGTAGATGACCCACGTTCCCATTTATCTTGCGATGGTATTGCCATGCGCAGGGAGAATCATTTTCAAGGAAATCTCATGCTTGGCCAATTCTGCTGCAATTCTTTTCACACCTACAGCAGTGGCTTGGAAGATGTCTTCGAGAAGGTGAGCGTGGATGGAGGCTTGTCCGATGAAGCGATTCTTCAGCTGTCAAGACATCTATCTTCCTCACATATTCTATGTCTGTGTTCAACTTGTTCGATAACTCATACAAGTGTTGGCTCTTGTCAGGAAAGTCTTCCAAGGTTGGAGGTATCATTATTATACATTTCTCATGAGTTTCCTGGATTTTACTGTAGATGCTGGTACATTTCCCAATAATCTTTTGGATCCCTGTGTTTATCCTTATACCACAACTTTTACAGAATTCCAAAAGACCTAAGTGTTCCTGAAAATCTACTACAGGTTTGAGAGGCAGGTTTGTAGGGAAGCTTGACTTCCCTTCTCTCCATTCAATCTGCTTCTTGATGTCCTCCATTACGCGTGCATATTTCTTCATGAGCCTGTGGGCTTCGGAGTTGATTTCCTTGATCCTGGTAATCATTGCTTTCATTTTGCATACTTCTTGCATGATAATCTCTTGTGACTTATGGATCTTCTTTAGTATATCACAAGACTGCTCATGGAAGGGGCTTAAGTCATTCTTTATGCTGCTTGCTAGCTCTAGTTGTTCTGTCATCAGCTCTTTTCCTTTTTCCAATTCATCAACATTGGCTTCTAACTCCTCTATCTGGTTGATTGGCGACTGATTACCTTGATTCCAACTGAGTGGATTTGGCTTCGAGATCAATTTTCTCACCTTCCAGTATCATCATTTGCACTGCTAAGGCCTCCTTTTCTGTATCTAGATTCTAGTAATTGCTTGCTAATTTTCTTTGCTCTGATAAGAGGTCTTCATATTTCTTCACTTGTTTTTCTCCATCTGCCCGCTCCTTTATCAGATTGTGTCTTAGCTTGCACACCTTCTATTTGTCAGCCTCAACATCATCCTTTAGTTTGTTTATATTGTCCTCATTTGCTTGGGCAACAACTACGTTGATGGATGCTATGAATGAGGGATCGCTTTGCATGCCTTGTATGACGGTAGTCTCCTGCATAATGACGACGTCTGGTTGGGAGTCCAATTTCATTCTCTTCTTCGTCCTCCTCAAAATAGATTTCCTTTTGCTGTCGAAAACAATTTTGTCCAGTTGAGCCACCGTGTGGTCCTTTGATGGAGTAAAAGGTATGAGTGGGAGATCTTCTATGGGGACGTGGCTTCCTGCAGTTATTTCTTAAGATGCTTGGGATGAGCCTATGTCCATGGCTTTCAGGTTTGGACTCCCTGCCTCCACATCCTTCTCCAACCTCTCTGCTTCTTCTTCTTTCTTTTGTTGCTCCTATGCTTCAGCTTTCTTTTGTTGCTCCTCTGCTTCCCTTTCTTGTCTAATTCTTTCAGCTTCTTCTTGGTGAATCCTTTTAGCTTCTTCTTCTTGGAGCTTGTCGGCCTGCTCTTTCTGTTTTCTCTTCACTTCTATCTTCTGGAACATTTCTGCCTCTTCTCTTAGCCTTTGTTCTTCCTCCTATTTGACAGCCTGGACGACAGTGGAGCTAGAGTTGGCTCCACTCTTGGGGCGAAAACGCTTACTGAGTTCAGCCATATTACTGGCTCTCTTGAAAATTTCTTCGTCTTCATCAAAATCGCTTGCATATTCATAATGCGCTTTGACTTATGAACAATGGTCTACAACTTTGTTGAGACTATCATTCTTTCTGAAAATATTTTCACCAAAGTGAAAATATCCCAACTCTTGAATAAAAGCCTCGGCTATTTTAACTTTAGAGAACTTATATGCCCAAATGTAGAAGGGAAATGGTGGGAAAGAGGCCTTTTTCAGTATATTCAGGATGTTGCCAATCCCATCTATAAAAACTTGTCTCACTACTTCCTTGAGGACCACATAGTCAATTGTATATATGGGCAAGAGAGATGGCGGTTTGGAACCCCCATACGTTCTGAGGTAGGTTCCCTCCTGTGAGAAATAATAATCGCCATATTCCTCTATGACTGCCATGGCGTTTTCAGAGAGGCAGTTTGGCTCTCTATTGAAAATTAGCTCGTACATAGGCATGATAAATTCTTCACATATGGTCTTATAATAACTCTTGTATCTATGAACCCACAGGATCTTATAAGCAGTATAAATTGGGGAATCAGCCTTGTTCCAGACACAACCTAAATTTGGGAAAGGATGCCTTCACAAAATGCAATCTACAAGGTATGATGACATGTAGAATTTTGCCTTTTCTGAGTCAGTCTTGATTTGGCATTAGCTATTTCCGAGGACAAACTATCTGATAGGATGTCTGCCCAATTGAAAATTGTACCACTGAAAGCCACATGGTGGATTAAAGGTATCCAGCTCAATTTATAGATAGTTCCATCCGCTCTGCTGAAAATTCTGCTCAACATCAGGACTATAATTCGTAAAGGACTCCTTAATGCATGTGTTTCATATTCTCTGCTTTCCTTTTGCCTCAGCTGCTTTCCGGTCATCAGTAACTTTTTGGAAAACTCAAGGGTATCCATGTTGAGGCTTTTGAGCCAAGCATCGTTCATTAGGACCTGAGCGCATGGTAACTTATAGGTTGCTTCTATATGGGTTGGGTGAAACGAGGCAAACGCCTCTCCCATGTTGTCAGATATAATCCTTGACGTGGAGTTAGCCTGCGACATAATTCACCCAATGACTTCTGAACAGGGGAAGAGAACCCTTCCTCTAGGACTGCCCTAGGAACATCTTGGTCTCTTATCATCTGATATAGTTCCCCCCACTTGAATTCAGGGGAAACGCCCGTGATCGGCTTGGTGTCTTCATACATGGTTTCCACCCTTGTTTCCATACTGACTTCGCCCCCTAACTCAGGTTCGGATACCTTAGACCTTTTCTTGGCTCATTTTGGCATTGTATCCAAACCTGGTAGAACACGTCCATGCATAAGGAGAAAACATATAACAATTCTTAAGCAAACAACTTATCAAGAAGCATGCATAGCTTTGAAACAAAACATTGTTACTTGCTGAAACTCATGTCGTGCTCAAACAATACTCAAAACAACAGTAGAAGGTATATATGATAATCAAACACATCATCTTTATATCAAATTAATGGTAATACAACTAGCTTCTCTCAAGCAAGCTCGAGAGAGCAGAACTATGATGTTTCTGAGAACTTGGTGTTTGCTTTAAAGGAACATGTTAAAAATAACAACCGCAAGTAGACAGAAAGCAGCCAGAAACGTGTAACTAGGGCACAACCTACTGCGATGATTTTGTTGGTCATATTTACGTTGGACAGTCTGCTAGGATGGGCGAACAAGTTCAGCGGGGCTACCAGGGCCTTCAAAAAATCGTGGGTGACTAAGAGGGTACAGAGAGTAGTTTTATCAAGGATTCAAAGGTGGTCGCGGCAAGGGCGATGCTAATAGGAGGGTCCTAAGAAGACAACATACATTTAAGCACCCAAAAAATTGGACAAAACATGATAAAGAGCCCACAAAGAGGGACAAAGTCACCTACCTATCAACCAGCGACTAGCTCTGCGACCTTGATGATGTTGCGCACCTGGCTATCCTGTGAGTGGTGGGATCGACCTCGAACGAGGTTTGGCAAAGTTAAACAATAATAAAAAAACTACAAACCCCAACTTCAATATATAATCCCTCCGCACGCTTGAGTAATTAAGGCGACTAGACCGGGTAAGGTGAGGCATTAAAACATCGTTAAGGCAGTGGGGACCAACGTCATACCGACGTCGTTTAAAATTAACTCCCTGCCATCATTTTCAGCACAACTCAACGAGTTTGAAAGATTAGTGTCGACAACATTGACCAAGTGCTTGCGCAACGCGTCGGCGGCTCTTGATGAGTTCGGCGCAAGATCATTTAACCTGCCGATCGTAGCTTTCTTCGACGGGGTTTTTGTATGTCAAAGCCTGCTTTCGACCGTTGTGGTGATCAATTTAGAGTTTTGACGATGTGCCATGTGGGAAAGGGCTTTCGTCGTTTATCAACGCTTCTTACCGACTGCAGGCAGTGGTTTCAGCATGACTCACCGAGTCTTGCTGATACGCGTCGCAACTTTTCAAAAACAAAGACGACCTTGCTAAGAAAACCAAGTGCTAGAAAGGATAAGAGTAACTCTTTGGCACTTCGGCAACTTTGAGAAAGGCAAGCCGACCGTTTCGGGCGGACTCAGCGAGTTCCGCCAATACGAGAGGTTTAAACACAAACTGTCGATCGTGTCAGCTTGACTCAGTGATTCTTGCCGAAAAGAAAGTTAAAATACTAAGGCGCATCATTTAGGCGGGTTTGACTGAGTTCATCCGACGTTGCGGCAGGACTGGGCGAGTTACGCCGAAACAGGAAAAGGCTTTCCCAACTCAAAAAAGATAACCGACCATTGCGGCTCGACTCGGTGATTTGAACCGTTGTTTCGGCTAAAAACAATGAGTTTTACTTAGTGAAAAAATGCTTCTCTTACTTGATCCCTTTTGAACAAACTAAGTATGGAAATACTTTTGGACAAGACTTGACTCCAAAGCAAAAACCTTCTTAAGAGAAAAGGAAGGGCCCCAATAATTACAAAAATTTATGGGGGGGATGTTGCAGTAACAACAATGTGATGATGAGTGCATTTAAGCAAACATTATCCCACATGGTACGGTGAGGTATGTGGTAGTAAAGGAAATGAGCATTACACCATGTGACTGTTTAAAATTTTGAATGCATCCGTAAGAAATACGAGCATGCCATGTGTGAAACCATGAGAATGTTGGGTTGTGAAGCCTGCAGTGCTCAATAATTATCCCATGAACTCCCTATTGGTGTTAATCTGGGATAAAACCTCTTTTCCAACATGCAAGGAGTGAGTGAACTCTCGATGTTGTGTTCGGGTGAAGGAGGAAGGCACCTAGATAGTAACCAAGTGATTGGGGAGATGGTTGGGTATTGTGTTGAAGCATTGGCTAGGGCGTCCAACTTATTATGGTAAGACACATGTGTAAGCACATAAATGTTCTAGAGCTATGCCAGAGTGCATTAGGTGTATTGTGTGAGTGCACATTAAAAGATTTTGTAAATCGTTTTGATTATACATGCATATATGCAGGTATATATGCTAAGATGCATTGTGTGAATGCATAGTTGCGATATAAACGTCATTGTAACTTGATAATAGATGAAATGATATAATTATTGACAATTATGAGATTATTTCATGAGATGCCAGGGATGCAAGAACATGATTGCATGAAGAACCGTAGTCCTCTTTAATGGCCAATTGGAATGCTCGGTTGGGAGGACAGAGTTGCATGAAAGGAGAATGATTGTGTAATCATGATTATTTAAAGTTCTATTTAATTGCATAGATAGTGTGAATGTATATTGCAATTTTAATGAGATAACGATGTCTATAAAGAAAATGTATTTCATGCATTTGAAATATTAACAACGAATCAATGTTTGAATTATGGAGTGTTATAATTCCAAGATCACTTTAGTGATTGTTGTAAATGTTGCAATGTAAATATTATATGTGTGGGTAGTCACAACTTGTTTGGCTGATTGAAAATTTAGATCGCGGTTAGAATTGCCTTGCATATGGTAATGCATGTAAGTCCATAATAAAGGATGGGATATACCATGTGCAAGCCAAACATTGTGAGAAGGATCTCATGGATGTGAAATATGATTTCTGTATGAACCATATTTTATATTTTGAATTAAAATTATGAGAAGGGTCTCATGGCTACAAAATCTAATTTATGTAGGAAAACAGATTTGTAAATTTCAGATTTGAGATTTTGCTAATAATTACTAATGGTTGTTTGGTTCTCTAGAATTGTGTCAAGAAGACGTGTTGTAGGTGGATGTTCGGGTTATGGAATAAAGTGTAAAACCATAATGGACAGAGTTCTACCACTTACAAGAGCCAAACAGTATGAGGATGGACTCATGGTTAAATAAATCAAATCTCTATAGGAGACAAAATTGTAAATTCATATTTGAATTTGATTATTAATGCCATTGACGAGTTATGGAAATCAGATTTGAAGTTGATTGCTAATGTTGCTGACTGTTTGTCTATTTGAGAAGTGTGTCAGGAAGACGCATTACAAGAATACCATGTGTTATGGCCTACAGAATCCAAACTCCATGGGAAGGATCCCATCCTTTGGAAATGGGTTTCGGGTGAAACGCCATTGTAAATTTTGATAATGTCTCATCTGAACTGCTTGTTGGTAAACAATGCGGGTGAGATGGTGAAGTTATGCCAATAAGGAATATGTTGTTTATGAAATGAGAAAGGGGTTGGGGTAACAATCCTGAGGGACTGTTAACTCAGAGATGCGATCCCCATTCCTCGTGAAAGGAAGAGAAAATACATCTGCAAACCGATAAGTATTTTGTAACCCTTGCTGAGAATATGCATGTCTAATTATTAGAATTAATATACAGAGCATGTTTTTATTTCAGACTGCTTGAGTGTGATTATGGCCTACATGGCTCACATCAAAAAGGGGTGCACACCTTTTGGGTGCTGTGTCGTGTTATGGTTGTCAACATTGACTACACCCTAAGGGAATGGATGCATTCTTGGTGTTTCAATATTAGAGAGTGAATTTTTATGAAATATGTTACAATTTTATATCATGCCATTTGGTGTTGCATACTATGAAGCAAAGTGAAGAAGGGGTACCATCCCTATGTGTGTGTATGGTTGTTGTATGCTTGATAAACCCAATCGGAGAACTGGCTTAGAATATTGGTTAATGGAATGCCTGATAAACCTAGTCGGCGTGTTGAGCTTGGCTATTAGAATGTTGTGAAGCATCTTGCGTGCTGGCTAAACATTCGTTGAATGCTTGATAAACCCAGTCGGAGAACTGGCTTAGCATATTGGTTAATGGAATTCCTGATAAACCCAGTCGGTGTACTGGATTGGCATTGGCTATTTGAATGTTGTGGAGCAGCCTATGTGTTGTCCAAACATTCGTTATTGTATCCACGGGTGACCCAAGGCTTGTAAAGCAAAGAAGGAACCTATGGAATAACGTGAAGATGTCCAATACAGATAAGTATTTGGTTTATCTTGCATCTTCTTGCTTATTTAATATGAATATATGTGTGTATATGATTTGGCTATGATTTTTAAACTCTTGTTCAGAGATAAATCCTATGAAAATGAACTTGACATGTGAATTGAATCAATGTTTAAGTGCAGGTATTGTTGGATGCAAGGACCTTGAGGGAATCCTAAGGGTTCATGTGGACATGTGACTGTCCTAGAAAGCTCAGTGTGAGTAGCAATGGAAAGTGGTGCTACTGGACTTGTGTGGATCCTAGAATCCAAAGGTTTTGTAGGCAACCATGGGGAGGGGTTCCCTCGTTGAGAAGCCTTGGACAGACCTTAGACACCAAGTGTCATCACCAAAACAAGGAAAAGGTGAGTAAAGCATTCACATTTGAAGTGAAAGAGACCAAGAAGAATGGAACCACGGTTGTGGTGGGGCTCTAGATTGGAACAAGATTAAGAGGGGGAAACTCTTACTCCTCTCTTTCCTTTTGATTGATGCATTTTAGAAACAGAAAATTGTTGAATGCATGTTATGGCTTAAAGTTGACTATGTTTATTTTGCTTGGAATAAAGTGTGAATGTTGAATTAGTTAATTTCTTGTGAAAGGATGAACATGAATGAGTTCATTGTATGTTGGATAAGCATGAAATGTGTGGAAGTATTAGGGATAAAGCATGAACTTCCATGTCAATTGGACAAGTAATTGACTGATCTTAATGCTTATGTTATGCTTGGCCTAGCAAGATTTGCAATGATGAATATCACATGTGAAGATTAAACCAATTGGTTGCAGCTGTTACAAGGCAAGTGTTGTTAGTAATCAAACTATGGGCAGCTTTGCACATTGACCAGGGCATCAGACCAAAAGCTATTTGGTTTGGCTAAAAATCTTCTTCAAACAATTGCCAAGACCCAAGAAAATCTTGAGGAAGTGCTCGAGCTACAAAAGCAGCAGAATGAGATGAACCACAAGGTTTTGCAGGACTTTATTTGTCTGCAAAATGGGGTAAAAGGCATTATGGAAGCTATCAGCAGTGGAAAGGACAGTGGGTTAATGAAGAGGCAGTCATCCAATCAGCCCATTAAGAAACGCTCAAGGATGGAAGACTCAAAGGAAATTGAGTGGGTAAAGAAAAAGGAGCCACTGAAATGATGAGAATGTGGAGGAAATCATTGACTCCATAACTTCCCAACAAAGGACACCAAGAAAGATAGTAGCCATAAAGTTTCAATACTTGTGGATCAACTGGAAGGTAAAGAAAGGGAAGGGACTGTTGTGGAGCAATGCCACATGTGGAGTTGGAAGGTCAAAGCCAGTAGGAGCAGCTTATAGAAGCCAAGGGACTTGGTCCTGAAAATAGAGTAAAAGATGAAATGCATGACAAACCTGCTACATTTTTGTGAATTTTGGACATGTGTAAACTGTGTAAGTATTCCCAAGTATTGGAAAACCGAGGACGGTTTTATTCTAAGGGGGAGGGAATTGTATACCCCCATTTTGACCCTTCGGATCTATTGGCTTGTAATGTAAACATTATATATGTGTGATGTATGATTCCTAGCGTGGAGCTCAAGTCCAAGGCCCCGCTAGTGAATGATTAACCTGGTATTGCAAATTGTGTTATCCATGTGTTAGTAATCCATGGAAATTGTAAAAGCATGAAAATAATTGTGCTACAGATAAAATACCAAGGGGCTGGCTATGGATGCAACTAAATGAGGGAGCTATGTATATCCACTAAGGAGAGGTGAGGGGGTTGTGGGATTGAACCCTAGGCTTCCAAATGTCACCTTGAGAACCCACGTTTGACTGCCCTAGCTGTCATTTATTTATGTTGTAAGGAAGTACTTCAGGAAATCGATCCTGGATTGATGGAGTATGGGTAGCCCTGAAATTCGTAAGGAAGGTTACTGGATCTTTTTTGCTTGTACCATAAGTCACCCTACCTCATGGGAATTTTTTTTCCCTTATCCCCATTCCATGGTGGACCATTAAAGCTACAGTTTTCATGGAGGACGCATGCCCAGTGGGGACGAAAACCAGAAATCATGATTCTAAGTTAATCCACGTTCGGGAGTGCCAAAATCACCCAGAAAATTTGTGTGGGGAATGAAATCCAATGGGGGATCCATTGACCTAAACCCTTGGGCGAATTTGAGAATGTGAGACGACCATAAATTCATAGGAAAACCCTGATTTGGAAGCCTGAAAATCCAGTTTTGGGACAAAGCCTTTCGGCCGCAACATTCATCCTTGGCTTAGAAGTCGGGACCAGCCATACCTTCCCAGGTTAGGGCTGAGGGAAGGGGCTCCTGAGGGACTGTGTAGCAGAGAAGGGTACCTTACTTAGGCTAAGAGTGGAGGTGATGGGGGTGCATGGACTATCTGAATCAAACTGTATATGCCTGTAACTCTCTGTGTTCAGCTCATTAACTTAGAAACCTCCTTCCATGTCTCCCCACTTGCTTGATAGAGCCAGCTGTGTGCTGGATGACCCTGAATGGTTGTGAAACCATGACTGTGAGTGAGCCTGTTAATTTCTCCTTAGTGGATACATGGCCCCAGCTCGTGGGTGTTATCTGAGTGTTGAAATAATACAGGATGGGTAGAGACCTATGGTTGGGTTGGAACGTTGCAATCCATAGCCAGTTGCTTGGTGATTTCATCTTAGAGATAAGTGTGTTCTGTGGTTCAAATTATGCTCATTTTACATACATGCATGTTCATTGTTTATGTCAGAATGAATAGATTATCCAGATGAATAATAGAACTGAATGCATGTGCATTATTTTATATATGCCTATGTTGAAATGCAAGTAGATGCATTATGGGTGTGTGTTAATATGGTTTAATTTTGTTTTGTATGTTATCTTACCATGCTTCTGCACATCTACATTCTTATTTTGTAATGCCATGAATTGTTCATTGATGAATAGGGATAAGAGTTGGAAAGGCCCAAATTACTCAGAATGTTCAGTCATGGATTTGGCGGGGGGGAATAGATACCCCTTGCTATGTTCATGTTCCCTCTAAGGGTCTGTATTGATGGGAGGAGACATGGCAGAGTGGACCATAGCTCTTTACAGACAGGTAAAGAAGACTTGATGAATTTTGGGAAACACTATGGTTGGAAGAATGACAAATTCAGAGTTCTCAGGTGTGGCATAGGATCATACACTTGCATGGGGCTCATTGAGAGATTTCCAATGTTACCAAGTTTTCCAAAAATGGACTTAGAATGAGGAAGTTATCATCCTGAGAAGTTGGCAGTAACAGGGGTATATTATGGTCGACTTACGACTTTCCAAACCCACATTGCAGATTGCGGATTGCAGAATTCGAAGGCGTGATTTATTCGGATTTGCACATTGTGGTTCCGACTTCTTGACTTCCGCAATGTGGATTGCAAATTGCGGAAATTGGGGGAGTAATTTTTCTGAAATTGTGAACTTGGGGTTCTGACTTTCCGAATCCCTCAAGGCAGATTGCGGATTGAGGAAGTCGGAGGTGTAATTTTTCCTGGAGCTATGAATTTGGAGTTTCGACTTCCGACTCCCTCATCACAGATTGCGGATTTCGGAATTCGGAGGTGTAGTTTTCCCAGAGCTGTGAATTTGGATTTCCGACTTCCAACTCCCGCATCATGGATTGAGGAAGTCGGAGGTGTAAATCTTTGAAGTTGTGAATTTGGTGTTCCGACTCCTGCATCGCGGATTGCGTATTGCGGAAGTTGGAGGCGTATTTATTCAACATTGTATAATTGTTGTTCCGACTTCCGACTACCGCAAGGCGGATTGCGGATTGCGGAATTCGGAGGTGTATTTCTTCGACGTTGTGTATTTTGAGTTTCGACTTCCGACTTGCGGCTTGTGGATTGCGGATTGCATACTGAAGTTGTTGCAGTTGTGTAAAAGTATAGAATTGCGGATAGTTTGGAAAAATAAAAAATTGTTAGGTTGATTCTAAGGATCTCCCCCATCACCTCTAAAGGGCACCGAGGGGACCAGAGACGTTACAATACCCTTGCTCTTTCACTAGTCAATTTTGACTAGCTTCTGTAAAATAGCCATATCTTCCTCTCAGGAGATCCAATTCACATTTCGTGAGTTGCTACATAATCCTACGACTATGTACAATCCATACCAAGTTTTTTTATAGATATTGGACCCTCCTATATACCCCTTCCATCCATTTCAAAATTGTTACTATATGTTGTCCCAAACTCTCAATTCCACTTCAAGTCCCTCCAAACTTCTCCCGCACCCATCCAACTCTATAATTATGATTTCACAGTCTGCATACTCTACAAAAACAAAGTACAGAGCCACTCTAATAATTTCTAAGCTACCCCAATCCTTCCAAAGTCAAAAACCACTTTACCCTTGGCCCTGGAAAGTTTCAAGTTGAGCTAATGTAAAGGATCTAGTTTGCATATGCTAGTGTACCTAGGTAGTCTTGGAGTAGACTTTAGCAGTATTTGATTTCAAAACATCAACGGTCCCATTACGTTGTGCAAAGGATTCTTGAGCTACTGTAGCCCTTGTTTTCCATCATTACATGAGGTTTTGAGTTAGCGGTCCTAAATTCCTAGTTAGGATCATTACATATTTCCATCCAAATCGTATTTTTGAGACTCCAAACAATCTATAATGTTCTCATTGAACTATGCTTCCTCTATCAAGGTTGTAATGTTTTGGTGAACTCCCCCAACCCCTTCTTGTACCACCCTCAACATTCTTTTGAAGTACTCCAGGTATCCTTTGAAACTATCATAGACTTCATGCCATGAGGGCATGGTTCCTTTGTCCACTTCAAATAATGAAGGAGTGATCCAATCTATGGATAAATTCCCTTGTTACTTAACACTTGAGAGAACAAAATGACCAAAAGTATTTGCATGCAATAGGAGAAAATTAATTGAAACCCCGGAAGAAAAAAGCACAAACTCTTCGTTTGTCCCCCAGGGAGGGGATACACATAAACTAGAAGGACTATTCCACTCAGGGACTACAAAACCAATTATGGACATGTCTCTACAAAGATTATCCTCCTTAGATTGATCCTCAAACTGTGGCTTCCCCCATTTCACTATTTTACTCTAGTGCTTATCAAGTGTATTCCCCTTGAAATTGCCCATATCAATCATCAAATCCATGCTTGCGCGAGACTGAACCATTCCAGAGGAGGATAGGACTATCCCTGCGGTGGCCTTAATTCCATAGTCCTTTTGAAATCCCAAAACATTTACTCCAATGCGTACATGTCTCATCTGAATACCGCCACTTACCCTCTACATGAGTAAGGCATCATTTTTTATATCTATAGAGGGGTGTCAAGTTACTCCCTCCTAATTCTATTGCTTGCATGAATTACCATGCCTTTACCTTGGGTCCTCCCTAGGCCAACGACCCCTTTACTTGTTTTTAACGTGGGATCCATTTCCTATTCAAGAGTTGATTATCAAAAACTATCATTCCTTGCTCTAGCTTAGTTCTGTGATTTTCCAGATCATCAACCAACCCATTATTTTCTCACTTAATGTGATAAAAGAAAACTAGGCTTGAGCTAATGAGAATATTGTGAATTATTGTATGCATTCTTCTGCAATTGAGGGAATATCCTTGTATGGATTGCGTATTTTTTGGATCACAATTCTGGAATCACCAAATATGAGGATTTTTGAAATATTTAGTTAAGTTAAAATTTCCATGCCTTGTAATAGGGCCAACCATTCTGCCTGATTATTTGTTCTTCTTCCAAATTCACATGAAAATGTTTTCACTATATTTCCTTCTGGGTATAATTACCCCTCCCACTCCTTCCACCCCAAGGTTTCCCTTAGAAGCTCCATCGAAGAACAAGGAATAGCAAGATTTCTTTTTCCTCCATTCTTCAAACTCATTTTTTTCCATTTCTATCTACCAATTGGATATTTGCCTACTTTGTATGCTTTTGGACTGAAGATAGCTCTTGGGAAGGAAGTCTTTGATCCAACTTGTTTCAAGATTTGAAATTGGTTCATTATCTGGAATGTTTTGTCCCATAGATTGCATTGTTTCCAACATGAGGTTTTTAACCCTGATGGTCATTCTGCTTGGATCCACTTTTTTAGCTTCAAATATTACTTTGTTTCATGTCAACCAGATCTGCCAACAAACATTTTTCAGGAGTGCAATCCAAAGTTTGAGAAGATAAGGCTTCTTTTGATGGGAGTGAGGATAATTCTCTTTCCATTTACTAAAGAGATCCACAATTTGTGAAGGGAGGTGAAGATTCTCACTTAAATTTCTTGTCATTGTCCCCCAAACTATCTAAGCAAATTTACATTCAAGGAAAAGACGCTTAATGGATTATTTTGTGCTTTTGCACAAGACACACCATGTTGGTCCTTTTATTCACCTTTTTCTTAGGTTATCCGCTGTGAGTATTTGTTTGTGAGACAACAACCATGCAAAAACATTTATTTTGGGAATATTTTCAAGATTTTAGATCCTCTTCCATATTCTAGAAAAAGGTGGTTGTGAAAGATTGGCCAAAATATGTCTATACTCTTCCTTTATAGTATACTTCCTTGATGCAACCCATCCCCTACAATCCTTTTCCCTTTTATGGGATGGATCACTTCCTTGAAGCAAGAAAAGGAGCTGATCATAATCCTGAAGCAAGTGAACTGGGACATCCAACTTTTTCCAGTCTATCCAAGCTATCCATCCAATCCGAAAGATCATATAAAGAATAATAATTGTTAGAGGTGAGGCATTCTTTAATATCAAGAATGTATAGGATTGATGATAGAGGGGGATAGCCTAGGATACTATCAGTTCACATGTGAATTTGTTTTCCATTTCCCAGAATCTAGTGAAGGTGACCTCTTATTAATCGAGCTGCAGACTTGCACATGCTCCATATGTTTGTGCATTTCCCTATAATTTCCCCATCTAAGCATCTTAATCTTGGCCTCCTTATATATTTTTTCCATGAAATTTATTTCCACCATTCATTTCCTTCAGAGATCATTCTCCAAAGAATTTCATCCCCCAAATTGATATTCATTAATCTGGATTCTCTTATTCCTAATCCACCCTTTTCAATCAAGCATCTAACAATATCCCATTTAACTAAATGAAACTTCTTGGTAGTTGTCTACCCTCCTTTCCAAAGGAAACTTTGAATTGATTTACTTCTGTTATTCATAACACTTGTAGGAGCTAAAAAGACAAAGTAGACAAAAATTGGAAGCGAAGATAGAACTAATTTAATAAGAGTGATTTTACTTGCCAAGTTAAGCCATCTTATACCCCATGATAGAACTTTCTCTTTGATGTTCTGAATGATGTTTTTCCATTCTGTTGATTCAATTCCTTTGATAGTGATTAGAACTCCAAGATACTTGAATGAATCCTAATCTAATTGCACTTTGTAACCAAGGATTCTCTAAATAGAAATGAGTAGACGAGGGGAGCAGTTCCGGCCATATATACTGCTTTTTTTAATGTTAGATAAACCCTTGAGGCATTTGGAAAAATATACAACGAGCCCTTAAATTTCCATGCAATATGTTCTGAAGCACTTCCAAGAAGAATAGCGTCATCCACAAACTACGCAGGATTGATTGGCTAAGCTCCTCTGGCTATACTTATTCCTGGAATAATGCCTTCTTCTCTTTTCGATATTTTTTCTTAGGGATTCAGCTACAATAATGTATAGAAAAGGAGATAAAGGACAACCTTATCTTAGACTTATTGAAGCATTGAAGAAAGGGGTTAGTCTGCCATTTACAAGGGGGACAATCCACGGCTTCCCAATACAAGCTTTGATCCATTTGATGAAAGTGGGGGAGAATCCAATTTTTTCTATAACCAAGAAAAGGAAATGATACCTTCCTCTATCAAAGGCGTTGGATAAATCCAGCTTTATGGCCATTTGTTGCTCCTTCTTGTTCAAGTTGGAGTGAATGGCTTCCTGAACTATGATAATGTTGTCAAAAATTTCTGTTCCTGAGATAAACCCTCCTTAATTGGTTGAGATTAATTTTGGAAGAATTTTTTTCAATCTTTGAGCCAAAATTTTAGTTAAAATCTTGTAAGAAGCATTGCACAATGAGATAGGTCTGAACCTGTTTATAGAGGTCGATCGAGTCTCCTTAGGAATCAAGGCTATAAAGGAAGAGTTTGTGGATCCTCCTAATCTATGTATACCTCTTGTCCAGTTCATAATTCTGTGAAGATCCTTCTTTATAATGCTCTGACAGCTTCTATAGAAACTAATGGGGAACCCATCTGGTCTAGGATCCTTGTCTGGATGAAGAGACCAAATTGCTTCTTGGATCTAAGATTCAGAGATTGGCTTGCATAAAAGATTATTTTCTTCTAAGGTAACTATTCTTGGAATGAATTGACACATATAATTGATTGCAATTGGATTAGCTTCCTCCCCTTCTGTATATAAGCCCTTAAAGAATTGGAAAGATTCATTTTTTTATCTCATTATGATGAGTTATTGCATTCCCATTTTCATCAATTAGTTCTAGTATAGTATTTCACCTTAGCCTTTCTCTACATTGATTATGAAAGAACATAGAATTTACATCCCCCTCCTTTAGTCATATACTTCTTGAGCTTAGTTTCCACTCCTCTTCTTCCTTTCAGGTTAGGTCTTGAATGTTACAGTCCAGTTCTTTCTCATGGATTAAAATTTATTTCGTCACAGGACTTCTTTCTATTTCTTTTTGAAAACTATCCAAATCCTCTTGGGAAAGTTTTATGTCAAGACCTTGGTCATTGTAGTTTGACTTAGCCCAATGCTTAAGATCCTTCTTAATGAGTCTCAACTTGGACTCTCAAATGAAACTAGGGGAGCCTTCAACATAGGTATCCCAAGCTAGACTAATTACCTCCATAACCTCTTTAGATTTTAACCAAACTGCACTAAATCTAAAAGGAATAGGAACTTGGTTCTCTATACAAAAGAAGAATAAGGAGATCGGCTTATGATCAGAGATTGTTGAGGGAAAATTTTAGAGGTTGGGATTAAAGCATTCAGCATAAAAGAGTTGCTTACCATAAGTCTATCCAATCTTGCAACAATGTGGCAAGGTCCAATTTGTATGTTGCTCCAAGTATATCTTCCTTGTTTGGGTTTTATGTCTGTCATATCCCAGTCACTTTGAAAGTCTTCCAAGTTTTCCCCAAAGGGGTCTCTAACTTTGGATCCTCCTCTTCATTTGCAAGGGATGATAGTAGTATTGAAATCCCCAACAATGATGCAATTTCCCTGTATTTCCATATCTCTCAAATATGAGAGAGACTTCCAAAATTATTCTTTCTTACTGTGTTGAGTTGGGCCATACACATTACAAACCCTTAGAGTTTATTTGTTTTCCAGCACCTCCAGTTTGAATATCATCCAATTCTAATTCTCAAGGGACCCAATTAATTTAAATTTGCTTTTATTCCACCATGTTAGTAAACCTCACAAGGATCCTTGTGCACTCACTACTAGCCCTTCTCCTTTTTTTCCATATTTGTCCCATTTGCTTGATATTGGATTCCTTGTCCATTTTAGTCTCTTGGATTAGAAAGATGGATGCATGCTGATGTCTATACATATTTTTAACCAATTCTAATTTTTGCTTCCCTCCTAACCCTCTACAATTCCAGGAGACCAATTTCATTATTTCTTATATTTGATGGGACTTGCTTGTCTTTCTTCTAATCCCCTACTCCTCGTAGTTGCTTTATTAATGCTGCAATTTTAATATGTTGATATAAACTGGTTTCTTACCCGTTTCCTTATCCCTGTATGCTTCCATTTCTCTATGAATCACGTTTGGCTTCCTTCCCTTTTTGGAGGGAGGCTCCAACTCCTCTTCCTTGCTCTTTGACATTTCTTCTCGATTGGTTTAGATCTAGATTTGGTGACCGATCCTCCAGCGTTTAAGAATGCATCTCATCTAATTTCCACATAAAAATGTGAAGGGAGAGTAGGGATATAGTTTTCTTCTGTCCCTATTTCTATCAGAGCCGCTTGAGTTTCCTTTTCCCTTCTTGTCTGGATTGTTTGATGTTCTTGATCTTCTTTCTCCCTGTTTTTCAAGATTGGATAAAATATGAAAGTTATTCGCTTGAGATATCTCTTTCTGTGTATTCTATTGTGGAATGGCTCCTACTTTCTTCACTTTCTTTTTAACTTGATTCTACTCTTCTTCTTGCTCACCCTTTGGTTCTTGATTTTTTTTCTTTGGACAGTGATTTATAAAGTGTCCATAATCATGACAAACTTTGCATTTGAAGGGGACTTGTTCATAGTCGACCATCTACAAATGATTCCATCCTTCCATTGATAAGTTTATTGCTTATGGGTGCCCTTTTTCCAAATCCAACTCCACACAATTTTTTGCACATGAAAAAGGTGGGGGGGTTGGTTCCAATTTGACAATGTATTTTCCCAATGAGTTCCCAATGGATTTTAAATCTTAGTCACTCCAACAATGAAGAGGAAGGTGGGGGAGTTTAACCCATACAGACACTGCTAATGGAATATCCTTTTCAGGATCAAAAGAAACATCCCATTGATTTAGATACATTCCCCTTGGCCCATTAAATATGGACTGTTGTGGAATATTAAATCTTGATCCTCCTTCTTTTCAAACAGGAAGACAAAGAACCCTCTTCCACAAATTTTTTGTTGAATGTTCCCTTGGATCAATGACCTATAATTTTTATTTAACCAAACTTTAATGGCTCTCACAGAGGGCCATAAGCCTATGAAGTGACCAACCAATCCATGTTCTATTAACACTATTGCTTTGTGCTTCGAAGCTGAAGAGTTTAATTTAACTTCCATAAACTACAAGGAAAATTCCCTTAAGCGGAGGTCATAATGGATACTCCTCTGAAAAGAGATCAAATATCCATTTATAGCGGAGGTCACTGGTGGAGGTGCACAGTCGGAGGCTATAGTGGATGTTTTTTCTTCGGTGCGTTTCCAAACAAAACGCACCGGTGCATCACCCAACAACACGCACCAGGTCCACAAAAACAACCCTGTTGCACCGCGAAAAAACATCAATGAAAAAAATCACTAATATGCGGAAATTTTCTAAAACCGTTGCAGTGCGTTTTTGGAAACTTAACGCCCCAATGCATTTATTTAAAAGAACGCACCGTACTATATTTTATTAAAAAATAGTCTTCGCGGTGCATCTTGTAATACATACCACACCGGACCGTTACATTTCAAAGAACGCACCGTATTATATTTTATTAAAAAAAAATTGTGCTATCTAAAAAACCATGACCCAGTGCATTACGTAATAACCCACGTCCCAGTCTCTCCAATATTAACGAACACACCAATATATTTTATTAAAAAGCATGTTATAATTTACTTAAAACCCTAAACATGGGTCATTAATTACTCTTAAACACACTAGTGCATGGCATATCACCTGATGCACCAATTTGTATTTGTTAAAAAATAAAAATAAAACAATAAATTTGATTTAAAAACCTGAAGACGGTGTGGGTTACGTACACCACATCGGTGTGTACCACTATCGGGCGCATAAGAACATGGTTTTAGAAAAAAAAAATTATCGGGTCTTAAAACTCATTTTTACCCCTCTATAGTGCGTCTGAGCAATCTGCACTGGTTCCTTTCATAACCCACTTAAACACCCTGCCACTTGTGTTCATCCCATTTGTTACAAACACATTGCACGTTCTTAATGGCTGCTAAATTGAGTTTGAATTTTTCCAAATGGTGGGAAAAAATTCAAATTCTCCCATACAATATAGCCTGGATGCCTCCCCAAAACGCGATTCAACAAGTAAATTAATCCTTACTTGATAATTTAAATTCTTAGCGGATTGATTTTTGAAATTAAGCCACATTTTACCATTTTTATCAAAAAATAATTAAAAAATTGTGCGGCATGTTCGATTTGTTTGGCTCGCATCGGCTCTCGGTGCACTCAATAAATTTTTACAGGCTGCACCATTTGCGGGGCGATCCAAACTGCTCAAATGCACCGCATCACCTATGCACTACCCTTTTGTAGCGCACGACCATAACATAAACTTAATTTTAAAAATTATAAATTAATAACCTATGCATTAATTACACTTAAGCATACTGACATTACGGTGCCTTTACGTATACTGAACGCACTAGTAAAGATTGAAAAGAAAATTTCAAAAACCAAAGTATATTGTGCGTCTACTGCACATCAGCGCACCGGTTAATGGTGCTATGACATTCGGTACAATCAACATTAACACATTCCCCATGATCCATAAATTAAATAAACCACGGTGCTTTTATATCACGTCAATGCACATAAAATGGTGCGTTGACAAGGTATAAATGCATCGACAACTGCAATTTTAAAATTTCGTTGGAACTAAAAAATCATAATTCAGCGGTGCTCCTATTTGACGTTAGTGCACTGGTGTTCAGTGCCGTGATGTGTTGTAGGCATGCCGCTGACACATTCCTTATAAATTATACAACGAAATATTTGCAGTGTTTTTAAATAAAGTAAGTGCACCATGTACGGTGCGCTTACGTGTTAGAGAAGCACCAATTCTTACACATTAAAATGTTTTCTATCATAAACAATCATAATTCAACGGTGCTCCTAGTGCACAACAGTACACCAATTTCTGGTACTCTGATGTGCCATAGAGGCACCATGAACGCAAATTTCAAAACGCACCAGTGTGTGTGTATTTTAATGCATCGACTTGATAATAAAATTTCAAATTTATAGAATTATATCAACAATGCATTGTGTTAGATTAGAGCATCGAAGACGGTGCTTAAAATGTAAAAGCACACTACAGGAGGAGCATATGTTTTATATTGCCGCATTGTAAGTCAATTTTTTACAAAAAAAATCAATTTTGATTTTAGTACATATAATGATTTTATATGTATTTTGATGAGACTAACCAATGTTATATGTGAAACATATACGTGAGCGTTGTGAGGCGAGGCAACAGCAGGAAGCACAAGTTGACCAGTATAACTTCTAGAGAGAGTGGGAAACCAGAGAGAGGGAGAGATATTTATACCATTGTACCATTACTCCATAGACGAGACACCTCTCGAGAGTTTTCAGCCTCCTTAGGTTCTATGAGGAGGCGACATCAGTCAAGGGGAACATTAAATTCTTCACCCAGCGGATCGCATGCTGGGATCATCATAGGAAAGTGTTTCGAGCTAGTTCCTATCAGTGGTTTCAACCCACTTAGGAGGACATATATTTTATCACTGGGATATCTACGAGAGGTGAGGACTTTCCTCATTTCCCTAAGGTCCCAACTAGAGCTTTGGCAGGGACTCAGCTAGTCTACATTCAGAGATATGTTGATCCCAACATCATCCACCCTGCTCAATTTCAGGTCAGCGGTGGGTATCTTTTCATTGCTACTTTTGGTAGAGAGGATGTGAGGTGCCTCTCTTTGTTGGTGACGACCATCGCGCATATCACCAGTGATCGGAAGTGCATTAGTTTCCATCTATTATATTATGTTGATTTAGTAGTGCAAGAACCTAGATGCGTTAGGTGGTCTACTATTTTTTACGACAGTTTTGTTATGCTCTTAGTCAATGTCGTGCGTGTATTGGAGAGAGGGTGAACTTCCCTTTTGGTTCATAGTTGTTTTGCCTATTTTTTTAGAGATTCCTGGCCACCGGTACATCTTTTGATTTGCACCCTCCTAGGTTGATGACAGATGTGCATATGCACATGTGGGGGGAGATGATTCCCAAGAGGGGGCAGCCAGACTTTCCAACTATGATCATTGTGGAGGTGCTCAAGATGTTAGGCAACGAGGACCCACCTCTATTAGACATGGTTGCATATCCATATGCGGGCTTGTATTGGAGAGGGTGTCCCAACATCTTATTCACTTAGGACGAGCCAGCATATGATAGAGGTAAATTTAGCATTATGTTTGAATTGATCTACTTGCATTTTATTCTTTTATACTTAATAAATTTTAAATTCTTATATTAAATTCATGTACTTTACTGAAATTATCTAATTATTATTGCGTACTATATATTTTACAGATGTCAGGACATTTTATAGCGATGTTCCACCTCCTCCGTCTTCGGATGAGGAGGATATGAAGCTAGATGATCAACCTGAGGCGCCCCATTTAGCCAGACCTGGCCTTCAATGCATGCGATATGAGAGGTACCAACAAGATGTAGCAGATAGTTTGACTATGTTGTTGGCAAATCGAGGGGTTCGACCTGTATCGGTGAGGTACATTGTGAGGGACCCTCACTGCTCAGAGTTGTGGAGCGTGATTCCTCTTGATATGAGGCGCTTGATGCAACACGTTCTTGGTGCTTGCGATATTTTAGATGGTATCCCATCTTCTATTTCATCATCATATGAGGGAGGATATCCTCACCCTACTAGTCCACCTCCTTCTCCATCATCTACTTTGACAAGTGATGTAGCCTCCACATCCTATGCACCTCCTGATCCTCGACCTCCACCTCCTCTTCCTCCACCATGTCTTCCTCCTCCACCTCCATCATCTCCTTCATCATCTCCTCTACTCCTACTTGACCTTCATCCCGATCCTACTTCATCATCTCCTCTACTTGTACTCAACAGACATGCCAATCCTACTGATCAACTTGACCATCCACCATTTCCTACTCCATTCGGATCTATTACAAAGATGCTCAGACGGGGTCATACGATTCAAATTGATCGAGCTATGCTTCTCTAGTTCGAGCTGATTTATTTCGACCTGCCAAAGGTATTGATGCCTTTGGATCTATTAGTGGAGGTTTCGATGCCTCTATCTATGCTGGCAGAGGTGTTGACACTGCCTCTGGATCTATTAGTGGAGGTGACGATGCCTCTAGCTCTAGTTGGAGAGATACTGATGATGCCTCTAGCAAAGGTGGATCCGATATGTCATAGCAACTATTGGAGTGGATATATATTATATTTGGCATATTGTATCATCACTTTGATATTATTTATGTTCATTATATCTATATATACTGCATTTTTTGTGTTTATGTTGATGTTTAATTATGTTGATATTTATTTATATGTTGATGATACTGATGTGTTTTTTGTTTGTTAGATGGTTAAAATGATCATTATGATGGCATGTTTATGTTTATGTGGTGTTGAAAATGATGATCAAGGAACGTTTATGTTTATGTTTATGTTTATGATGGTATGATCGGGATGTTTATGTTTGTTAGGTGTTGAAAATCATGATGATGATCATATGCTTATGTAAAAGAACTTTGTACTATTCAAAATGTGTGTCTTTAAATCACTAACTATTTAAGTTGACAAAAACATCACAATTTACATTGTAAATTATGTTATAAAACAAGTTGTTGTATGACCTAACAAATTTTCAAAACATTATAAAATTTTCAAAGTTTAAAAAAAAATTAGCATCTTAATTTGGACCATTTTTCATATTAAATAATTCTTTATTTGAGAATAACTTACAATATATAGTTAACACTCATAAACATAACATATCAACTATCACTACAACACAAGTCAATATTTTAGAGCTTTGTAAAGAAAGTTAATGGGTTTTTAATTTTGGCCAAAATTTTAGCATCCTTTGGACCATTTTTCATATTAAATAATTCCAACCTAAATTTTGTAGACAATTTGAAGAATGGTTTCATATATAGGTTGATATATAATTGGTTAGAAAATGAATTTGAAAGTATGGTTTCCATTGGTGAAGAGTGAGGAGTTTTTCACAAGTGGGCAAGGTTCAATTCCAATGAGGGCCGAACCTGGAGCCATGGGGGCACCTTGAGGTAGTGGTCAAACGTCTAGTTCCAACCAAAGAGATTATATTAAATGGTCTTGTGACCCATGGACACATAAGTGGATCAAATCCAACCCCCATGTCCTCCTAAAACGAAATTCAATTCATGTTATCTCACTCGATTAAGGTGCGGGTCTCGTCAGCAAGGCGACCCGAGTTCAATTCCCTGTAGGTGTGACTTAGTTGGGAGGTGACGCCTAAAAACCTAGTCAAGTTGATGCTGGTGCATACTGGGTCGGGTGCGATCCCCAGTTGATTTTGACGGCTTATATGCCTCTGGTTGTGGTTTCTCATACCACAGACCACTCTCGCAAGTCAGGGAGATTCGAGTAAACCAAAAAAAAAATTGAAAGTATGGTTTGTTGTTGTTAGGTCTTAATAATATAGTAAAATTTGTCATAATATTATACTTATATAATAATATTATTTTGTTGCAACTTTATGTTGAGCATTACGAAACAATATACAATGATTTTTAATAACAAAATTAAGTCTTCATCGTTTAATGTTCTATATAACTTAATTATTCAAATGATAAACATAAATGAATCATTTTTTATAAGTGTAACCAAACATCAAAACAATAAGTCAAGTATTACCATGTAATATTATTATAATATATGAATATAAACATCACAAACAAAAAATGCAAATATGAACATCACTGTGACCTATCAATGTATCGTTCAAGATTTTTATTTTTTTAACAATAACTCACTTTACAATGACAAATATCAAAGCTCTAATAGGAAACAAGTACTTAATTAAAAGAACACCCTTTTGGCTATTAAAATCGTTAATATGCATGATAATTTAATATCAATAGTAAATTGATTATGGATATTTGGATGAAGGTTCAATTAGTTTGATAGATTCAAAGAATATCTTAATTTTGCATTGTAATGTATATGGGAACCATTTAAGATTGTAGTGATAAATATTAGTTGAATAGTTCAATGATCCTTTGTGGATGCTCAAAGCTAGTGTTGAAAGTTTTCCAATTATTTGCACTATTGACAGTTATGTACTTTTTCCATTAAATGTGATTGGAGAAGATGATAAAAGGGAGTTCATGCTTTGCCATCAATTGCTAATTGTTATGATGCACCTCATGACAATTTATTTGGACTTTATGTTTTGGATATGAATATGCATATTCCAAATATTGATAAAATATGCATATTCCAAATATAGGATTTAAAAAAAACATTGTCTGTTATTTTTAATTTATTATATCATAATTTTAAAGGATATACCTATTTCATTCTTGCCATAATTATTTTTTTCTTCCTTAACGATATATACGTGTCTAAGTATCTAAAATATAAAATATAAATGTCTAAGAATAATATATTCATTAAATCGACCCTGTTATTCAAATGAAAGTAGTTGAAATTACAACAAACAATAACTATGATTGACATCATTGATCATTTGCACTCTAATTAGTTGATTATGATCCAGTTGTAAGAATACAATAAAGTAAATGATAAAAGTCACACTACAATGAACTAAATGTAACCAACTTAAATTGTTTAAACAATGCATCTAGTAATCTACAACTTTCCATTTCCACCGTCATAACATGAAAAATAAAAATATAATTAGACAATCAAAGATAACAATAACAAAATGATATCTCAATCTGTAAATGATGAAATAAAACATGTACATATCACTCTCCATTTCCATGAAATCAAGTTGTTTATACACTTATGTACTTAACCAACTCAAATTGTTTAAACACTACATTCAGTAATCAATTTTCCATTTCCACTGTCATAACATGAAAAATAAATAATATAATTAGACCCTTCCCGATAAAAATAACAAAAACATATCTCAATCTATGCATGATGAAATAAAACATCTAGATATCACTCTCAATTTCCACCACTATCATTATCTTCCACGCTTGGCATGATAGCATTATTGTTCTCATAAACATGTTTTTTTGTCTTACGAACCAAGGGGACGTCTAAGGGTAATCCCAATACAAGGTATAATGGGGTATTAGACCATGAACATTGGGTAATCTATCATTGGTATAATGGGTGAGTGTGATATGCCAAGGGTTCTCCTTCAACCCTTGACATTTTGAACAACCACAAAATACTGGGGTGTCATAAAAGAGATCCATCTTATGTCAAATTACCTTCGATGAACCAAGATTGCAACTTGAAGATGGCATGTTACAATTGGCAGAGTAAAGTGGATGCCCATTTTAATCTACGAACTGCTTGTGGTATCTTACACTTGATAAGAGTTTATGACGTTTTGAAACTGGTGGAATATCCTGTGCATCTGAACTAGAACTTGAAACAGGATCTTGCAATATAGAATAAATTGATATTCAGATTCACATGGATAAGTAACACAAATTCAAATAAATAGTCAAAATTTAAACCTAAACTTACTGGAGATGGAAAGGGAGAACTTGTTGAACTTTGAACAAAATGGAATGATTTGGGATCTAAAAATTTGGCCATTTGATACTATAACCTTTCATCCTTGCATTTGAACCAAATCAGCAATAAATATCTCTCTCTACAATGCTAAAATAGTTTTAAGAACTATATCACAATCTAACATTCAATATAGTTTGGAAACCATTTTTTAAGAACAAGGTGAGTTTAAGAAACCTATATGTTATCACTCAATATTCTCCTGGGTTGCAATAGAAGGGATCATGAGGTAACTGTTTCAAACCAAGCTTTGGTGGATGGAAACTAGCCATTCAAACCACAGAGAGGACTCTCTCTTTCACAATTCACTCAACACTTAGGATATTATTTGCACAAGTAGGTTATAGGTAAAAATGGTGGCTAGACCTTCATATAGTTACTTATAGGACTTTTTAAGTTGGTTGTGATTAAGGAAAAGAGCACCATTGGGAATAGAGTCAAACTTCAGTGGGTTTATAGTCACAAATGATTGATTTAGACCACAATTTAAGAGGCATTCATGAGGTAGATGAGGTTTCTTCAAGTCAAATATATCAGCAGATGAAAGCAGAAAAGGAAACAAATTCCATCACAGAGTTAGATCATTTATAAATGAATTCTAACCTGCAACTTCAAGAGGAAAGAGTGGAATACCTAGTCATATGCATCTGAAGCATAAAATATGAATTTCAGACCATGTAGTCTTGATCTAGATACTGCAGAAGCAAACAATCAATGGAAATACAAATAAATAACACATGCACAGGAAGAAACAAACATCAAAACACTCATCACAGGAATATCTGCTCCAGAATCGGGTCTTCTCATGAATTGAAAGGACGAGTTCAACACATACGTAGAGCTTTTAATCTCTTAGCATCCAAAAACATCTAACCCTTGGGTTTAATTCAGAATCTTCCTTTATAGGCTTACAAAATATCAAACAAATTCTATCTAATTCAACCATAAATGGTTGTTTACTGACAACATCCTTGAACTAGAAAGGATGAGGTCGTTCACCGCCGAACTGCTCGAACCAACTATCTCTGAGTCTGTTAGACGCGCCGATGGGAAACTCTGTGCGTTGTTAGTGTGCATTTGGGCCTTGGAAACCACCTATTTGTCCTTTGGATTGGGCCATTGTAGGTTGATTTGGACAGATAACTAGGCTGTGCTTCTCTTTTGCTTCCAAATCAGCTCCCAATCGTGCCATTTCCCTGTGAAATTCTTCATTTTTCGTGACCAAAATTTACCTTGTAAAACATCTCAGATCCACAATTATCCTCTTGCAATCCGCAATCCGCAATGCGGATATCAGAATTTGGGGCTGCTAAACGGACCCTGTCAAAAATCACCTGCGCCATCTGCATTCCGCAATGCAGGTTTCAGGAATCGGAAAGCCAACTTTATGCCTTTGGAAAATATCACTTCCGCAATCTGCATCCCGCAATGCAGGTTGCATATATCGAAAACCTGAATCTGTGCCCCCAAAAAAATTATGCCTCCGCAATCTGCATTTTGTGATGCAGATTGCAGAAATTGGAAACGTGAATCTGCACCCGCCGTAAAATTATGCCTTCGCAATCCGCATTCCACAATGTGGGTTTCGGAAATCGGAAACCCAACTTTACGCTCTTGGAAAAATACCATTCTAACTTCCGCAATCCGCAATGCGAGTGCGGAAGGTCAGAAAGTCGGACCTGCGGGAAAGCGGAAAAAGGGAAACTCTCTTGATCAGATGCGTTGCGGATCACTTCCCAGCCGTAGATCTGGCTTTACTTATTCTATCCTAACCGTTCAACCTTTGTAGATTGCGGAAGAATTACACGGACTTTTTTTTCCCATTTTTCTCACTGCGGCTCGATCATTTGGCTTGATACTTAGCCATTTTTGGGTTTTCTGACTCTTTCTGTGGCGTAAGAGGTTAATGGGCATGCCTGGGGTTTCAGTAGGGGGTGCCATTTATTCCTTTGGTGGGAACATTGATAGAGGGGTTAACAGTGGCTCCAACCAGGGATGTTATCCTCCCTGTGAGTTAGCAAGAACAGTAGAGTAGTGGCCTCTTTTTCCTTTTTAAATAAAACTAAAAAATGGCTAACTGAAATGGATGCTTGATATCCAAGCTTATTGCACATGGTCTATCCTACCCTACTTTTCTAAACACAATCGATGGATCAAGTGATATGAGAGACCCAATGTAGCCAATCCATCAAATGACCACTTGACTGTACTTTGCTTGGACCCTCTTCAAAAATAAAGATAAATTGTAAATGTAACAATTCAACCCACCATCCAAACCTGATCCTTGTATCCATGAATTTTGCAAAATTCTCTTTCCCTAATGATTGAAATATACTTGCAAAAGGATCTTTAAGACCATGAACTATTGCCTCTTGTTGATGATAAAAAAAAGGATTAGTATGCTTTCATTCTCAACTACTGGTTGTTGTTGTTGTTGGACTTCATTAAATTCAAGATCATACTTCAAGGAAATAGCATCCATATTCTTATCTTCCTTAAGATTCATAGCAGAAAAAAACTTTGTAGATCTTTGAAAAACTTCAAATGCAACAGCAAACTTTTGAATATGAGGAATTTCCTTTTCACTATCTTCCTGTAACTCAAGATTATCATTTTGTTGACCTTGTAGACTATCATCCCTATCAATCAAAATATTTATGCTTAGTTCTTCATGCAGCTCAACATGATATCAAAGAGTGACCCTTCATGTGATTCAACAAGCATAAAACTTTGGTCCTCAAAAGAATCAGGGAAAGCAGTTCCTTCATTATCAAAGAGATCATACACAACCTACTTCCCTTGACTAACTTCTTGTAAGTATGGATAATTATGAACAAGTTTACTATTCAAGGTTCCCATAGATGATATTTTAGCAATCTGATTTTGACCTACTTCTTCAGGAGACAAAAACTCAGGAAATGACTGACTTGAAGGATAGCTTGAATGATTGATATTATGTATGTCTTATTCATTTGAAAACTAAAAACATTGTCGAATATCTTCATTGGACACCAGAGAACAAACCTACTCTTCTTCAATGACTTCCCCAGAGAGTAAAATAACTGTAGAAAAAACTGATTGACTATCCATATTCTTCTCTTGATGATTTAAAAAGTGAATATCTTCAACCAACTCATTGAAAAGAACATGAGTTTCAGCATTAACACCTTGATTTGTTCCATTCAACTTTTCATATACCAATGAACCTTAAGAATTTTTGAACCGTGAATGACTTCTCCTGTGTCCTCTGAAACTTCTAAAGGCTTCTGAATATTTTCATTATTCTCATGAGAAGGAATTTGAATAGTAAGGTCCTGATTTTCTTTACTTATAGTCAAAGAAGAAAGTATTGTCTGCTGAAGATCTTGTTGAATATCATGGAAACTATTATCTAATGTCTCTTCTTGATGTTGAAAGTAATCTTCATAAAATTCTTGGATCTCTTCATCTATTAATTCTTCATTACCATAATCATTTCCCATGTGTTGAATAAAGTTTTCAAGATTTACTCTACAACAATTTTCAAATAGTGATAAGGATGAATAACTTTCCTTATAATTTTCATAGAATGTTGAATGAAAATCTTCCAGAGAATACAAACTAGCAGCTGGCAACTTTTCATACCATGTTCTTGCCTTTCCTTCTAAAGTAGCCATGAACATTTTCATAAGGCAATCTTCATGAAATTTCACCTTTAGGTTATATATATGCATATGAAACTTAATTAAATGCAGAGTTTCATCATCTCCTTCTTCATCTTTAAATTTGGGCAAATAGGTTTCCATTCCATACAAGGAATACGATTTGGAAAACCCGGACTGTGTGAACGATCCATAGGAGCATACCTTGCATATTTGTCAGCTTCCCTGGAATTCAACTTCAAACAGTGGAGTTTCCCGTGATGCTTTGAATTCTAGATTATGTTGACAGTAGAGCAGCCAAGTGAATAATGTACAACCACTATATGCCTGACCTCTGTTCACCTCTAGAAATTAGACCTAGTCTTCGTCATTTCGTCTAGAAACCCACCAATTGTCTCTTGTGGGACTGTGAATTTGAATGTTTGAGTCACCAGGGCAAATGTTACAAGCTTGATGTATCTGATCCTATGTTTTCCCTCAGAGATTTGATTTCATCTTTTGTAATTCTTGTTCTAGGAAAGAATTCCTTCGATCCCCAGTACGGTTGCCAGAATGTTATCACTCAAGATTCTCATGGGTTGCAGCAGAAGGGATCATGAGGTAACTGTTTCAAACCAAGCTTTGGTGGATGGAAACTAGCATTTCCAACCATAGAGAGGGCTCTCTCTTTCACAATTCACTCAACACTTAGGATATTATTTGCACATACAGGTTATAGGTAAAAATGGTGGCTAGACCTTCAAATAATGACTTATAGGACTTTTTCAGTTGGTTGGGGTTAAGGACAGGAGCACCATTGGGCATGGAGTCAAACTTCGGTGGTTTTACAGTCACAAATGACTGGTTTAGACCATAATTTAAGAGGCAGAGGTGAGGTAGATGAGGTTTCTTCAAGTCAAAGATATCAGTAAATGAAGGCAGAAAAGGAAACAAATTCCATCGAAGAGTTAGAGCATTTATAAATTAATTATAACCTGCAAATTCAAGAGGAAAGGGTGGAATACCTAGTAATATGCATCTGAAGCATAAAATATGAATTTCAGACCATGTTGTCTTGTTCTAGATAGTGCAGAAGCAAACAATCAATGGAAATACAAATGAAGAACATATGCACAAGAAGTAACAAACATCAAAACACTCATCACAGGAATCTTTGCTCCAGAATCGGGTCTTCTCATGAATTGAAAGGCCAAGTTCAACACATGCATAGATATTTTAATCTCTTAGCATCCAAAAACATACAACCCTTGGGTTTAATTCAGAATCTGCCTTTATATGCTTACAAAATATCAAACAACTTCTAACTAATTCAACCATAAATGGCCGTTTACTGACAACAGTGTTGAACTGGAAAGGATGAGGTCGTTCACGTAGAACTGCTCGAACCAACTGCCTCTAAGTCTGTTAAACACGCCGGTGGGAAAATCTGTGCGCTTTCAGTGTGGATTTGGGCCTTGGAAACCACCTATTTGTCCTTTGGGTTGGGTCGTTTTTAGGTTGATTTGGATAGATAACGAGGATGTGCTTCTCTTTTGCTTCCAAATCAACTCCCAATCGTGCCATTTCTGTGTGAAATTATTCATTTTCCGTGGCTGAAATTTACCTTGTAAAATATCTCAGATCCATAATTATCCTCCCACAATCCACAATATGCGAAGAGGATATCGGAAGTCGAGGCTGCTAAATAGACCCTATCAAAAATCACCTCCACAATCTGCATTCCTCAATGCGGGTTTCGAGAATTGGAAAGCCAACTTTATGCCTCTGGAAAAATATCACTTCCGCAATCCGCATCCCGCAATGCAGGTTGCGGATATCGGAAACCTGAATCTGCACTCCACGGAAAATTATTCCTCTGCAATGCGGGTTGCGGAAATTGGAAACCCGAATCTGCGCCCCCCATAAAATTATGCCTCCGCAATCCACATTCCAAAATGCGGGTTGTGGAAATTGGAAACCCAACTTTACACTCTTGGAAAAATACCGTTCCGACTTCCGCAATCCACAATGCGGGTGCAGAAAGTTGGAAAGTCAGACCTGCGGGAAAGCGGAAAAGCGGAAACTCTCTTGATCGGATGCATTACGAATCGCTTCCCAATCGTAGATATGGATTTGTTTATTCAATCCTGACCGTTCAACCTCTGTAGATTGTGGAAGAATTCCACGGCTTTGTTTTTCCCATTTTTCTCACTGCGGCTCGATCATTTGGCTTGATACTTAGCCATTTTTGGGTTTTTTGACTCTTTATGTGGCATAAGAAGTCAATGGGCATGCCTAGGGTTTCGGTAGGGGGGTTCCCTTTCTTCCTTTGGTGGGAACATTGATAAAGGGGTTGGTGTGGTTGAATACTAAAAGAATAATTGAGATGAATATATAATTTTAAGTTAACGCATCAAGCCACATGATTTTCAAAGTAAACCAGTGCGTCTAATTTATTCAACATGCACCGATGCTTCACCTTATGTGTAACTCACTAGTGCGTCATCACAACAAATGCACCGTATATCAACATCTACAAAATCCCTCACAGAATAAAATATTCGCTACATTTGATAGAGGATATTTATCTATGCATTTTTAGGAAATAATTCACACCGGTGCGTTATAAAAATACATGCGTACCGATGCATTTGAATTTAATAGGCAACGTTGCACGAGTTTTATTTTTTAAACTTTTGTTTTTCCTGTTTATACGTTGCCACGTTCAAATTCAAATGCCCTAGTGCGGTTATTGTATATACGCACCCGTGCATCCAATAAACAAACGCATCGAAAATGTCGAAAATTAAAATTTTAAAAATCGCACAAGTTGTTTTTTCCCTGAACCGAAAAAAGGGCGAAAATTTTAAAATCGAAGAGCAATCCTAAAAGGTGTTTATAAGCAAAAAACCTAAACATTATTTCATTCTTTCACTTAAATTTTGAAGCGAGGGTTTTGGAAAAGAGACTTACATGGAAAGAGTTTGAAACAACCAAATTATTCCGAGGATCAAAATTTGCTATGTATGGTGAATCAAACAAAACCCTACATAGTAGAAATTTCAAGTATGTAAAATATTACTATTGATCTTATTATCCTATTTAGATTTCAACTAGATTTATAAAAAAAAAAATTCATAGTTACCTTCAATGTTGCAACCCTTATTTTCTCGTTGCTTCTTTTTCATTTTATGTGGTTGAAATTGTTTACATTAGGGTTTAAATCCCTCTATTGTTACACAATTACAAATTTTCCTTTTAGGGATTTTAGATTTGATGAGTTTGTGATTATATATACAAAGCGTAGAGTGAGATGGGGCCACATTTTGGGTCAAATCCTGTCACCTACCCAAATTCTGAGAATATTATTTTATTGGCAAAATACTTGATGTTAAATTTTAATTACAAAGTTTTGTAATTATGACCAAGTTTGGTCGAGGATGAATGTAATTACTAATTATTATTATTTAATAAATTAAAATAGGAGACAAACACCCAAGGGAACTGTTAAATGAGTGTTCACTGACCCACTAGGAGGAATGGAAGCTGTTAGAAGGTATGGGACAAATGGCAGCATTTTCACTTCACCACTAGTTGTTGGTTATGGGACAACTACACCTAAAAATGTGGCATTATCACCCAAGTGGGTGGAAGTGAGGAGGCAGCTCATTAATGACCAGTTAACCACTAAAAGGCCTATGCAGCCTACATAAGGCAAATTCGAATTGGGCAGGCAACCCCCTGACAATATTTTCTGCATAAATATTCCTCAAGTGTATCAGGTGATCACTGAGAGATTCGAATAGGGAGGCTATGTGTGAGTGCAACTGTAAGTCTTCTAATTGTACTGAGAAGGAAAACTAGAGGTGCTGGTGCAGGTCTCTTTGACTGCTGAGTCTTGATGACTGGATAATCTATATTCTATTGCAAGTTGATGTACTAAGGCTTCTATAGAATCTTCCTCCTAGTGGTTCAGTGAACAGGCTCGGGGGTCCTAAGGCAAGTAACTTGGATGTCTTCAGGAATAGGTTGGGTGGAACAGGTTCCTTGGGTTGTTTGTTTCTCCTACAGTCAACCAAGTTTTACTGTTCCTACTTTTGTTTACATTTAAATGTCTCTGCATTATAAAAGTATTAAACTCAGTCATGCAAAAGAAATTATTTTATGTTATAATCTAAGTATGATTCTGAATGAAAAATCTTTGTGAAATAGTTGATTTGATAATCATCTCTATATTTTTCCCCATGTTGTTCTCTGCATCGTACTCCAGTATAGAGCAGTAAATTAAGAAAGATAATTTATAGGCAGAATGCCATTGATTGGAAAGATGATTACAGTAATGTTCTTGTTAGAATTCTGTCCTATATTTAAACACAATAAACATTATAGTATAGCATCAACAGTAGTATAGAATTCATATAATTACTACATGAAAGAAAAACATAGTACGTTCTGCACAGTTCTGTATATTTCTTTTAAACTCTAATTATTTCAGATAGTAACAATATGCATTTCAACATTTTAAATTTAATGTTCTAAAGAACTTCATTTTTCAATAAATATAGTAGCTACAAAACTATTCTCTGTATAGATTGTTTACAAGTAAACACTTATTATTTCATCTCTAGTTATCATTGTTTCACATATTTTGCTCTGGTTCGAATTAATACAAATACTTCCATCTACAATAGTATCAAAACCCTATTTACCAAACCCTAGATTCTAACTTTTATTTCAGAGATTATAGCAATCACGAATCTCTAATCCTTAGCTATCTTTATCTTTAACTATACTATCTTTTATTCATAACGTTAACTACCATCGAGACACTAACTATCACTTAGCAGGAAGCACAATTTTTAGTATCAATGTTTAACAGATAACTTGTAACCTTAGCAAGAAAAAATTCACTTTATCAAAACCTTTTTATACACAGGTTAAGTCTCAGGTACAAAAGCTCAATACAAGCCAGATAACAATCAAAAGCTACAGGTAGGTTTCATTTGTGAATTAAAATAGACACTGTGGCCTAACCATTCCAAAAAAATTGACAACCGAACTTATCTCATCACTATTCCAAAACCTAAATACCAACAACGATGACGAAGTACAAGAAGCAACTATACAAACAACCATTGTTGTTCGATACTACATTAACATTTATTTGCACATTTCTTAACCATTACTTCAAAATCACAGCATTCCTTGCAAAATAGAACCATTATTCATAAGTGCAAGAGAACCCTCGGTTCTTGGGGTTTCCATTCAAAATTTATATCAAAGTTACATTACGAACCTGTCAAGGTTCCATATTATACAGGGCTTAACTCATATCAACCAAAAACATTAAACAAGACTATGGAGCAACAAAGTACACAAGGTTATACCCTTAACAAACAGCATTTAAAATATGATTCCGAAGTTCTTAGCAAATAGCGTAACCAGGCATCAAAGAGCTGAATAGCCATTTAAACTAGTGAAGGTTATCCACTATATAGAATTCATCAAACTAAGACCCTAGAACTCTTTTAAGATTCAATATGCTAAGACAGAAAATATCAGCATTACATTCCATTTCACAATAATAGCATATACAGGATCATTGAAAGAACAACAAGCATAGCATAAATACAAGAGACGGGGATTTATCCTGGGAAACCCTCATGGGGATGAAAACCCAGCAAAGCTTCCTCAATATAGATTACCAGCAAATACAAAGATGTAATCCACAACCATGATCTCCTTCTCCTCCACATCAGATCTCTCTCTCACTTATGCGCTATTCACAAGTGAGTGCAATGTGTGTTAAATGAGGAACACACCTCCTCTATTTATACACAACTCCGACTTGTATTTTATATTAACTAGGTCGGCCCCAACTTAACCACTGGGTTAAACAACCCATTACAACTAACTCGATCGACCCCTCTAGGGTGGTCTAATAACCCTTTGACCCACATAACACATACAGGGCTGACCCCCACTAGGGAAGTCTAATAACCCAAGTTACCACATTCCGACGGAGGAATAAACATCTTCGGATATACAATAAGGTCTTCACGGAGGAATGAAACATATCCGAAATAATAAAGTACAAATATAATTTTTTAGAAGTTACAATATTTCAACACTCCCCCCTAACTAGAAGGATATTATAACAACATCTGTAGCAGCAAGGAGTCATCAACATCATACATGATACATCTATAAATCGTTGGAAGCTTTCTCAACATCATCAGTAACTCAACCAGTTACTGGAATATCTTCAGGTCTTCAATACTAGAACATCAACATCTTCAGATTCTGCAGCACTCGAACAGCTACAGCAACATCAACATCATCATCTGTATCCTCGCGATCATCAACATCGTCATCACACGATCATCAGCATTGTCATCACACGATCATCAGCATCGTCATCACACGATCAGCAACATCGTCATCTAGATCATCACGATCAGCAGCATCGTCATCTAGATCATCACGATCAGCTGCATCGTCATCTAGATCATCACGATCAGCTGCATCGTCATCTAGACCATCACGATCAGCAGCATCGTCATGTAGACCATCACGATCAACAACATCGTCATCTAGATCATCACGATGAGCAGCATCGTCATCTAGATCATCACGATCAATAGCATCATATCGGTCATCTCGATCAACAACAACATTTGGATCATCACGATCTACAGCATCTGGATCATCTCAATCTACAGCATCTGGATCATCTTGATCTACAGCATCTCGATCATTTCGATCTACAGCATCTGGATCATCATAGCAGCATAATCTGCAATAAACACGATCCTATTACGAGATGATCAATCCCTCTCACTTTAGGACATATGTCCATGGATGATACAATCCAGATCAAATTCCAGGATGATCAATCCTTATCAATTTTAGACAAGTCTCATGTCTACGGACGATATAATCCATATCTACTTCCAGGATGATCAATCCTTATCAATTCTAGACAAGTCTCATGTCTATGGACGATGCAATACAGATCTACTTCCAGGATGATCAATCCTTATCAATTTTAGACAAGTCTCATGTCTATGGATGATGCAATCCAGTCACGTACATTTTGAACCAAAGGTTCAGGGATGATGCAGTCCTCTCACGTACCTTTTGAACCAAATGTTTAGGTACGATGCAGTCCTCTCACGTACCTTTTGAACCAAATGTTCAGGGACGATGCAATCCTCTCACGTACCTTTTGAACCAAATGTTCAGGGACGATGCAGTCCTCTCACATACCTTTTGAACCAAATGTTCAGGGACGATGCAGTCCTCTCACGTACCTTTTGAACCAAATGTTCAAGGACGATGCAGTCCTCTCACGTGCATTTTGAACCAAGGGTCCAGGGATGATGAAGTCCTATCACGTACCTTTTGAACCAAATGCTCAGGGACGATGCAGTCCTATCACGTGCATTTTGAACCAAAGGCTCAGGGACGATGCAGTCCTATCACATACATTTTGAACCAAAGGCTCAGGGACGATGCAGTCCTATCACGTACATTTTGAACCAAAGGCTCAGGGACGATGCAGTCCTATCACGTCCACAAGGGACCACTTTCTTGGAGACATATGTCTACGGATCAATTCTGGGACTGAAGTTCGAGGAAGATACAATCCCCACATTCTCGGAGACAGATGTCTACAGATCAATTCTGGGACCAAAGTCCGAGGAAGATACAATCCCCTCTCGTCCACTAGGGACCACATTCTCGGAGACATATGTCTACGGATCCTTTTAGAACATGTGTTCAAGGATGATGCAATCCCTCTTCTTTCTCGGACACATATGTCTATGGATCCTTTTAGAACATGTGTTCGAGGATGATGCAATCCCCTCGTCAACTTAGACCCCGTCTAAGGACCATTCACCAACCTCACTGTCGGCATCACCAATATAGGTATCCACATCATCGACCTCACTGTCGATGCAGGCAATCTCATCATCAGCAACCATATCACTCCCCCTTTCGAGGAGGGTCCTTCTAAACTACACTAAGCTTGTCTCGGAAATGCTCAAACTTTACTCGAGACAGAGGTTTGGTCAATATATCAACTTGTTCGTCAATGCTTACATACTCGAGCTTGATAACTCCTTTCTGCACCATATCCCATATATAGAAATATCGGATCTCTATGTGCTTTGACTTATCATGGAACACTGGATTTTCTGTCATCTTGATACAACTCTGGTTGCCACACAGGATCTCAGTGGGTTCCATCTCTAAGTCAAATAAACCAGATAATAACTTCTGAAGCCATATCGCTTCGCAATTAGCAGAGCAAGCAACTATATATTCCGCTTCGGTTGTGTTGAGATCCACACTAGACTGCTTCCTGCTAAACCATGAGATCATGGCAGATCCAAGATAATAACATCCACCTGATGTACTCTTCCTGTCTGAGACACTTCCTTCCCAATCAGCATCTGAGTAGCCATGTAATCTGAAGTCATGATCTCCAAGATAATATAGACCAAAATCTATCGTACCCTTTAGATACCTCATCACATGCTTTGCAGCTATTAAGTGAAGTCTTCTAGGTTCCACTAGATGCTGACTCAAGGTATTTACGCAAAGCATATGTCTGGTCTAGTATTTGTCAAATACATCAATGACCCAATAATTTGTCTGTATAGGGTCACATCCACTAACTCTGATGAGTCATCAGCTAACAGATTCAAGTTGGAACCCATGAGAGTGGCCATGGTTGTACATTCTAACATATCAAATCTTATCAATATTTCCACAGCATACATTCCCAGGTTGAGAAAGATTCCTTCTGGGCCTTGCCATACTTCCAGACCTAGGAAGTAATGCATCAATCTGATATCTTTCATCTCAAATTATGTAGCCATCTTCTTCTTGCTTTCCATGATATGTTTCTCATTCCCTGTCAAAAAGAGATCATTCTCATACAATAATAGTATGACAGGTTCATCATCCATAACCTTAAGGTAAAGGTTAGGATCAACTTTACTTCTGGTAAATCCCAAGCTTTGTCAAGAAGCTGTCAATTCTCCCTCTGTGAATGAACATCATTAACACTCTGCATTGAGTGATCTTCTGCATATCTATCCGTGCCATCTCTGGTCAGATGGGTCTACTGATATGAGCCTCAATATCATTCGAACTCTGTGGTGAGTTCCTTATTGCATCCATGTCATCTGTATATAGAAACCATCTTCGACCTTGTAGCAAAAGTTGAGATCCACATTACCCATGGTGATCATTAAGCTCATCAAATGACTATCGATCCTGAGTACCCATACAGAGCCTGATTCACGCTTCTTCTTCAATTACAACATTAAGAGAATGGTCTTATCTAGCCACTTGGAGCAAACATTTCGTCATGATCCTCTTCCTCTTTCTAAGAGAATCTTCTAGCCACGAGCTTGCTATAGTATGTTTGATTTGTAAGTCTTCTTGTTGAACATCCATCACTTGTTCAATGTTCATCATTCTTCATGATCTTTCCTACAAATCAAAAGTTAAGTACATGATTAGTAATACTTCATAATCATCAAATCATGTTGATATGATAACCTATTATGCATACAAATATATTTTTCATAGTTATGCAACAATCTTGACCAATACTTTGGCACAACACTTTTCCATATCCTGTATGCATACAGTGGCTATCTAGATGCCTTCCATCTCTACTAGAACATACTATCGAGAGCGTGCACAGCTCTCAGCATGTCAGCAAAGAGGTTTCATTCTAGACAATCAACAATGGAATGTTTGTCCAACTTATCAATCATATGCATATTAGTAGTATACTATTCAATGCTATATGAGTGTTTACACTCAGCATGATATATTCTAGAAATACAAATATGCATACAACCATTACAAGCAATATCATTTACTATTTCAGAGATTCAAACAACAACTCAAATACTTATCTTTTATGTTTGTGCGGTTTCCTCCCGCTTGATCTTCTATATGTCTTTTGAACTTCTATTCATTCTGTACCACTATGCATGCTCAAGTGTGCACTAGTTTCATCCTCATGATCTCATACACAAACATACATTCATTAGTATAATCTCAATATTATCAAAACATTATAATTCTAAATAATCTTGAATATGTATGGTCATGATCATTCAATACATGGGTATCTAAGATCCTAGCACAAAGTAGGATTCTAACATAGGAAGACATACCTGGATTAGATACATGCTTATTTATTTCTAACATACCCAAACAATATCTTTAGTCTCTTCAATGATTTAGAGACCTTGTGATAGTAACCTGCATACCTCATAAGTTAAGCATAGTAGAAATAAATCATACATACCTCGTATGTAGAGCTTCTAAATACTATGGATAAGTCTTTGTCTTTATGTCATCATGGTCATAGAACTTGATTTGTCTTTCTTGATGTACCTGTCTTTTGTTAGCAGACAACATCATCCTCATACAACACCACAGGTGCATTAGTACAATCATATAACCTTGATCAAAGAATGTCTTCTATCATTCTCATGCATTCATACTTTTACATTAATCAAGATTGTACTAACCTAAATAATATGAAGACAACCATATTATGAACTTAATCAAGAATCAAATTTCAAAACATACCTATATCTTCTTAAGTCATACCTGTCGAGATTTCTTGTAGTCTTCTTATGTAAGGCCTTAGCCTCATCTCCCCCCGAAACTGGATTTGGAGCTCGATTAGGGTTTGTCAGAGACCCTAAAAATTCAAACTTTGACTTTCACACTTATGAATGGATGGAAAGATGTGCCTTGCTGAGCTGATCAAACTAGCATACTTCAATTTTGAAATCTCCAAAATTTGACCCCTCAAAATTGCCTTTGAAACTTCTGGATCTTCTGGACAGGATCCCGAACTAGGGTTTGATGAAGCCCACCCTTATGCCCAATCAAAAGGTTTGATCCAAAGCTCTAAACTCTAATTTTTCCGAGGAGCTTCCAGTCGTGGTCACAGACTTAAAAAATTCCAACTTTTGCATAAGCCCTAATTTTCCACCTTTCCGATCAAAATCCCAAACTGGGGTTTGATCAAGCCCGGTCTTCTACCCAACCAAAAAATTCGATCTTGGTCTCTAAATTTTGATTTTGATGAGTATCATTCAGCCGTGGAATCCACTTCAAAAATTCCAACTTTCTCCGAAACCCTAATTTTCCACAGCAGTGACGATTCAAGAATGAAGGTGCTCAAAATCCAAATCTGTTTTGACATAAATATGCACCTGATTCTTTTTGGTGTAACTCTGACATTACGAATCCATAGGGTCTGAAAATTCTGCCTGTGGTAGCTCGACCTGTCCTCTTTCCAACCCCACATGTCTGACCTCAATTGGATTTTCTAAGAGAGAGTTATCCCAAGTGTTGCAACGTGACCTGTTTATGGGATAAAATAGGATAGCAAACTTGTACGGCGTGCCACATGTCACTAGTTCAACTTCAGCCTCTGAAAAAGTTACCTAAGATAGTACAGTTCATGCACTACCTATCCCTTTTTACGAAATTTCATTTGGAGCTTCCTAGCCCAAGTTATGACTTTTTTTCCCAGGTCACCTGATTATGACTGAGATCTGGAAGACGCATAAACCCTAACTTGTACCAATCATAACTCACAAAGTACAATGAATCGGAGGGTTTCCTTTGGACACAAGGTACATGGGGATGTTAGCTACAACCAGTAAAGGTTTCAGATCCTGAAACGTCGCCAAAATGGATTTATGTCGAAAGTTCCACAATGACTGGTTTTTGCTATACAAAACCCTAACCTTCAAATTGTCGCAAGTGAAGCAAGTGTCGTAAGTGCCATACATTTCCTTCCTTCACGTTAGCTCTGATACCATGTTAAGATTCAATATTCTAAGACAGAAAATATCAACATTCCATTCCATTTCACAATAATAGCATATACAGGATCACTAAAAGAACAACAAGCAAAGCATAAATACAAGAGACACAGATTTATCATGGGAAACCCTCATGGGGAATAAAACCCAGCAAATCTTCCTCAATATAGATGACTAGCAAATACAAATATGTAATCCACAACCATGAGCTCCTTCTCCTCCACAGCAGATCTCTCTCTCACTTATGCGCTATTCACAAGTGAGTGCAATGTGTGTTAAATGAGGAACACACCTCCTCTATTTATACACAACTCTGACTTGTATTTTATATTAACTAGGTCGGCCCCAACTTAACCACTGGTTTAAACACCCCATTACAACTGACTGGGCCGACCCCTCTAGGGTGGTCTAATAACCCTTTGACCCACATAACACATACAGGGCCAACCCCCACTAGGGAAGTCTAATAACCCAAGTTACCACATTCCGACGGAGGAATAAACATCTCTGGATATACAATAAGGTCTTCACAGAGGAATGAAACATCTCCGCAATAATAAAGTACAAATATATATTCTTAGAAGTTACAATATTTCAACAAACTCAACACTCGGCCATCACCGAAAACAAAGTCGAATAGTTCCAACTCTCGGCATACGATAGTCACCATCAAAACCATGCAAAAGGGCACCTACGAGGTTTTCGAGAACCACCGGAGCTTACCAGGAAGCAGTAGCAGCTTTCCATTCTCAAATCTTTTGCACAGGAACCATCCTTCGAAGTGGTACCTGAAAAGTTTACATCCAGAGAGGTTAAAAACCAGAAAGATACAAGAATACAGACAAGCAACACAATATTAATTCATTATCGTGAACAATTACCTTTTTAATCAAAGTTCGGAACAATGGCACACCACACCAGCAAAAGAACGATGAGGCCTAGTGGCAATAACAGTAACCATGAATTCAAAACTCGAAAGACAATTTTCACATGGAGAATCCGAACCCCAATTTCAAATCACTCTCAGCAACTGACAGAAGAAACACACACATCTAGTAGAACTGTATTGTGGCTCTATTGCACAAATGCATAAGCCTAAAACCTGTAAAATTCATCACTCAGGTCCCGGGTTCAAGACCGAGGAAGGAGTCCTCTTCTTTGAGAAACCAACAACCCTACATTGCAGCACTTTGTCGGCCCTACTAACCTCCCACTAAGCGTAACAATGAAGACAGGAAAACCAAATGTCATGACTGACCAACGTGTGTTTAGGGTTTCATCCACCACCCTAGATCCTACAGAGATCAACGGTGGATAGCTGCCATTCCAGGCATGTTGATTTTAGAACCAAGATTTGCAATCAATTCTGCATTGATTTTTCATCTACCATTTTGCCAAGTAAGCAGACCAAGGGCTAGTGCAGGGCAACTCAGCTCTTCTGGTGTTCATTACAACGCAAACCACGTGAAGACTTTACAACTAGGATTCCACATCACCTAGTTGTGGATCGACTTTAATGCATGGCCTATCAACGCCAACTTGGAGGACATGCATAGTACCAAACTTAATACCCTGTCAACATCGAATCAATTGTATGTTAGGTTCGTGAATGTAATTGATACTAGTCTCTATAGTTTATTGATATGCATCGAATCATTGTATGTTAGGTTTATGGATCGCATTTCATGTTAGTCTCTATAGTTATTTGTTATGCATCGTAACATTTGTAATATGTGCTATTGTATAGTGTGAATTGTATTAACACTTTGTAATTGTTAACATTTCACTATTATAGCTACTTTATCATGCTTATCCAATTCATAATATTAAAATGAGTCTATAGGTATAGATAAATGGTGTGATATACATTCAAATGCGAAGTTCATAGCATAAACACCATACGCACAATATATTAAATATGGTAGCCATGTATTGCATTGAATAATGATAAAGTCAGGACTTGAATAGTCTAACATCTGTAGATGAATAAACGTATCGATAGTTCAAAAGCATAAATACTATTTCTACAAGTTTTCAAATAAGCTTTATCTATAGATATTGGTATCACTATTTTTTATAATAATGACGATGACATTTAATAAATAACCATAGTATTAGAGCAATAAAAAGACGACGTGAATTTATAACACTGAATAAATTTTAAGTCAGAACACAAGCTTAGAATTAGAACCTAGTATCCATACCTCCAGTAACGTGTTTCGTAAGGAAGTTTTTAGCATTTAATATTACATTGATGATAAATTGAAAGGCACTGGTAATCGTAACACATGTTGTCATAGAAATTATTACCTGTTGTCTGCACACGGAAACGGGATTCAAATGCCTTAGCTAATCATAGCTAAGTAAACTCCGAGGTACCTCGTAGGACCCCTTCATCATCACACAAGCAAACTATCAGCACTTCTTTAAGAATACCATAATAGTTCAGATTATGTACAACATGTAATCTTTCTTTTAGCTTAAGCAAATATGTAAATTATATTCTTTTGCATAATCATAAAAAGATCTTTCGTCAAGAAGATTAGCATCCATTTAAATCTGAAATAGCAAATGCAATTGTATCATATTTATTTGGGAAGTATGACGTGTCATCATTGTTAATTATCTTAGTTAATAAATCTACTTAGTTTACATATTTCGCATTAATGAATTTGATAATTATTGCTATTTAAAAATAAAAAAAATTTGGTATTTTTGGGATGTTCCATGTGGTATCAGAGCATATGTTCGAACACGCAACAGAAAATTTATTACAGCAAAAATCTTACTAATTCAAAAATTTAAACTATTGCGTTATACAAAAATTATTTTTAGTTACAGGTATGGAAGGATCAATTGAACATTTAGAATACAGATTTCAACCCAACAGTCATAGCACGGGATAGCATTTCGAAGGAGAAGAATTCCATGGCGAATTAAATGACAATTCATCAGGATTGTTACGAGCATTTCAAGAATTAAAAGCAGAAATCAGATCTGTAAAACAAGACAATGAGAGGATTCTGAAAGCACAAGAAGAACTTAATCAAGTACTGTTCGAACAATTCCCAACTGATGAACAGAATAGATAAATTGAGTATACCTCCAAGATTAAGGATTTTACCTCATCGAGACAGGATTTTTCAATAAATATAGCAGCTACAAAACTATTCTCTGTATAGATTGTTTATAAGTAAACACTTATTATTTCATCTCTAGTTATCATTGTTTCACATATTTTGCTTTGGTTTGAATTCATACAAATACTTCCATCTAGAGTAGTATCGAAACCCTATTTATCAAACCCTAGATTCTAACATTTATTTCAGAGATTATAGCAATCACGAATCTCTAATCCTTAGCTATCTTTATCTTTAACTATACCATCTTTTATTCATAACGTTAACTACCATCGAGACACTAACTATCACTTAGCAAGAAGCACAATTTTTAGAGTCAATGTTTAACAAATAACTTGTAACCCTAGCAAGAAAACATTCACTTTATCGAAACCTTTTTATACACAGGTTAAGTCTCGGGTACAAAAGCTCAATACAAGCCAGATAGCAATCAAAAGCTACAGGTAGGTTTCATTTGTGAATTAAAATAGACACTGTGGCCTAACCATTCCAAAACATTTGACAACCGAACTTATCTCATCACTATTCCAAAACCTAAATACCAACAACAATGACGAAGTACAGGAAGCAACTCTACAAACAACCATTGTTGTTCGATACTACATTAACATTTATTTGCACATTTCTTAACCATTACTTCAAAATCATAGCATTCTTTGCAAAATCGAACCATTATTCATAAGTGCAAGAGAACCCTCAGTTCTTAGGGTTTCCATTCAAAATTTATATCAAAGTTACATTACGGACCTGTCAAGGTTCCATATTATACAGGGCTTAACTCGTATCAACCAAAAACATTAAACAAGACTGTGGAGCAACAAAGTACACAAGGTTATACCCTTAACAAACAACATTTAAAATACGATTTCGAAGTTCTTAGCAAACAGCGTAACCAGGCATCAAAGAGCCGAATAGACATTTAAACCAATGAAGGTTATCCACTGTATAGTATTCATCAAACTAAGACCCTCGAACTCAACACTCGGCCATCACTGAAAACAAAGTCGAATAGTTCCAACTCTCGGCATACGATAGTCACCATCAAAACCATACAAAAGGGCACCTACGAGGTTTTCGAGAACCACCGGAGCTTACCAGGAAGCAGTAGCAGCTTTCCATTCTCAAATCTTTTGCACAGGAACCATCCTTCGAAGTGGTACCTGCAAAGTTTACATCTGGAGAGGTTAAAAACCAGAAAGATACAAGAATACAAACAAGCAACACGGTATTAATTCATTATTGTGAACAATTAACTTTTTAATCGAAGTTCGTAACAATGGCACGCCACACCAACAAAAGAACGACGAGGCCTGGTGACAATAATAGTAACCACGAATTCAAAACTCAAAAGACAATTTTCACATGGAGAATCTGAACCCCAATTTCAAAACACTCTCAACAACTGACAAAAGAAACACACACATCTAGTAGAACTGTATCGTGGCTCTATTGCACAAATGCATAAGCCTGAAACCTGTAAACTTCATCACTCAGGTCGCAGGTTCAAGACCGAGGAAGGATTCCTCTTCTTTGAGAAACCAACAACCCTGCATTGCAGCATTATATCGGCCCTACTAACCTCCCACTAAGCATAACAATGAAGACAGGAAAACCAAATGTCATGACTTACCAACGCGTGTTTAGGGTTTCATCCAACACTCTAGATCCTACAGAGATCAACGGTGGATAGCTGCCATTCCAGGCATGTTGATTTTAGAACCAAGATTTGCAATCAATTCTGCATTGATTTTTCATCTACCATTTTTCCAAGTAAGCAGACCAAGGTCTAGTGCAAGGCACAGCTCAGCTCTTCCGGTGTTCATTACAACACAAACCACGTGAAGACTTTACAACTAGGATTCCACATCACCTAGCGATGGATCAACTTTAATGCATGGCCTGTCAACGCCAGCTTGGAGGACATGCATAGTACCAAACTTAATACCCTGTCAACATCAAATCAATTGTATGTTAGGTTCGTGAATGTAATTGATACTAGTCTCTATAGTTTATTGATATGCATCGAATCATTGTATGTTAGGTTTATGGATCGCATTTCATGTTAGTCTCTATAGTTATTTGTTATGCATCGTAACATTTGTAATATGTGCTATTGTATAGTGTGAATTGTATTAACACTTTGTAATTGTTAACATTTCACTATTATAGCTACTTTAGCATGCTTTTCCAATTCATAATATTAAAATGAGTCTATAGGTATAGATAAATGGTGTGATATACATTCAAATGCTAAGTTCATAGCATAAACACCATACGCACGATATATTAAATATGTTAGCCATGTATTGCATTGAATAATGATAAAGTCGGGACTTGAATAGTCTAAGATATGTAGATGAATAAACGTATCAATAGTTCAAAAGTATAAATACTATTTCTACAAGTTTTCAAATAAGCTGTATCTATAGATATTGGTATCACTATTTTTTATTATAATCACGATAGACATTTAATAAATAACCATAGTATTAAAGCAATAAAAAGATGACGTGAATTTATAACACTAAAGAATTTATAAGTCAAAACACAAGCTTAGAATTAGAACCTAGTATCCATACCTCCAGTAACTTGTTTCGTAAGGAATGTTTTAGCATTTAATATTACATTGATGATAAATTGAAAGGCATTGGTAATCGTAACACATGTTATCGTAGAAATTCTTACCTGCTGTCTGCACACGGAAACAAGATTCAAATGCCTTAGCTAATCATAGCTAAGTAAACTTCGAGGTACCTCGTAGGACTCCTTCATCATCACACAAGCAAACTGTCAGCACTTCTTTAAGAATATCATAATAGTTCAGATTATGTACAACATGTAATCTTTCTTTTAGCTTAAGCAAATCTGTAAATTATATTCTTTTGCATAATCATAAAAAGATCTTTCGTCAAGGAGATTAGCATCCATTTAAATCTGAAATAGAAAATGCAATTATATCATATTTATTTGGGAAGTATGACATGTCATCATTGTTAATTATCTTAGTTAAGAAATCTACTTAGTTTACATATTCCGCATTAATGAATTTGATAATTATTGCTATTTAAAAAAAAATGGTATTTTTGGGATGTTACAAATCCGTAACCATGTCGGCCTTGTTATTTTGTTTTAATAAAAAAACGCATGCGTCATTTTCGGTGCATCCATGTAACATGAACGCCCTAGTGTGTTTGTACAACTAGCACACTGGCACTGATATGCGTGACAAAATATTCATTTTTTAAAAGCACAAAAAATCATTTCTCGGTTTTCGGTGTCAATAGTATTGCAGTAACAGATCGGTGTGTTTATATGAATATCACATCACTAATGGCAGGAATGCATCATTTTTTTTATTTTTATAAAATGTTAAATAATTTGCAATCGCTCATGGTGTGCCTTTGTTGATATAACGCCACAGTGCATGTATCTACATAAACTCACCGGGGCTTTTTATGTGATTAAGTGCACTGAAATCTACTTGTTTTCTATTTTGAAGTTCTGCAATTTATTTGTGTAATATATTGATAACTTATGTATTTAATTGTCCAAGTTTTTTGTTGATATAGAATGCATGGTATGAGTTCAATGAACAACAATTCTAGTCAACATAATGGGAACACATCCAGAATTACGAAGAAGGAAAGTGCTTTATAATTGTTGTATTTAAATTAATTTGTTTGAATTATTTGTAAATTTAACTAATATGTATTGGTTCATGTGTGATATGCAGATCCAAAAAATGAGGAAGCTTGATAAGATTCTTACCAATATAAGTCCAGAAGAGCGTAAAAACATTGATGGAAAAGTTTAGAGGGATGAATCAGGTGGATAAAAAATAAGTTAGTATGAATAATTTCTTCAAATTTGAGTAATATTGTACTTAAGAATATGCACTAATATGTTTCAAATAATTTAATTCACATATGTTGAATGTTATGCAGGGACTGGCAGCAACAGAAGTGAATGTCATCAAAAGAAAAAGAAAGTATGGAAGATGCAAATGATGATGATTTGGTCCTTAGCTCATCTGGAGTGGTGTTGGAAGTTAATAAAAAGGGGAAATAATTTTATAATACTATGAGGGATATAGTGGAAAGAACGTATAGATGTGCTTTTCACTTACAATACCGAAATCAATCAAACGATTGGAAGAATCAAGTCATATGTAAACTACAAGAGGCATTTCCAAAGAAACAGTCAATGAGACCTGACAGACTTGCAATAGAAAAAACATATAACAACAACAAAAGAATCATTCAAAAAGTAATATTCATAAACATGTTTATGTAGAATATGTCTTTATAACTACTACAAAGCGTCCTTTCCTTTAATAATTTTAGTTATGCTATATTTATTTTTCATTTCACCAGGAAAATAATTTAATGTCATTTTACATTTCTAGGAAGATTACGAAAATCCCAAAGGATGAACGAGGTGATATGTGAAATGTGCCAGTAGGGATTTCCAAAAAAGTGTATAAGGAGATGGTCAAGGAAATGGACATAATTGCATCGCAGGAGGAGTCATCTCAACAAGAACGTGATTCAAATGCATAAAATCATTGATTTTTTGGATTATGTACATCTCATTAATTAACTAAACATTAAATATTGATTTTCAATTGTTTTGTTGCAGAAAAGAAAATAAAATGGAACCCATTCAACACACAAGACAAGACGATGAGGAAAAAAGGGGTTAATAGCAAAGTTTGTGAGTATTTGTGATTTCTTTATATCAAATTAAGATTGCATAGTGGTTGTGATCTTTATATTTAATTATTTATGTTTTCACTGGACATCCTTGGATGTCTTGAAACAGGTGTTAACATACAAAGATGAGCCATCGAAAGAATTGATTAACATTGGGTTAAGCAAGGGTTGTGAGTTAATGGTAGCGTATCAAAAATTAATTGTGGATATTTTAAGTATCTATGTTGTTTTACTTCTCTCATTTTATAAGTAATAGAACAACAAAAATCATAAATGTTAAATGAATTATTTCTTACGGGGTATAAAACATGTAGGAAACAAAGTATGGAGTACAACCAACAGAACAATTGTTGATAGAAAGCATGAGGCATGGTTTTGAAAGAATGTGTGACACTTAGGATGCAATCATTGCTCTGGACATCGAATTTAAATTTGCATTCATGTATATTATCTATTTTAATTTTCATTATTCCCAACAATGTAGATACACTTTATTTTTATGTTTGCGTATCGAAGCTGAAGAAGAGGAAAACAATCAATCCAATCAACAAAACATTCGACCAAATAACCCAATTGATGCAAGTGGCCAAGCACTGATAATAGTTCCAGCGAATAATGATGATCCATATTAATTTTTGATGTTAATGCAAGCTATTGTATATTAATTTGAAATAATTGTCTGTGATAGTAAGATATTTTGTATAACATACTGGACATAGTGTTCAAATTGAAAGACAACGAGTAACCAATAAGTGTTACAATTACATGCATGTTGACATGTTGATTATTGTTGTTTCTATGTTGTATTTTTGTATGACAAAGGCCCTCTTATTGATATATAATGAAATAAAAAAATTTATTCTATTGTATTCTCCAATTTTATTGTTAAATGTTACATGTGAAATGGTACATTAGATTGGTAATTAAATGTATGGATGCTTAAATATTACAATAGTTGTTAGAATCTACAATATAAGAAATTAATCCAAACAAACAAAATAATTAAAATTGAAATGAATAGTACTATAAAAAAATATTTCAATTTCTAATGAATAATGGAATTAAAAAAATAAAAATAAAAATATAGATATTTCACTACAATGTTAGGAGTCACTGTTGAAATAATCATATATGGTGCTTTTGATACTTTATGTCGCACGGGTGCGCTTACTCGAATTATATGCACCAGAGCATTTAAATAATATATACGCCAGGGTACTCCAATGTAAATTAAACGCATCGTTAACTTAAAAAAATAAAAATGTCCACATCTCAGTGACATATACCACTGCCTTTTTAATTGTTAATCACACTAGTGTGTTTTAATTGTTAATTTGCACCGGGATATTTGAAGCACGTAAGCACTGGTGCTTTGTTTTGTATATTGCGCTAGGTCGTTTTAATTATTGAAATGCATCGGGCGTTGAAATAGTTTGTATGCACCGATGCATATTATTATGAAATGCATCGGGGCGCTGTTATAAATAGACAACACCGTCAAAGTTTTAAATATATTAAAAATTCCAATGCGTATGATGTAAAATGTTGCATCGATGCAGTTAGGTTGTAAGTAAGCACCAATGCGTAGAAGCTATACACAATTATCGGTGAGGTGCTAAAATTTGGTGCTCTTCAATGCTCTATCTATTTGAGTGCAACAGTGCGGATGATTCATATTGTTCGGCATCGGTGCGTTTTATTAAGGTACACACTGGTGCACAATTTCCCAACAAAGCGCACCAGTAAAAAAACATCCGCTAAAATATCTGGTCACCGAGTTTTTTTAGTTATAGAATATATCTGTAATAACCTCCGTTAAAACATCTGCTACCATTAGCAGAGGTTGTAGTAGAGTTTTTTTTGACAATTTTTTCCAATCTTGAGATACTAAAGACCTTAGTTGTGACCTCCGCTACAGGCTCTTTTCCTTATAGTGAGAACAACTAATCTTTTTACGAATCTAGAATCCTAAACCGATTTCCCTGTTGAAACTGGGGCCGATTGAACCGCTCTCCTAAAGCCTTCATCAAGAAGTTGCCTCTTCTCCTCTGATTTAGAGTCTAGAGGAGGATCCCTGGCCAAAATCCTGAAACCCTAGAAAATTTGTAGAAACCCTAGCTATACGCTCTTACTCCACCACGGGGCACTTCACGTACCCCTCTCTAATGTTAAAAAAATGCATTTATTTAAGTTTCCTCGTCAACAAACAACTTAATAATTGACAAGTATACACTATATAGGTTATCACATACCTTTTTGTGAAGCTTAGGTGACTTCAAATGTAAATCATTACGCTGAGAAGAGATGCCTTTACTATGTAAATTCATGAAAAATTTGTAATTGTTATTTTATGGATGTTCTCTCTACATTTGTAAATGTTATCTTATGGATGCACTCTCTACAATTTTGATATTATTGTGACTTTTTTCTATTAAAAAATTGAATAAAAAATATGTAGATTGTGTTCAAACATGTATTACTCTTATTTGAAGTTTTAATTCTTATTAAAACAGAAATATGAAAATCTAAATTTTAAATACATTTATTATCTTCCCAACAGGGGATATATATAGATCACTCAGCCCCTATTAATTTGGACCTAGGCTCTATAATGTTTTGTTGTGACTATAATTTAAAATATTTATTAGATTGAAGAAAATATTAAAAACGATTTTTTTAAAATATTATTGGTTGCAGGATGCTGACATCGTCCTCGGTTTTTGGTGCCTAGGAGGGGGTGGTGGGATGACGTCATGTCCTGCGCAGAGGACAGGCATTGCAGGTCTTGCAAAGTGGTTTGCAGGTAATGAATGACTCCTCTTTTTAAAAAAGCGAAGCTACACCCTCGAATTCCCATTTCTCTGGGCAATTTCACCTAATGGCGTGCCCTATTTACTGTCTGCTTGCCATCGCGACTCATGTCATAGATGCAATTTACTCACCAAGGACAACAATTTCCAGATTCAGCTGCACACAATTCGAATGTGAGTAGGGCAGAAGCAACAACATATGAAGGAAGCCATACAATTATACATATAAATGTAAGCACGTTGCTTCCTTGCGTTCACTAAGATCAGTTTCATTCCTTGAAACATTGAGAGTTGTAGGATTTTATATATCATTATTTCCCAGGCTCTGTCATGGAGCTCTCCATCGGCAAATTAATTCTTGCGGACTACTCCCTCATCACAGATAGACGTTACAAATTGTTTTAATGGCGATAGAAAGCAATTGCTGAGACTGAAAGTGGTCAGAGTGAGCTCTAGTTCAGAGTACGATTCTGGCAGCGGTAATGGTTATTTTCATCTTACACTTTTCTTGAATATTGGTATGTAATTGTGATAATAAAATATGGGTTGAAGGGTATATGACATAAGTTGTCTTTGAATGGCGCAGATGGTGGGAGGAGTATTGTGGATGCGAGTATGCCACTTCTGTGGAGTATTTGTTTCTTACATTGTTTTTAAATTGGGCCACGGACTCTGCAGTCTCCTACATATTATATGGCCAAGTGGCAAGATATTTGTACTTGGTTTCTAGATTTCAGTTGATTCCTTGCAGTATATATATATATATATATACTGGTTGTTTTGCAACATTTTCTCACCAATCCAAATTTGGGAAGGTCTTTCGCAAATCTGTTGATTCATCGTAATATAAATATCTCTATGATAATTTTCCCTGAAATTTTTTTTTTTTTAATGGAAAAGGTTTAGGTTTTCAATTTAACTCCAACTAGGTACCCACATTCTCATTATGACCTAGAAAGTGTACACTGGTCAAGTCAAAGTATTCACAGTATGGTTCCTATGACATGATGTCAATAAATTCTTACCTCAAGGTCTTCATAATTCATTTCTCACCACTCGAGATGTGTTCAATTAGGACACATCTTCTTTGTTTGAAGAATTGAAAGGATAAATGTACCATAAGATATTCGAACAATGTATCAAAAAGGAAACACTAGGACAAACATGAAAAGCAAATGGATGAGAAGGAAGTGCACTTTTGCAGAGTTTTTAGCAGAAGAGATTCTGATTCTAAACATTTCCTTTTATCCACACACATAATATCTTTATTATCTGTCTGCATGTTGTATATGTTAACAAGTTGCTTCATCAACAAATTGGATAGATGTCTAGTTATGAAGAGAACATATATTATGGCCTCTATCAGGCCTTTACAAGTTTGGATTATTGTATGAAAAAGATGGTGTCTATTTTTCTCTTTTTGTTTTTCAGGACTGGTTGGTATTGCGGTCTTTTTATATGTCATTTGCTAATTTGCTAGATGGGACATTTACTCTCAAACAAGTCCAGCAGCACAAGGTCAGTAAAGGACTTTAGAATGTGGATATACACTTATGGTCGTGTCAACCCGGTCTAGCTCGAAGTCGACTCATGGCATAATTTTACTAACTACAAGCCGTGGGTCTATAAAAAAGAGATACTTTATAAAATATATCATACAAAAATTTATGTTCATAAAATGTTAAATGGTTTTTCACGCTTTTTAATTTGTGTGTAATACTTACATTATATGATATTTCATTCAGCGTAATTTCATTTCTTTAAGTATTTTTTTAGTGGGCTAGTTCACCGGGAGAAATGCCAACACTTGCTATTCTATGTAGAGAATCAAGGTATGGCCAAAAATACAATCATTACAATAGGGGCTCAACAAGAGCATCATCTCACTTACAAGAATTGAACCTAGCTGGGGAGGGAAACAATCATTCCTCCCAGCCACCCAAGTTACAACCAATGGACCCATTTATTTAATTATATGTAAACTATAAACGTATAATAAAAAGTAACTAAAATTATTTATTAAAATATTTATAAAAGTATTATAATTCAAATTTAAAAAATAATTATAATTATCGATATTTAAAAAAAAATTACATGTTACACGAGAACTTTTTATTATGAAATTTTTTATGCATACATGTTTTTTATTGATATTCACGGTTGTATGTTTATTGATATTTTTAATTTACAACATTTTATTATAAATTGTGTAGTGTCTAAATTGGTAGTTAGAGACCAGTGTGTAGTGTCTAAATTGTCATTTAACTATTTAACCATTTAGGTGGCTTCCGAAATGCATAATTAATCTAGTATTATAGTTACTAAATGTTGAAATTGCAGACTGGTTGAAATTGGAATTTCCTACTAAAATTTGAATAGGAATAATGAACAAAATAATATCGGAATGCGAGACGATATTATGCCCATTTTAATTATTATTTGTATAAATGATTCTTTTTGTATTAAATTATATTTGTTTAGCTTCTAAATGTTAAAGATTACATATTGTTAAGATTGTGATTTTCTATTAAATTTGGATTGGAAAAAGTAATCAAAATAATATCGGACTGGCCTAAGACTGTTGAGTGTTCTTGATAGTACATATCAACTTGGACCTAAAGTCAAAAGAAAATTGGGATTTGGTAGAGCTTCATTGTAATTTATATATACAATTGAATTAGCGCAATAAGTAATAAGAAATACTAGTGTAGATTTATTTTAACTTAAGCGATCCTTATTACATTGACATATTCTTCTCGTTAACTTTGTCGAAAACTTAAAAACTCTGCATGAAAGATGAGTAATGAAAAAACTTGTCCCAAGTTTAAATTGGATTTTCAAGTTATTAAATATGTAGATCAATTTAATTTTCGAGTGAGGTTTAAAGTGTATTTATAAGTATAGAATAATTTACTTTTGAAGAAAGTTTCTTGTTGTATAGGGTTGTTAAATGTGAATAAATTCACAAAATATTTTATCTTTTCTAAAATATAATGTAATGATCAATTGGAAATTTGTGGCATAAATGTAAATGTTTCAACATAGAGTAGTTGATAAATATTGTGCTTGTTGTCATTATTAATAGGAGATAACATAGAAATCAAATCAAAGTCCATTAATATAGATTTTTTCTATTAAAATATTAATTTAATTTGACATGATTCGTTACAAAATCTTGGGCAACGTCAACAACAACAATCATGTTTGAAAGAATTCATATTTTTATTTTCATATGAGAAAAGAAAAATACATTTATCTCTATTCAAGAAAGAGAGAAATAAAGTTCATAAAATGTATTCTTACAACATATTAAGAAAAGATAAACAGTGCATAAATAATATCGGAGGCCATATATACCCTTTTGTCTTCTAGTGGCACTCATTTTACAGGCATCAAAAGGTATATCAACATAAAAAATGTCAAAGCAATTAACCCAAACTGAACCTACATGTAATGCACAAGCCAGGGTGTTTGCAATATCTACAGTCTTTGTAAACACTCCCGCTTCCAAGCCATAGTGAGTAGCATTAGCCTGCTTTATGACTTCGTTTAAATTTTTGCACAAGACAACATACAATAGTGTGCGACCAAAAATATAATTAGCGTGAAATCAAAATCTTGAATGGCTATCAAAATATTACCATGATAACAAATAGACACAAATATGGTCAGGTACACATAAAATCCCATCAAAATTTACATGGTAAGTGGCAAAGAACACAAGTACTATTGAATTTTGAAGAGCATAAAGCTCAATTAGCTTACTTTGGATCTCCTTGTCCCGGTGATTGTTGGTTATAACTTATAACTATGTAAACAATATTTTCTTATCATCCAAGCCATGGAAGCTGAAAGTTTGTAACTACTACCATATATGCGCCCAATTTCCTCCATTGAAGCATAATACAAGGAAGCAATTAATACAACTTGTGAGGCAATGTGGTTATTGAGAATATTGTTTGATCTTCAATTTGACCAAATTGTTCCAACTTTACTTTTCTACAACAATCAAAGTGTTTTGAAGATGGTCTAGAACCCAATCTATCATTCTAGAACTAAGCATATTTAATTTCATCACCATTGCATTAGACAATTGGTTGATAATGAGTCTCACAACATAGAAAAACTACTTACATAATGACAAAACCACTTGGCAATGATAAATTTGTCAAGTTTAAAAGTAAGTGATAAGATCCATGGTTGGGGATCGTGTTTCCCTTATAGTGGAGTGTCTCTCTAGAATAATTATAGTTGTGCCTCTGGGCTTAGTCGTAGACTAGTATTTTGCTATTGTATTGATCGCTATGTAACCCCTCTTAGAAAAAAACTCCTCCTCATAGCTAGCCACAAAGCTAGTGGCAACGTCAGGGACATTGCCACCATGTGGCTCTTGCTTTTTTAAATATTATTAAAATTGGAAACCATTTATAATTATATAAATATAATTAAAAATATAAATATCATAATTATATAAATATAATTAAAATCATAAATATATAAATATAATTAAAATTAAAAATTTAATGAAAGTGTAAATTTTTTTATTTTTTTTAACAAGAACGAGCATTTGTATTGATTGGATAAAATGGGGAAAGTGACGTGGTTAGACCGAGCAACCTTTCAAATACAAAAATTGCAGAGGAGGAGGCATGTTTTGCTTGAATTTTCCTCGATTCTCATACTTCCTACCTCAACTCTACCTAATTGTTTCTTTTTCCTCACATTCTTGTTGTTTATGAGGACAAAACTGGTGTACAATTTCCAAAAGACTCCTAAGATCAACAATGATTTACAATACATCAAAAAAGACTGAGAGTGTAATTGATAGTGCCTGAAGAACTAATATGTTTCCTGTAACTAACCACACTTGGAAATCTGATATGCTTCATGAGACTCCTTTCTTGACAGAGATTGATGAAAAACTTAAATTTCTCTTGAAAGCTCGTCTTTCTTTTTGGAAACCAAGGATAGTTGAAATTCTAATGATGCCTTCTGCATATAAATTCATTGTTTCATAGCCAAGATCGAGGGCACATACTAAGAAACCTATCTAGACATATGACAATAACAAAACTCTTTTTCCTAAGCAAGGTTGAGAGTTGAGAGTGTTGGAGAAGAAATGGAACCCAGGGGTTGCTTGAAAAATGAGCCAAGGGCTTGAGGAGTCCATGAATCCTGAAGTATGTTGTCCACTTCTGGTGTTATCATTCCACAATCCATCGCTCTATTTTTAAAAGAACGTTTTTCCACCCTGCAACTCAACTATGGCACGACAATCACCATTCCACCACTAACTTTTTCCCAATACACTACTAACATTTTGACTGACCAAATTACACTAGCAGAGGGAGAGACATGCTTTACACAAAGGGATAAAACTCCTAGCGAGCACCACATACTCCATCTACTCGCACTTGGATTAATAGCACCTTCTAAGGAACCCTCCATGTCCAGAGTACCATCAAACCAACTAGTAGAGAGATTGAACATCTTGCCTATTGTATCCATGACCAATATAATAGTAGAGGGGTAAAGACATGATTTAAACAACACTCAAGGGATTGGGCACTTGGTTGAGGCCCCCATATTTTCCTTTAATTCACTAAACCCCATAGCACTTCCCTCTTTTTCCAAGGAATATGCAAGCTTACTTAGTTTTCTTAGAATATGATATGTTGTCACTTTATGAAAAGATCGGATGATGTTTTGAATCCTCATCATACTTCTCTTCATATGGGTCCAAACTGGCTTATGCTTACTTCTAATATGTTTGATGGTGATTAGAGAGACCCCGATGATAATTAGATTGGTGATCCCTAGCTCTTTAGCTTTTTGGAGGTCTTTCCAAAGGGCTGGTGTTGACACCAATGTTCTAAGCGTAGGTACAAACTATATTTCCTTTGGGGTAAAAAAGAACTCCCCTTGCACTTTCCTCTTGAGGGTTGCCTCTCAATGTTCCATTTAAAAAAAGAATGTGATGTCATTGCTACTTTATCCAAGAATCCATTTTGTCTCTAAGAAACATGATCCTCCATTTGCTTTCACCTATATCCCTGAGGACTTTTTGAGCACTAAGAGATGAGGATTGTAACAAGTCCTTAACCTGGATATTTTCCTCTATATCTAATCCATTTGGGATTTGGTTTCCCATTCCATTAGAATGGATTGTTTTACATAGAATGCCCCAATCTTTTGTGGCAGATCTGCCAGGAGTTGAGGGAATATTTTCAAATAATTATTCATTTCTTACACAATGGTACACAAGCCGGAATGATCATGGTGTATGTGTCCATATTATAGAGCGTTCAACAAGATCACCATTGAAGATAAATTTCCTATTACTATCATTGATGAATTGTTAGATAAATTACATGGAACATTTTTTCTTCACAAAGTTGGATCTCCGTTCTGGATATCATCATATTAGAATGAGGGAGGAAGACATTCCAAAAACAACATTCATAACTCATGAAGGTGATTATGAATTTTTGGTCATGCCATTTGGTCTCACGAATGCGCCTTCCACATTTCAAGGTTTGATGAATTCCATTTTCAAGCCTTTCCTTAGAAAAATTTTGCTAGTATTTTTGATGATATACTAATCTATAGCAAGTCTTGGGAAGAACATGTTCAACATGTTGATAGGGTACTACAACTACTAAAGGAGCAACAACTATATGCAAAACCTTCCAAATGTTTCTTTGGTGTAAAGGAGGTAGAGTATTTGGGTCATATTGTATCTCAGGAAGGTGTCAAGGTAGACCCCAACAAAATTAAATCCATGATGGACTACCCGATTCCCAAAACCCTGAAGAATAGTCGAGGATTCTTAGGTTTGACAAGGTACTACCGCAAGTTTGTCAAGAACTATGGAAGAATAACAACACTTCTAACAACATTACTGAAGAAAGATGCATTTTCTTAGACTCTAGAGGCAACTCAAGCTTTTGAACAACTCAAGGAGGCTATGTGCAAAGATCTTGTTTTGGCCACATTAGACTTCACAAAAACATTTATTGTGGAATGTGATGCTTCAGGAAATGGCATTGGCGTTGTTCTAATCCAAGAAGGACACCCGCTTGCTTTCACAAGTCACCCAATCAAGGGAAAACACTTACAGAAGCCCATTTATGAGAGGGAAATGTTGGAAATTCTACATGCTCTTAAGAAATGGTGTCCTTACCTAATAGGTCGGAACTTCAAGGTCAAAACAAACCATGATAGTCTTAAATACTTATTTGAACAGAGATTATCTACGGAAGAGCAACAAAAATGGGTAACCAAGATATTGGGATATGACTTTGAAATCATTTATCGAAAAGGGAAACATAATGTGGTGGTAGATGCACTTTCCAGAAAAGATGAAGATGTCGGGGCATTACTTTGTACAACTTCCATTCTACAACCCCATTGGATAGTGGCAGCTAGGGAAGAATGGAAAAATGACCTATTTGTGTGGATCAGATACTTTTGGGTGAAAAAATGATTCAGTATGGTATAAGGATCCCTTATATTTATGCAAAGACTCCCAACTCAAACAAAAGGTCCTCTTAGAATTACACACCTCTCCTATAGGTGAGCACTCCATATTCCTGAAAACTTACTACAGGGTCGAGAAGGAATTTTTTTGGGAAGGTCTTGAATATGATGTTCAAATATCCGTGGCTGAATGCTTGGTTTGCTAACATAATAATGTGGAAACAATTAAGACCCTCATACTTCTACAACCATTAGACATACCTTTCCAGCACTGGGAAGAAGTCTTAATGGATTTTATCACAGGTCTACCCAAGTCGGAAGGGAATAATGTTATTATGGTGGTTGTTGATAGACTTACGAAGTATGCACATTTTTGTGGACTCTCTCACCCTTTTAATGCAAGTATAGTAGCCGCAGATTTTCTGGAAATAGTTCAGAAGTTACATGGAAATCCGAAGATTGTAAGCGATAGAGATCCAATTTTCACTAGAAAATTTTGGACTGAATTATTTTCTTGTTTGGGTACCCAATTGGCTCACATTTCATCTTATCATCCTCAATCTGATGGGAAAACTGGGATAGTGAACAAATATTTGGAAGGCTATATTTGTTGCTTTGCATCTGATAAATAAACATAGTTGGTGAAATGGTTATCTTTGGCAGAATGGTGGTACAATACTTCCTTCCATACATCATCAAAAATGTCTCCATTTATGGCACTTTATGGGTACCAACCTCCATCTATCACATGTATGTTAAAGGGAAAATCTAAAGTTCAAGCCATGGAAGATCACATAGAGCACCAACAAGAAATTCTCTTGATACTTAAGGACAACCTAGCTATGCCACAAAACACGATGAAACAACAAGTTGAATAACATCGGAGTGAAAGGAGTTTTGAAGAAGGAGATTGGGTATTTCTAAGGTTACAACCTTACAAGCATATATCCCTTAAGCAACTAAATAATGCCAATAAATTAGCACCCAAGTATTATGGTCCTTATAAGGTGTCGCGGAATATTGGTAGTATGGCTTACGAATTGGAGCTTCCTTCATCTTCAAGAGTGCATCCAGTTTTCCATGTTGCTTGCTTAAAGAAGGTAATAAGAGACAAGATCCCAATTTAAACAATCTTGCCCGAGCTTGATGAAGAAGGAAGAGTCATATTGGAACCTGAACAAATCACTGAAACAATGACCAAACAACTACGAAATCGGGCTATTACGGAGTACCTCATCAAATGGAAGAACGTGCCAATGGAAGATTCGACATGGGAAGATGAATCCTTCATACATAAGCATCAACAACTAATCAAGAGTCGATGACAACACTTGTCTCAAGGGGAGGGGCATGTTAAGCCCTAAATATTGGCACCTTACCCCCTTTGTAGTGGCACATTACGCCCTTTATTATGGTGCATTACATATTATTGATGCTGGCTTGGGTCTATTAATGGGTCTAGTAGTTGTTATTGTACCCCTTTGTCTCCTATATATAGGAAGGAGAGCTTTTCATTTTAGTCATCATTGTATCTTGTTTTGTCTTAATCATTTTTCCACACAAAAGTATCTGGTAATCGATGCCTCTATCCCAATGTATTGAAGAGGATTGTTATTCATCTCAGTTCTTCATTATTAAGGCGTTGATTACTTTCTTGTGGTCTATTTCTGCTAATTTTATGCTATATCTGGGACTTGGTTGCATAACATTCCCGTTCTTGCTGGAATGTATGACTTCTTGGGATAAGAGAATATTATCCACAATTTGTCTTCATTGTATAAAAATGCTTAGATTTTCAGAGAGAATATAGGGAAGAGGATTCTTCAAGCGATTAGCTAAGATTTTAACAATAATTTTATATGAGGCATTACATAACGATATAGGTCTGAACCTCACAAAATTAACATGATTTTTTTCTTTGGGAACTAGAGCAAGAAAGGTTGAGTTTGTACCTCCGCCAATTTTCTTTTTGGCCTCAAAATACCTAATGATTTGACAAAATTCATGCTTGATAATGTTCCAGTGGGCTCTATAGAAGGCAATTGAGAACTTGTCCAGTCCAGGTGCTTTGTCAAGTTCAAGACTCCATATGGCTTCAATAATTTCCTTATCTGTTTGTTTAACTCCTCATTGTCTTTATGACTGACCTTGTGAGAGATTACCCCCAACATAGTGTTCACATTCTCTTGAAGTGACTCTTCCTGTTCAGAGAAAATATTTTGAAAGTGTCTCCAAGATTCTCTCTCTATCTCCTCATAGTCTGCTATTTTTTCTCCCTTAACTAATTGTATTTCTTGAACATTATTCCTTATGATCCTGACTTTGGCTTGATTGTGAAAAAATGTCGTGTTTCTATCTCTAGCCTTAATCCATAAGCTTCTGGAGTTGATTCTCCAAAATTGTTCTTCTTTCCTCATTATTGCTGTTAATTTCTGTTGGATTTCTTTTTCTTCATTTTACAGCTGAATTGTGATTTTCTCATTCTCCAATCTTTCTTGGAGCTTGCTGATATTTTTTTGCCAAGTTTTTCTTTTTGCTATCGGCTCCTTGTAGTGTTTATTTTCCCAATACTTGAGTGCCTTTTTGACCATCATTATCTTTGTTTCCAAAACAAAACTAGGAGAGCCTATCACATTGTGCTGCCATTCTCTCCAGATTAAGTCAAGAACCTCATCCAAGTTGAGCCAAAGGGGATTCAAATTGAAGGAAAGAGGGCCAATATTTTCTTTATCTTTTAGAGTTAGGGAGATAAGCTTATGATCTGAAATTGCTGAGGCGATGATCTCGGAGAAAATGTTAAGGTCTTCTTATAGATAGTTGCTTCTTGTAAGGAACCTATCAAGTCTAGTTGCTATATGCCCAATTCCTCTTCTTTTGTTGGAGCAGGTGTACCTTACTCTTTTAGGTTTCACATGGAATAGTCCCCATTCTAAAATTAGGTCTTCCACATTTTCTCTTGTTGCATCTCAAACAGGGCTTCCCCCCTTTTTCATCTTGCATCATCACTATATTGAAATCTCCCACCACTACCATTCTTTTAATGTTTATCTTATTTTTTAAAGTTGCTATAATTCCCAACAATCTCTTTTTTCTCTATTATCAACAAGAGAATAGACCTTTATTATCTTGAAATACTTACTAGATTGTCCATCCTCAAGTTCCATGTACAACCAATGTACAGTTTCAATACTTTCGAGCAATTTTCGCTGATCAAAGTTCCAAATTGTGCATATACCTCTAGAGGCTCCCCTGGAAGCTATTCCCCTGTTTTTGCTTTTGAGCCAAATCTTATTTGTTGCTTGTGATGCTTCCTTTTCTTCTAATTTTGTCTCCTAGATTAAGAAAACCTTGGGATGCTCTAGCTTGACTAAGTGCCTTGCTTCTTCTTCTTTGTCCTTATGCCCAAGTCCTTTGTAGTTCCAGGAGACGATTTTCTTTATTTCCCTAAATGAAAAACTATTTTGCAAAATAACATCACCATAAATGAAAAACTGCGTCGAGTGTTAAAATTCCAAGGTATAGTTGTTGTGAGTGTCTTCATCTACTTCCTTAAAATAAAGGTTGCTTGGTATTTTGGTGAGGATGGTCTTCTACAATGTAGTAGCTTTGCCATGGAAATGGATTAAGTTGATTTGCTCATTGATACCTATGACAATAGATTCATCCCTCATCTACTTAATGGCAAACAACGAGTCTCCAAGGACTTGTAAATGATGTATATTTTTGTTATTGGTAAGTTTTATAAATGTTTTCAATGTTGACATTTTCACTTTGTTGATTGTTCCTATACCCACATTAACACAAAAACACGAGAAATGATAATCATTCCATTTAAAAAAAAATGATTTCAACACTCTAGTGTAAGCAATTCATATTCAATAACATTGGTGTTTATGCCAATCCATTGTAGTTCCCTTTACCAAAAGAGGCTATGGTGCATTAATGATTAGTGCCAAACATATAAAACAAAGAATTAATAATTTTGCAAAAACATGAAAGAAAGATTAAGTATGTGGAAACTAAAAGTGGAAGTGGATAAATCTCAATAAAAAAGATTGGATTAGAATAACATAGATACATCTTTATTGAAACAGATAAAAACATCAAGTGAAGTTCTCAACATTCATATCAATAATCAACACAGGGACTTGATTCGATGACCTCCTATTTGTAACTCAAACCGTTCAAAATAGCCAAATAAAGTTCATTAAAACTAATGCTATCATTTTAAATAAACATTTAAAAAGAAAAAATAAACCATCCCGGACCATGGTTTAAATTATGACGACTTGTCCAGTTAAGACGTGAAAATTTAGATCAACGGGTATAACCTGAGCGGATTTGTTATTGCCAAATGCCAGTGTGGTTGTGGTTGCAGTAGGAAGGAGCAACATGAAGGGAATTGCAGCATCGTGTCGTTCTCATTTTCAAGTCCATCATGCCAGTACCACACTGTTGCCCATCTCGGTGCTTCTCCCTTCTTCTCGTGCTTTTCCAAAGCCAGCCCAAAAGCCATTGGGGTCGACGCAAGCTTGTTGTTGTTCATTCTTTGCCAAAGCATTTGCTCCTAACACGAAATCAATACGTTCATCATCCCTGTCATTCTCACCCATCATTGTACCAGAAAACGCATGGCACAGACAATATTCTTCCTCATCCAAAGTCAGTATGAGCTTGAGGACAGGGATTGTTGGGCTGCCCAATGTGGGGAAGTCCACTCTTTTCAATGCACTGGTAAGTTTTTCTCAGTTGGGTTTAACTTTCTTCTGCTATTACATGCGATTATAGAATTTTATTTAAACCCACAAGTCGCTGGTATTTCGTGAAATATTGGAATGTAAAGCAATAATTCGTCACAAAATTATTGACTTTTCTGGTTTTGTGCATTTTATTATCCCAAACCCAGATTGTTCTTAAACCAGGAATTTAACGATTGGTATTGAAGTCCCACATGTTGAGAGCTTAATCCGAGTTTAATATAGTAGACTACAGGCATTTACAGCAGTAATTGTTCCGAAATGTATAAATGTGCTCGCGGTTTACAACATTTGAATTCACCAATGGCAAACGTGTATAGTTGTTTTATATCAGAGGTGAGGCCTGGCAGCGTTTAGATTGGTGAGTGGGATGAGTGAAATGCCGGGCGGATGAAGAGCAGAGCATCTACCCGAAGTAAGACAGGGTATGGTATACATCACATTAATTGTTCCTAAAATTGAAGACTTTATTATTGCTGATGCGAGCTTGCATCAAGTCTCCAGTCATTATTCAACCCGGAGAGGGGAGTGGCGTGTGCTCCAGACGTATCAAACATTTCCTGTTTTTGTAGAAAGGTTTATTGCAATGCAGAAGAACGAAAAGAATACAAAAAGGAGTGCCAAAAAAAAGATAACATAAAATCTGAAACATATAAGTATAGAAAATCACAAACAAAAACCTGGAAACAGTTAGTGTGGATTACGAAAGTTCAATTGGTGCTCATTAGGAAGGTTATGTCAGATTTGTCTGTTTTTGGAGAGACGTGTGGAATTGAAGGAAAAAAGGGGGTTTGGTATGAATGAGAAGTATTTGACTAAAGTTTTGAATGGTATGTCTGCGAGGTGTTCGACAAATGTTCTGAATGATGGGTAGTTGAACTGTTTGACAAAAGCTCTGAATTGGAAGAGGAAGTTTGTCCTATATTCAGAGGTGATGGGTGGTTCAACTGCTTGACAAAAGCTCTAAATCGGAAGAGGAGGTTTGTCCTGTATTCAGATGTTAGGTGTCTCTGCTCTTGACTTTCGGTGTCAGAAGTGCCATAATGGGAGCCAATTCATCTGAACACGTCATACATAAGTTCATTGGAGAAGGTTTCTAGCTTTGGAAAATGGACGCACAATATGAGGATGATTCTTTTGGAAGAGGACTGGTGGATATAAGTAGATGGTTCAAACCCCACGGACAACCAAGTAATGTGGCCTCTGCATCTTTTGCTCTCTAACATGTCTAAGACTTTGAAATCAACACAGGCAACAATAGTGACAAGGTTGGTTAGGAATGCGGGCTTATGGATGCAGCCTGGCCTGAAAGAATCCATCTCTGCCATGAATGCTACCTTTTGAACCTCCAGAAATGTTTAAACTCGACGACCTCACCCATTTCTGTCTCTTTATCTGTTAAAGTCATCATCTCCTCTGTCTGAATAGTACTTCTTGCCTCTGCAAGTTCTTCTAACCTTGTTCTCTTGTCCTGCAGACAAGTTCTGGGCTTTTTACTGCACTCTCCTTCACTCTCCATTTTTTTTTGAAATACATGGGGAGCAACTGCCTGAAGTGGTGGGATGCCAATGCTTTGCTAGTCGCTGTGCACATGTGTACACTTGTTTTGAGTTTCTACACCATTTGTGAATGTGGTCCAATGAGCACCGCACATGTTAAACTTCTTTGTACCTCATTCATTGCACTCCAAGGGACACATGCATGCTTCCTTGAGTGCTTTATTATTCTTTCTATTTCAACACTCAATTGATATTACAATTTTCGGGGTTCTTAATCTTGAGATTTCATTTGAATGATCACCCAATAATTTATTAATTTTTGATAATTGTCTCTTCCCTCTCCAATATTTAGCCATTTGGACACTTGGAACATAGTCCATTGGATTTTTACCAAGGCTGAAGGCTTGATGTTCCCTGATATCCACTTTCCTGAAGTTCTTAGAGAATTTCACATGTTGGGGGGTTGAGGGTGGGGTCATGGGTGCTGTTCAGATTCCTAACGCCTAAGGAAGATCTTGATTTCTCAGATAATGCTTTCTTGAAGCTTATATTCTGAGCCAAATTTTTATTCATTTGGTTACCCCTCATGTTGTATGAGGCTTGACATGTGATTTTCACCCCATCACTTGTGATTTGATTGACAAGGATCGAATTTGCAGGATGACATTGTTGCATCATATGATAGATTGGGGTGGTACATGTGTGTTTTGGCTTGGAGTTGAAGCTATCTGTTGATGCTATGGTGGTTCCTTTGACATGTTCCTAATGGGTGATATCTTGATGAGGTAGTGTGTCCCCACTCTATGACATTGTTGAGGTTTCATGAAGGGTTCTGCTTAGAATTGATTTATTTTTCTAACCTTTGATGCATTACAATTTACATGGAGTGGGAACCCATCAACTTAGGGTCTTGCTAAGATTCTAGGTGTTAATAATTGCTCCTTGATATGACAATCGTATGATATTGTGATTCATAGACATGTTGTGGTTGTTGTTTGATGGTTGATAGCCTAGGAGATACACTCCCTAGTGCATGATATATTATTTGGAGGTGAGGTGCCTACCATATGGGTCCTTTTCACAAGATTCCAACATGATTATTGATATATTACATATAGTTGGAGGTTTTCTAATATGCCCCCCCTAAGTTTTATTTTGGTTTAACATATGTGCCACCATATCATGTCATGTTTCATACCCTTGATAGAGTGTTGGCCTTATGCACAGATTTTGATGGTGATTTGACCTCTCCAAGTGGCAATTTGACCTTGTTTTGAGCACATGGAGGTCTAGTACTAGAGTGCCCTATCTCTTTTGATTGGTTTCACACTTGGATGAGGGTTACTTTGAGGTTAGCCATGGTTCTCCTTGGAGCACCATCCTTCCTCGCACATATATTGAGGCATGCATGCTTTATAGTATTATTTTATTGCTTGGGAAGTGGTGACATCTCTCTAGGGAACACCTCCCTTGATTTGTTGTGATGACTTGACATGAGGAAAGATATTATATTGTTTAGTGATGAGGAGTATAACTACCTTTGCACACTTCTCAAGGTCTCCTCCCCTTATGCTCATGGTTTTGGCAAAATAACACATGTTTGCAAATCAGTTGATGGTTTTGCTAATGGTTTGAAAATGATTATTTATTGACCTAACCTCCTTGCAACACTTGTCTAGGGTGCACGCTTCTTTTGGCTTATTCTATTACTTGTTAAAAGAAGCTACAACAAACTTGGCGCAATTTTCTAGGGCACACCTCATTGTCTTGGTCAAAGTGGTTAGCATGGCACATTCCTCAAGGGTGCCTTATCTACAAATGGATATTCTATTTTTTTTCTTGATCAATGTACTTATTCATGCTTCAAATCTTGTTGTTGACTCCTTATTACATGCACACGTGTGAGAGGTTACACTTGGGAAAACATGCTATGGAAGTTAGTTATGGAGTGCCCTAGCTCTAAGGAGATTGTTAGAGCCACTTGTGCTGCAAGAATTTGTTAGTGTGGTAACTTCGGGATGTCCTCCATGATTCAGATGCCTTGCATGGAGGTACATTAGCTGTATAGGCATCAGTATGGAGTAGAGGGTGAGATACACTCTACTCAATGGCATGAGTCCAGTGGTGGCTGCATGCGGAACTTCCGGGTCGATTTGACCTTTGCATGCATGAGTTTTGCATGACCCGTCAGCAATCATTGGATGCATGCAAAAGTGACTTTTGCATGCACCAAGAATTAGGGTTTTGGTAAACCTAATTCATCGGTGAGATTACTTATAGAGGCAGGGGGTCCCCAGATGAGGTTGCTCAGTTGTATTATCAGAGAGTGATAGTGTTGGAGAGAGGAGGGCGCAGTTGTGCATGCAAGGCGATTTTCTGAGAGAGAGAGGAGCTGCTGCAAGAGTTAGGAAGGTCAGATCTTAGCTGGATCAGTGACCTTCAGCCCCAGAGTCACCAGGCACCCAGGTCTGTGGACTAAGACAGTCCATCGGAGAGCATTCTGCTCACTTTAGAGGAGGACGTGTTCGCTTGGAGGAGGGCGCATTTCCCAAGGAGGGAGGAGCTCGTTTGGAGCCAGATCGACCGATTCAGAGTCTGAGACTTCCAGGATAGCCTTGCCTCAGCATTCGAGGAAGGTTAGGGATGATTAGAGCTCAAATCTGCTGAGATCCGGTCCGGTACGAGCATTAGACATCCAGAGGGGAGGGCGCACTTCTGCATGCAGTGCGGGTTGCATTCTTCAGAGGGCAGTCTTTAGAGAGAGCAGATCAGAGCAGTGTGATATAGACAGGCACCTGCAGAGATACTCAGATCCAGTTTACCAGTTAGGGCTTACTCTTCCAGTGCATGCATCAACTGATGCATGCAGATCTAAAGTCTGTCCGGTTCAGGGATTGAGTTACCTTTGAGGTAATCCTATATTGTACTTGTCTATTTATATATATGCTTTGGGCTCGAGAGAGAAGATGGCCCCATAGTTTACTGGTTTTCCCCGATTGGGGTTTCCAGGGTATATTTGGTGTTTATGTGTGATTGCATGTATGTTTTAGTTTGGTAAAGAGAACTAGCTGTTGAGTTTATATCTTTATGAGTATGCATTGATATTGAGGCTCAAACTGCTTGATTCTTAGGGTGATTCAGAGGGAGTAGTGATCTCTGAATCTAAAATTTACATGGTATCAAAGCCCTGTTGAGGGTTAGAGTGGGCAATCACACATAGTTCTGTGGTGTTGGTGACTAGATCTGAGATAGATCTAGTAGATCTGTGGAGATAGAGACCAGATCTACCAGATCTGAACAACACAGTTCAGATCTGAGGTTGTAGAGGTCAGATCTATTAGATCAGTGGGTTCAGTGGTTAGATCTGTGATCCCAAAGAAGCATGCATCTGCAGGACTAGTCCACGTCTGTGATAGGAAATGTGTTAGGGTTCATTATTGTTCTTTGATCAATCCAACATTTCCAACCAGTCAAACATAGTCATCATCGAAAACAAAAATTCAATTGTTCTATGTACATTGAATGCAGTCTTGGGAACTAACACATTCAAAACAAACAAATTAAACCTATCACTATTACTATAGGTTGCCTCCATGTGTTTCATACCTTTATCTCTGGATATAGGGACGAGTATGGGTGTGTATCTCAAGAGAGTATCTACATGCCTTTGATCAAACTGTATTTTGAAAGAAAGCTACTGTGGTGAAGTCAAAGCACCAAAGGACGTGACCAATACAAAAAATATTGTGACCCTTAAATAATATGTCCAGATATTATTAAGAGGCTATATATTCTTATTGTATTTTATTATATTATTGTTGTACGTCCTATGGGAGAAGATATTGATGTATTTGATCATGTAAACCCTTGAAAGAATCAATGTAAACCTTGGGGTGAAAACACACAAAGAAAATAATTTTTAAATGTTATTTTATCTTCCCCCAAGACAAGTCGGCCTAGTGGGTAAACTGCCCCAAAACAGTGGGCAGTCTGCCCCAAACAATGGGCAGAACTACCCCAATCAGGTCGGCCTAGTAAGGGAGAAAGTCATTTTTTTCATGTGTATAAATAGTGATTTGGTCATCCACTCAAGACAAACAAGTTCGCACTAGTGAGAGAGAAGTTCGCATTTGCAGCTAGGAGAAGTATGGCAGGGGATCTTGGATTGATACATTACTTCTTGGGATTAGAAGTATGGCAGAGGCACAACGAGATTTTCCTTAGTCAAGGAAAATACACCATTGACATACTGAAGAGATTCAGAATGTTGGACTGTAAGTCCATGGCCACATCGATGGATGCAGATCTGAAGAAGCTGAGAGACTTTGCTTCCAATTCAAATTTGATTGATCCCACTATGTATCACCAGTTGATTGGATCTTTGATGTACCTGACAAATATCAGACCAGATATATGTTTTGCAGTGAATGCCCTCAGCCAGTTCATGTGCGAGCCGAGATAGATTCATTGGGTTGCTGCAAAGCATGTGCTGAGGTACTTGCGTGGCACTGTGGGATATGGACTGAGATATGCTTCAAAATGTGACTTGATATTGCCGGGATTTTCAGATTTAGATTGGGCCGGATGTGCTGCAGATAGGAAGAGCACCTTCGGGTGTTGCTTCAGCTTGGGTTCTACAGTGATTTTCTGGTGCAGCAGGAAGCAGACCTCAGTAGCACTTAGTACTGCAGAGGCCGAGTACATGGCTGCTAGCATTGCAGCTCGGGAAGCTGCGTGGCTTCGAAAACTCCTTGCGGGATTGTTTGGCCAGATTCTGGAGCCAACTGTGATAACCAGAACTGTGTGCAGATGTCAGTGAATCCAATATTCCACGACAAGTCGAAGCATATAGAGATTCGGTATCACTACATTCGTGATATGGTGTAGAAAGGTGCGGTCGAGCTACGATATGTTTCGACAGATGACCAGCCTGCAACTGTTCTTACCAAGCCTCTTCCCAGGATAAAGTTTGTATACTTTCGTGGAAGGCTTGGTGTGGAAGAGAACGTTTCCCTCCTTGACAGGGAAAGATGATACAGAGACCAAGCATTCTCCGGATCACTCTGAGATGGAGTGAGGAGATCTCTCGGACATCCTGATAGGATGGAGAGGCCATTGCATTCTTCGGATCACTCTGGGTTAGAGTGAGGAGATCGCTCGGACGTCCTGATAGGATGGAGACGCCACTGCATTATTCGGATCACTTTGGGATAGAGTGAGGATATCTCTCGGACATCCTGATATGATGGAGAGGCCAATGCACACTCCTGAACACTCTGTAGAGTGGAGAGATCTCTCAGACATCATGGGACTTGATGGAGAGATTTAGTGCTTTCTCCAGATCACTCTAAAAAGAGTGAGGAGATCTCTCAGACATCCTGAGACGGGATGGAGAGGTTGGTGCACACTGGCGCACATTGGTACTCTTGGACTCATCGAAGGACTGGTTGAGTTGGTGCATGTTCCTCGAAGGACTGGGTTGAGCTGAGGCACGTTGTCCTTGTGCATGTTCCTCGATGGACTGGGTTGAGTTGAGGCACATTGTATTGATCCCCGATGGACTGGGTTGAGATGATGCATGTTGGACTCTCCGATGGACTGTGTAGAGTTGTTGAGCTGATGTATGGATCCATCGATGGATTGCGTGGAACAAATGCATGATGACACTTCTCGATGGACTGAGACTGTGTTGACAACCTTCAGTATGTATAGAGATGATCGAGACAGATGTGATGTACAGATGAGATTCAAATGATCGTTATGTTGATAATGACCGTGTCCGAAGAATACCTTCCTTGTTGAGAGGGAGTGTTGGAAATAGTGCAACTTCAGAAGCTATTCTTATTGTATTTTATTATATTATTGTTGTACCTCCTACGGGAGAAGAGATTGATGTATTTGATCATGTAAACCCTTGAAAGAATCAATGTAAACCTTGGGGTGAAAACACAGAAAGAAAATGATTTTTAAATGTTATTTTTTCTTCCCCCATGACAAGTCGGCCCTGTCAGCTAGACAAGTCGGCCCAGTGGGTAAACTACCCCAAAACAATGGGCAGTCTTCCCCAAACAATGGGCAGAACTACCCCAGTCAGGTCGGCCCTGTTAGCACTCGGATTTTCCTTGGGCTGTATCAAAGAAACCCCGAGGTAACCTATTTCAAACCAATCTTTAGACTGAAAGTTGGCCTCTTTCAGTCAGAGAGGGCTCTCTCAGCAAATCTGCTATCCAATGTCACCACAACAACAGTTTGACAATAAACTCAATGGCCAATTTGTAAAATAATAATAAAAACTTGTAGGCTTCGAATAATGTGGTTAGATCAACAGGAAATAAGATATCATTGGGCAATGGAGTCAAGAAACAGAAAAATAATAGATCAGCAGCCAAACAAATGTTTGTACAAAGGCAAGATAGTTGTTTTATTACAGTCAATAAGATTTTGCAGGTGACAGGAAAGAATTAATGACAATCCATCAACAATGGGCATCAATTTTCGGATGAATCCACTGTTAACTTTGGAGAAGCAGGTGGATACTTGAATGCAATAAACTGAGGCATGGAAAATATGAATCTCAATTTATTTTAGACTTTCATTCAAGCATAGAAGAAAGACATAATGGCAAGAATGACAAAGAAGATTGACATGCACATGTAAAGAAAGGGAAAGTACGGACTGTAATTTTAAAACAACACATGAATCTTTGATAAAAATATGCTCCACTCTGAAATCTTTATTAACTTCTGGAATAAACCTCAAAAACCCAGAACGGGAATCCTTTTTCTCTGAAAAATCCCTCTTTACATGTCTTTTACATATCAATATATAGAAAGATGGCCTATACCTAATCTTGAATTCAAAACCTAACTGAAACTCTAAAAATAGAAACAGTTACAACTTATTCTTTTTATTTCAGGAAGTAAATTTTCTGAAAAATAGGCTTCAAAGACTTGGCTGTATATCTCAAATGGAGATAGCTGTGTACATTTTGAGAGAGGTTTTTGTAACTAGGCATGTGCTGAAGAAAAGCCTCTTTCCGTTTCTGAAAATTCATCTTCATTTGGAAGAAACAGCTCTTTGAAGTTAATGACTAAAACGGTAAACTGAAATTCTGGAAAATTGCCCTGTGAAGATGACTTCGATTCTCTTAAACCATAACACCTGTGTAAAAATTGAGAGAGGTTTTTGAAGACTGGCCCGTGCTGAAGAAAAACCTCTTTTAGTTTCTGAAAATTCTTCTCGGTTTGGCGGAAACAGCTGCTAGAAAATGGTGACTAAAACAGTCATTTTCATAAATAAATGAAATTTCATAAACAATTTTCCGGTGAATCCACTAGTTTTTTTTTTCCCATGGTTTTGATTTCTCCCCGTGGTTTTGGATTTTCAAATCTTGGAAAATATTTTCATCTTAAATATTTCCATTCCATTTTTACGAGATTCCTTTCTAAATAAATTACCCAGAAATCCAAATGTTATAACATATGTTTTAAACTTTTGGGCAATGTATTATTTTCTCTCCGCGACCATTAGGTAGTGGTTTACCTTACCACTTCTCCTACTAGCGGAATAATATGCTAGTGACACGTGGTAAAAGTAAAAACCACGGTAAATATTCCGCACCACCTTCATCATTTTAACCCCCGAGCTAGTTGAGTGAGCGGAATGAATAGTAGCCGCTTATCCAAACTTTGTCTTTTTCAAAGTTTTAATTTGAGATTTTTTGAGATTCGTGCCAGGACTTTGGTGATTGGGTTTGAATATTAATATAAAATATTTATATTAATAACTATAAACTTTTAAATTTTTAAACAAAGACTTGGGCATTTTGGAGATCCGCTATCTTTTAGCCATTCCACCATTTTAGAGCTTCACTAACTATTTTAGAGATTCACCAGTGCTTTATCCGCCTAATTTGACCATATTGGCCAAATTTAGAAGCCCAGTCAATTCATTTATATGCTCTGCTAAATATAGAATTTTTCCACATTTCCATAATGGGTGGTTCCGCGCGGTGTTATAGTGGTTTCCGATACCACTTTATCCATACGCGGATGAATGAATATCGGACACGTGCCTTGGTGGTATTATGTCCGCTACCACCCTCCACCGTTTGTTGACGATTACATTGGCGACGCGGGGTTGATATTGACCGTTGATCTTGATCTATAATATCTCCGCCGACGGAACTTGACTGGGGCTTAACCCTTACATATATTTGCTGGCGGACTTTATAAATATGGGTTTTTCTTCTATACTTTTATACAAAAACCTTCAATTCAACCCTTTTTGTGATGATTTTTTCTCCTAGGACCTTTTAGCAAAAATTTTAGGTTTCCTCAGACCTGGTGTCAACAACTGGCTCCAACTGGGGATGCTATCCTCCCTGCGAGGTAGCAAAGAACATCGTAGACCAAGTGCCTGATCATTGGGCGGCTCACAAACTTGACAACTGCAACCTGTACCTGATTTTTCATCTGAAAACTGAATCTGAAAACCACTAACTGCTGACGATTGAAAACACACATGTTGTAACCGAATTGAAAATAACACTGTACATACTAAATGGATGCTTGCCTGGCAAACTTATTTCTCCTACCTACCCTACCTTTAGAATATCAAAGACTTTCCATCAATCAAGTAATTCGGAAACACCAGTGAAGCCAATCCATTAGGTTTCCAAACAATCTAACTCCTTTGCCGTGTTCAAAATAAGCCAATAACAGAAAATATGACAGTATAGGCAACCACTGATAATCTTTATTCTCAAAATAAAAACCCAGCTGCAAATCGAAACTGAGAAATTTCTTTATATACTCAAGTATAGGATCAAAAAAAAATACATTTTATTTGAAGTACCTTTGGATTTTTTGCAACTTGATGGGAGAACTGGAATATTTTTTCTTTCTTAACATTCTTTTCCACAAATGAATGATTATCCTCATAATCTAATGCCTCCTCAAATAGCAAACACTCTGCAAGGTCATTAAATATGACAGCTCTATCTTTTTGATGAAAGAAACTGGTGTCTAATAGATGATTTTCTTGCGGAGAATCATCATCACTAATGGATTCTTTCAAAAGATCTTCATTACTGTCACCATTTAATTTCAGATTCACATGCCCAAAAATGGAAGAAGATTGACTTACATATTCCGGAATATGTGAACACTGCAAATCTGTATAAGCAGGTGTCGTAGCATGACTCTGCAGGAGCCGATCTATTTCTTCTTCTGTTAAAAGAGGAGGTGTTTTGTGCATTTTCTGAATCAAATAACTATCGTTTTCCTTCTCTTCTGCAGATTGATCATGATGCTGAATACATTCTTCATTCGTACACAAAGGAGCGGATGAATCATCATTTGTTTCTGAACAGAGCTCATGGGAATCTACTATTATTTCTTCATTGATCTTATCTATAGCTAGCTTCTCTTGTCCATCATGGCCATGGACTTGCAAAGAAAAATGATAAAATATTTCAGACATGTCTTCATCATTCATACCTTCCAGATCTTCATCAATACTTTCGAGGTACTGTATGAAATCCTCAAAATGATCACAGCAATCTTCCATTAAAGACAAAGCCGGAACATCTACTGCATAATGCTCATAAAATGCTATGTGAAAATCTTTTAAAGAAAACAAGCTACCAGGTCTTAAACTTTCATACCAATCCCTTGCTTTTCCTTCTAAAGAAGCCATGAACATCTTCATAAGACAGTCCTCATGAAACATAATCTTCAACTTGTGTACATGTGCATGAAATTTGATTAAATGTAAAGCAGCATTATCACTGTTTTCATCTTTGAATTTAGGCAAATAAGACTGCCAATCTATTTTAGGAATTTGATTCGGAAAACCAGGAATATGAGACCTGCTCATAGGAGCATACCTTCTTAATAATGAGGCCATCTCGAAATGCTGGAGCTGTAGATTCTGATATGAAAACTGAGGAGACTAGCCTGTGAACCAATGCAAAACTGGATTTCTTTAATGTGGAGTCGCCATAAAATTTCTGAAAACTGGATTCTTTGAAGATGGAGTCGCCAGGTGAAAGATGCACAGCCTGCTTGATATCTGACCGTTGTTCACCATCAACAATCAAATCTGTAACTTTGTCGTTCATACCCAGGGAAAATGAAACCCTCGTTCCCCGGCAACGGCGCCAAAATGTTAGCACTCGGATTTTCCTTGGGCTGTATCAAAGAAACCCCGAGGTAACCTATTTCAAACCAATCTTTAGACTGAAAGTTGGCCTCTTTCAGTCAGAGAGGGCTCTCTCAGCAAATCTGCTATCCAATGTCACCACAACAACAGTTTGACAATAAACTCAATGGCCAATTTGTAAAATAATAATAAAAACTTGTAGGCTTCGAATAATGTGGTTAGATCAACAGGAAATAAGATATCATTGGGCAATGGAGTCAAGAAACAGAAAAATAATAGATCAGCAGCCAAACAAATGTTTGTACAAAGGCAAGATAGTTGTTTTATTACAGTCAATAAGATTTTGCAGGTGACAGGAAAGAATTAATGACAATCCATCAACAATGGGCATCAATTTTCGGATGAATCCACTGTTAACTTTGGAGAAGCAGGTGGATACTTGAATGCAATAAACTGAGGCATGGAAAATATGAATCTCAATTTATTTTAGACTTTCATTCAAGCATAGAAGAAAGACATAATGGCAAGAATGACAAAGAAGATTGACATGCACATGTAAAGAAAGGGAAAGTACGGACTGTAATTTTAAAACAACACATGAATCTTTGATAAAAATATGCTCCACTCTGAAATCTTTATTAACTTCTGGAATAAACCTCAAAAACCCAGAACGGGAATCCTTTTTCTCTGAAAAATCCCTCTTTACATGTCTTTTACATATCAATATATAGAAAGATGGCCTATACCTAATCTTGAATTCAAAACCTAACTGAAACTCTAAAAATAGAAACAGTTACAACTTATTCTTTTTATTTCAGGAAGTAAATTTTCTGAAAAATAGGCTTCAAAGACTTGGCTGTATATCTCAAATGGAGATAGCTGTGTACATTTTGAGAGAGGTTTTTGTAACTAGGCATGTGCTGAAGAAAAGCCTCTTTCCGTTTCTGAAAATTCATCTTCATTTGGAAGAAACAGCTCTTTGAAGTTAATGACTAAAACGGTAAACTGAAATTCTGGAAAATTGCCCTGTGAAGATGACTTCGATTCTCTTAAACCATAACACCTGTGTAAAAATTGAGAGAGGTTTTTGAAGACTGGCCCGTGCTGAAGAAAAACCTCTTTTAGTTTCTGAAAATTCTTCTCGGTTTGGCGGAAACAGCTGCTAGAAAATGGTGACTAAAACAGTCATTTTCATAAATAAATGAAATTTCATAAACAATTTTCCGGTGAATCCACTAGTTTTTTTTTTCCCATGGTTTTGATTTCTCCCCGTGGTTTTGGATTTTCAAATCTTGGAAAATATTTTCATCTTAAATATTTCCATTCCATTTTTACGAGATTCCTTTCTAAATAAATTACCCAGAAATCCAAATGTTATAACATATGTTTTAAACTTTTGGGCAATGTATTATTTTCTCTCCGCGACCATTAGGTAGTGGTTTACCTTACCACTTCTCCTACTAGCGGAATAATATGCTAGTGACACGTGGTAAAAGTAAAAACCACGGTAAATATTCCGCACCACCTTCATCATTTTAACCCCCGAGCTAGTTGAGTGAGCGGAATGAATAGTAGCCGCTTATCCAAACTTTGTCTTTTTCAAAGTTTTAATTTGAGATTTTTTGAGATTCGTGCCAAGACTTTGGTGATTGGGTTTGAATATTAATATAAAATATTTATATTAATAACTATAAACTTTTAAATTTTTAAACAAAGACTTGGGCATTTTGGAGATCCGCTATCTTTTAGCCATTCCACCATTTTAGAGCTTCACTAACTATTTTAGAGATTCACCAGTGCTTTATCCGCCTAATTTGACCATATTGGCCAAATTTAGAAGCCCAGTCAATTCATTTATATGCTCTGCTAAATATAGAATTTTTCCACATTTCCATAATGGGTGGTTCCGCGCGGTGTTATAGTGGTTTCCGATACCACTTTATCCATACGCGGATGAATGAATATCGGACACGTGCCTTGGTGGTATTATGTCCGCTACCACCCTCCACCGTTTGTTGACGATTACATTGGCGACGCGGGGTTGATATTGACCGTTGATCTTGATCTATAATATCTCCGCCGACGGAACTTGACTGGGGCTTAACCCTTACATATATTTGCTAGCGGACTTTATAAATATGGGTTTTTCTTCTATACTTTTATACAAAAACCTTCAATTCAACCCTTTTTGTGATGATTTTTTCTCCTAGGACCTTTTAGCAAAAATTTTAGGTTTCCTCAGACCTGGTGTCAACAACTGGCTCCAACTGGGGATGCTATCCTCCCTGCGAGGTAGCAAAGAACATCGTAGACCAAGTGCCTGATCATTGGGCGGCTCACAAACTTGACAACTGCAACCTGTACCTGATCTTTCATCTGAAAACTGAATCTGAAAACCACTAACTGCTGACGATTGAAAACACACATGTTGTAACCGAATTGAAAATAACACTGTACATACTAAATGGATGCTTGCCTGGCAAACTTATTTCTCCTACCTACCCTACCTTTAGAATATCAAAGACTTTCCATCAATCAAGTAATTCGGAAACACCAGTGAAGCCAATCCATTAGGTTTCCAAACAATCTAACTCCTTTGCCGTGTTCAAAATAAGCCAATAACAGAAAATATGACAGTATAGGCAACCACTGATAATCTTTATTCTCAAAATAAAAACCCAGCTGCAAATCGAAACTGAGAAATTTCTTTATATACTCAAGTATAGGATCAAAAAAAATACATTTTATTTGAAATTTCTTCTGATCTCTCAAGGGATCAAATTCTTGGTGTTATTGATGAACACAAGATTTCGTTTGCTAGACAAAGAATACAATCTATTGTTGATTCATGGTTGAAGTTAAAATCTAACAATTGTTCTTGTTACTCTTCAAGGATGAAGCATCTCAAGCGGGAATGACTTGTAGCATACCTAAATATATATTAAATATATATTAGTACCTAGTAACTAGGATGCACATATTAATTATCAAGCCCTAGTTAATTAATATTTAATAGGCACTATTTCCTAGCATCATGATTTTTCATCACAATACACCTGTTCAGGGTTATTTAAAGAGATCTCATGCATTCATTGTAATCATCAGTTTCCTATCAATTATAATATTCTTTGACTATCCTTTATGGATTATATGTCTTTGTCCATTTTTTTATAATTTAATGATGGCTCCTTGTGAGTACCACTAGGTACATCACAACTTGTTTTTGTTGTAATTCTATCAATAAAATGATTGAAATGGTTCTAGGTAGAGGGTTATATTATAGTCTTTTGCATCAACTAATATATCCTAATGAGGGCAAGATAACAAAGTCTGCTATCCAGGTTAAGATCGTTTCCATGCAGGTGCAAGATCATGAACTAACACAAATCCAGGAAGTTAAAATGATTTCAAACAAATATTGATTTCAAGAGTTGGTGGAGGACTCAACCGGTTAGATTCCATATATGATTATTCATCCCTCTTAACAGATTGAAAAATATATGTAAGGATGCATGGATATTTCAAAGAAATGCAATATTACTTGCAAATGTTGCTTTCATATGATGAGAGCATACATCTCGTCCTTCCAGATGACAACAAAGTTCACAATAGTCTTGGAAAGCATAAAGTGCGATGGCTTGGACCATTCATAATTGATGCCTGAACAATTCCAGTCCTATTTTCTTCATGCTATTTTACTGGAAGCTGCTTCCAAACCCAGTCCATGGTAGAATGCCTAATTAGTTGCAGAACATGTGTGATAAAAGTGTTTTTCTGTTTTTAATTCTAAATTAAACTTTGTAGAAACCTCTGATAGATCAAAAGGTGAAATGAAATCCAACAATAAAGTGGCAACTTAAAAAATCATATGATGGTCAAGGTCTTTAAAGTTTACCATCTATTATAAAGCACTAATGAGATGTCCATCATGATGGCAAAGGTTCCCTTGTTCTTTCCTACTTCCTAATTAATTTGTTTTCTTCATTCTTTCTGTGAGAGGACAAGAGACTCTTTTCAGTAACTTGGACACTACTGATTCAATTTTTCAGAGTTCAAGGATTGGTTCTGAAGATTGCTATAAACTTTTGCACATTTGATATATCATGTATCCATTAATTACATATCATATAACATCCATAACTGGTTCCTATTCTGAATATCTTCTTGAATAACTCTTAATGGGCAAGATCCTAAAGTTAGTCTCAATTTTAAGATTAAGATTTTATGACCCTACTCAATTGATAATTTGATGCATAGTCAGGTAAGTCCTGCATCAACATGGCAGAAACGATTTACATGACATAAATGATTGAGTATAATTCCTCATGATTGTAGGCTACAAATGAGGTTTTGTGGTTGATAAGAACACTGAAGAATTTATTTGATGGATAAGAACACCAAAGAATTCTCTTTTATGGTTCACTAATATAGTTCCCTATACAAGCCAAGGTCCAAGACCAAATATAGTGGACTTTCTTTCTTTGCATACATGGTCTGTGTTATTGCTATCTTAACTGGCTCTTCAAATGACCATCCTTAAAGAAATCGAGGAGATGCAAAAAATTTAATGTTAACTTTTTAGAGGTCATTCACATGTTTAGGCATCTGTTATACATATTATGAGTTTATTTAGACTTAAATGTAATATGCTTTTGTTCTAGGTTGAAAATGGAAAAGCTCAAGCCGCCAATTTTCCATTCTGCACAATAGAGCCAAATGTGGGTGTTGTTACTGTGCCAGATCCACGCTTGAATGTACTTTCACAACTCAACAAGTCACAACGTATGGTTCCAGCCTTAATGGAGTTTGTGGACATTGCAGGACTTGTCAAGGGAGCTAGCCAAGGAGAGGTGACTATTTCTCAATGCTTTATTGCAAAATCCAAATCTATATTGTGTACTTATTTGTATTTGGCTGCTAGATTTTATATGCTAAGCTGGACTTAAATACCTATATAATAAATTATCATATCTATTTTTTGCAATCATATTGATGCCATTAAAAGACAGCTTACTTGCATTAAAAAGACAGCTTGCTTATATTTTCATAATTACAAATTTGAATATTATCTCATTGTTCCTTTTGTATGTATTTTTTTCATCTTCCCAGGGTTTAGTTACTCTTGTAGTCTAAAAGATAGTTTTCAATGTGGGGCCCACCCTGGGCCAAATTTTACAAATCAACCAAATGACATATTTGATTGCAGTGAATGGATTAAGCAGGTTTATGGGGCTCATCAATCATCAAGGAGCTGTCAGAATTCAATTCTGACATTTAGAAGCAGGAAAAATGGTTTTGGCCTATGGGGCCCACCTTGGGTGAAATTGAGATTTTCAATTTGAAAGAGTAGTTCAGGTACAGTGAATGGCCGAGAAAGGGTTTTTGAGGTCACTGATCATGCTGGAGCTGACAGAATCGAATTCCGAGTTGCATAAGTATGAAAACGCAGTGGGGCCTGCTTTAGGCAAAACTGGACATACAGGCAGAATGGCTCACCTGAAGGCAAGGAATGGTTCAAACATGTTTCTTAGGGTCTGTTACCAACTATTTTGTACCATAGTTGGACTTCTTGTGAGCCGCCAATTTCATGAACATATCAAGTGTTCATCATCAGTGTTCAAAAGACCGTTTCAGGGTCAATTTTGGCCCCTTTTGTAATAATTGCATGTCTAGACCCCCATGGGGGAATTGTAATAAGTTGGTCTAAGCATGGTCATTTTGTAAAAGGCTTGGCCTACCTTAGGTTTGGCTATCAAGGGGATACTCTAGAGTGTTTTTTCCTTAGGAATTATGCGTTGCACTTGAGTGGCGTATAATTCCCGAATTTTTCACTTATACCTCCAAAGCTGGAGTATTTTCCATGGTGGTCGAACCTAGGGAGGTTATTAAAGCCTATGTGTCTTTGTATTTTTCACATGCTAGCCATCAATATTCAGTCATATGGACATGCACTAGGTCCCCTGGGATTTTCTTTTAGTTCAGACAAAAATATTTTTTCCCGTTTCATGGGGTATTTTAATGATTTAATTAAAAAAATAAAAAGTGATAAAAGTGTGGTTAGGAGGTTAAATTTTCCATGGGGGTGCTCGTTTTCTAACCCAGACCACCCACAAAACCCCTAAACCCACTTTTCCTAAGTTTTGAGTGAATATTATTCACTTTAATAAAAATTCTCTCGAAAATAATTACGGAGAATTATTTAATTAAAATAATAAAGTTTGGAGAAAAATCAATTTCTCTAAAATTGAGGGATTTGGGTCAAATAAAGGCCCAGTCCAGTTGGCAATCAGTGTCCCAGGTGATTTCAATCAAGAGTTCAAGCTTTCAAATCAAATCCGGAGCACTACAAGCTTACCTTCCTTGGGATTTGCGCCCTCCTTCATGAATTGGGCGACTTTCCTTGTTGGATCATTGTTATTCGTTGGGAGTGGTTTACTATGCTAAGAGGGGCGCCCTCATGTGATGTGGCTGCCACCTCCTCACATTAGCGCCTACCTTGTGCTAGTTAGGTGCTAGTTCAAGCTTTAATCACTCCTTTCAAGGATTGCGCCCCCCAAGCCCTAAATTGCTTCATAAACTCTCCCTTAAGTCGCTTGATGTGTCCTTGGGGGCAAGTGAGAGTCAAGTTTTGTCACCGGATTACTCGACTCCTTCTTCTAGGATTACTCCTAGCGAAGCCAAGGGGGGTGGTCCTTATGAAAAATAAACTAAGGATTTTTTAATCTATAACAAAAGAAAAAGTCTGCTCTAGGAGTTAAAAGATAATGAGATAATGAGATGGAAAAATAACAACTAAGCACTGCTTGCAAATTAAATCAATTAATTAACCCCACACAAGATAGATATGAATTCACGACATGTATGATTGAAACTTAAAACATGGAAAATTAATGACCACTGCCGAGAATGTGAAATGCGTGCGGCTGTGTAGGGTTGCTTCTGTGGTCTCGATGAAAGTATTGCAGTGTCTCAGTTGGTAAATTTTAATATTATTAAATGAGTGGATTAAGGAGTGGGTTAATTCTTGGTTTGGCCCAAAAGAAACCTAACCTTCGAATTGAGTGCTCTAGCAGCTTTACCAAGTGTCCAACCAGGCGAGGATAGACCTCCTTAATAGTAGCCTGTTGACTCTGTAGTTTCCGCCCATGCAACCTCCCGAGTTCTTAGAATTTGGTTATAATGGATTTTCCTATTAGAACTAAGTACCTTGCACCCGTTTCTGATTGGCCCAGTTGTTCCGACTGAGCTGCAGCGGCCAAGAGCATACTTTGGGCTTGGGTTGTTGTTCGTTTTATTAAAAAAGTGTGAGTGGATGATTAACTAAACTACAACCCAAGAATATCTTTTCCTCGCACCATAAATGGATGGAGTACTTCGGTAGAGCAAGGGGTTAATTTTAGAGTCAGATTTTAAGAACAATTGTATGATTGAATAAAACACATAAGCATATAACAAGAAGATAAATGAGTCCTCACAGGACGTTGTGTGCTTGAGTGAGTTATTTAATTACTATTGCTCAAATAAAACTAATCTAAGACGGGAAATTAGAAAAAGAAATGCGAAAAGTAAAAAAATGAAAAAGTGCGAACCCCCACCCCCCCCGAGAGGATTGGGGTCAAGCGCTGGAATTGCCTGATGTGCTCTTTTTATTTTTTTGAGTTACAATCAAGGAAATCAGAGAACTACTGCTTGCCCTTTCTCATTAGGGAACAAGACAATTTACAATACAACGTGAAAGTGAAACAACGCTTGAACAACTGATTCACAGGGTGGTTCTGGGAGCTTCATTATGACTTTTCTGTGAGTTTTTTAACTTCAACCTGCTAAGAACATAAAATAGACCAGCGAGCTAAAGTTGATTAGAAATGACAATCAAAACACTTTAAGAGTGTTCTGACAATGCTACAAAATGCAAAAATGAAATTTAGCTAAACTAGTAATGAAAAGCGAATAAAAATGAACCAAGAGCACGAACTAGAAAGTTCGTTTCTTGGGATCTTGGCTTGCTCTTTTGGGGCAGCCAATAGCAAGCTCTTAAATTAGCCAAATATACTTTTCAACCAAACAAACTTTTCCTATCAAGAACTCTAGATTTTGCGATAAAACAAACTTGAAAAGGAAAATTTGTAAAATTAGATCTACTTTCAGATTTGCTTGATAAAATGGAAATCTTAAGACAAGTAACCAGTAACCAAAGATAGTAGAAGAAGTTTGGATCAGAGGAATGAAACCCTTGGGGGGATGAGCATTTAAATGGGCTATGGAGTTTGCTTGCTGATGCACCGGTAGTATTGGCTTCCTTGTTTTGAATCTACTGAGTGTGAGGAAGAGCTAACATGCTCATCCGCTCCTTCAGCTTGAGTTACCTGCAAAATGGAATTAACAACTAGCAAAGGGGATTAAACATATTTGTGTAAACGATTGAAAGAAATGAAAGGAATTACATAATCGAACAAGAAATATTATTGCCTCTAGCATTCTAATATCAATTTACAATAGCAAGTATTCTATAAAGCAATGCTTACTATTCTTATGAAAAATAATTTTCCTACAAAGACAAATATCCCAACATATACTAGTATGAACCAAGATACATATTACCTCACTGTTGATCAAAGAACATCACAATACATACCACAGACAACACCAGGGTAGCCTCCAAAGCCTTTTATTACTCAATAATTAGAAAAATATTACAGTACACGAGCAGAGGTTCCACCTTCAGATGGTAACAATGGTCCTCAGCTCCTCAATTTATAGCATAATGCAAGCTAACTAGGGCACAAAACCCTAAGGAGGGCAACCTCCTAGATTGTAGAGCAAGGCAACTCCTATCCAGTGGATATGTGCATCCTCACTTGGAAGAAATCTCTTGAAAATGGAAGGTGCCGAATTGAAGCAGCTCACACGAGTGAGGAGGAGGTCGAACTTGATGTTTCCATGCTACAAGCTTTTCGTTGGATGGGCTGTGATTGGATGCTTTGATTAGCAGCTAAACCAAAGGCATTGTGCTACCTCATAATGAGTTGTCTGCCACCACCTTGAACTTATCCACAGAAATCCGTACGACTGTGTAAGAGGAAACCGACCCACGTGAAGGAAAGAGGGCGGACTTGAGGTTGCAATTTCACGTTGGAGTTAACGTTGGATGGTTGATTGTTTTAATTTGCAGCCCCACCACGTGGGTTGTGCCTCCTCAAGATGAGGTAGGCGCCCACCTTATGACTTATCCATCCATCAAATCCATACGCAGTCAATTGGATATGACGCCCACGTGAAGGAGAGAGCGTAGCATGGAAATAATATAATCGCTTAACCTTTTAAAAATCGACCACTTGACTTTGTAATACATCACTTAGCATAGTTGCCCATCTAATGTGAGCTTATGCCATGTCATTTGGCATGTGACAAATTCCATTTTTTAAATATTTTAATTTTTGACCATGGTGCATTTTAGCATTTAAAGTGCCAATTTGTAGCTCTGATAGGCAAAACTGCTCCACGGGGTGTTTTGGTTGCCCGAAACATAAAGAGGATGCTCCAAAGCTTGAAAACGAGCATCCCTGCACCAAATTCCGACTCCGGACCACACTTTTATCACTATTTGAATTTTTCATTTAAACCATTAAAAATGGCTTAAAAATTTGAAAAAAATTATTTTTCTCGGAATCGAGTGAAACTTCAGGGTAACCTACTACATGACCAAACGATAAAATTCTAGCGTCTAGCATGTTTATAACTGTTACAAAATGGACTCTAATAACTCCCTAAGGCCTAACCACCACTTTGAGCATTCCAGCTTTGGAGGTGCAGGAGAAAAACTCATTGATTATACTCGGCTAAAAGCAAAGCATAATCGACAAGGGAAAAAACTCCTTGGAATACTTTCTTTGGTTGTTAAGTCCTAGGGAACCGAGTCACTCAAAGACCACCATGCTAGCACACTTTATTACAAACCCCGTGGGGCATGGTCATGCACTACAAAAATTTAAAAAGGGGCCTTGAACAGGCCAAACTTGGAACTTCTGAACTTTGAAAGAGCACAAGCAATTGTGTAATAATGGCGGCTCACTGAAGTCCAACTAAAGTGCAACTTTAGGTGGTAACACCCCCATTTGGGGGAAGCCTGTATCTTTCTATGTTTATTTTTGCTTTCTACCTGCATTGAACTAGACTAGTATTAGGTTAGGTTAGTTTTCTATTTCGCAAAAAGCTAAAGTTCATTTTACTTAGAATTTCAATTTTGCAATTTCTTGAAGTTTATGAAAGTTTTTGGAATCCCAACCCGGTTTCAAGCTTGATAGTTTCTCTGCATGGTTTAATGCCAAAACCCTTGTATGCACATTTTTAACATAAAAATGACTAAACTGAAACACATGAGATTCTTTTTCAAAATTAAACAGCTCAAAATTTTTTAACTTTCTACCAATAAACTCATACTCATAAATTTAAATCAGCCAATTACATGAAAAATTTAACACCGATATTTTTGACCAAAATTGGTCCAGGATAAAACCCCAAAGGGAAAACCTGTTCAAGAGGGAGATTTTATTTTCTTCAGACAAATTAACAAAATATAACAACTATACTTATCTCAACCTTCCTCGGTATTTGTGCCCATAATTAATATTGTACGGACTAGTGTTGAAAAAGTCGCCGATTTTTCGGGAAAAAGTGGAAAAATCGCGAGTTTTTCCTCTAGCCAATTTTTCGGCGAGGAAAAATTGCGATTTTTTAAATTTTGAAAAAATCGCGACTTTTTGGAAAAAATCGTTGAGGAATTTTCACAGTTTTAAAAACTTGATTTTTTTTTTTTTAAAATTTGATGAGTTTTGTACAAGTGACATTGATGTCAACAATACTAAATGGTAATGTTAAATTCTACATTCTCTTTATCTTTCATTTTCCATCCTTTTACTTAAATTTTTAACATTACCATTAATTGTTTCAGGATGTTTGAGAGTGGTTCCAACCTCATCGGACTTCATATGCAAAAAGTAGAATTTTAGATCCCATTCAGAATTCAACAGACTTAATGGTTTTTAGGATTTCAGGATTCCAATGTTTCTAGTGGATTCTATCATGTATGTGGGTAAGGGATTGGAATTTAATGAAGCAAATCAAACTCTCTATTTACCTTGATGTTGGTGGTGTCAATGCCTGATTGTTGAAGTTGATTGAATTCCTCTGTTATGACCTTAATAAAATATGTTCCCTTTTGTCAAGCAAAATCACTTATTAAGCATGGGAAGCTCTTTCTACCTTATTTTAACGCTTGGATTAAGAAGTTTCATCAAAATTGTAGGGTGTTAATTGATGTCCTTGGAGGATCAACTTCGATATTGGAGGTAGAGGCAAGGTCTAGAGCCTAGAGGCGGGGGAACATGGTGCTATTGATGAATATGATCTCAACATAGACAATGATTTTGATGATTATGTTTTTTCAATTTTGATTTAGATATGTATTGCACTTGGTGCCATTTTGATAATATTTTGTCTCTAATGGTTTGGAATCTTTAATATATATTTTTTTCATTAAAATTGTAAAATTGTAAAATTTTATGTATTTTTTAGCAGTCTGAGTCATTGAAATCAATCTGCTCGGAGTTATTTGCATCCACTACATCTATATATTAGCGCTTTCTCCATATTTATGTTCCAATGTGTTTATTTGATGTTATTGTTGCGTTATATGTTTAAAATTCTGAAAAAAAATGAATGTATTTTGTATTTTTTAATGTTTGCCGACTTTTGCCGATTTTCTCGATTTTTTTCGTCGATGTTGCCGAGAAGTTGTATTCGGGACCTTTGCTGACTTTTTTCCGATGCCGACTTTTTCAACATTGGTATGCACATCATTAAATACAATATGACCACCTCGCAATTCGTGCTAGACCTTGCCTCAAAAATTGTGCCCAATCTCTGCTGTACGAAATGTCAAATTTTAGTCTCGAAATTTGTGCTGTACGGCTGCATTAATTGCTGTATGGTATTGTCTCGATTTCTGTGTTGTACGACTGCATTAAATGTAGTACGACTGCCTCGATTTCAATGTTGTACGGTACTGTACGGCTGCCTCAAATTTTGTGCAATACTGTGTTGTACGGATTGTCTTGGGAAACGTGCCGAGCCTATCCTCGATTTATGTGTTGGTTTTTCTTCTTCCTCTTTGCTGGTTCGAATTCTCTTCAAAATCCTTTCTTCTTCTTCTTCTTCTTGCTCTCTCTCTTCTCCAAAACTCTCTCTTGGAAAATGTGAACAATGAATGAGAGTTACCTTGCCCAAGTCCCTTTTTGTTCATGGCAACTTTCTCTTTTCAATTTAATGGTCCATATTAGATTAGATGAGGGGTTCTCATGAAATGCTCAATTAAATAATTAATAAATGACATTTAGTGCACTTCATGTCATTTAATAAAGTCAGCACCCCCTTTTAATTAATCACTCACTTGACTTTTCATTAAATGCGAACTTAGGATAAACCATGACTTTACCTTTTAATAAAGTGACTTTAAAATTATAAAGTGCATCTCACTTTATTAATTAATAATGACTAGGGGTCACCAATTAAAGTGTTCTTGTCCACCCCAAGGCAACACTAGGTGAACAACACTTCCTAGGTAACTTTTCAACCCTCCCTCTTATCGAGGAAGGTGTTCTTCACCACTCCCAACTTGTCTTTGAAATACACATGCTTCCCTCTACCCAAAGACTTCGTGAGAATGTCAACCACCTGCTCATCAATAGAAATGTACTGCAACTGTACTGCTCCTCTCTGAACATAATCCCTGATGAAGTGATACCTGATCTCAATGTGTTTTGACCTTTCATGAAATACCGGATTCTCAGAGAGTCTAATGCAACTCTGATTATCACTATGTATCACTGTAGGTCTCATCTCCTGACCAAATAAATCAACCATCAACTTGCGAAGCCACAAGGCTTCACAACTGGCCTGATTGGCTGCCATGTACTCAGCCTCTGCAGAACTCAATGCTATGGACTTTTGTTTCCGACTGAACCAAGACACAACTGCTGAGCCCAAATTGAAACAACAACCGGAAGTGCTCTTCCGATCCAAAACACTACCTGCCCAATTTGAATCTGTAAAGCTAACCAATCCCACTCCATCATATCTCCTGTAGTCCAAACCAAAATCTACTGTGCCTGCAAGGTATCTCAACACATGTTTTGCAGCTATCCAATGCACTCTCCTGGGCTCCACCATGAACTGACTCAGAGTGTTAACTGCAAAACTCATATTTGGTCTGGTGTTGATGAAATACATCAACAAACCAATCAACTGACGATATAAAGTAGGATCCACCAACTCTCGCTCAGAAGCATGAAGCTTCGTCTAGTTGGTGATCATGGGTGTGGACATAAGTTTGCAATCCTCCATCCAAAATCTCCTTAGAATATCTGTAGCATATTTTCCTTGACTCAGGAAAACATGTCCATCCTCCTGCCATATCTCCGTCCCCAAATAATAATGCATTAGTCCAACGTCAGACATCTCAAACTCTGAAGCAAGATCTTTCTTGCATGCTTCAATCTGGTGCTCTCCTCCTGTAATGAACAAGTCATCAACATATAGCAGAAGAAAGAGCGGAACACCACCAACCAAAATGTAGTATAGGTTGGGATCCACCTCACTCTTCTGAAACCCAATCGATAGCAAATAAGTATCAATCCTGGAATACCAAGCCCAAGGGGCTTGCTTCAGACCATACACGACCTTTTTCAGCTTGCAAACATGTGAATCTCTCCCATGAATCTCAAAGCCCTGAGGTTGCTCTAGATATACCTCCTCCTGTAGAAAACCGTTCAAAAAAGCGGTTTTCACATCCATCTGATGAATCCTCCAACCCATCTCTGCCACAATGGAGATCATTGCTCTGATCAAAGAAAATCTAGCAACCGGTGCAAAGGTCTCATAGTAGTCAACTCCCTCTACCTGTGAGAACCCTCGTGCAACAAAATGAGCTTTGTACTTGTCGATGCTGCTATCTGCAGCATGCTTGATTTTATAGAGCCACTTGGAAGTCACCATTGACTTCCCCTCCGGTCTCAGAACAACCTCCCACACCCCATTCTTCATGATGGATTTGTACTCTTCCATCATGGCATCTCTCCAAACCTGGTGTGGGGTAGCCTCCTCAAATGTAGTAGGCCCGGAATCACTCAAACTAGTCACCATCGCCATATAACTGGAAAATCTCTCTGGTACCCTGCTCTCTCCGACCTCCCTCCTAGGTGGCCCCACAGACTTCTCAGCTTCCTTCACAAGATCCTTAAGCCAACTTGGCTTACGTTTCCTGGAAGTAGCTTCCTGTGGTAGGCCCTCCTCCTGAACCTCCTCATCTGACAATTGTCTCCCTGAAGAAGTACCTGTGGCTTGAGATCCTGTACCTGGTGATCCTGAACCTGTACCACCTGAATCACATGAAGGTGAAACCTGTGAACCTGTCTCTGCATGGTTTAATGCCCAAACCCTTGTATGCACATTTTTAACATAAAAATGACTAAACTGAAACACATGAGATTCTTTTTCAAAATTAATCAACTCATAAATTTTTAACTTTCAGCCAATAAACTCATACTCGGAAATTTAAATCAGCCAATCACATGACAAGTTTAACACTGGTATTTTTGACCAAAACTGGTCCAGGATAAAACCCCGAAGGGAAAACCTGTTCAAGAGGGATATTTTATTTTCTTCAGACAAATAACAAAATATAACAGTTGTACTTATCTCAACCTTCCTTGGTATTTGTGCCCATAATTAATACTGTACAGACAACATTAAATACAGTACGACCACCTCGAAATTCGTGCCAGAACTTGCCTTGAAAATCGTGCCCAATCTATGCTGTACGAACTGTCAAATTTCAGTCTCAAAATTCATGCTGTGTACAGACTGCATTAATTGTTGTACGGTATTGTATCAATTTCTGTGCTGTATGACTGCATTAAATGTAGTATGACTGCCTCGATTTCAGTGCTGTACGATACTGCACGACTACCTCGAATTCTGTGCAGTACTGTGTTGTACGGATTGTCTTGGGAAACATGCCCAACCTATCCTCCTCGATTTTTGTGTTGTTTTTTCTTCTTCCTCTTTGCTCGTTCGAATTCTCTTCAAAACCCTTTCTTCTTCTTCTTCTTGCTCTCTCTCTTCTCCAAAACTCTCTCTTGGAAAATGTGAACAATGAATGAGAGTTACCTTGCCCAAGTCCCTTTTTGTTCATGGCAACTTCCTCTTTTCAATCTAATGGTATAGATTAGATTAGATGAGGGGTTCTCATTAAATGCTCAATTAAATAATTAATAAATGACTTTTAGTGCACTTCATGTCATTTAATAAAGTGAGCACCCCCTTTTAACTAATCACTCACTTGACTTTTCATTAAATGTGAAATTAGGATAAACCATGACTTTACATTTTAATAAAGTGACTTTAAAATTATAAAGTGCATCTCACTTTATTAATTAATAATGACTAGGGGTCACCAATTAAAGTGTTCTTGTCCACCCCAAGGCAACACTAGGTGAACAACACTTCTTAGGTAATTTTTCAACAGTTTAAATTTTGTAAATTTTATCTTTTCTTAGATTTATTTGCATGCTAAATGAACTACTAATCCCCTTGCTTTTCCGAGTACGGTCTTTGACTTGAAAGAGACTTTTGGGTAGTAATTAGACAATTTGTGAGTTTTTTGCTTTTAGTACCTTATATCTCCTTTTCTGTTGGTTAAAATATTGGTCATCAAAATCTATTGAATCTTGCTCTAAGTGGATCAAGAGTGTTCTTTGTCGGAGATTTTTTCTTTTTTCTTTTTAAATCTATTGAATCTCGCTTTAAGCAGATCAAGAGTGCTCTTTGTTGGAGAGTTTAACCAAATTTGAACGAATATTTCACTCACTTCGTGTATGCTGTACCCATCGTAGGCTAGTCTGAGCTTTGGGATATCAAAAGCGGTAGTGTTGCAATTGTTAAAATTTTCACATTAAGCTAATTCATTCAGATCAATAAAATCAAGTCCCTTTTAATCAATGAAATCCGGTGTTGCCTCGAAAGTGATAGAAAGTGAAGAAATTTTGACTAAGAAGCGGGAACAACTAGGAGGCGACCTCGGAGCACAATTAGGCTACACCCTTGTTGGTGTAGTGTTGAACACCGCTCTCAAGACTCCATTCCAACCCACATGTCCTTGTACAAAGCCACTTAGATCACATTCCGGACATATTCCTTGTACCGCAAGGTATATCGGGAATTCCCTCATCCCACAATTAATCAACTCATCCCATAAAAATACTTAATAAAATAAACCAAGAGCATTCACACAATAGTCCTTGTTACCACCTAAGTTGTACTTAGGTGGACTCCTTGTGAGCCTCAGAAGACTTGAACAACTTACATTGTTCATTACCAGAGTTAAGAAATTCATCAGGCCAAATTTTTGGCCCTTTGTAAAATTTGCATGTCCAAACTGCCATGGGGGAACTGTAATAAGTTGGTCTAAGCATGATATTTTTGTAAAAGGTTTGGCCTACCTTAGGTTTAGCTGTCAAGGGGATACTCTAGAATGTTTTTTTCTTAGGAATTATGCGTTGCGCTTCAGTGGCGTATAATTTTGAGTTTTTCACTCACACCTCCTAAGCTGGAGTATTTTCCATGGTGGTCGAACCTAGGGAGGTTATTAAAGCCTACGTGCCTATGTACTTTTCACATGCTAGCCATCAATATTGAGTCATATGGACATGCACTAGGTCCCCTAGGATTTTCAAGTTATTCGGACAAAAATAAATTTTCCCATTTAACAGGATTTTTTAATAGTTTAATTAAAAAATTAAAAAAGTGATAAAAGTGTGGTTAGTGTTATCTCCTCAAATAACATAGTCAAGTTTTTTTTTCTCGGTGATAGGAAGTCATTGAAAAATACATTTTTTAAATTTAATTTTGGCTCATTTTTGAGAGCTTTAAGTAGGTAATAAAGTTTGAAAAAACATTGGATTTCAATTTTTTTTTCAAAAAGAAAACTCAGGTTTCGGTGGCTTAGGCGGACATTTCAACTATTCATTAGCCATCGAAAACCCAACTTTCGGCAGCTTACAACATGAATGTGAGACCCTTCAAGCTACCAAAATGAAAGGCAGTTTCAAACATTTCGGTAGCCCACATGCGTAAAAGCAATATTATCCAAGCTACTGAAAGAGAGGCGGTTCCAAACGGTTAAAGGTCAAATCAAAGGTCCAATCCTAGAAGTTTGAAAGAAGCTCATCTTTTCCTTAGCCGCCGAAAAGAATCAAGGCTAGCTAGACACGATCTAAATAATTCAAGCCTGCTGCAATTATGTTCTGTTATGATCTGATCCTAATTGATTGAACCCTGCACCTATCCTATCAATCCGAAATTTAAAACTACGCATCCTTTGTAATTATGCAGAACTTCAGTTTTAAATTTCCCATGTGTTAGTATAAAACCCCCCATCTACCGAAATTGATAGGTCGGTTAAACTCTCATGATCAGTCTATCCATCCACATCTCTCAAAGTCAGGTTTTTATCCGAACACGTCCTTCATCTCTCACTTTTATCTGTCACCAAGCCTACTCTTTCCTTAATTCGCGTCGACCTTTTCTCCCAAGCTTCAATTTTCCGATTGCAGGTGTCAAGAAACAGTTAATAGATGAAGAAAGGAGGAGGACTGGTCCTAAGAAAAGAGTTCGATGACATCTGTCATCTAGAATCACATCCCGAGGTGTGTCAATTTTTCAAGGACGCAGGCTGCTATAAGTTTTGTGAAAAACTACAGGGATCACATCAGTAAGTAGCAGAAGCTTTTGCTATGACTTTTGATGGCAGAAAGGCAGTAATTGGCAAAGACGAATTCGAGGTGGACGAAGCTCTCATAGCTGAAGTAACAGAACTTCCAAGGACAGGAGAAACCTGGTTTAAAACTACTGCCAGAAAAGATATGGAATTCAGGTCCTACCTGAAGCCAGAACACAAAAATCTTATATGGAAGAAGGAGATTCCCACGTCCTATCTTGAAGAAAAATGGCAGCACCTGTTGAAGACAATCCTTGTCTACATAACTTGTGAGGGCAGATATAATAGAGTAATGATTTATCATTTCAAATTGATGAATCACTTCACTGGCAGAAGCCCCTTGAACCTGCCTTTTTATCTACACAAAAGCTTGGCTAAGATGGCTCATCAAGTCCAAGCTAAGCCAAGCAAAGTTGCAGGCAGGTTATCTCATCATGGTTTGATCAAGCTCTTGGTTGGTGAGTCACTCCAAAGAAGGAACATTAGTTGGACATTTTTTCTGTTCTGGAATGAGTTTGAAACAGAGCTATAGCCCGAAGATAATAAAAAATCCTCTACAAAGAAATCTTCCACTCCTAGAAGTGGAAAGAGGAAAAGGAGAGCCATTTCCCCAATTGCAATTGATCAACTCTCTCCATCTTCCAAGCCTAAAAGGGTTAAAAAGAAACTAGTTTTCAGTGAGGGTATAGAAGGAGAAGTTTTTCCACAAGTTAAAAACATCTTAAACCTCCCTTACACAGATTCTAAAGATGATGAGCAGCAAGAAGCTGAAGCAGAACATGAGGAAGATGCAACAGGGCAAGAGCTTCAGGAAGAGCAATATCAGTAGGTTGCTGAAGCATCAATCAACAAGGCAAAGAAACCTTCATCACAGAAAATCAATCAACTTCTCAGACAGGTATATGAACTCGAAATACTTCAAAGAGTAATCAAGAAAAGGAATGAAAAGTTGACTGAAAGAAATACTGAATTATATGTCTCCTTCCAAGGGCTAACTAAAAAGCATAATAAGTTAAAGGAGAGAAATATAAGATTGATAAGAGACAACATCAAGTTGAATAGGAAGGTCAAGCTTCTGAGAAATAAGAAGATGTCTCCAAAGCCCCAACCTAAGACACACGCAGACCTTGAAACTTTAGCAGCAACAGCCATCAGTCTTGCTGGCAGTCCAGACCTAGCTTAGGGTGCATAAGATCTCAACAAGCAAAAATAAAGATCAGAAGATGCAGGGCCACACATTTTTGCGAAGTTTGCAGGCTACACCAAACAGAGCTTTCGGTGGCTTAGGCGAACATGTCGAACTGTTCATTAGCCACTGAAAGCAGAGCTTTCGTAGCTAACAGAATTAAATCCTATCCTTTCTAGCCCCTGAAAATACGAAATAGTGCAGAAAGCTGTCATTTTTGCACAGATCCAAGATTCTTAAGTCCAGATACCTCGAAGATGATTTCTAATACAAGGTAAAGAGCAGAGGTATAAATATTAAAGGTTCTGTTTCGGTTTTGAAGATGTCAGGGAAGTGGAAGTAGTAAGGCTTCTTGCCTATTTTTAGTAAAAAGATGAATTGTATGCCAAGCGGCATTTTCGACCCCCTCCATCAGCATCTTAAGATCATTGCAGCTGTCGAAGACCCTGAAGATCAGTTGAAGATAAAGTTTTGACCATCAAAATAGGATCTTTTCCTAGTTTATTGTAATCTGTTTTCAATTGTCTATCTTTAGTAAATCAGATCCATTTTCTTAGGATCTGGAACTGTCATGTAAAGGCTATAAAGCCTAAAACTTTAGAAGAAGTAAAGGTTTGATTTTGGAGATTGGCACACATATTGTACTTTTTCAGACTTCTCATTATATATCATAATCTAAGCTTCTTTTGCCTATGATGTTCAGTTTCACTTATTATCCATTCTATGCTTGTATTTGAATGAGTGTTTCATTTCTTTAAGCTGATCTAGTGTCTGAGAATTGTCATCTTTTCATTAGACTGATTGACTGAGCTGTGCAAGTATCATTTGCTTATAACATTGGACATTCATATATATAGTTTATGTATGTTTCTGTTGATGATATAAGATTTGTCCATCCATATATTTTATCCAAAACCCTTGAACAGAGTTGGTTAAAAGCCTTGTCCATTGATATATCTATGCATGCTTTGATTTAGTACAACCTAGTGTTAGTCATCCAACTTGATCCAATTGAGAAAATCATTAAGTTACCAGGCATATTCGAGTTGCAACCTAGAAGAGTTTCCTGGAGAGCTAACATTTTGGCGCCGCTGCCAGGGAGAAGAGATTGAAGCTCAGCTTCCTTGGGAAATGACATAGATCCAACTTTGATGATAAACAAAGTGTGGACATTATCCTGGTTGTAATCATCTATCTGGCGACTCCATTGGAACAAAGTGGCTTCGAGAAGACCAAGTACCAGAGCAAATCCTCAAAGGCCACCAGTGACACTTGTTATCACACAAACTCTAGCTGTTTGGTAGTAGGTGTCCCAATAGGGATGGCAGAGGTGAACAGTTAGGATGGTGTAACCTGCAATAGCTAGGTCCTCCGTTCAGGGAACGGAAGTCACACTGGACAAGGCTACTGTCGCTTTAGACAAGGCACGTAGCCAAGTCAGGGGGGAGACCTCGCTCAACCAGTGATGGTTGAGACTCAACAATCAGACACCCAAACCCAAAAGATCAAGCAAAGCAGGACACGAGGTGAATGCCTAAGTGTGAGATTTTCTCCAGCCTAGTGAAATCGAGACTCTGAATCGAGAAAATAAACTATGGGTAGTGATATCAGATCTGATTATAAGTGTTAAATGATGAATAGCTTGAAGATTAAAGTGCTGGAAACTAAATCAGAAAATAGAAATTGACTAGAAGAGTGGCTGAAAATCCTGCCTATGGGGAATGAGAATCACTAAGACTACTCAAACTTGGCAGCAGCAAATTAGGTGAATGAAACACATCTTCTAGCAATCATACATTTAATAGTAGCTGATTTAGAACAAAAGAAAAGCAAACCAACAATATGTGAAGTGAAACTGCTTAAGGGAAATGGTTAAGTAGTGGATAAAAGGACCTAGGGCTGTGAATAATTAACGTTTATAATCACTTCCAACAATCGGTACTTGATTCCTTAAGGTAAAACGACGTTCTGAATCCAAATCAAAAGTACCCAGTACCCCAAACTTGACCCAAACAAGTAGAAGAGAAAAACGCCCCAGGTGGGCGTTTTTGCCAAGTGGACCAGTGCCTAAACTATGGGTTAATGGAGTCGGAATTGTTTCAAACTTGAGATATAAGCTTTTAGGCGCAAATAACAAGCGAGTTTGCAATAAAAACAAAGTTCCAACGGTTGGAAACTAAGTTATCAATTTTTAGGGTTTTCTTTAATGGTTGCAGCTTAACATTAACAATGAAAGAGAGATTATGAGAAACGAGAAGAGATTCTGTACCCGGATAATGAAGATGAAGATATCCCCGTGCTGAAGACAAACCCCGAAGATCAAGTGTTGAGCTAGAATGCATTTTCCCCTTTGCGTTTTGGAGCAGCCAGTGAGCCAATGCATTTTTGTACTTGCCAGAGAGGGATAAAATCAGTTTCTATAGCAAATAACAAAAATAGACCAGCAAATGAACGACAAATGATGAGTAAAGCAAATAGCAACAATGCAAATTCACTTCCCTGTTGAAATCCCAAAGAGAAACGCTAGCAAGGAGCTGCTGGCTCAAGTGCTGCGCTTTCCTCCAGTGGCCAGCTTCACCTGCAAATCGAAATGCTCAAGGAGAGATGGGGACACCACAAATAACTCAGCAATGCATCAGAAATATGATCTCAATCAACACAAGAAGGATTTCACTCCATATCACAAGTAACTTAGTCGAAGTGTCTCAAAAATCTCTATATCAAGTCTCAACAATGCCAAGAGGCTCTACAATGAAGTGAGTGCCTTCTCTTATAGAGAAAGGTCACTCTCAAAACAAGTTTCCCCCCAAAATGGAGGGCTAGGATCACTCCCCCATCAAGCAAATCGAATCGTGGAGATCTCTCCTAGTGAGGGTGCGAATTGCCCAAGGATAGCGCACTAGTGAATGGGGATCCCTTGTAGGGCCCATATAATATCAAATACAGTGCTAGGGGGTGTCTATAATGGTGTTTTAGCCCCCTAGCTAATACATCATGGCCCCACATGCCAACAATACAACAAAATCAAATTGCCCAAGTGGAGAAAAATGCCCCCCATGGGCAATTAGTCCAACCTAGAGAGATGGGCAAGAGAGGGCCCCACAATAGATAAATACCATGTCAAACATTACCATTTTACCTTAGGAATCACCCTTTTATTTGCTAGCCATTGATTTTCACCCATTGCTATGGTTGCCTTTGTCAATTTTTTGATATTCCATGTATTTTATTGTTGGTTTATACTGTTGAAGATGTAATTTGTGCTTTTGTCCCATCTAAAGTGCCCGGATTGCCGAATCGTCTGCTTCAATATGATTGTGGACCCTAAAAATAGTAGGAATGACCACTCAAACGACCCCGATCCCTCACTTAGGCATAATTTGCCCAAAATCCATGATTTTTAATTAAAACAGGTCATTAATGACCAATAATAATTAAAAATCTCACAAACGCCTCGATCTTTTTGCATTCTGTCACTTGGAAGCTCATATGGGTGCCCTGTAGATAATAATTGACCAAAATCGAAATTCCGGTCGCAACATTTTTTCGGGCCCATTTTTGGCCTGGTCAACCTAGTTTGACCAAGTCAAATCTGGTCAACAATGGTGCTAGCTGAATCCCTGTATGCAATCATGAAGTGAAAGGCTTCCTTATACAAGTTAGTACATTACTAAACAATATGACAATAATATGGTGATAAAAAATTGCATTAAATCTCGGAAAAATACAAGGCCCAAGGTGAGGTGGGCCCACCACATCCAAAAGACTCAACTGCTATGCACAACCTATAGACTTGACCACCTAGCTGACTTTGGGTGATGTGGAATACATGGCGAAGGACAAGGGATGACAAGGATGAGGATCATGTGACCTTTTGGATAACTCGGGAAAGCGGGGTCCACTGAGATAAGTATACCATGACAAAACACCCTAGCTAACTTTGGGTGATGTGGAATACATGGCGAAGGATAAGGGATGACAAGGATGAGGATCATGTGACCTTTTGGATAACTCGGGAAAGTGGGGTCCACTGAGATAAGTATACCATGACAAAACACGGGGAAGGGTGGTGCCTTACAAATGGGTATAGTGCAGGGAAACCGCCACTGGTCATCTAACAAGTATCTCACAACTCACATCTGTGCCCGAAGACTCTGTGAGGTTATTTTCTAGAGCTGCCAAACTGGGTGTTCGACAAACCGTAACTTGAGACTCTAGGGGACAATCTTGAGCTTGTCCCTTGCTCCCTCTCACCTCCTTGCCCCGCAGGACTAGGTGAGGAAATAACCACTACAAATGCTGACATGTACGGCTGACCTGTGTCCATGTGTGTTTACAAACACATTGCATGGATTTTACAATGAATTTCATACTTAGCCCTTTTTGGCTAGATTTACATTTACAAAAAGCCTTTTTGGCTTGCTTTACATTTCTTCATTTCTTCAATTTACATCAAGGCCCTTTTGGGCTACATACATATCTCAATAGATATAATCATGGTGCTCATACTGCAAAGTAATGGGGGTGAGCAATACATGCTTCAATGACCAATGGGGAACACCCGGTGAGGCTACACAATCCTAATTGCATTGCAACATCGGGGGCAACCGACAGAAGCAAATCCCAGGTTTAAGAGTGCATCTCACACAATAAAGAGCCGAGGCACAATAGACAAGGAGTCATGGCATACTCAGAGATCAGTGGGGAAAGGGATCCTCAAAGTCACAAATCAAAATCCAAGTCGGGAAAGTATATCATGTATGAGTCAGACGGATGGAGAAGGTGAAGGTGGATCCAAAGTCAGCTGCCTAGGGGGACTAAATGACCAAGTCTATACCAAGAGTAGGGGTGTAACTCGATGTGCATATAACAGGAGCCTACTGGGAAGGGGTGGGCTGACATCACCAAGGGCCCAATCACATATCATAAAAACTAGATCACCAAATAAATCATCATATGTAGAGTTAGTGTACTATCATGTATAAACAAGTCTAAGCAACAATCATGAGCAATATACATCAAATGCAATACCTGCCGCACCATATACCTGCTGTTGAGGCTATCTCTGAACTGGATCTCTGTTGAATCCGGGCACAAATAGTAAACCAACAATACTCTGTGATAGTCTCAATCAGAACAAGACTAGGCAACTGTCTCAATGGGCTCATATCAAAGCCTGGCATGGAAGGGTGACCTTGTGGTAAATGCTAAGTAACATGTCTGTACCACTGTACAACCAACTGTCCCCTCTGATATATCTGCTCGGGGCAATCTGAACCAATTGTGTGCCTCCTCTGAAGGCATCGGATCTCTGATTTGGAAAAAAAAGTACTGTGTGGTCCTCGGCCGCACAGTCTGCAGTATGGTAGCTCCAGCTAACATAGATGTGATAACAACACCTGTTTCAGATCCTGAACAGATTATAAGGAGAGGAAGAGCTTCAGAAAGACAGATTTCCAGATCTACAAGGGGAACCACATCAGGTACTTCTAGAGGTACTTCTTCTGTTTTATCAAATAAACCTCCCTTTAAATCTTCTTCTACTGAAACATCTAGTTCTCAGAAAATTATAAGTGAATCAGAAAATTTGAAAGTTGAAGAATCTTCAACTACTTTTGCCGTTGAAAATCCAATTTCTGAACATGTTACCCAAGCTGACTTAGGAAAAGAAGTCCTGGAATCTATCAAAGAAGAGGGCTGTTCTTCTTTCCCGAATCCCTTACAAACTGAGCTTGAAGAAAACTATTCTTATGTTCATACCAATTTGCCTGCCTTTGAAAATATCTTGCAAGATCTTTTAGATAAACGTGAAGAGAAGTTGGCCTTATTACTTGGACAGTTCTACAAGGATTCCTATTTTCCCAATCAGCCAACAAATCTTTTCACCTCAATTCTTGGCGACTCCACTAGGGTAAACCCACCACCTTTATCACCACCTATACCTCCTTAGCTACCACCTACACCAACAACATCTTCTTCTGCCCCTTCCATACCCACATCCACTATGGCTGTCCCTTTGACTAAGATGGAAAAGATCCTCGTTCCCAGAGATGCCCCTCTAAATTTGCCTAACCCCCTTTCTGCTATGCCTACTGGAGATTACCAAAAATATATGCCTAAGTTTACTGGAGAGGGAGACTTTACAGTTGAAGAACATTTAGAGGCATTTTACAGTTATGCTGAGAATATAAACATTGAGCAAGAGGATGTGTGGTCTAGGGTTTTTTTGCAGAGTTTAGATGGTCAGACTAGGAAATGGTTCAAAGAGTTACCTGCTAGATCAATAGTTGACATATTTTTAAAGCAGTGGGGAGAAAGAAGAGACCACCTTTACTATATCACAGAATTTAGTAATTTGAGGAGAGAAAATGGCGAGTCTGTTTCAAATTTCACAAAGAGATTTAACAAAATGTTCAGCAAGATCCCTGCTGAGATCAAACCTACAGAGACTTCAGCCAAAATCACTTATGCAAATGCTTTTGATTCCGAGTTTTGTCTTCTTCTCAGAGAAAGAAGATCTGCTTCTTTATCACTCATGCAAGATGCTGCTCTTGAAGTTGAGTCTAATATTGTTGCATCTCTTAAACTTAAGGGAAAAATGGACAGGAAGAAGCAAGCTTCAGATCCTCCTTCTTCATCAGAATAAAAAATGGAAAAAATGGCCAAGATGTTGGACAACTTAACATCTGAAATGTCTAAACTGAAAGTTCAAGGTCAACAACCTGCAAGAGGTAAAGGGCCAAATGACTTTGTTCCCAGAAACCCTAATACTTTCCCTTACAGAAGAAATAACCCACAGGCTTAGATCCTCCAAAGGGATAGGAACCCAGCTGAAGAACAAAGAATCAGAGCTCCTTTCCAAAATGCTATGCTGGAAGAAGAACAAGAGCTTAGTCAGGGAGAACGAGAAGAAGAAGACAATATCAATTACATGGAAGATGAAGTTGACCCCTCTTTCCTGACACAGTCAGATTATGAGGTAGCCCTCATGAACGAGTAGATCACTGAAGAATCCTTGTATCAGGCAGATGATCAAGGAGGTTATAATTTGAGGTCCAGGCCTGCTGCTCAAAAACCTTTGCTTGTTGCTCATGGAAAGAAGAACCCTGTCCCTACAAAGCAGTCTGCTCCTCCTGCAAAAAATATTGCTGCTCCTGCAAAAAGATTGTTGCTCCTTCAAAACAACAGCAAAGGCCATTGCAACCTTCAGTCCACGATCAGATTTAGCTTAAAGCTCCATCACAAGAGGTAAGAACTTCTTACAAATTGTCTTACTCTTTCAATCTTGAATCAGAAATTCAGAAACTGAAAATCCCTTTTTCATTGACAGAGCTTCTGAAGAATGATTCCTTCAAGTCATCTATATTGAAATCCCTTCAAACAAAGACACCCGTAGATGTTGACTTTGTAAATTTGCAAGATGATAAGCCCTCAGTAACCCTAGTTCCTATGGTTGAAGAACTGGATGAGTTTTGTCCACCTTTCTATATATCCCTGAACATACATGACAAGATACTTCACTATTGTTTGCTAGACTCCGGAGCATCCCACAATCTTATGCCAAAAGCAGTGATGGATGAGCATGGGCTTAACATTACAAAACCCTACCATGATCTTTTCTTTTTCGACTCTAGGAAAGTCAAATGCCTAGGCCTCATCAAAGACCTTGTCATAAACCTCTCCCAGCTACCTTCAAAAAGCATAGTGATGGATGTAGTAGTTTCTGATATCCCACCCAAGTTTGGCCTTCTCTTGTCCCGTTCATGGAGTAAAAGGCTAGGAGGTACCATACAGATGGATCTGATAATGGAGTTGAGTATACCTCCAAAGAGTTCAATGAGTTTTGCATTCAAGAGGGCATAAAGAGGCAGTTGACTGTGCCCTATACACCTTAACAAAATGGGGTGGTTGAGAGGAAAAACAGGGCTATTGTTGGGATTGCAAGATCTATGTTGCATGACCAGGGTTTTCCATTTTTTCTTTGGGCCGAGGCATGTAACACTGCAGCCTATATACAGAACAGGAGTCCTCATAAAGTTTTGGGGGACAAAACTCCAGAAGAGGCTTTCTCTTGAAAGAAACCTGAAGTTGGGCATTTCAAGATTTTTGGATGCCTTACCTACTCGCATGTTCCTTCAGAGAAAAGGACAAAGTTGGAACCTACAACCGAGAGGGGAATTCTTGTTTGATATGACGAGACTTCAAAAGCCTATCGCATTTACATTCCTGCTCTCAAGAAGACGGTGGTGAGGCGGGATGTGAAATTCGAGGAGGATCGGGCATTCCGAAAATCATGTGAGTCAGAGAAGGGAAAACAATAGATTGCTACTTCCCTGCATGACACAGGTCAATGTACCATTTCACAGCCAACAGTGTCCCAAGTGTCTAGAGTGACAGATGCCCAGGTTACGGGTTCCATAGGCACAGGAGCAGGAATTGGCGCAGGATCTCAGGTTGGTGATCAACCTGGATCAGGGTCCCATATTATAGGTTCTCGTGCTATAGGATCGACGACTGCGGGCACCTCTACTGGAGGTACTCATTCCAATTGAGGTTTGCTTCCAAATCAACCTTTATCCTGCAAAGCTTCAATACACTTACAAGAACAAGAGAGATCAAATCTATAAAATATACCAATCAAAAGCAATGAAGAGCATTAGTAGATCTGAGTACACTTGCTACTTCTTAACCTTTCATTAACATATTAAAAACAAGTAATTCAAAGCCTATGAATACTTGTTCCAATGGGCTCAAAGGCCTTCTAAGCTAGATTGATCCACAAATATTCAATGCAAAAGTAAATAAACTAAGCTAGATTGTACCTCAAAATGCATGCATCACAATGGTAGATCTTGCAAACTCATGGACCTCCAAAGCCTCAACAAATTCTATTACTTGACATAACTTGATACAATATAGAAGCAAAGGTTTGATGCAATTCCACCTCTAACAATGGAGCTCGACCTTGCTTTTATAGAAGAAAGGAGAAGGAGGGCGCATATCTAGAAGCATCCAAGAGAGGGGGCGCATCCCTTCATCAAAGGAGAGAACAATGCGTTGAACTTAACTCCAACTAGCGCTTGGTTGTTGTGATCGAAGAGGTGGCAGCCACCTCACAAGTGGGGTGCCAACCTCCCATTGGATTCTCCTCCCTCCAACAAGAACGCCCATGTGAGGAGGGGGCGTAACTCCCAACTTGGTATTATTCGCCATCTTAAGATTTGACTTTTAAACCATGTGACTTATCCACTTAATAAGGTCGCCCTCCATAAGAGACCACTTTGCCACCTTTTCCCACATGTTTTAATTAGGTTTCTCGATTTTCTCACAGTCACTTTGTGCCATTTTGTATCACTTTTAGCATTTTTTTGACATTTTGTCGCCTTTTTGAGCAAAAATGCTTTGGGTGATAATTTAATCACCCAAAACATAGGAAAAGTGGGTCCTAGGGTAAAGAGGATGCTCTGAGTATGAAAACGAGCATCCCTATGCCAAATTCCGCCTCTAGACCATACTTTTATTACAATTTGAAATTTCCCATTTAAACTATTAAAAAATAACCTAAGTTTACGTGAAAAATTATTTTTCTCCGAACCGACTCAAACTCCTAGGGGACCTAGTGCATGTTCATAATGACTCAAATACATGTCTAGCAAGCTCATAAACATTGACATATGAACTTTAATAACCTCCTAAGGACTAACCCCCAGGATGACCATTCCAGCTTTGGAGGAGCGGTGAAAAACTTGTCTATTATACAATGCTTATTCAACATTGCATAATTGATAAGGAATAAACACCATGGAAGGATCACCATTGGTGGCTAAGTCCTAGGAAGTCAAGTTCTTTACATAAGATAGTCTTGCTAGTACATTTTTACAATATCCCCCAAGGGGGTATGAACATGCAATTATTACAAAGGGGCTAAGTTGCACGAAACGGGGACGTGTTTCCCAAATGGGGACGCGTCGGAAATGTGACCCCCCAAAATTTAGGAAATGGGGAAACGCGATATATATATATATATATTATAATTTTATATAGGACATTCAAAAAATTGCAAATACATATTACAAATCAATGAATCATACATGTAACATCACAATTTATTCATGATTTCATAAAGAACACACATTTGATTCATAAATGACTCCATAATGCAAGTAGTAGTATAAAAAAACAACCTTGATAAATGAGGCTAGTACATATATATCCAAAATCAGCCTTCATAAAGGAGGCTAGTACATATATATCCAAAATCAGCCTTCAGGTATGAGGCTACAAGTACAATGCTGAAAGTAGTAAATAGTAAATACTGAACCAGTGAACAATGAAGACTAATAATCAACATACTCATCCTTAGAATCCTCCTCAAAAATGGAACAAGAAGCACGTCCAGTAGTGGATTGTTGAGTGTGTTGAGTGGAAGAAGTGCCAGCTTCACCTTTGGGTTCCTCGATATTCAGGGCAACAAGAGAGAGGTCCAAGTCAGAGGATTCTGGATCCACATCCCAATCTTTACAAGGCCCGCTGCTATATTTTGGACCCCTACGTGATGCAAGGCGAAGGTTGGAGTGCACAAAAACAAGATCCTCAGCTTTCTGTGAACCCAACCTGTTGCGCTTCACAGAATGATTAAAGCCATATGTGCTCCAATTCCTTTCTGCCGATGAAGAACTTGCAACCTGTGAAAGAACACGAGTGGCAAGGCTTTGCAAATGTACACCATTTGCTCCATGACAAATCCACCACCTAATTGGATTCATGGTGCTTCTCTCCCCCAAAGCTGATATATCTCCATAATCATCTAATCCTAAAGCAAAACTAGCAAATTCTTCCTTCACCTCCCTGTGTAGATGAGCTAGAAATACTCGCATAAGGGCCTTTTTCACCCCATTATCCACCTCTCTATCCTGATGGGGTGCCTTCCTCTTCCCATTGCTTTGAGCAATGAGCTCCTCATCATAAAATCTAGGGTTCAATGCAAGTGCTAAAGTATGCAAGGGAGTGTTGAACCCATTCCACCTGTCAACCATGATTTTCTGCACTAAATCAACAAAACCAACATCAACAAACAAAAGCTGGGGAGAATCCTGTGAAATTATTTCCATAGTCTTCTCAATCATGATGTCCATGCCATCATATACCTCTCCCATGAAGGGTTGGTCTGTGTCAGCGCTTCAGAGAAGCTCAAATGCTGGGCATGTGAACTTGAGCAAGATATCTATCTTGCTCCACCACTCCTCATCAAGGCACACCCTGCGCACCATATATCCCTGCTCTGTATCTGCTTGTCTCCACTCAACCCAAAGCTGACTCACCACCATAGAAACCAATGCCTGCTTAACTTCAACAAGGCGACACAACATGATGAAGCTGAAGGCATATCATGTCTTGACAACATTCAACAACTCCAATTTGGAGTATTCTCGAAATATTGCTTGAGAATGTTGGTGGTTGGTGATGAATTTTATTATCTCCCTTGCTTCCCCTGTGAGTTCCTTTATCCATGGAACTTTACGGTCAATCTCTTCCAGGATCAGATTCAGATTATGGACAATGCAAGGTGTCCAAAAAATGTGCTCATACCTGCTCTCAACAATTAACGCTGCAACTTTGCAAACTGGTGCATTATCTGTGATAACTTGCACCACCTTATTAGCCCCTATTTGCTCAATAGCTTTAATTAAAACATTGGTAATGAATGGAGCATCTTTCACCTCCTCTGAACAATCTTCAGCTTTTAAAAACATTGCTCCTTTTGTTGAACTGGCAATGATGTTTATTAATGGCCTTCACCTAGTATCTGTCCATCCATCAGATACTATGGTAACCCCAGAGCTAGTCCATGAAGAATGAATCGGTGCTAAGATATCCTCCACAAGCTCCTCCTTTTTGAGCAAATTAGTGCGGACTTTTTCATAGTTGGGACCCTTGTACCCTGCAGGAGCTGTGTTGATTGCGCTCACTAGATCTTGCCAGTAAGGAGACCGAACCACATTGAAAGGTATACCACAAGCATACAAGGCCCTAGCCACTCTTGTGTCAGCTTTTTCTCTACCTTGGACATTTACCAACTTAGCTATTCTGCTCTGCTGAATTGAACTAGACCCAAGGCCAACAATGTGTTTGGATGGTTGTGCTTGTTCTTGGCGAGCTGCTTTCCTCTTCCTTGCTTCATGCACAATCCTTGGCTCATTGTTTGGAGCTTGAATGGTTGCATTAGCAAGCTGGTCATGTCTTCTCTTTACTCTATCAGCCTCATTTTGCTCATTTTGATACTTCCTTCTCTCACCTAGGTCAAGTGTTTTTGAGCAAGGTGCAACACCCTTTACTGTTTCATGCAAAATATGCCCTTTCACTCTTGGATAGGAGCCCTTATACATATTTTTGGAAAGCTTGCATCTTCATTCCCATGATCCACCACCTCCACATCTGGAAATCTTTTCAACATGAGCCCAAAGGGGGTAGTACTCAGCCCTTTTGTTGGGCTTGGGGGATGAAACAGGAGCTTCGTTGGATGCCATTATTGCTGCTGCAAAAAAAATAAAAAAACAGACCAGCCATAAATAAAATGCATATTGGATGCATAAACCCTTAGAAAAATTAAAAACAAGTAAAAAATAGTGGCATAGAAGTTGGATCAAGCATGCTTCTTACCAGAAATTGCTTCCTGTAGGTGAAGCTGCTCCAAAAAACTCAAAACTAATCCCAAACTGATGGCTGTAGCTGCCCAAAAAAACCGCAAAACCTCTGTAAAAAAAATATTGCTGAGCCTCCCTCTCAAATCTGCCTTCCTCAACGCTGAAATCTGCCCTCACAATGGTGAAATCGCCCTAGCTGAAGTGGCTTCTCTTCACACTGGCAAAAAGAAATAAACCCCTGAACAAAAACAGTCTCACTCCAAGAGCAATCGCTATGCCAAATTCGTGTGAGGCAAATGGGAGAGTCAACTTAGCTTTATAACCCCCGGATGGCCTCTAGAACCTTCCCCGGGTACTTACTAAAATTCAGAATTAAAAAAAAAACAGACTTCCATAAAGAAAAGTCTGCGGACTGTACGGAAACGGCCGTACGGCCACGTTTCCTGTACGGAAACGCGTTTCGTACCGTCCCAGACGTGGAAATGTGACCGGGACGGGGGGGGGTGACGTTTCCTGCAACGTAGCAAGGGGCCAAAATTGGCCCCGCAAATGACTTCTGGATTTCTGAACACTGATAATGAACATTGAACATGTTCACAACACTGGAGGCTCACAAGAAATCCAACTATGGTACAAAATAGTTGGTAACACTGCCAATGTTGATGCTTCAGGGGTAGGGGAAGGCACATCAGAGCTGTTTGTTGACATGCATTTCTAGAGGCTAGGGTTATTATATTTGTTGTTAATGTGTATTTCATAGTTTGTGATATGATTTCAGATTTTACTCTTTGAGTCTTTCAGCACTCTTGCCTCTTGATAGTTGACAATCCAGAATCATAAGTCGTAGTCTATGATGATTTTGAATAATCTTGAAGAATCTTGAGCCATAAGCCATAGTCCACTTTTAGTTTATTTTTCAAATTTTTCAATTTTAACATTTATTGCCATCCCTGTTTCTCTGTCCTCTGAAATTGTGTGGGGCATCCCACAACTGTACCATCATACCAAGTCCCTGAACCTTGGGTAACATAGATTGTATCTATGATTCTATCTATGCCCCAACTGTACCATCATCCCCAGTCCCTTATCCCTGAACCTTGGGTAACATAGATTCTATTTATCTATGTATATATTCTATTTCCCCATTTCCTGAAATTTTCTAGGTGCTGTTCCCAAAACCCAACTTATTTTGGAAACCCATACGTTTTCCCAATTTCAGGTAACATAGATCTGTTCTCCTGAGAAAATGAATAAGCACAGGCTACATCCCAATTTTGGTGAATATGAAGATTTGTGTGTGGCCCTGCTTTAATGAGCAGATAAAATCGTGCATAAAAAAACTGAGATCAAAATTTCATTTGCATTTGTTTGCTCATCATCAACTCTTGATTCTTTTTACCCACTTTGGAATGATAAATTTAGACTGCAGAAGCAATTAAAATACATGCTGTTTAGACGTGTGCATCATTTGGATATTATCTTATATACTATCTCCTCTGAAGGATTATTACTTTCTGGTTGATGCAGGGTTTAGGAAATAAATTCCTTTCACATATTCGTGAAGTTGATTCCATTGCACAGGCATGTATATGGATCCTTTTAGAGATTTTCTTTTGTTGTAAACACCTACTCATTTCTCCATTTCAAGTGTACATGTTCATTGGTGATAAATAGTTTTAATAAACCTGTTTCATGATAGATGGGCAATTTACTTCATACTGAATATCTACCAAGTGCGGTTTTGCACCTTGGTTCTAGTGGCCTTTTAATAAATTTTCATATTTGTTGAGTGTTCTTTTGGGTCTTAGTTCTGGCGGCCTTTCAATAAATTTTCATTTTGATTGTATTTTGCTTTATTATTTTGATCACTCTTTCAATCAAAACTTTAATTATTCCATTATAAATTTCTATACAACAAACATTGAAACATATTTATTGGAAGTTAAGCTACTCTCACCTATTTCCTGCGCACTGAAACAAGTAGGATCTGTAAGCTGTTCACTATTTACTCTTTGATTTTACAGCAAATAGAGGTTTTACTTTTAGTCTTATGTTCTTTGGTATCTTGGTCTTGCGGAAAAATGAATAAATTGAAATTTGTGTGTCCTGGTCCTTTGGATTGGTACATAAAACTTAAGAAGTCACCTATCATGGATTGCTTAGAGATTGACCACTCAAATTGTCATGTCTTCACCTACAGTTTGTTCTCTTTTTATTTGTCTAGAAATTTTTGATTCAGAAATTTCATTTTTCTGCTCTGTGAAATACAGTGGGCCACTAAAACATAATAGCAATAAGTAATTTTTGTCTGAGTTTCATCTGCCATGTATAGCCTTGCACTGTGCAGCAAGGATTGCATTCATTCACTAGTGCTTGCCTGTTTGTTACCTTCTGTTAAATCATGATATGTTGTAGTTACCACACCAAAAAGATTCTGTGGATGGCTGGACAAGATTGAAAACATATTTTCAATGGTAGTAATTTTTATATAGCTGTGACATCAGGGGCTGCAATTAGTTAGAATCAGTGGTATGAGATCAAAGCTGGTTAGAAGGAGCTCCTTACACATTACGCAACATGATATAAATGATTTTAAAGTTAAATCAAAATCAGCAGGAGGCTGCTTCCCACGAATATTTGACTTCTATTGTTATACCCAATTCTGCTGCCACGTACCAGCCCTTTTGCTCTGATACTACTTTTTAAGATTTAAGGCAGGTATTACCCTTTGGATCAACAAGATATGATACCAATTGTAAGATAGACAGATCAATCGTCTGTTATAATTAGAATTTAGAACATTGACCTACAGATCTAAATGCAAAGGCTAAACAGATTTAGAGCAGCAACAGAATTACATAAATATACTGCACACATACAAAGCATAACATTCACATTATAGTAGTATACAGTTACACAGATATGTTAAATGCAAAGACCTGTCCTCTGTTATTTTTTTTAAAACAAAAGCACTCAAATATTATAAGGCATTGTTAACTATAAACACTTCGATACATTTACATTGCATCTTTTTAGCCCAGTGGGCTAGCTCAAGTGGTTGATTACTTTGAGCTTCATATAGGAGGTCTCAGGTTCGACTCTCAGGATTGGCTGCCTCCGTTGCATGCCTCACTCAATGTTCCTACGTGTTTAGGTGAGGTAATCACGACCAGTGGGTTTACATTGGGTACCATTCACAAAATGTGAAGATGTGACTGGGGTTTTCCAGTGAGGTTTTCCTTGGAAACAAATATACATTACATCTATTTATACACAAGATGGCTCCAATTGGCAGATCCATCTAGCCCTAGGGTCAGAAGATGTCCATCTAGCATTCAACATAGGAGAAAGACTGTTTCCGACAAAAAATATAGTAAAGTTTCTTGGAATCATATTGTTGAAGTGACTTCTCAAATCTCCAACTGCAATCTCTCCAAAAAGGCCCTTGCATATCAATATTCAACTTGAACTAATTCTCAGGATGAAGCAAACCATAATGTCTTTGATGGCCGACTTATAAGAGGAGAAAAGAACTTTCTGATGGGCTAACTCTCACCAATCCTTCCATTTCTTTGATACAAAGTTCCAAAGATCCCTCCAAAAGAAGACCCCCTTCTTACTTAGTCTATGAGCTTGAAATTTGGGACAGTTAGAAATACACTGCCCTTTATAGCCATGCCAAATCCCATCCACCATGACCCCTAGAGAAGTTCCATCTAACCAAAGGAGTGACAAACCTCCAGGTTTCTTGTATGCTTCGATAGATGATTGATTCTGACACCTAAAGTAGTTGAGGAGAGGAGATATTGTCACACAACCCAAAAGGAGCTCATCAAAAGTAGATGATGAGCAAACTGAAATGTATGATGCAACAGAATCTGCCATGGGTTGGATCCTTCAAGGCACTTGACAATCCATTTCGCAGCCAAAATACGACCCTGCATCCCCATATCAATAATGCTAAGACCACCCTCCTCCTTAGGCATAGTGCAAACTTTGCAGGGAACCATTGGAAGGCCTCGCAGGGAACCACCATAGGATCAAAGAAAGAACTTGAGAATCTTCTCTGGTCTCTTGAGTTGAACCCTATTTGGGAGCCAGCAAGAGACACAGTAGATGTGTGATGCTTGGAGAATATGCAAGACCATTGTAAGCTTCCCAGCCTGTTAGCAATAATTTCTGCACTTGTAATGACAATCTAGACCTCTGAAAATCAGCAATGGAAATTAGTACAACTTATAGGAAATTCACCCTCTTTGTTACTAATGAACCTCCTCTTCGTTTGGGCTGGTGCATGCCAACCTCAGGGTGGTGTGCCTAATATTTTTATATTGCTGTCCAGCCTATAAATCTGCAATAAAAACTCGTATACTAGCAGCAAAGAATGATCTTTGGCTTGCAAGCTACCAAAGAGATAGAAAAACTAGTTTTTTGATTTTTAATGGTGGAAATTCCAGCATGCAACAGTTTTAAATGGTAAATGAATGGGAGAAAGACACTCTAAATGACAACTAATTATCAAAATAAAGACCTGTTACTTCTAAAATCCATACACAAATACATCAATGCATCAATGAATCAAAGAGCTAGAGGAATAGCAGAGTCAAACTCTGCTTTGCATTAGCCAAAAGATTGAATACACCATAGAGACACTAATAAAGCTGATCCAATGATGATCCCTCCACAGAAATAAAGAAGCCAAGAGAGAAATGAAGAAGAATGGAGGAGCAATAAGCTGTCGTTGCTAAGAAGATAGATAAGATATTTTTATTGTTGTCCAACAAATTATCACAAAAGTAGGTCAATGGGATTGTGCGGCAACGTAATTTTTAGGGGCGAAATTTCGCCAATTAGCTATTTTTGGGTTTTTTTTTTCAGAAAATAAATTCGTTATTTGGTCATATTTACTCTCTAATATCGCCTATATTTACATAAAATATGTTTTTTATTGTAATATTCACCAAAATTTTCAATTATCGGTAGTATATTGTATGTTTCATATTTAGCTTTCGCCTACCAATCTATATATATGATTTTTTCAATCCAAAATAATTGCCTAGAATACTATACTTAGGTATACTTTTAGATTCCTTAAAACATACCATGTTGTGCGGTGCCATGATAACAATACAAAGATGGAGCCCAAAAATAGCTCCTCTAGAAAAAGCTAAAAGAAGAACTCAAACCTATCCCTAACTCCATAAATAGAAAGCCGATATCAGAAAGAGATATACAAAGAGAGTTGATCTCAAAAATAAATAAAGGGAGTGGCTTAGAGGGCTGTGATACAAAAATGGTGAAATTGTCAATGTCATGGGGCACCGGAAGCACCAGAAGCACCAGAAGGATCTCTCCTACCATCCGAGGCTGATTGAAGGAAGCTCAAAAGAGTACTATGTCTAGAGGAAGAGCTAGAAGCAGAGCTACATGGGTAGTGCGTTGTTTCTTGGAGGAGGGAGCTTGACACTATATCCTGTATGAGGTCATCTAGTTGCTGGGATGGGGCCAAGACTGGTCTCGTAACTGGTGTTGGGTGAAGGTGGAGGTGGATCGTCGTGTCTTAATCGAGCGATCAAGGTCAGTGCCACTATTTGTCTATCTCTTGGTGCCCCTAGAGGAAGGGAGCACCGAAAAGATGGAAGTGATACTCTGAGCAAAGATTGCTCCCAACTGACAATGTCACTGGAGGGTGATGAAGCGAAGCTGGAGGGCCTCCTACATGTGTAAGGCCAAACATCTTTGATTGGGGTATCTAAAGAATCTAGTCAAAGTCTGAAGTTCTGTGAGAAGAAGGTCATTGAAGAGACAATGAAACTGCCCACGGATCTCATAGTAAATAGGACACCAAAAGTTGAAGTGCTCCTCGGTCTCAACCTTTCGAAGGTGACATAATTGGTAGATCCTGTTTGACCGGTCAAGCTGGTGATCTATTTCTACCCGGGGACAATGAGAGCTCACTTTGAATCGACCTAAAGTAATACAAAGAGCATGTGCCTAATAGCAGAATGTGTAATGGGTCCGAACAATGAGATCATCCCTTAGATCCGAGAAGTGCGTAGTGTAGAAGGCTATCTTGGGACGTAACCTCCTAGAGGGTTGATCCAAGTAACTTGCACAAACTCTTTATAAATGTCATCTCTAATGACTTTGTTCAACTCCTACCTGGAAGGTAAGAGGCAATTAGGCATGTCTAAGGAATACCTAAATGGAGGAAGCTCGTCCATCGCAATACCGACAGATGCTAGAAGATCCACAACACTTGCAAACCAACATCTAGAGCAACCTAAAGGACTGGTTGAGGCGATGCCTTTGAAGAGAGATAGACTAGATATGGGTACTGATCTCACCCTATCACCGAGTCAACGAAGCTCCGAAGGCGGTGTCAGATGGTTGTAAGAAATTCTAATCATCTTTTTCTCCTCAAACCTTACTAAATAGATTGGCTTAGAGGCCCTCATGCACCTCCCACTGATTGATTAGACATGCATAGAGGGCACTGACTGAGTAGACATTCATAGAGGGCCAGATGACAACGAAGATGAGAGAATGCGCCCTCCCTTGCCGGAGTTCTCATTGTGCATGAGAGAATGCACCCCCCCTTTGCTGGAGTTCATCTGTCTCTCACGCACAAGTTAAGTGCCCAATTTAACTAAACTTGTCTTCATGCGCCTCACTCTTGACCTCATGTACTTCACCTGGCTTGCATGGCTCAGTTAAGTGGAAGAGCTCCGAGTTAAGTGGAGCAAGCCTCATGCATGCACCCTGTTCAAGTCAAGTTTTCTTCAATCCTAGGCATGCGCTCTCGTCTTCATGCATGTGCCCATGCATGGATGCCACATGTCGTCCATGTATGGATGCCACATGTCACTCTTGCATGGCCCACTGCTAAAAATAGAAAATGCTCACATGTGTGAACATTTTATACTCATATGACTCAATTTTCTGCAAAGAGTCCCGTTGTCACAAAGTCTAAAGGTATTTGAATTAGGCAGAGAACAATGACCAATACACCTATGGCACCTCAGGGCCTTGCCCCAAATGTGTCACACCAGGCAAGGACCTCTCTCTGTAGGCTTCCCGGATCCGCTTGAGGCAGATCCAGACTAGCCATTGGGGGTGCCCCTAGTTTTGTTTGCCCAAGTACTAACCGAGAAAGATCTCAGCTTTCTAGACGTATTCACATAACCGATTTTGGATGGAATAAACATGGTACCCTTGGGTTTTAGGAAATGTATCAAAATGGTACCCTAGGGGAAACTCAATCTAAGAATGAAAAAATATAAGAGCAACAAATAATAACTCCTAGAATGATTCTAATAAGTAGCACACAAGTGGAGCAAAGATACAAGAGTCACCTGAGATTTTAATTAATCACTGAATGCACTTGATGATGGCTAGGCTTGGGTTAAGTAATAGCTTTTATGAAGAATTTAAGATTATAAGGAACAGATCAGCAAGCCTAAAACAAGTCTAGCAGAATGATAAACAATACCAAAAAGAGTAAAGTGCTAAGGAATAAATTTCAGCTTTCTCCCTACCCACAGATATGATAATCTAAGCTTTAAAACACACAAACAATGAAATGTAGGCAAGATTGAGAAGGCTGGGTATGTTTTAACAATGTCTTAACACTTAAATACCCCTGCTGTACCAAAATATCAGATCTGAAACAATTGTGACAGCGACGGAAAAAGAGTACGCAAGGGGAAAAAAGCACTAGGCAAGTGGCTGAAAATGATTTTAAGATTAGTGCCTATCTAAGGGGCGTTATGGAGTCTCAAAAAAACACACATTCAACAAGAGAGCCCCAAAAATAGCATGAAAGCTACAACCAACTAAATATCACTCAATACCCCAAAACATGCAATACAAAAAGTAGAGAGTTGCAAATATTGTGACAAATGGTTTTCAGAGTTATTCTACCAAGGATCCGGGGTACTTAGCTTGTTCTAGATGTTTGATGGAGTTTCTAAAGGGCACCTTTAATGACTGTTCACAAGGGTTATGTCCCTTGGATAGTTATTATTATTTAATATTTATAGATTTTAGGTTTGTTACATCTACTACAACCAAAAAAAGAAGAGCATAAATCAAACTAGAATTTTTCTTACCTACTGGGAGGTAACTCCCCTTCCAAGGCCAACACTCAACCAAAGATATACAGAAATAAATAAATACATATTACCTCATAATGAGATAATGATCATCCGCACACTTGAGCCATGCACCACATGAGACCTCTAAGCCTTTTTATCGTTCCAAATGATATTACAAATACAGAAGCAGAGGTTGAGCGATCTTTCGGTCCTCTGACCATGAGCAAAAGAGAGCCAAAGCCCTTGCTTAAATAGTTTTGGAGAAGAGGGGGGCGCATTAGGTTAAGAGAGAGCTTGAGGGGCGCATTCCCTTGATGGAATAGATTGAGCCTTAACACATGCCTTGATTCAAGGTTGATTGGATGAGGTGGGCGCTACCTCAACAAGAGGTGCACCCCCTCTCTTGGACTTCACACCCAACCACTCCAAAGACGCCACATAAGGAGAAGTCGCCATACTAAGGAGGGGCGCATCCTCTAATAGAGATTAACTTGCCCTCCCTAAATATTTGATTGAAATCATCAAAGCTTGATTGAATCTTCCTTCGATATTAATTGCTAAGTTAACTGGGCCTTCAGTTGGACAAATTTCCTCAGATTTAGGAAATTTGATTCTCTCCAAATCTTTATTTTTTGAATTTTTTAATTCTCTTTTAATATTTTCGAGAGAATTTTTATTTAAGTGAAAAATAATCACTTAAAACTTAGGAAAAGTGGGTTTAGGGGTTTAATGGGTGCTCTAGGTTAGAAAACGAGCACCCCCCATGACAAATTTACCTCCTAACCACAATTTTATGATATTTTGGGATTTTTTAATTAAAACATTAAAAAAAACCTGTTTTACGGGAACAATTTTTTTTCTCAGAATTGACTAAAACTCCTAGCGGACCTAGTGCATGTTCATAATGACTCAATTTGGTGTCTAGCATGCTCATAAAATTGACACATGAACTTTAATAACCTCCTAAGGCCTAACCACCAAGACAACCATTCCAGTTGTGAAGGAGCGGGTGAAAAACTCGTCGATTATACATTTCTTATTCAACAGTGCATAATTGACAAGGGAAAAAACACCATGGAATGATCGGATTGATGTCTAAGTCCTAGGAAGGCAATCTCTTTACAAAAGACCGTCATGCTAGCACATTTTTACAATATCCCCAAGGGGTATGCAACATGCAATTATTTAAAAAAGGGCCAAAATTTGGCCCGATGGACCTCATAACACTGATAAATAACAATTTGATTGTTCAAGTCTTCGACGGTTCACTTAGAATCCACTAAGTACAATTTTAGTGGATACACATTTCACAATTCATTTCATCCCATAGTTTTATTGAATAATTGCACACTGAAAATATCAAATTAAATTGCAACAAAAACAAAAGGCGTTGAACTTTGGTTGTCATTGATGTCAAAAGGACTTAGTATTCATGTGTCAAAGAGGACTTAGTATCCTTGTGCCAATTTGAAGAAGTATATAAAATCCAATTTGAAGAAGTACATCCTGATTGTAGAAGTACATCTAGTTTGAAGAAGTACATAAAACTATGTGCGCAAGTCCCTAATCCATCTAGTTGTGGTACTTCAAAGGTAATGTCAAAGTGATGGTTCTACAAGCCTTGGAAGTGTGCAAGACCCACGAAACAAAAGAAGTATACAAGTCTCGAAAGCGCGCAAGAGTCTTGGAAGCAAAAGGTAGTTGGACAAGTCAAGTGCGTAAGACCCACCAAGTGATGGTACTTCAAGGGCGCAAGATCCAATGGGTAGGGGTTCCCAAGTGCGCAAGTCCCACTATGCTAAGGACCACCTGTGTGTAAGACCCACAAGGCATGATACCTCAGTTGCATAGATCAAGACAAGTGGTGGATGGGTAAGTCAGCTTGACTGTGAAGAAAAGAAGAAGGGATGCTACGACCAACTTGTGGACACATGGTCTACACATGTCGAGTATAAATTAGAAGCCAAGTTGGAGAGTGGAAAGTAAGATTGAAGATGAACAAGTGGTAGTATTCTGATTTGGCGAGCTTCAAATTATTGGGGTATCAATGGCTCGTTAAACCAGAACAACATAATCTAGCAGAGAGCCAGATGCGCAAGAACAGAAATGCAGCACAACAAATGATGCATAGGATGATGTGATTTATGTAAGATAGATGCGCAGAGACAGAAGAGAAGCACATTAGATGATCCACAAGATGATATAGTATATGGCCAAATGCGCAAGAACAAAAAGGTAGTATTGCAGATGGTGCACAGGAGGTCATAGTTTAGATGAGACAAATGTGCAAGAATAGAACAACAGTACAAAAGATGATGTGCAGTACCAGTTGAATATGTAGTTTCGCAGGAACAAAACAATTTGTTGAGCAGCTTGCAGATAGCAGTAGTTATGAAGTATGAGAACCAGTGTGCAGTACTGTTGCAATGACGTGAAGTGTGTGATGAATTGTTGATAAAGTACAGAAGTTACGAAGAACAAAATATTTAGCAGGTGCGCACAAAGGAATGTATTGCAGTAAATCTGAAGAGTGCACAGATTAATAGAAAGCAAAGAAGAATCTTCTACAGTCATATCAGGGTGGCGGGACGAGTCAAGGAACATGGAGTCAGTGCTTCCTTCAGGTCAGATCTTGTAAAGCTAGGGGGTCGGTGCCTCCTTCCAGTTGGTGTTGGTAAATTAGGGAGTTGGTGCTTCCTTCAGGTTGTAGCCTATAAATCAGGGAGTTGGTGATTCCGTCAGGTTGAAGTCTGTAAATCAGGGAGTTGGAGCCTCCTTCCAGTTGGTGCTGGTAAATCAGGGAGTTGGTGCTTCCTTCAGGTTGTAGCCTATAAATCAGGGAGATGGTGATTCCTTCAGGTTGAAGTCTGTAAATCAGGGAGTTGGAGCCTCCTTCCAGTTGGTGTTGGAGAATCTTGGAAGTTGGTGCTTCCCATGAATGTAACCTTTATTATATAAGAAAGCATTTCAAGGTTTTCTCTCATTTGGGTTTCCATGTTAAATCTTTGTGTTCTGTGTATTGTACATGTGTAGAGGAATGACATTGTTTATGATGAATGCATAATATAAGTAATGTTTAAATTTGGTAAAAGTGAAATTTGTTCATAACCGTGCATAATACTGATTCACCCCCCCTTTCAGTATTAATAAGATTCCAACAAAACGATCATCGAAAGATTGCCATGCACAAGAGACACATTTTACCCTGGGAAACCCAATAGGGAGAAAACCCAACCAACTTTTCTTAGAAAAAATCAATCCAATTCAAGTACAATACCATTCATGATGTTGGATTTTGTACAACTTTGGAAGATATTATTTATTATATTTTATTGTACCATCATTGTACTTGGTTATGCCTCCTAAGGGAGAAGAACATTATGTAAACACATGAAAGAATCAATGTAAGTCTTGGGGTGCAAAAGTAATTAATAAAATATTTATTGCCCCCAAATACAAGTCGGCCCCATAAGGGAATTTTCCAGTTTTGCACATGTATAAATATGAGGCTTGTGCACCTCATTATCTCATTCTCACACTTGTGAAGTGCGCATCACCTGGAGGAGCATATTTTCGCATCACCTGAAGAAGGAGGCTTATTTGGTTTGGTCACTTGTGGAAGATAGTTTCATCTTCTCTCTCTTTCTTCATTTGTACTTTGATCTCAGAATTATCATCTCTCTGCGAAGGTTGCTGGGTTTTCTCCCTATTGGGTTTCCCAGGGTAAACTCTGTGTTGTTGCTTTGTGCTTTGTCTTACTTCTAGGGATCTTGGTAATGCATTTATGTTTTATGTTATGAATGTATGAAATTTAACATGGTATCAGATCCATTCTAGAAGAAGCCATTGCCGAAGCATTGTCGGAACCCTGCCGGAATTAGGGTTTCATCTTGTGAAGTCTTCACCCCTTATTTTGAAGGAAAAGAGCCATAGGAATTTCGTTTTTGGCTAGACTAATCCATTGGTGAAGACAGAATTCAATTCCGAAAACTTTTATTTTTGACCTAGCTCCTGCTAGGGTTTTTGATCTAGATCCGCAAATCAAGATGATTGGGATGGAGGTTGAAGATCAGTTGGAAGGAGCCTCCAGCTTTATCTCCTAGAAATCTAGGGTTCTCTTACTCCTAGAAGAAAATGATCTTATACTATATGTAAATGAGAAGGTCCTCGAACCAGAAGCCGAAGAAGATAAATCTCGATGGAGGAAGAATGATGCTAAAGCAAGAAGGATTCTTGTGGATTTCGTAAGAGATCATTTGGTTCCTCAGATCTCAGGTAAGAAGAATGCTAGGAAGATGTTCAAGACCATTATGAAGTTGTTTGAACACACTAGCCTAAATGTCTCCATGACTTTCAGAAACCAACTCTCAAATATGAAGATAGCGAAGTCGGAATCCATTGCTTCATACTTTATGAGGATCGCAGAACTCAGAGACAAGCTCAGCACCAGTGGAGATCCTATTGGCAATAAGGAGCTTGTCTTTCACATCTTAAATGGTATTCCACCATCATGGGTGTCCTTTATCCAAAGCATAAGTGGTAGATCTAAACTACCAAAATTTGACAAGCTTTGGGCGGATTGCTCTCAGGAGGAGACAGGGATCGCAGCACGTCAAAGAATCCATGGCAATCAAACTGAAGAGACTCAAGCATTTGTTTCTCATACCAAGAATGGTAAGGGAAGAGGAAAGAAGTTCCATAGACACAAGCACCAAGAAAGGAGATCAAGGCCTCATCAAGATCAAAAGAAGAAGAAGGATGTATCTCAAGTTCAATGCTATAGGTGCAGGAAGTATGGACATTACGCCAGTAGCTGCCGAAGTCAAATCAAAAGGAAGCATGAAGCATCCACGGCTGATGTAGAAGAAGATCATCATCATAAGAAGCAAAAGAATGAAGATCACACAGAATTCCTATTCATATAAGCACTATTAGGTACTATTCCTACCACTAGTGACACTTGGCTCATAGATAGTGGTGCATCTAGACACATGACTGGGTATAGAGAGAATCTTTCAGAATTAATTGAGAAAGATTCACATCTCCATGTTGTACTTGGAGATGATGCAAATTACATTGTGAAGGGATATTGAGTCACCACCCTTCAATTGGAATCAAATGATACATTATGCTTAAGTGATGTACTCTATGTACCTGGTATGAAAAGAAATCTTGTCTCCATCTCAGCATTGGAGGACAAGGGTTATAAAGTAGCTTTCTCAGAAGGGAAAGTCCTTGCTTGGCACAAGAACTCAAGCATGAGCACAGCCAAGGTTATTGGCCTAAGAGAAGAGAGCTTGTATAGGCTAAATACTTCTCCAGTCCAAGCCCTAATACATGATGCTGCAAGTATGGGCGAATTATGGCATAAAAGGTTAGCTCATCTGAACTTTCGAGCTCTCCCAGTTCTGAAGAACATTGTAACAGGTTTGCCAGGGCTCTAGGTAAACCATGATGGAACTTGTAGAGGATGTGCACTTGGCAAGAATGCCAAGAAGTATTTTCCAGATAGCGAGAGTAGATCCAAAGGGATTTTGGATCTAGTACACTCTGACTTGTGCGGGCCCATGACAGTTGTGTCATTAGTTGGTTACCACTACAATATCACCTTTATTGATGATTACTCACGAAAGACTTGGATATACTTTCTCAAGTCAAAAGAATCTGAGGAAGTACTCAGCAAGTTCAAAGAGTTTAAAGCACAAGTTGAAAATCTGTCAAGAAAGAGGATCAAGATCTTGAGATCCGATAATGGTGGAGAATATACCTCTACAGAATTCAATGATTTCTGCAACGAAGCAGGAATTAAGAGGGAGCTCACAGTTCCCTACAACCCTCAACAAAATGGGGTTGTAGAAAGAAAGAATCGTACAATTGTGGAGGCAGCCAAAGCTATGATACATGACCAGAGTCTTCAAATGTTCTTGTGGGCAGAAGCATCCAGAACCGCTGTATATGTACAAAATAGATGTCCACATAAGATCTTGAAGGACATGACTCCGGAAGAAGCGTTTACAGGTGTGAAACCAGAAGTGGGCCATCTCCGGATTTTTGGCTGTCCAGTCTACATTCATGTGCCCAAAGAGAAAAGATCAAAGTTAGAACCTTCAGGCAAGAAGGGTACCTTTGTGGGATATAGTGAGTCTTCAAAGGCTTACATAATTTACATTCCAAGATCTAGATAGATTGAAGTCAGTAGGGATGTAACCTTTGAAGAAGAAATGGATGTCAGGAAAGGCAGAGGATCAAATATGGAGATTGATGATGCAGAAATGCTAGAACCAAAGGAGATGAGATCATCTCCCCCTCCAGCTCAGAGGGAGTCAGTAGAAAAGGATGAACCTATCAATCCCTTAGATCCAGTTGATATCCCCAGAGATGTGACAGGTCGGAAAAGACCTAGGTGGGCACAACAGACACTGCAGGATGTAGAGGGGCATGATGCTCCACATGGCACTTTCAGAGAAAGTAAGAGATTTCAGAGATTCTCCAGCTATGTAGCTCTAATGAGCAACATTATTGATTCAGAACCCACAACTTAGGAAGAAGCATCCAAACATCAAGTTTGGAAGGATGCCATGATGGAAGAATATCAATCCATCATGAAGAATGATGTGTGGGAGGTTGTGCCGAGACCTGAGGAGAATTCAGTTGTAACTTCTAAGTGGCATGGAGCAAATGGCAGTGTTGAGAAATACATGGCCAGATTCGTAGCCAGAGGATTCTCTCAGAAAGAGGGAGTTGATTATGATGAGACTTTTGCTCCTGTGGCCCGATATACTTCCATCAGATCCATTATCGCGATTGCTGCAGCTATGGGATGGAAGTTGCATCAGATGGATGTGAAGACAGCTTTTCTCAATGGTGTTATTGAGGAAGAAGTTTACATCGAACAACCAGATGGGTTTATTGTCCAAGGAAAGGAGTCTCATGTATGGAGACTGAAGAAGGCATTGTATGGCCTCAAGCAAGCACCTCGTGCTTGGTATGGATGAATAGACAGATTCCTGGTGGGCTTGGGATTTTCCAAGAGTGATGTAGACCCCAACCTTTACTACAAGGTTGTAGATGACGAGCCACTGATCTTGGTATTATATGTTGATGAGTTGTTTCTCACTGAAAATGAGAAACTCATTGTATGGTGTCAGAAGAATCTCGCCTCTGAGTTTGAAATGAAAGACCTTGGTTTGATGCATTACTTCTTGGGATTAGAAGTATGGCAGAGGCAGAAAGAGATTTTCCTAGGACAAGGAAAATACACCATCGATATATTGAAGAGATTCAGAATGTTGGACTGCAAGTCCATGGCTACTCCGATGGATGCAAATTAGAAGAAGTCGAGAGATTCTACTTCAGAGTTTGATTTGTTTGATCCCACCATCTATCGCCAGTTGATTGGGTCATTGATGTATTTGACCAACACCAGACCAGATATATTTTTTGCTGTGAATGCCCTTAGTCAGTTCATGTGCAAACCGAGGCAGATTCACTGGATTGCTGCAAAACATGTGCTCAGATACTTACGTGGCACTGTGGGATTTGGATTAAAATATGCTTCAAATGGTGACCTGATATTGCAGGGGTTTACAGACTCAGATTGGGCCAGATGTGTTGCAGATCGGAAGAGTACTTCTGGATGTTGCTTCAGTTTGGGTTCCGCAGTTATTTCCTGGTGCAGCAGGAAGCAAAACTCGGTAGTAGTCAATACTGCAGAGGCCGAGTACATGGCTACTAGCACAGCAGCTCGACAGGTCGAAGCATATCGAGATTCGATATCACTTCATTCGTGATATGGTGTAGAAAGGTGCGGTTGAGTTGCAGTACGTGCTGACAGACAACCAAACTGCAGATGTTCTCACCAAGGCACTTCCTAGAGTGAAGTTCGAATACTTTCGCGGAAGACTTGGAGTCGAAGAGAACGTTTTCCTCCTTGAGAGGGAAAGATGAGATGCTTGCCTTGCTTTGCTCAGGTGTCTCTGCAGTCCAGTTACTCAGCCAGATATGGGAGAAATCTCATAGGCAGATGAGTAGGATAGTCAGCAGTTGGCCGGGCTCACCCAAGTACCTTCTGCAGTCCAGTTACTCAGCCAGATATGGGAGAAATCCCATAGGCAGATGAGGAGGACAGTCAGCAGTTGGTCGGGTCCACACTGGTGCCTCTGCAGTCCGCCATATATGAGAGAAATCTCATAGGCAGATGAGTAGGACAATCAACAGTTGGCCGTGTGGTTGCACAGGTGCCTCTACAGTCCAGATACACAGCCAGATATGGGAGAAATCTCATAGGCAGAAGAGTAGGACAGTCAGTAGATGGTCGTGCCCTTTTGCTCGTCTGAGATCTCAGCCAGATATGGGAGGACCCCATTGGCAGATGAGACAGACAGGTAGCAAATTGTATAGCAGAGATGGTATAGCTGTATATCTCAGATATCCAGGATTGAGTGATTCTCATGGATCCAGGATTGAGTGATTCTCTTGTACTCACCGAAGGAATGGTGATGATGACGCACAGAGATTGTGTGGACAACCTTCAGTATGCAGAAAGATGATAGAGACAGAGTTGAGTACAAGATGAAACCCAGATGATCGTGATGCAGATGAAGACCTAAGAATACCTTCCTTGTTGAGAGGGAGTGTTGGATTTTGTACAACTTCGGAAGATATTATTTATTATATTTATTGTACCATCATTGTACTTGGTTATACCTCCTAAGGGAAAAGAGCATTATGTAAACACATGAAAGAATCAATGTAAGTCTTGGGGTGCAAAAGTAATTAATAAAATATTAAAAATAAAATATTTATTGCCCCTAAAGACAAGTCGGCACCACAAGGGAATTTTCCAGTTTCGCACATGTATAAATATGAGGCTTGTGCACATCATTATCTCATTCTCACACTTGTGAAGTGCGCATCACTTGGAGGAGCAAATTTTCGCATCACCTGAAGAAGGAGGCTTATTTGGTTTGGTCACTTGTGGAAGATAGTTTCATCTTCTCTCTCTTTCTTCATTTGTACTATGATCTCAGAATTATCATCTCTCTGCGAAGGTTGCTGGGTTTTCTCCCTATTGGGTTTCCTAGGGTAAACTCTGTGTTGTTGCTTTGTGCTTTGTGTTACTTCTAGTGATCTTTGTAATGCATTTATGTTTTATGCTATGGATGTATGAAATTTAACACATGAAGATGAACCCTAGCACAAGAGAGGTTCGCCCTCCTTCATAAGAAACCCTAACAAGGGTAGCGGACTTCTAGAGAGAATAAGAGAACCCAAAAATATAGCTTCTTGCCTTTGTTAGCCCTTCTTTGGAGGTGTGCACAAGTGGAGAAGAGAAGAGGTGTGATTGTGATGATGAAAATGAAGTGAGTGAACTCTTTATTTATATTGTTTAGTTCACTTGAATTTTTCCAAATGGGGCTGACTTGTACACTTGATGGGGCCGACTTGCTAATTTTGATCTTCATCTTTTATTTATCTTCAGGTCGACTTGTCTTCAATTTGCTTCTGGGATTTCTTCAATGTTATCTTAGACTTCTTTAAAGGTTGACTTGTCTTCTTGGTTATTACCTCATCATAGAAAAGTTGTCCTTGTTGATGTTCATCTCCTCACATGTACGTCTATTCACATAGAGCTTTAATGTTGATTTGACCCCACTCTAAGAAGTCCCGGACACTTCCTCGAGCCTATGTCAAATTCAACATTAGATTAGACTTTGTATATTTCTCAAGGGGATAAAATCCCCTATCAAATAAACAAGTCAACTCACTCTAATATAGAATAGATCACTCCTTCTTGGAGCACTCCTTCTAAGTGTATGCAATGTGGCCTCTAGTCTCCTTCTCGGAGTAAGCATCTCGAGCCTTATTTACTCTTAGTCACTTCTCATGATAAGGCTACGCCGGGGTCATCCTTTACCAACCATTGGTCAATTCTCATGACCTCTTTGGGAGAATGTTTGCAGAATGTTGCCCGATGCTGCAACCTGGAGAAACATCAACACTCCCTCTCAGTGAGGGAACATTCTATATCACGCCAAGCTTCGTACTTGGTGAGAATGTTCGTAGAAGACACTCTGCATCACTGCCAAGTTTCTCACTTGGTGAGAATGTCATCACTATCTGCATCTCGAGTCTTCAAAGACTACACCTGGGCCATTCACAACTAGCATAGCCCCGTGAGTGAATGTATCATTTACTACTATCATAGCCTCGTGAATAAATGTTTGTTCGATGCTACTCATCTGTATGTCTGGGCCATTCACCACTAGCATAGCCCTGTGAGTGAATGTCTATCCCATACTGCTCATTTGTATGTCTGGGCTATTCACCACTAGCATAGCCCCATGAGCGAATGTCTGTCCCATACTGCTCATCTGTATAACCATCTTGGTACCTGGTCCATTCACCTCTAGCAATATGTCTCATGCTTCGAGGATGAATGTCTACTGCTCGTCTGTAGGATCATCAACACTCCCTCTCACTGAGGGATACATTCTCCATCATGCCAAGCTTGTCCCTGAAGTATACAAACTTTGGCTTGGACAGAGGCTTGGTGAGAATGTCAGCTATCTGCTCATTTGTGGATATGTACTGGAGCCTCATTGCTCCCTTCTGCACAATGTCTCGGATGAAGTTATATTTGATCTCCTAATCAAATAGTCTTGTAAGAAGCATCCGAAGCCACACTGCTTCACGACTTGCAACACTAGCTGCAATATACTCCGTATCTGCTGTACTGAGTGCGACAGAAGTTTGCTTCCTGCTAAACTAGAATATCATAATTGTTCTCAAGCTGAAGCAGCACCTTGAGGTGCTCTTTCTGTTGTTGTAAATGTAACTTCAAAAGATATTCTTTGTATATTATTATTATATTATTATTGTACTTTTATTGTACCTCCGACGGAGATGTTTTTCCTCCGTTTGGGGATGTCATTATTGTATTTGGTCATGCTAGAATATCGAGGTAAAACCTCCACTGTAAGTCGGGGCAATAACTCCCCAAAAGATAAATGTAAATTGTATTTTTGAGTCTCCCTAGGATAGGTCGGCCCAATCAGTTAGAGAGGTTGGCCCCAATGAGGAATTAAGGCACTCACAAAGTATAAATAGAGAGGAACACTCACATTTGACATCATACTCACTCAAGCAAGTTCGCACCAAGTGAGAGAGAAGACAAATTTGCTGGAGGAGAAAGAGAGAGAGCTGTAGAAGACATCTTATATTTTGGGTTTTCCATCTTGTTTGATATTGTACTAGTGACAAATCTATTTCTGAGGAAGTTGCGGGGTTTTCTCCTTCATGGTTTCCCCGAGGAAATTTCTTGTGTCTTTTGTGTTTTGCTGTGCTTGTCTATCTTTCATATTAAAGATATAACATAATTGAATTAAAGTGCAAACTCTAAGATGGTATCAGATCTATCCTGAAAGAAGGCACTGTGTAGCATCGGGAAACTAGGGATTCCTAGTTCAAGGTCTTCTCTCCACAGATCATTAAGAAAAGAGGGCTAGGATAACTCGCCCTAGGAGGGCACATCTTTTGGAGGAAGCAGAATTCAATTTGAAGAACTTTCATTTTTGACCTAGTCACTAGCGACGGGAGAAAACTAGGGCATCAAGATTTTGGGGTTTTCCTCCATCAATCCAGACAAAGGAGTACACTGGACAAATCGCCTTGAGGAGGTGCATCTTTCTGTCCAAACAAAAGTTTAAAATTCCAAGTTTGGAAAATTAGGGTTTCTCTGACAAACCCTAGGTTAGTAGCTCTAGAGCCAGGTAGGGCATCTCAAATTTGTAAGTTCTAATTCTTTGCTATTTCCATTTGAGGTTCTCATTTCAAAATGACAAATTATGCCAAGCTTGAGGATAAGCTTGAAGGAGCTGATAACTTCCGAGCATGGAAGTATAAAATCTCTTGTCCTAGAAGAAAATGACTTGGACAAATATGTCAATGGGGAGGTTCCAGAACCAAAGGGAGAAGAGGCAAAAGCAATCCACAAGAAGAACTTGGTCAAAGCCAAGAGGATTATTGCAGACTCCATCAAAGATCATCTCATCCCTCATGTATCATCCATGAAGACTCCCAAGGAGATGTTCGATGCTTTAACGAAGATATTCGAAGGGAAGAACATAAATTGGAAGATGACTCTAAGGAACCAACTCAAGAATGTAAAGATCCAACACCCGGAGACTATGCAATCTTACTTCACAAGGGTCTCTCAAATCAAGGAGCAACTTGAAGTAATTGAAGACAAAGTAGAAGAAGGAGAGATTGTAATGACCACCTTGAATGGTCTCCCAAGATCATGGGGCTCATTCATTCAAGGAATATGTGCCATAAAGAAGTTAATCACATTTAGCAGACTATGGGAAGAATGCACCCAAGAAGAAGCTTAATTTGTAACAAGAGATGAAAAGATGGGAGCTAATGCGAGCTAATGATGACCAAGCTCTAACTGCTCACACAAAGAGAAATCATAACAAGAGGGAGGACCATCATCACAAAAGGTCCAGAAGGCCCAATAGGATTCATGGACCTGTTATCACATATATAGTAGCCGGGCTACCATACATTATTTTTCTGATGCCAGTACACTATTCGGCCAGTTCCCTTACATTTGAGATGTTGAGATGAGCATCTATATTGGATCACTATCAGATTGTGGACAGCAGTATATATTCCCCATGCCATGACTGAGTCTCAGGACACTCAGAGAGATGACCGATGTAGCCATTATACCATTGGTACAGAGCAGTCAGTAGTGCCCAGAGTTACAGCAACAGTTTCAGAGGACAGATGATGGTACAGGTTGATGAGCATTCAGGTATATGACTTAGTAGGTATATCATTGTGTTACGGTTATATTGCTTTTATACTAATTCTTATAGCATGTCTTAGCACTTAGTGTCATGATCTGGCGATCATATAGATATGTGGACCTGGTTGATCTTATTATATATATTATATTGTCCCTACTCAGACTTAGAAGTTCACTATTCATACTCATCGGTTTTACCCTCCTTAGGGAGAATAGAGGTGATCGTTCCACCATACCTTGGCTTGCTAGTGTTGGCTCCATTATTCATTGTCTTCATCCATCCATTGCCTACCTTTTAGTTTATCACCCTGACTTACTACTTGACTAGTGGCATGGAGGACTTTTCCCCACTGTAGCCTCTGTATTGGATGAGCTTCCCTGTTTATTGTGTCTCGGCTCTGAGTTGGTGACAAAACTTACCTATGGTGAGTTGGAGTTCGTTGGAACTCCCCCTAGTCACTAAAGTTGTGTTGGCTAAACCTGAAACTTTTAGTGGTGCCATGAATACAAAATCTGGAAAATGAAATGCTATATCTTGTATGAAAAGCCCATTCATGCAATGTGTTTTTAAACACACATGAATGAAAGGCATGCCAAATGAAAATGGCCATGAAAATAAAATGTTATATCTTTTGGAAATGTAAATACCTAGGTAAACAAGCTGTCCATGACACACCTAGAAGTGCTCAGGTAAACAAGTGCCTTAAAAACACACCTGCAGCAGAAAGCCTAAAATAAATGTAAATCTATGCAATGTGTTTATAAACACACATAGACCAAGGCTATGGAAACTTCAGGCCCAAAAAGCAATCGAATTTAAATGCTATATCAAAACAATTGCTGGCCTTATTTGTATTATGGATTGTGCGCATCTGTTAAAGGTGAATAAACCCTCTTTGAACAACTCATCCATTTGTGAGACACCGCCATTCCCTGTGTTATTGCTCATTCAGTATATACTATGGTGTGTATTCCCTTTCCCATTGCCAAAGTGTCACAAAGTTAAGTCAGTCAAGTCATCCCTTAGCCTAGCCAGTTATTTTAGCCTCACCCTTCACTAGCAAATTGATCACAGCTATGAAGTGAGTATGATCTTGAAAGTCTAGTCTGAGTAATAATAATAATTAATGACATTATATATTTGGATTTAGATTGCCAGTAATGATTACTTTGTGTTATAATTGTTATTTGAATAAGTTGTAGAGCATGCATTAACCTTTGACACTTTGCAGCAGCTTCTGATGATGGTCTGAGTTATATTTGGTCATGTTGACTTGGTCAAACCTAGTTTGACCAAGGTCGACCATAGGACATGAGATGGTTGGACCTTGTGATGATATGGAGTGATGATATATGGTCTATGTACATGTACATGATGATTCTATGCAGCAGCTACAGGGTTATGATGATGATTCATGGTTTACAGCATTATTTGATCATTTACAGATTATTATTATTTGACCTGTTCCGGTATATTGGATATATATTTTGATCATGCAGAGACTCATATGGTGTATGAGTACACATCTTGGATGGATTTGGACCTTTTGAGTCCAATGAGACAGGTTGTTTTCAGTTCCGGGCACTTATAGTGATGATTGAGCCTCAGTAGGCTATCCCAGTGCAGTTTTGGTCTGTTGGAGGCCTTGTCAGAGCAGATGTGATTTTTATCCGGTTGACCTAGGGCTGATGATGGAGGGGGTGGTCCAGCCACTTGTTTTTACCATATTACCCCCCTCCCGGACACACTGGTGCCCTCACCTTGACAACGCAGGCACTCCAGGAGGCAGTTTGGGGCAGTTTCACGCTTCCCGAGGCATTTGAGGATTGGTAGAAATTGCTATTGAGGAAATCGATTTGGGCTACTGAGGCAATGTTATGGCATGGGATGATCAGTGATGATAGATCGGGATCTTCCACACCTCCTCCAGCAGTTTCAGCTTCATCGGGGCCCGCATCCATCACTTATGGCACTTTCTGAGGATTTCTGAGGTCTTTTGAGGCCTACGATTTGACCATGGAGGCACGATTTGGTACATTGATGATTATTTTATGATTATTGTGCTATGGGGATTGACCAAGGAGGGATAAAATTACCCCTTGGACCCACCATAAACCCCCTATTATATTTTGTCATCATGATTTGGTGGGATTCCCCTCTTCTAGGGCGATTTTGTCCACTCATATAGTGATCCATGTATTTTATTGTTGAGCTCATCTCAACCATTGATTAGACATTTGTATCTTTTAATCTTAGCCACTCATTCAAAAAGTGGTTAGGATTTTGATGCCTCTCCTTCCTATTTAAAGGAGAGAGATTCTCATTGTAAGGGGTCTTTGGCTCTTGGATTATTAGTATAGAAAAACTTTCTTGTGGAAATTCTTGTGGTCTCCTTTGCATCTGGTGTTCTTAGATGGTGATTGGAAAGTCTATTGCAACCTAGCATTTGGAATTTGTGGTAAGATCTATCTATTTTGGAAATCATTGTCTTGTCTACAGGAGGGCGACTTCAACAAGGGCGATTTTGCAAGGCTTCTTCAAATCGACTTTCTTGGCATTTGCTTGTATCAGGGGGTTATCATTAGCATCATTGTGATCTATGCTATCTTTCTGTTACTTCTCTTGTGGCATTAGTCTTATCTCTTGATTGCATCAAATCTGATATTGTTGACGTTTGTTGTGCAGGAGAGAGGGCGCATTGGCTTCTTGGACTAAATCGATTGCATAGAAAACTACCTCAAAGCTTCTCAAATTGATCGGGTTTGCATAGATCATCATCATCAAGGCATCTACAAGGTTACCCAGGTAAGATCCACAGGTTTGTTTGTGTTACCTTGATCCAATCTATTGACATAGCTCTTAAATTGATAAAACCCTAATTATTTCAAAACCCCATTTTACATTTTCTTAGATCTACTTAGATCTAGTGGGTTGTTGGGCATAATATTGAAAACCCACCTCTATAGCATCCACGGCATCCCGGATCTATAGTTTGGTGAGGATTGGCTTCCGTTTGACCTTTTTCCCATGCCAAACTAGCTCTCCCAAGCAAGGGCGCACTTCTTGGTGAGGGTGAGTTGACCTAGATCTAGGTGGTGGGTAGTTGAGATCCCGCTTGATTCATAATCTACACATCAAATAACCTACCCCCAGATTTTCACTTTTCTGATTTATACCTTGTGGGCCCTAATCCACATTTTAAGGGATTTAATCCCCATTTTGGAACACTTGGTATATTTAAACTCAGATCTAGTAAGATCTAGCCGTCGGATTGCCGTGAAATTATAGATCCACAACCCTACTTGACTAACATACCCGGATCTAAGGTTTGGATGTCATCGGACTTGTCTTGACCCCACTTACCCCACTTTTAGGCCTCCTTGGGTAAAGTCGCACCACCTTGGAGAAGTGAGTTGACTCACTTCTAGGACGTGGGTACTTGAGATTTCAGTGGATTTGGAACGGGAATAATTCAAAACCTAGGTCTAGTGTGTCACCTTGTCAAATCTTGCCTTGGGGATAGCATTCCTTATTTTAAGGGATTGTGGTCCACTTTGGTCAAACCTAGATCTAGACCTATCCATCCAACAAGACCTTAATCGCCCACTTGTCTCATGCCATAGGAGTCTTTAACCACAAGTCAACCCTACTTTGACTCCATTATCCCAATTCCCAAGGCACTGGTTTCTCTCCAAGTCAATTCGACTTTCCTAGATTGTTGGATTAACTTGTGGTTTGACCTTGTGTGGTGAACTAAACCCTTGATGCCATCATGTATCATGGTCAAGCTTGTCACTTGTACTAGTTAGCCCCAATTTAACCCTTAAACTACCCTGCATTGGACACGGTTCCCAAGGCAGTGGATTTTCCAATATTGAACTAGTACTCTAATCCTAGATTTCATTTCAAATATTATAAGTCACTCCCACATCAACTATGAACCAAAGCTACACTCTTTGAATCCCTCACTTGTCTTGTGACTTCACCCTAAGATCTAGGATGAACCATAAACCTTACTGCATTTAGAATTAACTTGATTTGGTGTCTTGGTTTTGATCTCTCCTGTCGGGAGTAGATCGGGTCTCCCCCTTTGTTGTTTGGGCTAGACAACATAAAGTGAAGGTTGCCTCGACTGGCGTGACAACCAATCCATTGGAGGTCGAGGTGATCGTGGTTGCACCTTTGAGTTGCCCTTCCCTATTGCCATCCATGAGTGGATACATCCATAGGGGTAACTACAACTTAGGTGATAACATTTTGGCGCCGTTGCCGGGGAGGCAATAGCTTACCTCAGTTCGACATACCTTTTTTAAAGCCCTCCCATTCTCTTTGCCCAACATTTTGGTATTGAAGGCATAGGGCTTACCTCAGACAAGTTAGTAGTCTTTATTCACTCTCTCCTGCATATACAACGACACATATCTTGGTAGAAGAGTTTAAATCTACCTGGCGACTCCCAATCGTGACTCCGCTGAGGAGCGAACTCGTTTACATCCTTATAACACGAGAAGTAAAGTAAACTTGGATCAAGTTGAAGGAACCCCAATTACATATTGTAAAAGAGATCCCAAAGCACAGTCATCTAACTTCTTTTGGAAATTGGTTAACGATTCTCCAAATAGAGCTTTAGGATCCCCTTTGGTTAATTCCGTTCCTCCCTCATCTCCTAGTTCAAACTTAAACACAAACTTACCGAATCCAATGGCCGGAACAAACTCGGGAAACCAGAATGTTCCTTCTCCACAAGCTCCTAGGATTTTTGGAAGGAAGGCAAAACCATCTCCTTTGGACTTTTCCCAAATCCAGGGTGCACCCCATGACATGCCTGAAAAGTATTTTGAAAAGGTTCCCAGATTTGATGGAGTATCTGCTATATCAATTGAAGACCACATTGATAAAGTATGGGAACACATGGAAGCATATGGAGCATCTGAGGAAGATGTGTTCATGAGGGGTCTCTTGGCATCTTTAGAAGGAGATGTTAGGAAGTGGTTTGATAGGTTGCCTGCCTCATCCATTGATGGGTATGATAACTTTGTCAACAAACTAAATAGTGAGTGGTCCCGAAAGTTAGATGGGAAGTTTCTCTTACATCAACTTTTTGACATTAAGAAAAGAGAAAATGAAACAGTCCATGAGTCACCTCACAAGGTGAAACTTGGGGATGATTATCAATATCCCATCAAAGGAAGTGGAGAAGTTTCTTACAAGCTAGATTCCAACAAATCACTAAAGATGAAAGATGTTCTCTATGTACTGGGTTTGAAGAAAAATCTTCTCTCCATCTCAGCTTTAGATGCTAAAAAAATGCGGGTTGCATTTGTTGATGGCCAAGTTCTAATGTGGTCAAAAGGAAAGACAATAAATGATGCAATAGTAATTGGAGAGCAAGAGGGAGGCTTGTACAAGTTGAAAGGACAACCAGAACGAGCATTGGTCCATGACTCCATGGAACCAAGTGAATTGTGGCACAAAAGGCTTGCACATGTGCACTATAGAGCACTACCAATTGCAAGCAAAGCGGTTTCAGGTTTAACAGAAATCCAGACAAAGCATGAAGGCATTTGCAAGGGATGTGCACAAGTAAAGAATGTGAAGAAGACACTTCCTAGCAGTGAAAGCAAGGCAAAAGTAATATTGGAGATAGTCCAGTCAGATGTGTATGGTCCCATGTCTTCTAGATCATTAAGCGGGTATGTATACTATGTTTCTTTTATAGATGACTTTTCCCGTAAGACATGGATTTATTTCTTGAAGGGCAAAGATGAAGTATTTAGCAAATTCAAGGAATTCAAAGCATTGGTTGAAAATCATACTGAAAGGAAGATCAAGACCTTACGATCAGATAATGGCGGCGAATTCACCTCAGAAGAATTCAAGGATCTTTGCAAGGAATTAGGGATTAAGAGGGAGTTGAGCACTCCTTACAATCCTCAATAGAATGGCCTTGCAGAACGTAAGAATAGAACAATAATGGAAGCAACTAAGGCAATGCTACATGATCAAGATCTTCCAATGCACTAATGGGCAGAAGCAACAAGAATAGCTGTGTATGTACAAAACCGTACACCTCACCGTGTATTGAACAACAAGACGCCCGAAGAAGTTTTCTCAGGAGAGAAACCAGAAGTCAACCATCTCAGAATATTTGGCTTCCCTGTGTACATATACGTCTCGAAAGAAAAGAGAATAAAGCTAGACCCTTCAGGAAAGAAGGGCATATTCATAGGATACAGTGATACATCAATAGCTTATCGAATATACTTCCCAGGATTCAAGAAGATCGAGATCAGCAGAGACGTAACTTTTGATGAAGATACCGCATACAGCAAATCAAGAAAATTACTTATTGAAGAACCTGAAGAACCTGAAGAACCTGAAGATCTTAGAACCAGAGACACAGTTATGGAGGAGACAATTCAAGAAGATCATGAAGACATTGACATGACAGAACCACAAGAACCTGTAGATCCACCTCGTGAGAAGAACACCCACAAGAGAAGACCGACATGGGCACGTGAAGCAATACAAGATGCAGAGAAGTATGGCGCTCCAGATGGAACACACAAAGAAAGCAAGAGACCCAGACCATACTCCAGCTATGTGGCCCTATTATGTGACATCATTGATAAAGAACCTTCCAACTACGAGGATCCATCAGAAAAGAAGGAATGGAAGGATGCCATGATCGAGGAGTACCAATCGATTATGAAGAATGATGTCTTGGAGATAGTTTCAAGATCAGTAGGGAAGTCTGTTGTGACTTCAAAGTGGATCTACAAGATTAAGCATGTTGCAGATGGTACCATTGTAAGCCACAAGGCAAGATTTGTGGCACGTGGCTTCTCCCAGAAAGAAGGCATAGACTACGAGGAGACATTTGCACCTGTAGCAAGATACATTTCTATCAGATCTATACTTGCACTGGCTGCAATAATAAAATGGAAGGTACACCAGATGAACGTCAAGACACCATTCTTGAATGGTGTAGTTGAAGAGGAAGTGTATGTAGAGCAACCATTGGGATTAGAGACACATGACAGACAGACTCATGTGTGCAAGATGAAGAAAGCCTTGTATGGTTTGAAGTAAGCACCCAGGACATGGTACGACATGATGGACAGTTTTCTGATGAGCTTAGGCTTTACCAAGAGTAAAGCAGATTCCAGCCTTTACATCAAGGTTGAGGACAAAAGACCAGTGATATTACTACTTTATGTAGATGACCTATTTGTAACAGGAGAGGATGAGGTCATTGCAGATATGAAATGAAGGCTTGCCGCAGAGTTCGAGATGAAGGACTTGGGGATGATGCACTACTTCTTAGGCATGGAAGTGTGGCAGAGTGCAGATGGGATTTTCCTTGGTCAAGGAAAATATGAAGTGGGGATTCTGAAGAGGTTCAAAATGATGGATTGCAAGGCAATGGCCACACCAATGGCATCGAAGTTGAAGCTACTGTGTGATGCTTCATCAGAGATAGTTGATGCCACATTGTACAAGCAAATGATTGGTTTGTTGATGTACTTGACGAACACAAGACCAGACATATGCTTTGCTGTGAACACCCTGAGCCAGTTCTTGACGGATCCGAGACATGTTCACCTGATTGCTGCAAAACATATATTGAGGTACCTGAAGGGTACAATTGAGTATGGGGTTAAGTATGACGCGAATCATAAGATTAACTTGCATAGTTATGTTTATTCGGATTGGGCAGGCAGTACCACAGACAGGAAGAGCACTTCAGGATGCTGCTTCAGTTTGGGATCCGGTATGATCTCTTGGTTTAGCAGGAAGCAGTCATGTGTGGTACCGAGTACAGTCGAAGCAGAGTATGTTGCAGCCTGTTTGGCTAGTTGTGAGGCAATATGGCTTCGGAAGCTACTGTCAGATTTGTTTGATCTCGAGTTAGAGGCGACTTGTAATATCTGTGACAACCAGAGTTGTGTGAAGTTGGTTGAGAACCCGATGTTCCATGACAAGTCGAAGCATATTGAGATCAAGTGCCGCTATATTCGGGATATGGTGCAGAGAGGAGCAGTGAAGCTCCAGTATGTGGCGACAGACGAGCAGATAGACGATGTGTTGACCAAGCCGTTAGCGAGAGTGAAGTTCGAGTACTTCAGAGATAAGCTTGGTGTTATCCAGATCGAGGTTCCTCGAAAGAGCGAGTGATGAGACCGGAAGACGCAGGTGCACTAGGGTTGTATCTTACATGGTGGAAGACACAGGTGGTCCGCAAGGACGTAATGCATCTGGGATGTTCTTGGGCTGTATCCACATGTTTGAAGACGTTGGTGGGTCCACGGGTCATAAAGCATCTGGAATGCGCCTGGGCTGTATCTTACATGATGGAAGACGCAGGTGGTCCGCAAGGATGTAATGCATCTGGGATGCTCTTGGGCTGTGTCCACATGTTTGAAGACACAGGTTGATCGAGAGAGTCGTAATACATTTGGGCTGTATCCACGGGGTGGGAGACGCAGATGTCCCTGGGCTGTACCCATTGGATGGGAGATGCAGGTTGACTGAGAGAGAGACGTAATACATCTAGGCTGTATCCACTAGGTGGACTGGGTGGAAGACGCAGATGTCCCTGGGCTGTATCCATTGGGTGGAAGACGCAGGTTGTTTGATGGACATGATGTATGCACCTGGGCTGCTCTCTGTGTGAGATGATGAGATGATCTGCATACGACGAGATGATAGTAGGAGACGCAGGTTATTGCTGTGGCAATGTAATGTGTGGTCCCGGGTTGTACCTACTTGATGGCTTGCTCGTAGAGATGATGAAGTCCTAGATGGGAGCTAGGCCTACATCCAACATGAAAAAGGGCTGGCTCTGTAGAACTTCTCATGACAGATAGATTTGAGAGATGTCACTAGTCAATGATCAACAATATGAGGATTGCTGCAGCAACGATGATGATGATCCAGTGTTGATGATGTTCCAACGATGATGATGATCCAGCGATGATGACGTTGTCCAGCTGTGATGATTACTGTGGCGAGAGAATACCTTCCTAGTTAAGAGGAAGTGTTGTTGTAAATGTAACTTCGGAAGATATTCTTTGTATATTATTATTATACTTTTATTGTATCTTCGACGGAGATGTTTTTCCTCCGTTTGGAAATGTCATTATTGCATTTGGTCATGCTAGAATATCGAGGTACAACCTCCATTGTAAGTCGGGGCAATAGCTCCCCAAAAGATAAATGTAAATTGTATTTTTGAGTCTCCCTAGGACAGGTTGGCCCAGACAGTTAGAGAGGTCAGCCCCAATGAGGAATTAGGTCACTCACACTTAAAGTATAAAAAGAGAGGATCACTCTCTCATTTGACATCACACTCACTCAAGCAAGTTCGCACCAAGTGAGAGAGAAGACAAGTTCGCTGGAGGAGAAAGAGAGAGAGCTGCAGAAGACATCTTATATTTTGGGTTTTCCATCTTGTTTGATATTGTACTAGTGATGACTCTATTTCTGAGGAAGTTGCGGGGTTTTCTCCTTTATGGTTTCCCCTAGGAAATTTCTTGTGTCTTTTTTGTTTTGCTGTGCTTTTCTATCTTTCAGATTAAAGATCTAACATTATTGAATTAAAGTGCAAACTCTAACACTTTCTGTTCACTGCACTTGTTACCAACTGAGTTGCACCTCAATTGGACTTCCAGAGAGCTGCCAGTGTTGCACAATTACTTGTGCTTATCAGAGTTCAAAAGTTTCGAATTAGGCCTTTCACGACCTCCCTTTTTAATTTTGTAATGTATGACCATGCCCTACAGGGTTTGTAATAAAGTGTGCTAGCATAGTGGTCTTTGAGTGACTCGGTTCCCTAGGACTTGACAACCAAAGAAGGTATTCCAAGGAGTTTTTTCCCTTGTCAATTATGCTTTGCCTTTAGCCGAGTATAATTGATGAGTTTTTCTCCTATACCTCCAAAGCTGGAATGCCCAAATTGGTGGTTAGGCTTTGGGGGGTTATTAGAGTCTATTTTATAACATATATAAACATGCTAGACACTATAATAAAGTCATATGGTCATATACTAGGTCCCTAGCTGGTTAAAATCAACTTTTATTTTTATTTTTTATTTTCGCGGCCGTGGACAATTTTTTTCAATTAATTAAACCATTTTTCCTATGGTTTAATTGAAAAAATTCAAATTGTAATAATTAAGTGGTTTGTGGGTGGATTTTGATAAATGGAGGCTCATTTTCTAAGCCAGAGCACCCGTTTAACCCATAAACCTACTTTTCCTAAATTTTGAGTAAGTATTTATTTCATAAATTGATATTTACTCAAATTCTCCAAAAAAGAGAAAATAAATGTAAAAAAAGACATATTTATTAATAAAATGACAAATTCCTAAAACAGTGGAGGATGTCCGGAGTTGAACTGAGCTTCAACTAAAGTGACTGGATAGTCAAGATTAAGTTAACTGAAGGTGGAACCTTTGCTCCATTGTTATTCGCCTGAAGGTGGAACCTCTGCACTCTAGTCTTGACTGGATAGTCAAGACTAGAGTGCTTTGGTCCATTGTTATTCGCCTGAAGGTGGAACCTCTGCTCCTATATGTTGTAATATTTTTCTAAGTATTGAGTAATAAAAGAAGGCTTCAAAGGCTAGTCCTGATGTGTTCTATGGAGGCTTGATGTACCAAGCTTTGTATACAAGGTAATCTATATTGATTTCATATGTTTTTTATATTGTTGAGATAAACCTGTCTTTGAAGAGAAATTAGTTTCAAGAAGAACATCAGGTAATACTTTATAGATTACTTGTTCTTGTTGAATGGTAGAAGGATTAATAAAGATATATAGATTCTTGTTTGAACTTACATCTTTTGTTATTCTTTTTACTTGCATACACATGTATTTTTAATCTCCTTGTACAAGTGTTGTGAGATCTTGTAGGTAACCTACACTGGAGGGAGTAACAAGCATGTTAGCTTGCCCATCTTCCAGAACTTTAGAACAAAGCTCCATCTCTCCGGTCCTTCAAGGGAACAACTCCATCGCCCAAACTTAGTGCTCAAACCCCCACGGGTTCAACTTCCAGATCCAAAAAATATTCATCTAAATCGGTTACTCTCTTTTTAATATTTAGATCTTGCACTTAAAAAAGTATCATTGATAAGTAGATCTAAATCAATTCGCAATCTAGTAATTTGAACTCATTTGATAATCTAGATCGAGGTTGTTTGTTCTCTATTTTGGCATTTTTATTGAAGTAGATCCTAAAGCAGAATAGAGTATTTCATTTTACAAAGTCTTTTACCAAGCAATTTAAGTGCCTAAAACATTTACTTGCCATCTCTTAAAGAGGCAAGTAAAGATCATAAGAAGGCAAGCTTTCTAGCTTGCCTTACTTAGTTATTTATCTAATTTATTTTAGCTAGTTTTATAGATTTTTTGGGGCATGTTTTGTACGAGTGGCCAAATCACTTTCTAAGTGTTTTTGGCCATTTTATGATAAAAAGAGCTCGCTGCCTTTTTTTGCATGTATATCAGTTTTAGAATTAATATGGCTCAACAATTTGAGTAAATATAATAACCAAATGATTCCTAAGATCGGTTTAAACATTCTTCTCGTGCTAAAAAAGATACCCTATCGCTTTTAATTCTGCCAACTGAACATAACCATCTACAATAATTAGAACTGGAAAGATGCGATCAATTTGTCTTCCATTGAATAAGGTGCCAGGTAAGTAGAACTGTCCAGCAAAGCATGTTCTTTTTGCATGAAATACTGAACGGGTTTTGTTATCATTCATGTCTTTGGCACAAAAATCAGGTGGGTAGAACCGTCCGTGATTTTTGGCAGTCAGCATCGATGTGTCCACTTGTTTTAAATAAGAGCCTCCTTTATATGCGCCATAAGAACCACGGACCCCAAAATCTTTCTCAGCATTGCTCCTCTATACTTGGTAGTTGATTTCCTGTCCTTTCTTCCATTCGAGATATTTCTTTCACATTACCTACATTAATAAGAATGATAATAATATTATTTAACTTAAGGAGAAATTCAGTGTAAAGAAAATGATTTAAAATACATCCTCCATAGTCTCCTTTTTATAGATAACAATTCTTATTATTAGAACCAATGAAAGCCTTTAAGTTTAGGTGCTGTGTTAATGAATGATTACATTTTTTAGGTATCATCTTCCCCACCAGGATTAAGATCTCTACAATATGATTTATTTTAATTCTTCTTGCAAGTTCGTATGTAATGGACCAGGTTGGCAGATTCCTATTACAATAATTAAATCTAGAAATGAATTCTTTTGTGTGTTATGTTAATGACATCCAGGTACCAGAATAAGTGCTGGATGCCAACTGTGAATTCTATTTTCATTTGCGCAAAAAGATCATGGATGAATACAAGCCTTAGGCCATTCTTAGCGCGGGGATTAATTTATCATTGTCAAAACCATATTTAATACATTAGAAATAATTTGAATTAGGCATCTTTTACTTTTATTGATTTTAATAAATAAATAAAAGTAAAAGAGAACCTTTTTAATGGTAAATGCATTAAATTACGGTGAAATGTACTACCAAGATAATGTAATATAGTCGAGAAAAGAGCAATTGTATGGGCCCATCACAAAGCACAAATGCCCAACATGATGGGGGACTTCCACCCATCAAGGGGTAGTCAGCAAAGCCACAAGACCAATACTCCTTGAAATGGGAACCGAAGAACCTGCCATGACCAGACCAAGGGCCTTGAGCCCTGCTAGACCAACACATTTACATAAAAAAGCCCAGACTTGGCCTTTTACAATGGCAAAAAGACCCCTTCACTCTGGTATATCCTGAAGGGCATGCTACAGACAATCTGGGGCGTAACACTTGTAACTACTAGAGTTAGGGGTGTAAATAGAGCAAAAACCAACCAACCTATCCTAAATTGAAATTATAACCCACACAAATTTGTGCAAAGGGTTAGAACCATGCTCAACTATGAAGCTCTGCAGGAAAGAAGAAAGAGCTAAAATAACCCGACCAGTCCCTTGAGATCGCTCGAAAATCCAATAGGCCCCACTCCAATAGAAACTCATCCACCACCAGAACTCAAAACCAATAGACATAACTTCCTCAAGGAAAACTACATCAGGTTTGGCTTTCTACAGCATATCTTGAACATACATCTTCCTACTAGGGCTAGTCATCCCTCTAACATTTTGGGATGCAAGGGACAACTACATTTAGCGAGTAATCCCATACATAGTTTAATAAAGTCGTTACTAGACATAAATTCACCCAAGTGCAATGGACATTGTTTAGGGGAGTCCATAGCCACATCCTCATAAAATTTTGGGTGCGACTTTGGCCTAGGACATTGAAGTTGTTCTGCTTGAGAAGGAGTCTTGGGCTCATTCCTCTTACTTGTCTGCACTTTCCAACCTTCTTTAGTCTCCATTGTCTCTGGCATGAAGGGTTGGGGTTGGGCTACTGCTAAAGAGTGGGACAAAGGCATAGATATTGGGCTGAGGAACCTTTTGCTGAGGAATCAGGTCCAGAATAGGTGGAGGGGACATGGTTAAAGGAGGGATGAGGTTTGGGTACCAAAAACTCCTTAGGTTGCTCGGGTTGGGATTTGCAATGAGGGCAATCACGGATAAGGTGGTCTTGGGCTTGACATGCAAAGAAGACGTTGGGCGGATTCAAGTAACAAACTTTTTGTTGGCAAACTCCATTAGTGGTGAAAATTGATATGAATGGAGGAAGCTCACACTTCAAATCCACATCTACACAAACCCTAGGGCTAGCTCGGAAAGAGTTGCAACGGCTATTAGGGATCAAGACTTTACCAAATCTTTGTGCAAAGAAGTCAACAAAGGGATGGAGATCCTTATGGAGTTTAGGAAATTCAGTCCACAAAGGGTAGTGAGCATGAGAACATTCATCTGGATGGAAATCAGACCTCTACGCATAGCCCAACTAACCAACAATGTTCGATGTGCCATACTGAATGACATTTGGAGAAACATCTGAGTTGAACAATAGGCAAAGATACTTGGACCCTAGGCCTTGACAGGATTTTAAAGAGATTCTTTTAGGTTCCCAATTCAAGATAACCCATTTGTTGAAGGTGTCTTCACATGGCATCCGGTGAAGAAAACACAAAATTACACTTTTAGAGTTCAAGATTCCATCAACCCTACTCATATTCCTTATTGTAATTCATGAAAAAATTAAAATTCTCCTTTGAATCGGGCTAATTGACTGGAACAACATCAAGGCTAGGAACGGATTGCCTCTCTACAACCCTGGCAGCAAGGCTAGGCCTTGAACTAGGGCTTGCATGCATCTGTGCGATCTCAGCTGGAGGGAAGGGTTGTCACATGCTGGGAGTCACCTTAACACCCTGGGATGGGGAAGGCACCTTAGGGGTAGCAGGTGATTCGGGACCTGTGTGAGGTTCCTTCCCCATTGCCTTAGCAATACTACGATCAATATAATAGTCCAAAACCTCTTGGGGTTTCATAGGGATTTCCATGACCATTGGAATAACCTCCTCAACCACACTAAACCAAATCATGTGATCCGTTCGTAATGAGAGACAATCTCCATGGGTGCTTCTTGTTGCACTTCCACATCCATAGAGGACTGGGCACGAAACACCAAGCTCCCATTGAGAGAACGAACTACAGATCACTTGGGCTCTGAATCATCAAGCAAGATAGGGCTATGATCATTGGATTTGCTGTGCCTAGAGTACACCTGCCACTCATACAAAGTGTTAATTAAGGATCGGCCTCTTTCAAACATGATATCCTCTACCTGGGGTGATTTGAGAGAGGGATCTCTGAATCCATGCCAAATCACACATGCTTCAAAACCTCCTGCAGCAGAGATCACTTCAACAGCAGCTGTATAGTTGTTGTCTGGACTCTGTATGGCTGCCATACACCTCCTTTACTCCATCGCTAAGGCTGCAATCTCTCTCCAAGGCTGTGCACGGTACAGGATTCTCCTCCTGCAGCTCATTACCTCCGTGTGGAAGGTTACTCTTTGCCGACAGATCCTTGTGCATTTCATCGTTTTGACTGCTTTCTCTTTTTTTCTTTTTCTTTTGTTTCAATTGTTAGAAACTTCACCAATTATTTTAATTTTGTTCAGCATTTTTATTTATTTATTTTGGTTGCAGTTTTTGACTCGTAAATTCATCATGGATTCCAGTTGTTGTTTGGAATTGTCAGTACCAATAGAATTTTGTCTTTTATTTGGTCTAGTTTTAACTTCACTACTTCATCATTTTTCAGACATAAGTGTTATGCAGATAAGAGAAGAATATATTACCACATTATATGTTTTGGAAATGGTGTTCATGGGATTGAATTGCTTTGTATAGCTTCTTGTTTGTTAGCATCCCCCATGGAAACATTCGCTGAACAAATGGTGTACAGAAGCATATGTTCTATCTCTCCCAAAGGATATTCTGTCTCCATTTGTGCATACATGAAATGGGAACAATGGAACATACCTGTTTTGGGTTACATAGACCCCTGGGTATGCATACTTGTACAATGCATTTCGTGTAATTTTAAGTTAACTATGTCTGTATGATGAGTTATTCAGATTTAAAGGGTTTGAGTGTTTCAATGCTCTCATAAGTTAAATTCTGCAGGTTGTGCGTTGTTTCGAAGATAATGATATTATTCATGTCAATGGAAAAATTGATCCTAAATCAGACATAGAAATTATCAACTTGGAATTGGCTTTTTCTGATATTGATCAGGTACGGAATTCATAAACAGCATGTGTTTTTATTTTTGGTTCCAAGGAAAAAATTGTGATTTCATTGATATAAAAGGAAATCCGAAATTACATTCTGTAGATGCTAGGAAGCAATGCTAGGCTTCTGAAAAAAACGAAAAGGTAAGTTCTCTTTCAGATTAGCTTACATATTTCCAGATTAACCAGAATGGTCACCAAAAGCTTCATGAAGTATTTTCTAGAATTTCTTTCCTTCTATCTAATACAGAGATTAAATATACCAAGAAGTTTTATCAAAATCAACCTCAGTCCATTAACTGTCTTGTACAAAGTTCACTATAGCCATCACCTAGAACTCAGAAGCTAGACCAGAGTCTACTAAAGACATCAACAAAAATACCTAGAAGAAAGGGGTATGTAAGTAGTGGGAACAGTGCCCAATCTGTTCTTCCCAGGTCTGCTTAACAGCCAGGATCCAAAGGAAGTGCTTCTTTAGATAAGGATTCTGCCTGGACATTTCTTTCTCTAATGATGTGATGGGAAGAAATAGATGAGAACTGCATCCTTCTATCTTTGACCTTCTCATAAATGGGATATAAAGTGAAGTTTTTGCAAGCAAAAGAACCCACCATCGATTGATAATTATAAGATAGTCTCGAAAGACTTGAACTTTCCGAGCACCCTTTTCAGCAGCCAATAGAAGTGCAAGCTTTCATGCTGTTAATACTGTGAAATTGTTGGACCCCCTTCGTAAGCCTGCTTTGAATTTTAAAAAATGAGAATCTGACAAGTAAACTATACCTCCTGCGCTATAGATGGGTGTATCACCTTGAGATGGTGCATGCACCGTCAAAATCAATCTAAGAGCCAGACTTGTCTATGACTTCTACTTCAATAACCCTTGGAGGTTTTAATGATTTTGAGCTGTGGAAAGATTTTGAGAATATTCCGGCTCTGTAAAGCACACTGAAGGGGGAAGATGAATCTGTCCTCAAACAGGCTAGCATTTCTTGAGAGCCATATTCCCCAAGCCGCAATAATAGGAATTCCCTGATATTTTCTTACTGAAGGAATCCCACACCACCTTTTGAGACGTTCTTCTACAGAATTGCCCCTTCAACCATCACTGTAACCCACAAGACTGTCCAACGTTTTCCAAACCTGAGTGGTATAAGAACAGAAAATATTAAATTAAAAATATGGGTTATCGTTCCTTCACTTGCCTTGCACATCAGACATCTACTAGGTCCACGCTTATTTGTTTTCTGCATATTTTCCCAAGTAAGCACATTTTTGTTCAAGGCCAGCCAAATGATTATACGACTTTTTAGTGGACATTTAAACTTCCAGACCTTTTTCCACCACCAGATTGGCTCTTCTACAGAGGCTCTTTCACTCAAAGCCTTATAACCAAGATTTGGTGTATCAGTGTTTCCAAGACGACTTTTGGATCAAATTACTTCATCCTTCTCCTTTATCCTGGCATGACTGCTTCTGAGCCTTGAAGTATATCCCTCCCAGCGGACAAAATCTTCACCACCGAGCCCTAATTGTGCTGCTGTCTTCCATTTCTGTCTCCAAATGGAAGTCAATTCAGTATCAGCTACTTGATTTAAAGTAAACAACCCCTTTTCTTTGATTGTATTTATCAAGTGACCTGGAATTCTGAAGTTCTCCCCACATCCAACCCAAGGATCCTCACTCAACCTTATCCTTCTCCGATCACCTACTTTCCAAACAAGCCATATTCCTGTAAGAGGGAAGGCCTTGATGGCTGCCTTCCAGATTGAGACTTTGTCGAAGATCCTAACCGATCCTCTACTGTGGTGGGTCAGATGTGCTATATATTTCTGCTTTACCACTTGACACCACAAACCTTCACCCAATATCAACCTCCAAGTCCACAAAATTTCTGCCGAAAGTGCCAAAGCAAAATTAAAAATGCTTTTGAGGCCCCAGCCTGCTATCTCCTTTGGAATTGCATTTCTTTTCCAATTTTCCAATTCATGTACGAGAACATCCATCAAAGCATGAGAAGCAGATCTGCAAAATAATATTTTATTCCAAGAGTTCAAGAGCCCAAAGGTGCCTTTACAATGAGGGGGTCTCTTCCTTAAATAGGAATGAGAGAGACCAAAACCCTAACCACTTTATGAACGAGTGGTTGAGATCAAAAGATAAAAATAATACAATTGACGGCTATGATGAGCCGGAGCTATAACACATGGATCAACTCACTAAGGAGGGGTGTGCACTCACTAAAGTGGCCCTAGGGGGGTCGCACCACATAAAAGATGACTAGGACAAGTGTAAGGAGCACATGGTGGGGCTAGGAGGTATTAATGTCCTTCACTAGCATCACCCCATGGCACAATAATAAAAGATATGACTCAATAACATCATAAAGTGACCAAGTGACCAAATCGTGGCCCCCCTCAATAGTAGAATAATACATCAAAATAGTGCCCTGGAGTGTGTGTGGACCCCACTGAATAATGAAAGCTGTGTTGGAAGGTGTGGGATGCATCATGAATGACCTCTGAACAAACCTCATGCCAATTCCTTGCCTCATTTGCCCAAATCGATTTCCTCAATGACCATTTTATCCTTTTTTTTATCCTCAGAAAATCACCTGTAAATCAATAAAATGCCTGTAGCTCAATGCATGGTGCTCTGGGCACAAATCTGACTATACTAAAGTGTCTGAGAGTATGGCAATATGGTAATAACAAGTGGCTGGACCCCATATTCCCTCTGTAGCGCCCTAGGAGAACCAAATAAAAACTCATCTGTGCTGCCAAGCCATTTTATAATGGCAAATCCGCGGGAAAGTGATATTCTGAGTGAAATCTCGTCCGGGAGTGCCTGCAACTGAAATCTGAGTGTACCAGTGGACTCAAAAGGTCCAAATGCACTAGAGATGAATACTCATACACCCTGTGGCTACCTTGATAATCAATCTGTAGTCTCAACCATGCCCGGACCAATAAAAATAAATGGTCTGTAAGTAATAATATATAAAAATCCATCAAACCATCAACTGAATCCTGTGTCTACTGCATGGAACCATCAAATGGGCATCAAAGGACCATAAATCATCAATCTCGAACATCATTGGTCCAACTCATCTCAGATCCTGTGGTTGACTTGGTCAAACTAGGTTTGACCAGGTCAAGACTGATCAAAATATGACCCAGGCTAAAAATGCCTGATGCTGCAAGTGCAAATGGATAAGGGATGCTCTTTTAATCATTCTAAATTCTAATAGCAAGACTTAAAGTAAGAAGCATCATTTCACTGGCGGTTAATCAATAATTACATCAAATATAAGTTTAAATAATCATTTACTCAAAATAGAACCTCAAGAATATACTCATTTCATAGACGTGAACATTTTGCTAGCAAAGGGTGAGGGTGAAGAAAGCAAGGCTAGGATAAAGGGATGACTTGACTGACTCAACACTGTGATACTTCGGATAAGGGAAAAGGGATTACACACTTAAGCATATGTTGGATAATAAATACACAGGGAATGGCAGTGTCTCACAAATGGAATGAGTTGTTTAGAGAGGTGCTTATTCAACCTTGGCAAATGTCTACATCTCACATCCAAGCTGAATCTAGCACCGTGAGGATCTTTGCTAGAACCGCCGTAACTAGGTGCACAACTAACCGTAACTTGAGGTTCGAGGGGACACTTAGAATTAGTTGTCCCTTACTCCATCTCACATCCTAACCCATAGGCTCCGTGAGGTATTAATCATTACATTTAATCATGGCCAACTGTCTTTGGATTTAGCATACATTTAACCACTGCTTTTTAGGCCTTTAGGATCCTTTGGATTTTGCATGTGCTTAGAAGCACAACTAATCGCAGTTTGCATCCATGGTGCTTTAACATTTCAATTTCCATAGCTCTTTTCATTGTGTTGAGAAGCACAATTTTAATTTGTTTCCATGGGCTTGCACAAAAGATAAGATAATAGTTTCCATATGCATGTAATGATGGTAGTACAATTTGCTTCAGGTTTAGTCAACACAACTCAAGCAACTAAAGGGATTATCCACAATCAGGACCAAACATTGGGGCAACCGACTAGAGAGTTCAAGGCATCAAATACAACTCACCTTAGCTCAGGAACCAACGCCACCGGGTTCTCTTGGCCCAGAAGGATCAAGGCTTCAGTAAGTTCTGTTGCCAACTAACAGGGATGCTATCCAACACAGAGGCAAAAGTGGGGAGGTCCTCCATATCATAGGCTGAGATGTAAGTCAGGGTGAAAACCAAAGATGGGAGAGAACGGATGGATGGGGAAAGTGAAGGTGATGCCAAAGCTAGCAAGCCATAAATGCTGGGAATGATCACGTCCATACTACTAAGAGGGTAAAACCAATGAGTATAAACAAGAGCTTCTAATTCTGAGTAATTAGACCATTTAGATAATCATTAAGCAATCATGTCCATATATATATATATATACCGCTAGATCATGACCACTAGATACCAAGTCAAGCTACTATGATGAGCAAAAGAGCAAAACAATCATAACCAATGCACACTATATACCTGCTGGGCCATATACCTGTACCTGCCATTTGGATCATCAATAATCACTGGAAACACTGCTGCGGACACTCTGGGCACTGCTCTGCTCTGTATGGAATGAAAATGGTCAACTCGGTCATCAAATCTGAGGTCATGAGGCTTAGTCTTGGCATAAGGTTCACTATGTGTGATTTGGGGCTGCTCTGATATGTGAGTGATCATCAAAAAGTACTGCTCATCATAGGCTGATCTCATAAAAAGATGTAAAGGCCTGGCTCGAAAATGTACAAGACTGGCTCGAAAATGTACAAGAATCTGCTCAGCAATCATGGTAGCCCGGCTACTATGGATGTGATAACAGGGCCAGACATCGCTGATAGGGGTATCTGAAGAATCTAGCCAAAGTCTGAAGCTCTGTGAGAAAAAGGTCCCTAAATACTCAAGCAATGGATACAAGTAGATTTTGACAACTACAAATTATTTCACTTGATGGTTTGAGGCCGCTCCTCTCAGGAATGCAACCAGCTCTGCAATTATCATCTTTATTGAGATTCATATTATCAAGAGGTTTGGCATTACAATAAAGATTACTACAATATGTTGTTGCCTTTAGTTCTGTCAATTAAGATTTTTTGTGCTGAATATGGTGTCAATCTTTCGCATTCTTCAGATTATTATCCACTGTGGAGTGGTTTAGCAGAATCTAGCAATAAAAGCTTTTTGCATTGTAGGCTGACTGCATAACTAAAAAGCGGCCCACTAGTAAAAGTCCATTTGAACTGGTATTACTTGGATACCACTTTTCCTATGAACATTAGACTTCCTGTGTACAAATTACTGCAACACCTTTCCACTAATTTAGAAGCATTACATGGGTGAATTGATCAGATTGTTTAGCTAGATGAAGAACGTAGGAGGATGCTTGATCATTTCAGAGACTACCAAAACAGAATCAAACAGATTTTGGACAGGTGAGCCAGACTTGAGAAACTTGGTGCCCATGGCAAATTTGATTGCTTATGGATAAGCCTTTCCAGGTCTCTGCTATTGCTTGGAAAAATACTTTCTACCTCAGCAATGTTGAAGGGAGAGGGCTCAATTTCTCATCGATGAGCAACACCTAAATTTTTTCTTTCATTACAAGGAACTTTGTGCTATGCAGGTTAGGTGTAGTTATTTTTAGGGTAGGTCAAGTCTCCATTAAGTTCAATCTCCTTTTGATCGAACCATGTTTGGTTATTTTGAGTTTGTTTTGGGTTTCTAGTCTTTAGGATTTGTCTTCAGTTTGATTAGCTATCATAGTCATAGAGTCTTAAAGGTTCTGAATAGGCTTGCAGACACCTTTGTTCTTATGGTTAACGTGCCTGTTTAGTGTCTTCTGTAAGTTCTTATGGTTAACGTGCCTGTTTAGTGTCTTCTGTAAGTTATATTACTTCTAGGGTCTTCATGATGATGGCCAATGTCATTATTTAAGTTTGAGTCTTAGCTTTATGCACTCAGATGAGTCACTTGACTCAAGGGTACTTCAGCTTGAGCACCTATTGAGTTGAGTCAAAGGTGGGTATGGAATGTCACATGATGTCCAATCTGTAGCATTTAAGTAGTCATATAATTGTCCGAGGTTGGATGTGCCGATCTACATAAGGGGAAACACCTTGCTTACTCACTTTTTTTGACCAGTCCTCAAGTTTGTTGATATTGTCCTTAGCAGGCAGCCCTCTGCATTTCTATCTCATTGTCAAGTATTTAAAATAGCTTCCTTGTCTTTATTTATGTCATTGTTTCTATATATGCTGCTGTCCATGTCTTTAGAGCATTCAGTTTGTCCATCCTCGTATAATTTATGGGGACTGGGTAGAGATCTTTCTTGGAGTCAAAACCAGTACTTATTCTTTGTCCTTTGTATCTGACACATCTTTTCTTTTATGGAATACATGACTCAAGGTTATATGTTAATATGAGATAAAACAGTTGGAGTCAGGGACTTGCATCTCAAGCTAAAATGGCCTAAGTTCCAACTCTATTTACTGTGCCTGAGATATACTCTCAGCTTGAGACAATGATAGCAAATAACTGAACTTAATTTCTTGCAACATACACAATGATAGCAAATAACTGAACTTAATTTCTTGCACCACATACACCATAGCAAATAACTCTAATATTTGAGGACCGAAGCTCCAATGGAAGGGTGTTGTGATTCTTTTCTAACTGAATGACTTACTTTTTTGCCATCCTTGCAAATATTTATTTTGATAAACTGGATTTTAGGGTTTAAAAATTTGACTTGATTTTGAGTTGTTCTTCAAGAGTGCAGATTGAGAAGAGAATGGAAAGGCTCAAGAAAAGCAAGCCAAAAGATTCACAGGCAAAGGTTAAGGTAATTGACATTTTTGTATAGAGATCATCTTTTCCTTTTCATTGATTGTTGGGTTTTTAGAATATTAGGAAACAGCTATAGATGTATTATTTTCAAGTGAAACTGAGTAGTGTTATAGTTTTTCGGTTGTATGGTTGCTTCCATTCATTTGGTTTACTGATCATCCAGTGGTTTTCCTCTTTAAAGCATTTACTACAAATTATAATAGTGTTAGAGTTACAGATCCTTATAATTGTTCTATTAAAGGCAACACTGTTTTTACTGTGGTCTGATGTCTTATTTGAAGGAGGAGTCAGAGATGGCTGCGTTACAGCAGATTCATGAGGCATTGATGGCAGGAAAACCAGCAAGATCAGTAAATTTGTCAGATTATGAGAAGGAAGCTATTCGACATCTTTGTTTGCTTACAATGAAACCTGTTATATATGTAGCTAATGTGGCTGAATCAGATCTTGTTGAGCCTACTAATAATCCTCATGTTAAATCGGTTGTGGAAATTGCATCTGAGCTCAGCTCTGAGGTGGTTGCGGTCTCAGCACAGGTTAGATACATTATTCTGTGCCTTGAAGCTGCCTCTACTTTTTCCTAAATTTTCATATACTTATGCCAGGGTTCTTAGACAACTCCGGAATAATAATAAACTTTCTTTTATTTTTTCCATTTTCTGCAAATGATCTTTTATTACATTACTGCACAAAAAAATACATCAAGGTGTACAAATCAATGAGCCAGGTCTAGCGGATGTATCTTCCCCTTTCCTTTTACTTTTAAATTATAGAAGAAACTCAATATCGACAATATACACTTTCATCAATATAGAGGAAATGGCAGGAAATCAAATTTATCAGAAGATGACCTTCGTATGAAATTAATGGACATTGCAAGGATAAACTATAGCAATCTACCATTTTGAAAGTGACTACCCTAATGATTCAGATATAGTCGCTCCTGTTGCCGCCTAATACACACCTGGGGGGGGACGCGGCAGGAAACCTTCAAGCCGCTCGGTGTGTCCTTGGGGGCAAGTGAGAGTCAAGTGCTGTCACCTGATTACTCGACTCCTCCTTCTAGGCTTACTCCTAGTGAAGCCAAGGGGGGTGGTCCCTATAAAAATAATATAAGGTTTTTAATCTACAACAAAGGATAAAAAGTCTATTCTAGGAGTTAAAAAGATGATGAGATGAAAAATTAACAACTAACCACTGCTTGCAAATTAAATCAATTGATTAACACCACACAAGATAGTTAAGCATTCACGACACTCAAGATTGAAACTTAAACATGGAAAATTAAAGACCAGTGCCGAGAAAGTAAAAATGCTTGCAATTGCTGTTGTGTAGGGTTGCTTGTGTAGTCTCAGTGAAAGTATTGTAGTGGCTCGGTTGGTAATTTTTATGATTATTAAATGAGTGGTTAAGGAGTGGGTTAATTCTTGGTTTGGCCCAAAAGAAAACTAAACTTCGAACTGAGTGCTCTAGCAACCTTACCAAGTGTCCAACCAGGTGAGGATGAACCCGCTTGAGAACCTGCTGACTCTGTGGATTCAGTCCATGCAACCTCTCGAGTTCTTAGGATTGACTTCTAATGGATTGTCCTATTAACACTAATTACCTTGCACCCGTTTCTGATTGAGCCAACTGTTTCGATTAAGCTGCAGTAGTCAAGAGCATACTTCGGGTTTGGGGCCTTGTTCGTTTTATTAAGACGTGTGAGTGGATGATTATTCTACACTAAACCCCAAGCATAAAGCGAGGGGGGTTAATTTTAGGATTAAATTTTAAGCACAGAATAATAATTTGTAATAAACACAAAAGAATGTAAAATGATAAACGGGTCCTTGGAGGACGTTGTGTGCTTGAGTGTGTTATTTAATTACTACTGCTTGAATGAAAACTAATCTAAAACGAGAAAATAAAAAAAATAAAAAAAAGGGTACGAATCCCCCCTGGGGGATTGGGGTTCAGGCACTGGAATTGCCTGCTATGCTCTTTTTATTCTTTGGTTTACAACTTGGAAACTTAAGAGAAATACTGCTTGCCCTTTATCATTAGGGAACACGTCAGTTTTCAAAATTTTATGCAAACAGAACACTGCTTTGAAAGCTGGTTCTCAAGGTGGTTCTGGGAGCCTTCGAGATATCCTTTTTTGTGAGTTTTATAACTCCAACCTGCAAATAACATAAAACAGACCAGCGAGCTAAAGTTGGTTAGAACTTACGATCAAAACACTTTAAGAGTGTTTTGATAATGCTACAAACTGTCAAAATCACCACTAATGCAACTAGTAAGTAAAGAAAATGTTTTTTTTTGTGAAATTTTTGGATCTTAGACTAACTTAAAAAGAAAAATTAAACTCTAGGACTGATATGAAACAAAACAGACCGGCAAGCTAATAAGAAAGTAAAATGCCTAGAAACAACTTAAAATTGAAACTACTTCTTGATGCAAACTAAGCCTAAGAACAAGGATCTAAATGATGCAATAAAATGAGACAGGAAAGTGACTAGTAAGACAAGCTAGGGAGCTTGCCTTGCTAGGATCTTTGGCTGCCCTCTTTCAAGTTGCAAGCCAAATTACAAGCCTAACAAATGCTAGATATTTATTTTATAAGCACTTTTCCTTAGCAAAGCTTAGATATTTTTTTTTGAATTAGGTGCAAGCTTAAGGAAACTAGATCTACTTCTTATGATATTAAAACTTGAGATCTAGAATAAAATAGAACCGTAACCAATTTAGATTAGAAAGATGGATCTTGTAGATGAACCCTTGGGGGTTTGAGCACTAATTTTGGGCAATGGAGTTGTTCCCTTGAAGGACCGGAGAGATGGAGCTTTGTTCGAAGATTCTAGAAGACGAGCAAGCTAACATGCTTGGTACTTCCTCTAGCATAGGTTACCTGCAAAAAGATCTCACAACACTTGTACAAGGAGATTAAAAATACCTGTGTCTGCAAATAGAAAGAATAATCGAAGATGTAAGTTCAAACAAGAAACTATAAATCTTTGTTACTCATTCTACCATTCAACAACAACAAATAATCTATAAAGCATTATATGATGTTCTTACTGAAATTAATTTTCTTCCAAAGACAAGTCGATCTCAACAATATATAAGACATATGAAATCAATACAGATTACCTCATAAGCAAAGCTTAACATATCATGCCTCCAAAGAACACTTCAGGACTAGCCTCCAAAGCCTTATTTTGTTACTCAAATATTCGGAAAATGATACAACAATACCAGAGCAGAGGTTCCATCGTTTAGATCGCTTACAATAGAGCCAAGCTCCTCAATATATAGCAAATGGCATGAAGCTAGGGCACAAAACCCTAAGAGACAAAGCTCCTGACTTGTAGAGTAAGCAAAGCTCTCAACCAATGGAGAAACACCATTTCAAATGGACAAAAACACCTCAAGAAGGAAACTGTTGAAAGCTGCCCACTTGGAAAGAGCCAACGCGTGAGGAAAGAAGAGAGCAAAATATGATGTTTCCATGATTTGTTGGATCCTTTTTGTGTGAGTTATGCGTTTGGATGCTTTAAATTTAGCAGCTGAACCAAAAGATGATGCCAAGTCATTCGAGTTGGCTGCCCGTCACTTTGAACCTATCCTCACTCACAAAAACTTAGCCGCATGAGCGATGGCCCACGTGAAGAAAAAAAATGCATGGATATGCCATCGTGGATGGTAGGGTTGATAGGAGTTTACACTTAGCAACTTATCCAAACTGTGCCATGTCACATGGGGTGGTCCACACCATAAAAAAAAAACCTTTGAACAGAACCGTATGGCCCACGTGAGGAAGAGTAAATGCACATTCAACGTTTCCAAGCTTCATAGAGGTAGTGGGCTCCATTGGTTAATTTAATTGGAAACTTATTACGTTGGTCCAGCCACCTCACGAGAGGTAGGTTCCCACCATTTTGAACTTATGCCACGACCAAATCCGCAAATGGATATGCAAGCTGTCGGTCCCACGTGAAGGATGGTGGGCATAGCACGGTTTTAATTTACTTGTTCAACCCTTCATGACTTATAACATAAAGTTTGATAGCCTTAACGCCAACCATAAACTTGACTTCTCCTCCAATGAATTCGCTCACGGCCATGGAGAGAAAGGCCCCACGTGAAGGCTTTACGTAGCATGAAAATGTTCAAATTTTGACTTTTATAACCTATGCTTTCTCCTTTTGATGTAGTCGCCTACTTAAGATGATGTCATGGCATGTCACTTGGCATATTCCTTTTCCAAATTTTTAATAAATTTGACTTTTGACCAAGGTGCAATTTGATGCTCTTTTAGCATTAAAATGCCATTTTATAGCTCTAATAGACAAAACTGCTCCACGGGGGTTTTCGGTCACCCGAAATGTAGGAAAACTGGGTACCGGGGTAAAGAGGATGCTCTGAGCTTCAAAATGAGCATCCCTGCGTCAAATTCCGACTCCGGATAAGACTTTTATCACCTTTTGAAATTTTTTAATTAAACCATTAAAAAAAATGGCTTAAAATGCTAAAAAAATATTTTTTCTCAGAATCGACTGAAACTTCAGGGGAACCTAGTACATGACAAAACGATAAAATTCTAGCGCCTAGCATGTTTATACATGTTACACAATGGGCTCTAATAATCCCCTAAGGCCTAACCCCCACTTTGGGCATTCCAGCTTTGGAGGAGCAGGAGAAAACTTCATCGATTATACTCGGCTAAAGGCAAGGCATAATCGACAAGGGAAAAAACTCCTTGGAATACCTTCTTTGGTTGTCAAGTCCTAGGGAACCGAGTCACTCAAATACCACCATGCTAGTACGCCTATTACAAACCCCGTGGGGCACAATCATGTACTACAAAAACTGACAAATGGGCCCTGAAAAGGCCAAACTTGGAACTTCTGAACTCTGAAAAAGGCACAAGTAAATGTGCAATACTGGCGGCTCACTGAAGTCCAACTGTAGTGCAACTCAGTTGGTAACAGCTCCCATAAGATTAATGGCAAAAAATTAAAAATAACCATTCCGGCTAACATCTCTTGCAAACAAGCATAAGAAACAACCAGCCATAGCTTCTCAATACATGCTTCCAAATGAAGTCTACCATTATTGATTCTCTACTTTCAATTATTAACTATTTGTCACCCCCCATTTTGCATGGGTGTCCACTTGTAATTTTCATCACAAACTTCATGGGGATGACATGTGATGATACTTTGGTGACAGCTTTTAGATGTTCATGGAGATTTAGTGATTGCTGGTTTTCACGTTGTTTCATGTTTTGATCTTTCTTTGGAGCACATTTCATTTCGCAATCCTTTAGTTAGCTAATAGTTGAAAGGTACTAGCCCTGGATAACCTTCTGGACCCCAGTTATGACACGGTCTTAGCTCCACTGCCAACCACTGTCCATAGGTGTGATAGAGTTGCCACAGTAATTCCTTTTTAGGGGCAAGTAGGCTTAACCTCCTAATTCAAGGATTACCTACCCTCCCAGCCAATAACCAATTTCAAGGATGGGGAGGACTTGTTTCAAGTCTAGGGGGAACTCTTCTGGTGACTAGGCATGCCTTGCCCACTCTCAATCCACCTGGATCTACAAGCAGAAAGAGATCAACGGGGCAAGCAAACTTTGCCACACACATCAAAGCCGAGACACCGGGGAAAACATGGAGGCCATCCTAAAAAAGAGGTCACAGCGGGGGAGGTCCTCAAGTTTATCAATCATGTCCAAGTCAAAGGAGTTTTGCAACAAATGGATGAGATGGATAAGTGGGAGAAGGCTAAGTATGGAACTAAGAGAGGGGTGGTGATCTATACATTCCACAGGCAATCAATCCCAACAAAAATATGTGCATGAAACTACCACTAATGCACCTACACCACACCAAGCACAAGTCCTACTGACAATCAACCAAGAAGATCATATGATCAGCTATGCATAACAAAGTCTAACATAAGTCAGTCCATCAATAAAACTCATGAAATCCATAAACATACCTCTGTAATATACCTAATCCGAGCTGCAGCTGCAAAGCATCCACTTGTGCTGACTCTGGGGGGCTAAGGAAGACGAGATCCAAAATGCACAAGAATAGTCATGAAGGTCCACTATTCCAAAGTCCAAGATGTATGACAGGAGATGACATGAAGAGGGCTCAAAATGAAAAATGTGACACCCCTAAAATTAAATTAAAAATTAACTTTATTAATTCTATATTAACTACTAAGGATGCATCAATAAAGTAGAAATCATTTAATAAGAAAAATATTAATAAGGTTAAATTAATAACTAATAAAGCAAATTAACAAATGATCTAGGTTAATATAATTAATTTTGATTAAAGAAAGTAGGGTGCATGAAGGCCATGTGGCCCTCATGCATAATTAACTCTAATGAAAATATTAGAATTTTTTTGCATAAATAGGGGAATTGGGGGCTGATTTTGGGGGGGCCTTGGTTTTTCTTATGCTCTTTGTTTGGGAGGTTTGGTCGGGGAGAGGGGTTCTATGGAGATGGACGTTTGGAGGCTGAGGGTAGATTCATAGGATTCTGAATGTGATGTTTGGGCTGGCTTGGTATTACTGAGTGAGGGTTCGGGGGCTCTCAGTCCCCAAATGTCGTTTTCCAGTGGTCGCTGCCAGGTTCCTCTGTGCTTCTACAGTATATCTGTAAGTACGAATTCTAACAGGTACGCCCTCTTTTGCAAATTCTAACAGGTACATCTTTTTCCTCTTCCTATAAGCATTTTGAATTTAGATTCATAGTTTAGGTTACATAATTTACTTGTGTTATCCTCTGAAAATATTTTGCAGTAAACATGAATTTATAAATTAATTGTACCGATTAGTATTTTCCCTCTTTATTTAGATTTTAGTTTTTATTTAAATTGTGATTAAAATTTTATTTAAAATAGGGCTTTACACAAAAGGTAGCCACTCTGATGCTATGCCACTGTATCTGATCCACCTGGTGAAAAGTGAGATAATCGTCAAATCCACTGATACTATCTGATGGGACATTTCATCCACTGCAAGGACTGGCTAAAAAAAACGGTTTGCTCTGACAAAATGAGAAGTCCCATCTGTATAATATGTGATAACAAGTCCCCTAGAATTACATCAACTTCATCGCTTTGCAAGACATCAAATTTTGCATATTTGGGAGTATTTGTTGATGTTAAATTATGATTATTGATTTCATCATTATGCTTTTGTCGATGACCTTTTTCAGCTTCCTTTTTTGCAAATTGTAATTTATCTGCTAACTCAATATCAATATAATTTTTTTTCAAAAGTGAGGTCGATCAATGCTCATATGCTCATTTTGGATCCTCCCTAATAGACACCTGGAATCGTTTGTTCCAACATCATACTCAGAAGTGAGTTGAACCTTCGTTTCTTTTTCATCTTGGTGGAAATTACAACTTACCACTTAAAGTGATATTCTTTCACTTCACGGTTGAGTGTTATGTTTTACTTTGATAACATGATTTTTTTTTAATTTAATAATACTATTTTTCTTTTATATTCTCTCTCTTACAATATAATGAATTGAATGGGTATCTTTTTCTTAACTTTGACCTTTATAATGAACCGAATGGATATCTTTTTCTTAACTTTTACCTTTATAATGAACCAATTGGATATCTTTTTCTTAACTTTGACCTTTCAAAGATAGCCTTTTGTGAACTTCAAATGATATCATTACCATTTGAAATGTGTATCAGCTACTTAAAAGAATTTTTAGAGGTGGACCTTGGACGAGGTTAGTACTTGAACTTTAATTAAAAACACTTTTGAATTTATTTATAATCCTTTAAACAACTTCACTCAAATTTTGCATTTTGATCACATAATGCGTGAACCACCAATTTAATTTTGTTATGAGAGCCACTTATGTTATCACACCGTGGGACTTTCAGAACGCTAGTTACTTCATTTCGAATCATGAAGAAGGTGGTTTGATTAAATGCTTGTGATGGAAACCAATGACCTGATACTCTCCTTAGTTGATCATAGCTAACAGTCTTAGTGGACATGTGGCCAATAGTTCTAAAGGGCTAAATTACCTTTCGAAAGATACGTTTGCCTTCTTGTTTAGGGGAATTGATCTCAGAGGAATTGCCCTTTCACAGAAAGACTATCGCAACCAGTAATATGAGGCAGTTATGATTGATCAGATCGTGTTGGGTTTTGTAGTTGTAGGTCAGCGAGTTAGGATTGGTCCACTGCAATCTATATGTGTTTCCCTTATGAGTACTATCATTGTGTACTTAAGCATTAATCACCTGAACTAGGTCATGACCAACAAGTTAATTTGCAAAGGTAATTGATTTTTTTCGTGTGTACAACTGCGATTTGTTGTTCAATACTGCTTTTTTGTCATCTTTTTGCTTGACCCTCCATTTCACTGTTCGTTGATAGAAAACCCAGTGCAGAGGATCTTGCTCTGAACTTTAAATGGCCAAAAGTTGGTTTGTGGTCAAAGGCCTGAAATTAGAGAATCTCTAATATAATGAGTGGCCAAAGGATGGAATTTGTGGAAGTGCCATGGAAAGGGTTCTAATACTATTTTAATGAACAATAGTTCATTTATTGAATATCCAACATAAGAAGGAAAAATAGTTGAAACTTTGAAAGCCATATAGGATAAATAATATATAATTGATAAATTGAATGAATTAGATAGATTGATTTTACAATGAGCCTCGCAATTGTATACTTTTCTGCATTGACTAGTCAGGGAGGTGAACGGTTGTGTCCCTTAGTTAGGTTATGGCCTTTAATTATTATTATTATTGTTATTAACTTATTATATTCATTACAGCTCTAATACGATTCGGGACCCAGGAAGTCAAAAGGCCGGAGAAAGAATCCCACCAACCACAGTGATAGGAGGTCTACAACGTACGACCCCAAAACTCAAAGGAAACATAAATATATAAATGTCACAATATTGGTATATTTTGGCAGCACACATAACTTTGTAGACATGAATATTGCTAAAATGTGAAACCTTCTTGTATATCCTATCAGAAGTCTCATTGTGAGGAAATGGACAAGAAATCAAAGTAGAAGGAAGATGCACAAGGTTCTTGTGGAAATAAAAAAAATGGAATTGCAAACAGGGTTCTAGGACCTACCACTTGGTGGAATGGATATGATATTAGGCATTGAATGGTTGGTTCAGTTGGGTACTTATATCACAAATATCCAATAACAAGTCATGGAATTTAATTGGCAATGAAAGAATTATAAATTATATGGTTTTGAAACCCTTTCTTACAAAGAATGTGCTTTGCAACCATAAAGTGGGAAAATTGCATAGAGAAGCTAACATACACACATCAATGTCATCAAAAGAAATATTATACTAATGAAAATTAAGGCTCCATGTTAAGAGATTAGTTTGAAGAACTACGAAGTCTTATGCACATATTACAAGGGAACCTTGCCAGCATTTAAAATCAAATTAGGAACTAGGTCAACCCTCCACAACTGGATACAGAGGAATTGAGGAAGACATTACAAGAAGATGGAATCGCCCATGGCATCTTCTCTCAAGAATGCTTTTAATTGTTCTTTCTTTGGGTAAATCTTCGAAAGTCCTGGTACATCTTTTTTGCCACAGGAAGTTCAAGGCGACCATTCTGATAAATTGCCAGAGACTTCAAACGGGGTCTGTGACAGAACCAAGGATCCCAAAGAAGGATGGCCTGCCAGTAGAGATGTGTTGTGAATATACCTGCAATGTTTCTTTTGGTCTAAAGCTCGTTAGCAAATAGGCATCTCCAGGAAATATGACCAACGTTTTCTTGTTTCCTACAATAGCTGCAGTTTCCATCTATGAGGCTTGCTTTATGAAGCCTAACTTTGCTTGGGAGCGGCATGAACAGAATGAGCCAGGCAATAAGCATCATTTGAAGGAAAACCTCTCTTCCCAAAAATCTTGTACCTTTTTAAGCCATTTACATTCATCTTCCTTGAGATTGCTGCTTCTATTAGGCTTGTTTTAAATGGAAAGCAGTTGTAATTGCTGTTAAATAACAATTCTGGCTTTTGTAAATTCTCAGTTTTTGATGTTATTTATTGGATTATTGCCAGTCCAAAATTTTAAAATTTCTATCCTTAAATAGAACTGTTAGCTTTTAACTCACTTGGTTTCATTCAGCATGTCAGAGTTTTCTCTCTTGGATTTTACTAGTGAACTTTCCATGAGAGTTAGTCTATACAGGGAAAGATACATGTACAATAAGGTTTATATTGTTGTTCTTGTATCGCTTTTCCCTTTGTAATTCCATGATGGTTTATTAGGACAAACTTGAAGAATCTATGTGAATGTGTTCAAAGGGAATCACAAATACTAGTTCGTTGATTTGCATTATTGCCCCTCAATGTAGGGGTTTACATAGTCATTTCCACAAAATGAGCAACATGGATAAGGTCATTGACAAGCCTTGAGTGTTATACAGGTAGAAGCTGAATTGACTGAGCTCCAGCCTGAAGAGAGAATTGAATACCTAAAATCTCTTGGAGTTTCTGAGGGAGGACTAGGATCTTTAATACGGGCGACATACAATCTTTTAGGTCTACGTACCTATTTAACATCTGGGGAAAAGGTAAAAGTGTATAAAATGTTTGATATAAGATGTATGATTTCCCTGAGCTAGAGTATTCTCAAGTGCTGAAATTTGTCCATTTTTCATACAGGAGACAAAAGCATGGACAATACTTGCAGGTGAGAACTCTCTTGTCCATTCTACATATTCCTTGTCTTTGACTATGCATCTGGTCTTCTGTGATCTATCTGTATATTTTAGATGAAATGAACTTCGATACAGTTACTATGTACTTTCCTGTGTATTGGATTGCATTTAGAAATATCAGATCTGTTCCGATAGACTATGACCCTTCCTACCTGCATGTTTTTAATTTTTTCATTAATGCCACCAGCCAGGCCATAAAGTTGGGATGTAATTTCAGCTCTCGCAAAGAACAATTGTCAAAAATTGTCCATCTCCATTTTCCCCCAAAAAACTGCAACTTATTTGTACAAAAAATTACAATAGTGCATCTAACTAAATTGAGGATTGGTAAAGTTAAAAGATATACCTTATAGATGTGTAATTTCCTGTTTAATGATGCAGGGATGACAGCACCCCAAGCAGCTGGAGTCATTCATTCTGATTTTGAGAAGGGTTTCATACGTGCTGAGACGGTAAGCTGACTTGTTATCTTGCCAAAATCCTGGAATAGTATGATGGTTGAAAGGATTTGTCATAGTATGATGGTAAGGCTTTAGACAAGAAGGGGTAAATTGTGATTATCAAATGAAAAGGATAAAATGATTTGGTTCTATGAGTCTATGATGCAACTATTTTTAAACTGGATTAAGAAGTTGTCATTAGGTCATGGCCTGATTTAGAGAGTGGTTGTGTCATCCATTTCACTGTCTTATAGAGCTGCAGTAGTTTAATGTCTTTTACATTTCAAAGTGTTAGCTCACAATGCCCTTGCTGTCTTGATTCTCAATAGTGAAAAGCAATTGTTAAATGTAGACAGATTCCAAAGTTTCTTCTTTTTGTCTATGATGATCTGTACAATTTTTAGTCTTATACATATCTATCCTCCTGGATTTTCAGTGCAAAAGCGTTGGTAGAAGGGGAGAGTAATAGATTTGGCACAAGCCACAGCTGTTTTGGTAATTTATCGTTACCAGTCATAAGCATATCCAACAGAAGATAATGGGCTGGAGGCTAAGTTGTTTTGCTGACAGTCTAGCCCATTTAATGGACAGTAGTTGAGAGTTTTGGCCCATGGAAATTTCAATACCACTGCAGATAGTGTCTCTATGGTTGCTTTGGATTAGCATTTCAGGTTCATCTGGGTACATGTTTGTGGTTATGCCTTCCTCTCTCAGGATATTTACATTGCTTTCTGCTACTTTCCATTGGTCTCCACACATTTTTCATTTCACAAGGAGGTCTACAGGGACCCCTTCATTGTCCTGTATGCAGATATCTCACATTACTCTACTCTGGGTGATGTTATCCTCTTGGGGAGTCCACTGCTTGTACCAGATCCTTGGATATTTTGGTACACGGCAAGGTCGAAGATGCACTTTGCCTCTAGGAGATTGAGCTGGGCTCTGTGGGCTTACATAGGTTTTCAAAATATGATACAAGGCCTCTCACAGCTTACGGGAGATACCTTCTTCAATGATCTGACATGGACCATTATATAATTATCATTTATTTTGGTACTTTCTGGGTGGAAAAATTAGAGCTATTTTCTTGTAGGTTCCATTTTAGGGCAGGTCCTGCTTTGGTGATTTGGGGTCATAAACTCTGTAGCTTATTTAAGGACTTAAGTAACCGTTTTTGAGGTAAAAAATTTGCAAACGAAGTTCCCAGCCTCCCGACATTATTCTACACATTGAGAGTTCTCCAATGATGCAAAGGTCACCTCAATCGGAGTTCATATGAGGAATGCATGCCTCTTGCAAGTTGACTTATCTTGTGGACCACTGTGATATCAAGTTGACCACCTATCCAATATAGATTCTTGTTTCCTATCCTTCTTATGTTGGATATTTGTTAGTAAATGAACCTTTGTTGATTTCATTGGTATCAGAGCTACTCTTTGATTCAACCCTTGGCCACACCTTTTACTAGACCTTTTGTCAAAATTTTTGTTTCCGTTGGCAACATATTTGCTAGCTTTTTGGCTATACCCAAAATTTCAGAGATTCTTTGATATTTTGGGTCTTTGATCACAAAAGGCCGTTGGCCATCTTCAGTTCGAAAAATCCAATGAAGAAAAAACAAAATTCAATCAGTTGCAAATTCAAGAAATTAGTAAAGTTATTAAAAAAGTCATTAAGGAAAGGTCTAGTGCCCTGTTATAAAATTTGGTCAACTCGGCTTCGGACTTGGTCGAGTTGACCGAGTTGACCCTTAACTGAGCCGAGTTGGTCTGCAAATCGGATTGGGTGACTGGTTCGGTACCAAACTGGTCAACTCGACCGAGTCCCGACCTGAATCGACTGAGTTGCTTGTGTCGGCATGTGGGTCCGTGGACTAAAAAAAACTCTTAATTTTGATTTTTTAAAAATATTTCCTAATCCAAAACTAACCCTAAATGGTGATACTAAATGGGAATACTAAATCTAATCTAACAGGCTCTGTTTAGTAGTATTTGGTAATACTAAACATAGTTGATAAAATCAGTGAAAAATCGACGATGTCCCGAAATTTTGTGATTTTTTTGGGCTGTCGATTTTTTCAGCCGAAAAAATTGCAACTTGTACCAAAAATCGTGCCACACGAGGTTTACAAAAAAATGAGAGATTTTTTCGTAAAAATCGTGTCAGGATCGAAAAAATTGCGAGATTGAAAATTTTCGGGTCATTTTCATAGTTTTAAAAACACGATTTTCTAATAAAAATTTGACCAGTTTTGTACAAAAGACATTGAAGTTAGTAATATTAAATGGTAATGTTAAATTCTTAAAGTAAAAGTGACATTCTCCATATCCTTATCTTTTATTTCCAGTGACATTCTCCATATCCTTATCTTTTATTTCCCATCATTTTACTTAAATTTTTAACATTATCATTAATTGTTTCAGGATGTTTGAGAGTGGTTCCAACCTCATCGGACTTCATATGCAAAAAATAGAATTTTAGATCCCATTCAAAATTCAATAGACTTAATAGTTTTCAGTATTTCAAGATTGCAATGTTTCCATTGGATTCTATCATGTATGAGGGTAAGGGATTGGAATTTAATCAAGCACATCAAACTCTCTACGTACCTTGATGTTGGTGGTGCTGATGCCTGATAGTTGAAGTTTATTGAACTCCTCTATCGTGACCTTAATAAAAATGTACCCTTTAGTCAAGCAAAATAACTTATTAAGCATGGGAAGCTTTTTCTACCTTATTTTGATGCTTGGATTAGGAAGTTTCATCAAAACTGTAGAGTGTTGACTATTTTCCTTGGAGGATCAACTTCGAGATCCGAGGTAGAGGCAAGGGCTAGAGCCTAGAGGAGGGGGGATGACCAATGTTCCAATCGGTGTTAAAACTTCCAAATTTCTAATCTTTGAAATTTTGATGTATTATTTTTTATTTGACATCCACTACATCATATATATTAGTGCTTTCTCTATATTTATGTGCTAATGTGTTTATCTGATGTTGTTGATGCTTTATATGTTTAAAATTTTGAAAAAACTGATTAGATTTTGTATTTAATGTTTGCCGCTTTTTTTGATGATGTTGCCGAGAAGTTGTATTCGGGACCCTTACCGATTTTTTGCCGATGTCAATTTTTTCAACTATGATACTAAATGGTAATATTAAATAAAGTAAAAGTGACATTCTCCTTGTCTTTCATTTTATATCCTTTTTACTTCAATTTTTAACATTAAAAATTAATTGTTTCAGGATGTTCGAGAGTGGTTCCATTCTCATCGGATTTCATATGCAAAAAGTAAAATTTTAGATCTTGTTGCTGCCTCTTACACACCTGGGGTTAACGCAATAGAAATATTCAAGTTGCTATGTGCGTCCTTGGGGGAAAGTCTGAGTCAAGTACTGTCACTTGATCTTAACTCCTCCGTTTAGACTTAACTCCTAACGAAGCCAAGGGGGGTAGACCCTATTAATGTTATTAAGGATTTAGATACTTAGTTCTTCAGGATGAAAGATATTATTTAGGAGTTTTTGGAATTAAAATATTTGATCAAGACTCACTGCAAGATAAAATAATTGTACAGCATATATGAATATCAATGTCACGACAAGATATAATTTAAATCAGATAACCAACATCTCAGACTAGTGCTGTGGAATCAAATTAAAAGCTGCTATAAAAGTAAATGTTTTGCAATTGTGTTCTTGGTCAATTTTAGGAATTATTAAGGATGAGTTAATTAGAGGGAAAATGGGAGCTCCCGATATACTATGAGGTACAGGAATAATGTCCGGAAATTGGGCAAAGGTGGCTCCTCACAAAGACGTGTGGGTTAGAGTGGAGTCTCGAGAGCGTGTTCAACACTACACCAACAAGGATGTAGTCTAACGGTGCCCAGAGGTCGCTCTCCAGTGGTTCCCGCTTCTCTTGAGAAATTTCCCTACACGTTACTCAATGTTTGAGTGCCATATTTTCACTATCTTGCGGGCTCTTAATTTTATTAATGTGAGTAATTATTAAGTGTTTGAGAATTAGTGAGTTGTTGCACTCTTTTTTGGTTTCCCTAGGACCAGTGTCCGCAAAGGGGAAAAAGCATACTTTGAGAAACAACAGAATATTTGTTCAAATTTTTAGTGCTTGCAGTATATGAAATTAAATCAACAACTTAATTAAAACAAATAAACTTGCCGAACCTATGTGTCACTTTCTGATCAACCTCCACTAGTCGGCAATGCCTTTGGGTGGAGGTGAGAGCATACTTTGTGGCAACGAGATTGGATTTATTTAATAAAAAGAACACAAGAGTTAACTATCTAATCAAAGTATACACACTGCACAAAAAGCTAGAAAAAATCACGCCATGAAAAAAGAACACGTGAATCCCCCTAGAGGGGATGGGATGTGGGCGTTGTGTAGCCCACTTGCTCTCGTTTAATAATTTTTACAATGCTTGCTGGAAGAAGTGCCTCTTAGTTCTTTTAAGTTAGGATCTAAGGGCTTACAATTTTATAGAATGAAGCGTTAGTGAAATAGGGTCATCGGGAAGTGTTTTTGGCAATTTTTGGCAAAAAATGGCCAGAGTTTCCTTCTCATTTTTGTTGGACCTGCTAAAAACCAGCAAGCTAAAATTACGAGATTAGTGGTTAGAACATATAAACATACATGAAGATTACAAAATCTATACTTGCAAAAAATTGGAAATTATTTAGCATTTTCAAGTATAGGAATGCTTGATCTAGATGTATGAATTTAGCTTTGAAAATATGACTTATCTAGATCTGTTTGAGATGCAAGAGATAAAATATTTAAGCCTTTATATTTATTCTACTTGCTCCAAAATAAACGAAAAGGGAAAGAAAAGTTTGTTTATTTGAAAGAGATATAAGGAGCCAAAACCAAGCCTTTAGCTTGTAAGATTTGGAGGACCAATGGTGTTTGCAAAACAAAAAAATGTCAGCAGAAATGATGTGACCAGCTGCTAAGTGGAAGAAGAATCAAACTAGATCCACTTTGTACGCTTAGCACTCTATCCTGCACAGTCTCAAGAACACTTACACATAAACGCGATGAAATCCAGTATATTAATCAAAAGAGACAAGAAGAGCATTAGTATAACTGATTACATGTGCTGCTTCTAAATCTCCGAATAATTAAATACAAATAAGCAAATCAAAGTCAATGAATGCTTACTCTACAGGCTCACGAGCCTTTCTAAGCTAGATCAAATCACATCTTATAATATAAGAGCAAAAATAAACTACACTAGGTATACCTCAACCAGAAAGCATGCACAAGAATGGGCCAACACCAGACAATCATGTAGACCTTCGAAGCCTTTGAAATATATTACTCAGTAAACCACAGGCATTACAAGAGCAGAGGTTCCACCTCCTGTTCCCTCTAATGGACCTTAGCTCCTCAATTTATAGCACAAGGCAAGCAGCTAGGGTGCAAAACCCTAAGGACCTTGATTGTAGAGCAATGCAAGCTCATAGCCAATGGAGATGCATTACCTCACTTGGAAAAAATCACTCAAAAATGGAAGCAGCCGTGTTGAAGGAGCTAGTTGCTCACGCGAAGGGAGGGAGTATGTGATGTTTCCATGTTACAATGGCTTTACATGTGGGAAATCCGATTATCCATGTGGGTGGTGCCACCTCACAAAAGGTAGGTGCCCACCTCTTCGAACTTATCACAACCAAATCCGATTGCAACCAAGTGGAGATATCCGTCCACGTGAGGATATTGCGAACATGAGATTGCTTCCATGCTTACTTTGGAATAAGCGTTGGCTTTTTTTAAAAAATGGAAGGTAAAACCCATGGGTGTGCCACCTCCCAATGAGGTAGGCGCCCACCACTTAAGTTATCTTCCACCCAATCTGTACGCGGCCAATGAAGAAGCCGGCCCACATGAGGAGGAAAGCGCAACATGATAATGGAGTATTCGCTCACCCTCCAAAATCGAATTATAACATATGCTTTGTCCTTTAGCATATAGTCGCCTGACTAAAATTAACTTATGCCATGTCATTTGGCATGTGCCAAAATTCAATTTTTAAATATTTTAATATTTTGGCTTGGTGCAATTTGTTGCATTTTTAGCATTAAAATGCCACTTTGTAGCTCTGATAAGCAAAACTGCTCCACGGGACGTTCTGATCGCCTGAAACATAGGAAGACCGGCTACCAGGGTAAAGAGGATGCTCTGAGTGTGAAAATGAGCATCCTTGCACCAAATTCCGACTCCGGATCACACTTTTATCACCATTTGAAAATTTCCATTTAAACCATTAAAAAATGGCTTAAAAATGCGGAAAGATTATTTTTCCCGGAACTGACTGAAACTCCTGGGGGACCTAGTACATGACCAAACGATACTATTTTGGTGTCTAGCATGTTTATAAATGTTAGAAAATGGACTCGAATAACCCCTTAAAGCCTAACCACCACTTTGGGCATTCCAGCTTTGGAGGTGCAGGAGAAAAACTCATCGATTATACTTGGCTAAAGACAAAGCATAATCGACAAGGGAAAAAACTCCTTGGAATACCTTCTTTGGTTTTCAAGTCCTAGGGAACCGAGTCACTCAAAGGCCACCATGCTAGCACACTTTATTACAAACCCCGTGGGGCATGGTCATGCATTACAGAACTTAAAAAGGGGCCCTGAAAAGGCCAAATTTAGAACTTTTGAACTCCGAAAGAGCACAAGTAATTGTGCAATACTGGCGACTCACTGAAGTCCAAATGCAACTTAGTTGGTAACATCTAGCTCCAACTGCGGGACGTGTGCTCGATCTGGTCTTAACGCAAGGAGAGCATACGAGAACACCTGAATCTCTGGTTTCTATGACCTGTAAAAACATCTCAATTTGACAACAAAACCCTTCAATAGCACAAGTGTTTGTAAGAAACCAATGAACCATAAGTTACTTATTCAAAAGGAAAGAATTAACTAATAAAGAGTGTTACCAACTGAGTTGCACTACAGTTGGACTTCAGTGAGCCGCCAGTATTGCATATTTACTTGTGCCTTTTTCAGAGTTCAGAAGTTCTAAGTTTGGCCTTTTAAGGGCCCATTTGTCAGTTTTTTTGTAGTACATGACTGTGCCCCACGGGGTTTGTAATAAGCGTACTAGCATGGTGGTCTTTGAGTGACTCGGTTCCCTAGGACTTGACAACCAAAGAAGGTATTCCAAGGAGTTTTTTCCCTTGTCAATTATGCCTTGCCTTTAGCCGAGTATAATCGATGAGGTTTTCTCCTGCTCCTCCAAAGCTGGAATGCCCGAAGTGGGGGTTAGGCCTTAGGGGATTATTAGAGCCCATTTTGTAACATGTATAAACATGCTAGGCGCTAGAATTTCATCGTTTTGTCATGTACTAGGTTCCCCTGAAGTTTCGGTCGATTCCGAGAAAAAATATTTTTCGCATTTTTTAAGCCATTTTTTAATGGTTTAATTAAAAAATTTCAAAAAGTGATAAAAGTCTTATCCGGAGTCGGAATTCGACGCAAGGATGCTCGTTTTCAAGCTCAGAGCATCCTCTTTACCCCCGGTACCCAGTTTTCCTACATTTTGGGCGACCGAGAACCCCTGTGGAGCAGTTTTGTCATTCAAAGATACATTTTGGCACTTTAAATGCTAAAATTGCTACAAAATGCACTTTGGCCAAAGTTAAAGTATTTAAAAAAAGAAATTGTCACATGCCAATTGAGGTGGCATGACATCACATAAGATGAGCGACTTTACTAAAGTACCAAGGCTTTTAAATTTTTGGCAAATTTAAGATTATGACATTAAATTATCATAACCGTACGGATTCCTCACGTGGGGCCTTCTCCACTTAGCCGTGAGCAAATTTGTTGGTTGTAAGTCAAATTATGGATAAGCTAATATATGCAAGGGACAAAGCATGTATTAAAATCAAATTTTTAAAAGGTGGGCGAATCTTCCTATTTCCAAATTCACGTGGGGCTAGCCAACCTTTCCTCACGGCCGTATGTTTTGATATTGGGTAAATCTCACGGTGGGGACAGCTCCTCGATTGTGATGTGGCAATCTTTTGTTTGGGCTTCCAACCCCACCATTCACGTGGCATATGAACTTCACGTCATGCTCCCTCTCCTTCGCATAAGCAACCGGCTCCACAAACACGGTTTCCTTTTTTGGTTGATGGATAAGGATCAAGTCAAAGCACCAATCAGAAGTCTTCATTGTTACCTCAACGCAGCATGGCAACGTCTCAAAGCATCCGCCATTTGCCTCATGTGGGCATCATCTCCACTCGGCAGCTCTTTAGATTTTGGTTGGATAAGTCATTGGTGGGGCAGCTACTTTCTTTGAGGTGGCATTATGTTTTTTGGTAAGCTTTTGCAAAATACCAATCCGATCCTTCACCCATCATCCACGAACAACTTGTAGCATGGAAACATCAAGTTCGACCTCATCCTCACTCATGTGAGCTGCTTCAATTCGGCATCTTCCATTTCAGTTGATTTTTGTCCAAATGAAATGGTGCATCTTCATTGGGCTGCTTGTTAACTTGCTCTACAATCTAGGGGTTTTGTCTCCTTAGGGTTTTGCGCCCTAGCTCACTCTCCTTTTGCTATAAATTGAGGAGCTTGGCTCCATTGTAAGGATCAGAAAGTGTGGAACCTCTGCTTATATTTGTATTGTAATATTTTTCTGAGTTTAATAAAGAAGGCTTTAGAGGCTAGTCTGGTGATTGTCTTTGGTTGGATCTTCATGCTTGTACATCTGAGGTATACTGTATTATGTTTCATAGCTAGTATTGTTGGGATTATATGTCTTTAAAGGGAAGCTATCTTCTATAAGATCTGTAAGTAATACTTTATAATTTGCTTATTCATGTTGATAATATTAGGAGGCTAAGAGTAATGTAATTTCTTGTTTGAATTCATTGCATCGCTACTTTCTTTTAATTATCTACACATATGCTCTTATCCCCTTGCTAGTTGTTTGCAGCTGTTTACAGGTAGCCTAAGCTGGAGAAGTCCACGAACATGTTAGATCGTGCCTTCATTGAGTAAATACAAACCAAGTCTCGATCCTATCGGTGCATCTGGGAGCTTGACTCCATTGTCCTTTCTTCAAAACGCTCAACCCCCATGGGTTCACTTTTCTAGATCCATTTTTTTTATTCTATCTCGGTTACTGTCCTATTTAAATCTAAATCTTGCTTCAAAGTTCATTTGATTAATAGATCTAAGCAAGCAGCAATCTAAAGAGTCTAATAGCTTCATTTTTATTTGGTTCTAGGTTGCTAGCTAAGTTAGAAATTTTTGCAATTTTTTGTAGCAACGTCAAAGACACTTTTTAAGTGTTTCTTGGCATTTTTAAGACTAATTCCATTCGCTGATTTTTTTTGTCTTTTAGCAGGTCCGAGCCTTTTAAAGCTCAAAGTCTGAGATTCGAAGGTGTCCGTAGCCATCCGGGAAGCTAGTTTTACCTCCCTTGCATCATTCTAACATTGTAAACTGACTTGTTCCCGAATGATAAAGGACAAGCAGTATTTCTCTTAAGTTTCCAAGTTGTAATCAAAAAAATAATAAGAGCACAGCAGGCAATTCCAGCGCCTGAACCCAATCCCCCAGGGGGGATTTGCATCCTTTTTTATTTTATTTATTTATTTTTTTCGTTTTAGATTAGTTTTCATTCAAGCAGTAGTAATTAAATAACACACTCGAGCACACAACGTCCTCCAAGGACCCGTTTTTCATTTTATATGCTTTTGTGTTTATTTCAAATTATTATTCTGTGCTTAAAATTTAATCCTAAAATTAACCCCCCTTGCTTTATGCTTGGGGTTTAGTGTAGATTAATCATCCACTCATACCTATTTAATAAAACGAACAACGCCCCAAACTCGGAGTATGCTCTTGACCACTGCAGCTTAGTCGGAACAGTTGGCTCAATCAGAAACGGGTGTAAGGTATTTAGTGTTAATAGGACAATCCATTAAAATCCAATTCTAAGAACTCGGGAGGTTGCATGGACTGAATCCACAGAGTCAGCAGGTTCTTAAGCGGGTTCATCCTCACTTGGTTGGACACTTGGTAAGGTTGCTAGAGCACTCAATTCGAAGTTTAGGTTTTCTTTTGGGCCAAACCAAGAATCAACCCACTCCTTAACTATTCATTTAATAACTATAAAATTTACCAACCGAGCCACTGCAATACTTTCACTGATACTACACAAGCAACCCCACAGAACAATACTTACAAGCATTTTTACATTCTCAGCACTGGTCTTTAATTTTCTGTGTTTAAGTCAATCATAAATGTCGTGAATGTTTATTTATCTTATGTTGGGTTAGCTATTTGATTTAATTCACAAGCAGTGCTTTGTTGTTATATTTTATCATCTCGTCATCTTTAACTCCTAGAATAGACTTTTATCTTTTGTTGTAGATTAAAAGCCTTAGATTATTTTTCATAGGGACCACCCCCCTTGGCTGCGCTAGGAGTAAGCCTAGACGGAGGAGTCGAGTAATCAAGTGACAGCACTTGACTCTCACTTGCCCCCAAGGACACACCGAGCGGCTTGAAGGTCTCCTGCCGCGTCCCCCCTAGGTGTGTATTAGGCGGCAACAAAGAGGAAATGCAGAAAGTAAATGCTCACTTTAAGGAGCTTATTTCCTACCCTAAGCATAACATAATCATGATGCTAAGTAAAGTGATAAATCCAATGCAGCCATCTTAACATTTTATGAGTATAAAAAAATTTCACCTTGTGTTTAGTTACCGGCCAAAACAAGGATACCTTATTCATGATATGCAAACCTGTATGGATATTCTGGATGGGAGAGCTGGATGGGAAATCATAGGCATGCGATAGATATTTGAAGCGCTTCCCCAAATGGTAAGTCCTCTTGCAGGTTTCTTCTATCCAAGACTGGATAGGGCTGAGAAAAAACTGAGGATGATGCAGCAAATCAACTGCTTCATTATGTTGATCTGAAGGGATCCACTGATGATAATTTTCTGTGAAAACATAAGCCCCAAGTTGCTCTAAATGGTAAGGAACCTCTGTATACGGAGACGATGGCTAAGACTGCTCTTCAATAAGTTGTATCTGATCGGAATACTCATTGTACTGATTCTTCAAGTTCTCATTGCTGATGCTCATGCATGGCTCATACTAATCATATGCAAAACATACATGCTCCTTTTCCATGCAAATATTTCCCAAGGTCTCAAAATCCATAAACACCTCATAAATAGGTTTTTCAATAAAACCATCGAGAGACTCTGACTCAAAATTTCTTTCCTTGGATATGTCATATATGGGGTTTTCAATCATGCCTTCAAGAGATTCCGGATCATCAGGTTCTTCTTCAGACGAGGCATAAATAGGGTTCTCCATAAATGTCTAATTATCATCATTAACATCTATGTCGGTCATGAGGGATTCTTCATCACTCATATCATAATTTAAGCTATGTTTGTCTTCTTCATGCTCATAATCCTCCTCTTAAAAAAAAAAAAGGTTCATAAGGAAGGAAAAATTCCAAAACATCATCATTATACACATTGCAAATTTCTTCATGAATTTCAATATAGGCTTCTGCAATGGTCTCTTCTGGAGGTGGATCAGGAGTACAAATGTGCTCATCATCACTGAAATAATCTTGAAAAAATTCCCACTCTTCAGCATTTTCTGTTGAGGTAACATGAGGAGGGTCTTCAATAATATCTTCAATGAATGGTTCCTCATGCTCATCTTCAATGGGATCAACATGAATCTGTGAAAATGGTACGTCATACATCATGTTGACATTGGGTCCTGAGTTCTCTTCCTTATGAAACTCTTTTGAAGAAAAGAAGTAAAAAAGAGTGTTTCTAATGTATAATTCAATATCAAATAACCCAATATGATCATATATATGCCACTGCCTCAAAAATGTCTTAAAGAAGTTAATGAGGGAAGTAATAGACTTATCAGGAAGGCTCTCATAAAACCAACATGTAGCATCCCCTTGCAAAGAATAAGCAAACATATGCATCATATGATCTTCATGGCGTATTTTAAAATTGCTCATATGTGAAAGGAAGGTCATAACATGGAATCTGGCTGAGTAGTCCTCATCATGACCATGAAAGAGAGGAAGGGGATAAGATGTTTGTTGCCGCCTAATACACACCTGGGGGCAAGGTTACTTGGGAGCGGAAGCGGGAGCGGGAGCAGGAGCGAGAAGCGAAATTTTCAAAAGCTTCCGGTTAGGAAGCGTTCCGGAAGCGTTTTTTATATAATATATATTTTTTATATATTTTGATGCATATATGTCAACAAATGCAAGTAGAAGTTCACCAATCATCAGATAACATCATATAACATCATTAATCATTGAAAAGCATGAAATAAACAATAATACCATATAACGTCATTCATTAATCAATTACTAGTGAATTCATGATTTCATCAACCATAGGTCCAATATCCATGATTCCATAAGTTATAACATCAAGATTCAACCTTAAAGCTTCAAATTCAAAGGTAGGTTCAACATAAAACTTCAAACTTGAAATGCCATGTAATGTTTACAAAATATATGATAATAAACATAAAAGAGTCAATAGTGTCGAAACTTGAAAGTACTGTAAACAAGAAAATACAAGAAAAGTAGATTTTATGGAATCATGGATGTTTCCTCTTGCCACGAGAAATTTCCATTTTCTTTTCTCGTGCTCTCTGAACAATGGGAGTGGGATTATCATCCCCAGTAGCCACCACTGCTGAGCCACGTCCAAGACTCGATCCTGCACGACCCCCCCCTCACTGATGCAGATGGAGGTCGTGAACCTCTAGGCAAAGATGGTGCATCTGGAAATGAGGAAGAAGATGGCGGCGCCCTTGGTAGTGGTACTGCATATGCGTCATCCTCATCGCCCAAAAGCTCTTCCTCCAAGCGCTCCAAAGCTATGGCTCCATCCTCCAAGTTATGCTCCTCCGGATTGTTGTCCCAAGTGACATATGATCTATCAGTTTTGGCACGCTCACAATAATGAGTCAACAACCTCAAGTTGTAATGTACATAAACCAAGCTTTCTGCTCGATTTTCATTTAATCGATTTCTTTTCACTGAGTGGATGAAGCTATAGGTGCTCCAACACCTTTCTGCAGAGGAACTGTTAACCACCTGTGAAAGCACTCTAACAGCCAATCTATACAAGCGTTGGCATGTTGAGCCATACATGTTCCACCATTCGATAGGAGGCGCCCTATCTTGATCTCTGATTGCATGCAAAGTACCAAATGGACCAACTTCACTGAGGTATTTGCTTAATTCACTGCACAATATGTCACATTCCTCTAAATCAGGGACCAATTTGTCTATAGCAGTCATGTATGCAAGATGTACCTCTGGATCTGTGTGGGGATTTCTCCTAACCCCACCCCCAGGTGCTGGTTTGGCCAACCAAGATGGAGAATAATATTTTGGTGTTAATACATACGCTAAGGCATGCAGTGGAACGTTGAGATGTTCCCACCTTTTGACCACATGTTCATGAATATGGTCATACAAGATGGGATCTTTCTATTCAACAATATCTTTAATTTGACCCAACATGCTATCCATCTGCTCATACACCTCCCCAATCACCGGCTTATCTGTATCTGCAAACCGAATCATGTTATATATGGGCTTTGTGAACTGCAAAACATACTTGACACTTGCCCAAAATCCCGCATCAAGAACTGTTTCTTCCACCTCCTGAAAATCAAGCCTTTCAGATGCGGATGTACACCTATCTTTCAAGACCTGCCATGACTCACTTGATACCATGCTAGCTAATGCCTCTCTTACCTTCAAAAGGAGCCTGAAAGTGAGGTAGTAGCTAGCAAATCTAGTCTTTGCTATCTTCAATAGCTCCAACTTTGAGTGACTGCGGAAAATGCCATGGGCATTGCTATGGTTGGTTATAAATCTTATCATCTTCTTGCCCTTTTTGTACAATTCACCAATCCATTTGTATTGATTTTCCTTCAACTTAATGATGTCGTGCATCAAAAGGTTCATTGTGTGAACCAAACACCTAGACCAAAATATGTTGGGGTATTTATCTTCAATGATTGCTCCCGCTGCCTTACAATTAGCAGCATTGTCGGTTATGACTTGGATGACATTGTATGGACCAATAGATTCAATGGTTTTGAGTAGGAGTTCTGCAATGTTTATGCCAGTCTTGAATTTATCTGAGTAGTCATGGGCTGAAAGGAAGACTGCACCAGTAGCAGACACACCAAGAACATTTATCAATGGCTTGCCTTTTACATTTGTCCATCCATTTGATACAATTGATACCCCATACTCATTCCAAGCATTTGTGAATTGCCCCAAAGCATTTTGGATCTTGCCTCTTTCCTTGTCAAGCCCCACAGTTCTAGCTTTGTCATACCCTGGGCTCTTGTATCCTGCTGGAGCAGTGCGAATGGCATCTACCATTTCATGCCAATAGGGTGAGCGAAGGACATTGAACGGTATGCCACATGCATAGAGAAACCGGAACACTCTTGCATCCACGTCATCCCTACCGTTGGTGTCAAGGAAATCTGATATTGTCCTGCGTGACCCAGGGGGTGAGAATCCACTACCTTGGGTGGATGGGCCTCTAGCTATCGGTGAGTTCATTGAGGGGTCATGGTCAACCCTTGCTTTTGATTTGTTTTGTGCTTCAAATTCTTCCTTCTTATACATGGCTCTTTGTGTTGATGGCACACTTTTGCAAACACAAACTCCTATAGTTTTGTTTTCATCACATGGCATGTTCCAACATAGATGTCTTCTCAGACGGGTATATGAACCCGTGTAAGTCTTTTTACAATGGGGGCAACCAAATTTGGCGGTTCCACCCCCCTTGCTTCCTCCTTGCTTGGTGACATATTTCCATAAGGGTGTTGTGTCTTCCTTGGTTTTCATTTGGTTTCCCTCCTCCTCCTCCTCCTCTTCCCCTCCCTCCTCCTCTCCATGGTATGTGCCACTACCCACTTCTTCATCATCTCCCTCTCCCTCATTCCTCCTCCGGTTTTCAATGAACATCATCAAAACAACAAATGGAACCAACAAAAGAAACCATAAACCCATCATCATGTTTGTTGGACTTGGAAGTTGGAAGTGGAACTAGAGTTTAACCTGTTGCCGTGCAATAGAAATGATGGAGAAAGCATGGGAAAGAGTAGGAGAGGAACATTTACAATGACATTCTAGATTCTAGTCAAATTTCAAGCTTAAAAAATTCAAGTCTCAACCATCAAAACTTCAAGTTCAAACTTCAAACACAAATCAAATCAACAAGAAAGGGTTTAGAGCCTACCTATTTGGATGTCCAAGACTCCAATGGTAGTGAGTGTGCCAACTTGCCAAGGCTCCAAGCATCCAAGATTCCAACCTCCTTCAATCTCCAATGGCACCTTCTCCTCTTCTCTTCTCCTCTTTCTCTTCTTCTCTTCTCTTCTCCTCTCCTCTACTCTCTTCTCTTCTCTTCTCAAACAAAGTGACAAAATGGAGTGTGGAGGAGGGCTTTATACCTCAAAGCCCTATTCCCCCCTCCAAAACCCCAAGCGTGGACCCCACGAGCTCCAACTCACCATGAAAATCGCGGTTTTTGGCGAATCGTCCGAGGAAGCTACAAAAATCGATTTCGGAAGCGACCGAAGCGTTTTTTTTTTTTGCCGGAATCGCTGGGGGAAGCGAACAGGAAGCGAATAGGAAGCGAAGAGGAATCGATCTGGAAGCGACGCTTCGGATCGATTCCTGCACGCTCTCATACAGTGGCAGGGAGCGAAAATTTGAACCCCGAAGCGCGCTTCTCAAAAACGATTCCGCCCGAAAGCGAAAGCGAATCGCGCTTCCGCCTAGCTTCCGCCTAGCTTCGGCCGGAAGCTAGCTTCCGGAGCGGGGGGCGAGAGGGGGGAGAGCACTTCCCCGCAACTTAGCTTGGGGGGAGGCGACAGGAAACCTTCAAGCCGCTCGGTGTGTCCTTGGGGGTAAGTGAGAGTCAAGTGCTGTCACCTGATTACTTGACTCCTCCATTTAGGCTTACTCCTAGCGAAGCCAAGGGGGGTGGTCCCTATGAAAAATAATCTAAGGCTTTTAATCTATAACAAAAGATAAAAGTCTATTCTAGGAGTTATGAGATGACGAGATGGAAAAGTAACCACTAAGCACCGCTTGAAAATTAAATCAATTAATTAACACCACACAAGATAGATAAGCATTCACGACATTCAAGATTTGAAACTTAAAACATGGAAAATTAAAGACCAGTGCCAAGAATGTGAAATGCGTGCGATTGCTGCTGTGTAGGGTTGCTTGTGTGGTCTCAGTGAAAGTATTGCAGTGTCTCAGTTGGTAAATTTTAAGATTCTTAAATGAGTGGATTAAGGAATGGGTTAGTTCTTGGTTTGGCCCAACCAGATCTAACTCTTTGGACTGAGTGCTTTAGCGGCTTAACCGAGTGTCCAACCAAGCGAGGATAAACCTTCTTAAAGTAGCCTGCTTACTCTACGGTATACACCTATGCAACCTCCTGAATCCGCCAAGAAAGATGAGATTGGATTGTCCTATTAAACTAAGTACCTTGCACCCGTTTCTGATTGGTCCAGCTGTTCCGACTAAGCTACAGCGGCCAAGAGCATACTTTGGGCTTGGGTTGTTGTTCGTTTTATTAAAATGTGTGAGTGGATGGTTAACTAAACTACAACCCAAGAATATTTTTTCCTCGCACCACAAAGTGGTGGAGTACTTCGGTAGAACAAGGGGTTAATTTTAGAATTAGATTTTAAGAACAGCTGTATGATTGGACATAACACATAAGCATATAACCAAATGATAAAATGAGTCCTCGGAGGACGTTGTGTGCTTGAGTGAGTTGTTTAATTACTACTACTCAAATGAAACTATTCTAAAACGAAAAAGGTTAGAAAAAGTTGCGAAATCCCCCCTGGGGGGATTGGGGTCAGGCGATGGAATTGCCTGCTATGCTCTTTTTATTCTTTCGATTACAACATGAAACTCAATATGAAACACTGCTTGCCCTTTATGCTTAGGGAACAAGACAGTTTACAAATTATTGCAAAAAGTAAAACAGTGCTTGAGCAGCTGCTTCACAGGGTGGTTCTGGGAGCTTCAGAATGACTTTTCTGTGAGTTTTTTAACTCCAACCTGCTAAGAACATAAAACAGACCAGTGAACGAATGTTGATTAGAAATGATAATCAAAACACTTTAAGAGTGTTCTGACAATGCTACAAACTGTCAAAATTAAAACTAATGCAACTAGTATGCAAAAAACTTGTTTTTGGGCAATTTTTGAGTTTTTTAATTGACTTTAAATTAATTTTCTGATGCGCAGAACCAAAAAACCAGCGAGCTCTTTTTGTCATGTAATGGCTGAAAACATTCAGAAAGTGATTTGGCCACACTTGCGAAATATGCCCAAAACAAAACTATGAAAACTAATAATGAAAAGCAAATAAAAATGAACCAAGAACACGAACTAGAAAGTTTGTTTCTTGGGATCTTGGCTTGCTCTTTTGGCGCAGCCAATAGCAAGCTCTTAAAATAGCCAAATATACTTTTCAACGAAACAAATTTTTCCTATCAAGAACTCTAGATTTTACGATTAAAACAAGCATGAAAAGGAAACTTGTAAACTTAGATCTACTTTCAGATTTGCTTGATAAAATGTAAATCTTAGGACAAGTAACCAGTAACCAAAGATAGTAGAAGAAGTTTGGATCTTGAAGCTTGAACCCTTGGGGGATGATCGTCTAAAATGGCTATGGAGTCTGCTTGCTGATGCATCGGTAGTATTGGCTTCCTTGTTTTGGACCTGTTGAGTACGAGGAAGAGCTAACATGCTCATCCACTCCTTCAACTTGAGCTACCTGCAAAATGGAGTCAACACTAGCAAAGGGGATTAAAAGATTTGTGTGAATGATTGAAAGAAATAAGAAGGAATAACATACTCAAACAAGAAATATCATTACCTCTAGCATCCTAACATCACTCACAATAATAAGAATTCTACAAAGCAATGCTTACTATCCTTATGAAAAGTAATTTCCTTACAAAGGCAAACACCCAACATATACTAGCATGAACCACGATACAGATTACCTTGTTGATGATCAAAGAACATGACAATATACACCGCAGACAACACCGGGGTAGCCTCCAAAGCCTTTTATTACTCAATAACCAGAAAACATTACAATAGACAAGAGCAGAGGTTCCACCTTCAGATCTTTGAACAATGGACCAATGCTCTCAATTTATAGTACAAGGCAAGTAGCTTGGGCTGCCAAAACCCTAAGGAGATAAAACTCCTTGATTGTAGAGCAAGTAAACTCATTAGCCAATGGGGAAGCATTTACTTGGAAAAAATCAACTGAAATGGAAGCAGCCGAATTGAGAAAGCACTCACGAGTGAGGAAGAGAGGATGGCTTGATGTTTCCTCCCACGTTGAAGAGAGGATTGGTTGCTTTGAAATTGGAAACTTATCCACGTTGGTAGAGCCACCTCATGCCTTACAATAACCAAATCAAATGGTTGCCGTGGAGAGAAATTGGTCCACGTGAAGGCGAGCTAATAATGCGATGTTTCCTTTCCTTTGAAACTTTCATGGGATGGTTGGATGCTTTAGATAGGAAGTATTCCGCATGGGTTATGCCACCTCATAAGAGGTAGGTGCCCACACAAAAAATAACTCAACCTTGAAACAATCCGTACGGCCGTGTGGAAGTTAGACCACGTGAAGTTAGAAACCGAGCATGTTTTGATATTAATACAAATGCTCAAACTTTTAAATCTTTCACCTTTAAACATATGCTTTGTCCATATAATATAATCACCCTCCATAAAATGACTTGCATCCCAACCAATTCGCTCATGGCTGGCCCACGTGAAGGATGGGCGCTTCCTTGGAAATAAATACTCAACGTTTGACATTTTAATTCAATTTTAACACATGCTTTCACCTTTCACTTAGTCGCCCACCTTAATTTGACTTGTGCCATGTCATTTGGCATGTGCTAAATGCCTTTTTTTTAATATTTTAATTTTTTAACCATGGTGCAATTTGATGCTTTCTTAGCATTAAAGTGCCACTTTGTAGCTCTGATAGGCAAAACTGCTCAACGAGATGCCTTGGTCCCCCAAAACATAGGAAAAGTGGGTACACTAGGGTAAAGAGGATGCTCTGAGCTTGAAAATGAGCATCCTTGCACCAAATTCTGACTCCGGATCGCACTTTTATCACCATTTGAATTTTTTCATTTAAGCCATTAAAAAATGGCTTAAAAATGTGAAAAAATTATTTTTCTCGGAATTGATTGAAACTTCAGGGGAACCTAGTACATGATCAAACGATAAAATTTTAGCGTCTAACATGTTTATAAATGTTACAAAATGGGCTCTAATAATCCCCTAAGGCCTAACCACCACTTTGGGCATTCCAGCTTTGGAGGTGCAGGAGAAAAACTCATCGATTATACTTGGCTAAAGGCAAAGCATAATCGACAAGGGAAAAAACTCCTTGGAATACCTTCTTGGGTTGTTAAGTCCTAGGGAACCAAGTCACTCAAAGACCACCATGCTAGCACACTTTATTACAAACCTCGTGGGGCATGGTCATGCACTACAAAAATTAAAAAAGGGGCCCTGAACAGGCCAAACTTGGAACTTCCGAACTCTGAAAGAGCACAAGTAATTGTGCAATACTGGCGGCTCACTGAAGTCCAACTAAAGTGCAACTTTAGGTGGTAACAATGTCTTTTCACCCTCAAACTGATTAGGAAAACCTGGAATTTTGAAGTAATCAATGGGCGGACATGCAAGGGAGATCCGAGTAGTAGTTTCTCTTTTCTTAAGATCCATATCACAACAGATCAATGACCTGGGTTCAACCATGAGTTATTAAAATTTTCTGTACTTGTATGGACTCATCTACACACAATAAGTCTCAACAATATATATGAGATACAAGGGTTTTATCCCTTTAATGGAGTCGCTATGCGAGAATAAAAATATACTTTTAAAACACTCACAATTTTTTATTTTTATTTTTGCTTTTCTTTGCAAAAATTATAAAAAGGGAAAAAGTTAGTGGAGTCACCAGATGAAAGAATGAAGATCTACTCTAAGCATTCATCAAACAAGGCAAAAGCAAAAAAAGTGATGGAAAAAAAATTGTACTCCGTGAATAAAAAGATTTATCCCCGACAACGGCGCCAAAATGTTGCTGCCTCTTACGCACCTGGGGTTAACGCAGCAGAAATCTTCAAGCTACTAGGTGTGTCCTTGGGGGCAAGTCTGAGTCAAGTACTGTCACTTGATCTTGACTCCTCCGTTTAGGCTTAACTCCTAACGAAGCCAAGGGGGGTAGACCCTATTAATGTTATTAAGGCTTTAGATACTTAGTTCTTCTAGATGAAAAATGTTATTTAGGAGTTTTTGGAATTAAAATATTTGATCAAGACTCACTGCAAGATAAAATAACTGTACAAAATATATGAATATAAATGTCACGACAAGATATAATTTAAATCAGATAACCAATATCTTAGACCAGTGCCATGGAGTCAAATTAAAAGCTGCTGTAAAAGTAAATGTTTTGCAATTGTGTTCTTGGTCAATTTTAGGAATTATTAAGGATGAGTTGATTAGATGGAAAATGGGAGCTCCTGATATACCGTGAGGTACAAGGAGTAATGTTCGGAAATTGGGCAAAGGTGGCTCTTCACAAAGACATATGGGCTGGAGCGGAGTCTTGAGAGCGTGTTCAACACTACACCAACAAGGATGTAGTCTAACGGTGCCTTGAGGTCGCTCTCCAATGGTTCCCGCTTCTCTTGAGAAATTTCCCCACACGTTACTCAATGTTCAAGTGCTGGATTTTCACTATCTTGTGGGTTCTTAATTTTATTAATGTGAGTAATTATTAAGTGTTTGAGAATTAGTGAGTTGTTGCACTCTTTTCTGGTTTCCCTGGAACCAGTGTCTGCAAAGGGGAAAGATCATACTTCGAGAAACAACAGAATATTTGTTCAAATTTTTAGTGCTTGCAGTATATGAAATTAAATCAACGACTTAATTAAAACAAATAAACTTGCCGAACCTATGTGTCACTTTCTGATCAACCTCCACTAATCGGTAATGCCTTTGGGTGGAGGTGAGAGTGTACTTCGTGGCAACGAGATTGGATTTATTTAATGAAAATAACACAATAATTAACTATCTAATCAAAGCATACACCCTGCACAAAAAGTTAAAAAAAATCACGCTATGAAAAAAGAACACGCGAATCCCCCCAGGGGGGATGGGATGCGGGCGCTGTGTACCCCACTTGTTCTCGTTTAATAATTTTTACAATGTTTGCTGGAAGAAGTGCCTCTTAGTCCTTTTAAGTTAGGACCTAAGGGCTTACAATTTTATAGAATGAAGCGTCGGTGAAATAGGGTCCTCGAGAAGTGTTTTTGGCAATTTCTGGCAAAAAATGGCTAGAGTTTCCTTCTCTTTTTTGTTGGACCTGCTAAAAACCAGCAAGCTAAAATTACAAGATTAGTGGTTAGAACATATAAAAATACATGAAGATTACAAAATCTATACTTGCAAAAAATTGGAAATTATTTAGTGTTTTCAATTATAGGAATGCTTGATCTAGATCTATGAATTTAGCTTTGAAAATATGACTTATCTAGATCTGTTTGAGATGCAAGAGCTAATATTTAAGCCTTTAGATTTATTCTACTTGCTCCAAAATGATTGGAAAGGGAAATAAAAGTTTGTTTATTTGAAAGAGATAGAAGGAGCCAAAACCAAGCCTTTAGCTTGCAAGATTTGGAGAACCAATGGTGTCTGCAAAACAAAAAAATGTCAGCAGAAATGATGTGACTAGTTGCTAAGTTTGGAAGAAGAATCAAACTAGATCCACTTCCTACGCTTAACACTCTATCCTGCACAGTCTCAAGAACACTTACACATAAGCGTGATTAAATCCAGTATATTAATCAAAAGAGACAAGAAGGGCATTAGTATAATTGATTACATGTGCTGCTTCTAAATCTTTGAATAATTAAATACAAATAAGCAAATCAAAGTCAATGAATGCTTACTCTACAAGCTCACAGGCCTTTCTAAGCTAGATCAAATCACAACTTATAATATAAGAGCACAAAGAAACTATACTAGGTATACCTCAACCAGAAAGCATGCACAAGAATAGGCCAACACCAGACAATCATGTAGACCTCCAAAGCCTTTGAAGTATATTACTCAGTAAACCACAAGCATTACAAGAGCAGAGGTTCCACCTTCTGTTCCCTCTAATGGACCTTAGCTCCTCAATTTATAGCATAAGGCAAGCAAGTAGGGTGCAAAATCCTAAGGACCTTGATTGTAGAGCAAGGAAAGCTCATAGCCAATGGAGATGCATTACCTCACTTGGAAAAAATCACTCAAAAATGGAAGAAGCCGTGTTGAAGGAGCTAACTGCTCACGCGAAGGGAGGGGGTACGTGATGTTTCCATGTTACAATGGCTTTACGCGTGGGAAATCCGATTGGATGCTCTTAACTTGCCGCTTATCCACGTGGGTGGTGCCACCTCACAAAAGGTAGGCGCCCACCTCATCAAACTTATCACAACCAAATCCGAATGCGGCCAAGTGGAGATATCCGTCCGCGTGAGGAGATTGCGAACACGAGATTGCTTCCATGCTTACTTTGGAATAAGCGTTGGCTTTTTTTTTTAAAATGGAAGGTAAAACCCGTGGGTGTGCCACCTCCCAATGAGGTAGGTGCCCACCACTTAAGTTATCATCCACCCAATCCGTACGCGGCCAATGGAGAAGCCGACCCACGTGAGGAGGAAAGCACAACATGGCAATGGAATATTCGCTCACCCTCCAAAAATCGAATTATAACATATGATTTGTCCTTTAGCTTATAGTCCCTGAACTAAAATTAACTTATGCCATGTCATTTGGCATGTGCCAAAATTTAATTTTTTAATATTTTAATATTTTGGCTTGGTGCAATTTGTTGCATTTTTAGCCTTAAAATGCCACTTTGTAGCTTTGATAAGCAAAACTGCTCCACGGGACGTTCTGATCGCTTGAAACATGGGAAGACCGGGGTACCAGGGTAAAGAGGATGCTCTAAGCGTGAAAATGAACATCCCTGCGCCAAATTCCGACTCCGGATCACACTTTTATCACCATTTGAAAATTTCCATTTAAACCATTAAAAAATGGCTTAAAAATGCGGAAAAATTATTTTTCCCGGAATTGACTGAAACTCTTGGGGGATGTAGTACATGAGAAAACGATACTATTTTAGCATCTAACATGTTTATAAATGTTACAAAATGGACTGTAATAACCCCCTAAGTCCTAACCACCACTTTGGGCATTCCAGCTTTGGAGGTGCAGAAGAAAAACTCATCGATTATACTTGGCTAAAGGAAAAGCATAATCGACAAGGGAAAAAACTCCTTGGATTACCTTCTTTGGTTGTCAAGTTCTAGGGAACTGAGTCACTCAAAGGCCACCATGCTAGCACACTTTATTAAGAACCCCGTGGGGCATGTTCATGCATTACAAAAATTAAAAAGGGGCCTTGAAAAGGCCAAATTTGGAACTTCTGAACTCTGAAAGAGCACAAGTAATTGTGCAATACTTTCATCTCACTGAAGTCCAACTGAAGTGCAACTCAGTTGGTAACAAATCCCATTCATAATTCAACAGACTTAATAGTTTTCAGGCTTTCAGGATTGCAAAGTTTCCACCAAATTCTATCATGTATGAGGGTATGGGATTGGCATTTAATCAAGCACATCAACCCCTCTATATAGCTTGATGTTGGTGGTGTTGATTGTTGAACTCCTATGTCATGACCTTAATAAAAATGTACTCTTCACTCAAGCAAAATCACTTATTAAGCACGAGAAACTTTTTCTACCTTATTTTAACGATTGGATTAGGAAGTTTAATCAAAATTGTAGGGTGTTGAGTCGTTGACTAATGTCCTTGGAGGATCAACTTTGAGATTCATGGTAGAGGCAAGGGATAGATCCTAGAGGGAGGCATAGGGTGCTATTGATGAACCCATCTCCCCGTTTCATGCAACTTAGAATCTAACCCTAACGCTAAAGCTATAAGATGAACCATGACCTCGTGCTTCTAGGTGTTTAGCTAGTACTACTACTATAGTTGTAGATGACCTTGAGGAGTCTGAGCTTGAGCCAGATGATGATGCCATTGCCTATGCCGTTGCTAGTCCTGAAATCCCTGATTCTAGTTCTAGTAGTGGTGATGAGTTTGATGATTGATCATGCTGATCTATGACATGTATGATGTAGTGGCATCATAGCATGTTTTTTGGACTGTATGCCATTTAGTCCTCATTGATTATTTATTTTGTTCCATATATGTATTGCACAGTACAGTTTGTGCCATTTTGATATTCACCCTTATATGGTATAAACATGAGCAGACTTTGGATATTTTGTCTCCAATGTTTTGGAGTTGTGGATTAGAATTTTTAAAATATTGTTTTTCTTTAAAATTTAAATATTTTATGTATTTTTGAATAAATTGAGTCATTAAATTCAAATCAGCCGAGTCATTACTGATTCATTATTGATTCTAAGTCCGAGTCCAAGTTGACCCTCGACCGATTCCAAGTTCGAGTCCGAAATTATTCTCTTCCGAGAAGACAATCTGAGCATCTGCATGCAATCATTGTGGGAGATTAAAGGTGTAATTTATTGGTGTGGACATGTGACTAGGAGAAGGCAGATCTGCTTCCATCAAGCCACTAGTTTAGACATGCTTGCTGCCACCATATATCCAAATTGTGGGTACATTGATATAGCAACAATACTACATTTAGCATAGAGCACTGAATCGAAGGTAACTAGCGGAGACAATCAACGAATAATAAATGCAAAGTCCAAATCTATGTAAGCATAAAGAACAAAAAGAAATCGAGTACTAAAATTAGGCTTGCAAATCCGTGCAAGCTATTTTGAAACTGCTAATTTCCATTAGAAGGATTAAAGGAATTGTTATTTTAGCCGCTGGTCTAAAACCTTATCTCCTAAAACAATAGTACCTGGAAAAAGATAAAAAAAATTTAAACTGTGTTTGTATCTTATCATTTGTTATAGCCACCTGATTCTTGCATATCATGGGAAGTTTGAATGTGCCGCTAGACTAGGTGAATATTATAATTCATAAAGAAATTCAAGAATTAATGGTATCACTTTGCAGACTTACAACGACCGTTTCAAAAAATCAATTATCTTTGAAGGTTGGAACATTGAAGCATCAGGGATCTAGAGATTGTATCTAAACATAGGTACTAGTTAACCGAACCCAAACACTTGGGACGAAATCGATAACAATTCATTGCTAGTCAAAAGCCACCATTTTATGAAGCTATTATATAATAACCGAGTTCATATATACTTGGGGGAAAAGAATTCATAGTACAGATTCACAGAATAATATCTCACTTTAAAATATTAAGTGAATACGTTAGGTGGAATTGGTATCAGTGAAAAATAATTGGAGTTATTTAGAAAGGTTGAAGGAAATATATTATTTACAACTACAAGAGACGAATTTAGAAGAAAAAGGGTTAGCAACTTAGCATATATATATATATACACACACACACACACACACACCATTTAATGCTCAAAAAGGGAAAATTGTTTTATGAAAAAAAGTTATAAATGGTGACTTATTTTTAAAAAACAAGTCGTTCCTTTATTACATTAAAGAGTACATTGAAGATATCATGGAAGCACATATTTTGAGTGGGACTGTGACACTTTTGTGCACCCACTTGATATAGATATTACTCATTAGAGGAATCTATATATAGAAAACATGGAATACTTACAATGTGTACTAGAATATTACCAAGAGTACAACAAAAAGTAACAATTTGAGAGTTGCAAAGAGAAATTTCTTAAGGATTTAGAAGAGAAAAAATATTCTGAACAAAAAGATTGTAATGAAGTTGATTGCACAAATGAAGGAATTAAAAGTTGATAATCAGTTCAACCAAAAATTACAACAGGAAAATCAAGATCTCAAAAGGAAATTTAACAAGAACTTGCTAGAAAATGTTAAGGAAATTTCTTGCCTAAAGGATAATTGTAAAAAGCTAACACAAATCAAGAAGTCAAAAGAAACAAAGCGAAATTAGAAGTTAAAACAGGAGAATCAAGATCTCAAGGAGAAACTCAATAAGAGTTTATAAGAAAAAGATGAGGGAAATTCTCACCTAAGGAACCCTAATCCAGAGGTTGCTTGCATAAATTGAAAGGTTGAATGATGAGAGACCATAGAATCAAGACCTTAAAAATAATTTTGACAGGTCAGAGAATGATGAAGACTGTGCACTGTAAATGACCCTAGGATGCTCCCTATGCCAAGGTGTTGCCAAGGATGTTCCTTGCGAAAGACGATGCTAGGACATCCCCTGATCCCATGGGGTATGCCCATTCATCTCCTACATGGCCCGACGGCTTCATTATATACTATAAAAAATAGTTTCTTTCGCCTTTTTTATTCAATATTTTTAAATAGATGGATCACATGGCAATTTTAAAGGCCCCCACCCCCTTCCAAATCTCTAAAGTTTCATTTTGCAAGTAAGAAGAAGTAAGGGCAGCAACAAATGGGGAGTTTATGCAAAGCAATAGCAATGTTTGTGCTTTGGGGGATGCCCATGGGTCTCCTGCTTGACCTAATGGCTGCAATAAGTACCATTGAAAAAGAGTTTCTTTTTCCTTTTTTTTTGTATTTTTTAAAGTTGATGGGTTGCACAATACTATTAAAGCCCCCAGCCACTCCCAAATCTCTAAATTTTCATTTTGCAAGTGAGAAGAAGGGCGGGCAGCAACAAGTTGGGAATTTATGCAAAGCAATAGTAACTTTTGTGCCTAGAGGATAAACTTTAAGTTTGGAGAAGCAGAGTTTTAGGTTTGTATTAGACTATTAGTAGATGGGGCTAGTTTTAGCATGGATGAGCTCGGAAACAAAAGATGGAGCACAAGGTTTTCCAGCCTAGCTAGTGGCATGCTCCTTGTACCTTTTATTTTAATTTTTATATCATTCATGATGTATATGCATTGTTATATTTTCCTTTTGATCTAGTAATGAGAAAACCAACATTTCGCCTTTTTGAATTTGAAATTACATAAGTTAATGTTGCGTTGTATTTATTTATGATTAATAATTAACGATGAAATTACATAGATAGATGGACAGATAGATAGATGGATAGATAAGGTGGTGGTGGTGGGGTTCCCCATGTCCTTCCCCTGTCATCCCTTGAATTTTGGGGTTCTCTTCAGCTGCCCCCTTGCCCCTCTATACTTTCATCCTTGAATGTTAACGTGAGTCATAGTCCTGAACACAATCATGTGATGGTACACACTTCGCAAAATTTATTGTTTTAGTAGAATTGTTTTTCTCTTATAATCATGAATGAAATGAATGACTTCATTAGTTCTAGCTGCAGTTCATTATGTCTTGTTTTTATTTGATCAGGTATCCTACAGTGATTATGTTGCTAGTGGGTCATTAGCTGCCGCCAGGGAGAAGGGGTTGGTAAGTTTTAACTTTAGATAGCATGGACTTGTTTTGCAATCATGCATATCTTTTTAAATATTATCCTGGGAAATTTCCTTTTAATGTTTCTTTTGTAAACTCTATTGCATGAAGTAATTTTTATAGTTCACTTACAAAATTGAGTTGTTCTGTCCTTCATGCTCCTTTTAGCAAAACACGTGATTTCTATTTTATAAATTCATTCTAAAGTGGTTGATCCAGCAAAATATATCATACATATAGAAGAAAATCCCAAGTAAGAAAGATGCACCTACGTTGGTCTATGAGTTAATAATCACTTTATGCAATGTTAATTCTCAATACCAAATGTGATTTCTGTTCTCAAAAAGTATTTTATGCCCATTGTTGCCATTGAAATGCACACCTGGGGGGAAGTGCAGTAGAAATCTTTCGAAGCTACTCGGTGTGGCCTTGGGGGCAAGTCTCGAGTCAGATGCTGTCACCTGATCCTGACTCCATTTAGGCAAACTCCTAATGAAACCAACGGGGGTACACCCTACTAAAAAAAAGGTTATTGAGTCTTTTTTAAGTTGATGTTTGGTGATGGGAAGGAGTGTTATTTAGGAGTTTATGAATGAATTAGCAAAATTAAACCAAGTCTACTCACACATAAATTGAAATGCATTCACAACATGAAATAATCATAAATTAAACAACAACTTGCGAGATAAAATAGAAATATGAAAATATTGTTGCAAGTGTATGAGACCAGTGCTAATGGAGTCACTGATTGTTGGAGTGCTGTAATGAGAACCGTTGTGCAAATGTTCTTGGTTTATTTTATTTATGATTTTAAGAGATGGGTTGATTAATGAGAGAAAAGGGAGTTTCCCGATATACCTTACGGTACTGGAATATGTCCAGATTATGATCTAAGTGGCTACGTACAAAGACATGTGGGCTGGAATGGAGTCTCGAGAGCGGTGTTCAACACTACACCAACAAGGGTGTAGTCTAACTGTGCCCTGAGGTTGCCTCCCAGTTGTTCCCGCGTACTTAGTCAAAATTTTCCCACTCGATCACTTATCGACAATGCCAGATTTTCGTTGGTCTATTGGGGGCTTGATTTTATTAATGTGAGTAGATTAATTAATGTGAGAAATTGTAGAGTGGAAATAACCGCTTTTTATATCCCAAAGCTCAGACAAGCCTGCGATGGGTAGAGCATATAGAGTGCTTACGAAATGTTAATTCCAATTTTAACTCTTCGATAGAGAGCACTCTTGATCTGCAAATAGCGAGATTCAAGAGATTTTAACGAGGCTTAAGACTCAACAAAAGGAAAATGATGCAAAGTACTGAAATGAAATAAGCAAAAATGAAGTTATCTAATTACTACCCAAGAGTCTCTTTCAGGTCAAAGACGTACTCGGGAAAGCAAGGGGGTTAGTGTTATGATTTAGTATGCAAGAAGATTAAGTGCAAAAAATTAAATAAATAAAATTTGAAACTAACTAAATTTGCAAAAAGGAAACTTTTAGCAATTTTAAACTCTTGTGAAATAATAAAGCTTTATGAGAACTTTTGCAAAAGTAAAAAAACTTTCAAGTAATCTTCTAATATTCTATGAAAGGTAAAGCTTTTATGGAAAGATAAACTTATGTAAAAGTAAAACTATATGAGAACTTTGAATCTTTTTTGGCGAAAAGTAAAGTTTTTAAGGAAAGAAGACTTATGCAAAAGTAAAACTAACCTAGCATGATACTAATCTAAATATGATGGATATAAGCAAAAGGTAAGGAAATCAATGACAGATACAAGATTCTCCCAAATGGGGGAAAAGGGGTGTGGGAGCCGTAATCCCACTAGCTTCTTTTATTAATTAATTACAAAATTATTAACTCTCTAATAGAGAGTGCTCTTGATCTGCTAAAAACGAGATTCAAGAGACTTTAAGCTTTGAAAAAAGCTATAAGGAAAAACAAGGGTTTGAAAAAGATGAGAATTTTATGGTTCACGCTCCAAATTTTGCTTCCTTTCCTCGCTTTCCTGTAAAATAAACACTAAAAACCAGCAAACAGAAATTTTATTTAAGATGTTAGTATGTTAGTTTAAAGCACATAAAATACAACTTAACTATTTGCTAAAACTTAGGAAAAATTAACGCTTCAAATAGTAAAGAACACAAATCTAGATCTATGATGATTCTTTGAGATTTCTAGATCTATGATTAAGCAAAATAGATTTTGAATTTAAGTTTTATAAGCCTAGATTTCCTTGCTTCTTTTAACCGAAAGGGAAAGAGAAAGAGTTTGATTTGAATTTAAATGGTGAGAAAGATGGAACCAAGCCCAAGCTTGAGAACGATGGAAGTTTCCGAATGTGCGCAAAACCAATTTATTAGCAAGTATAACAACATATCCGTGTTGTTGGAGATGAAGAAAATCCAACTTAAGTTCGCTTCCAAATCAACTTGCACCCTGCAAAGCTTTTGATAATTTTGGGATTTTTAAGGCTCCTAAAATTTTGCTCTAGGGTTTTTAGGGACAAATAGGGCAGGCCAAAATTATAGGAGGAAGGGCCGAAATTTTAGGGAGGCCAAAAAATGCAAAAAAACAAATTTTTAATTTGTAGGGTTTTCATCATAAAATTGCAGACCTAAATCTAACCCTAATTCTACCATGAAAGTGCGGAATTATACGTGAAAATGCAAGTTTAACCTAACAAAAATATTTACAAAAATACAAACTCAAAAATTTAGGTTTTAGAAGTAGTTGAACAACTAGGGTTTCAAAAGACAACTATTCACCAAACCTAGGGCATCAAAGAGAGGGACAACCCTCCTTGAGATGGTACTTGGAAAGCTTAGCAAACTAGGGCTCATCTCCACAATCTCTAGTATGCGTAGAGGAATCCTAGCTTAAGCAAGACTTGAAGACCGAAAGCTCAAGCTTGAATGCTATGGTGACCAATGACAAAAATAAAATGCAAATCAAAACAAAATGAAGCAACAATGGCTTCCATTCAACCCTAACAAGCATCACTTTCATACAGATTGACAAAGAGACATCAAACCAAAAGTATAGATACCTCCAAGTGCACGTGTTAAGAAAACAACTCTAGCTTCACCTTTGCAATGGCATGAACAATAGTAAAACTTCCAAGAAATGCTTCAAACTTGCAAAATAACTTTCATCAAGGAGTGCATCCCTTCAAAAAGCCCTAGTTAGGGAAAATAACAGACATAATGATCTTATCCCAAACGTTGATGATGAAAATGAAGTGAGGAGATTGAATTTATATGATCTCACACTCACTTTTACATAAAATAAGATCAATTTAATATTAAAAATGTCAACTTAAAATTAAAACAAAAATAATATAAAGTAATGATAAAAGTGGGTAAATTGGGTGTTTTTCCCCAAATTTGACCCAAACATGAGCAAAATGGCTGAACAAGGCCAAATTTTACGAAACTGAAGGCCAGACTGCATAAGGGGGGGTCGCCATGCCCCAACTAACCCCATCAGTGATGAAAATCCCTCAACGCCCCCCCTCGTAGCAAGCAAACAATTTGCCAAGGAGGATGACGTCATCCTATGAAGGAGGTCCCAGAGAGAGGGCGCTGCTGGACTGGAGGGCTAGGAGGGTGCTAAAGGTGCTCTGAGAGATAGACAAATCCATTAGTGCTGAAGAAACTGCTGCTGGAGTGATAAAACAAGGTCGGGGTCATGTGACCCGGTGACCCACCCTTGGAAGCCCCGGACACCAACCTCAGGGTTTCAAACCCTTTCATGAGGGAGTCAGTGATGCCATTAATCCATAGTACTTCCAAAGGAGGAACCAGAGGGTTTGGCAATGCCCCTTCCTCAGAATAAGTTGGCTAAACACCTCTCTTGGTAAAAAAAAAAGACACCCTCTCCTTGGGGCACCTCTACAGGTACGCTGGTGCTGGTACCTGTTATCACCAATCTTGTACTTGCCCCTTCAGATGGATCCAAGGTGGATGGTAGAGGGGACAGGCAACTAAAGTGGTGAACCAAGAGAGCCTTGGTTCCCAAAAGGATAGTTGTCACGCCAACCAAAGAACTCTTCGCTTTAGCTATCAAAGCCAAGATATCAAGGGGGAGACCCAAATCTACTCCCGATAGGAGAGATCAACCCAATCACCAGATCAAATCAATCTAATGAAGTACGTAGGGTGACAGCTATGGAACCCTAGAATTAAGGAAGTAGGACCACTGTGGAGGCTTAGGAAAGGTGTGATATGATGATGAAAGATAACACACAGTGATTCTAGGATTAAGTATGATTCCAGGATTCGAAGCTAGTTTCAAATGGCCAAAATCAATTGCCTTGGGAAACGTGACTCTTAAAACAGGGAAAGTGTCCCAAATCAGAGATCTAACAATTAGGGTTTTCTAGCTTTGCTTGATAGATGGATATGACAATATTTAAGTATGCAAGCAACCAAACAGAGACCAACCCACGAGGAGATCTAATAACCCAGGAAAGTCGTGAGGGCTTGGAGAAGGATCAGTGCCTTGGAAAATGGGCCAAATGGAGTCGGATGTCCACCAAAATATAGATCAGGGTTGTTAAGGTGCAAAGCAAGGTGGGTTTTGAAGATCAAGGTCATCCAATGGCTAGATCTCAGTAGATATGAGATTGAAAGTAACTCACTCAATGACCCAAGTGGGGCACAACCCTCAAAATGAGGAATGGGGCCCACAAGGCAAAAATCAAAGAAGTGAGACACTAGGGGTAGGTTATTGGATGAGAGGAGTTCAAATCAAGTGGGATTTCACCTACCCAGATCTTGGAACCTAGCAAACTCACCCAACCAAGGAGTGTGACCTCACTTGGAGAGGCTAATGTGCCTTGGGAAAGGAGGTAAATGGAAGCCAATCCACACCAAACTATAGATCCGAATTGTCGTGGATTCTATAGCGGTGGGTTTTCAGTGTCTTACCCAAAAGCCTGCTAGATCCAAGTAGATTTGAAAAAATGTAAAATGAGGGTTTGAATAATGAGAGTTTTAATAGTTAAATGCTTGTGCCAATGGATTGGGATCAAGAAATAGGAAACAAACCTGTGGATCTTACTTGGATAACCTTGTAGATGCCTTGATGATGATGATCTATGCAAACCCGATCAATTTGAGAAGCTTTGAGGTAGTTTTCTATGAGATCCATTTTGTCCAAGGAAGCTAATGCACCCTCTCTCTTGCACAACAAACGTTAACAATATCAGATTTGATGCAATCAAGAGATAAGACTAATGCCACAAGAGAAATAATAGAAATATAACATAGATCACAATGATACTAATGATAACCCCCTGATACAAACGAATGCCAAGTGAGCGAGTTGAAGAAGCCTTGCAAAATCGCCCAAGTTGAAGTTGCCCTACTGTACCCAAGACAAAGTTTCCAAAAATGATAGATCTTACCACAAATTTCCAAATGCTATGATGCAATAGACTTTCCAATCACCATCTAAGAACACCAGATGCAAAGGAGATCCAAGAATTTCCACAAGAAGTTTTTCTATTATCAAGATTCCAAGAGCCAAAGACCCTTTACAATGAGAAGCTCTCTCCTTTAAATAGGATGGAGAGAGACCAAAACCCTAACCACCTTTTGAATGGATGGTTAAGATTAAAAGATCAAAGTGATCTAATCAATGGTTGAGATGAGCTCAACATAAAATTACATGGATCAATAATAAAATAATACATCAATAGACCAAATCACCCTAGGAGAGGGGGTCCCACCAAATCTCAATGATAAAATATAAGATCTAGCTGATGGTGGGTCCAAGGGGTAATTTCTAACACCCTTGGTTAATCCCCATGGCACACTATCAATAAAATAATGCTCTAAGCACCAAATCATGCCTCTCTGGGAAAGTCGTGAGCCTTGGGAGGCTCCAAAAATCAATATAAAATGCCGGAAGTGATGGATGTGGGTCCTGTTGCCGCCTAATACACACCTAGGGGGGGGACGCGGTAGGAAACCTTCAAGCCGCTCGGTGTGTCCTTGGGGGCAAGTGAGAGTCAAGTGCTGTCACCTGATTACTCGACTCCTCCGTCTAGGCTTACTCCTAGCGAAGCCAAGGGGGGTGGTCCCTATGAAAAATAATCTAAGGCTTTTAATCTACAACAAAAGATAAAAGTCTATTCTAGGAGTTGAAGATGACGAGATGATAAAATATAACAACAAAGCACTGCTTGTGAATTAAATCAAATAGCTAACCCAACATAAGATAAATAAGCATTCACGACATTTATGATTGATACTTAAACACAGAAAATTAAAGACCAGTGCCGAGAATGTAAAAATGCTTGTAAGTACCGTTGTGTGGGGTTGCTTGTGTAGTCTTAGTGAAAGTATTGCAGTGGCTCGGTTGGTAAATTTTATAGTTATTAAATGAGTAGTTAAGGAGTGGGTTGATTCTTGGTTTGGCCCAAAAGAAAACCTAAAATTCGAACTGAGTGCTCTAGCAACCTTACCAAGTGTCCAACCAGGCGAGGATGAACCCGCTTAAGAACCTGCTGACTCTGTGGATTCAGTCCATGCAACCTCCCGAGTTCTTAGGATTGGATTCTGATGGATTGTCCTATTAACACTAATTACCTTGCACCCGTTTCTGATTGAGCCAACTGTTCCGACTAAGCTGCAGTGGTCAAGAGCATACTCCGAGTTTGGGGCATTGTTCGTTTTATTAAATAGATCTGAGTGGATGATTAATCTACACTAAACCCCAAACATAAAGCAAGGAGGTTAATTTTAGGATTAAATTTTAAGCACAGAATAATAATTTGAAATAAACACAAAAGCATATAAAATGATAGACGGGTCCTTGGAGGACGTTGTGTGCTTAAGTGTGTTATTTAATTACTACTGCTTGAATGAAAACTAATCTAAAACAAAAAAAATAAAAAAAAAATAAAAAAAACGGAAGGGTGCAAATCCCCCCTGGGGGGATTGGGTTCAGGCGCTGGAATTGCCTGTTGTGCTCTTTTTATTTTTTATGATTTACACATGAAGCTCAAGAAACACTGTTGGTCCTTTAACTAGGCACCAATGCAGTTTACAAATGTTAGAATGATATAAGGGAGGTAAAACTAGCTCCCCGGATGGCTACGGACACCTCCGAATCTCAGACTTTGAGCTTTAAAAAGTTCGGACCTGCTAAAAGACAAAAAAAATCAGCGAACTGAATTAGTCTTAAAAATGCCAAGAAACACTTAAAAAAGTGTGTTTGACGTTGCTACAAAAAATTGCAAAAATTTCTAACTTAGCTAGCAACCTAGAACTAAATAAAAATGAAACTATTAGACTCTTTAGATTGCTACTTGCTTAGATCTATTAATCAAATGAACTTTGAAGCAAGATTTAGATTTAAATAGGACAGTAACCGAGATAGAATAAAAAAATGGATCTAGAAAAGTGAACCCATGGGGGTTGAGCGTTTTGAAGAAAGGACAATGGAGTCAAGCTCCCAGATGCACCGATAGGATCGAGACTTGGTTTGTATTTACTCAATGAAGGCACGATCTAACATGTTCGTGGACTTCTCCAGCTTAGGCTACCTGTAAACAGCTGCAAACAACTAGCAAGGGGATAAGAGCATATGTGTAGATAATTAAAAGAAAGCAGCGATGCAATGAATTCAAACAAGAAATTACATTACTCTTAGCCTCCTAATATTATCAACATGAATAAGCAAACTATAAAGTATTACTTACAGATCTTATAGAAGATAGCTTCCCTTTAAAGACATATAATCCCAACAATACTAGCTATGAAACATAATACAATATACCTCAGATGTACAAGCATGAAGATCCAACCAAAGACAATCACCAGACTAGCCTCCAAAGCCTTCTTTATTAAACTCAGAAAGCAGAGGTTCCACACTTTCTGATCCCTTACAATGGAGCCAAGCTCCCCAATTTATAGGAAAATGGATGCTAGCTAGGGTGCAAAACCCTAAGGAGACAAAACTCCTTGATTGTAGAGCAAGCAACCCTAATGGCCAATGGCAATGCACCATCTCAAATGGACAAAAACACCTCAAGAAGGAAACTGCTGAAAGCTGCCCACTTGGAAAGAGCCCATGCGTGAGGAAAGAAGAGAGCAAAATATGATGTTTCCATGATTTGTTGGAGCTTTTGATGAGTTGGTTGCTGCGTTGGATGGTTGGTTGATTAAAATAACAGCCAACCACATGCCTTGTGCCACCGAGATACATACCCATCCAAACAGTATGATCGTGTTTGTGGAGCAAAGCTGGCCCACGTGAGAGTTGGAATGCGAGTGAGTTTGAAAGAAATCCATGCCACGTTGGGTTGTGTTTGGACTTTGGATAAGAGCCAATTTAAATGGCTTCCACCTCACCATTAACTAGCTGCCAACAACAAATTTCAAACACGGCCGTGAGAGTAGTCGTCCCACGTGAGAGTTGAGCGTGGCATGGAAATGAACCAAAGCATTTAACTTTAATAATTGATAATCAAAGGTTTGAGCTGTAAAATCAAATGCCCATTCAATAATTGACTTATCCTTTAACCAACTTGCTCACGGCCCAATGGAGAAAGGTGGCCCCACGTGAGGATGGAGAAAACGTAGCATTACTTTGAAATAATCATATTTTGACTTTTAAACCAAGTATTAACATATGCTTTGTTTTAGCATATAGTCGTACACCTTATGTGATGTCATGCCACCTCAATTGGCATGTGCTAAATGCCACTTTTTGAATATTTTAATTATTTGCCAAAGTGCATTTTGTAGCAATTTTCGCATTAAAGTGCCAAAATGTACCTCTGATAGGCAAAACTGCTCCACGGGGCACTTTGATTACCCGAAACATAGGAAAACTGTGTACCAGGGTAAAGAGGATGCCCTGAGCTTGAAAACGAGCATCCCTGTGTCAAATTCCGACTGCGGATAAGACTTTTATCACCTTTTGAAATTTTTTAATTAAACCATTAAAAAAATGGCTTAAAATGCTAAAAAAATATTTTTTCTCGGAATCGACTGAAACTTCAGGGGAACCTAGTACATGACAAAACGCTAAAATTTTAGCGCCTAGCATGTTTATACATGTTACAAAATGGGCTCTAATAATCCCCTAAGGCCTAACCCCCACTTTGGGCATTCCGGCTTTGGAGGAGCAGGAGAAAACTTCATCGATTATACTTGGCTAAAGGCAAAGCATAATTGACAAGGGAAAAAACTCCTTGGAATACCTTCTTTGATTGTTAAGTCCTAGGGAACCGAGTTACTCAAAAACCACCATGCTAGTACGCTTATTACAAACCCCGTGGGGCACGGTCATGTACTACAAAACATAAAAAAAAAGGGGCCTTGAACAGGCCAAGCTTGGAACTTCTGAACACTGAAAAGCACAAGTGATTGTGCAACACTGGCGGCTCACTGAAGTCCAACTAAAGTGCAACTTTAGGTGGTAACAGGTCCCACTGGAAGTTGAACCTGCTGGAGGTGTGGAAGACATCCCACTCATCATCACAAGTCATCCCATGCCAATCCCTTGCCTCAGTAGTCCAAATCGAATCCCTTAGTAGCCATTTTTACCATTTTTGATCTGCCTTGGGAAGTGTGCCTAAGCTGTCTCCTGGAGTGCCTGCGCTGTCAAGGTGAGGCCACCAGGCTCTCTGGGAGGGGGGTAATATGGTAATATCAAGTGGCTGGACCACCCCCTCCATGCACAGTGCCCTACGTGAACTCATCAAATCTCATCATTGCTCTGACAGGGCCTCTGATAGGCCAAAACTACACTAGGATAGCCAACTGAGGCTAAAAATCACTGTAACTACTCGGTACTGAAAACAGACTATCTCATTGGACTCAGAGAGCCCAAATCTTTCCAAGATGTGTACTCATACACCATATAGATCTCTGCATGATCAAAAATAAATATCCATCATATCCGACAGTCCAAATAATAATAATCTGTAAAAGTGTTGAAAAGCACAAATCATCATCATAAGCCTGAAACCACTACATAGAACCAACTGGTGACCTATACCAGACCATATATCATATCTCTGTATCATCTGAGGTCTGCCACCTCATGTCCCGTGGTTGACTTTTGGTCAAATTGGGTTTGACCAAGTCAACATAACCCAAATATAACTCAAGCAATCATCAACACGCTGCAAGTGTCAAAGGTTAATGCATGCTCTACAATTCATTCAAGTAACAATTATAACAAAAAGTAATCATTTCACTAACGATCTAAAACCAAATATATAAAAGGTCTTCAATATTATTTATGACTTAGACTAGACTTTCAGGACCATACTCACTTCATAGTTGTAATCAATTTGCTAGTGAAGGGTGAGGGCTAAAAATTAGAAGGCTAGGCTAAGGGATGACTACTGACTTGACATTGTGACACTTTGGAAATGGAAAGGGAATACACACTCTAACATATGCTGGACAAGCAGTAACATGGGGGATGGCAGTGTCTCACAGATGAGTAAGTTGTTCAAAGAGTGCTTATTCAACTTAGGCACCATGTCTACTTTTATAAAAGATGATCCAGTTTATTAGGATCCATTGATTTCATTTCATGGCCTTTTTGGCCTACATAACCCTTCGGATCTCAGGTGTGTTGATAAGCACAACTAATTGCAGCTTGCATCCAGGACATGTTTGATACATATACATATAAGGTCAGCAATTGTTTAGATATAGAGTTTAAGAACCATTGTTTTTTGGACCTTTCATTATACTCTTCAAGGAGTATTTTTAGCTTTTCATTGCTCTTGCCCTTTACTCACGTGTGTTGATAAACACATTCTAGAGTTTACAGTTTCCTGGGCGAATTTACATAAGTTTCCATAAGTAGTACATGAGCTATCAGCTTTAGCCAACACATCTTAAGCGACTAGGGGGACTTCGTACTAGTGCCAAACATCGGGACAACCGACCAAAATGATTTAGGACTACAATCCAACTCACCATAGGTAAGTTCTGTCACCAACTCAGAGACGAGACACAAAATAACAAGGTAAGCTCATCCAACAAAGAGGCTAAAGCGGGGGAAGGTCCTCCATGCCACTAGTCAAGTAGTAAGTCAGGGTAATAACATAATTGGAAAGTAATGGATGGGTGGAGAAATTGAATAATGAGACCAACACTAGCAAGCCAAAGTATGGTGGGAATGATCACCTCTATTCTCCCTAGGGAGGGTAAAACCAATGAGTATGCGTAGTGAACTTCTAAGTTTGAGTGGGGACAATATAATATATATAAAAGTACAACCAGGTCCACATATATATATGATCGCTAGATCATGATACTAAATGCTAAGACATGCTACAAGAATGAATATAAAAGCAATATAACCATAATACCAAAATATACCTGCTGAGTCATATACCTGAATGCACAATATCTGAACCATCATTTGTCCTCTGAAACTGCTACTGTAACTCTAGGCAATACTGTCTGCTCTGTATAAATGGCTAAATGGCTACATCGGTCATCTCTTTGAGTGTCCTGAAACTCAGTCATGGCATGGGGATGATCCATAATAGATGCTCATCTCAGCATCTTAATGTAAGGGAACTGGCTGATAAGTGTACTAGAATCAGAAAAATAATGTATGGTAGCTCGGCTACTATAAATGTGATAACAATACCATCGTAACAACAAGCATGAAGAGATCTGAGGCCAGTAGCCATCTTCAAACAAGAAACCAAGATCCACATTAACTCATGGGCACAAGCTGTATGTGGAAAGGACAAAGCTCCTCCAATGGAAACAATTGAGGAAGCAGTACAAACCCAGCACATTGAGGGGTGCACCACACTGGCTTAACAACTGAACCTTAAGTTGAGGGGGCTTGCATCACCTCCTCTGTCTTCGGACGACTTGTAGGTTGGAGCCATGTTCCTCTATGATACCCTTGACCTCCCAGAGATCACCCTGGAGATGGCCTGGCTTAGATATGACTCCTCACTTTCCTCTGCTACAGGTCGACAGGTGATTGGATCCAAGCTCTTTGGGCCAAGCATAAGCTATTTCCATTCCCGAAAAAATATGCCCACATAATTTGCAGTTCATGTTCTATTGGTTTGTCCCATCCCCGGGCTCACCATACTGCCAAAATGGGTCCAAAGGCTTTGGATTTTTTGCAAAGGGAATGACAACCTCAAAATTCAAGCCTAGGGCACTAAAAAACAAAAAAATACATTAAACCCCTTTAGAAAAAAATAGCAGTTATTTGGTTTAAAAAACAAATTTCTGAATTTAGATTGTTAGCCATGAAAAATGAGAACAAGAGGGTGGCTAAAGAACTAAAAATCAACCCTGCTATTCCATTGACAAATAAAATACCGCTTACATTGTGATTGTTTTTATGGGCATGAAAATCATTGGCAAAATGGCAAAAAAAATAGCAAAATCTAGGCAAGCAAATAGGCAAGGAAATAAACAAGCAAACATGCAAAAATCTATGGAAAAGATAGAAGAAACAGTGGGATTAAATACATACCTGTGAGAGGAAGATTCAGTTGGTTGATAAATGATTTGAACCCTTGCTCCACAAAAAAATCTCAATGGTGATGAGAAATGCTATTTGGATGCCTCCATACTCATAGTGGTTTTTGGTCTCCACAAGCCCTTCTCCCTCCTCCTCCGTCAATCCACACAAGCAAAAATGATGAATAAAACTAAGTTGCATTGAAGCGGGTATGGAAACGGATACGGATACGGGGGGAGACATGGATACGACAAATTTTCAAAAAAGCCAGATACTATATGGCGGGGAAACAACATATATATATATATATATATATATATATATATATATCGTCATCATCATAAATATTATCATTGTCATCATAATCATCATAATATTATCATTGTACATCATCATCATCAGCTAACACTACTATCAAATATCATTAATCATACATGTAACATGATACTATGAAAACTTTTAACTAATAGCTTTTGAATCCTCATGCTCAGAGTCAGAGTCATCATCTATGTCCTCAACAAAAGTAGACCGAAAATAGGGTTCCTGAGCCTGGCTTGATTCCCCTGGGCTTGGAGACACTCGTCCAACACCAATGTTCATATTCTCTAGCTATGGAAGTGGGTCGAACTCCATTTTAAGATAGAGGAGTTCAATAATCAACACCACCAACATCAAGGTACATAGAGGGGTTGATGTGCTTGATTGAATCCAGTGGCAACATTGCAATCCTAAAATCCTGAAAATTGTTAAGTCTGTTGAATTCTGAATGGGACTAAAAAGTCTACTTTTTGCATATGAAGTCCGATGAGGTTGGAACCACTCTCAAACATCCTGAAACAATTAATGGTAATGTTAAAAATTTAAGTAAAAGGATAGAAAATGAAATATAAGGAGAATGTCACTTTTACTTTAATATTACCATTTAAGAAAATGAAATAAGAATTTAATATTCTTTATAGCTTCCATGGAGAGGTTGTGGGTCCTTCAGGGTTTCAATGTAGACTAGGGAAACAATTAAAAAGTCGACTTCAGGAATAAACAACGGTTAGAAACGTGGCCCTCTCTCTCTGATACGTTTCACAATTCCCCTGAAACGTATCCAAAACCCTTGAAACGTATCTGCACCACTCTGATACGTTTCAATGACGTTTCAGTGCCGTATCCCCTCCATTTCAGGATCCGAAACGGGGAACGGTGTTTCACCAAGGCTACTATGACGTTTCCAGTAACTTAGGAATAAAGCCCCAAAAAGTCGCCTTTAACCCCGTAGATAGGTTGGTCAGTGATTTTTTCCATCGTAGCGTGCAGTTTATAAAAAAATCGTGATTTTTACTAAAAAAATTGCGCTGTGAACTTTTTTTAAGAAATCACGATTTTTTCTAGCCAATTTTCCGGGAGCTAGAAATAATCGCGATTTTTTAAAAAATCGACAATTTTTCGTGGATGTTATCTTCAGTAAAGTATACATCACTAGGCTCATTGTTAGCATATCAATTCTATCATTTATTCATTATATTATATTTATATTTAGTTATGTATATAAAATAAAATAAAACATAGTTGATATAATAATATATCAATAAATAAAAAATAAAGAGATAAAGTAAATGAACAATAATAATAAATATAATAAATAGATACTAATTGACATACTTTTTCATAAAAAAGGCACAAGGCCCTCTTCAAATTGTATTTATATGGGCCACTCAAATGTAAAGTTTAAACACTTCATTTGTTATTTTATGCAATTTATATTTATTATTTATATTTCTTTGGAATATCCAATTGAAATCTTTAAATCAATTTAAGCTTCCTCTACATCAGTGTCCTCTCCAAGGCTCAACTAACATGTCCTTCAAGGTGTAAAGGACATCAAATCAAAATTCCAAATACTGAATCCATGAATGAAGGAGTCATCAAACCACGTGCTAGTGTAGATCCATGTGTATTATCCTTAAAATAACGTCTAGATCTATGAAGCATGTGTCATAGTCAAATAAACAATGTCATAGTCAAATAAACAATATAGAGTGGTCATGGTCATGCCTCAAAACATGTGCGGAAATAGTGGAGACCATGTGAGTTCTCTACCAAAACAAGTAGTCAACAATACCCAGATGTCATGCCCATGCAAATAGTGCCCACATGTGAGAGGACGCTCATCCAACAAGGCCAAAACTATGAAACATCATCCAATATAGCCGTTTAGAGTGATAAATCAATCTAGGATTCTAGAAACATGTGTACACGAGGAGCACTCCAATAGATATACCATAAAATATGATGAACAATCCACGAAATGGGAGAGTAAATACTAAATACCCTCCATTCAAGGAGCTCAAGAATAGATGATACAAAGATGACATAAGCTCCAAAAGAGTGCTCTAGGGGCCAACCCAACTGAACAAATATACAGTTGAACTACTCTCACTTGTATTCCTCAGAACCCATAAAGTGGTCAACAGATGCCCTGTCACAAGGGAAGCAAATCTAGGAGAGTGTGCACAAGTAATATGCCCCACATCCATGCAAGTGCTCAACCAAAACATAGTGCAAGCCTCTGATGTGTGTGATGAAAATCACAAATATATAATCATCCCAGATGTGAATGCATCCATACAATGACAAAATAACTCTGGGATCAATATGCTTCAAACGCAACCTGCTTGGGTAGGTTCTTCAAATATGATATAAGGCCTCATACAATATGAGGCGTAATAGGTAGGATTTCTAGGAAGTTGCTCTAGGTTTGCATCTTTGTGCTGGACTTGAATATTTTGCCAGTGCGAATTTAGAAGGTAATACTAGCCTTATTGGAGGAAGTTACAGCCATTATACATGCATGTTTGCTGATGAAGTAATACCCAGTTCACTGTTCAAGTGACCATCCATCAAGTTCCATGGATAGATCTCACAAGAGGTGCAAATGAGTGGATTGCATTTCAAGCATGAGATTTACCAATAACCCAACATCTTTTGCATGCAACTAGTCTCTACAATCAGGTCTAGGTTTATCTGCATGCAACTAGTCTCTACAATCAGGTCTAGGTTTATCCTCTCTGATGTTAGGGTCTTGTATTGATATTTTTGTAGCAGGATTAGATATAGAGCACTTATCATCTGCCAGGTCATGCATTTACCACATGTTGCCATTAATAATCATACGTGCTATAATTCAAACATAAATCAGCTTCAAATCTGTTTGGTGTTAGAAAACCTAAGACAAAAAGAAGTCTGTAGATCTGCACTTATTTTGAAAAGTCATGTCAAACATTAAAGGCAACTTGAAAACATGAATATTGAATATGTCTGGAACAAAAATCATTTTTTAATTTAATTCCTCACATATCGAACTAATAATTTTTATATTCCTTGATTGCACATGATATTTATTATTTCCTTATTCCCAAGAACGTTCAAATTTCTCATTCATAAACTTTTGCTGTTTCTCATTTCAGGTAGCTCAACTCTATTTTGATCTCTTCTAAGAATTTAGTAAAATTTGAATACCACTGAGAAGTTTGTTGTAATGGAATAGTCCAAAGCAACTATTACTATCTATGGATGTTTATATTTCTCCCCTTAACGAAACTGCATACTTTGACTTACTCAACAAACAGCAAAGCATTTTTCAGTTGGGAGAGATTCTGTTTACATTCTCCTCTTCTTACGTGATCAATTTCTTCCCTTGAGCAAGATTTGTCTGGTCATATGAAGGAATTTCAATGCTTTGGGACCTCCTTATTCCATGTGTTTCAAAATATATCGTCACAGCCATATTTTTAAGGGAACGCTTATGTTTTGGTTTCTGTTGTGTAAAAATGTTCCAAATGACGAATATGAGTTGATTGGACTCTGCTAAGCTTTTAAATTTTTGAGCTGTTCAATATATAGAAGATTTATTCAGCCATCTATATAGACTACTAGATTTGTTATATGTAAGCATGCTTAGGAAACAAGCCGATGAAACCTCATTTCGTAATCTAAAATTCATAAATATATTATAATTTATAAGCTCACAAATTTTCTTATTCTTGAATATTGCTTTCTGTTAGCAACTTGCGAAGCGCATTATTTGACATTTATTTTTTAAGTTCAAGAAGTTGAGCATAAGTCCAAATAAAATAAAAGTTTGGAGTGATAGATATAAAGGACTCGATCTCTTGTTTGAACATACTAGATTGAGTAATAATACGATGTCTTTCTTTTGGTTGCATTGGCAGGTAAGAGTTGAAGGAAAGGATTATGTTGTACAAGAAGGAGATGTGATGCTGTTTCGATTTAATGTGTGATTCTTCTTTTGGAGGTATGATTACTTATTCGTATTTTGTTAACACCAGTGAATTATGTAAATCTCAGCAAATATTTTAGATTCTGGAAAGGACAATACTTGGTAGTTGACCAGAAGTGTTGTAGGGTTCATTATGACTTTGTCAGGTTCTCTGTGAGATTTATCCTTGTAGAAGGGTGTAGCATTCTGAAGTCAGGCCACTCCAATTAAAACTTTCCAAGCCTCCTTTCCATTCATGACCTGAACAATCCATTTGGTATAGAACATGGGACTGAATGCAGGTTTTGATGATGCCCAAGACTCATATTCTCTCGAACTGTAGCATAGTTCGCAGCCAACCTTGTGGAAGCCCTTTCCCCCAGAACTATTAGTACCCAAGAAATCTCTGAGGCCCTTCTCTAACAACTGATAGGCGAGCTTACATGGCACCCAGCACGTGAGTAATAGACATCTGTGGGAGCAAAAACTTTAGTACAAATCTGAAACTTAGCTGCCAAAGCCAGGTGCTTGGTAACCCATCTATCATTTTTTTGCTCAATGCTCTTGACTACTACCTCCAATAGATACTGGGGAGAGGCATGAGAGGCAAAGGGGATACCAAGGAACTTGAAGACCTGGCCTGACTAAATCCATGACCAATCCTAGTTTGCAAGCTAATCTAGCATCAGGGACTGCATTTGTCAGAAGCATTAGGTTTTGAGCCATTGAATGTTTCAACTCAATGCTAAGAAGAAGATATCTAGACGTTCCATTGTGTTGTCACAAGAGGTTTGCTCCTCCAAAGCAGCAAGGAAGGAGTTGTTAGTAAAATGGCCATTCATCAATTGGTCTGTGTCAAGTTTAGTAAGGAAAACTGTTAAATTTGATACATTCATAGCATAATAATTCGATTGCATAAACATGATCACTAGAACAAAGACAAAACACAAAACAATAACAACAGAGTTTATCCTGGGAAACCCAAACGGGAGAAAACCCAGCAACCTTCGTATAGAGATGATAATTCCGAGATCAGAGTACAATCATAAAAGAGAAGAGATGGAAATGCTTTCCAAAAGTAGAAACCCCAAAACAGTCTTCTTCTCCGGCAGATGTGAACTTCTCTCTTCCAAGTGATGCGAACTTGAGTGAATGAGTGAGTGTGATACTGAGGTGACTTTACCTCTTATTTATACAAGTGCAAAACTGACTTTTATCCTAGGTGAGCCGACTTCTCTAATTGACTGGGCCAACTTCACTTGGGGGGCAATTTATAATTTAATTTTAATATTTTCTTTTGCTTCTTTTCACCCCAAGGTTTACATTGATTCTTTCAAAGTGTTTACATAGTTAATTACATCAGGTTCATCTCCCTTAGGAGGTGCAATCAAGTACAATAAATAATGTCTTCCGAAGTTGCACAAAATCCAACAAAAACTCCCTTAGTGAGATCTATACCTGCCTTATTGCACAACAAATAGCCTAGAGCTTCCGCAACCATAACATACAAGGCCAACGCAAGTGGGCAGCTTTGTCTAATAGAGTGGAACAAGTCAATCTCCTCAGATTTTCATTTGTTGATAGACAAGCAAATATAGGCCTGAGCGAACACTGCCTCAACTGCTTTGATAGAGAAGGTGCCAAAGCCCCAGGCCTTAATTTTTTCAAATCTATTTTAATGGAAACTGCATAAAGGTCTAGGAAGAGTGAGAAGGAGATGCACAATGTCATGTCCCAAATTTGGCATTGGGTCACAATGGCCTAATCAAATTGTATTCATTAGAGTTTGTCAAATTGATGCTAAAGGTCAAACAATTGCCAAGGAGGAAAATTACTAGTTTCCTAGGTTTGGGGTGGAAGCTTTGGGATTTGGAATAATGGGGATAATAAATGATGTTGGAACATTAGGATAAAATAAATATTTAATAAACGAAATAAATAAATATATACAAGTGAAAATCAAAGTGGCATTTGATCATGAAGACACATGGAGGAAGTGGGACCCACACAAGCTAGAATTTATGTGCCACATGGCATCCTCTTCTTGCAATTTCGAATCCATGGGAAGCCTAATGTTATTGGGATGAGTTATAAGGTCATAATACTTGGCATGAGTCAATGGGGTTGAAATATAGAGGAAGAGTAACTCCCATGGAAGAGGAAGAGGCAATTTGGAGTTAGTGAGACACTTGGTCTAGATTCCCTAGCTCTATGACAACAATGATGAAGATGCTATGACACCTATGACACAAATCAGACCTGAAGGCTGACATATGACATATATGACATGTCAGGGCTAAAAATAGACTCCAAGAGGGCGCTCAAGGGTGTTAGTGCAGCTAAGATGCTTGCACATGTGATTTGGTGGAAGTGGGAGACTAGGAATTGTTGTACAAGTGGCGTCCTTTGGAATCTCTTCCCAACTTGAGTTGGCATGAGTCTCTTGGAAGGAATTCGACCCATGGAGGACATTAGAACTTTATAAATTTCAATAACAAAGAATGAAACGAGCTTTTGATCATTTGTAGAATTTGCAATTGCATTTGTGTAGAGGGAGAGCTAGTGGATGACTAGTTTTTTGTCTTAGCCAATTTTGAGGGTGAAAGATTCCCATCCAAGTTGGTAATTGGAAAGGCCATTCAGACCTTTCATTTGGAGCTTTAATGGATTCTTTATTTGTAGGTGTAAGCTACAGGCCAGCTCATGGTTTCTTCTATTGCAGCACATTCTCTCAACCATTTCCAGTTTTGATGGCATATTCTTGATCCTTGAGGGAGGGTGTTTTTGGTGAGCTATTGTACTCTTTGGGAAAGCTTCTCATGCCCCATTTCTTTTGTAATATGAAGTAAATACTATGTTATTCATCTCCAGAAATTTTCAGGTCGAAATTCCAAGTAGAATGTATAAATCTCATTTTTAATGAAAGAATAGTGCCATTTCCCCACTACATTGATGTATAGCATGATAATGCTGATGATTTCGAATGAATGGATGGTTCTTTGATAAATTTATGATTAATAGACTGCCATGGATGTATTTTACAAGTTTCATGTACTGTACTTGAGCATTTGAAGTATTTTTACTCAGTTTAATTGCATTGGGAGAAGAAATAGTGCCATTTCCCCAAGGGTCGAATTGGTGATTTTTGCAGCTGAATGGGAGAGGGTTGGAACAGAGATAATAATCAATTAATGATGCACATGAGACCTTAATAACATTCTTGAGACATCCCCTACCCCTGTTCAGAAATTTGAGTGGGTTTGGAGGCATTTGGGAAGCCATTTTCAATACTTACCCTAGGGGGATTTGAACCCCAAATTACTAGTAAAATTGCATACTTGGTCCAGAATCTTAATAGAGTTTGCAGAGGTCTTTTGGTGGCCATATCTCATTCCTGAACATCATATTCAAGTCCTAATATCATTCATACACCTTCCTTGAATATTTGAAGGCATTTGGAGTCAATTTGAGACCTAGAGACCAATACTAGTCAAAGGGAAATTACTAGTAAAGTTCCCTACATTGGCCAGAATTGAAAGATGATTTGCAGAAGTATTTTAAAGGTCTAAAAGCATCCCTGAAACACATATTTATGTTCTAACATCATCCATATACCTTCTCAGAAGATTTGGGAGCAATTGGAGCAATTTGGGGACCTAGAGCTCAAAACTAGTCAAAGGTCTAACTAGGAAAAAAAGTGAAAAATTGCCATTTTAATAAAATTCCTAACAAGGGACATTACAGTGGTATCAGAGCATGGTCCTTGCACCTATGTATTAGGTACATACATTCAAGAATAATCGGAAGCCATGTCTTACTATTATGATGAATCCTATGAGTACAATTCTTATGAGGAATATGCAGATGCTTATGAGCAATATGAAGTAGAATGTGAATGGTACAAGGAAGAGGTGCCGTCATGCAACACTTCTTACAATTTCAGGAGAAATGAAGATTATTCTTATGACTTTAAATCTAATGAAGATGAGTGTGTCACACCAACCAAGGATAATTCTATGAATGAGTTCCAAAGATCGAAAGCAACATATAACACCTTGCCCCAACAATATAAAAAATATTAAGAATATCTTGCTTTGAGCAAAAATACACAAAGTGTCATGTCTTTTGAGTACTTTGCTGAACATATTTTTGAAAATAGGCCCAAAAATGAAGATGTGGAGTTAGTAAAGAAAGGTTTATGCCCTTCTTGTAAAGAACCTTGGAGAGAATATCATATATGTGTGCGTGAAATGATGTCCTGCTTGAGGAGAGATTTTGGGAATTCTTCAAAAAGAGATTCCAAAGATATTGATCCCAAGGAAAACAAGGGGCAAAATGCATCAGCTTGCTTGAAGGAGCAAAAGGAAGAGACATCACAAGAGCATGAAGAAAATTCTATTGAAAATATGGAAGATCATTTCGAGACACCTTCTAGCTTAGACATGAACCAAAGAGCATATACTGATGGATGCTTAAACTATGAAGGAGTACCTACTGATGGGTGCTCACACCTCTATGTTGGTGACATAGAGATCACTTTTGAAAGTGTTGCTGCAAGCCCAAATTCCATTAAGCATGATAATGAAGACTTTGTAGCAGTTGAGGAAGAACCAAGATCAACTTCCCTATCACCACTTGAGCTTCATGAAGTTGGTCCAAGCAAAAATGAAGAAGACAAGGAGGTTCATTTGCAAGAGCATCATTTTCTTGAAGGGTCCTTAAAGATGAATGAAAAGAAGATCCAAGAGTCCCTTAGCATTCTCCATGACACTCAAGCATTGGTGTCAAATTCTTGTTGGAGAGCTACTTCATTGGAGGAAACATCCTTCCTTGAAGACATGGAGAAGATTAAAAGAGCAATGTGCCACATCAAAGGTAATTTCATGTCTTTGCTTTTTGATAGAAACCATTTGTTTGAGCTTAATGAATTGTTACATGATGCATACTTGAAGAATAATGAGGATAATCATTACTTACATTGTGATCCTCATCATTAGTAACACCCTTTGCCTCCACCTATAGCCTTCACGTCTACCTTGATCCCCCACGGTCATTAGTCAACACCCTCCAATTTTAATTTTTGATGCAACTATTTAATATAAGTGTTAAAAAAGGTTAGAAAAAGCTTAACATGCTTAATCAATGATTTTGGTTTGAGTGAAGGAAACATTTTTACTTGGTCATGACAGAAGAGTTCAACAATCAATGCCGCCAACATCGAGGTACTTAGAGGCTTGGCCCTCTTGGTTAAATGCCAATCACATACCCTCATACATGATAGCATCCACTGGAAATGCGACAATCTTGCCAATATTGAAATCTTGAAAATTGTTTAGTCTACTGAATTTTAAATGGGATATGAAATTCTACTTTGTCCATATGAAATTTGATGAGGTTGAAAGTTGAAACCACTACAAAACATCTTGGAATGATTAATGATAATGCTAAAATTTTAAGTAAAAGGATAGAAAAAGAAAGATAACTAGGAATGCCAAGGCTTACTTTAAGAATTTAATATTACCAATAATACTAGAGAGGGTTATTTTTCCCTTTATTTTCATTTTCCCTCTTAAATTGCCGCTGGTCCCATTGAGGGGTTCACAGTGCAAACCGGTTTGAACTTGCTTGTTGTTCTTGTTCAAAATATGGATTGAGGAGTAGGACCTAGAGGTATGGACTGGTTTGAACTGGTTTTGAACAGTTCACAAATATATGTAAATTAAATAACAGTGAATAGTCCCTAAACTAACAGCAGTACTAAAGTTCAAATAAGTCTGATTTATTATTTTATCTCTGACCTGTGAGTGATACAATAAATGCAGGCACTTTATTGTGCTGTAGCGACTTTCTTCTTTGACCAACTGTAATGAACAGTCACAAGGGAAACATATAGCAGCGCTGGAAATGGACTCGTGTAGGTGTCAAAACAATTTGCAGACCATCCTTTTTCTGTAGCGACCCCCTTAATATGGTCCAAGACGACGAATGTGGTCACTGCTAGTGAGAAAGTGTATACATATGCGCCCGACAATAAATGAATAACCCCAAACTGCACAAATCGACCTCTGAAAAAGAAGATGAACCTGTTTCCCGCCGATGTGCACATAGCAGCAGAAATCTTTCAAAGCTGCCTTGGGGAATGTGTGGCCTTGGGGGCAAGCAAATAGTCAGGTGCTGTCACTTGACCCTGACTCCTCCATTTAGGAAAATTCTAACGAAGCCAAGGGGGGTAGACCCTAAAAAAAGAGTTACTTGTTGAAATATTGTAACTTCGAAGAATATTCTATTGTATTTTATTATTGTAATTTATTTGGAGATGTTTTATTCCTCCATCGGGATGTTATTATTGAATTTGGTCATCATGGAGTCATAAGGTAAATCCTCCCATGTAAGTTGGGGCAATAGATCCTCTAGAGTCAAATGTAATGGGGTTTTGAAGTTCCCTAGAGGAGTCGACCCAATCAGCATTAGTTGAGTGGTAAAGTTAGTTGAGGCCGACATGTCAAGTTGTAAAATTAAAGTAGAAGTGAATGTATAAATAGAGAGCTAGGCTCTCATTTATTCATTCATTCACACACACACTCACTTGTGTAATTCGCATGAGAGAGAGAGAGAGAGAGAGAGAGAGAGAGAGAGAGAGATCTGCAAGGAGAAGGAGCACTTGTTTGGGGTTTTGTCTTTGTACTTTTGATCAAGGTTACGGGGAAGCGTCCTTCCCCCCCTCGCCCTCGCTCCGGAATCTCGCTCCTGGCCAGAGCGCTGCGGGAGCTAACGTAGAGCATGCTCCCTGTTTCGTTCCCAGGCCAGAGCGAAATGTAGAGTGCGCTCTGAAGGGAGCAAAAAACACTCACTGGCTCTGTTCGGGAGCGATGAGGGAGCTATCGGGAGCTGGGAGCTATCTCTCCCGATATCTCCCTCATCGCTCCCGCTCGCTCTACAAAACGCTCTACCACTTAAAAAAATGCTCCCGAATTCGCTCCACGTAGCTCCCAAATATGCTCCCACTGTAGGTTCATGCCCGCGAAGAGGAAATGCGAGGAAGAGGGATGGGGTCCACGGGTGGGCTTTTGGAGGGAAGGAGTAGGGCTTCCACACTACTGCCCTGAGCCCCAGCCATTCCGAGATGCACTCCAAGGTTTTCCAGATAGAAGGGAGCTGTTGGATGCTCTTGACCTGTCCAGGAGCACTCAGTAGATCTTGGAACACATGGCCTAAATTGGGTGCTGAAACCGGCTGGATAGGGTTTCAACACCCTGTCTCCATTCATTAGTCTGCATAATTTGTTCGAAAAAATGTTTTGACCCCATGTTTTCATTTCTTCAAGTGTTTCTTTAACAACGATTTATCTCCCTAAACTACCTCAAGGTTTGCATACAATCATTTTTTGGTACAGTTTGCTCCCTTGGACCGATGAGTTATGACTATGTAGTATGCAGTGTTTACAAAATTATTTTTGATAGATGCTGATAGATCACTGCTGCTGCCAATTGACTGTGTTGATCTAGAATTAGAATCTGATCTGAATGCTTGCTGTTAGCCAATAGTTAAGACTGAGTAATCATGTAAAACCTGGGTTATGGTTGCTTAGCCAAACAGTCCCCGATGTTTGACAGGATGTTTTACCTGTGTTCATACAGAAAGTGTGTCTGTTTTAACCTTTTTCAGATGATTGCAATGGAGAAAAAAGACCGTTCTTATACACATTCCATAATTGTACAAAATCTATTAGAATCCAAGAAAACAATGACTATAAATATGAACAAAGCAATACCCATTTGTCACTTGCAAATAAACCTAAAGTTACCCATAACTACAATTCAACATGAAATACCTACCACAGTAAATTGTTAAACTGTTTATGAACCACAATAAAAAAATGACTTATGTGTATCTGACTGGACATGTAGACATTAATACAAGATTTATTATGTATAGACTAGTACCAAACCTAAGTTTCTTTAAGATACAAATTAAAGACTTCAAGATCAGTATCTTACAAACCAACTCTTCTACTACTCCCCTATTTTTCCATATTTTCATCTCTTATTTTCATATTTTTAATATTTTTTTAATATATTTTTGTCATTCCCTAGAAATTTGAGGGGAGCTTCTAGCCATTCCAAACACACATTCCCACATCCCCACTGTTCATGAAACTCATGCAACATTGAACATACCCGTTCACCCTCTCTGTGGAACGGCTCGAGAAAATTTTCTTTGGAGAGGGTGATAAGGAGTGTGCCCATGGTCACTAGGACAACAATTTGTGAAACCATGCAAGTGGCCAGGTGCTGAACTCCCAAATTTTCCACAAGAACATGGACACTTGATAAAGGAGTCAGATTTGAGCCCTGAGCTTTGCTAGCTCAAAATCAACAAATTAGTTTATTATACTCTACAGGGCACAAATAATGCTTCCCTTTGCTAGATCTGCCAAACAAATTATTTCATGATTCCTAATTCTGTTGTTGCAATTCCTTATTTAAGAGACATCATTGAGAAATCAACTTGCACCTTCTTTGCCTTCTGCTTTGGCCTTGATTTTCCAACTTTCTATTCTCTCCATATGGCATAAGTTCCATATTACTACAGTATATATTAAAATTTAATTTGCTACTATCCCTGCTGATTTATCATAATTCTCAAATATATCAACCAATTTCTCTAAGGATGTGACTCATTCTTCCATCTCCAGCAGCGAGCCACCTCTTCTAGATAGAAAGACATCGCTCAAGGCAGATCCAACTCTTTGATCCATCCCTCTATCCAGAGATATTTCCTTCAGCCTCAGACGGTAGGAGAGGTGCACATTCAGCGGTGGATACTTCAGAGGAGGATGCCCCCTCCCACCCTTCTTCTTCTTCCCGCGGCAGGTACTTGGAGCCTTGAGGATCTTTTCCTTATACTGATATGACCCAAGGGGGACAAAATGTTATATATTGAAAATTTGAAGTTGGAAGGTTGATGTTATAGATACTGGTAACTAGAGTCTAGACCTATGGCTGACGAATTCACTACTATATGATAGATGATTGATGAATGATGTTATATGGTATTATGGTTTATTTCATGTTTTTATGCTTTCCAATGAGTTTCCATAACTAATTCAACATTCTACAAGCATTTGTTAACATATATGCATCAAAATATATAAAAAATATATATTATATAAAAAATGCTCCCGCAACGCTCCCAAACCGGAAGCTTTTGAAAATTTCGCTTTTCGCTCCCGCTCCCCCGCTCTCGCTTCCCGCTCCTGCTCTCGCTTCCCGCTCCTGCTCCCGCTCTCGCTTCCTGCTCCCGCTCCCAAGTAACCTTGCTTTTGATCATCTATATTGAGGAAGTTTTGCTGGGTTTTCTTCCCCTAGAGGGTTTCCCGGGATAAATTTGTGTCTCTTGTGTTTATGCTGTGCTTGTTATTCTTTTAGTGATCTTGTATATGCTATTGTTGTGAAATTGAATTGAACACTGATGTTATCTATCTTAGCATATTGAATCTTAACATTACTAAGGCTCTTAAATGTTTTTAAGTGTTTTTATTGATTGGGATGGGTGTTATTTAGGAGTTTTTGAGTACTTTGCAACAAAATTTATGTCCAAATATATACTTGCAAGTTCTACATTGTGTGGGAGCACCCCCCCCACCCCCGCTCCGGAAGCTCGCTTTGAGCCGAAGTGAAGCGGAAGCGCTTAGAAAGCGCGCTCCGCTTTCGCTCCCGATCGGGAGCGATTTCTGGGAGCACGATTTGGGGTGAAAATTTTCGCTCCCTGCTTCTGCTCGGGAGCGATGAGGGAGCGACCGAGAGCGATCGCTCCCCGGTTGCTCCCTCATCGCTCCCGTTCGCTCCCAAAAATGCTTTAAAAGCGCTCCCAATTCGCTCCCCGTTGCTCCCGCCGTCACTCCCAAGGAAATCCACGGCTAGAAGATGATGGGCGTGTTTTGTTTTGTTTTGGGGGGAGTTTGCTTGGGCTATAAAGCACTCCCCCACTTCATTTCACTTCATTCTTGCCATTTCATTCACCATTGCAAGGGTTTGAGGAGCTTGGAGTGCATTTGGAGATTTTGCAAGAAGATTGGACTCTTGGACTTGGAGAGCTTGGAAGAGAGATTGAAGGGTGCCATTTGGGAAAGCTTGGAGGGGAGATTGAAGGCTTCCATAGGGTTCAAGGCTTCAAGCCTTCAAGCATTGGAGAGCCAAAGAGGTAGGCTCTAAACTTATCCATTTTTTTTGGCTTGAAATTGAATATTTGTTACTTGTATGTTTTCTTCTCCTACTCTTTCCCATTCCTTCTCCCTCATTCTATTGTAGGCAAAGGGTTATTCTTTGAACTTAAAGTTTGAAACTTTGAAGGTTTGAACCTCTACAAGCATGATGATCATGGGTATTCCAATGTGGCTTCTCTTTTTGGTTCCATTGTTTGTTATGATGGTGTTGATTGGGAACCGGAGGAGAAATGATGAAGAGGATGAAGAAGTGGGTAGTGGTGCATATCAAGGAGAGGAGAAAGAGGAGGGAGAGGGAGAGGATAGTGATGATGATGGAAGGAAAAACAAAGAGAACCACACACCCTTGTGGAAATATGTCACAAAGCTTGGAGGAGGGAAAGGGGGTGGAGCCACAAAATTTGCATGCCCTCATTGTAGAGTAACATTCACAGGTTCATATACCCGTGTGAGAAAGCATTTATGTGGGGTTATGCCATGGGATGAAAATAAGACTATAGGAGTCAAAACTTGTTCTGTAGTGCCATCAAAAGATAGAGCCAAATATAAGAGGGAAGAGGAGGAAGCACAATACCAAACCAAAAAATCAAAGGTTGAACAGGAGACCTCAAGCTCACATAGAGGATTCAGTGCTCAAACCCCATCCACTCATGGTAGTGGATTCTCGGCTATGCCTGCAAGTTCAGGGCGTAGAACAATATAAGATTTTCTTGACCAAGGTGGTAGGGATGACATGGATCCAAAAGTGTTCCGGTTTCTCTATGCATGTGAATACCATTCAATGTTCTTTGCTCCCTCTATTGGCATGAAATGATAGAAGCCATCTGTTCTTCCCCTAAAGGATATAGGAGCCCCGGGTATTTTTGGACACAATGGCCACACTGAGAGGGGGGGTGAATGAATGTGAGAGCAATTTAAACTTTTTCACCTTCAATTAATCAATCAGAGTTTATCAAGCATTATGTTATCAATTACAACATCATATTCATCATGAGTCATAAGCACAATAATCACATCAAAGAGAGACACATCAATAGATGTAATGTAAGCTTTATTTATGGTAATGGAAGATTTCAATCTTCGCGATTACAATCATCCGTTGAAGCTTTATTTATGGTAATGGAAGACTTCAATCTTTGTGATTACAATCAGCACCAACGGATGAAAAGAGCACCAATTCTTGTAACAGGACCCAACCTGGTTTTTTTAGCTCCAACTAAGAAAGGGTTGAGGAGTCCAATCCTCAAGTGCAAGACTCTACTTGCAAGCTTGATGCCAATCTCTGATTGTCATCAATCTGCTGCTCAACCATCTCTGCTCACCAACCTCTGTTCATCATCACTGCTGGTCAAACTGGTCAATCTCTGCCCATCACTCTCTGCTTGTCAATCTGCTCATCAACTATGTCATATCAACGCTGCTGGTTAATCTCTGCTCGTCTGGTCATCAATCTTCATCAAGAGTATCAGCAAGTATGTATCAAGTATGCATTATCATCATCATCCCATCATCATCATAGTATCATCAATATCATGATATGGAACATTGTCATCTTTGCAACAAGATCTTCAAAGTCTTGTCACTTGTCACTGTAGAAGATCTTCACAACATACTTCACTGTATGTCACTGTACATACTCCACTTATCATCATCATACTGTATATGTGCATCATCAAGCAGAATGTATCAAGTGTCCAAGCATCATCATCATCATGAGGTGAGCATCAACATTGTGTATAAATCATCATAAGGTATACAACAAGCGTTAGGCATCAAGGCACCATCATCCTCATCAATACACCACTGTATGCACTGTAAATATATCACTTAGTCATTGCATTATCACTGTAGAAGACCTCAAATTCAGAATGTTCTTAACTGTATATAAACTCGGTCTTTGAAAGTTTTTGAAGAATGCTTAAAAAAGTGCTAACATACTGTTTAAAAGGATGTCATAAACTCCAGTTCATCTACTGCTTCAAGGATGATCTTCTTTGCATTTTTATTGCTTGCATAAGAAATATACTTACTGAAAATATTCAAAAACTGAGCATGCCTGAGCGATGTGTTTAAGGAACTTCTCAGCTCACTGTAATAGAATGTTGATTATCTCCTTGCCATCATGTCTAAAAGTCAAGCTTTTTGCTGTAGCTGAAGATGAAACCAAACACTTCACATACACAAGGACTTGATCACTCCCTCTTCTTCACTGTTCACTGTAGCTGCCCAAATTTCAGAGGGTAATACTCCATTAACACTTCATTGTATCCTGATCTTGATGTTTGGTGGAGCCCAAAATTAATGCTTACTGTGGCATGGTCTCCATGTTTACTGTAGCCCGAATTTTCAGGGAGAGTAATGTAAAGCTTGAAACTTCTATCTCCTGCGGCTGCCACAGTCAATACATCCCACGAAAATCAGAAATAGAATATATAAAAATCAGAGCTATCTCAAATCTGTCCTAAGCCCGAATTTCAGACTACTTCTTGACTGTGGCTGCCACAATCTATGTGTCCCCGAAAATCAGAGCTGAAAGCCAAGTAAAATTCAGTCTTAACCCTCTGTGGCATCCACCTCTACTGCGGCTCTGCTGCTGCCTTAGAGACACCCGAAATTCCTCAGAACATACATGCCCGAATTCTCAGAGCAAATCACTCCACAACCACCGAGTTCTTCATGTCTGCTGCAGCCCAAAATTTATTGATGGAGCAGTCTGAAATATGCTGGATGCAGGCCCCCAAAAAATGAAGAGACATTCTGAAAAAGAGAGAAGAAGGCAGCCTGAATTTTACACAGAAGCAATCTGAAAATCCATAGGAGCAGCCCGAAATTTTAAGCAGAGACAATCTGAAAATTCTGCAGTAGGCAGCCAAAGAGTTCAGAGCAGCAGAGACAGTCCGAAAATTTAGCAGTAGACAGCCACCGAAAATCAGAGATCACACAATTTTTCCATCCAAGAATGAGGTCATGAGCCCTCCATTTATACACATTTTCCATACTATTTTTGGAGCCGACATGTCAAATTTTATTATTATTATTATTAATTTTTTTGAATTTAATTGGAGCCGACTTCAACAAGGTGAGGATGGTAATTTAATTTAAATTTAAATTTTTATTTTGACTTTGAAATTTTAAATGCCACTTAAATATCTAAGGTTAACAACCTTGTTACCATTTCAATCCTTCTTACCATTAGGGTGTCATTTAACCCACTAGGGCTTGCATGTATGCCTTTGCCACATCATTAAAGTTCACAGAGTGTCCACCATAGTATCAACACCAAGGGTGTAATAGGTGTCCAAGTGCCCAATCACCATCATATGCATGTGGGTGCCTTCATCTTCCTTATGCCCTGGGGCCATCCCTAAGGGTTCCAAGACCCCAAATGCCCACATCAGCTTCATTTCTTCAAGACAATTAAACCATCTAGTGTGTGGGTCAAAAGGCTTCTTCAAGGCCTTCTTTATCAAGCCAAGGGCATCCACAATATGTCAAAGACCATACAAGGTCATCAATGACCTCATCATCTTCATTAAGAGAACTAGGACCATTAAGCCATCAAGTGTGGGTCAAACAACTTCAAGGGACTTCTTTAAGAGCTTCTTCATTAAGAAGGGGGCTTCATGGGCTTCTTCAACCACCTCAACCACACCAGGAGACCTCCAAGGGTTGAGATTCATCATGACATAACTTGTGGGATTGCTAGACCTTCTCCTGGGGTACCATGATATCGTTAGAGCATGAATGACCACATAATGGGTCATTAATGCTTCTCCAACCCATCTAGTTCTTCACCATCATCCACAAAGGATTCAACACCATCTCCAGGGTCTTCATCACCATCTCCAGGGTCTTCAACATCTTCAACAGGGTCTTCAGCATTGTCTACAAGGTGGTGGCTCCAAGATCCAATCTTGTGGGTACAGGGACCTTGTCAACTGGGTACAGGGTGCTTCAAAGCACAAACCAACTTTGTGTGGGCTCCAAGGCACTGGATGTGAGGGTACTGGGATCATCAATACCTGTGCACTGCAAGAGGGACTTGGTGGCATCAATGACAACTTGTGGGGCCATTGCAAGTCCATGTTGGCATCAATGACAATTCAATCAACAAGTATGACAAAGCTAGAACCGTAGGTCTTGACAAGGAAAAAGCCAAGATCCAAAATGCTTTGGGGCAATTCACAAATGCTTGGAATGAATATGGGGTTTCCATTGTATCTGATGGTTGGACAAATATAAAGGGAAAGCCATTGATAAATATTCTTGGGGTGTCTGCTAGTGGTGCAATCTTCCTTTCATCCCATGACTACTCTGATCGCTTCAAGACCGGCCTCAATATTGCAGAAGCCTTAATTAAAACCATTGAATCTATTGGGCCATACAATGTTATACAAGTCATTAGTCATTACCGATAATGCTGCTAATTGTAAGGCATCGAGAGCAATCATTGAGGATAAATACCCCAACATATTTTGGTCCGGGTGTTTGGTTCACACATTGAACCTTTTGATGCATGACATTATCAAGATGAAGGAACATGATTATAAATGGATTGGTTCATTGTACAAGAAAGGAAAGTCCATGATAAGATTCATTACGAATCATAGTAATGCCCACCACATTTTTTCATTACGAATCATAGTAATGCCCACCACATTTTCCGCAGTCACTCAAAGTTGGAGCTATTGAAGATTGCGAAGACTAGATTTGCTAGCTATTACCTCACCTTCATGTGCCTTTTGAAGGTAAGAGAGGCATTGGCTAGTATGGCATCAAGTGACTCATGCAGGTTTTGAAAGACGGGGCTACATCCACATCTGATAGGCAAGATTTGCAGGAGGTGGAGACCAACGTTCTTGATGGTCAGTTTTGGGCAAGTGTAAGGTATGTTTTGAATTTCACCAAGCCCATTTATCACATGATTCGGTTTGCAGATATTGATGAGCCGGTAATTGGGGAGGTGTATGAGCAAATGGATAGCATGCTAGGCCAAATAAAATATATTGTTGAGCCAAAAGATGCCATCTTGTATGATCATATTCGCAAACATGTGGTCAAAAGGTGGGATAATCTTAATGTTCCACTCCATGCCTTAGCCTACGTCCTTACACCCAAATATTATTCTCCATCTTGGTTGGCCAAACCAGCACCTGGGGGTGGGATTAGGAAAAAACCCCACACAGATCCATAGGTACAGAATGGGTACATGCAAGCATTAGATAAGTTGGTCCCTAATGAAGAGAAAAGTGCCATATTGCGTGCTCAATTGAGCAAATATCTTAGTCAACATGGGGTGTTTGGTACTTTGCATGCAAATAAAGATCGAGAAAGGATTCCCCCTATCAAGTGGTGGAATATGTATGGCTCTGCTGCCACACAATTGCATAAATTGGCCATTAAAGTGCTTTCACTGGTGGTTAATAGTTCTTCTGCAGAGAGGTGTTGGAGCACCTATAGCTATATCCACAATGTGAAAAGAAACAACCTAAATGATAACCGTGTAGAAAGCTTGGTTTTTGTACACTACAACTTGAGGTTGTCTCATTATTGTGAGTGGGCCAAAAGTGATAGAACATTTGTTACTTGGGACAACAACCCGGAGGAGGATAATTTGGAGGATGGAGCCATGGTTTTAGAGCGCTTGCAAGCTGAACTTTTGGACGATGATGATGTTATTGTTGACCGTGCAGCAGTAGCAACAACAACGATGCCACCTCCCTCCAGTAGTAGTTTTCCACGTCCACTTCCACTTCCATTGACAGTCCCAGATGTACCGGTGTTTCCTCTAGCTTCACAACCTCCATTGTTTCGTGGGGGTCATGTAGCTGTTGGACGTGGTTCACGACCACTTCCAGATTTGATGACCGATGTGACCCTTTATTCCATGCAGTTTCAGTTCAGTGTCCAAAGATGTTATTTGCAACAATGTTTCAGATGGTTTATGATGATTATTATTATGATGTGATATGACCTATGGATTTCTGATCATTGATTATGGATTATTATCTTGTTGCTTTTGTCATCTTCATAACATTAGCTTGGTATATGATTCATGATGTGGCAAACTCTTTATAAAATGAAAATGAAATATCTTGATGATGTTATAAATTATAAAATGGACATACTACTTGCACATTTAGGTTGCTTGACAAAACTCACCGGTTTAACACCCTCCTTGCATAGATATGGTCTTTCTTGACATCATTTGTTTACTAGCTTAGGCACCATTTTCACTTGACTCCATTCATCCATGGCCTTCCTTATTTGGCTTTTACCTTTGACTTGACTTTCTTGACTCTTTGATACTGAGGACTTCTCTATTACTACCTCTATGTTGCATCGCATCCATTTTTGTTTAGTGTCTCGGCTCTAAGTTGGTGACAGAACTTGCCTTTGGTGAGTTGGATTCTAGGCCTAAATCATTCTGGTTGGTTGTCCCGATGTTTGGCACTGGTCGAAGTCCCCTTAGTCACTTGAGATGCTGTTAGCTAAAACTGAAAGCTCATGTACTACTTGGAAATCTTTATAAATTCGCCCATGGAAACTGGAAACTCTAGAATGTGTTTGTAAACACACATGAGTAAAAGGCAAGAGCGATGAATTGCTAAAAATACTCCTCGAAGAGTATAAGAAAGGTCCTAAAAGCAAATGCTACTCAAAAGTTATATCTATTATTGCTGACCTTGTATATGTATAAACATGCCCTGGATGCAAGCTGCGACTAGTTGTGCTTCTTAGCACATCTGAAATCCTAAGGGTTATGTAGGCCAAAAAGGCCATGAATGAAATTAAATGATCCTAATGAACTTGGATCAACTTGATGTAGACATGATGCCTAAGTTGAATAAGCACTCTCTAAACAACTTATCCATTTGTGAGGCACAACCCTTCCCTGTGTTATTTGTCCAGCACAAAGTGTAGCTTCCCCCTCTCCTAGTCCAACGTGTCTTTTAGTTAAGTTTAGGCAAGTCATCCCTTCTGCCCAGCGTTGTTCCTAGCCTTCATCCTTAGCTAGCGGTTAGACCATGTCCAATGGGTGAATCTGTCATTTAAGCTATTGTGCAAGTAAGTATAACTAACAATGGAATATGCAAACATGATTAATGCCATTGAATGATGTTTATACTTCAGGTTAAGCTGTGAGTATGATTAGAGGAACATGTCTTAGTCTATTGATGTGATTTATCCTTGGTTGTATATTGACGTAGTCAAACCTAGTTTGACCATGGTCATTTCTTGGGATCCGTGATGATGTGGACCATATATGTTTATGGATGATGATTGATGGTCCCACATACTCTTATTGATGGTACCATATGGTGGACATATGATTCAGATGGTGATTGATGCAGTTTAGCAGGTTTTATTATTATTCTAGATCATCAGATTATGCACTGTCCAGATATGGTGGACCCTACAATTGGCCCATCAGGGAAACCCATGGTGTATGAGTACACATTCTTAGTAGATTTGGGTCTTCTGGATCCAATGAGACACTTATCATTCAGTTCCGGGTACTTTTGACAGTGATAGATGCAGTTTTCCACTTGTTGACCAGATTTGGGGCTGTTTTCCCAGCTTTTCCAGCAGGGGCCATGAGAGGCCAGTTCACCTAGGGCGCTGTATGAAGAGGAGGTGGTCCAGCCACTTGATGTTACCATATTACCCCCCTTTTGGAGAGCTTGGTGGGCTCAGTTTGACAACGTAGGTAGCCTAGGTGGCAGTTTCAGCAGCTTCACAGTTACCGAGGTAGATTAAAAATGGAATAAAAGGGTCACTGAGGAACTCGATTTGGGAAATTGAGGCAAGGTTTTGGCACTTGGTCTTCACAAAGGTCTTCCAGGGTGAACCTCCTATCTTCTAGCCAGTTATCATCAGTTAGTGGGGTCCATAGAGGCCACAGGAGGCCTTTTATTGCATGTCTCTCACAGATTTTGAGGACAGGATTTGATCATTTGTATTATTCGGACATATTATTTTATTATTATTGTGCCATGGGGATGAGCTAGTAAGGATTGATGCCTCCTAGCCCCACCATGAGCTTTATGAGTCTTGTCCATGTCACATGAGGTGGGCCCATGTACCTTTTCCCCTCTAGAGGATGACGTCACCCTCACTTTGTCTCTCCTAGCTATGACGTCACCTTTGTATTGAGTGATCCATGTGATATTATGTGTTGGATCATCTTAGCCATTGATTAGATTATGAGATATTTTAATCTCAACCACTCATCTTCATGTATTGTAAAGTGGTTTTGAGATCTAGGGTTTTGGTCTTTATTATCCTATATAAGGAGGAGACCCCCTATTGTATAGCTCACCTTTGGGCTTTGGAAAACTTGGAATGAAAATAATATTTTGGAGATCTACTTCTTGGCTTTGATTGGGTTACTCTTGTATATGTTCTTGCATCTTGTTTTTAGACATTCTTTGCTTCTACAGGTGAAATCGACATCAATTGAAGGGAGGCCGAATTGCTTGAAGCTAGCTACGATTTGCTTGATGGGAAGATTGTAGGGGTTGCTCACATCCCCCATGGGCAAGACGTTTTCATCTTAAGGGAGTTTTTCAACTGTGCTTTGTCCATTGATTGCTTCTTTGATATGACATGCTTAGATCTTATGGATTTGTGGATCAAATCTAACTTGATGTAGTTTGATTTACAGGTTTTCATGAGACATCTCTCCTCCTAGGGCTTGGACGATTTTGGTTGAAGACACTTGGATCAAGCTTGGAATTGTAACTAGGAAAATATTTCTCCATATGCTAAGAGGCCACAAGCTTTTGACGTAAGATCTAGAAGGTATGTATTGATTTCGCTTGCTATCCATCCTATTGGTAAAAAACTCCATTAAAATCAAAACCCTCATTTTTGTTTTTCTTAGATCTACTTGGATCTAGCTTGGCTTTTGGAAAGATATTGAAAACCCATCTCTATAGTATCCACGGCAATTCATATCTATAGTTTGGTGGTGATTGGGTTCCATTTGACACACTTTCCAAGGCACCTAGCCCTCTTGAAGGCAATTCGCACCCCTTGGGAGAAGCTAGTTGGGTTAGTTCCAAGACATGGGTAGATAAGATCCCACTTGATTTGAACTCCTCTCACTTGATAACCTACTCCTAGTGCTTCACTTCTTTGATTTTTGCCTTGTGGGCCCCATTCCTCATTTTGAGGGTTGTGCCCCACTTGGGTCATTGGGTGATGCATTTTCAACCTTAGATCTATGGAGATCTAGCCTACCTTGGGGCATGCCACTTAAAACCCCCATTGATATTTGCCTTAACTACCCTGATCTACAATTTGGCATAATTTGGACTCCATTTGCCCCTCCATCTAAAGGCACTAGTCTCCTTGGGTCAATTCACACTCCTTGAGGATTGTGTCTTTTGCTAGATCCCATATGTGGGTGTGTCTAAATCCAACTTGGATCCATAGATCCATATCTTCAAACACCCCTTAGTGCCATTTCACCCCTAACTTCACCTTGTGGGTCCCATTTGGGTCATTTCCATACTTTAAGGAAGTGGGCCCCACTTGTGTATTTCATGGTACTAGATCTATCCCTTTGATATCCGTAGGTGGCCTAACTCATTCATTGGTTGAAACACTTGTCACTCCTTAAGCCTCTTCAACCACATCATAACCCTTGGGTCCACCTAAGCTTGCATTGGTTTCCGTAACTCAACTCTCACATCACCCTAGGAACCTTTGCTTTGGCTAATCTTCTGTCGATTGGCTATAGGGTATCCCCCATGGTCTTGACTTGTCTAGATCTAAAGTGAAGAGTGCCTCGGTTGTCGTGACTCCCAGCTTGCATTGGGAATCGTGGCATCTCTTGGGTCACCTCTTTAGTTGTCCATCTCCTCTACCATCGTAGATGGGATAACTTTAGGGACAACTACAAGTTGTGTGATAACATTTTAGGCGCCGTTGCCGAGAAGGTAGAGGCTTACCTTAGGTGTCTGCGATTATCCATGCATAACTCATATCTTATCGCATCCGGATTAATCTAAATGGTTATCATTTCAATCCTTAATTAAAAGCATATCCATCTATTTGTCGCATTCTCTCCCTGCACTTTAAATGACATACATCTTGGTAGAAGAGTTTAAAAGTCTAATTGACGACTCCTAATCGTGACTCCGCTGAGGAGCGAGCTCATAGTCATCCTTACAACACTAGAAGTAAATCAAATCCAAATCGATTGGAAGGAACCCCACTTACTTATCACAGAAGATATCCTAAATCCCAATCATCTAATTTCTTTTGGAAACTTGTTAACTCAGATTCTCCAAACCGTATCTTGGGATCTCCTTTGTTCAATTCGGTTCCTCCTTCATCTCCTAATCCTAATCTTAACGTAGCTCCAGTTAATCCAATGGCTTTAATCAATCTTCCTCTGGAAACAATACTCAAAACAATCCTCCCGTCGCTTGTGCTTTTGGAAACAAGGCTAGGGCCTCTCCCGTAGACTTTTCCCAAGTCGTAGGTGCCCCCCATGATATGCCTGATAAGTACTTTGAAAAGATCCTGTTGTCCTCCGAAATGGCATGCGTGTCGTTTTCTAAAAGCCCAAAATGTGCAACGCCAGCCGAAATGACAACTCTCTCAGGAGAGAGGCCAATGTCACCACACTCCTCTCCTCTTCGCTTCAGGTTGGCTCTTCTCCAACACTAGGGGGGTATCCCTAAACTAGGATCGCTAAGGCAGGTACAGTAACGGGCAAGGTGAATGGAAAAGGCTGCCTTAGGGAAACGGAAGTAACAAAAGATAATTTTCAAAATGGGTGATGGAAAAGGAAGGGAAAATCAATCCTCAGGGAAAGACCAGTGCCAGTATCAGAAGGGGAAATGGAGTCAAAAGAGGGCTCATGGAGGCTTTATGCTTCATAAAAAGTGAGACGAATCTAGAATGCATAAACAATCAAATCTAAATCGACATTTTGTACAACCAAATATTGATGTCCATTGAGAAAATAATTGTTCAAGGATAATTAACCAAATTAATCCTAAATGGCTAATCTATTGTGCTTGATAAAGCCCTCACAAGCTAGATTCATTCTACAATTTGAAATACATCACACAAGCATATGAGGATTGCTCAATCTGTCTACAAAACCATCTGATTCAGATCAGTTTCGGAGCACTGGGAGTGATCTACAGTTGAGAAATTCACCCACCTTCATGCAAATTCGTTTTGTGATTTGGCAATTGATTAATGGGTTGTTGGATTTTGAAATCAATGCATGTGGGGCTCCTTCCTCAAATTATGGGCTCCAAACTCAAGCTTAATGTTGAGTTAAGACTCCAAGCTCGATTTGGTTGGTGTTGACATGGTTTTGATTGGATTAAGATGGAGTTTTTGGCTCTCTTCATGCCAAATTCGAATTAGGGTTTTAGGCTAGTGTTTTGCTATTTAAGAGAAGCCATTTGGGCTTTCTTTTCATGGATTTTTGATGTAAAGTTACTCTGCCATTTTGTGATTACAAGCTATTGGCTTAAGGAAATAAAGTTAGACTTTGGAGGTCCATGCGATTTGTGCAACATTGATGAATGTTTCTATTGTGAGGTGATATTTTTCCATGCTTTCAATTTAAATGCTTATGTGATTGATCAAATAACTAGCTTTAGAAGTCTATATTCTAGAACATAAGATCTATCATTTGTGGTTTGCAAATTGGTTTATTATGCAATGTTTATCAATGAGTTATATGAATAGGATGTATTCGGTTGTACTAGCATTTATATAACCTTGGTTCTCGTAGCATACTAGTCATATTTTTGATCTCACTTTGGCATTGAGTTGTTTGTCTTTGGATAGGTTTCTCCAGGTGTAGGGGGGTGTGAGCTCGGTTGCATCTAGCTCATCTTCACCATCACAAGTAAACTCTTAATATTTGTTGTCTTTCCAGGATCTATATAAAATTGAGTTTGTTTTTGAGAAGAAGCACAAGGGGTTTCGCTCTAAGATCCATCCACTTTTTTCAAAAGATAAAATTGGTTACTTATTACCCTAGGCTCCCTCTTCAAGCTTTCTCTCTTTTTCTCCTTGAGTTTTTTTTTTTCCCCTTGAATTTGCTAGCCCTACTTCCTCTTTGTCCCTAGATCTATCCATCCCACTCATTTTTCCCTTCTCCATTTGTCCTTCTCCCCCTTGCATTCGTTTTTCTCCTTAGGCTTTCGTTTCTCCATCTAGTTCTAGTTTCACTCTTAGATCCCTCCACCTTCTCCTCTCGTCCATACTTCCTTTTAAGTGCCCTAAAAAAAATCACACAAAAAACAAAAACGAATTGGATAAGTTAGTGTTTGTTAAAGTAGTTCATTTGATTGGATAGATCTTAAATTATTGCATTTTGTAGATCATTGGCATACATTGGAAAGTTAACTTTAGGAGCATCCTAGATTTCTTGTTTCACACTAGTATAGTTTGCACTTTTAAACTCTAGTTGCAAGTTGAAAGATAGAAAATTTTACATAAAAATATTTCAAATTTTTTTAAGTCTTATATCTCATTTCTAGTACATTTAGAGCAACTTTTGTTCACTGGTCCGTTTTCCCATACAAACTTTTTCGAACAATTTTCTCATGTCTTTTATGTTTTAGGCTATATTTTTCAAGTTTGGAGTTGGTAGATTAAATTTTCATTTTGATTTCTGACGTTTAATGGGTGCATGTTGAGCATTTCTTTTAAGCTTGTGTAGGTGCTTTGAAAGAAAGAAATTTGAAAAGCTTTGAAGAAGTAAGATCCAAGCAAAGGACCAAGGAGAAGAGACCAGGAAAATGAGCAAAATCTAACATACTTATCCTTTGTAAAAGCAAGCAAAAAATTGCTTCTTTCTTAGATTTTCCAAGTATCTTCTTTCTCAAAGACCTTGCAAGGTTTTAAACCCAAGGCATTTGTAACTGCTTAATAAAAGGTTTCAAGTGGAGGGGGTTCCACTTTTTGGTCTTCTTCCCCATTTGGGGAAGAGTGTTGGGTCTTGTGGTGTGGTTAACTTAGTTTATGTTTCCATGCTCTTAGATTAGTTTCTATTCCGCTAAGTAACTTGTTTATTTATCTTCCATATTTTCTACTTACCCCCATGCTTTCCCGAGTAGGGTCTTGAACCTGAAAGAGATTCTTGGGTAGTTTAGTTCAATTTTTATCATTATCTTGTTTCTCTTCCAATCCTTGACCAGAGAATAGCTAACTTTGGGATCGTATCCCAAAGGCCACATAGTTTTGTGGTAGCTTCTCGCTCCCCCATCAACTTCTTGTGGACATCCAGCTAGCTGGAAGGTTTCCAGGATTGGTGGCTTCTAGTGTTTGATCTTGTTCGGAGATCAATCCCACCTGGTAGATTATAACTTGTATGGTAGAACACTAGATTTGCTTATCTTGCAAGTTTTATTTGCTAGTAGTAATTTTTATCTTGTTGATCAACACTGTGGTTAAATTTTATTTCAAGTGAAAATTTACTGCTGTTGCTTTTATTTGTTTTCTTAAAATAAACCAAAGTCTCTTGAACTTGGCCAAATCCAAGTCAAGAGCACCCTCTATCGGAGGGCATTTTAGTCTTGCATCATCCCTGCATTAGGCATTTTAATTTTAGCAAGTCTCTTGAACTGTGGTCATAAGACCGAGTCAAGAGCGCTCTCTGTAGGAGAGTTGAACAAGGTTCTTTTAATAATAAAATTTTCCACTCACACACCCCTAATTAATTTATCTTGGTTTGTCCTACACCCGTATGCTCTGCCAACCGGAAACGGTTGGACTAGTATTCAGAAAGGTGTAAGACTTGGTAATTACGATCGATAAACTTAATTAAAATTTTTACCCAAAACCTCAACCAAGGCAAAATACTGTTCTTCCCACGAGAGGTGACGCCGGATTCCCACTGTCAGACTCAGGGGCGGTTTAAACATTGGACACCAATCCTTATCGAATCTGGGTGCTTCCGACAGGTCACTTAGGGTTGCCAGTATCTTTCTTGGGTAGGGTTCTACCATCTTTTGATACCTTTGGTCTTAGCCCTAATAATCAAGACAATTAAAATTTTCAATTTACCAAGATAAGCTGCACAACGTTCTCACAAACTTTCCAATTCAAGCACTTGTATCAAGTTTTCACTTTCACTTTTATTTTTGACTCCATAAGGCACTGGTCCTTCATCATATATCTTTGTATGCTTAAATATCTATACTGGAGTATTCAGCTTAATCTGTGTGAAAAGTGATTCATTTATTTGTTCAAGTGCATCCTTTATTTTCTGTTGCAACGTGGATTGCGCTATCTTGTGTCATATTAAAAGTTTTATATTGTCTCTCATTTCACAAAAACTCCTAAAAAACACCCATCCGCATCACAACACCTAAAAACACTATAAATACAAAGAGCCTTAGACAACTCTTTTTTAGGGACTACCCCCCTTGGCTTCGTTAGGAGTTTGCCTAAACGGAGGAGCTGGGATTCAGGTGACAGTACCTGGCTCATTGCTTGCCCCCAAGGCCACACCTCTCTCACTTGTAGTGAAGAGACAGCTTTCGAAAGATTTCCGCTGCTGGTGTGCATATTGGCGGACAACATCTTTGGCGCCGTTGCCGGGGACAAAGACCAGTTCCCGAAATTTGAAGACTATGCTTCATTAAAACGACATTTGTGGGATTCTTCTTCTCACATGGCGACTCCACGAAGGGACAGAGCCCTTGTCCTTTTGCAGATTTGAAGATCCTATTGGGTGTAGAGGTGAGCACACTCATTGGAATGCTTTCAAGCTCACCTTGGCGACTCCACAGTTTGGTATGAGGTATGAATATGTGTTTCAGATTTAGTACTTCATTATTTGACTTATGGACGATAAAAAAGCACAAGATCTTGCTTTTTGGCACGAAGGTTTCGCCCCATTGGATTTCTCAAAAATCCATGGATTTCCTAATGAGTGCTATGACTACGAAAAAGTGCATGACACTTTTTCAGAGTTTCATGGAAATAATGATGTTTCAGCCATCTATCACATTGCTTCTTACTGCGAAGTGATGGTCGATTTCAATGTTTATTGTGAAGATGACCTTATGATCATCTTTGCTTTAACTTTAGAAGGAAATGCAGAAAATTGGTTTTTTGGTCTTTGGGATGGATCCATAGATTCATTGGCAGGGTTCTTTGAGAGATTTCTCCTCCGCTGGCATGATGGAACTGTTGAGGAAATTGAGCAGCTTGCCAAACAATACGATGCTCTCATCCCTAGGTTCCATCTTGAATCAAAAGAAAACATTGAAGATCTCATTGGAGAAGAAATACAAAAGCCTTTGGTTGAAGATACTGCTGAAGAAATCCCTGATATTGAAGAAAACACTAATAATACGAATCTGCCTCAAGTTTGTGAGCAGCCGTATGATGAAAAGATGGAGCTGTCACAGAATTACACCATTGAAGATGATCGTAAAATTTTTTTTAGTGAAGACTTTAATCTACCTCGGGTTCACTTCATTGATGAAAGAGGTAACAATTGCTTTGCAGATCAGCTCGAACAGTTTCATAATGATGATCCAGAGCTGCCTCAGATTCACTTTATTGAAGATAGCAGTGTTTTTCTTACAAATCAGTGTGAGCAGATTTATGATGAAGATCTGAACTTGCCTCAAGTTCATAAACATTTTTATCATGAAGAGGTAGATCTGCCTCAAGTTCATTCTCTTGAAGATAGCAGTACTCATTTCATAGATCAGCCGGAGCAGCCTTATAACGGAGGTTTGTATCTAAGCCCTGTCAAGCTGTGGATAGAAGTTTCTTGTACATTTTCTGATACTTTTGGTCAAAACTTCAGTGATTTCTTCTATTTTGACAATCTTATATTAAAACTTAATCATGGGCACGCTGCGGGACAGAGTTGTTTTAGGATGAATGAATCCCTATCTTTGTCTCTGACCAAGTACAATCAAAAACAATTTAGCATAGAAGAGATGCTGAAATGGTTTCACTGGTTATGGGCGTACACTTAACTGGTTCTGCCTTCATGTTAAGTTAGGGTAGGTAGACGAATAAAGCTCCTACAGGAGCATTTCAAATTTTTCAGTGTGCTTTTTCTGTTATGTAATAAATCTGTGGGTCTGGGATGTGAATTGAGCCATCCCCTCACTGTTTTTTTTAGTTTTTAAGTGGTCTGCGATAACCAAGAGGTCTGGGGTTCTCATGCACTCACCGATGGCGAGCACACGTCCCGCAGTTGGAGCCAGATGTTACCTCCCATTTTGCATGGGTGGTCACTTTAAAGACAGGGCAGAAAAGAGAAGAGACCATTCAGGCAGAATTCAAAGGTTTGCAAATTTTGTGGTCCACTGGAGCATGCAGCATGCCTTGGTGAAGCAGCAAAAGGAAGCACAAACAAATGTTATCATTATTTGTACAGATTTGATTAAAGTTACTGCAGTTGGTCAACCAGGGTTTTTTATATTCTAAAGAATGCACACCCAAGTGCTTAAGTGAAGCTCCAAATCTCTGTATAGATTTCTTCAAAGTCATCTTGCTCCACCTTTCAAGAAGGTACTTGAGGACGATCGACATTTACAAGCATATTTCCTCCAAACCTGCATACACAGTATAAATTTCAGAGAAGGTGCAGGTATTAAATATGCTTTGCTGCTGGGTGGAAGATTCAAACTCAGAGGCATTTAAAAGGCGTCTTCTACGAGTACTAGAATATCTATAGGTTGCAGAAAATGGCATGAAGATGAAGGGTTACGACGGCAGTCAGTTATGGGATACAGCATTTGCTACCCATGCTCTTATATCAACTGATCTCCTTGATGATTGTGGTCCGTTGCTTAAGAAGGCACATATGTATATAGAAAAGACACAGGTGACTTGAATTTCTGGCATCGTCATCCTTCTTATGGTTCCTGGCCTTTTTCAACTCAAGACCACGGTTGGCCCATCTCTGACTGCACTTCTGAAGGCTTAAAGGCTGCATTAGAATTGGCACAATTGCCTCAGGACATTGTGGGGAAACCAATTTCGTCACAAAGAAATTTTTATGGTGTAAATATGAAGCTTTCCATGCAAAATAAAGATGGTGCTTTTAAGATCCTATCCTTGGATGGAGAAATTCAATCCTGCAGAGACATTTGGGATATTATCATTGATTGTCCGTGTGTAGAATGCACTTCAGCAGTAACTCAGGGTCTTGTGGCATTTAAGAAACTGTATCCAGAATACCGACATAAAGAAATAGAAGAAGCTGCAATACGGAGTATTTTGATCCAACAAATTGTTGTTGTTGGTCAGGATCAGCGCTGGCTTGGTGCTCTAATTGTTCCAAACAAAGAAGAGCTGCACATGGCCGCCAAAGCATTGAGGAAATCAAACAGTTTATCAGAACCAACAGTAGAAGTTTTCAATGATTTAATACGGCAGGAACTAAATAAATATACCTCACGGTGCTCGAACCCTTTTTAGACTAAAATCTCGCCGATTTAAGGAGCCATGGGTCATCAGCTCATCGAGTTTATTGGGAGCCGACTTCATTGATAAATTCATCACGAGTGTATTAGCAGCCAAGCTACGCCAACGTATTTCGGGGGTCTCCACTGGTGTATGCTCGACCCATCCCGAAGACGACAAAGCTGGAGATTGTTTCAACTCAGCGTTTTGGTATTTAACAGACAATCGTGGGGTTGGATTCACGCCTCCTTTGACAGCCGATTTTGTGATGAAGATTTACATCAAATGGCAAGCTCGGGTTCTATCCACGCGTTCTTTTTGCGACCAATTCATTGCCTGCCGAGCTTGCAATTAAATCATTGGACATCGCCGATTCAATTGATTTTGAAGAAGCCAGTGTTTTCACAACAGTCAGAATATCCGTTTTTCACGTGGTTTGAATGTCTCACGGATGGTTCATAATAGCAATGAGATTTCTTTTAGCAGCCGAATAGTTGATACACAGCAGAAATCAGCGTCCAAATTGATCAAACTGTGAAATTAAATCAAGTGCCAACTAATCGAGGTTTCAATGAACTCGGGATTCAGTAAGAAAAAACAAACAGCAGAGCCGTGAGGTTGATTAGGGCATTAGCAGTTGGTGCCGCGACTAAAATTTTGAGAGGATAACAGGTTGTCCACGAATGCATTCGCACGTTGCTGTCACTTGGAAGTCCCGTCCACACTCACGCCAAGCACATAGTTCTGGTCCCGAAATCATGTAGCCAAGCCGATTGATGGGAAACATAAATATTTGTTGCACTGCTAAGCTCGATTTTAAACTATAACTCGGGTTTCCTAGCGCTTGACTGTTATTTCAGAAATTTATGTCTTATGGTTGACTGAATCCACCAAATCGGTCGGGACACCAGCTGTTTGCAAGAAATGAGTGACCCGTGCTTCTTCCTGTTGGCAGTCGATTTACACTCAAACACCAGGGCTCGGTTTTCAGCAAAGTGATCAAACAGGTGGCAGTTATGAATCTCATCGGAGGTCACAAACTCGCTTGGTTGGCAGATGATGCATTAGTCAAGTGACAGTCGACTCTTGTTATTGGCAGTTTGGAGAGTATTCGCTTTAGTTAGGCAGAAAGCTTACTTAGACTTTAGTGGATCTGAAAAGGTGGATCTCACCCACCTTTTTTGTTTTTTTGTGTTATTATTATTTTATTCTAGAGGAGCCTTTTTGGCCTAAAAAAGAGGAAATCCTCTTTCATTGTAAAAGATGGAAATTTTTGGGGTTTCTCTCCCTTTCGAGCTTAATGAAAATATCAGCTGGGTTTGTGGACAAATGGAGCATCTTTCATGTGGTTGTGTGATGTATTTCAAGTTGTAGAATGAATCTAGCTTGTGAGGGCTTTTTCAAGCACAATAGATTAGCCATTTAGGGTTAAGTTGGTTAATTATGCTTAAACAATTAGTATTTCAATGGACATCAGTATTCGGTTGTACGAAATGTTGATTAAGATCTGATTGTTTGTGCATTCTAGATTCGTCTCACTTTTATGAAGCATAAGGCCTCCATGAGCCCTCTTTTGACTCCATTTCCCCTTCTGGTACTGGCACTGGTCTTTCCTTGAGGATTGATCTTCCCTTCTTTTCCATCACCCATTTAAAAACTATCTTTTGTTACATCCGTTTCTCTAAGGCAGCCTCTTCCATTCACCTTGCCCGTTACTGTACCTGCCTTAGCGATCCTATTTTAGGGATACCCCCCTAGTGTTGGAGAAGAGCCAACCTGAAGCGAAGAGGAGAGGAGTGTGGTGACATTGGCCTCTCTCCTGAGAGAGTTGTCATCCAGTTGGTGTGTTATATTTTGGGCTTCAACAACACGCATGCCATTTCGGAGGACAAATACAAATACAAATACAGAAAATTTTTAAGCTCATTATTGGATAGCTCTATTCCTTCAGTACTTAAGTTTCTCCATGATCAGTCCAAACCAAGATCCGAATTACTATGACATGGATATTGAGAGAAGAGAACTTGCCGCTCGAATCTCCCTTGCACATCCGCCCATTGATTACTTCAGAATTCCGGGCTTTCCAAATGAATTTGAGGATAAAAAGACATCTTATTCCATTCCTAGGTTTTGTCATCATAAAGAAAATTATTCATCCAGAACCCATGTTTTGACTTTCCTTACACAAATGAAGAAGCAGGGCATATGCCATAAAGATCATATGATGCAGATGTTTGCTTGTTCCCTGCAGGAGGATGCCTCATGTTGGTTTTATGAGGGCCTTCCCGATAGATCTATTGTTTCCCTCATTAACTTCATTGAGGTGTTTTTGAGTCAATGGCATGAATATAATGGTTTGGAGTTTTACACTAAATGCATTCTTGCTTCCTTCTTTCCTTCATTAGAATTTCAGGGGGGAAAGCCGAAGTTATCCAATACCAATATGATGTATGACACTCCTTTGTTAGAGACTCATGATGATCCCATTGAAGAAAAGCATGAGGAACCATTCATTGAAGATATTATTGAAGACCCTCCTCATATCACCACAATAGAAGATGATACAAAATGGGAATTTTTTCAAGACTACTTCAGTGATGATGATCACATTTGTACTCCTGATCCACCTCCAAAAGAAACCATTGCAGAAGCCCATGTTGAAATTCATAAAGAAGTTTGCGATATATCTGATAGTGATAGTTTGGAAGGTTTCCTTCTTGGTGATCCTTTTTCTAAAGAAGAAGATTATGAGCATGAGGAGGATAGACACAACATGGGATATGATGAAAATCATGAAGACCCCCCCATATTTGATAAAAATATGGATGGTGACTATTGGACATACATTGAAAAACCTATTTTTGATGTATCTAGAGAGGGGAGTATGGATCTTGAAAGTATGGGACATTTAGACATGGAAGAGGAGCATGTTATTTCCTCATATAAGCAGTTAGAGCCATGCATAAGTATCAGCAATGAGGACTTGGGAAAGCAGTGTAGTAAAGAGTCAGATCACATACAACTTATTAAAGAGCAATCTCAACCATTGTTTCTACATACAGAGATTCCTTATGATTTGGAGCAGCTTGGGGCTTACACTTCCACGGAAAATCATTTTCAGAACAGCCTTTCAGATCAGTATGATGAGATATCAGAACTGTCTTGTCATCCTGAGTATATTCCTCCTATCCCGTTCTGGATAGAGGATGCCTGCCGAGGGACCTACCATATTTGGGAGCACTTCCAGTGTTTATCACTTATATATGATTCCCCATCCAGCCCTCCCATTCAGAAGATTCAAGCAGGTTTGCACTTTCTGATAGGCATTCCCTTGCTCTGGTTGGTAACCAGAGACAAGGTAAAAAATTATTATATTGATAACATGCTTAGATGGCTACATTGGATTTCTGATTATACTTAACATTTTCTTTTATGCTATGTTAGAATAGGAAAAATAAAGCTCCTCAAAGTGAGCATTTACTTTCTGCATTTTAATTTTTGAGTATATAGAATTTATTTTCAAAATAAATATAGTTGATATTTCATTTTGGTTTTTTCATAACACATGTGCTACTGAAGGTTTTCTGTCAAGTTGAGATGTTTTTATAGGTTATATATATAAACCAGAGATTCTGGTGTTCTCGTATCCTCTTCTTGCATAATTTCCAGATCGAGCACACGTCCCGCAGTTGGAGCCAGATGTTATCAACTGATTTGTACAATAGTTGAAACCTTATTGAGCCGCCAGTGTTGGAACACATCAGTGTTCACTTCCAGAGTATCTGGGTTTCATTATATTTGGGTCTAGCCAGTTTTGGCTAGCCAGTTTTTATTTTTGAGTCGACAAGACCATGGCCCCATGGGGGTTTGTATCAAAGTGTGCTAGTAGGGTCTGAGTGGCTCGGTTCCCCATGACTGGATTAAACAACTAAGGTATTCCAGGGAGTTTTTTCACCGTCAGATTATACTTTGCTTCAGGCGAAATATAATCTCTTGGTTTTTCTCCCGCTTCCTCCAAAGCTGGAATGCCCGATTTTGGAAATTTGGCCATGGGGGGTTATTAGGGTCCAACTGTAATGTATAAACCTTCTAGACACTATTAGAATAGGTTTTGGTCATGTCCTAGGTCTCTAGGACCCCCAGAAAAAATTTTGAAAAAAAATTTTATCGGACGCGTTGGATTTGGGGTTTTTAATTTTTTAATTATTTTTAAAATTTAATTAAAATTTCTCTATAGTTTAAATGGAGAAATTTGGGTTTGTAATATGTCAGTCATTCGGGATCCGATTTCAGTGATTGAAGGCTCCAGACTTAAGCCAAAAATCATTCATGATCCCCGGACCAGCTAACCCTAAGTTTCAGATAATTATTTGGCCTCATAATTAATATTTTCTCAAAAAATCAAAAAATGAGAAATATTAATTAAAATATTCAAAAAATAATAAATTGGAGATAATTTAAATCTCTCCAAAAAAGGCCAAATTGAATAAAGTAAAAGTCAAAATGACATGGCAAAAAGCATTTATGATGATTGGAATCTTCACCCACCTGATTCAGATCAGTTTCGGAGCACTGGGAGTGATCTACAGTTGAGAAATTCACCCACCTTCATGCAAATTCGTTTTGTGATTTGGCAATTGATTAATGGGTTGTTGGATTTTGAAATCAATGCATGTGGGGCTCCTTCCTCAAATTATGGGCTCCAAACTCAAGCTTAATGTTGAGTTAAGACTCCAAGCTCGATTTGGTTGGTGTTGACATGGTTTTGATTGGATTAAGATGGAGTTTTTGGCTCTCTTCATGCCAAATTCGAATTAGGGTTTTAGGCTAGTGTTTTGCTATTTAAGAGAAGCCATTTGGGCTTTCTTTTCATGGATTTTTGATGTAAAGTTACTCTGCCATTTTGTGATTACAAGCTATTGGCTTAAGGAAATAAAGTTAGACTTTGGAGGTCCATGCGATTTGTGCAACATTGATGAATGTTTCTATTGTGAGGTGATATTTTTCCATGCTTTCAATTTAAATGCTTATGTGATTGATCAAATAACTAGCTTTAGAAGTCTATATTCTAGAACATAAGATCTATCATTTGTGGTTTGCAAATTGGTTTATTATGCAATGTTTATCAATGAGTTATATGAATAGGATGTATTCGGTTGTACTAGCATTTATATAACCTTGGTTCTCGTAGCATACTAGTCATATTTTTGATCTCACTTTGGCATTGAGTTGTTTGTCTTTGGATAGGTTTCTCCAGGTGTAGGGGGGTGTGAGCTCGGTTGCATCTAGCTCATCTTCACCATCACAAGTAAACTCTTAATATTTGTTGTCTTTCCAGGATCTATATAAAGTTGAGTTTGTTTTTGAGAAGAAGCACAAGGGGTTTTGCTCTAAGATCCATCCACTTTTTTCAAAAGATAAAATTGGTTACTTATTACCCTAGGCTCCCTCTTCAAGCTTTCTCTCTTTTTCTCCTTGAGTTTTTTTTTTTCCCCCTTGAATTTGCTAGCCCTACTTCCTCTTTGGCCCTAGATCTATCCATCCCACTCATTTTTCCCTTCTCCATTTGTCCTTCTCCCCCTTGCATTCGTTTTTCTCCTTAGGCTTTCGTTTCTCCATCTAGTTCTAGTTTCACTCTTAGATCCCTCCACCTTCTCCTCTCGTCCATACTTCCTTTTAAGTGCCCTAAAAAAAATCACACAAAAAACAAAAACGAATTGGATAAGTTAGTGTTTGTTAAAGTAGTTCATTTGATTGGATAGATCTTAAATTATTGCATTTTGTAGATCATTGGCATACATTGGAAAGTTAACTTTAGGAGCATCCTAGATTTCTTGTTTCACACTAGTATAGTTTGCACTTTTAAACTCTAGTTGCAAGTTGAAAGATAGAAAATTTTACATAAAAATATTTCAAATTTTTTTAAGTCTTATATCTCATTTCTAGTACATTTAGAGCAACTTTTGTTCGCTGGTCCGTTTTCCCATACAAACTTTTTCGAACAATTTTCTCATGTCTTTTATGTTTTAGGCTATATTTTTCAAGTTTGGAGTTGGTAGATTAAATTTTCATTTTGATTTCTGACGTTTAATGGGTGCATGTTGAGCATTTCTTTTAAGCTTGTGTAGGTGCTTTGAAAGAAAGAAATTTGAAAAGCTTTGAAGAAGTAAGATCCAAGCAAAGGACCAAGGAGAAGAGACCAGGAAAATGAGCAAAATCTAACATACTTATCCTTTGTAAAAGCAAGCAAAAAATTGCTTCTTTCTTAGATTTTCCAAGTATCTTCTTTCTCAAAGACCTTGCAAGGTTTTAAACCCAAGGCATTTGTAACTGCTTAATAAAAGGTTTCAAGTGGAGGGGGTTCCACTTTTTGGTCTTCTTCCCCATTTGGGGAAGAGTGTTGGGTCTTGTGGTGTGGTTAACTTAGTTTATGTTTCCATGCTCTTAGATTAGTTTCTATTCCGCTAAGTAACTTGTTTATTTATCTTCCATATTTTCTACTTACCCCCATGCTTTCCCGAGTAGGGTCTTGAACCTGAAAGAGATTCTTGGGTAGTTTAGTTCAATTTTTATCATTATCTTGTTTCTCTTCCAATCCTTGACCAGAGAATAGCTAACTTTGGGATCGTATCCCAAAGGCCACATAGTTTTGTGGTAGCTTCTCGCTCCCCCATCAACTTCTTGTGGACATCCAGCTAGCTGGAAGGTTTCCAGGATTGGTGGCTTCTAGTGTTTGATCTTGTTCGGAGATCAATCCCACCTGGTAGATTAGAACTTGTATGGTAGAACACTAGATTTGCTTATCTTGCAAGTTTTATTTGCTAGTAGTAATTTTTATCTTGTTGATCAACACTGTGGTTAAATTTTATTTCAAGTGAAAATTTACTGCTGTTGCTTTTATTTGTTTTCTTAAAATAAACCAAAGTCTCTTGAACTTGGCCAAATCCAAGTCAAGAGCACCCTCTATCGGAGGGCATTTTAGTCTTGCATCATCCCTGCATTAGGCATTTTAATTTTAGCAAGTCTCTTGAACTGTGGTCATAAGACCGAGTCAAGAGCGCTCTCTGTAGGAGAGTTGAACAAGGTTCTTTTAATAATAAAATTTTCCACTCACACACCCCTAATTAATTTATCTTGGTTTGTCCTACACCCGTATGCTCTGCCAACCGGAAACGGTTGGGCTAGTATTCAGAAAGGTGTAAGACTTGGTAATTACGATCGATAAACTTAATTAAAATTTTTACCCAAAACCTCAACCAAGGCAAAATACTGTTCTTCCCACGAGAGGTGACGCCGGATTCCCACTGTCAGACTCAGGGGCGGTTTAAACATTGGACACCAATCCTTATCGAATCTGGGTGCTTCCGACAGGTCACTTAGGGTTGCCAGTATCTTTCTTGGGTAGGGTTCTACCATCTTTTGATACCTTTGGTCTTAGCCCTAATAATCAAGACAATTAAAATTTTCAATTTACCAAGATAAGCTGCACAACGTTCTCACAAACTTTCCAATTCAAGCACTTGTATCAAGTTTTCACTTTCACTTTTATTTTTGACTCCATAAGGCACTGGTCCTTCATCATATATCTTTGTATGCTTAAATATCTATACTGGAGTATTCAGCTTAATCTGTGTGAAAAGTGATTCATTTATTTGTTCAAGTGCATCCTTTATTTTCTGTTGCAACGTGGATTGCGCTATCTTGTGTCATATTAAAAGTTTTATATTGTCTCTCATTTCACAAAAACTCCTAAAAAACACCCATCCGCATCACAACACCTAAAAACACTATAAATACAAAGAGCCTTAGACAACTCTTTTTTAGGGACTACCCCCCTTGGCTTCGTTAGGAGTTTGCCTAAACGGAGGAGCTGGGATTCAGGTGACAGTACCTGGCTCATTGCTTGCCCCCAAGGCCACACCTCTCTCACTTGTAGTGAAGAGACAGCTTTCGAAAGATTTCCGCTGCTGGTGTGCATATTGGCGGACAACATCTTTGGCGCCGTTGCCGGGGACAAAGTCCAGTTCCCGAAATTTGAAGACTATGCTTCATTAAAACGACATTTGTGGGATTCTTCTTCTCACATGGCGACTCCACGAAGGGACAGAGCCCTTGTCCTTTTGCAGATTTGAAGATCCTATTGGGTGTAGAGGTGAGCACACTCATTGGAATGCTTTCAAGCTCACCTTGGCGACTCCACAGTTTGGTATGAGGTATGAATATGTGTTTCAGATTTAGTACTTCATTATTTGACTTATGGACGATAAAAAAGCACAAGATCTTGCTTTTTGGCACGAAGGTTTCGCCCCATTGGATTTCTCAAAAATCCATGGATTTCCTAATGAGTGCTATGACTACGAAAAGTGCATGACACTTTTTCAGAGTTTCATGGAAATAATGATGTTTCAGCCATCTATCACATTGCTTCTTACTGCGAAGTGATGGTCGATTTCAATGTTTATTGTGAAGATGACCTTATGATCATCTTTGCTTTAACTTTAGAAGGAAATGCAGAAAATTGGTTTTTTGGTCTTTGGGATGGATCCATAGATTCATTGGCAGGGTTCTTTGAGAGATTTCTCCTCCGCTGGCATGATGGAACTGTTGAGGAAATTGAGCAGCTTGCCAAACAATACGATGCTCTCATCCCTAGGTTCCATCTTGAATCAAAAGAAAACATTGAAGATCTCATTGGAGAAGAAATACAAAAGCCTTTGGTTGAAGATACTGCTGAAGAAATCCCTGATATTGAAGAAAACACTAATAATACGAATCTGCCTCAAGTTTGTGAGCAGCCGTATGATGAAAAGATGGAGCTGTCACAGAATTACACCATTGAAGATGATCGTAAAATTTTTTTTAGTGAAGACTTTAATCTACCTCGGGTTCACTTCATTGATGAAAGAGGTAACAATTGCTTTGCAGATCAGCTCGAACAGTTTCATAATGATGATCCAGAGCTGCCTCAGATTCACTTTATTGAAGATAGCAGTGTTTTTCTTACAAATCAGTGTGAGTAGATTTATGATGAAGATTTGAACTTGCCTCAAGTTCATGAACATTTTTATCATGAAGAGGTAGATCTGCCTCAAGTTCATTCTCTTGAAGATAGCAGTACTCATTTCATAGATCAGCCGGAGCAGCCTTATAACGGAGGTTTGTATCTAAGCCCTGTCAAGCTGTGGATAGAAGTTTCTTGTACATTTTCTGATACTTTTGGTCAAAACTTCAGTGATTTCTTCTATTTTGACAATCTTATATTCAAACTTAATCATGGGCACGCTGCGGGACAGAGTTGTTTTAGGATGAATGAATCCCTATCTTTGTCTCTGACCAAGTACAATGAAAAACAATTTAGCATAGAAGAGATGCTGAAATGGTTTCACTGGTTATGGGCGTAGACTTAACTGGTTTTGCCTTCATGTTAAGTTAGGGTAGGTAGACGAATAAAGCTCCTACAGGAGCATTTCAAATTTTTCACTGTGCTTTTTCTGTTATGTAATAAATCTGTGGGTCTGGGATGTGAATTGAGCCATCCCCTCACTGTTTTTTTTAGTTTTTAAGTGGTCTGCGATAACCAAGAGGTCTGGGGTTCTCATGCACTCACCGATGGCGAGCACACGTCCCGCAGTTGGAGCCAGATGTTACCTCCCATTTTGCATGGGTGGTCACTTTAAAGACAGGGCAGAAAAGAGAAGAGACCATTCAGGCAGAATTCAAAGGTTTGCAAATTTTGTGGTCCACTGGAGCATGCAGCATGCCTTGGTGAAGCAGCAAAAGGAAGCACAAACAAATGTTATCATTATTTGTACAGATTTGATTAAAGTTACTGCAGTTGGTCAACCAGGGTTTTTTATATTCTAAAGAATGCACACCCAAGTGCTTAAGTGAAGCTCCAAATCTCTGTATAGATTTCTTCAAAGTCATCTTGCTCCACCTTTCAAGAAGGTACTTGAGGACGATCGACATTTACAAGCATATTTCCTCCAAACCTGCATACACAGTATAAATTTCAGAGAAGGTGCAGGTATTAAATATGCTTTGCTGCTGGGTGGAAGATTCAAACTCAGAGGCATTTAAAAGGCGTCTTCCACGAGTACTAGAATATCTATAGGTTGCAGAAAATGGCATGAAGATGAAGGGTTACGACGGCAGTCAGTTATGGGATACAGCATTTGCTACCCATGCTCTTATATCAACTGATCTCCTTGATGATTGTGGTCCGTTGCTTAAGAAGGCACATATGTATATAGAAAAGACACAGGTGACTTGAATTTCTGGCATCGTCATCCTTCTTATGGTTCCTGGCCTTTTTCAACTCAAGACCACGGTTGGCCCATCTCTGACTGCACTTCTGAAGGCTTAAAGGCTGCATTAGAATTGGCACAATTGCCTCAGGACATTGTGGGGAAACCAATTTCGTCACAAAGAAATTTTTATGGTGTAAATATGAAGCTTTCCATGCAAAATAAAGATGGTGCTTTTAAGATCCTATCCTTGGATGGAGAAATTCAATCCTGCAGAGACATTTGGGATATTATCATTGATTGTCCGTGTGTAGAATGCACTTCAGCAGTAACTCAGGGTCTTGTGGCATTTAAGAAACTGTATCCAGAATACCGACATAAAGAAATAGAAGAAGCTGCAATACGGAGTATTTTGATCCAACAAATTGTTGTTGTTGGTCAGGATCAGCGCTGGCTTGGTGCTCTAATTGTTCCAAACAAAGAAGAGCTGCACATGGCCGCCAAAGCATTGAGGAAATCAAACAGTTTATCAGAACCAACAGTAGAAGTTTTCAATGATTTAATACAGCAGGAACTAAATAAATATACCTCACGGTGCTCGAACCCTTTTTAGACTAAAATCTCGCCGATTTAAGGAGCCATGGGTCATCAGCTCATCGAGTTTATTGGGAGCCGACTTCATTGATAAATTCATCACGAGTGTATTAGCAGCCAAGCTACGCCAACGTATTTCGGGGGTCTCCACTGGTGTATGCTCGACCCATCCCGAAGACGACAAAGCTGGAGATTGTTTCAACTCAGCGTTTTGGTATTTAACAGACAATCGTGGGGTTGGATTCACGCCTCCTTTGACAGCCGATTTTGTGATGAAGATTTACATCAAATGGCAAGCTCGGGTTCTATCCACGCGTTCTTTTTGCGACCAATTCATTGCCTGCCGAGCTTGCAATTAAATCATTGGACATCGCCGATTCAATTGATTTTGAAGAAGCCAGTGTTTTCACAACAGTCAGAATATCCGTTTTTCACGTGGTTTGAATGTCTCACGGATGGTTCATAATAGCAATGAGATTTCTTTTAGCAGCCGAATAGTTGATACACAGCAGAAATCAGCGTCCAAATTGATCAAACTGTGAAATTAAATCAAGTGCCAACTAATCGAGGTTTCAATGAACTCGGGATTCAGTAAGAAAAAACAAACAGCAGAGCCGTGAGGTTGATTAGGGCATTAGCAGTTGGTGCCGCGACTAAAATTTTGAGAGGATAACAGGTTGTCCACGAATGCATTCGCACGTTGCTGTCACTTGGAAGTCCCGTCCACACTCACGCCAAGCACATAGTTCTGGTCCCGAAATCATGTAGCCAAGCCGATTGATGGGAAACATAAATATTTGTTGCACTGCTAAGCTCGATTTTAAACTATAACTCGGGTTTCCTAGCGCTTGACTGTTATTTCAGAAATTTATGTCTTATGGTTGACTGAATCCACCAAATCTGTCGGGACACCAGCTGTTTGCAAGAAATGAGTGACCCGTGCTTCTTCCTGTTGGCAGTCGATTTACACTCAAACACCAGGGCTCGGTTTTCAGCAAAGTGATCAAACAGGTGGCAGTTATGAATCTCATCGGAGGTCACAAACTCGCTTGGTTGGCAGATGATGCATTAGTCAAGTGACAGTCGACTCTTGTTATTGGCAGTTTGGAGAGTATTCGCTTTAGTTAGGCAGAAAGCTTACTTAGACTTTAGTGGATCTGAAAAGGTGGATCTCACCCACCTTTTTTGTTTTTTTGTGTTATTATTATTTTATTCTAGAGGAGCCTTTTTGGCCTAAAAAAGAGGAAATCCTCTTTCATTGTAAAAGATGGAAATTTTTGGGGTTTCTCTCCCTTTCGAGCTTAATGAAAATATCAGCTGGGTTTGTGGACAAATGGAGCATCTTTCATGTGGTTGTGTGATGTATTTCAAGTTGTAGAATGAATCTAGCTTGTGAGGGCTTTTTCAAGCACAATAGATTAGCCATTTAGGGTTAAGTTGGTTAATTATGCTTAAACAATTAGTATTTCAATGGACATCAGTATTCGGTTGTACGAAATGTTGATTAAGATCTGATTGTTTGTGCATTCTAGATTCGTCTCACTTTTATGAAGCATAAGGCCTCCATGAGCCCTCTTTTGACTCCATTTCCCCTTCTGGTACTGGCACTGGTCTTTCCTTGAGGATTGATCTTCCCTTCTTTTCCATCACCCATTTAAAAACTATCTTTTGTTACATCCGTTTCTCTAAGGCAGCCTCTTCCATTCACCTTGCCCGTTACTGTACCTGCCTTAGCGATCCTATTTTAGGGATACCCCCCTAGTGTTGGAGAAGAGCCAACCTGAAGCGAAGAGGAGAGGAGTGTGGTGACATTGGCCTCTCTCCTGAGAGAGTTGTCATCCAGTTGGTGTGTTATATTTTGGGCTTCAACAACACGCATGCCATTTCGGAGGACAAATACAAATACAAATACAGAAAATTTTTAAGCTCATTATTGGATAGCTCTATTCCTTCAGTACTTAAGTTTCTCCATGATCAGTCCAAACCAAGATCCGAATTACTATGACATGGATATTGAGAGAAGAGAACTTGCCGCTCGAATCTCCCTTGCACATCCGCCCATTGATTACTTCAGAATTCCGGGCTTTCCAAATGAATTTGAGGATAAAAAGACATCTTATTCCATTCCTAGGTTTTGTCATCATAAAGAAAATTATTCATCCAGAACCCATGTTTTGACTTTCCTTACACAAATGAAGAAGCAGGGCATATGCCATAAAGATCATATGATGCAGATGTTTGCTTGTTCCCTGCAGGAGGATGCCTCATGTTGGTTTTATGAGGGCCTTCCCGATAGATCTATTGTTTCCCTCATTAACTTCATTGAGGTGTTTTTGAGTCAATGGCATGAATATAATGGTTTGGAGTTTTACACTAAATGCATTCTTGCTTCCTTCTTTCCTTCATTAGAATTTCAGGGGGGAAAGCCGAAGTTATCCAATACCAATATGATGTATGACACTCCTTTGTTAGAGACTCATGATGATCCCATTGAAGAAAAGCATGAGGAACCATTCATTGAAGATATTATTGAAGACCCTCCTCATATCACCACAATAGAAGATGATACAAAATGGGAATTTTTTCAAGACTACTTCAGTGATGATGATCACATTTGTACTCCTGATCCACCTCCAAAAGAAACCATTGCAGAAGCCCATGTTGAAATTCATAAAGAAGTTTGCGATATATCTGATAGTGATAGTTTGGAAGGTTTCCTTCTTGGTGATCCTTTTTCTAAAGAAGAAGATTATGAGCATGAGGAGGATAGACACAACATGGGATATGATGAAAATCATGAAGACCCCCCCATATTTGATAAAAATATGGATGGTGACTATTGGACATACATTGAAAAACCTATTTTTGATGTATCTAGAGAGGGGAGTATGGATCTTGAAAGTATGGGACATTTAGACATGGAAGAGGAGCATGTTATTTCCTCATATAAGCAGTTAGAGCCATGCATAAGTATCAGCAATGAGGACTTGGGAAAGCAGTGTAGTAAAGAGTCAGATCACATACAACTTATTAAAGAGCAATCTCAACCATTGTTTCTACATACAGAGATTCCTTATGATTTGGAGCAGCTTGGGGCTTACACTTCCACGGAAAATCATTTTCAGAACAGCCTTTCAGATCAGTATGATGAGATATCAGAACTGTCTTGTCATCCTGAGTATATTCCTCCTATCCCGTTCTGGATAGAGGATGCCTGCCGAGGGACCTACCATATTTGGGAGCACTTCCAGTGTTTATCACTTATATATGATTCCCCATCCAGCCCTCCCATTCAGAAGATTCAAGCAGGTTTGCACTTTCTGATAGGCATTCCCTTGCTCTGGTTGGTAACCAGAGACAAGGTAAAAAATTATTATATTGATAACATGCTTAGATGGCTACATTGGATTTCTGATTATACTTAACATTTTCTTTTATGCTATGTTAGAATAGGAAAAATAAAGCTCCTCAAAGTGAGCATTTACTTTCTGCATTTTAATTTTTGAGTATATAGAATTTATTTTCAAAATAAATATAGTTGATATTTCATTTTGTTTTTTTCATAACACATGTGCTACTGAAGGTTTTCTGTCAAGTTGAGATGTTTTTATAGGTTATATATATAAACCAGAGATTCTGGTGTTCTCGTATCCTCTTCTTGCATAATTTCCAGATCGAGCACACGTCCCGCAGTTGGAGCCAGATGTTATCAACTGATTTGTACAATAGTTGAAACCTTATTGAGCCGCCAGTGTTGGAACACATCAGTGTTCACTTCCAGAGTATCTGGGTTTCATTATATTTGGGTCTAGCCAGTTTTGGCTAGCCAGTTTTTATTTTTGAGTCGACAAGACCATGGCCCCATGGGGGTTTGTATCAAAGTGTGCTAGTAGGGTCTGAGTGGCTCGGTTCCCCATGACTGGATTAAACAACTAAGGTATTCCAGGGAGTTTTTTCACCGTCAGATTATACTTTGCTTCAGGCGAAATATAATCTCTTGGTTTTTCTCCCGCTTCCTCCAAAGCTGGAATGCCCGATTTTGGAAATTTGGCCATGGGGGGTTATTAGGGTCCAACTGTAATGTATAAACCTTCTAGACACTATTAGAATAGGTTTTGGTCATGTCCTAGGTCTCTAGGACCCCCAGAAAAAATTTTGAAAAAAAATTTTATCGGACGCTTTGGATTTGGGGTTTTTAATTTTTTAATTATTTTTAAAATTTAATTAAAATTTCTCTATAGTTTAAATGGAGAAATTTGGGTTTGTAATATGTCAGTCATTCGGGATCCGATTTCAGTGATTGAAGGCTCCAGACTTAAGCCAAAAATCATTCATGATCCCCGGACCAGCTAACCCTAAGTTTCAGATAATTATTTGGCCTCATAATTAATATTTTCTCAAAAAATCAAAAAATGAGAAATATTAATTAAAATATTCAAAAAATAATAAATTGGAGATAATTTAAATCTCTCCAAAAAAGGCCAAATTGAATAAAGTAAAAGTCAAAATGACATGGCAAAAAGCATTTATGATGATTGGAATCTTCACCCACCTGATTCAGATCAGTTTCGGAGCACTGGGAGTGATCTACAGTTGAGAAATTCACCCACCTTCATGCAAATTCGTTTTGTGATTTGGCAATTGATTAATGGGTTGTTGGATTTTGAAATCAATGCATGTGGGGCTCCTTCCTCAAATTATGGGCTCCAAACTCAAGCTTAATGTTGAGTTAAGACTCCAAGCTCGATTTGGTTGGTGTTGACATGGTTTTGATTGGATTAAGATGGAGTTTTTGGCTCTCTTCATGCCAAATTCGAATTAGGGTTTTAGGCTAGTGTTTTGCTATTTAAGAGAAGCCATTTGGGCTTTCTTTTCATGGATTTTTGATGTAAAGTTACTCTGCCATTTTGTGATTACAAGCTATTGGCTTAAGGAAATAAAGTTAGACTTTGGAGGTCCATGCGATTTGTGCAACATTGATGAATGTTTCTATTGTGAGGTGATATTTTTCCATGCTTTCAATTTAAATGCTTATGTGATTGATCAAATAACTAGCTTTAGAAGTCTATATTCTAGAACATAAGATCTATCATTTGTGGTTTGCAAATTGGTTTATTATGCAATGTTTATCAATGAGTTATATGAATAGGATGTATTCGGTTGTACTAGCATTTATATAACCTTGGTTCTCGTAGCATACTAGTCATATTTTTGATCTCACTTTGGCATTGAGTTGTTTGTCTTTGGATAGGTTTCTCCAGGTGTAGGGGGGTGTGAGCTCGGTTGCATCTAGCTCATCTTCACCATCACAAGTAAACTCTTAATATTTGTTGTCTTTCCAGGATCTATATAAAGTTGAGTTTGTTTTTGAGAAGAAGCACAAGGGGTTTCGCTCTAAGATCCATCCACTTTTTTCAAAAGATAAAATTGGTTACTTATTACCCTAGGCTCCCTCTTCAAGCTTTCTCTCTTTTTCTCCTTGAGTTTTTTTTTTCCCCCTTGAATTTGCTAGCCCTACTTCCTCTTTGGCCCTAGATCTATCCATCCCACTCATTTTTCCCTTCTCCATTTGTCCTTCTCCCCCTTGCATTCGTTTTTCTCCTTAGGCTTTCGTTTCTCCATCTAGTTCTAGTTTCACTCTTAGATCCCTCCACCTTCTCCTCTCGTCCATACTTCCTTTTAAGTGCCCTAAAAAAAATCACACAAAAAACAAAAACGAATTGGATAAGTTAGTGTTTGTTAAAGTAGTTCATTTGATTGGATAGATCTTAAATTATTGCATTTTGTAGATCATTGGCATACATTGGAAAGTTAACTTTAGGAGCATCCTAGATTTCTTGTTTCACACTAGTATAGTTTGCACTTTTAAACTCTAGTTGCAAGTTGAAAGATAGAAAATTTTACATAAAAATATTTCAAATTTTTTTAAGTCTTATATCTCATTTCTAGTACATTTAGAGCAACTTTTGTTCGCTGGTCCGTTTTCCCATACAAACTTTTTCGAACAATTTTCTCATGTCTTTTATGTTTTAGGCTATATTTTTCAAGTTTGGAGTTGGTAGATTAAATTTTCATTTTGATTTCTGACGTTTAATGGGTGCATGTTGAGCATTTCTTTTAAGCTTGTGTAGGTGCTTTGAAAGAAAGAAATTTGAAAAGCTTTGAGGAAGTAAGATCCAAGCAAAGGACCAAGGAGAAGAGACCAGGAAAATGAGCAAAATCTAACATACTTATCCTTTGTAAAAGCAAGCAAAAAATTGCTTCTTTCTTAGATTTTCCAAGTATCTTCTTTCTCAAAGACCTTGCAAGGTTTTAAACCCAAGGCATTTGTAACTGCTTAATAAAAGGTTTCAAGTGGAGGGGGTTCCACTTTTTGGTCTTCTTCCCCATTTGGGGAAGAGTGTTGGGTCTTGTGGTGTGGTTAACTTAGTTTATGTTTCCATGCTCTTAGATTAGTTTCTATTCCGCTAAGTAACTTGTTTATTTATCTTCCATATTTTCTACTTACCCCCATGCTTTCCCGAGTAGGGTCTTGAACCTGAAAGAGATTCTTGGGTAGTTTAGTTCAATTTTTATCATTATCTTGTTTCTCTTCCAATCCTTGACCAGAGAATAGCTAACTTTGGGATCGTATCCCAAAGGCCACATAGTTTTGTGGTAGCTTCTCGCTCCCCCATCAACTTCTTGTGGACATCCAGCTAGCTGGAAGGTTTCCAGGATTGGTGGCTTCTAGTGTTTGATCTTGTTCGGAGATCAATCCCACCTGGTAGATTAGAACTTGTATGGTAGAACACTAGATTTGCTTATCTTGCAAGTTTTATTTGCTAGTAGTAATTTTTATCTTGTTGATCAACACTGTGGTTAAATTTTATTTCAAGTGAAAATTTACTGCTGTTGCTTTTATTTGTTTTCTTAAAATAAACCAAAGTCTCTTGAACTTGGCCAAATCCAAGTCAAGAGCACCCTCTATCGGAGGGCATTTTAGTCTTGCATCATCCCTGCATTAGGCATTTTAATTTTAGCAAGTCTCTTGAACTGTGGTCATAAGACCGAGTCAAGAGCGCTCTCTGTCGGAGAGTTGAACAAGGTTCTTTTAATAATAAAATTTTCCACTCACACACCCCTAATTAATTTATCTTGGTTTGTCCTACACCCGTATGCTCTGCCAACCGGAAACGGTTGGGCTAGTACTCAGAAAAGTGTAAGACTTGGTAATTACGATCGATAAACTTAATTAAAATTTTTACCCAAAACCTCAACCAAGGCAAAATACTGTTCTTCCCACGAGAGGTGACGCCGGATTCCCACTGTCAGACTCAGGGGCGGTTTAAACATTGGACACCAATCCTTATCGAATCTGGGTGCTTCCGACAGGTCACTTAGGGTTGCCAGTATCTTTCTTGGGTAGGGTTCTACCATCTTTTGATACCTTTGGTCTTAGCCCTAATAATCAAGACAATTAAAATTTTCAATTTACCAAGATAAGCTGCACAACATTCTCACAAACTTTCCAATTCAAGCACTTGTATCAAGTTTTCACTTTCACTTTTATTTTTGACTCCATAAGGCACTGGTCCTTCATCATATATCTTTGTATGCTTAAATATCTATACTGGAGTATTCAGCTTAATCTGTGTGAAAAGTGATTCATTTATTTGTTCAAGTGCATCCTTTATTTTCTGTTGCAACGTGGATTGCGCTATCTTGTGTCATATTAAAAGTTTTATATTGTCTCTCATTTCACAAAAACTCCTAAAAAACACCCATCCGCATCACAACACCTAAAAACACTATAAATACAAAGAGCCTTAGACAACTCTTTTTTAGGGACTACCCCCCTTGGCTTCGTTAGGAGTTTGCCTAAACGGAGGAGCTGGGATTCAGGTGACAGTACCTGGCTCATTGCTTGCCCCCAAGGCCACACCTCTCTCACTTGTAGTGAAGAGACAGCTTTCGAAAGATTTCCGCTGCTGGTGTGCATATTGGCGGACAACAGATCCCAAAGTTCAATGGGAACTATGCGACCTCCATTGAGGACCACATAGAAAATGTGTGGACCCACATGGAAGCTTATGGGGCTGAAGAAGATGTGTTTATGAGGGGTCTCTTCGCATCCTTGGAGGGTGATGCTCACAAGTGGTTTGATCATCTGCCTGCATCATCAATCAATGGATACAATGTATTCACCGAGAAACTCAAGCATGAGTGGTCAGTCAAGTTAGATGGACGTTTCCTTTTGAACCAACTTTTCGAAATCAAGAAGAAGGAAAATGAGTCTGTTCATGAATTTAACCTTCGCTTTGACAAGATAGTGGTCAACATTCCTTCCAACATTAGGCCTCTTGAGCAAGGCATCCTCATTCATTACCTCAATGCTTATGAGGGTTACCTTGGCTACCACTTAAAAGATAAAGACCCTAGTGACTTGAAAGTGGCACAAGACAATGCTAGAAAGGCTGAAGCAAATGCTGCTTCCATGGGGAAGCAAAATTTCTTTGACCTAATTAGAGCCTCTTCTTCTAGATCTGAGCCTAAGTTTAAGAAGGGGAAAGAGCCTAGTAAAGATCCCAATGAGATGATGGAGAGCATGCATGAAATGATGAAAAATGTAACTCTCCTGACTAGGGATCTAGCTAAGAGCAAAGAGGCGGAAAGGTATAGGAAGCCCTATGGCCCTAAGCCTTATTGGAACCAACAAAAGAAACCTAATGAAGGTGATAAAAGAAACCCTGTGAGCCAAGCTTCACTTGAACCTCCTGTTATAAACTGGTCTGAAGAGCAAAGGTTGGAAGATCCCGAGTATCCCATCCATGGTGATGATACTCCTAATTCTCCAAAGAACATTAACTGGGTTGACAACTTAGAATTTGACAAAGACTTTGGAAGGATTTTGATTGATCATGAGGAAGAGTCCATTGAAGAACCCAGTCCTAATTTTCCCATCTATGCCACTGCACAAGCTAGTAGTAGTAGTCAAGCTCCTCTTAGAACCTATCAACAAAGAAAGGATGGCCAAAAGCCTACACCTTTCAGTGAGAAGAAGAGTAGTGAGCTTCCTAGTTTAGTGAGTGAGCCAATTCCTCTTCCTGAGTATGACTTGGACATCAACATTGAAAGAGAATTGGACAAACAAGGTTATGCACAACATCCCACTCACTGAGTTAATGATAATCTCGTCAATAAAAGAACAAGTGGTAGAGTTTTTCGAGAGTATCCCTGAGACTGCCACAAGCAATGGTGAAGGTTCATCTTTTCAAAACTCAACACCTAGTGCTGTGGTCGATGAAGAGGAGGACCCTCCCATTAACATCCAAACTGCCTTATACGAGAGAAAGAAAGGTGGTCACCAACCTTTTTATCTTACACTTCGCATTGGTGATACCCTTCTTCATAACTCCATGTTGGATTCTGGTGCCTCCATGAATGTGATGCCTTTGCAAGTCATGCAAGCTATGGGATTAAAAGTAACTAGGCCCTATGGGAACGTTTGTGGGATTGACTCTAGACCAGTTCAAGTCTTTGGCTTGATTAAAAACTTGAGAGTTGACTTGTTTTCATGCCCCGACATATCCATGCTAATGGACATAGTAGTCATAGATCTCCCTCCAACCTATGGAATGCTTCTTTGTAGGAAGTGGTCTACTGGGCTAGGGGGACATCTTTAGATGGATTTATCATATGCTACTATCCCCAACTCTGATGGGTCATTGGTTAGGGTATATCGGGAGCCATTTTATGATGGTCATCTTGAAAGTTAGGAGGATGGTGTATGGAACACATTTGGCGAGGGTGAGTTATTACCTGAGGGGATCTTCATGGTCATGGGTGACCACGATGAGTATCCTAGTACAGAGAGGGAATATATTTCGAGATCATTTGGAGATGATAGTTCTTCTGAGGAAGAAAGGGAAAGAGCTATTGCTATTAGAGAAATGAGCCTTGAGTCACTTCGAGGTGAAGTGTCAGAAGAGCTTAGGGCTTTGAACCAGCCTAGTGATGAGGAGCTGCACATTGAACAACTTGAGTCCATCACTCAACTAAATACTTCCGAGGTTAATTTTGACCAAATAAGAAGGGGTGAGTTTATACCTAGAACGGTCCATGAATGGCTATCCCTGGTTGACCTCAACATGGAAAGGGGAAGACAAGGCTTACCTCACATCACTCCTTGGGAAAACAACGATGAAGGAACACATCCTTCCCCTGGTGAGGGGAATGGTGAAGAGCTAACTGATTATTATTTTTCTGATGTTCTTGATCATTTGTCCCATTTGTCCTTGGAAGATGGGGTTTTGAGGCAAGTGAATGACAACTCCATGAGTTGGCAAGAGCATGCCTTAATCCATGAGGTGTTTACTGATAGTGGAGTCGCCAGGTGGATTCAAGTCTAATTTGGGAGAGTGATTGGACTAAAAATCTACCAAAAAGATGAATTAAAAAGGGCAGTGGAGTCGCCAGGTAGATATTAAATCTATCAAAAAAGATAAAAACTTAGAAAAACTAAGGTTGCCCAGGAACAAAAAGATTTGTCCCCGACAACGGCGCCAAAGATGTTGTCCGTCGAGATGCACACCAACAGTAGAAATCTTTCGAAAGTTGTTCCCTCACTACAAGTGGGAGAAGTGTGGCCTTGGGGGCAAGCAATGAGCTAGGTACTATCACCTGAATCCCAGCTCCTCCATTTAGGCAAACTCCTAACGAAGCTAAGGGGGGTAGTCCCTACAAAGAGTTGTCTATGGCTCTTTGTTTTTTAAATGTTTTAAGATGTTGCGGATGTGGATGGGTGTTTTTCAGGAGTTTTATAATGAGATCACAGCTTATAAGACGACAATAAATACAAGATAAAATGCAATCCACGTTGTGATACAAGATTATTCTCACAAACAATATTTTAAGACTTGTATCTTCAGCATCCCCAAGCACTACACATCTTTGACTCCATTTGGCATTAGTCACTCTAAACTTTCATGTGTTAATTAATCTGGGCCATTTGTCCATTGGGAATTTCTTAAGTTATTTATCTGTGGATGCCATTTTATTGTACAAGTCTTCATTATATTGCTGATCTATAATCTTGTATTTATTGTCATGTTATAAACTGTGATCTCATTATAAAACTCCTAAAAAACACCCATCTGCATCCACAACATCTTAAAACATTTAAAAAACATAGATCCATAGACAACTCTTTGTAGGGACCACCCCCCTTGGCTTCGTTAGAAGTTTGCCTAAACGGAGGAGCTGGGATTCAGGTGACAGTACTTGGCTCATTGCTTGCCCCCAAGGCCACACTTCTCCCACTTGTAGTGAGGGAACAACTTTCGAAAGATTTCTGCTGCTGATGTGCATCTCGGTGAACAACAGGTCCCCCACCATGGGGTAATCCCATGGTGGATCCCACAACAGGTAAGGAGCTGCCAAGGGAATGACCAATTGGCATTCCTCCACTCGAATTATGGCTAGAAAACGAGGGTTGCCCCCCAGTGACAACGTGTTGACCACTAGTGGATGGTTGACTCATAATGGGTTGTGGACTACTTACTATTGGAGGAACACTACTCATAATAAAATTAGGAGGTAAGGAGTATCCTCCCCGCGAGTTTTGGGGTGGGGGAAGGGTGGGTAATGTTCCAGTAGTAGTAGTGGGAGGGGTGTTGGACTGTTGTCCTTCAACATTCTGAGTCATTTGAGGTGCAGAATTGGTCCCCTGACTAAGAGGTGTACTCGCAGGAAACGAAGGTTGACTAGGTTCGTAAGTGGTGACGTTGTGTGTGGGTGTTTCCGATGAAGTAAGAGATAATGAGCGAATGGGAGTTTATTGAAACATGGGTGTCTCCAGGATGTTTCTTCTCTGTGATAGACTCAGGTGACGAAGTTCGTCACCACGTTGACGTAGTTGGTCCATGAGTTCATAGACTGGAGCCATACGCTGGGCATGAGGAGCCCAGAGAGGGGAAGTTTCAGTGCTCGGATCAACAGCCAAGTGGGCCCATTGTGCCCCAAAGAGGTGTCCCAAAAGGATGCAGATGGATCAAATGTTGCGGATACAGGGTCGTCCTGGGATGGATTTAACCATTCTAAAGATCTAGGCTCTCCTGCCATCACGCAGTGGAAGGATGTGTCTCATGAAGTAGAAGGTTCTGCCTCTTCAGCCCTTGCCGGGTTAGAGGTTGGTGAATCAAGAGGAAACATATTCGCTCTGGACTCCATAGTGGAGTTTTCTGATTCAGGTGACACGACTGTAATTTGTGCATCCATGCTTACCCTCGAAATTACCTCCTGATTAAGGGGATATTCGGGTGGTAAGTTCAAAATTCTGTGGGACCTTCTCAAAGGTTGTTCAACTAGAATGACTGAACCAGAATTTCTCCTAGGGGTATACTAAAGAAAAGAAAAGCAAACCAGAAAAAATCTACTCAAACTAAGGCTGCAAGCAAACTTATGTGATAGGTGTGGATTCAAAAGTGTCTGGAACCTCACGGGATTGTCAAGGATTCGCAACTCGCGATATACTGCAGGGTCCAACAGTTATACTCGACCCAATATTTCAGAGCACTAACCAGGAAGGATTAGGACCGTACCCCTGACCATATAACCCAACTACCTGATAGTATGTGCGTCCCCAAGTGCTGTTCTCGGTGTATTGCTCTGCCAAGACGGCCAAATGGTTAGCTCGGTTGGTCTCATGAATTCTAGGGTGCCTCCCAATATACGCGAGGTACGTGGGAGCTCAAATCTGTAGTGGTGCTGTCTAATGCACAACCGCACGACAAGAGCCTTCCGATATACTACCAAGTACGTGAAGTGCCTTTCGATATATTGCCGAGTACGTGAAGTGCCTTTCAATATACTCTAAGGTATGTGAAAGAGACTTCGATATATCGGTTGGTACGTGAAAGAGCCTTCGATATATTGGTTGGTACGTGGAAGAACTACAGTGCCCCCGGGATGCAGTGCAGGCAAATAACGACAGCTGCCACGTTTAGCGACGTCAAAACACATATCTAACTTAACACACAAGTTACTAAAAATTTGAACCTAGTTCTACCGGTAAATTTTATCTGGATGGTTAGGTGAATGCATGAAGTGAGTACATAAACGTAAACATAAGGCAAATCCTAACTACATGAAAAATGCACTCTTCTTTTGATGAAATCTATGTACGAGAAGGAGAAGTCCTTTTCCAATGGTCTCACAAAACAGTAAATTCCAATAACACTCTCAATCTACCAATAATGATAACGATAGCACTCTTTTCCGTTTTTCAAGCAAAACATGAAAATCAACAACACATCAAATCCTAATCAAAGCATTTTCTTTTTGTCTTTTTCAATTAGAATGAACCTAAAGGATGAAAAAGGAGAATCTCTATCTAGAGCACACTAACTCATCAATTTTCACAATGATAACTGTTATCACCAATCTTGTAGTTGCTCCTATAGATAGATCCAGAAGGATGGTAGAGGGGATAGGCAACTAAAGTGGTGAACCAAGAGAGCCCTAGTTCCCAAATGGATGGTTGTCATGCCAACCAAGGCACTCTTCGTTTTTTCTACCAAAGCCAAGGTAACAAGGGGGAGACCTAGATCTACTCCCGATAGGAGAGATCAACCCAATCACCAGATCAAATCAGACAAAGTGAGGTACGCAAAGTGACAGGTATGGAACCCTAAATTTAAGGAGATTGAAACACTATGGAGGCTTAGAGATGATATGACTTGATTGTTGAGATATTGTAACTTTTAAGAATATTATATTTGTACTTTATTATTCCAGAGATGTTTCATTCTTCCGTGAAGACCTTATTGTATATCCGGAGATGTTTTATTCCTCCGTGGAGAATGTGGTAACTTGGGTTATTAGACTTCCCTAGTGGGGGTCAACCCTGTATGAGTCATGTGGGTTAAAGGGTTATTAGACCACCCTAGTGGGGTCGGCCTTGTCACATTATGTTAAGTGGTTAAGTTGGGGCCGACCTAGTTAATGTAAAAGACAAGTCGGAGTAGTGTATAAATAGAGGAGGTGTGTTCCTCATTTATCACACTCACTCATTATTCACTCACTTGTGAATGGCGCATAGGTGAGAGGGAGAGAGATCTGCTATTGAGGAAAATGAGCTCATGTTTGGGATATACATCTCTGTATTGTTGATCATCTATATTGAGGAAGCTTTGCTGGGTTTTCTACCCCATGAGGGTTTCCCAGGACAAATTTGTGTCTCTTGTGTTTATGTTGTGCTTGTTATTCTTTCAGTGATCTTGTATATGCTATTGTTGTGAAATGAAATGTAATGTTGATATTTTCTGTCTTAGCATATTGAATCTTAACATGCTATTAGAGCTAACCTGACGGAAGGCAATGTATGGCATTTACGACATTTGCTTCACTTACGACAATTTGAAGGTTAGGGTTTTATATAGCAAAAAACAGTCATCATCGTGGAACTTTCGCTATAAATCCATTTTGGCGAAGGTTCAGGATCTGAAACCTTTACAGGTCGTAGATAACATCCCCCTATACCTTGTGTCCAAAGGACAGCCTCAGATTCGTTGTACTTTGTGAGTTATGATCAGTACAAGTTAGGGTTTCTGCCTCTTCCAGATCTCTGTCATAAATAGGTGACCTAGGCAAAAAGGTCACAAGTTGGGCTAGGAAGCTCCAAATGAAATTTCGTAAAAAGCGATAGGTAGAGCACGGACTGTAGTTTCTCAGGTAAGTTTTTCAGAGGCCGAAGTTGAACCAGTGACATGTGGCACGCTGTACAAGTTCGCTCTCCTGTTTTATACCATAAACAGGTCACGTTGCGACACTTGGCATAACTCTCTTTCAGAGAATCCAATTGAGGTCAAACTTGTGGGGTTGGAAAGATAATAGGTCAGGCTACCACAGGTCGAAGTTTCAGACCCTCTGGATTCGTAATTTCAGAGATGTACCAGAAACAATCAGGTGCATATTTATGCCAAAACATAATTGGATTTTGAGCACTTCCATTCTTGGCTTGTCACTGTTGCGGCAATTTAGGGCTTCGGAGAAAATTGGAAGTCTTGGAGTCGGAGACCACGATTGAATACTACTCATCAAAATCAAAATTTAGAGACCAAGATCGAATTTTTTGGTTGGGTAGAAGGCCAGGCTTGATCAAACCCTAGTTTGGGATTTTGATCGGAAAGATGGAAAATTAGGGCTTCTGCAAAAGTTGGAATTTTTGAACTCTGCGACCACGGCTGGAAGCTCCTCAGAAAAATCGAAGTTTAGAGCTTTGGATCGAACCTTTTGATTGGGCAGAAGGGTGGGCTTTATCAAACCCTAGTTCGGGGTTTGGTCGAGTGAATCCAGAAGTTTCAAAGGCAATTTTGAGGGGTCAAATTTTTGCAATTTTCAAAATTGAAGTATACCAGCTTGATTAGCTCAGCAAGTCACATCTTTCCATCCATTCAGAAGTTTGAAATTCAAAGATTGAATTTTTAGGGTTTCTCTGACAAACCCTAATCTAGCTCTAAATCCAGTTTCAGCAAATCAAAGTGGATTGGTTTAATCCTAGAAGAGAATGAATTTGACACTTGCATAAGTGAAGAAGTTCCATTTCCAGAGGGAGACGAGGGTGAGGCTTTACATGAGAAGGCTACAAGCAATCCCGACAGGTATGACTTGAGGAGATACAGGTATGTGTTGAAATCTGTTCATGATATGTTTGTCTTCATATTATTGAGGTTAGTACAATTATGATTGTTTGACAATGAATGCATGTGAATGATAGAAGACATTCATTTATTAGGATTATGACACTTATGATTGTACTAATGCACTTGTGGTGTTGTATGAGGATGATGTTGTCTGCTAACAAGATACAGATACATCAAGAAAGACAAATCAAGTTCTATGACCATGATGACATAAAGACAAAGACTCATCCATAGTCTTTGACCACATAGAAGCTCTCTTGCCGCCTAATACACACCTGGGGGGGACGCGGCAGGAAACCTTCAAGCCGCTCGGTGTGTCCTTGGGGGCAAGTGAGAGTCAAGTGCTGTCACCTGATTGCTCGACTCCTCCGTCTAGGCTTACTCCTAGCGAAGCCAAGGGGGGTGGTCCCTATAAAATAATCTAAGGCTTTTAATCTATAACAAAAGATAAAGTCTATTCTAGGAGTTAAAGATGACGAGATGATAAAATTATAACAACAAAGCACTGCTTATGAATTAAATCAAATAGCTAACCCAACATAAGGTAAATAAGCATTCACGACATTTATGATTGACTTAAACACAGAAAATTAAAGACCAGTGCCGAGAATGTAAAAATGCTTGTAAGTACTGTTGTGTGGGGTTGCTTGTGTAGTCTCAGTGAAAGTATTGCAGTGGCTCGGTTGGTAAATTTTATAATTATTAAATGAGTAGTTAAGGAGTGGGTTGATTCTTGGTTTGGCCCAAAAGAAAACTAAACTTCGAACTGAGTGCTCTAGCAACCTTACCAAGTGTCCAACCAGGCGAGGATGAACCCGCTTAAGAACCTGCTGACTCTGTGGATTCAGTCCATGCAACCTCCCGAGTTCTTAGGATTGGATTCTGATGGATTATCCTATTAACACTAATTACCTTGCACCCGTTTCTGATTGAGCCAACTGTTCCGACTAAGCTGCAGTGGTCAAGAGCATACTCCGAGTTTGGGGCGTTGTTCGTTTTATTAAATAGGTATGAGTGGATGATTAATCTACACTAAACCCCAAGCATGAAGCAAGGGGGGTTAATTTTAGGATTAAATTTTAAGCACAGGATAATAATTCGAAATAAACACAAAAGCATATAAAAAAGATAAACAGGTCCCCGGAGGACGTTGTGTGCTTGAGTGAGTTATCTAATTACTACTGCTTGAAAGAAAACTAATCTAAAACGAAAAAATAAAAAAAATGAACAAGGGTGCGAATCCCCCCTGGGGGGATTGGGTTCAGGCGCTGGAATTGCCTGCTGTGCTCTTTTTATTTTTTTTATTACAACTTGGAAACTTAAGAGAAATACTGCTTGCCCTTTATCATTAGGGAACAAGTCAGTTTACAATGTTAGAATGATGTAAGGGAGGTAAAACTAGCTCCCCGGATGGCTACAGACACCTCTGAATCTCAGACTTTGAGCTTTAAAAAGCTCGGACCTGCTAAAAGACAAAAAAAACCAGCGAACTGAATTAGTCTTAAAAATGCCAAGAAACACTTAAAAAGTGTCTTTGACGTTGCTACAAAAAATTGCAAAAATTTCTAACTTAGCTAGCAACCTAGAACTAAATAAAAATGAAGCTATTAGACTCTTTAGATTGCTACTTGCTTAGATCTATTAATCAAATGAACTTTGAAGCAAGATTTAGATTTAAATAGGACAGTAACCGAGATAGAATAAAAAAATGGATCTAGAAAAGTGAACCCATGGGGTTTGAGTGCTTTTGAAGAGAAGGGTTATGGAGTCAAACTCCTTGATGCACCGATAAGATCTACACTTCGATCGACAATGTTGAAATGAAGACAAGATCAAGCAAGTTCTTTGTGCTCTCCAACTTGGGCTACCTGTAAATAGCTACCAAGAACTAACAAGGGGATTAAGAGCATTTGTATAACAATAAACCATAAAACAATAGAAAAATGAATTTCAAGCAAGAAACACCATCATTCTTTGCATCATGATATCATTTACATATGTAAGCAGCCTATAAAGAGTTACTTACAGATCTATAAGAAGATAACTTCTTTACCCAAGAAATGCAATCCCAACAATATTAATCAATGGAACATAAGTACAGTTTACCTCATTCATGCATGTAGATCCAATCCAAGACAATCACCAAATCAGATTAGCCTCCAAAGCCTTCTCTTTATTAACTCAAAAATAAAAATATTACAAATAGAAATGTGCAGAGGTTCCACCTTCCAGATCATTACAATGGAGCCAAGCTCCTCAATTTATAGCAAATGGAAACCTAGCTAGGGCGCAAAACCCTAAGGAGACACAACTCCTTGATTGTAGAGCAAGCAAACTAGATGGCCAATGGTAATGCACCATCACACTTGGACAAAAACTCGAAAAAACAATAAAACTTGGAAAATGCCAAATTGATGAGAATACCCACGTGAAGGAGGAATTCGAACTTTTGATGTTTCCAAGCTTTGTTGTGTTGGATTCTGATTGGTTGCAATAACTGGCAGCCCATCCAAGTGGGGTATGCCACCTCAATACTTATCATCAAACAGAACATACACAGCCATGTGGAGCCATCGGTCAGCGCACATGAGGAGAAAATCGAGTGGGGAGTTGATGTTTCCATATTGCGTTGAGGTGGTGGGGTTAGTTGCTTTTAAATGGTAACCATGTGGATAATGCCACGTTACTTGTAGAAGCCGCCCCCATCTTTCTCGAAGCTATCCTCAACCAAAACAAACAAGGCCGTGAAGGGAAGCTGGCCCACGTGAAATATAACCGTACGGATTTGGTGTTAAAATCTTCAATCTTTAAATCGACTATATCACAAGCTTTGATTCTTTAATAAAGTTTCCCACCTCGATTTATAACATAAGGTTCTAATATTAACCTCAATCGTCCATCAAAAAAAATGATGCCAAGTCACTTGGTGCCCACGTGAAGGATGGGCGTTTCCTTGGTTTCAAGACTTCAACGTTTGACTTCATTTCTCCACCATATAACTTATTAATCCATTTAGCATAGTCGCTTTACCTTAAGTGAATGAGTGCCATGTCATTTGACATGTGACTTATTCCATTTTTTAATCATTTTGACTTTTGACCAAAGTGCATTTTGTAGCAATTTTAGCATTTAAAGTGCCAAAATGTATCTCTGAATGACAAAACTGCTCCACGAGGATTCTCGGTCACCCAAAATGTAGGAAAACTGGGTACCGGGGTAAAGAGGATGCTCTGAGCTTGAAAACGAGCATCCCTGCGTCGAATTCTTACTCCGGATAAGACTTTTATCACTTTTTGAAATTTTTTAATTAAACCATTAAAAAATGGCTTAAAAAATGCGAAAAATATTTTTTCTCGGAATCGACTGAAACTTCAGGGGAACTTAGTACATGACAAAACGATGAAATTCTAGCGCCTAGCATGTTTATACATGTTACAAAATGGGCTCTAATAATCCCCTAAGGCCTAACCCCCACTTTGGGCATTCCAGCTTTTGGAGGAGCAGGAGAAAACCTCATCGATTATACTCGGCTAAAGGCAAGGCATAATCGACAAGGGAAAAAACTCCTTGGAATACCTTCTTTGGTTGTCAAGTCCTAGGGAACCGAGTCACTCAAAGACCACCATGCTAGTACGCTTATTACAAACCCCGTGGGGCACAGTCATGTACTACAAAAAACTGACAAATGGGCCCTGAAAAGGCCAAACTTGGAACTTCTGAACTCTGAAAAAGGCACAAGTAAATGTGCAATACTGGCGGCTCACTGAAATCCAACTGTAGTGCAACTCAGTTGGTAACATCTGGCTCCAACTGCGGGACGTGTGATTAATCTTTCCTAGGAAAGGAGATCATTCGAGAACTCCAGATTCTCAGTTTCCTGCATGGAAACGTAAGTGCATCAGTCCCATATATATATGAAAAATAACCAAATGAAACATCTAAGTTACGACATTTATTCATAAAAGGAAACTATTATGCATAACCAAAATTCAATCTAATGTACAAAACAATAATATACATAAAATAAATCTAACTAGAAAATGAAATGCAGGAGTAGGGTTTAGAAATTTTGATACAAAGATGCCCCCATGGGCATCAGATATTTTCAGTGTAGAATAGTTTGAGAAGGCCTCCGTTGACTGGGAGGGTACACTTCTCGCCGTCCATACTGCTTAGGTAGAAAGCGTTTGTGCCTGCTACTTCATGAATGAGATAAGGGCCTGCCCATAAACTGTCAAATTTTCCATGTTTTCCATGTTTTTCCCTTCTTTTGTCCCAAAGTAGTACTGTGTCACCAATCTGAAATACCCTTGGCTTTGATGACTTATCAAAATTCTTTTTAACCTTCTCCTGATTCTTTATGCTTTGATCAACCGCCTTTCGTCTGATTTCATCCAACTCAACTAGTTGATCCATTCTATACTGAGATGCATCCAGATCTGTGTTACACTCTTCTAGTAACTGATACACTGGCAGCTTTAGGTGCACAGGTAAAGTAACATCTAATCCATAAACCAGTTCAAAAGGAGACTTTCCAGTTGAACTTTTCTTAGTAATCCTATCTGCCCATAGTGCAAATCTGATCTTACTATCCCAAGCTCTTTTATTATCTCCAACAATTTTCTTGACTATGGTCATTAAGTTTTTATTACTTGATTCTGCCAAACCATTACCTTGGGGATAATAATTTGATGAATGTGATAGGATGATACCATACTTGAAACAAAAGGATGACATTTCTGCTGAGCTGAATGCCTTAGCATTATCCGTGGTGATCCTAGCGGGCACACCGAATCTAGTGATAATCTTATCTTCTAAAAAATCCATGATCACTTTCTCGGTTGCCGCTTTCGTGGGGATTGCTTCCACCCACTTGGTAAAATAATCAGTGGCAGTTAGGATCCAAGAATAACCGTTGCTAGAATTATCCTTAAACTGACCAATGAAATCAAGGCCCCACTGCTGAAAAGGGGCTTGGACAACTACAGGTTTAAGAGGCAAGGATGCTAACTTTTGTTTTCCTGTGAAGAGTTGACATTGTTGGCAACTTCTGACATGCTTGTGAACATCTGAGAACAAAGTGGGCCAATAATACCCTGCTCTAAGGACTTTATGGGCTGTTGTCTTGGCCGCATAATGTCCTCCACAAAATCCAGAGTGGAACTCAGCCATGAGTTTTTTGGACTCTGGCTCATCGATGCATCTAAGAATTAGACCATCTGGATTTTTCCATCCCAGCCCATCCTGGGTGATACAAAACTTTGTGGCTTTTAACCTCAAGGCCCTTCTTTTATGGCCAATAAGATGATCTGGGCATGTGAGGTTGGTTAGAAAATATATGATGTCTGAATACCAAGGAACCTGTTCAAGACGTTGAAGCTCTTCTGATCTGACCTGTACTGACTCATTGTTCTGACATACCATCCCTAAGGCTTGCTCGTTCCCTTCAGCCATCATGCGGGCTAAACCCTGACCTTTAACTAACTTGGTGGGTTTGATTTCTAAGTCATATTCTTGGATCTTAGAGACCCATTTACCCCTTATACCAAGACAGTCTTGTTGTGATAAAATGTCCTTAACCGCCGCATGAGGCACATACCCTATAACTTTCGAGTATCCGATATACATTCTGAAATGCTTAAGTGATTTAACTAAGGCATATGCTTGTTTTTCCATGATAGTGTACTTAAGCTCAGAATTCTGTAAGGCTCTACTCATAAAGGCTATGGGTTGCTCCTGGCCATCCTTATTCTTTTGCAACAAAACTCCGGCTATGGTGTCTGGTGATGCAAATGAAAAGATTTGAAAATCTTTGGAATAATCAGGACTGATCAAGACAGGTGATCTACAGATAGCATCCTTTATTCCACTAAAAGCTTCTTTACCCTCTTTATTCCATTCAAACTTAGCGTCCTTTTTAAGCAATCTCTGCATGGGTTTCATTAACTCTGCTAGGTTGGGAATAAAACGTCTGATAAAGTTGATTTGCCCGTTGAATGACTGTAAAGCTGTTTTATTACAAGGCAAAGGAACTTTCTTTATGGCTTCTACCCTCTCTGGGTCAATTTTGACCCCATCTTTGGAGATGATGTGACCAAGTAACTTTCCCTCATCAACACCTAAGACAGACTTAGCTGGGTTTAAAGATATGCCGAATTTTCGACATCGTTCAAAGATTTGTCTTAGGTGGCCAACATGATCACTTCTTTCTTTAGAAAAAACTGTGAGATCATCCTGATATATTTCTATGATCTTACCGATTAGATCATTGAAAGCATAATCCATGGATCTCTGGAAAGTTGCCCCAGCATTGAGCAATCCAAAAGGCATTCTAAGATACTCGAAAGTACCCCATGGGGTGGTAAAAGTTGTCTTATGCCTGTCTTCTTTGCTGACCACTACCTGGTTATACCCCGAAAAACCATCCAACATTGACATCATTCCAGAACCAGTTACTCTTTGAAGCAGTGTTTCCATATTGGGGAGAGGGTAGTTATCTTTTAAACATGCCCAATTCAGGTTTCTAAAGTCAATGCACAGTCTTAGGTTTCCATTTTTCTTTCTTACAACAACCAGATTTGAACACCATGAGGAATGTCTAGTTGGGGCTATGATTCCTGCTGCTAGCATCTTCTGAAGCTCTTTCAAAACTATGGGGGCCACCTTGGGATTTATTTGTCTCAACTTCTGGCGAAAGGGTTTGGCATCCCCTTTTAAAGGGATAGTATGTTGGAAAACATCTTCCCGATATGACTTGAGCTCATCATATGAAAAGGCAAAGACATCCCGATATTCCCGAATTAGGGCTATAAGGTCATTTCTTTCCTTTTCACTTGTACCCTTACCAATTTTGATTAGCTTAGGTTCAGTTTTAGTCCCAATATTGATCTCTATGTAATTTCCAGCCTTTAATATTTCCTTTTCTGGCTTATGCCTGTCCTGTCTGTCAAAGATGTGCTCCCATTCAACTATACTTTTAGGTATGGCATTCCTAGGTTGATCCTCATCTTCCTTGTAGTCATACTTTTCTTCCTTATAGCCTATCTTACAATCAGTGAACTCTTGGACATTATGTATAAATCTAAGGATTTGCTTGTCATCTTTGAATACCTGCCAATGATCTACATTATCCGGGATGGAGGGTCTGAAATTGATCTCAAATTTTCCTTCACCATTGATTATCTCTTCAGTCGGTTGGAGGGTTGAGGCTGCTACTGCTAGTTGGTCTGCTTCCTGATTTTCTTCCCTAGGTACTGATGTGATGTTTAGGGCATCAAATAATTCCATTGTATCCCAACAAGCATTCCTATACTTCCTTAACCTTTGATTCTTACATGCAAAGGTATTCTTGATTTGACATATAACTAAGTCTGAATCTCCTTTTATACTTAGAATTTTTATACCCATATCTTTAGCTATTTCAAGGCCTTGCAAGAGTGCTTCATACTCTGCAACATTGTTTGAAGCATCGAACTCCAGTCTGAAAGCAAACTTGAAAGTCTGTTGAGATGGAGAAGTAATCACAATTCCAGCACCCTTTCCTGATCTGGAAAATGCACCATCAAAACTCATCCTCCACAATCCATTTACTCTATCATCTTTAATCTTTTCTTTAATAGGAGCTAATGTGTTTGCAAAAATGGAATAGTTCCCAGAACCATCTGACTCGTGAACATACTCATTATCTAGCACATTAGGGTCTTCAACATGAAATTTTCTTTCCTTTTCCCTATATAACCTAACATGAGCATCTTCATTAGCTGGGATCATGGCATAGGTCCAATCCATCTGTATGCAACCACCAAGGGAAGCAGCCCATTTTCTAGATAGCAACATGCCCCAAATGTTAGGGACATCGATCACAACTACATCCATAGTCAAATTCACATCCGTATATGCAGCTAACTTAACAGGTAAGTTCATGATAATGCCTATGGTGTCAATTTCTCTAGAATCCATTGCACACACATTCTGATAAGGTCTTGTGACTTTCAGGTTCAATTGTTCCATGACTTTTTTAGTTATGACGTTGGATGTGGCACCTGAATCAAGCATGCAGTTATGGAGCAACATGTTGTTGACGACTAAGGATACATAGAAAGGAGGATGCTCTTCCTTACGAGGATCTATACTATGTAGTATAATAGGAAGATCTTCATTGATTTTCTTAGGAACATCAGGAATGACTTGTTTAGGTTTTTCAGGAATTACTTCTTTTGGTTTTTCCTGAACTTTATCCTTAGTTTTTTCTAGGACCTTTTCCTTAGGTTTTTCATAGATAACTTCCGTAGGTGCTTCATCAATATTTCCACTAGCTTCTAAAGACTTTATCAATCTATCCTTTTGACCTGGCATTTTAATTACTTCAGTTACAGGAACAAGCATTTTAGCACCAGCTAGCCAGCTAACTACATCAACATTTAGTTCTGGGGAAGGAAGATGAGTTACCTTAGGAATATGCAGATCTGATTTGATGGGGATGGCAGTCTTCCTTCTCTGATAGGTGAAGCCTTTGAACTTTGCTAATTCTTTGATCTCTTCAGGTGTAGGTTTCTCTCCATAAATTTTTGTAACATTGTCCTTTTCTTGTGCCATTTCCTTAGCTTGTTTCCAAACATCCTTTGGCAAAGTGTGAGTTTTACCAACATGATTGATATACTCAGGTTGATTTGAATACCCTACAAAGTTGTTGACTTCAGGAGGAACTTGTTCATTTATGTAGTTAAACTTAGGACAAGTTGACTCATCATGAAATTCGTTACAAGCCCTACAGAAAGGGGGCACCTCTTCCATAACCATGTTGGCTGAATCAAGTTGACTAGGGATCCTCTGATTGTTGGATGGATACTTTTGCTTCCATTCATTGTTCTGTCTAGGAGGAAACCTATTGGAAGGCATGTGAGATTTTTCTCTTTCCATAGCAATGAGTCTATTTTGCATGGAATTCATTTGTGCAGCATGATTGGCTTCCATAGCTTTTATTACATCTGTCAATTCTCTTAAAGGATCTTTTGCTAGGTCCTTGCTATCTGTTGATGCTGACTTGTCTTTGTTGTCTGATTGTTTTGATGTAGTACCTCTAGTGAAACCTGGAAGATTGGACTTTCCGGATGACTGCATGTTCTTATCAATCTTTTCAGCTATAACTTGGGCTTTCTTAAGATCAACAGGTTCTTTATCCCTAAGTTGATATCTCATCTCTCCATTGAAAGATTCAATATAATGTATGAGGATTGAGCCATCAGGAGGCTTAATCTCGGCATGCAAGCTTGAGATGAGATTGTTGAATCTTTTGTTGAACTCTTCCATAGTCTCATTCTCATTCTTCTTCATGTTGTTTAGGGATGCTAACAGGTACCTATCTTCTTTCTTGTCTCCCCACTTGGCTAGGAAACCCTTCTCAAACTCTTTGAATGTTTTGAAACTGCCAGCATCTAGGTCTGAGAACCAATCAAAGGCATCTTCTTCTAAGGATAGTGCAAACAGCTTCATCTGCACATCTTCATGTTTAGCGTTAAGACACCATTTATTATAACATTGTGAAAAAGACTTTAAATGTGCCTTAGCACTTATGGCGTTGTTACCCTGAAATGAAGGCAACTTTTCAATTGCCTTCTCAGTTACGACATGAGGGTACCCTATGATTGCAGTAAAGTCTAGAGGGCTAAAAAAATCTCCCATGTCTTCTGGTGGATTAGACTCTTCAAACAGATGGTGAATATCTAAGATTGACTCAAGTCTAAGATTTTCGAGTATTCTCCGAGAGTTTTGTTTATTCAATCTTCTTCTATATACCTTTTCAGGTTCAGGAATAAAATTGAATAATCCTTTCGAATTTCTTCTTGTTGAATACTTCGTTGAATTGTTTAAAAGTGGAGTCGCCAGATGGACCGAGTAAAAATTTAAATATTCACAGGATACATCAAACAAAGTAAAAAACACAAAAAGAAACAAAGGTCGTGACCCGGGAATAGAAAGGTTTATCCCCGGCAACGGCGCCAAAATGTTGCCGCCTAATACACACCTGGGGGGGACGCGGCAGGAAACCTTCAAGCCGCTCGGTGTGTCCTTGGGGGCAAGTGAGAGTCAAGTGCTGTCACCTGATTACTCGACTCCTCCGTCTAGGCTTACTCCTAGCGAAGCCAAGGGGGGTGGTCCCTATGAAAAATAATCTAAGGCTTTTAATCTACAACAAAGATAAAAGTCTATTCTAGGAGTTAAAAAAAAAATGATGAGATGATAAAATATAACAACAAAGCACTGCTTGTGAATTAAATCAAATAGCTAACCCAACATAAGATAAATAAGCATTCACGACATTTATGATTGATACTTAAACACAGAAAAATAAAGACCAGTGCCGAGAATGTAAAAATGCTTGTAAGTACTGTTGTGTGGGGTTGCTTGTGTAGTCTCAGTGAAAGTATTGCAGTGGCTCGGTTGGTAAATTTTATAATTATTAAATGAGTAGTTAAGGAGTGGGTTGATTCTTGGTTTGGCCCAAAAGAAAACCTAAACTTCGAACTGAGTGCTCTAGCAACCTTACCAAGTGTCCAACCAGGCGAGGATGAACCCGCTTAAGAACCTGCTGACTCTGTGGATTCAGTCCATGCAACCTCCCGAGTTCTTAGGATTGGATTCTGATGGATTATCCTATTAACACTAATTACCTTGCACCCGTTTCTGATTGAGCCAACTGTTCCGACTAAGCTGCAGTGGTCAAGAGCATACTCCGAGTTTGGGGCGTTGTTCGTTTTATTAAATAGGTATGAGTGGATGATTAATCTACACTAAACCCCAAGCATGAAGCAAGGGGGGTTAATTTTAGGATTAAATTTTAAGCACAGGATAATAATTCGAAATAAACACAAAAGCATATAAAAAAGATAAACAGGTCCCCGGAGGACGTTGTGTGCTTGAGTGAGTTATCTAATTACTACTGCTTGAAAGAAAACTAATCTAAAACGAAAAAATAAAAAAAATGAACAAGGGTGCGAATCCCCCCTGGGGGGATTGGGTTCAGGCGCTGGAATTGCCTGCTGTGCTCTTTTTATTTTTTTTATTACAACTTGGAAACTTAAGAGAAATACTGCTTGCCCTTTATCATTAGGGAACAAGTCAGTTTACAATGTTAGAATGATGTAAGGGAGGTAAAACTAGCTCCCCGGATGGCTACAGACACCTCTGAATCTCAGACTTTGAGCTTTAAAAAGCTCGGACCTGCTAAAAGACAAAAAAAACCAGCGAACTGAATTAGTCTTAAAAATGCCAAGAAACACTTAAAAAGTGTCTTTGACGTTGCTACAAAAAATTGCAAAAATTTCTAACTTAGCTAGCAACCTAGAACTAAATAAAAATGAAGCTATTAGACTCTTTAGATTGCTACTTGCTTAGATCTATTAATCAAATGAACTTTGAAGCAAGATTTAGATTTAAATAGGACAGTAACCGAGATAGAATAAAAAAATGGATCTAGAAAAGTGAACCCATGGGGTTTGAGTGCTTTTGAAGAGAAGGGTTATGGAGTCAAACTCCTTGATGCACCGATAAGATCTACACTTCGATCGACAATGTTGAAATGAAGACAAGATCAAGCAAGTTCTTTGTGCTCTCCAACTTGGGCTACCTGTAAATAGCTACCAAGAACTAACAAGGGGATTAAGAGCATTTGTATAACAATAAACCATAAAACAATAGAAAAATGAATTTCAAGCAAGAAACACCATCATTCTTTGCATCATGATATCATTTACATATGTAAGCAGCCTATAAAGAGTTACTTACAGATCTATAAGAAAATAACTTCTTTACCCAAGAAATGCAATCCCAACAATATTAATCAATGGAACATAAGTACAGTTTACCTCATTCATGCATGTAGATCCAATCCAAGACAATCACCAAATCAGATTAGCCTCCAAAGCCTTCTCTTTATTAACTCAAAAATAAAAATATTACAAATAGAAATGTGCAGAGGTTCCACCTTCCAGATCATTACAATGGAGCCAAGCTCCTCAATTTATAGCAAATGGAAACCTAGCTAGGGCGCAAAACCCTAAGGAGACACAACTCCTTGATTGTAGAGCAAGCAAACTAGATGGCCAATGGTAATGCACCATCACACTTGGACAAAAACTCGAAAAAACAATAAAACTTGGAAAATGCCAAATTGATGAGAATACCCACGTGAAGGAGGAATTCGAACTTTTGATGTTTCCAAGCTTTGTTGTGTTGGATTCTGATTGGTTGCAATAACTGGCAGCCCATCCAAGTGGGGTATGCCACCTCAATACTTATCATCAAACAGAACATACACAGCCATGTGGAGCCATCGGTCAGCGCACATGAGGAGAAAATCGAGTGGGGAGTTGATGTTTCCATATTGCGTTGAGGTGGTGGGGTTAGTTGCTTTTAAATGGTAACCATGTGGATAATGCCACGTTACTTGTAGAAGCCGCCCCCATCTTTCTCGAAGCTATCCTCAACCAAAACAAACAAGGCCGTGAAGGGAAGCTGGCCCACGTGAAATATAACCGTACGGATTTGGTGTTAAAATCTTCAATCTTTAAATCGACTATATCACAAGCTTTGATTCTTTAATAAAGTTTCCCACCTCGATTTATAACATAAGGTTCTAATATTAACCTCAATCGTCCATCAAAAAAAATGATGCCAAGTCACTTGGTGCCCACGTGAAGGATGGGCGTTTCCTTGGTTTCAAGACTTCAACGTTTGACTTCATTTCTCCACCATATAACTTATTAATCCATTTAGCATAGTCGCTTTACCTTAAGTGAATGAGTGCCATGTCATTTGACATGTGACTTATTCCATTTTTTAATCATTTTGACTTTTGACCAAAGTGCATTTTGTAGCAATTTTAGCATTTAAAGTGCCAAAATGTATCTCTGAATGACAAAACTGCTCCACGAGGATTCTCGGTCGCCCAAAATGTAGGAAAACTGGGTACCGGGGTAAAGAGGATGCTCTGAGCTTGAAAACGAGCATCCCTGCGTCGAATTCTTACTCCGGATAAGACTTTTATCACTTTTTGAAATTTTTTAATTAAACCATTAAAAAATGGCTTAAAAAATGCGAAAAATATTTTTTCTCGGAATCGACTGAAACTTCAGGGGAACTTAGTACATGACAAAACGATGAAATTCTAGCGCCTAGCATGTTTATACATGTTACAAAATGGGCTCTAATAATCCCCTAAGGCCTAACCCCCACTTTGGGCATTCCAGCTTTGGAGGAGCAGGAGAAAACCTCATCGATTATACTCGGCTAAAGGCAAGGCATAATCGACAAGGGAAAAAACTCCTTGGAATACCTTCTTTGGTTGTCAAGTCCTAGGGAACCGAGTCACTCAAAGACCACCATGCTAGTACGCTTATTACAAACCCCGTGGGGCACAGTCATGTACTACAAAAAACTGACAAATGGGCCCTGAAAAGGCCAAACTTGGAACTTCTGAACTCTGAAAAAGGCACAAGTAAATGTGCAATACTGGCGGCTCACTGAAATCCAACTGTAGTGCAACTCAGTTGGTAACAAGCTCTACTTACGAGGTATGTATGACTTTGTTCTACTATGCTTAACTTATGAGATATGCAGGTTCTAACACAAGGTCTCTAAATCATTGAAGAGAACAAAGAAGATATTGTTTAGGTATGTTAAGACATAACCAAGCATGATAATCCAGGTATGTTTTCCTATATCAAGTTAGAATCCTACTTTGTGTTAGGATGTTAGGTAAGTATACCTATGTATGAAATGATCATGACCATACATACTTAAGTTTATTTAGAATTATAATGTTTTGATAGTATTGAGATTATACTAATGAATGTATGTTTATGTATGAGACCATGAGGATGACACTAGTGCACACTTAAGCATGCATAGTGGTACAGAATGAATAGAAGATCAAAGACATATAGAGATCAAGCGGGAGGCAACCACACCAACATAAAAGATAAGTATTTGAGTTGTTAGTTGAATCTTTGAAATAGTAAATGATATTGCTTGTAATAGTTGTATGCATATTTGTATTCCTAGAATATATCAAGCATAGTGTAAGCATTCATATAGCATTGAACAATATACTACTAATATGCATATGATGGGTAAGTTGGACAAACATTCCATTGTTGCTTGTCTAAAATGAAACCTCCTTGTTGACATGCTGAGAACTGTGCACGCTCTCGATAGTATGTTCTGGTAGAGATGGAAGGCATCTAGATAACCACTGTATGCATATAGAATATGGAAAAGTGTTGTGCCAAAGTATTGGTCAAGATGGTTGCATAACCATGTGAATCATATTTGTATGCATAATAGGTTATCATGTCAACATGATTTGATGATTATGAAGTATTACTAATCATGTAATTAACTTTGATTTCTAGGAAAGATCATGAAGAATGATGAACACCGAACAAGTGATGGATGTTCAACAAAGAAGACTTACAAACCAAACATACTATAGAAGGCTCGTGGCTAGAAGATTTTCTTAGAAAGAGGAAGAGGATCATGACGAGCTGTTTGCTTGAGGTGGCTGATAAGACCATTCTCTTAATGGTGTAATTAAAGAAGAAGTGTGAATTAAGAAAACTCCCAAGATTCAATTGAAGAAAGCTCTGTACAGGTACCCAAGATCGATAGTCATCTGATGAGTTTAATGATCACCATGGGTGATGCGGATCTCAACCTTTGATACAAGGTTGAAGATGGTGTCTATATACATATGACATTCTTCTCTTGGATGAATGCAAGAAGGAACTCACCACAGAGTTTGAATGATCTTGAGGCTCATATCAGTAGACCTATCTGACGAGAGATGACACGGATAGATATGCAGAAGATCAGTCAATGCAGAGTGTGAATGATGTTCAGTCACAGAGGGAGAATTGATAGCTTCTTGACAAGCTTGGGCTTTACCATAAGTAAAGATGATCCTAACCTTTACCTTAAGGTTATGGATGATGAACCTGTCATACTATTGCTGTATGTGGATGGTCTCTTTCTGAAAGGGAATGAGAAACAGATCATGGAAAGCAAGAAGAAGCTAGCTACAGAATTTGAGATGAAAGATCTCGGATTGATGTATTACTTCCTAGGTCTTGAAGTATAGGAAGGCTCAGAAGGAATCCTTCTCAACCAGGGAAAGTATGTTGTGGAAATCTTGAAAAGATCTGATATGTTGGAATAGCCACTCCAATGGATTCCAACTTGAAGTTGTTAGCTGATGACTCATCAGAGTTAGTGGATGTGACTCTGTACAGACAGATTATTGGGTCATTGATGTATCTAATGAATACCAGGCCAGATATATGCTTTGCTGTGAACACCTTGAGTCAGAATCTAGTGGAACCTAGGTGTGTTCACTTGATAGCTGCAAAGCATGTGATGAGGTACCTAAAGGGTATGATGGACTTTGGTCTATGTGATCTTGGAGATCATGACTTCATATTGTATGGCTACACAGATGTTGATTGGGCAGGAAGTGTATCAGATAGGAAGAGCACATCGGGTAGATGTTGTTGTCTGGGATCTGCCATGATCTCGTGGTTTAGCAGGAAGCAGTCTAGTGTGGCTCTTAGCACAGCTGAAGTGGAATATGTAGCTACTTGTTCTGCTAGTTGTGAAGCGATATGGCTTTGGAAGTTGTTATCAAGATTGTTTAGAGAGGGACCCCACTGTGATCCTGTGTGACAACCAGAGTTGTATCAAGATGACAGAGAATCCAGTGTTGCATGATAAGTCAAAGCACATAGATATCCTATATTTCTATATAGGGATATGGTGCAGAAAGGAGCTATCTAGCTCGAGTATGTGAGCACTGACGAACAAGTTGCTGATGTATTGACCAAACCTCTGGCTCGAGTAAAGGTTGAGTATTTTCGAGACAAGCTTGGTGTCATTCAGAAGGACCCGCCTTGAAAGGGGGAGTGATACGGTCGATGATGATATTTGGATACTGGTATCGATGTGGATACCTGTATCGATGATGAGGATACCTGTATTGATGAGGATACATGTATTGATGATGAGGATACTTGTATTGATGATGAGGATACATGTATCGATGATGAAGTTACCTGTTCCAACGATGAGGTTGATGATGAGGTTACCTGTTCCAACGATGAGGTTGATGATGAGGTTACCTGTTCCGACGAGGAGGTCGATGAAGTGGTACTTAGACTTTGTCTAAGAGGACTAGTGGGATTGCATCGTCCTTGGACTCATGTCCTAAAGTGATAGGGATTGATCATCCCGTAAGTGGATCAGGATTGCATCGTCCTTGGACTCATGTCCTAAAGTGATAGGGATTAATCATCCCGTAAGTGGATCAGGATTGCATCGTCCTTGGACTTGTGTCCTAAAGTGATAAGGATTAATCATCTTGTAAATTGATTCGGGATTGCATCGTCCCTAGACATGGTGAGGTGTCTTAAAGTGATAAGGACTAATAATCCTGTAAGCTGATTCAGGATTGCATTGTCCCTAAACATGGCGAGGTGTCTTAAAGTGATAAGGACTAATCATCCTGTAAGCTGATTCGGGATTGCATGGTCCCTAGACATGGTGAGATGTCTTTAAGTGATAAGGACTAATCATCCTGTAAGCTGATTCGGGATTGCATTGTCCCTAGACATGGTGAGATGTCTTAAAGTGATAAGGACTAATCATCCTGTAAGCTGATTCGGGATTGCATCGTCCCTAGACATGGTGAGATGTCTTAAAGTGATAAGGACTCATCATATTCTAAGCTGATTCGGGATTGCATTGTCCCTCGACATGGTGAGGTGTCTTAAAGAGATAAGGATTGATCATCCTGTAAGTTGATCTAGATTGCATCGTCCCTAGACATGGTGAGGTGTCTTAAAGAGATAAGGATTGATCATCCTGTAAGTTGATCTAGATTGCATTGTCCATAGACATGAGAGATGTCTTAAATTGAGAGGGACTGATCATCCCGTAAGCAGATCAGGATTGTATCATCCTTGGACCTATGTCCTAAAGAGAGAGGGATTGATCATCTCGTAATAGGATCTTGTACATTGCAGAGTATGCTGCTATGTTGATGCTGTTGATCGAGAGGATCCAGATGTTGATCGTGATGATCTAGATGACGATGTTGTTGATCGTGATCGTCTAGATGACGATGTTGCTGATCGTGATGGTCTAGATGACGATGATGCTGATCGTGATGGTCTAGACGACGATGCTGTTGATCGTGATGGTCTAGATGAAGATGCTGTTGATCGTGATGGTCTAGATGACGATGATGTTGATTGGTAGATCCAGACTATGAGGCTGTTGATCGGGTGATCCAGATGACGATGATGCTATAGCTGATCGAGTGCTGCAGAAGATGAAGACTTAATACTGACATGCTGATGTTCCAGTAACTGAATGAGTTACTGATGATGATGTATAAAGAAAGCTTCCAATGGTATATAGATGTATCATGTATCATGTAGTTGATGACTCCTTGCTCGTGCAGATGTTGTTATAATATCCTTCTCGTTAAGGGGGAGTGTTGAGATATTGTAACTTCTAAGAATATTATATTTGTTTTATTCCTCCGTGGAGAATGTGGTAACTTGGGTTATTAGACTTCCCTAGTGGGGGTCGACCCTGTATGAGTCATGTGGGTTAAACGGTATTAGACCACCCTAGTGGGGTCGGCCCTGTCACATTATGTTAAGTGGTTAAGTTGGGGCCGACCTAGTTAATGTAAAAGGCAAGTTGGAGTAGTGTATAAATAGAGGAGGTGTGTTTCTCATTTATCACACTCATTCATTATTCACTCACTTGTGAATGGCGCATAGGTGAGAGAGAGAGAGATTTGCTATGGAGGAGAAGGAGCTCATGTTTGGGATATACATCTTTGTATTGTTGATCATCTATATTGAGGAAGCTTTGCTGGGTTTTCTACCCCATGAGCGTTTCCTAGGATAAATCTGTGTCTCTTATGTTTATGCTGTGGTTGTTGTTCTTTCAGTGATCCTGTATATGCTATTGTTGTGAAATGAAATGTAATGTTGATATTTTCTATCTTAGCATATTGAATCTTAACATTGATGAATAGATCTTAGGCATAGTGATTCAATGATTGGATATGATTCCAGGATTCAATGCTAGTTTAAAATGGTCAAATTTAGCTGCCTTGGGAAGCGTGACCCTTAAAACAGGGAAACCGTCCCAAAGAGTAGTTCTGAGAGTTAGGGGTTTCTAGCAATGCTTGATAGAAGGATGTGACAATGTCAAAGTATGCAAGCACTCAATAGGGGATCAAACCATAGGAAAAATAGGCAAGCCAGAAAAGTCGTGAGGGTAGAGGAGAGGCTAGTGCCTTGAAATATGGGCCAATGGAGTCCCCAAGGGTGACGCCCTTGAGAACCCACCCGGGATTTACACTAAGCCAAAAACCCAGAAATGTTTTGCTAGTTGATCAAGGGGTTTGATCAAGAGAATTTTCCGAAGGATTTTAATGAAGGTTTTAATTAAGATCGACAGATGGATAGTTTAAGGAAACATAAATCTTACCTTGAAAGCATACTTGGTTGATGGAAATGGTTGCTATGATGCCGAGGAAAATCCCCACAAGGATCAAATGAGAAGATTTGATGAAGACCAATGCCAAACTTGATGCCCTTGTCCCACACGTGCGCCCTCCTTGCTCCTGCAAAACCAAGGATGAAATCAATCAGCAATACAGAAGCTAAAGGAAATGCAAAAGGAAATGCAAATGACGAAAAAATACAGAAAGTAGAAGGTCATAGACAGTAATACTCCCTGAACCAAACCAATTTGATGAAGAGAAGAGCAAGGAGAGTCTTCCCCAACCAGTGCGCCCTCCTTGAGCAAATCGCCCTCCTCACCTGCAGATGAAATCGCGAGGAAAAAATATAGCAAATGGAAATCACCAATAATCTCAGTGCAATGGAAAGATATTTTCAATCAAACATCAATAGCATTCATCCCACAACACAAGTATCTCCAAGAGAAATATTCTATTCCAGAAATCCAGAGCCAAAAGTCCCTTTACAACGAGAAGCTCTCTCCTTTAAATAGAATGGAGAGATACCAAAACCCTAACCACCTTTTGAATGGATGGCTAAGATTAAAATATCGAAATGTTCTAATCTACGGTTGAGATGAGCTCAACATAAAGTACATGGATCAACATAAAAATATAACATATCAATGGACAAAATCACCCTAGGAGAGGGGGTCCCGCTCAACATGACAAAATAACATAAGATATAACTCATGGTGGGTCTAGGGGGTAATATCTAACACCCCTAGTGTTTCCCCATGGCACAATAACATTACAAGACCAAGCTAAGCACCAAATCGTGTCCAAAGGCTCCAGGAAACCATGAAATGTGCCGAAGAGATGGGTGTGGGCTCCACTGAATGCTGAAACTGCTGGAGAAGGGGTTGAAGACATCACACTCATCATCAAAACTCATCCCATGCCATTGCCTCAGTAGCACAAATCGAATTCCTCAGTAGCCAATTTAATCATTTTTAATCCTCTGTAAACCCTCTAGTAAGAATCAAAATACCTGTAACTCTCTGTTTGGTGACCCAAGACCAAAATTGACTACACCAATGTGTCCGGGTGTAAAGCAATATAGTAAAAACAAGTGGCTACACTGCATGCGCCCTCTGTAGCACCATAGGCAAACCAATCAAACCATCACTCTGCTTTGATAGGCCATTTAACATGGCAAACCTGCTCCAGAATGATAAACTGAGGTAAATCATTACTGTAACTACTCGGAATTGAAAACCAACTGTCTCATTAGATTCAGAGAGCCCAAATCCACCTGAGGTGTGAACTCATACACCCTATGGATATCTGCATGATCATATAAAATCTGTAATATATCCAAACAGATAAAATAATAATAATAATCTGAGGTGACCTGTAATAGACCACATATCATCCATCTGCATCATCTGAGGTCCTTCCACCTCATGTCCTGTAGTTGACTTTGGTCAAACTAGGTTTGACCAAGTCAACATGACCAATAATATGACCCAGGCTGACATCAAATTGTTGCAAGTGTTAGAAGTTAATACATGTTCTACAAATCATTCAAGTGATAATTATAACAAGTAGTAATAATTTCTCTGGCGATCTAATAACCAAATATATAAAGTGTTTTCAATATTAATTATGACTTGTACCAGGCTTTCAAGACCATACTCACTTCATAGTTGTGACCAATTTGCTAGTGAAGGGTGAAGGCTAAATATCAATAGGCTAGGCTAAGGATGACTACTAACTTGACACTGTGGCACTTTGGATATGGAAAGGGGATACACACTCTAGCATATGCTGGACAAGTGGTAACACAGGTGATGGCAGTGTCTCACAAATTGTTGGTTTTTGTATCTAGGAAGTATTTTCCCTAGTGACTTTTGCCTAAGTCACTTAAAGGGGGAAAAAGTGACCCTTGCATTAAATGACTTGTGAAAAGCATTTAATTAGACTTTATAACTTGAAGTCACTTTTGGGATAAATTTAAGTTGTGAGTGAATTTAATTTTTTGAGAATTAAATGAGAGCATTTATTCTCAACCTTTGATCTCATCCAATCTCAATTGTTGGATTAGATGCCCTTTCACTTACCCTAGGGTTTCACCCAAAAAGGCAAGGGAGGCAATTTTGAATTTCACTTTTGAGATGAGAGTGAGCTGAGTGGAGAGCAAGAGAGAAGGAGGGCAAGAAAATTGAGACAGCAGCAGCAACACGAATTTCGAGGAGGCACAGATTTTGAGGCAAAGGGATTTGGTACAACACGAAAACCAAGGAGGCCGTACAACAGAGATTCTGTGCATGAATTTTGAGGGACATTCTGGTCACGAATCTCGAGAGAATCTGCACAGAAACCAAGGTCAAACTCAATAGGAATTTCGAGGAAGATTTTGCACAATTTTCGAGAAAGATTTCAGGCACGAAAACAGAGGACCGTATAATCTGTAATTTTTCAGCACAGAAATGGAGGGTCTGTTCTACACGCATTTCAAGGCAGTAGGCACAAATTTCGAGGGTTTGTTTTTTGGCATAGAAATCGAGGAGATAGCTGCGCACAAAAATCAAGGAAATTCTGGGGGTATTTACTGGTGGAGATAAGTTGATTTTTTCACTGTAATGTTGTTCTATATTTTGCCGAAGAAATAATAAAACTCTCTCTCTGACTGGTTTTCCTCGTGGGGGTTTTTCCAGGGCTATTGGCCAAAAATATTGTGTCTGAAATTTTTACTCTGTGTGTGCATTTTTTATTTATTTTCTGCTGAAAGAATGAGTTACAGCAGTGTTTTATGTTGTTAGAAAAATGTTGTAAAAATTTCCAGCCATATAAACTTGAGCTGAAACAGTAAACTGAAAACATTGACACTAAAAGCAGCAAACTGAAAAACTCAGAAAAATCTACATGGTATCAGAGCTTGGGGGCAGAAAACGTTAAAATTTGCAGACAGTCAGAAATTTCCAGATTTGAGTATTTTCTTTTGTTAGTGAACAACACCTTGTTGGGTTGACAAAGATGGCTACAGGACTTAGGTTGGAGGATAGGCTAGATGGGACAGGAAACTTTGTGCCATGGAAGGTTAGGATTTTGCTGATTTAAGAGGAAAATGAATTGTGGGAGGACGTGGTAAGAAACACTACAACAAACTCTGTTCAGATTCCCGCTGCTACAGATGCAATAGCATTATCAGCCTTCAACAAGAAGGACTGTAAAGCTAGAAGAATAATTCTTGATGCAGTTAAAAGACCATATCATCCCTCACATTTAAGGTAAAGCTAGGGCACATTTGATGTGGAGTGCTTTAACCAGTTTATACGAGAGTACCAATGAGAACCGGAAGATGGTTCGCAAGGAGAAACTGAAAAGTATAAAGATGAATGGTGGAGAGGGAGTGACATCTTACCTTACCAGGATATCTGCAGTTAGAGATGAGCTAGCAATAGCTGGGGAGGTGGTCACTGCTACTGAGCTTGTGCGTACAACAGTGAATGGGGCTTCCAAGCCCTGGGGTGCATTTGTGCAGGCTATAGTGGGTAGAGAGAATTGACCTTCATGGGAGAGACTGTGGGATGATTTTGTGCGGGAGGAGACTAGGAGAGGTCTTCTATAGGGCAGTTCTTCAAAGGGTAGGGAAGATGAGGAGAATGTGGCTTTGACAGCAAAGGGGGAGAAGAAGAAGAAGGGTCCCAAGCAGGGTGGGGCCAAGCAGTAGCAGGGTGGGTAGAAGGACTTGAGTAAAATCAAGTGTTATGGTTGTCAGACATTTGGGCACTATGCTTCACAGTGTCCAAGCAAGAAGAAGAAGAGACAGCAGACTGCAGCTTTAGCGGAGGTTGATGACTTCGGAGGTAGATTTCAGAGAGAGTTTTCTTTGTGTGCTGGACATATTGGGAGAGAGAGAGCCTCTATAGTTACCAGCACTGATGTGGATATGGAGATGGAGTATTCCTTATTGACAGGTCATCAGATGAGTGCATCCACCATTGGCACTTGGTATATTGACAACGGAGCTTTGAGCCACATGACAAGTGCTCGAGAGATGTTCTCCGAGCTTTCACAGACAGGTACAGATGTGGAGGTTGTGCTAGGCGATGACACCATTGTCAGAGCCGTTGGTCAGGGGACTATTACATTTCAAAGGGAGTCTATGTGTCCTATGACTCTGAGGGATGTGTTATTTGTCCTTGGGCTGAAGAAGAACCTTGTATCAGTTTCCACCATTGAGGACAGGGGTCTTGGGGTTTGTTTCTTGGATGGGCGAGTGCAGGTATTCCCCAAGACTACAGGATTATCTAGCTCCATGGACATTGGGGTTAGATGTGGAGAACTATACAAGCTCTTGTTTCAGCCGCAGCATGCTTTGGCACACCGCAGCAGCAGTGAGCTTTGTGAGCTATGGCATCGGAGGATGGCCCACTTGCATCACCCAACTTTGAGATTGGTTATGAGCATGGTTACAGGTTTACCCGAGTTTAGCACATAGCATAGTGATGTGTGCAGGGGGTGTGCTTTGGGAAAGTGCACCAAGATTGTTTTTCCAAGTAGTGACAGCAGAGCAACATGAGTACTTGATTTGATCCATACTGATATTTGTGGTCCTATGTTATCAGTTTCTTTGATTGGATTTGATTATTATATCTCTTTCGATGACTACTCCAGGAAGATCTGGATCTACTTCTTGAGGAGCAAGAAATCACCCTTAGTATTGAGAGTCTTCCAAGGGTTCAAAGCCCTTATGGAGAAACAGACAGGGAGGAGGATTCAGATGTTGAGATCGAACAATTGGGGTGAGTATACCTCCAAGGAGTTCGATGAGTTTTGCACACAGGAGGGTATACAGAGACAGGTGACAATTCCCTACACTCCTGAGCAAAATGGAGTAGCAGAGAGGAAGAACAGGTCGATTGAGCGATGCTTCATGATCAGAGTTTACCGTTCTTTCTATGGGCAGAGGCATCCAGCACAGCAGTTTATCTGCAGAATAGGAGTCCCCATTGTGCCTTGGGGAGGAAGACTCCTGAGGACATGTTCACAAGCAAGAAGCCTGAGGTTGGCCATTTTCGCATATTTGGTTCTTTGACTTACTCTTATGTCCCTTCTGAGAAGAGGACAAAGTTTGATCCCACTACAGAGAGAGGCATCTTTGTGGGATATGATGAGACTTCGAAGGCTTACCGGATTTACTTTCTTGGCCAGAAGAAGGTTGTTGTGAGGCGGGAAGTGAAGTTTGATGAGGAGAGAGCCTTCAGGAAGTCCAGAGAGTTGGAGCATGGGGAGTGTCATGTCCCAATTTTGTATTGGGTCACAATGGCCTAATCACATTGGCCCTATTCATTAGAGTTTGTCAAATTGATGCTAAAGGTCAAATAATTGCCAAGGAGGAAAATTACTAGTTTCCTAGGTTTGGGGTGGAAGCTTTGGGATTTGAAATAATGGGGATAATAAATGATGTTTGAACATTAGAATGGAATAAATATTTAATAAAGGAGATAAATAAATATATACAAGTGAAAATCAAAGTGGCATTTCATCATGAAGACACATGGAAGAAGTGGGACCCACATATGGCTAGATTTCTCCACTACACTTGGCATCATTCTCTCACCAATTCGAATTCAAGGTGAATGGTAACATACTTGGGGGATTCCAAAAGGTATTATTCATTGCATGACCATCCAAGGTCGAAATATAGAGGAAGAGTAACTCCCATGGAATAGGAAGAGGCAATTTGGAGCTAGTGAGACACTTGGGCTAGATTCCCTAGCTCTATGACAACAATGATGAAGATGCTATGACACCTATGACACAAATCAGACCTGAAGGCTGACATATGACATATATGACATGTCAGGGCTAAAAATAGACTCCAAGAGGGTGCTCAAGGGTGTTAGGGCAGCTAAGATGCTTCCACATGTGATTTGGTGGAAGTGGGAGACTAGGAATTGTTGTACAAGTGGCGTTCTTTGGAATCTCTTCCCAACTTGAGTTGGCATGAGTCTCTTGGAAGGAATTCGACCCATGGAGGAAATTAGAAGTTTATAAATGTCAATAACAAAGAATGAAACGGGATTTTGATCATTTGTAGAATTTGCAATTGCATTTGTGAAGAGGGAGAGCTAGTGGATGACTAGTTTCTTGCCTTAGCCAATTTCGAGGGTGAAAGATTCCCATCCAAGTTGGTAATTGGAAAGGCCATTCAGACCTTTCATTGGGAGCTTTAATGGAGTCTTTATTTGCAGGTGTAAGCTACAGGGAAGCTCATGGTTTTTTCTATTGCAGCTCACTCCTTCAACCATTTCCAATTTTGATGGCATATTCTTGATCCTTGAGGGAGGGCGTTTTTGGTGAGCTATTGTACTCTTTGGGGAAGCTTTTAATGCCCCATTTCTTTTTTAATATGAAGTAAATACTCTGTTCTTCATCTCCAAAAAGTTTCAGGTCGAAATTCCAAGTAGAAATGTATAAATCTCATTTTTAATGGAAGAACAATGCCATTTCCCCACTACCTTGTTGTGAGCCAATGTATTGATGATGATTTCGAATGAATGGATGATTCTATGATATATTTGTGATCAATATACTGCCATGGATGTATTCTACAAGTTTCATGTACTGTACTTGAGCATTTGAAGCATTTTTACTCAGTTTAGTTGTATTGGGAGGTGAAATAGTGCCATTTCCCCAAGGGTCGAATTGGGGATTTTTGCAGTTGAATGGGAGAGGGTGAGAACAGTTGTAATAATCCATTAATGGTGCATATGAGACTTTAATAAAATACTTAACACATTACATACCTCTGTTCATAAATTTGAGTGGGTTTGGAGGCATTTGGGAAGCCATTTTCAGTACTTACGCCAGGGGGATTTGAACCCCAAATTACTAGTAAAATTACATAATTGGTTCAGAATCTTAAGAGAGTTTGCAGAGGTCTTTTGGTGGGCATATGTTATCCATAAACATCATATTCAAGTTATAATATCATTCATACACCTTCCTTGAAGATTTGAAGGCATTTGGAGTCAATTTGAGACCTAGAGACCAATACTAGTCAAAGGAAAATCACTAGTAAAGTAACCTACATTGATCAGAATTGAAAGAGGATTTGCAGAAGTATTTTAAAGGTCCAAAGGAATCCCTGAAACACATATTTATGTTCTAATATCATTCATATACCTTCTCAGAAGATTTGGGATCATTTGGGGCAAATTTGGGACCTAGAGATCAAAACTAGTCAAAGGTCTAACTAGGGAAAAAAGTGAAAAATTGCCATTTTAATAAAATTCCTAACAAGGGACATTACAGTGGTATCAGAGCATGGTCTTGGCACCTGATGTGGTAGAACATTAATGAAGACCAGGAGTCAAAGAAATAAGCCACCACCCTTAGAAACTGAAACTGGATGTACTTTGGTGAAAGGGAAGAAGTAGGCGAAGAAGTGCATTCATTGGTCACCATGAGTAAGGATGAGAAAGGAACCTTAGAGGAGAATGAGGAGTTTAGAAAATTACTTAAACCATCCTTTGAAGATAAGTGGAGTAAATACTTTCAAGAGTTCAAATTGTTGCTTAATGAACTTCGAAGCAACTCGGAAAAAACAATGAGCAATGGTTCTCTTTTCAAGGAAAAGGATGAAATACTTTATGTCACAAAAGAGGAACCTAATGTAATTTTGGAACATGAGGTACATGTTTATATGCAGGTTCTTGGAGATGATACACTAAAACAAGAAGAAGGACAAGCACTTGTCCTTGTTCAAAGGGATTATGAGTTGCCTCATGGAGAGAATTGCAAATCCTTGGAGGAGGCACATGATCTCACAATAGTTGGACCAGCCAATTATGGAGAAGATGAATTAAATATTTCAATGGGTAAGAGTTGTAAAGAATTAAAGTTGGTTCATAATTCCTCACCCCACACTTCTTTTCCATCCACATCACTTTGGGATGAAAATTGGGTGAAAGGTTTTTTTCTAGTGGTTCCACATGAGGGGTATGAAACTCCTACCTCTCCTTTTGACGATGACATGAATAGAGCACCTCATTATTTAGAATTGCAGCAGCATATTGCTTTACCTTATGATGATACATATCCTCATGGATGTATGGATGAGACTTCTTTGAGTCCTTTGAAGTCTCCTTGTTTTTCCTGCTCATTATTTGGTTCAGATTTTAGTGGAGATTCTTCATTCACTTCTTGGATGAAAGAATGCATGGCTGAATATTTTGATGCATATCACGTTCTTTTGGAGCAGCACTATTGGACATGGGATCCTCACCTATGTCATTGGAGCAGATTTGATTGGTCACTTGAAGATTGTATGCACCTAGCAAATGGTGGTCTACTTACTTGGAGGTATAAACACTTTCATGATTCTTTGATGAAGCATCTTCTTGATGTACATTTTCATTATGTTGTTATGTACCTTGATGATATATATTTTGTACTCATGATGTTTGGAAGAATGCATACAAGAAAATGGGATCCAGGAATCCTCTTATCTAATGGTGTGGGTTGGAGAGCACTCTTAATTGTTGGGGTGCAATACAAGCAATGGGACCCTGGAATAATTTTTATCTCATTGGTTTCATATTTTTTGGGGAAGCAAGCAGTATGGGAGATGGATTCCCCACTTAATAAAGTGATTTTAATCAGAGTAGTGCAGCAGCAAGCATGGTGGTTCCTCTCTAAAATCTTCATGGAAACTCAAAGACTCAAGGTTGGGCAATTCAATGGCAACTTCAAAGAATTATACAGAAAGCAGGTTCTTCAACACCCACGTTTAAAATTGCTTGAGGACAAGCAATATTGGGAAGGGAGGATTTGTCATGTCCCAATTTTGTATTGGGTCACAATGGCCTAATCACATTGGCCCTATTCATTAGAGTTTGTCAAATTGATGCTAAAGGTCAAATAATTGCCAAGGAGGAAAATTACTAGTTTCCTAGGTTTGGGGTGGAAGCTTTGGGATTTGGAATAATGGGGATAATAAATGATGTTTGAACATTAGAATGGAATAAATATTTAATAAAGGAGATAAATAAATATATACAAGTGAAAATCAAAGTGGCATTTCATCATGAAGACACATGGAAGAAGTGGGACCCACATATGGCTAGATTTCTCCACTACACTTGGCATCATTCTCTCACCAATTCGAATTCAAGGTGAATGGTAACATACTTGGGGGATTCCAAAAGGTATTATTCATTGCATGACCATCCAAGGTCGAAATATAGAGGAAGAGTAACTCCCATGGAAGAGGAAGAGGCAATTTGGAGCTAGTGAGACACTTGGGCTAGATTCCCTAGCTCTATGACAACAATGATGAAGATGCTATGACACCTATGACACAAATCAGACCTGAAGGCTGACATATGACATATATGACATGTCAGGGCTAAAAATAGACTCCAAGAGGGTGCTCAAGGGTGTTAGGGCAGCTAAGATGCTTCCACATGTGATTTGGTGGAAGTGGGAGACTAGGAATTGTTGTACAAGTGGCGTTCTTTGGAATCTCTTCCCAACTTGAGTTGGCATGAGTCTCTTGGAAGGAATTCGACCCATGGAGGAAATTAGAAGTTTATAAATGTCAATAACAAAGAATGAAACGGGATTTTGATCATTTGTAGAATTTGCAATTGCATTTGTGAAGAGGGAGAGCTAGTGGATGACTAGTTTCTTGCCTTAGCCAATTTCGAGGGTGAAAGATTCCCATCCAAGTTGGTAATTGGAAAGGCCATTCAGACCTTTCATTGGGAGCTTTAATGGAGTCTTTATTTGCAGGTGTAAGCTACAGGGAAGCTCATGGTTTTTTCTATTGCAGCTCACTCCTTCAACCATTTCCAATTTTGATGGCATATTCTTGATCCTTGAGGGAGGGCGTTTTTGGTGAGCTATTGTACTCTTTGGGGAAGCTTTTAATGCCCCATTTCTTTTTTAATATGAAGTAAATACTCTGTTCTTCATCTCCAAAAAGTTTCAGGTCGAAATTCCAAGTAGAAATGTATAAATCTCATTTTTAATGGAAGAACAATGCCATTTCCCCACTACCTTGTTGTGAGCCAATGTATTGATGATGATTTCGAATGAATGGATGATTCTATGATATATTTGTGATCAATATACTGCCATGGATGTATTCTACAAGTTTCATGTACTGTACTTGAGCATTTGAAGCATTTTTACTCAGTTTAGTTGTATTGGGAGGTGAAATAGTGCCATTTCCCCAAGGGTCGAATTGGGGATTTTTGCAGTTGAATGGGAGAGGGTGAGAACAGTTGTAATAATCCATTAATGGTGCATATGAGACTTTAATAAAATACTTAACACATTACATACCTCTGTTCATAAATTTGAGTGGGTTTGGAGGCATTTGGGAAGCCATTTTCAGTACTTACGCCAGGGGGATTTGAACCCCAAATTACTAGTAAAATTACATAATTGGTTCAGAATCTTAAGAGAGTTTGCAGAGGTCTTTTGGTGGGCATATGTTATCCATAAACATCATATTCAAGTTATAATATCATTCATACACCTTCCTTGAAGATTTGAAGGCATTTGGAGTCAATTTGAGACCTAGAGACCAATACTAGTCAAAGGAAAATCACTAGTAAAGTAACCTACATTGATCAGAATTGAAAGAGGATTTGCAGAAGTATTTTAAAGGTCCAAAGGAATCCCTGAAACACATATTTATGTTCTAATATCATTCATATACCTTCTCAGAAGATTTGGGATCATTTGGGGCAAATTTGGGACCTAGAGATCAAAACTAGTCAAAGGTCTAACTAGGGAAAAAAGTGAAAAATTGCCATTTTAATAAAATTCCTAACAAGGGACATTACAGGGAGCCACCGGCTTCCACACCTCAAGTGTCTCAGGCTTCTTCAGTACAGATCTCAGGTCCACAGGTTTCCGGAGTGACTGGATCACAGGCTACAGGCACAGGTTCTACAGGTTCAGTGGTTCAGGTGACAGGTACTTCAAGGACAGGTTCAGGTTCTGGTTCTTAGGTTACAGGTTCTTCACGGACTAGTTCATTAGTCACTGGTCCTCGGGGTGTTGGACCATCTACTTTTCGGAGTTCTTTAGATGAGGATAGACCAGTATGGGAGGAGCCTTCAAGGAAGAGGAAGCCTAAATGGCCTCGTGATACCTTGGAGGAGGCAGAGGCATTTGGTAGGCCCCAGGAGGAGGTCAGGACAGTAGTGATACCAGATAGATTGGGTATGGCTCTTGTTGCGAGTCTTCGTGATTCAGAGCCTTCCACATTTGAGGAGGCCTCTCAGCATCAGGTTTGGAGAGATGCCATGATGGAAGAGTACCATTCCATCATGAAGAATGATGCATGGGAGATAGTACCGAGACCAGAGGGGAAGTCTATTGTGACTTCCAAGTGGATCTACAAGGTGAAGCATGCTGCAGATGGCAGTGTGGAGAAGTGCAAGGCTCGGTTTGTGGCACGACGGTTTTCACAGGTTGAGGGAGTTGATTATGATGAGACCTTTGCGCCGGTTGTTCGTTATTCTTCCATTAGAGCAGTGATGCCTATAGTAACAGAGATGGGTTGGAAGATCCACGAGCTGGATGTGAAGACCGCATTTCTCAATGGTCTTTTGCAGGAGGAGGTTTACTTGGAGCAGCCACAGGGATTTGAGATTCATGGGAGAGATTCTCATGTGTGCAGGCTGAGGAAAGCCTTGTATGGACTGAATTAAGCTCCTAGAGCATGGTACTCCAGGATTGATGTGTATTTGACATCGATGGGTTTTTAGAAGAGTGAGGCTGATCCCAACCTTTACTACATTGTGGTTGGTAGAGATCCTCTCATTCTTTTATTATATGTTGATGACTTGTTTATCACTGGAGAGGAGAGTCTCATAGCACATTGCAAGAGAGACCTTGCTACTGAGTACGAGATGACTGACATTGGGTTGATGCATTATTATCTGGGGGTGGAGGTTTTGCAGGAGCTTGGTCATATTTTCTTGGGACAGGGGAAGTATGCAGTTGATATTCTGAGGAGATTTCAGATGGAGGATTGCAGGCCGATGTCCACACCTATGATCACCAACTAGAAGCAGCTTCATGCTTCTGAGGGTAAGTTGGTGGATTCTACACTTTACCGTCAGCTCATTGGGTTGTTGATGTATCTGGTCAACACCAGGCCAGACTTGTGTTTTGCGGTGAACACTCTTAGCCAGTTCATGGTGGAGCCTAGGAGTGTACACTGGACTGCCGCAAAACATGTGCTGAGATACCTTGTAGGTACAGTGGACTATGGTTTGGACTAAAGGGGTTCGGGTGGAGTCAATTTGGTTGGTTTCACAGATTCAGACTGGGCAGGCAGTTTGAGGGATCGAAAGAGCACTTCCGATTGTTGTTTCAGTTTGGGATCAGCAGCAGTGTCGTGGTTTAGTTGGAAACAAAAGTCTGTTGTGTTGAGTTCTATCGAGGTTGAGTATATGGCAGCCAGTCAGGCTACTTGCGAGGCACTGTGGCTTCGTAAGCTGTTGGTAGACTTGTTTGATCAGGAGCTTAGGCCTATGGTGATCTACTGTGACAATCAGAGTTGCATTCAACTCTTTGAGAATTCAGTGTTCCATGACAGGTCAAAGCATATTGAGATCAGGTACCATTTCATTTGTGACTACGTTCAGAGAGGAGCAATACATATCCACTTATGAGCAAGTAGCAGATATCCTGACGAAATCTTTGGGGAGGGGCAAGTTTGTCTTCTTTAGAGACAAGTTGGGAGTGGTGCAAAATACCTTCCTCGGTAAGAGGGAGTGTTGATTTTTGTACCTAGGAAGTATTTTCCCTAGTGAATTTTTCCCAAGTCACGTAAAGGGGGAAAAAGTGACCCTAACTTTAAGATTTGGCCCTTGAACATATGATATAAACCTACGTCTCAATACATCTGATCACCGTAACCAATTTTGGGAGCCTATCACACTTAAAGAAAAGTGGTATTCAAATTAAGAACCTGAATGTGATATCCAATTATAAACCAACACGTCTTAATACCATAAACCATTAATGGTTTATGGTATTGCCTGGAGTTCTTTAAACCTCAGACAGCCTTGATTACGATAAGTGTTCAGGACCTTCAATCTTAATTTACACAATGAAATGCTATCATGACCGTTCAACCTTTACCTAAACAATAACACAGTTGTGTATCGACGATTACACACAATAAACCTAAAGTCGATGAATGCACGTTGATGGCTCAACCAGAAGAAGTCCAACCCTTCAATTTCAAAAATCTTTCTAATGGAAAGTATATTAACGCATCAGATGCATTCAAAGCATTCTTTTCATTGCATACTGAGCAAACCATTGGCCACACGTTATTGTGAAACAATATTAATTTCAGATTTTCGATTTGTGAGAAATTTATTCAAGGGCAGGACAAAGATCATTTCCCAAAGATAAATGACCTGTATCAAATAACAATTTGTCTGTAATTACATAATGCATCTTTGTCTGCAAATGACATTCAACCGGCCAAACAAGAGAGAGTCAATCACACAGATACCAGGGTTTATAATTCCCAGAGACAGTTAAATTCTTTTCTTACTAAAGAAATACACATACCGAGTCTCTCTCACAGAGCCCTCTCTGTTCTTCCTCTGCCTCCCCATCTCTCTCTGACTCTTGCCCTACTATGTAACTCGAATGACCATTAGGAAGAAAAACCTAGCTACTAACAACCCTCCCCACAAATAGAGGAATTTACTATTTTTAGAGAAAACTAACTCCTACTAACTAGCAACAAACTGACAAGATGGCTCAGTCTCCTCATAGGGAGCTTTAGATAGCCATTTATTCCTACATCAAACTCCAAAATTGACAGCAATACTAACTGTCTACATAATTGATATTAATAAAACATTTATTAAACTATTTCTCCAAACCCTTAGAACTACGTGTCTCTTTCTCAGGCCACAACATGTGATCAATGCATCACATTGCTGGCTCTACCTTGATGCCCCTGCATCAGACTCCCAAGGTAGGAAAATTATGACCTCCAGGTCATATGCATCCAATGCCCAATCACCTGGTTTCCAAACCTTGTATTGCAACTCTCCACTGCCTTCACTTTCATCACATCTCATTCCTGCTCTCAATGGACCAGGATTCCACACTTTATGTTGCAATCCTCTATTGCATTCTCTTAGCACTTCCTCTTCAGTTAATGAATTGAAACAATTCATCTCTTTCTTTTTCATACTGCACATTCTCTTGCAGGGTCTTTGCATAACTCTCCACAACTCATCAAGTTCTCTATCCAACTCCACTTATTCGCTTTTAAGCTGCTGATTGCCTTCTACCACCCTTACATCCTTAATGTCCCTGAGGACATCTCCCTCTGCAACAAGCATTTGCTGTCTCTGAACTTCAATTTTACTTCCATACTCAGAGTCCTTCAACAAATATTTCATCAGTTCAACTTTCCTTTGACAACTTTCACATTCTTCATCATAATACCAATCATAGCATTCTACTTCCTTTCTACCTTCTGCTTCTACCTCAGCAATACTGTATTGCTTAAAATCAGACACCTTCTTTGCTTCATTTACTAATTCAAGTTTGAGAGCATACTCCACAGCTCCATTTTCTTCACTGTCCCACAAGACAATTTTCTGTTCATCTTCACCATACCGCAAACATAACATAAGTTCTGCACTATGAGACATCAGAGCCTCATCTCTTTCTATTTCAGCTTGTAAAGTTTCCAGCACATCTACTCTGCTCTGTTTTCTTGAGAATTTAATGTTCTTGACAACCTTCTTTTTAGATTTGTCATCTATGACAACTTCCTCATTTCCACTCAATTCCAATTGTACAGTCTGAATACTCATTCTTTGGTTTTCTAGCCTATTCTCCAAAAGGCTTAACTCATACCACAAATCTGCCATCTCTCTTGGAACTTCTCCCATAAGCCCTGCACGATCTTCATCATTTTCTTTCTCTGCATTAAATATTAACCAACTTTCTTTTTTCTTGTCTGCCTTCAAGATTAACACCCTTCAATAACTGGTTGTCATCTACAAAATCTTCTAAAGCAACCTTTAGTAGCTGCTCTTCTTTGGCCTCAAACTTCAATGGTTGTCCAATACCTGCATAATTTACTACAATTGTGTTTAGCAACTGCCCTTCTTCCCTCATCATAAGATTATTTGAATCTTCTTGCATCTTTTGTAAAGCCTGAGCTTTGCTTTTCTCATCTTCTGTGACAACATAAAATAGTTGTCCTGCTTCAACATATCCTGCATTCACACACAAAAACATTAGTTTTAAAATCATGAGATTCTAAGATCTCTCTGGATGGTTTCACCATCAATTGTTTTAGTTGACTTCCATTGTCAGAACATCTCATCAAGTTCTTCTTGAATTCTACATCCACTTCATCAACTTTCCTAAGAAAACTTTCTGTTCATGTTCACATGAACAGACTTCTTCCTGCTTCATCAATCCTTGCTCAAGCTCAGCTTTCTTGAGCTCTCTATCTTTTCTCAAAACTAATGACTGTAATCTCTGCTTCTGCTGCAATGTAAACCGTTGCACTCTCTTTCTCTTCATCACCCATCCATAATATTTATATTCATTACTCTCTTGAATCAACTTCTCTAGTTTACTAAATCTTTCTTTGAATTAGCAAACTCTTTGTCATACTGATTTTGACTTGTCTTCTGAATGTCCTTCAGCTGAACATCTTTCTTCACCTGATTGTAGTCCTTCTTTGTATTCCTTTCATGACAATGAACAGTCATCTTCCTTCCTAACTTCTTGACAGTGTCAAAAGACTGCTAGTCATAATCGGAGTTTGTACAACCTGCAAACATACAATAATCATTAGTTTCAAAACCATAAGGCTCCATAGCCTCTTTTGTTGTCTCAAACATCATCTCTCTCAACCGGTTTTTATCCTTCCAAGAATCCATGAAACCATTAGCTAGTCTCATGTCTGCATCCTCATCACTACTATTACCAAGAATAGACCCTTGCTCAGGTTCACATAAGTAAACCTCTTCCTCAGCACACATCCTATGCTGCAACTCAAATCTTCTGAGTTTTTTCTAACTGAACTCGTGTCATATCTCAGCCTGCTCTGTAACTGGCTCCACCTGATTCTTTTCTTCTGAAGAACCCAGCCATACCTTTGGTCCTCCATATTTTTCTGCACAAATTCTCTCATCACCTCCAGCTGCATTTTCATTTCGGCTAATTCCCTATCAAACTTATCCTGACTTGATCTTCTATGGCCCTTTTCTGCACCTTTACTATGACTATCAACAACCACCGTCTTCTTTCCTACACGAACTCTTCTTTGTTCATTATGTACCCCAAACAATCCATCACTACAAGCTGACTCCATCAACTTGTCTGTAGATACCACACCAAGCTTTTCCCTGCTTAGTCTTCTACTGGCATCTCTGCTAATTTCTTTCTTCTAATTGTGACTCCTCCTTGAATCTTTAAGATAACCATCAGTGGTCATCTCTTCTCCTTCCCTCGTTGGAATCATCCTGTTCCACTAGTGAGCTGCAACAACCTCTTCTATTTTTGAAACAAGTGTAGTACTTGTCCCCAGTCCCAAGTCATCTCTTGGTGACTCTTCTTCTTCTTGGTTCTTCATACAGAACCTCCTCTTGAGCACTCCTCTTCAGCTTACAAAGCTGCTAGGTAGCTTCTTTACACTACTCACCTTCCTTGGAGAACTACAGTTAGTCTCCCTTCTCCAGCAATACACTCTGCTGTCTAGGTTCATTCAGAATCTTCCTTCACTCTAGTTTATCCACTAAGGATTCCTTCATGCCTTCAGTTTAACAGATTCATTGCCATCCACCCATCTTCTCTTGCTTTGACCTGCATATAGTTAATCTCTTCACACAACAACTAATGAATCTCAAAAATCTTAACTCTTACCTCTTACCAGTATATGCCTTAACACATATCACTGGTGCAATTTCCTTCCACTGTTCTTCAAGCCAAGAACACTTCCTTTGCAGATTAGTCTTTCAACAAAGCCTATTCTACTCCTCTCCCATGGTAGAAAAATCTTCCATGCAAACTCTAAAAGCTATGCACCTCCATACACTAATCCTGCGATCTACCATTTATCATATAACGGTTTCAAGCTTTCAAAAACACATTACCTCAAACAACTCCAACCTTGCGATGTTGGAATTTCTGAATCTTTCCTCAAGGATTCCTGGTGAGCTACAACCTTAGCCTCTGCAGTAAGCGAGTTTCTTGCACCTCGCCACTATACCTCACCAAACGCCCTCCTGAGCTTGGTCTCTTGGTATCTACTGGTTCCTTTCTTTCTGACCCCTTTGAGTAATTAATACTCCTTCTCTATTGTTCCCTCTTGCAGTCATACTTCTTCCAATTGTTACTGACTTGATGCTTTCTCCATCTAGAACACAACAGTTCTAGACATTCACCTTTTATTCAATCTGGTTACTTAGCCAACCAAGTCTTCATTCATCATTCTCCTAGAGACTTTTCTGTCTATCTTCAACTAGCTTTATTTTGCTTTTCTTAGTGCAGAAATCCTCCTTGGCCTTCTATCTTTAGAACTTCATCTCAAGACCATTATCCAGTCTTCAATTGACTCATACAACTCTACGTTACCCCCAATCCTTCAGATTTCAAAACCGATTTCTCTGCAACTTCCAAACACTTCTGCTGCTTCAACACTCCTCTAAGGAACGTACCCGCTCTGATACCAAAATTGATGGCAGGGTGGTTAGCTAAAGTTCAACTTGACTTTTTGTTTAAATTTGGCGATACTCCACGAACTATAACCAACACCTAACTTTAAGATTTGGCCCTTGAACATATGATATAAACCTACGTCTCAATACGTCTGATCACCGTAACCAATTTTGGGAGCCTATCACACTTAAAGAAAAGTGGTATTCAAATTAAGAACCTGAATGTGATATCCAATTATAAACCAACACATCTTAATATCATAAACCATTAATGGTTTATGGTATTGCCTGGAGTTCTTTAAACCTCAGACAGCCTTGATTGCGATAAGTGTTCAGGACCTTCGATCTTAATTTACACAATGAAATGCTATCATGACCGTTCAACCTTTACCTGAACAATAACGCAGTTGTGTATCAACGATTACACACAATAAACCTAAAGTCGATGAATGCATGTTGATGGATCAACCATAAGAAGTCCAACCCTTCAATTTCAAAAATCTTTCATATGGAAAGTATATTAACGCATCAGATGCATTCAAAGCATTCTTTTCATCGCATACTCAGCAAACCATTGGCCACACGTTATTGTGAAACAGTATTAATTTCAGATTGTCGATTTGTGAGAAATTTATTCAAGCGCAAGACGGAGATCATTTCCCAAAGATAAACGACCTATATCAAATAACAATTTGTCTGTAATTACAAAATGCATCTCTGTCTGCAAATGAAATTCAACCGGCCAAACGAGAGAGAGTCAATCACACAGATACCAGGGTTTATAATTCCTAGAGACAGTTAAATTCTTTTCTTACCAAAGAAATACACATACCGAGTCTCTCTCACAAAGCCCTCTCTGTTCTTCCTCTGCCTCCCCATCTCTCTCTGACTCTTGCCCTACTATGTAACTCGAATGACCATTAGGAAGAAAAACCTAGCTACTAACAACCCTCTCCACAAATAAAGGAATTTACTATTTTTAGAGAAAACTATCTCCTACTAACTAGCAACAAACTGACCAGATGGCTCAATCTCCTCGTAGGGAGCTTTAGATAGCCATCTATTCCTACATCAAACTCCAAAATTGGCAGCAATACTAACTGTCTAGATAATTGAGATTAATAAAACATTTAATAAACTATTTCTCCAAACCCTTAGAATTACGTCTCTTTCTCAGGCCACAACATGTGATCAATGCATCACATTGCTGGCTCTACCTTGATGCCCGTGCATCAGCATCTATGAGCAAATTCCACAGCCGACGGTACAACAGGTGCACAAGTCCCATAAGTGATGACAAAATAAAGGTCAAAGACCCACCAAATAGAAGTTGGTGCATGCGCAGAATCTGTTAAGTATCAATATACCAAGTGCGCATCACCCACAAGTGATAAAGTGACAAAGGTCAAAGACCCACTTAGAAGAAGTTGGAGAATGCACAGATCCTGCAAAGTATTAACATAAAAGGCGCATTACCCATAAGAGTTGGTACAACACAAGTCATGGACACATCAAGATGAAGTGTAAGATTGTGCACATATAGTAATGCAATGGTACATCAAGAGTGCAATGTTACACTACCAAGGTGTGAAGTCCCACTAAGCTATGGAGCTTGAGGGCGCTTGATACATCAAAGATGACACATCAATAGCGTAGATGATGACACATGGCATATGCACAATTCGTGAGGTATGGAAGAAGAATGCGACGACCAACTTGTGAAGATACAATCCGTGCAGGACATGTATAAATAGAGATGCAGGTTGGAGATTGAAAGTAAGCTTGATGGCGAGAGCATAAGAGCTTCAAGTGCAAGTTTCAGTTTTATTTTTCAGGGCATCAAGGGGCTCGTGGACAGAACATAATGATCTAGCGAAGAGCCGAATGTGCACATACAATAGAATGAAGATTTGATGATGTGCAGAATGATGTGATAGAACTGTTACAGTTGCGCGAATACTGAAATGAAGAGACACTAAAGTATGCACAAGTGTTTGACATTTCAGTCACAGATGTTGTAGAGACAAAAGCGTAGAGACAGAACATCAGTTTATCAGATATTGCGTAGATGTCTAGCTGATGCATGTCTAGTATTGCTTATTGTAGTGCATTATAGAATACTTAATAGAAAGTAAAGTCAAAGTTATTGATGAGTGATTTGATTTTTTGGATGGCTTGTGGGATCGCACGCTCTTGAATTGTCTATTCAACAATCCTGACAAAACCTGGTTTCTCATGTGGATTAGTTGACCATGACTTCCTGCATGTCCTAGTGAACAAAGCAAAGAATGGGAATCACATTCATGTAGTCCCTCTCTTAGAGCAATCAAAGACACATACTATCACAATTTAGATAGAAGGTATTCGAGAAGCCAATACCAGAGTAGTTGTGTAAATTCACAAGGGTATAGCAACATTTAAACTCTCCCTCTTGTAAAAGAAGTTCCTATGGCATCGCCTAAGAATGAGTGCCAAAATGTTGATTTCTTCTGCTTGTGTTCTCGATTCTAATGATTTAACAAAAATGTATGTTGCAATGCACAGTGAGGTATCACAATGTTTAGCTAATAGATTTGCAATAAGTGACTCTTCTCTATAATATCCCGATTTTGACCCCATTGCATTAAAATGTAAATGATGTAATATTGTTATAAAATCATGGTGAGGAGTTCAAGGCCAAGGCCCCGCCATCGATTTAGTGATGCATATGGTTCGCGTGCTAGCCATATACAATGGAATTGCAAATATCATGTAAATATGCATTTTAATAAAATACCCACAACTAGCTATGCAATGCAACAAGAGATGGGGGCATGATTTTACAAGGAATTGGGAGGGAAATATTCAAACCCTTGGATCCAATCAAGTCAAGCCAAGTGTCAATGAGAGAACCCATCAACCCTCAACTACCCATGTTGACTTTTGTACCCAATCATTTATTTCTTCCAAGAGTTGGTTGAGGTAGTTAATTCCTTGGGGAATGGGGAGGTATGGCTGTCCAAATTCGAGTATGGGCAAGCCACCATTTTGGAAAAATGTGTTTTTGCTTCTTGGGCAAGAAAACACCCACTGAATTGCTCCCCAAGCCATTATTCACCCATGTTCTTTGTTCCCTCACGCAGTTTGAGCTAGCTGGGGCATTTTCCTTCATGTTTTCCATCTTTTTCCTTCATTTTTTTTTCATAGTTGGGAATCTATTTTTGTGTTCTATAACAGTGGGGAAGAAGGGAAGTCATTTTGGGGTTCCATAGGGACTGTTTTTGGCCATCTCAATGCTCACATACTGGTGGGAGAAATCGGTTTCATCCCTGTGGTCGTTTTTCCCTCTCATAATCTATTTTTGTGGTGCTACGATTTGGGGAAAAACCCATGGAGCTTGTTTTGTAAATCCCATTGTTGAAAATGTGTATCCATGCCCAATAATTGAACTTGTTGCGTATGGATTGGGTATCCATTGTTTTGGCTTGAGCTTGAGTGCAAGCATCCAAAAATAGAAGGGTTCACATTGGCATGATAAACCGAGTTGTGGACTGGCTTGGCTTAGATGTGGAGTTTGCTTGGGCTGTGCTGAGCTTGAGAGTCCCCTTTTCCTTGTAGAAATCATGCCCAGCTCGGGGGTGGCAGTTGTGTTGAGAGATTGATGAGCTCAACTCGCCTATGGTTGGGTGGAACGTTGCAGCGACATAACTAGTTGCTTGGTACAACATTACATCGAGATAAGTATTCTCTCTATGCGTAGTTTACTTCTGCAATGTTTTAATTAATTATGGACTGTTCTGTTTCTGATGTTAAATGCATGAAAAATGTGTGGATAGTTTGATTTCGTTGTGCATGTCTATGTTGATTTGCATCTGCACACATTTGTTTTATTTGTATGAATCTAATGAAGCGGACTGAGTTTTTGGTAAAAAGCCAAGATTTGTAGTCATGTTCCCTTCCTTGCGTTGGATCAATGGGAGGGGATGTGACATTCTCTTTGCTATCTTTGGGAACAATTTAGACATAAATTGCAGCAAAGATTCAAGTTAGTGCACCCTAAACCGCATGAAGTTTTGTAACCCATACAACAATCTCACCCATGCTTTAACATTCATGGACATTGATTGTCCATCATTGGAGAAGATGGTTTATGTATTGATGTCACTATATGAGCTGGAAATAGTGTACAAAGATCTACCTGAAACAAGTATACTAGTTCTATGTTGTGTGTTTAGAGTAGATACACATTCCTACTCCATCGGAATCAAGGTTCATGGCATGGTAGATGATGGTGATAATACAAGCATACCTCTACTACCTTCTAGGATGAACTTGGTTATCCTGTGCTCACCACATTAGATTGCTTCCTTCTTATGAGTAAAATTGACCAAAGATGTTCAAACATGAGATTTTATTGGCAAGTATGGTTTTTCAATTATAGATATTGAAGGTGATGTCTTCTAATTCCTTCTAAGCCAACCCTAGATGGATGATATGTGTCCTATTGTAAACATATAAAATAAAATATTGAAAGTGAAACAAGGTCCACATGTGGACAAAAGTCAGTGTGCCTACGTAGTCCAAGTTTGAAGCAATTCACATCAATCTTGTAAATCAATGCTTAAGTCATTGTTGATCTTTGTGTTTACTCATGCCCTACAAGCACAATTCAGAGGAGACACCAATGATGTGCAACAAAAAGCATTGGAAAATATGTATGTTATCCCTATTTGGTGCGTAATGTTCCAACGACTTACGTTGAAATTATACAATTGCAGATATGCGATCTTAAAGATTAATAATTGATATATTGTAAGAAGGTGATGATTTACATTGGAAGTACATGACTATATCAATATATGTCAAAAGGAGAGTGACATGTGAATAGTCATGTTCCTTGGGACATGAGTTGACTATGTTGTTGTTATTATTATATGTATCGTTATTATTATGTAATATACTTTTGTATATTATATGTTCTCCACTTCTCCCCCTTAAATAAATGCTTTGTCCTCAAAGCATGGCTTAGAGAAGGTTTCTTTCTACTTTGGTTGGTGGCAACGACTTATATGGTTAGGATGATGTTGAGGGTTATTTCAACAATCTTCTTTGTTCATCTTTCACTAGGACATTGAAAATTGGATTTCCATGACAAGTTTTTCACTAATATGAAATATCTCCAATGGATACTTAAATGGGTTTGTCTGTTGATAAAATTGATTTAATAGTGACATCTTGATCTTTCAATATGACTATATTTGAAAATTTTGTTTATAGACATTTGTGTTTTAACCTTTGGTTGTGACTTTTTTCTTCAGCTTTGTGACTTTTGGAAGTAAAATTTGATATTGCTTTCTTAAATGAGAAATTTCTTCATCTTTTTTTTTTGACAAAAATCTTGTCAATTGTGGACTTCCTATTTGCTCTCCTATGACAATGTTGGTTTGTGTAGATCAATACACATTTTTTCTATTTGGTTGTGGAATGCTTACCTTGGTAGACGGGGTTTTGAATCCATACAATTTGTAAGTCTCCCCTATTCATCTAATTTTCATGAGTTGTTCCTGAGGTTTAGTAGCATAAATGGCTAGCTTAATTAACCATTTGACACCTAAAACAATGTAAGGATACTTGATGACATCTTCCTATCTTTATAATTTCCATATTGTAGGTTACCATAGTGCTAAAATCTTTGGTAGGATAGACAAAGAGATTTAATCTCCTAGCAACATTGATGTCAATGAAATTATGAGTACTTTTGGACTCCACCAATTACTATTTCTTATTAATTCTCTTAATTTTATTGTTTGAGGTTGTGGCCTACTTGTCGTAGTTGTTTTGGATCTTCTCAGCGCCATGTTTTCTCATTCCTTTGCTTTTCAAGGTTTGGGTTTGTGAAATGCTTGTTATGGTTGCTCATGATATTTTAGGATTTCTCTCTTTATCCTCAGACTCAAATTTGATATTGCAATGTAATTTCTTCCTTGTCATGTTCATTGTGTTGGTGATGGAAACCTCTACTTCCTTGCCACCCTTAATCTTGTAGTGATACAATTCTTTTTGTTTCACTTTGGTGACCTTGGGTTCATTTTTTGCCACATTTGTGACATTTATCTTCCCTCTTATTTCTTTTTGGATTGTGGAACTTGCTATCATTATGTTGATTTGGTGGAACTTAGCTAGTTGTTTTCTTTGATCAAGTGGATGATACTTTACATTGAATAGAGTAGCTTCTTTTCAATTTGCTTAGTTGTGCTTCTAGCTTCAATGGTATTTCCTTGTTTCAATAAGGCTAGTTTTCTATGTATATTGAATTTTAGACTTACAATATACATTCTTAGAATTTGGTCATCTTCATGGTTTGAATCTCCCATTTCATGGGTATGTTCTCCCATAGATCCCATTTGGTGCAAATGAGTAAGTTTAGTAAAGATGTTTTCCTTTTCATTGTGGAATCTCTTGAAGAATTCATTGTGAAGCATTTTTTAGTTTATAGTTAGGCCACTAGTTTTATGTGCCACCACATGAACTAGTAGTATGCATCCCCTTTGAGGTACATGGATGTAGTTGAAATTTTTCTTTGTTACTATGGGGCTGATTCATGGAAAACTATTAGTCGATTTTGTTGAACCAGATGTTAGTTGCTCCGCCTTCCTTGCTTTAGTATTTAAGAAGTTCAAACTTGGCTTTTGTTAAGGGGGGGCATTCTAAGGAAGTTCTAGAAAGACATAGGTTGTTCTAGTAAGTTATCTAATTTTTTTGATAGTTGATTCATTAGATCCTTATCTTTTTCTTCATTTGCATGTACTTGTCCCGATTGTCGGTAGCTCATCCCATCAAGTATTCCCTTCCTTGCTTTGTCTTTCCGGTTTTTTTGATAGCTATTGCTTTTATTTTTCCATATTAATTTCAATATTTTACACTTTGGACTATTTTTTAGTGGCATCAACATTTAATTCATCATTATTTTCTATTTTCTTTGATTTTTGTATCCCTGAATCCACTTTCTATTTTAATGTGTTATGTTTGTTGATAGGAATTTTTATTATTTTTGTAGGCTTGGAAAATTCATATTTATATTCCACAATTTTTATTTTTGTCACTGTTATTACATATATAGTAGTCGGGCTACCATACATTATTTTACTGATGCTAGTACACTCTTCAGCCAATTCCCTTACATTTGAGATGCTGAGATGAGCATCTATATTGGATCACTATCAGATTGTGGACAGCAGTATATATTCCCCATGCCATGACTGAGTCTTAGGACACTCAGAGAGATGACCGATATAGCCATTATACCATTTGTACAGAGTAGTCAGTAGTGCCCAGAGTTGCAGCAGCAGTTTCAGAGGACAGATGATGGTACAGGTTGATGAGCATTCAGGTATATGACTCAGCAGGTATATCATTGTGTTATGGTTATATTGCTTTTATACTTATTCTTATAGCATGTCTTAACACTTAGTGTCATGATCTGGCGATCATATAGATATGTGGACCTGGTTGATCTTATTATATATACTATATTGTCCCTACTCAGACTTAGAAGTTCACTATTCATACTCATTGGTCTTACCCTCCTTAGGGAGAATAGAGGTGATCATTCCACCATACCTTGGCTTGCTAGTGTTGGCTCCATTATTCATTGTCTTCATTCATCCATTGCCTACCTTTTAGTTTATCACCCTGACTTACTACTTGACTAGTGACATGGAGGATCTTTTTCCCACTGTAGCCTCTGTATTGGATGAGCTTCCCTGTTTATTGTGTCTCGACTCTGAGTTGGTGACAAAACTTACCTTTGGTGAGTTGGATTGTAGGCCTAAATAATTCTGGTCGGTTGTCTCGATGTTTGGCATTGGCTCGAACTCCCCCTAGTCATTTGAGATGTTGTTGGCTAAAACTGAAAGCTCATGTACTATTTATGGAAACTCATAAATTCCCCCATGGAAACTAAAAAGGGCAAGAGCGATGAACTGCTGAAAAATACTCCTCGGAGAGTATAAGAAAGGTCCAAAAAAGCAATGATTCTTAAAAGCTATATCTAAACAATTGCTGACCTTATATATGTATAAAAAACATGCCCTGGATGCAAGCTGCAACTAGTTGTGCTTATCAGCACACCTGAGATCCGAAGGGTTATGTAGGCCAAAAAGGCCATGAAATGAAATTGAATGATCCTAATGAACTTGGATCAATTTGATGTAGACATGATGCCTAAGTTGAATAAGCACTCTCTAAGCAACTTATCCATTTGTGAGACACCGCCATTCCCTGTGTTGTTGCTCATTCAGTATATACTATGGTGTGTATTCCCTTTCCCATTGCCAAAGTATCACAAAGTTAAGTCGGTCAAGTCATCCCTTAGCCTAGCCACTTATTTTAGCCTTCACCCTTCACTAGCAAATTGATCACAACTATGAAGTGAGTATGGTCTTGAAAGTCTAGTCTGAGTAATAAAAATAATTAATGACATTATATACTTGGATTTAGATCGTTAGTAATGATTACTTTGTGTTATAATTGTTATTTGAATAAGTTGTAGAGCATGCGTTAACCTTTGACACTTTGCAGCAGCTTCCAATGACGGTCTGAGTTATATTTGGTCATGTTGACTTGGTCAAACCTAGTTTGACCAAGGTCAACCATAGGACATGAGATGGTTGGACCTTGTGATGATATGGATTGATGATATATGGTCTATGTACATGTACATGATGATTCTATGCAGTAGCTACAGGGTTATGATGATGATTCATGGTTTACAGCATTATTTGATCATTTACAAATTATTATTATTTGACCTGTTCCGGTATATTGGATATATATTTTGATCATGCAGACACTCATATGGTGTATCAGTACACATATTGGATGGATTTGGACCTTTTGAGTCCAATGAGACAGTTTGTTTTCAGTTTTGCGCACTTACAGTGATGATTGAGCCTCAGTAGGCTATCCCAGTGCAGATGTGATTTTTATCCAGTTGACCTAGGGCGCTGTGCTTGGAGGGGGTGGTCCAGCCACTTGTTTTTACCATATTACCCCCCTCCCGGACACACAAGTGCCCTTACCTTGACAGGGCAGGCACTCTAGGAGGCAGTTTGGGGCAGTTTCATGCTTCCCGATGCATTTCAGGATTGGTAGAAATGGCTATTGAGGAATTTGTTTTGGGCTACTGAGGCAATGTTTTGGCATGGGATGATCAGTGATGATGGATTGATGTCTTCCACACCTCCTCCAGCAGTTTCAGCTTCATTGGGGCCCGCATCCATCACTTATGGCACTTTCTGATGATTTCTGAGGTCTTTTGAGGCCTACGATTTGACCATGGAGGCACGATTTGGTATATTGATGACTATTTTATTATTATTGTGCTATGGGGATTGACCAAGGGTGTCTAAAATTACCCCTTGGACCCACCATAAGCTCCTTATTATATTTTGTCATCATGATTTGGTGGGATTCCCCTCTTCTAGGGCGATTTTGTCCACTTATGTTATATTTTATGAGTGATCCATGTATTTTATTGTTGAGCTCATCTCAACCATTGATTAGACATTTGTATCTTTTAATCTTAGCCACTCATTCAAAAAGTGGTTAGGGTTTTGATGCCTCTCCTTCCTATTTAAAGGAGAGAGCTTCTCATTGTAATGGGTCTTTGGCTCTTGGATTATTGGTATAGAAAAACTTTCTTGTGGAAATTCTTGTGGTCTCCTTTGCATCTGGTGTTCTTAGATGGTGATTGGAAAGTCTATTGCAACCTAGCATTTGGAATTTGTGGTAAGATCTATCTATTTTGGAAATCATTGCCTTGTCTACAAGAGGGCGACTTCAACAAGGGCGATTTTGCCAGGCTTCTTCAAATCGACTTTCTTGGCATTTGCTTGTATCAGGGGGTTATCATTAGTATCATTGTGATCTATGCTATCTTTCTGTTACTTCTCTTGTGGCATTAATCTTATCTCTTGATTACATCAAATCTGATATTGTTGACGTTTGTTGTGCAGGAGGGAGGGCGCATTGGCTTCTTGGACTAAATCGATTGCATAGAAAACTACCTTAAAGCTTCTCAAATTGATCGGGTTTGCATAGATCATCATCATCAAGGCATCTACAAGGTTACCCAGGTAAGATCCACAGGTTTGTTTCTCTTATCTTGATCCAATCCATAGACATAGCTCATAAATTGATAAAACCCTTATTTCTTCAAACCCTCATTTTTACATTTTTTCAGATCTACTAAGATCTAGTGGCTTCTTGGGTAAGATATTTAAAACCCACCTCTATAGTATCCACGGCATCCCGGATCTATAGTTTGGTGCGGATTGGCCTCCATTTGACCCTCTTCCCAAGGCATTTAGCCTCTCCAAGCAAGGGCACACTTCCTAATTTGGTGGGTTGACCTAGATCTAGTACATGGGTAGTTGAGATCCCGCTTGTTTCATGATCTACACATCCAATAACCTACCCCCAGATTGTCACTTTTCTGATTTCTACCTTGTGGTCCCTATTCCACATTTTAAGGGATTTAATCCCCATTTTGGACCACTTGGTATCTTCAAACTCAGTTCTAGTTAGATCTAGCCATCGGATTGCCTTGAAATTGTAGATCCACACTCTCACTTGATCAACCTACTTGGATCTAAATTTTGGATGCCATTGGACTTGTCTTGATCCATTTATCACCCTTTTTAGCTTCCTTGGGTAAATTCGCACCACCTTGGAGATTGGAGTTTGTCCACTTCTAGGACGTGGGTACATGAGATTTTAGTGGATTTGGAATGGGCTTAATTCAAAACCTAGGTCTAGTTGGTCACTTCATCAAATCTTGCCTTGGGGATAACATTCCTTGTTTTATGGGATTGTGGTCCACTTAGGTCAAACCTTGAATCTCTAGATCTAGACCTATTCATCCATCAAGACTTTAATTGCCCACTTGTCTCATGCAATAGGAGCCATCAACCACAAGTTAACTTCTTTTTGACTCCATTATCCCAATTCCCAAGGCACTGGTCTCTCTCCAAGTCAATTCGACTTTCCTAGATTGTTGGATTAACTTGTGGTTTGACCCTTGTATGGTGAACTAAACCCTTTGATGTCATCATGTATCATGATCAAGCTTGTCACTTGTACTAGTTAGCCCCAATTCAACCCTTAAACTACCCTGCATTGGACACAATTCCCAAGGCAGTGGATTTTCTCACATTGAACTAGTACTTTAATCCTGGATCCTATTTCACAAATCATAAGTCACTCTCACATCAATAATGAACCAAAGCTATACCCATTGAACCCCTCACTTGTCTTGTGACTTCATCCTAAGGTCTAGGATAAACCATACACCTTCACTTAGAATTATTTTGATTTGGTGTCTTGGTTTTTATCTCTCCTGTTGGGAGTAGATCAGGTCTCCCCCTTTGTTGTCTAGGCTAGATAACATAAAGTGAAGGTTGCCTCGACTGGCGTGACAACCATCTATTGGAGGTCGAGGTGATCGTGGTTGCACCTTTTGAGTTTCCCTTCCCTATTGCCATCCATGAGTGGATACATCCATAGGGGTAACTACAGTTTAGGTGATAACAGTCACCATAAAAGTTTTTACCTCTTAAAATTCACCTAGGGTTTTTCTTTGGCCCGTGAGCAAAAACTGCACCATAGTCATAACTTTGCAACTTGTGTCCCTATGACTATGTGAGGCTTGTGACCAATGACCATAAAGTGCACTCAACTTTTGCATAGATTGGAAACTTTTTGTGCTTGGAAATGATCCTTTTCGACTACAAAACAATGGCCAAAACTTGCTTTGGTATTGTATAAAAACAATTTGAAATAATAATAATTGATATATGATAAGAATGTGATGATTTTCATTGGAAACACATGTCTATATACATATACATTAAAGAAGGTTCCTTCATGTGTGAATAGTCACGTTCGCTAGAATATGGACTCACTATGTTGTTTATTATTATTAAGTATATTACTTAATATTATATGTTTATTATTATTTATTGTTATTATTGTTATTTTTTGTAAGGCTCATACCCACGGAATTTCAAACCGGTGACCTTTTGCAATGAGTGCCTTAGCAGTACACCCATTCACTGTCTATTCTATGCCCCATGGGAATTTATTATTATTATTATTTGTAATATTTATTAATATACTTATGTATATTATACATAGCCATCATTCCTCTACCTTATCCTTGCTGCACGAGCCTTGTGCCAAGTGATGATAGGCAATCTCCTCATCATGCATGCCAATTGCATTCACTCTGTCACCCACAACCAATTTTCCATCATGACCCTAGCACATGTCTTCACCAATTCCCTAGATGTCCATATCACCCTCCTTTCATCCCCCATTATCTATTCCCTCACTCTACTCCTCCCATTCATGAAACACTAATTTCTCCTTTTGTTGGCTCATGTTTTCCATTAAACCAAAAGGTTGACTTGTTAGTTTTCGATATAATCGCAAGAGTTAACAGATCCACGAGAGGTTGTTAAACCATGTCTTCAGTCTCGAAGGAGGTGTTGACCACCAAGTCAACAATCTCCCCCTCATCACTGACCGAGGTACTCGACACCAACCGAGTGGACTCAAACACATGACTTTTTGGCTCTCATACCAATTGTTGGCCCATGTTTTCCGTTAAACCAAAAGGTTGACCTGTTAGTTTCTAATACAACCGCCAGAGTTAATGGATCCACGAGAGGCTATTAAACCATGTCACAAGTCTTGAAGGAGGAACTAACCACCAAGTCAACACCTTCCACATTGTTTACTTGTTGATTGTACAAATTTGAGACAATATTGAAGAAAAGTGAGAAAAATAAGAAAAAGCACATAGATGGTATTTGGAGACAAGACTATTGAGTGGTGGAAAAGGAAGATGGATAATTACTTGAGTAATTACACTCGAGATGGAATAACCATTTTATTGCCCAAGCCAGAGTTAGATTTCTTCTAAAAAACACACGACAAATTATTAGAATACTAGTATATGGGAGATTAAGAAATTATTGATGAAGACAAACTATTGAGTGATCTTAATTGAAAAACCTTGCGGTCGAGAATCGCCAATTTTTGTCTACCAAATTTAGGTAATTGGTTCGAGAAGATACTTGAAGACTTTTGCGAGGACCAAGTAGTGGAGATCGAAACCTCCATTGGACATGTTCAAAGACAGTGCTTTATTGACTTGCATGGGAGATTCTTTTGCACTATAATGATATCTATCCATTTGTTTCCAATGGAATATGGTGTTGAATCTGTGCTTATTTGCTAAGAGTAAGCTAGGACTAATAATGGCAGAGTACCAACAATGAGATAAAGAGACAAAGGATTTGTAATGGAGTGCAAGAGAAAGAAGACCAGTGGACATGTTCATAAGAGGCAAAGCAAGTAAGCACAAGCAAGATGGAACCATCCAATTGACTATATCTTGACATGAAATTTTGATCAACGAAAGATAAAAAGATAACAACATCATCAATCGAAACAATATAAAGATGATCAATTTTGCAAAAGATAGAACAAGACAAGAGGGTTGAGCATAGAGCTACCAAGAAGAAAGAAGCTTTGTGGAAGTTGAGGCAAAGTTGACAATAAGAAGAACATCATGACATAGATTGACTATCCTTGTTGATGTTGATTTTTGAAGATTAACTTTACGAAGAAAATGTAGTACCCTCCTCGATTCCCGATGAATGACCCAATAGAACTCGTGCCAATTCAACATCATTATACCACAATAGATAAGATGTTAAGTCAATTTTGAATCTTGATAGTGTTGCACCAAAGAACCTTGATACTAGTCTTAGAGGCGTTCACCATCAACTATGAGGACATTAACACTAGAGAGACCATCAACTTTGATTGACCACCAAAAGATTGAAGGTCTAATGATGCATTAGCGAATGCTCACCAAAGACAATGTCGATAGATGAATGAACACTTATATCAAGCCCTTCGATAGAGACTACATGTCAAACTTGACACAATGTTAGTGTGGATATAATAAGATAGAAGCAGAAAGATTGTCAATACACTATACAACTTACCCTCCCAACAACATACAATTGAGTAAATCCACATTTGACAAACAAAAGAATTAGATTACGATTCAAGTTGAAAATTTCTTAGTGATACAAGTTCCCTACTAACATTGAGAGAAATTGAAGCAATTGAAGAAGAGTTTGATCCAAGAATCAGACAGACAAGTGATTTGTTGATCCAAAAAATATAAAGGCATGTTCCTAAAATAAAACCTAAACCCCAATACCAATCTATAGTAAGATCCCTCCCTCCCATCCCTAAACACAAAAGATTATTTCATCTACTGGCAATTGCTTGGGAGTTGGATAGAACTCACAAGCTTAGAGCTAGGAATTGAGCTTTAAAACGACATCAAGGGACAATCACTTCAAATTTCATGAAAGCTATTAGTAGGCCATTGTTCCTCAATTCATAGATTCTCTATTATCCTGTTGTTCTTTGTTTGAGGATATTCTTTGTTCTGTTGTTGTTAGTTTTATATGTTTGATTTTATTGTTAGTGTTCTCTGTTCGAAATTCAAACTGAATGTTTGCATTTTCTAGATGGCAGCTTAGTGTTCTTTTGGTCTAGAGAATTAAACTTTTTCTTTGTCCCTTGACAAATACCATGCCCATCGAATTGCCCAATGGTTCGTGTCCAATCCTAAACCACCACAGATCTTTGTATATTTCTATGAAGGTGACATTTCAAAGTGGCTGGTGAACAATCTACAAATGAAAAATATTGATGCACATAAAGGATTATCAAGAGAAAAAACAGCCTTAGTTGCGAGTGTTTCACCATGTTAAGCTATGGCTAGTAGCCAAAAGTTAGAACTCCCTAAGGATAGGCCTTACAACATGATTAAACTACTCCATCTTTGAAAATGTTCTGTAGCCCAGTGAGCACTGTTTAAATTAACTTTTACATATCGTGTAAAGAAGGAGATAATGACATGCTTAATAAAATAGCTTGATGAATTTTTTTTTGTTTGGCTCCCTAATTTTAGTTTTAGGCACATTACACTGACGAGACACTCATTTTTGTATTAGACATCATGCTTTCAAATTTATAAAATATTAATGATGGTCCATGGATGGCTAATATGCATGGAAGTTGGAACCTTTCTTTTTTGGTTATAACATAGTTTTAATGTCGCATCCAAATCTTGGATTTTCAAAATCTAGCGGATTTATTTCCATATTATGGTAATCTACCTTTTTTGTCTATAGTTGGCTGCATTCGCTAGATTTACACTAAAACATGCTCATGAATATTCGCTTCTTTTGTAATTTTTCTTCTATGCGATTGAAATTTTTAAAGGAGCTTCACTATGAACAAACAATCAACTATTGTTGCCTCTTTTGATTGCAGTGATGGTAACACACAGCCAAACTCAATTTTTTCATTCTTTACTTTAAACCAAGCTTAGAAACAAAGCTAACTTTGGTGGTTTCAAGGTTGATGCTAGATCATACTTTCAAATGGGGTCTTTTGAGTGTTGATTTTAGCAATCCTTGAACATTCTTTATTATTAGAATGAGGTTGTAAGTGTATAGAGATCAGAGAACTTAGACTAGCAGATATTAATGAAAATTCTTCAATATCGTTTTCATTTCATTGGGAATCAGTGAAGTTGTAATTCCATGATTAATGACCACTAGTTGGACGGGGACTTTATTCCTGATTGAATACTAAACAGTAGTTAGTATTGTTTTTATGAATTAAAACGATTCTTATAATCATTGTTTCTGCAATCTAAGTTGCATAAATATGCTTAGCATATTATGCAGGAGATTTTCTTGAACATTATATTAGTTTGTAATAATAACACTTAATGAAATTGATTCGATTTCAATCCTTTTGGTTGCCAGACAAATTGTTCATAGTCCCATGGTTGAAATAAGCAGGATGCATGAATTTTATTGTCTTGGTAATTGTGTGAAACTTCTTTGATTATATGTAAGCTTTGACCACACTTGCACCATGTGAAAACGCTATGAAACCTCTTCGATTATATATATTATTTTACTACACTTATATATATCGGAGCACCATATGAAAATATGAATTTGATTTAGTGGCTTCCAATACTTTCATGTATTTTATATTTAGTATATTATTGTTGTAAAACTTATTTTCACAATTATAAAACTTGAACCATTTGTGATGGTGCCACTTGGGCAGAATCTCCTAGTAAGTCGGAAGCTGTTTAGAAAAATATTTTGATAGTTTATATAGAAAAAAATGTTTTTATGAAAGTAATGAGTTAGTTCAATTGGATTGAACTCATTGTTTTAAGGAAGAGTTTGTTGTGAGGCTAGGTTTGAGTCTAGTTAACTCCTGTTGGGTTATTAGCTACTACTATGGTTGACTGTTGACATGCACTCAATGCAAATATTTTGGGGAAGAGGTGGTGATCCCATAAGTTTTTTCTAGGAAAGAAAAATAAAATGTTTTTAAGAAAATAAATTTGAGCATGTTGAAAGTTGTTTTATGTGGAGCATTGCCCACTATAAAATCTCATTTAGGAAATTATTAGTTGTTAGGTAAATAAAACTTTGAGATGGATTTTACATTAAAATTTATTAATATACAAAAAAAAAAGTCCATTATATCCAAATAGCTTGAAATTTTAGATAATGTTCTAAACCCTTGGAACACATGCTAACAATGTAGACTATATTTTTGTGATGTGTATAACAAAACAAAATTGTCCAATATATCCAAATGTTTTGAAATTTTAGATAATATTAGAAGCCCCTTTTTTAGCAGGTAAGCAACACAGGCTATGTTTTGGTGTTTATGAAAGAAAATTTTAATTGTTATTTTTTTAGCAGGTAAGCAATGCAGGCTATGTTTTGGTGTTTCTGAAAGAAAATTTTAATTGTTATTTATGTCTTACCCCTTACCAAGAGAATGTGGGTTTTCCCTCAATCTTTTGAGTCAATGCTCTTTGATGCCCATGGCTACCCTAAGTACATGATCATTTGAAGCTGATATTATTTTTATTTTTGGAACACTTTATATTTACATTGAAAAGAAAAATAACATTTTAATGAAGGCTATACCACATTTCCAACATATTCAATGCTGATGTGAGTGATATAGATTACTTGAAAACAAACTCTGTACTTGTAATACTAGAAATTTCTACATGAAAGAAGTTATTCTTAGGAAATAGATTCTCGTGCAAGTGATATAGATTACTTAAAAACAAATCCTTCACTTGTAATGCTAAAAATTTCTACATAAAAGAAGCTATTCTTAGGGAACAAATTCTCTTTTATGGTCTTGCTCTTTGTATTTGGGACAAAAGTCATAGGCCCATGGCCAGTTTAAGTACATAATTTGATTTTTGGAACAATTTACATTTAAATTGGATAGAAAAAAAGATTAGATTGTAAGGAAGGCTATACCACATTTCCTACATACTCAATGCTGATGTGAATAGATTACTTGAAAACAAAACTCACTGGTAGTACTACAAATTTCTACATGAAAGAAGCTATACTTGGGAAACAGATTCTCTTTTATTGTCCCAATCTTTGTATTTAAGACAAAATCCACTCCTATATCGTAGCCTAATTGTCATAAGAATTGTTTTTGTAAAATGTCTATGAAAAAATATAATTAATATCTCTCCACCTAAATAAAAAGAATTATATTAATTTATATAAAAATATACAATTGCATGCTAGTTGCAATTATAGGTACTACATAAACATGAGTGTTTATTTTTTATTTTGTTTATGCTAATACTTTGTGTTCTTATTGAAAATGAATCTAGAAACTAAATGTATTTCATAAGGAAAAAACGAATGTCTTTGGTAAATATGCTGAGTTTACTCCATTCTTATCATTTTACTCTTGATAATTATATTGAAGGCTTAACCATGAATCTTGTCCCAATATCCTTTTAGACTTCCATTAAAGTCCTTGGGTTAATTTTGGTTCAAATTTGATTAGTTTCTAGTTTTGTTTTCCTCGCTTTATCTCTATTGTCATCTTCTTAATCTCATTGGTGGTCCAATCCATGCGGTGGTCATTGAATCATCAGTCAATCCGTAATTCGCCCACAATGATCTAGTCGACTCCATATACTATTGTTGCCTAGTCCCAGTCCCATGTCGTGCTTGACCATTTGTCCTAGGTCGACCTAGTCGTCATTATCATTGGTATAGACTCTATGGGAGTTTAGGCATTTGGAATTGCAATATGGAAAGATTGCGGAGTCAGCACCATCATGTGTGACCGTTCTATCAGCATCGACACCTCACCTTCTCTCTCATCTGGTCGACTTTCCCTCGACTCAGGTAGGACTTTTGGTTGCTCGACCATCTCAATCAGTTTCTTCTTTACACTTCTTTTCACCTGTAAGGGAGTTGCAATATCTCTCAGTTGTTCTCGTCACTTGTATCTCTTTTCTCTTTCTTTTATCTGAATATTTGTTATTTGTTTATGAGCGACTGGGCACTTAGTTCATCGGATTGGACTTGACTTCTTGCAGGGCTTCATTCTTGTCTTTTTCTGTCATCTAGCATCATTCTTCTATTCAGATCACATGATCGGTGACCCCCCCATTACCAACCCGACTCTTATGAATCAACGAAGGAGGGCTCAACAATGGATTTTATTTACTCAGAAAGTATTCCCAGTCACGTTCTTTGACAAAACGTTCCCAATCCTTTTGCCTTTGATCCTATTTTGATGAGGAAGGCATGTCCAACGGAGGTCGTCACTTGGCTATGTGGCCAACTCCATTTTCAATTAAAAAATTTTATAACAAGCTCGGTATTGAACAGAAAAATCCTTTGTGAAGGTTGGTATAAAATTTGTTTTGGATTTGGTCGACTTAAGTTCTTTCTTCCTCGGCTCATACAAATTTGTTCTTCCTCTGTTGTAGATCTTGTGCATTAATAGTCTTTCATTCTTGGTGTCCAAATTGCTCATGAATAATGTCGAGGAATTTATTTATCTCATGGGAAATTGCTTCTATAAATTGTTCATGGGACTTAGTGAAGAAATTTTCTTAGGCATGTGCAAGTGTCTTCTTGTTCCTTCTGGCATAGTTTTGTATATAATTTGTAATCTTCTGATTCCACCAGTCCCGGGTCAATACAACTAGAAACAGAACCAATGATGTAATATATGGGATTACAAGGATTTACCAATAGTGCATCAACCATAATAGATATAAACATGCATAGCATACACAATCATACATACATGAGAGAGCAAGGAAAATAGAGAAATAGGGACCAGAAGAACAAGTATCTTTATTAGCGGGATAAACCAATCATATACAAACCAAAGCAAAGCTTCTTTCTCTTAGCTCACCGACCTATTATATAGTTAATTCATACAATTATTTAGTTACAATTTCATAACTGCTTAATTGGTTTTCCTAATCAATGCGACTAGCTGAGCTGACTACTTTTTAGTCGGTCGGGAGGACCTAGTCAGCTGGCCAACTAGGCTCCTCCAACACGATGCATGATTCCAAATGATGGGGTGTTGTTTAGTTGGTTGATATGTTCAAATGATGTTTGTTGTATAATTATAGAAGCATAAATAAGGGAACTACAAGAAGTTTTGTAAAGACATTGGGTCATATACCCAACTTGACGTGATGGAAGTTACAAGGAGGGCCCTATTTGTTTTAGTTAGTCTTGGCTCATAAATCTTATTTGTGTTTCTCTAGAGTCTAAATTGTCTAAATGTAAATTCTTTTTCTTTGATCATCTCCCACTTTCAACTTGACGTGATGGAAGTTACAAGGAGGGCCCTATTTGTTTTAGTTAGTCTTGGCTCATAAATCTTATTTGTGTTTCTCTAGAGTCTAAATTGTCTAAATGTAAATTCTTTTTCTTTGATCATCTCCCACTTTCAACTTGACGTGATGGAAGTTACAAGGAGGGCCCTATTTGTTTTAGTTAGTCTTGGCTCATAAATCTTATTTGTGTTTCTCTAGAGTCTAAATTGTCTAAATGTAAATTCTTTTTCTTTGATCATCTCCCACTTTGTTTTATATTGTGCCATATTTCAAGAAAATACGAAATAGTTGGTAACCGCTTGGTTGCATGCTTTATAAAGACATTGAGGATCTGGAGAAGGTGCATAGTCATTGTTTTTATGGTATGCTAAACATTGAATTTTGTGAATCTTAAACACTTCTTTCATCTCATACACTCGAGAATCCATGTCTAAGATAGTTTGTTGACAACAGGAGTTCCTATTGAGTGACAAAGTTGGAGGGTTTGATCTGATTTGCATTCTTAACATGCATATTCATTATTTGGTCAATGTGATTGAAAGGGTTATTCAAGTAGCTTATTCATTATCAATTGCTTGATTTGCAAAAAATAATAGTAACGCCCTAATAAGTTTTTATTATGTTGTAGTCCTGCCAATCTTAGCCCGTTTTCCTTTTTTTTCTTTATCTCTTTGACCAAGCGGTCTTGTAAACATTGGTCTCAGTTTTGGAACAATCCTTGGTCCATATTTTTGCAAAATATTGAAGGAAACGGATGGATATACTCGTGTAATGATGGAAGATGTCAATAAAGAATAATCTTCTCTCCAATTGTGATGTTTAAATTATTTGGTTGTTAGCCCCTTGATTTTTCTTAAAAGTTATGTTATTATTCTAAAAAATAATTTAAACCTCATTATATTTTCTTTGTTAAATTCAAACTTTTTCACATATCATTACATAATTTAAAAAAACTAAATTTCTTTTCTTGTTACTGAATGAGATTATGTTAACTTTGTATACAATCTTTATGATGGGAACGGTAATTGTTCCCTTTTTTCCCATAATTATATTCCTTTATTCTCTCATCAGAGCATATTCCTTTTCTTTTCTCATCAAAACATTTTCTTGCCTGTATTTATCCATTTTTTCCCTATTTATCTTCCCCAGGCCATTGTACATTCATGATTGAGATTTTATGTTAAGTAAATGATTTTTGCTTAAAGAGGCAATGGGAATGCATGATTATGTAAATGGAATTGTTAGTTTGTTTTCTACAGGATCTCAAAGGAGAAGCCATTCACATGACAACACTTGAATGAGTGCTGAGGAGTTTCTTAGCAATATCGACAATCAGTGGCCCAAGAGATATATTCTATTGTCGTTGAATTTTGCTAAAGTCGTTGGTGCAGAGGATGCTAAAAATATTCAAAAATTCCATAGGAGTGGCAGAGGAGTAACGATATATGCATCACGTAGTATGAGAGGTGTCATTTTTTATAAATGAATCACTGCTTTGGATTATTACAATGATTACATTATTGTTGTTTTGTAGGGACACTTATCCCACATTTTCTTCCCTTTTTTTCAAGATATCATTGTAAACAACTATTTTTCCTAAAATGGAGCAATCGCTTTGAAGAATACTTTTATAAATAAATAGACCATGTGTCACGTGCCGATCGATCTGTCACATAAGCTTAATTTTCATTCCTCCCAATAGGTTGTGCGACACTAGCCGTAACTCCCACAGCCAATGTAAGACCAACTCGGGTTGGGAACCCAATAGACTATGCCTACTTCTTGCGGAACACTTAACGCTTACTCTTGTGCAATCATTGCACCGAGTGTAAACGAGGTGCTTACAACCAAGTATGGGGGAGATCTTGTAACGGATGTCACATGTCACATGTAACGTTTTCAAAAGTAATAAAATGTAAAAAAGTAATAGTATGAGGGAGATCCTGTAACGGATGTCACATGTCACATTTGTCACGTTTGTAGTATGGGGGAGATCCTGTAACGGATGTCACATGTCACATGTCACATTTGTCACGTTACGTAACAACCCAATATGAGGGAGATGTTGTAACGTTTATCACATTTGTCACGTTTGTCACGTTATGTTACAACCCAGTATGGGGGAGATGTTGTAACGTTTGTCACATTTGTCACGTTACATTTCCATGTCGGCTCATAACTTATAAAAAATCAAAAGTAATTAAAAATTGCATGTTCGCTCATAACTTATCAAAAATAAAAAATAAAATTAAAAAATTTAAAGAGAGGGATTCAATTTCTTGAGGGGTAATTTTTTTCTTAATGTGTATAAAATTTAAGATAAAACGAAAAAAAATACACCTCAAGAAATTGGATCCCTCTCGGTGCTTGATAGATCTAGGTTTGAGATGGATCACATGTAACGTTTTCAAAAGTAATAAAATGTAAAAAGTAATAGTATGGGGGAGATCCTGTAACGGATGTCACATGTTACATTTGTCACGTTTGGAGTATGGGGGAGATCCTGTAATGGATGTCACATGTCACATGTCACATTTGTCACATTATGTTACAACCGAGTATGGGGGAGATGTTGTAACGTTTGTCACATTTGTCACGTTTGTCACATTACGTTGCAACCTAGTATGGGGGAGATGTTGCAATGTTTGTCACATTTGTCACGTTTGTCACATTTGTCATGTTTGTCACGTTACGTTTCCATGTCGGCTCATGACATATAAAAAATCAAAGGTAATTAAAAATTTCATGTTCTCTCATAACTTATCAAAAATAAAAATAAAAATAATTAAAAAATTAAAAGAGAGGGATCCAATTTCTTGAGGGGTAATTTTTTTCTTAATGTGTAAAAAATTTAAGATAAAACAAAAAAAATTACACCTCAAGAAATTGGATCCCTCTCGGTGCTTGATAGATCCGGGTTTGAGATGGATCTACGCTGGTTATCTTACTTAGCCAATTATTAAGTTAACATGTTATCCACACCACTTAGCCGAATTTACGCACTTAGCCACAATATACAAGAGACACAAGAATATGAAGGCGGCACCCCAAGCCGAGCGTTCCTAAAACCTTTTTATAAACATAGCAGAGATTACATGAGTACAATCAGAATGGGTGCGCCCAAATTGGCTGCCAACCGGGGAGAGCACCCAACTAGCGACTCTCACAAGAAACCCCAAGAATTAGCATGCATGCTCTTCCTATTGTCATGTTTCTTCCTTAAGCTACCACATGACTGCCACCTGCGGCTCTTATCTCTGCCTCCACAGTCACCCAACTTCACGCACTATGCCAGTTTGCCCCTATGAGACTGCACCTACTCAAGCTTCTCTCCCGAACTACACTAACTTGGTGTCTGCTCCCCAAGTCATTGTAATCTACCCTTCTTCTAGGACTGCGCCTATGTCTTAATATGTTTCCTGCGTCGTGTGTCTTTGCCCGAAATCAAACTCCTACCTCAGACTTCATCTTTCCAAGATCTGTGCTTGATTGTTGTTGGTTTATAGCCTGTCATCTAACCAGACTTGCATGCAACACCCTTCCTGTGCCAAGGAAGTGATGCCCTGCTGGGTGCCTCTATAAGGGAGGTCACCTCCCCCTTGTATTCAAACACTTTTACCAATCCGAACTGGTCCACCTTGGATCTGCCTTCTTCCCACCACTTGCTTTGCATACTTATAGTTGTTTTCCCCTTGCCACGGTCGTGCTCCCTTCATGAGCTGACTAGCCAATGTATAGCATGGTATCAACATTGTCAATGGGAAAGTTAGTGGGTCTGGACCTCTCAAGCCAATCTACACACCCGCATTTCGTGTGCCTTGGGCAAGTTGCCCCTTCCGAGTGGGTGTGCGCCCCATCTCTTGGCAACACTTCCTTTGCTTGTCGGACCAACGTTCTTATGCCCATGTCGTTCTGCTTGCCGATGCCCTCACATCTCACACTTGGCATGCTCTAGAGCTCTTCAGTCGAGCTCCCATGTCATGCTACTCATAGGCGCATCAACTCAAGTTATTGTCAAGACCACCGATGTGTCTTATCGGACAGGCTTGCTTGCTCAAGTGTTTCTATGCCCACAAGTGCAGCTATGGGATTCCAATTTGGGTTTCCAAGCCCTCCTTGGTGTCTTGGGCGAAACTCCCATGCCAAGCTTTACTGTGGGTGGAGACTAGTCGAGGTGCCTCTCACCAAGACCATTGCATCCTCCCCGACCCTAAACTATCGCATTCCTTGGCACCGTCTCTAAGCTACCTGCTGCACTTGGAAATTATTGTTGCTGCCACCTACCACTGCAACTAAGCCTTCCTAAGAAGCCTCACAACCGTTCAAGAATTGCACCTATCCAACCTATTTCCACATTGGTACGTTGTTGTCTTGTCATGTCGCTATTCATTGGATAGTCTCATGTGCCGAACTAATTGGATAGCTAATCCAATCATCTCGTCCAACACCATAAGAATGAACCCTCATTCCTAAGATAGCAAACTTCCCTTTGGATTTCTGTCATCCATGTAAGTTTGTCGAAGCTAGGGAAAGTCACCACCTCTACCTCAAAATTGCCTAAGGAACCCATACTTAACACCAAGCTCATCCATCCAAGTGTCTTGGCTCTTCAAACTTACTTATGTATTGGTACTCAATCTCACTCGATCTTCTTCCCTTCACATTTTTTGTTTGTTCGCACAACACCCTTTGTTTAAGAACACAAGGTCACCTTTCTTGCCTCAAACCATCACCAAAGGGATAACCGTCACCTCTGTCATGTGATACTTCCCTTCCCGACTTGCTCCCTAAGTCCTCAAGACTTGCAACAAGTCACACTCATTCTGCCAAGCCCATGCAAAGTAGAAACTTGCACAACCGTTTCAAGGTTCTGCAACTTACACTTCTACTGCATCGCTGCAGCAAATCAAATAGTTTGGTCGAGTTGAGTGCCTATTGCAATCCTCAACCCTCAAGTGTGCTAAGTCACCATCGGGTGCACCAAGTCTCGGGCACACTTCCCACTGAAGTGTACAGCATGTCGAGAGTAACTCTGATGTGACCCTACTGCACTATGTTTTGGGCACCCTCCTATGCCACTTCTTGAACATCCACCATGCCTATCGAAATCCTCCACACTTGACTCTTGTTTCCTTTTTGCATTGAGTTTGCTAAGTCATGCACGCAATCCTCCTCAACACTGCTTCAATGTTCACCTGACAATATACCATCCCATCGATTTTGCTATAATGCTTTCTCCATGCAGACCTCATGCTCTACATAAGTGGCATGCTTCCTATTCGCAACTTACATTGTTCATCACCTTGTCAAGTGTGTTTCATTGCACTTAACCATGAATCAAAACGTTTCCACCAAGTCTAGCACCTCTTCAAGTCTTGTCCAAATGTGTGCCTCACTACGTATGCCAAAGAGCATGCCACACAAAGTCCAGTGTATGCATATCTCTCTAACTCTTCAGGAGTTTGTCATCCTAGCCACAAACTTGCGACCATCTCTTTCCCAAACAAGCGTGCCCACCTACAAGTCACCTATGAAGTGTGCTTGCTTTCAGAACCCAACAAGCCTACTGCTTGCTTCGAATCTAATGCCTTTTCCACAAGGTGTATCTTCTCCTAAGTCTCTTACTGAGACTACCCAGAAACATGCCTCACCCAAGAGTGTCATGAGGTGCGATTTGCCAAGGTCCAACAAAGTGTTGCCACCACCTCTTCCTTCGACGTGCATACACCCTCCAAGACACCTTCCTAAGGCACTATGCTTCCCCTTATGCGAAGACATAAATTCCCTTGCTCAATATTGGACACACTTCCACTTAAGTGTGATGACTATCGATCACCCTTATGCCAAATCCATTAAGAGTTCGCAGTCTTGGTTCGCTGGCTCCTCTAGACCTACTCAAACTACTTCACTACGTTGGGAACACTGAGCACTCCTTCTAGTTTGTGCTCTATATGAACCTTCTAACACCTCACTCTTCTCACTGAATCCATAGATCTGGGTTTTCTCACTCATGCAACCCAATTGTCAAATACCTCACCACATGGGAACTTCTCTGTCGATTCCCACTATGTTCCGAGCGCACTCCTACACCATGTGCCAAGCATTCCACTATCGGCGCACCTCTCGGTATCACTGTGTTGGCAAACCTTTCAAACTGTCTCTGTGTGCTAGGTGCACCCTTATTGGGCATGCTATGTGTTAGGCACACCACTTCCTAGGCACTCCTTTGTTGATGCACAAGAATTTTCCAACAGCCTGCTACTGCACAATATGGGCGCTTCTCTGTCTGTTCACACTGCAACACCCGATGTTCTCCCAAAGTGTCCCCACAAACTCATCACCTTGACTTCAGTTCAGACTTCACTTTTGGGTGTGCTTCACCCAAACGACACCCCTACAAAGTGCCTTACTCCTGGGAACCTTTCTATTGAGTTATTATGTTTTCAAGCGCGACATGTCTAGGCGCACTTGTGCCGAATTGCACCTATTTCTGGGCACCATGTTCCATGCTGGACACACAACTGCTCTAGTGCGACTCCTGCCAACCTACTGACATGCTCACAACTCTTGAGTCTAACTCATTTGGAAACCTTCTCCTCGTTGTGGTGAAGAGCTTTCCTCAAAAAAATAGCTGAGCTCTGATACCACTTTCCATGGTCCTATCGGTCTGTCATGTAAGCTTAAGCATCCTTCCTCTTGACAAGTCTTGCGGCATTGCTCGGAACTCCCCCAATCGGTGGCATGACCAACTTGGGTTGGTAGCCTGATAGACTATGCCTACTTCTTGCGGAACACTTAATACTTACTCTTTTGCAATTGTTATCTTACTTAACCAATTATTCAATTAATGTGTTATCCACAACACTTAGCCAAATTTACACACTTAGCCACATAATACAAGACACACAAGAATATGAAGGCGGCACCCCAATCCAATCATGCCTAAAACCTTTTTATAAACATAACATATATTACATGAGTACAATCAAAATGGGTGTGCCAACACTGGTTTCCAACCTTGGAGAGCACCCAACTAGGGACTTTGACAAAAAACCCCAAAAATTAGCTTGCATGCTCTTCCTATTGCCATGTTTCTTCCTAACGCTACTGCAGGACCACCACCTGCGACTCCCATCTCTGCCTACATAGTCACCCAAGTCCACTCACTATTCCATTCTACCCCAACGAGACTACACCTACTCGAGCTTCTCTCCTAAGATGCTCTAACTTGATGTTTGCACCTAAAGTCATCGCAGTCTGCCCTTTGTCTAGCATTGTGCCCAGGTCTTAATTTGTTGCCTATGTTGTGTGCCCTTTCCTAAATTAGACTCTTTCCTTAGACTTCATCTTTCCAACTCTGTTCTTGAATGCTATTAGGAACCCATGTCTTTACTTTGTTAGTATATTGTTGTTGGACGCATATGCTTTGTAAGTCGTCCCGTAGTATTTGTTGATCCATAGTTTATATTAGCCCATAGTATTGACCCATAGTATTGGACGCATATGCTTTGTAAGTCATCCCATAGTTTTATATGTCCCATGGTTTTGACTCATAGTATTGGCGCCTAGACTTAGCCCATGGTTTGTATTGACACATAGTATTGACCCATGGTATTGGTGCCTAGACTTAGTATATAAGTGTGTGTTGAGGCCTATGAAGGCACCGTGAAGTTAATTGTATTGAGCTTGCTCAAAGGAGGTTGCCCCCTCGAAGTGGCCCGTGATCAATATAAAAGTGATTCTGAGTTCTATTATTTATGATATCTCGTGTATTTGCATTAATTAATTATTGCAGGTTCATCACATCTGGTATCAGAGCATTTTCTTGGGCTCGTTGGGTGGAATTTTTGCCAAAAAAATTTCCACATCTATTGCAGCTTCGGATTTGGGAATAATCCCTATCCGCTTAACTGTGGGAAGTACTTGGGAATAAGCCCTAAAACTCATTGTGAGGAGTACCACAGGAACCCCAAAGTAGCTGGCCCATTGAGAGGACCTGCCAGCGAAAAGGGCAACGACCCCTACCTAATTGACTAGTTCCCACCCGTGAGGTAAACCAAGAGTTGTCGTTTGTGGCAAAGCGGTTATCAGTTTTACCTGAGCCATGGAGTGAGGGGTACTGCCCCAATATGCGAGCTGTCAGACAACATTGGTGGCCGAGTGAAACACTTGAACTGTTAGGAAGCCGTACATACCTGGGGTCCATATCTATTTTCAGTTGAACTGTTGCCGATCACTTCCGCTCCAGATCCAGCCATTTCAGATATATTCTGAAAGTCGTTCCAGATCCAGTCCCTGTTTCATATCCAGTCGTTCCAGATCCCTTCCGCGCCGTTGCAGATCCATCTGTTGCGGATCCCTTCCGCGCCACTGTTGCTGATCCATTTCTGGTAAAAAAAAGGGTATAAAATTCTGTTTTTTGGCCATATCTCCCTTATTTCAAATCTGTTTTCCCTGAAACTTCACTGACATCCCTGCAATCCCATTCTGCATATTTCATTCCTGAAGACCCTATCCCAAATTCCACTTCCCAAGACCAGAAATCCCACATTTGTCTATTTTTAGGGTTTGCCATAACTTCTTCAATTTTCACCCGATTGCCTTCAAATTTTACCATAGAGTTCCCGCTTCTGAAATCCCCATTTTTTGCTTCCCTTTCCCTCAGAAAGTGTCAAAAACCTAGTCAAACCCCAATTACTCCTCCGAGTTTTTCCCAAATCCAAATTTCCCCTTACTAAATAAGCTTGTGTTTGTGTTTTTCTATCCATTCCCCCCCCCCCCACAAAAAAAAAAAAATACTGGTTATGGTTGTCACTTGCACAGGAGCAAACACCATGGAGGAAGCACTTGCAACCATCCAAACCAAACTCCAAGATCTGGATGAAAAATTTCTCAGCGTCCATCTTCAGCATTCAGCCATGAACAATAACTGACAGCCAGAATCTTTTGCAGCCACCCGGGTTCTCTTCTTCCAGCAATTTTCGTGGGCCGAAGCTTGATTTTCCTCGCTTCAATGGTACTGATCCGACTGGATGGATATACCGAGCAGAACAATATTTCAGTCTGCATAATACTTTTGATGTTCAAAAATTTCCACTTGCATCCTTTCATTTGGAACAAGAAGCCCTTCAATGGTACCTTTGGTACATCAAAGCTCATCCCGAGCCAAATGAGACAGATTTTTGCCAACTCCTTTTGTTACGATTTGGTCCTAGTTCTTTTGACGACTTCACAGGAGCACTCACTAAACTTCACCAAACTGGCACAGTGAGAGAGTATCAGACGGAATTTGAGAAACTAGCCAATCACACAGAAGGATTGTCCGATGAATTCTATAGGATTTATTTTATCAGTGGTCTCAAGGATGAAATCCGCTCATAGGTCAAAATTTTTTGTCCCAACACAATGATGGAAGTCATAGGGTTGGCTAAGCTGGCTGAGGACAAGATCGCAGTTCAACAACGCTCCAAACCCACCTTTGTTCCCTTCAAAAATATGGGTTCCCAACGACCTCCCATCACGCCTACTCCTCAACCAACTCCTATCAAGCAATTGTCTGAAACAGAGATGCAGGAATGCCGAGAAAAAGGGCTTTGTTATAATTATGATGAGAAATTCACTCGGGGACATAGATGTGTTCAACAAAAGCTCTATCTCTTGGATGTGGATTCTCTGTCTGCCTCAAAACTTGATGAAGAAGCTACAGATACAGTAGATGATCAGGTCGACATTCAACACCCTCCTGTTGACACCCCATCTCAGGATGACCCACCCGAGATCTCTCTCCATGCTGTAACCAGCGTCACCACCCCACAAACAATGCGAGTCAGGGGATACTTCAAGAAGCTCACTCTTACCATACTCATTGATTCTGGTCGCACTCATAACTTCATTGATCCTCGGATTGCCAAACAGGCTGATTGTTTTGTCCATCCTTGCTCCAACTTTGAAGTCATGGTTGCCAATGGGGGCACCTTACCTTGCAAGGGGAAGTGTCACAATGTGCGTATCTCTATGGAAGATTATAACCTACGCTCTCACATGTTTGCCTTGTTTTTAGGCGGATGTGATGTGATTTTGGGCATTCAATGGTTATGCACACTTGGCCCCATCTTATGGGATTTTGCTGAACTTTGGATGCAGTTTTCATTCAATGGGGCACAACACACATTTATGGGCTTACAACCAGGGTCTCTCTGCATCATCAGTTCACATCGCCTGGAAAAAATACTTAAGAAGAATTCACATGGTGTCATCGCTTAGCTCCATTCCATTCAGATGCACCCATCAATAGTCTCCACTACTTCCTTGGATAGATATGCAGGTGTCTTTGTTGAACCAATGAGCTTGTTGCCTTCAAGAGACCTTTCCGGTAAGAATTTAGCCGCATCTACCTCTCAGCAGGAAATGATGACTATTTGCATACAGTCCAGAAGTGGCAGCCATCCCTATTGGGGAATTATTTATGCATCAAGACTGATCTCCAGAGTCTGGAAACTTTCCTGGAACAACGGGTCTCCTCCCCAACACACCTGAAATGGGTTATCCAACGCATGGGTTATGACTATGCAACCACTTACCAGAAGGGTAAGGACAATATGGTGGAAGATGCTCCTCCTCGCACATTTGATGACCCAGTTTCTCTTACAGCTATTTCTCTGCTTGTTCCAAATTGGTTGCAATCTGTTCAACGGGGCTATCTCTTCTATGAACTCCTTGCTTCTTCATCAGGAGGGCACTCTGGGTTCCTCAAAACGTATGACCAGGAACAATGTAACTTCTTTTGGCAGGGACTCAAAAGGACAATTCAACAGATGGTGGTTGACTGTGATACCTTCCAGGTCAACAAGGGTGAAACAACCCTCCTTTCAGGACTGCTCGAACCCTTACCCATCCCTCCACAGATTTGGACAACTATTTCTATGGATTTCCTAGAAGCACTCCAGTGGTATAGTACCACATCTCAAAGGACACCATATGAAGCAGTCTTTGTACATGCACCACCAGTTCTTCTTCCATACACCTTTAACAGCTCCCTAGTTCAGGCAATTGACTCAATTCTTCGAAACCATGATCAACTTCTCATTTTGCAGGACAATTTTCACATGGCAAGAATTCGACTGAAACAACAAGCCGATCAGCACCGTTCTGAGCGCACTTTCCACATTGCTGATATGGTTCTTCTTCGTCTATAGCCTTCCATGCAATCCTCCCTGAAACTCCAAATGCGTCAGTGGCTCAGAATGCAACCCGAGGATGCTATAGGGGACCCACTCCTTCAGATTCTGCATCAACTTCCACATCTAAAGCTTTGAGGACAAAGCTTTTTCTAAGGGAGAGGGGATGTTAGGAACCCATGCCTTTACTTTGTTAGTATATTGTTGTTGGACGCATATGCTTTGTAAGTCGTCCCGTAGTATTTGTTGATCCATAGTTTATATTAGCCCATAGTATTGACCCATAGTATTGGACGCATATGCTTTGTAAGTCATCCCATAGTATTATATGTCCCATGGTTTTGACTCATAGTATTGGCGCCTAGACTTAGCCCATGGTTTGTATTGACACATAGTATTGACCCATGGTATTGGTGCCTAGGCTTAGTATATAAGTGTGTGTTGAGGCCTATGAAGGCACCGTGAAGTTAATTGTATTGAGCTTGCTCAAAGGAGGTTGCCCCCTCGAAGTGGCCCGTGATCAATATAAAAGTGATTCTGAGTTCTATTATTTCTGATATCTCGTGTATTTGCATTAATTAATTATTGCAGGTTCATCACAAATGCTTCTGAATTGTAGCTTGCCATCTACCTAGACTTGTGCATAGCACCTTTCCTATGCCAAGGCAGTGGTTCCTTGTTGGGAACCCCCCAAAGGGAGGTTGCCTCCCCCTTGGAGATAGACACTTCTACTAGTTTGAATTGATCCACCTTGGATCTGCCTTCTTTCCAACACTTGCTCCGCATACTTATAGTTGTTTCTCCCCTTTCCATGGGCGTGCTCCCTTCATGATCCAATTAGCCAATGCGTTGCATGGTGTTCGCATTGACGATGAGCAAGTTCACGGGTCCGCACCTCTCAAGCCAACTGATGCGTTCACACTTTGTGTTCCTTGGGCGAGTTACCTCTTCTGGGTGGTTGTGCGCCCTGTCTCTTGGTGACAGTCCCCTCGCTTGTTGGACCAAGGTTCTTGTGCCCACGTCATTCTGCTTGTCGACACCCTCACGTCTCACACTTGGCGTGGTCCCGAGCTCTCTCGTCAAGCACCCAAGTCGTGTTACTCATGGGTGCGTCAACTAAGTCATTGCCGAGATCACCGATGTGTCTTGTTGGGCACACTTTTCTGCTCAAGCATTCTGCATTCCCATGGGTGCATCTACGGGCTTCCAAGTCGGGTTGCAAAGCCCTCCTTGGTTTCTTGGGCCAAGCTCCCATGTCAATCTTGCCCGCAAGTGGAGACTAGCTGAGGTTCCTGTCACCAAGGCCATTACACCATGGACCTAAGAAGGTTCACCGCGATTTACTCTTTGAAATATAATATGGTGTTACGTAAATTGATGGTGTTATCTATGTGTTATTAATTTAAGGGATTGTCCAACACACTATAGAGTAATGGCCCACTTTGTTGTGTTTCCAAATTGATCCTAATTGTTGCAGATTTATTCATTAGTAATAGAGCATTTTGTAATAGTCATTTTCCTCTCTGTTAATGTTTTATTTATCCATTTTATTCAGTGTGCTTGAGTGTGTTAATTGATTTATTTCAACAATCTATTTCTGCTATTTATTCCTGCGATTTATTTCTGCATTTTATTTCTGAAATTTATTTGTGCCATTAAAATGTGACTTTCTAAGAAGAGCCACGTGTGCCAAGTATCATAGAAATGCGTTCGGTTGGGCAATGATTAGTAGGATTAGGTTATTTTTATGCAATTTACTTTCATAATGCAATGTGTATCCAGTTGTGTTAATTTTATATGCCAAAAATTGTAGCAATGCATTTGGTTGAATTAGCTCAGTTGGAGTAGAGACACATTTTTTCATAGATAGACTTTATTTACAATTGTTGCATAGAATTTCATCAGTATAGAGTAGAACAAGAACGAGAAGAACCTCCCCCCCAAAAAAACAATTAGCAATAGTAAATAACAACCTAGCAAGATTAGCATATTCAAGATTGCATACATAGTGCTGACATTTTTGAAAAATGTATGACCCTGGATTGAAGATTAAAGTAAGATCTGGAATATGGGAAGTCAAAGTCAGGTATTATCAGATCCCATCACTTTTTGGTGTCGTTGTTGAGGAAAACAACAATTTTTTAATATATTTTTTGCATTAAGGCCTGAATTGTTAAAGCATTGTAGAGTGCACGATTGGAATTTGATACCTAATCTTGTCCTCTCTTTGAAAGGTTGTCCTCAAATTTCTGACCAGTATGTATGAGGAGGAGAGACAAGTATGGAAGGTATGTTCCTAAAATTTCGCATACACCAAAGAAGGAACAAGTCAAGGAGAAAATCTTGCGATAGCAAGACAAATATATGAGGTTAACCTTAAATATGAAACTCCTATTGATTTTTGGGGTTTCAAAAGTTTGAATTCCATACCCATCATGGAGGATGAGCATGAGGGACTTGACAATGAATGAGAACAACATGGGCCAACCTATGCATTTCTCATCAGGGAAACTGATGAGGAAGCAAAAATGAAAAATATCGATCCATCAATTCTTCCATACTTATGTGGACTCTTCATAGAGGATCTGGATACATTTATGTTTGAATTTGAAGTATTGTGTCGATCTTATGAGTATAAGTTGGATGCTTAGAAGTTACAATTATTTCCTTCAACCTTGAAGGATGCAACATTAAGATGGTTCATGGGTCTAGAGGATGTGTACATACATGGGATTAAATGAAGGAAGCATTTGTAAAAAATTATCATGACTATAGTGAGGATCGAGGTACAATAGATAAAATTTTAGTTTACTTATAAACATTTTGCTAATTGTGATTTGAGCCAAGAATATTTAAAAGTAGTACTTCTGAGAGGCACAAGGGGGGAATGGTTAGAACCATTGAACTTGATTGCAATAGGGGATGCTTATCAGTTTTCCTATGAGGAAATCAGAGACCTTCTTAAGAATTATTCATGTTCCTCAGGAAGGAAGGCTAGGGGAAATCAGGAAAATCCACCAACATTTGTGAAAACTACATGAGGGATTACTAATTCATTATCTATGCAATTGGATACCCTTCAGTCAAGGAAGAAACGAGAAGACACATAAAAGTAGTTAACAACCTTTTTGCCAAAGTACCAAGAAACATGCTTAAAATGAATTCCCACTTGCCATTGTAAAAGTCTACAATATCTCTACCAAAAATCATGACACAAGTAGTTGTCCACAATTGCCAAAATTGAAAGCAGACTACCAAGGAACATATCAAAATGTCAAGCAAATATGCTTCATCAATTAGTGGAAGTTTGGACAGTCACAGTCTGATTTTCCATGTATGAATTACAACCCTTCTCATTGGTATGGTCAATATTCTGCTAGAAATTGGAATCCTCCTTAATTTCCCAATACTCAACAAACTTGGAAACCACTTGTTTCCACACCTTGGTCATACCCTATGTTGACACCAATTTTGTCTTGGGAGACCAGGAGGATTAGACCCCTGAAGATAGTGAATGAGGGCCTCGGTTTTCAGATCATGGAGACTCAAGAGATGCCAAACGAGAGCTCTGGATGTGTAGTTGTAGTTGGAGAATGAAATAATCCAAGGCCCTAAGTTTTAAACATTGCAGGAAGGATTAAAAATGCAAAAATCCGCCCCCAGTTAAATGATGGCGCAAGTGAAGGATGTAGATCTATAGCGATAATGATCAACGGCTGAGAAGCAGCTTCACGAAAGAAGAAGGGTATGTTTTAAACGGAGGTGGAGTGTTTAGCCTGCGAGCAAATTGGAAAGTTGATCAACGGGCATAAGGGTAGATCTACGGTCGCCAATTTGTTCGCGATTTCAAAGTGTGCGAAAGAACCAACTTTCCAAATTTGCAAACTTTGGGTAGGGACTGCAGGTTTAGATGACACAGATTTGGTAGAGTTGAGATTTACGCCGGAAGATTTGTTCGTCGATTGAACTAGCGTGGACGACCAACAATCCAAGATTTGCGAAGCACGGTAGGGGGTGCATCTTTGGATGGTTTAGATGCGAATGAGATCAAGATCGACAGTGTTGGGTTGACCATGGAGATGGACGGTTGAAAGGAACTTCTGTTGCGAATGAATGATAGTCCAAGGGAAAGAAGCCACATCAGAGCCGTCATATGCTTTTTTCACTTAACACAAAATTCTGGTTAAATCTGTTTAACGCCAACCCAAATCTCAGTCATCATTCTCGCTCATGTGGAGAGTCCAATCGAATGATCATGCCAAAATGATTACTCACAGTTATCATCATTATCATAGTCGTTATGAATGGGCTCCCAAATTTCATTGTTCGCATCAGTGGTCGAAAGGTGGTAGGCTCAGTAGCCCAAATATCTTTCATTGGAGATCTGGTCATGGAAAAGGATCAAGGAACCAAAGTAATTTTTGTACCGGAGCAGGTGTGGTCCGATGTGGGGGATAATCACATTCCTTCATCCCCTGTAAAATTCGACCACATAGAGGAGAGTACTGCCAGTGAACCTGAGGAGGACAGAGGTCGACAGGTGTGCAAGAAAACTCGGCGAAGGAGAAAGAGGGAGGCTCGAAAGGTTGAACAGTGCGCCCACCAAACCATGGAGATTCTCAGAGATTTTGTTATTCCCACTGAGGAAGTGGCACCACCTCCTTCCACAGAAAAATAGAAGGTGGTCGATTCCATGAAGGTGGAATATTTCTTCGACTCACAAGGCCAAGTAATAGCTCAGACGTAGAATGGCAATCTGTTTTATGATATTTTGCATCCCGTCGTTATCAATCTGTTTTGGACTCTTTTTGAATATGTAATATTCTTATACTTTGGGGCCACTTAAGACCTGCCAACTGCTTAGGATTTGTTGTAGTTAGCAATTGTACAAGGACACATGTAAAATCGGGTAGGCCTGTTTGTCAGTACTCATTTATGTTTTCAGAGACAATAGACTAGGCTGAGTAGGTGTCAGTGCGGCTGTAACTGTTTTATGTTAGAATGATTCGAGCCTAAAAGCTGAAGATATCTATATATGCATATGTAATCGAGATACAAAGGGTTGGAACTTGTTGAAAACTTGTTGGAACCCGTGAGGCTTTTGTGTTATGTAATTTTGAGATGTGCCTTTAATAAAATTGGCAGAGTCAAGCAAGCAATTTGAACAGAGATTATTGTGTTATTTTATTTGCAGTCTGTACCTTCTTTTTCTTCATGTGATTGTTTCCCTGTTATATATTTCATAATGTGCTCTTTCATGTTTGGATAAGTGTATATTGAGACATAATTCATATGATTATGCTATGTTTCTTTGATTCCAAGCAACCACAAACCAGTTTTCTACTAAAGTTAATGCAGAATTCATTTAATAATGCTCTGTGTTGATGGACTGTTCTTATTTTCTTCCTTATCACCAAACAAACAACTCTTTGACTGTGAATGAGTAGCTACCCTGCCTCTGTTATGAATTATTTGCAAAGCATTGCCACTTTATCATCATAAGTGTTTTTTAATCCCTTTTCCCAATGAATATCCACCTTGTTTCAACCACATAACAAATCTGATTTTAGTTTTATTTTATATATCTGACCCTGCCAAACAATTGGTGAGAGATCCCTCTCTGGAAAAGGAGAAGATAGCTCCCTTTCCTAAAGTGGTTCTGTGGTTACCTCAAAGTGTCATTTTTGCAACCTTAAGGCACATTTTGAGTGATAACATATTGGCGCCGTTGCCGAGGAATGAAAGTCATATTTTCCCTGGGAGAAACGACAAAGATTTCGAGTTTTCATAGAGAGAAAGGATTTCTTTGGGCAAACAGAGATTTTTGCAATTGAAGAAGGTTGTATATTTTCCTTGGCAACTCCACTCATCAGAATTTTCAGTTGAAGGTGACTCCACTGGGGAACTTGGCGACTCCATTAGGGAGATTTGTGACCCCATGTCAGAGTTAAGATGTTGAAGGTCTCATGGCGACTCCACATTGAAGAAATCCAACGTCTCACTGTTTCACGGGCTAGTGCACTTAGTATTCAATCAGAATTTGCAGCTCCATTGTTTCAAGATGGATTCATTGTTAAAAAGGTATGCTCCCATGAACATGTCTCACATCTCTGGTTTTCCAAATCCTATTCCTAAAGTAGATTGGAAAACCTGTTTACCTAAATTTAAAGATTAGGAAGGAGATGATGCTGCTATTCATTTGGTTAGATTTCATATGCATATACATAAGCTTGGAGTTGAATTGCATGAGGATTGTTTCATGAAAATGTTTATGGCAACATTAGAAGAGAAAGCAAGGGTTTGGTATGAAGGTTTACCACTTGCTAGTGTATATTCCCTTCAAGATTTTTATTCAACCTTTTGTGAAGAGTATAAGTACATTTATCCCTCTTTGGAGTTGGTTGAAATATTTTGTAACAATCTTGATGCCCTTTTTCAACTTATGGAGATTGATGCTTTTGATAAAGATGTGCTAGATAATGATTTGAGATAAACCTTGTGGGAGCTGTATGCTTATAAGAATGAAGAAATTTTAGAATCCTTGCATGAGAGGCCTTTCCATCATCAGGAAAAAGAAGAAGAGGATAATGGTCAAGATATTCAAGAAGATTCCCAGCAGTTGATAATGTCTTCCTTGACTGAAAGCAACCTAAGCCAAAATTTTGATTCAACTAGTTACATTTCTTTTTCTGAAATAGATGATGACTTACAACAGTCTTGTCAATCTATGTGTGATAAAGACGGTAGTTGGGACTGTTAATCAAATCTCTTTTTATATTATTCAACTTCTGAAATATTGTTACAAGAAGACGATGTTTATTCCCAATCAGAAAATACCCTTTTGTAGTAGCAATTTTTTCAAAGTTCTAATACTTTGGTGACGGATTATATAAAGAATGCTGACCCTGGAAATTTTCAGTGTTATAGTCCTTCCACGTGTTCATTTTCTGAAATCGCAAGTATAGAGGAATTTGACCTTGAATTGATGATTGAAGAAAGATATGAACAAAAGGAATTTTCTTTGCATTCCAACCCTTTTCATGGTGAACAGAAAAATGATCAGCCTAGTGATGTACAAGAAGAAGGATATACTAATTTGTTTTATGGAGATTGCAATCAGCATGTTGAAATTTCTGTTGTGAATGGTTTTAAAGGAGATTTCAGTCCACCTATATATGATGAATATGCTGATGGCTACTTGGATATTGTGCCTGAAAAGGCAGATGAAAATTTTGCAAGTCCTGGACCAATTGGTGAAGAAAATTTTGTTGAAATTTATGACCAGAATGCTGAAAACATAGTGAATAGCAAGCAGGCTGAAAGCGACTGTTTATCCTTGAGTTTTTCTTTAGTTGAATTGCTGAAACAAGGGATTAAAATTTCTAATCCAAAACATAAATTCGAGGTAATGGAGAATGTCATAATCTTTCTAGAAGTGGATGGAAAGAATGAGACATCATACAATTAGTCCCATTATATAGAAAAACCAGCTGGAGGTCTTACAACAGAACAGTTCAGATTTCATCCAGTCATAGAGAGAAATCAGATTGTAGCTCACGATTTCATCATTGCAAGTAAGGAAGACAATGATTCTAATGAAGGTAATACCTTACTTCTCTACTCTGAAGTCTTTGATACACCAAAGAAGGGCTTTGAGATCATGAATAGAAAATTCTTACACCCATTCTGCCATCATCAAGTGGTCTGTGTAGGGTCAAATTTATCTCATCATGAGGAAAGTATTTCAGCCTATTGTGACAAAATTCATGATTTACTCGTTGATGTACTAATCCCTCCTATTGTTGATGAACCAGTGTGCCATGACCTACCAGTTTATGATGACTATGAGGATGTTTTTCCTGAGTTACTAGCTGTCCCAGTTGTTTCGCCAAGACCCTTAGTCATTAACAACCAAATGGCCACTGATTCACCTATTTATGATGATCATGGAGATGATTTCTCTGAGCACTTAATTGAATATCTTATCTTGGAGGAGTATTCTTCCCATACATGTGACCATAGCTTGCAACCCTCGTGTCATAATTCTATGACTGAAAAAGAGGATTAGAATATTCAGTCAAATTTTCTCTCATGTCATTCACTTCCAAAATCATTCTATCAAGAAGAATTTATTCTCCATGATCCATTTGAGAATCAAGATGGTATTTCTTTTGAAACACAAGAGCGAAATCAGGTTTTTAATCTAGGAATTCTAAGCAGACAAGAGGATGATATTATTGATAGTTCATGTGTTGAAACAACCTCTCATGTTACAAAGCTACAGTTATAGCAGAATGATGTGTACGAATCTAATTGTTTTAGTCTTATTGAGTTGCATGATGAATCGAGCATATATGATATTCAAGTTCTATCTGAAACTTGTCATGAACATTCAATTCCTATACTTAGCATGAATGACAAAGGAGATGAGCATACTACTTACAGTTCTCTTGAAGATGAGTTTGCCAGTCTACAAGCGAAATCATAGTTTGACAAGGTGCTAGATAAGTTACAGTTGGAGCATCCTAGTCATGTCAAACAAATGGCAAAAAAATTTGAAGGTCACAATGTATATGACACAGTAGCTGATTACATGGAAAAAAATTTCAGTTTGGGTAATTGGTTATGTTTCCGCCAAAACGATTACACCTATCATCATTGCTTTTTGCCATTATGTTCTTATTTTATGATTTTAGTCAAGCATGATGAGAAAGTTTACTTATTGGATCAGTTGCTTGATTGGTTACTTTTTCACTTTTATATCACCTGATGTTGCATTCATTTCAACAACATAGGGTTTAGTGATTCGTATATAAATAAGCTCGACATGGCGAGCACCTTTTCAGCATGTACAATTCAGTTTTTTTTTTTTATTTCAAGCATTTCAGTTTTCAGTTTCAAGTTTCGGTTCAGATTTTGTTGTGTGTGGTTCAGCCTAAGTGCTTAGTTTGCTTTCAGTCTCACATGAAGAATTATAGGTTGAAGTTTTGTGATGAGAAAATACCAATGGGTCAAGCACTCGGTCTACAGGGTTCTTTGCTACTTCACAGGGAGGATAACATCCCCAATTGGAGCCAGTTGTTGACACCAGTTTTGTCTTGGGCGACCAGGAGGATTAGACCCCTGAAGATAGTGAATGAGGGCCTCGGTTTTCATATCATGGAGACCCAAGAGATGCCAAACGAGAGCTTTGGATGTGTAGTTGTAGCTGGAGAATAAAATAATCTAAGGCCCTCAATTTTAAACATTGCATAAAGGATTACAAATGCAAAAATCCACCCCCAGTTAAATGATGGCGCAAGTGAAGGATGTAGATCTATAGCAATAATGATCAACGACTGAGAAGCAGCTTTGCGAAAGAAGAAGGGTATGTTTTAAACAGAGGCGGAGTGTTTAGCCCGCGAGCAAATTGGAAAGTTGATCAACGGGCATAAGGGAAGATCTATGGTCGCCAATTTGTTTGCGATTTCAAAGTGCACGAAAGAACCAACTTGCCAAATCTACCAACTTTTGGTAGGGACCGTAGGTTTAGATGGCACAGATCTGGCGGAGTTTAGATCTACGGCGGAATATTTGTTTGTCGATTGAACTAGCGCGGACGACCAACAATTCAAGATTTGTGAAGCGCGGTAGGGGAAGCATCTTTGGACGGTCTAGATGCGAATGAGATCAAGATCGACGGTGTTTGGTCAATCATGGAGATGGACGGTTGAAAGGTACTTCTGCTGCGAACGAATGATAGCCCAAGGGAAAGAAGCCACATCAGAGCCATCATATGCTTTTTCACTTAACATGGAATTCTGGTTAAATTTGTTTTAACGCCAACCCAGATCTCAGTGATCATTCTCGCTCATGTGGAGAGTCCAATCGGATGATCATGCCAAAATGATTACTCCCGGTTACCATCACTATCACAATTGTTATGAATGGGATCCCAAATTTTACTATTCACATTAGTGGTCAAAAGGTGGTAGGCTCAGCAGCCCAGATATCTTTCATTGGAGATCCAGTCATGGAAAAGGATCAAGGAGCCAAAGTAATTTTTGTACCGGAATAGGTGTGGTCCAATGTGGAGGATAATCACATTCCTTCCTCCCCTGTAAAATTCGACCACATAGAGGAGAGTATTTCCAATGAACCCGAGGAGGACAGAGGTCGACAGGTGTGCAAGACAACTCGACGAAGGAGAAAGAGAGAGGCTCGAAAGGTTGAACAGTGCGCCCACCAAACCATGGAGATTCTCAGAGATTTTGTTATTCCCACTAAGGAAGTGGAACCACCTCCTTCCACAGAAAAAGAGCAGGTGGACGATTCCCTAAAGGTGGAAGATTTCTTTGACCCACAAGGCCAAGTAATAGCTCAGACGTAGAATGGCGGTCTGTTTTATGATATTTTGCATCCCGTCGTTATCAGTCTGTTTTGGACTCTTTTTAAATATGTAATATTCTTATACTTTGGGGCCACTTAAGACCTGCCAACTGCTTAGGAGCTGTTGTAGTTAGCAATTGTACAAGGACACATGTAAAATCAGGTAGGCCTGTTTGTCGGTACTCATTTATGTTTTCAGAGACAATAGACTAGGCTGAGTAGGTGTCAGTGCGGCTGTAACTGTTTTCTATTAGAATGATTCGAGCCTAAAAGCTGAAGATATCTATATATGCATCTGTAATCGAGATACAAAGGGTTGGAACTTTTTGGAACCCATGAGGCTTTTGTGTTATGTAATTTTGAGATGTGCCTTTAATAAAATTGGCAGTGCCGAGCAAGAAATTTGAATAGAGATTCTTGTGTTATTTTATTTGCAGTTTGTACCTTCTTTTTCTTCATGTGAATGTTTCCTTGTTATCTATTTCATAATGTTCTCTTTCATGTTTGGAAAAGTGTATATTGAGACATAATTCATATGATTATGCTATGTTTCTTTGATTCCAAGCATCCACAAACTAGTTTTCTACTAAAGTTAATGTAGAATTCATTTAATAATGCTCTGTGTTGATGGACTGTTCTTATTTTCTTCCTTATCACCAAACAAACACCTCTTTGACTGTGAATGAGTAGCTACCCTGCCTCTGTTATGAATTATTTGCAAAGCATTACCACTTTATCATCATAAGTATTTTTTACTCCATTGCCCAATGGATATCCACCTTGTTTCAACCACATAACAAATCTGATTTTAGTTTTATTTTATATATCTGGCCCTGTCAAACAATTGGTGAGAGATCCCTCTCTGGAAAAGGAGAAGCCAACTCCCTTTCCTAAAGTGGTTCTGTGGTTACCTCAAAGTGTCCTTTCTACAACCTTAAGGCACATTTTGAGTGATAACACCCTAATCCTTATATGTAGCAACCATTCATAAATAAGGGGATCCAAATGCCTAATTAGAAACCAACTTTTAGACCCCAACATAATTGATCATTTCAGCAACAACAAGGTTTTCTACCTCGTCTCCCTCAAAATGTGACTCAATGTTATAGTGCAAATTGGCACTTCCCTGTTCGTGATGACAATATCCCAAGTATCCTTTCCTGTTCACAAGAGTGGATGGATAAGAAAAGAATACCCCATAATTTGACTCCATATGATGGCCCACATCCCCAAAATGAGATCCCATCTCATTCTCCTTGAATTGTCAAAGTTGCAACCACAAAAGAGACCACACATTCCCTTTGAACTAGCAAGGTTGGTGCCATGCAAGTTTCCCTTGATAAAGGCTCGTGGGCCTAAAAAAATTGGCAAAAAATGTAAAAATTCAAAAATATGACAAGTTATGTTAGTTTTGGACAATTTGGTCTCGGTTGTAACTAACAAAACTAAATGGAAACCAAAAATATCTCAATCATTCATAAAAAGAGATGAGATGGGCCAACTAAGGGGGACACCCATCCATATCGTCATTCTGGAAAAATCTCGCCATAAATTTGATTCATTCATTTCCTCACCCGTCATTAATCCTTGTCATTGAGTATCCCTTTCAGAACTGTTGAAGCCACTCACTCTATGTGACCCCTATCTGATACACATTTGGAAGATTACTTGGTTGAAAGTGGGTTTGTGAAGGAATCAAGAGCAGAGGAAATCAAAGGTCTCAAAAGGTGTTGAGTAGTGAAAAGGAAATTATTTTGTATTTTTCATTGCATCAATAGATATTTGACATCTTTCCCTCCCCGAAAAGAAGTGTGAAACAATTGATTATTGACTCTTTAAAAGTGATTTGTAGTTTATAAGAATATTTTTTCATTTGATTATTGTCATATACATGTTCTTGTTTGGTAGGGATATTTCTTTGTAGCCAAAATCTTTTGAGGAAGAGTGGTTGGTGTCTTGCAAGTTGGATATTCCTACCAAAGAGTAGATTGAAAGAGGCCAAGAGGAGCAGCAAGGATCATCCTTTGTAATATGGTGTTCCTATTCTCTCTCTCTCTCTCTTGTTTGACGGACAATCTACCAAGAGCGGACTCGAGGCCCGATCACCCTAGCTTAATGTAAGACTAGAACAAATAGGACATAATATAGAATACTTTCCTAGATCTAATTAGAGATCGAGTAGATAGATGCTTTACCTTCCAGATCGCTGATCCTTTCTTCTTGATGTCGTTCCAAGCTTTGATGGTCTTCATATCTCAGCTGCAAAACCTGTCAAAACACATAGAACAAGACAAGTAGTAAAATGCATCTAAGAAATAACATATCTAAGTAAGCATTAAGCAGGAAAACTACACAAACATCATCAATGCAATGAGATTTGGTGGAAAGCATTTATATTACTGTATAAAAGGGAAAGTACATAGAAGGAAGTGATTACAACCAAGCCAATGCCAAAGCCTCCAAAGGAAGTGTGGATCTCTCAAGGGATGAGTAGAGATCTCTACTAAGCTAATTTCACCAGCATGTAGATACTATAGACTTCCTCCCCTTGGAATGGGAATGAGCTTCACTTATATAGGACTAAGAGGATAGGATAGGTTGATATATGGTAGGAGAGAGTTAGGGGATCTCACCAAAGGGCTAGGGAACTGAATGCCAGCTACCCTATAGGATAGGGATAGGGATCCACATCACTTAGCTTCGAGAATGGGCTTGAAGATGCTCCTTTATCCAATTAAATAACATCGTCGCAGGCTACATTAAGACAACCTGCGACGCCGCAGGTTGCACAAGGGTGAACCACGAAGACCTATAAAAATGGGTTAGTTAAGCCCTCCAGTCATGGGAAACTTTAGGGATGTTTACATGGAGTCTTATGGTAGCAAGATTTAGGTGTAATAGAATGTCCCCTAAAGCATGAAGCTGTTGAAACTTGATAGGTGAAATGCTTTGACAGAAGGAATGGCAATGGACTTGTCGGACGAAGGATGCTGCTGCAGTACAACTGACTCTGAGCACACAGTCTCATACGACTCACAACATGGCTGTTGACCAATACAATGCAGATCCATGGTAGTAATGACCGACTGAACACAATCATGGCTACTAGACACAAGCGTAGATCCATGATGAGATGATAACATAGCCACAACCAATACAAAAGTGGATCCATGTAATATGACTCAAAACAATCTCCATCGCAACTTGGGTAAAACATGACTCCCCAGGGTCTTCAAGCCGAACCCACAATGATACGAATCTATCCATGTGATTACAAATGTCTTGACGTCGAACATGGTAGAAACCACTTGATTACCGGTCATTGATGTATACCGTTAACAAGCGTGAGGGAAATCACCATTAATGTTAATGATCCCCAAGGCATCACAATACATATAGTCAAGCATGAATAAATGAGTTGAAGTCGAACGCTTAACGAAATATTTCAATCAAGAGTCAATAATGTAAACTCATGTCGAAAGCGAGGTAACCTGCCATTGAGGCATGCAGGCCCAAGTTACTCGATTGGTTTCTAGATTCAATCCTCGGATGATGATTTGAAGTCGACAAGGATGAATTCGTCGAAGGAGTGCTATGATGAATCCCCCCTCATCGACACGAAACTTGATAACAGATGTTTGGAGTAGATCGGATGGTACAGTAACATACAGGACCGACTCAGAGTAGACCGACACGGTGGAAGGTGTACTGACTGCAGATAATGAGTGGTGAAAGTATTCTTGAACACGGGCATGGCATGACTTGGTAGTATTGACATGAAGAGTATGACACCAACTCCTAATGCAACTAATGGTGGAAGTATTATTTGGATGACCCAAAGGAGTAACAAGACTCAGGAAGTAAACAAGACTCGAGGACAAACAGATGATCCAAGTACTGTATACAAATGCGAATGAGTGCCATGTTCAAGAACGACTAGGTACTGCCACTGGTAAAAAGTGTAACATAAAAGCTTTCCTTTTTCCCCATCATGATTGATGAGTGCCTCATGTGTTTTTTACGAGCTTGATGAGGGTAACCAGATGCTCAGTATAGCTCATCTCATAGATGAGTCCAATCCCAAATATTTTCTGAACCTGGGAGAGGAGGGGTTCGTCCCATAGCAGGCCCTTCAATGTCAAATTTTAACAAGTCCATAGAAGGTAAACTCAGTTGTCATTTCATGTTTAGAGAGTCTGAAAAGAACTAAAGAAGACTCCAATGGTCCTTTTTCGTAAAGTTAGCCTCTTCGCTCGAAAAAGGGTAAAACAATGCGGGAGAGGACTCTTCCAGTCATGATTGGTTGGAGTATTCCTTTTTCATAAGTAGTGCCCCCTGGTCCAAAAAAGGGGTAAACTATCACTAGGGAGATGGTTGTTCAAATACTTTAGCAAGCGTGAACGCGACAAGTTCACTTGGCAATATTTTCGTATTTCGAGAGCCTGAAAATAACTTAAAGATAGACTCCGGGGGGTTCCTTTTCCATAGGAGTTTAACGAGCCTAGAAAAGTGATAAATCATAACTCGGTGACTTATTCTTATGGTTTTAAGAGCATGAGAAAGAAAAAAGAGTAAGCTCGTCATCATTTAAATAATCGAAATCTAACGGATGGAAATAACAACAAAAACATTCAATGGGTTGTTCATACCTGAGATGATCGCTACGATGCAAAAATGACGCAAATGAAATACTTAACGTCTCCTGCATGATTGAAAACTAGGTCAAATAGTCAACCATGCATTCAAATGCGGTAAAATCATCCAAACTATAGCAAATAGCCCATAAAGCATCTAAATTTGAAAAAGAATATTCCCTTTTTGTTTATAAAATAGAAAAAATGACCAAAAATAGTTACCATTGTCATTTGCCAAGTTTGGGGAGAAGAGAGTGCCATTTGGAGCAGATTTTCATTCGTCGATTGCTAGAGCTACGAGTGACCATTTCACGTACCGTCAGGAGCATGTAAACCTAAATCTCATCCAACATCTTTCTAGTGGTTTACAATTTCATTTTTTGTCCATTTTTTAGGTTTTTGGGTTGATTTGTGAGGGGATTTTGCACCCTCGGGTCGTCGCAGGTCTCCCTTACGGGAACTACGACAAACCTAGGTCATCGCAAAAACCATAAGGATGTCTTGCGACGATGTCGCCCTATCATCAAAGATGGGGTGCGACGACGGAAACATCCATCTCCAAAATCAAACCTAGCCCACAAGAAAAACTTTTGATGGTTTGGGTGAGTTCTAATAGTGTTTAAATGCTTCCTTTGATAGGTTTGTGGCTGTCACCATGGTTCTAGAATGGCATGAGCGTGAACATGAAGTGGAAGACGTACAAGAAGCAAATGATCCATTGTGTGTGGAGGCTTTGAGGAACTGTGGACTGTTGAAGTTCTTCCAGGTCCAGGGCATGAGGGCCCAAGTCCCACTACTGGAGCACATGCTCCGGATTTGGGATGCAACGCAGCAGTACTTCATGATCGAGGAGCATGTATTGACTATAGATGTTGACGACATCTATTTCTTGATAGGACTATCCCGAAGGGGGCATAATGTGTCTCTCACTGGATCATGAGGGAGTGATCGAACGGTGGATGACTTGATCGCCCAACATTGTACTCCACATGCACGTGCCTCTAGTGGGAAAATTCCCATTAAAGAGGTGCGAGATCATCCATTGCATGTTATACTCTTCACTATAGTGAGGATAGCAGGGAACCAGGCATCTCATTTGGATACCAAGTCCCAAATGTTGTATGCGGAGGACTGTATGTATCCAAAGGTGTTTAACTGGTGTGAGTGACTCCTCACCAACCTTCGAGCTCAGCTGACCAAGTGTCGGCGTGGTGAACTCAAGCAGTTCGGGTATGGATCAGTAGTGATCTCATTCTTGTTGGAGCGGGTTCCTCTCTTACGCCTGCAAGTGACCTTGGATGATAGGGATCCCAAGGATCCTCACATGGCCCGATGGACGGAGATGATCGCCCGCCGTGGTGGTGGGGGTTTGATCATCGGATATGGTTCCGAATTCATCACCTGGATGGAAGGCCAGCTGCTCATGATTGAGGATTATCCATACAGTGGTACGGACTTCAGGGAGGATCTAGACTTAGTGCTTCCTGAGGGAGCAGAGTGGGAAGATATCGGTAAGAACAATGACCCTTGTACTTTTTCATTTTGTGTATTTATAATTTTTTTTGGGTAGTGCTGATGAGTTAATGACATGTGTGTGCAGATGTGGGCCCTTCATGATCGGTGGGAGTTTCACTTCTCATGAGGAGGGGAGAGGCACCACCAGTAGCCCCAGCCACGCATGATGCCATTGTAGAGATCGAGGATGTCTATGAGAACCTTACCAGGTTGACATTGGACATTCCAGATGCAACAATGCATGAGTTACCGAGGCCCATGTAGAGGTACATGGTTGGTGTGACCTTGCGCTTTAGTGAGCTGCTCTGCAAGGTAGCGAGAGCAGTAGACTGCTTCCACGGCCAACAGGAGAGAGCTGCAAGACCCAGGGGTGCACGGGCCAGGCGTTAGGCCTTATGTTATTATGTGTGTACTGAGAGCTATGTGAGCCTCAGATTTTGTACTACTGAAAGCTGTCAGGCTTCAGATTTTGTATAGACTCACTGAAATCCATCATGCTTCATATTTTTGTATCAGCGCTACTTTAACTCGATTTATATATAACACAGACATTCTGGCGGCTTTATACATTTGTGTTTGATATGAGATCGTGTTTATGTGTTTTCTTATGTGATGAATTATTTACATGTTATGTCCGCTTTTATAGTTAATGAATATGCTCATGTGTGTGCCATGTACCAATCTAGAATGAAGTTGGCCATGGAGTTGGAAACTGCATTCTCGTCTCGTGGAATGTGCAGGTACTAAATGGATTTGAAGGACCTTTCCAGAAGACAAACTCGTCTATAGAGACGGAGCAGGGTAGGGTCGTGGATGGTGTAAACCTGGTTAAGATGAGAGACCACCAGTTGGGCATCCAAATGGACGACAATGTGGTCCATACCCAAAGAAATAGCGTCGGTTAGGGTTCCAATGACTGCCTGATATTCCGCAACATTGTTGGTTGCGAAACCTAGACACATTCCTCTTGAGATGATAAGCTCGCTGGTTGGTGAATATAACACCCAGGTTGGCGTCGTCCGTGAATCCATAGCAAGTTTCCATTTGCACACACAGAGAGAACATGGTATAAGTAACGAAACAAGACCTAAGCATGCAAAAATCAAAGTGGCACACCACACAAAACACATGCCATGTACAATATATACAAAGTACTTATGCATGAAAGACTCATGCATAGTACCTCTTCAGGTAAATCCCATTGCGGGGTTCACCTAAAGATCTCTCATCGTAGTCTTCAAGCTCGTAAGCTCCCTTCTCTAAAACGCGCTTTACTATGTAGGGTCCATGCCACATGGACTCGAACTTTCTTGCCCCCAACTTATCATGTCTTTGGTCATATGTAAGGACCAAATCACCTTCGCTATAGACGTGAGGTTCTACCGAATTGTCATACTGCGCTTTGATGCATTTCTTATGAGCCTCGTTGGCAAGAGCGGCATTGCGACGAGTCTCATCAAGTTTAGCTAGGTAGAGGAAGCGTTCTTCCTCAGCAGTAGTGTTAGGGAGCAGTTCAACTGCGAGTTTGAGGGACATAATCTCGCACTCAATCGGTAGGAATGCCTCCAATCCATAAGCTAGTTGGAAGGGGGTAAATCTAATGGCAGTCTTGATGGAAGTTCGATAAGCCCATAGTGCGGAGAAGAGCATATTATGCGAGTTGGACTTGTGCGTACCCCCATGCGTTGGATCATGGTTTTCAAGACCTTTTTAATGGCCTCTACTTGTCCATTGGACTGTGGGTAGTACAGTGTTGAGTTATCATGGAGGAAACCCAATCTAGTGCTCAATTCGTCAACCATGTGGTTCATAAAGTGAGAACCATGGTCAGTAACTATAGCTTGAGGAACTCCGAACCGCGCTATAGCATGATTAAACCTTAAGAGTGCAGTGGTTTTGTCGTCGTCCGTGTATGTAAGCATAGCCTCATCCCACTTTGTAAAGTAATCCACGGCTACTATGACGTAACCATGCCCCCCGACCGAGGTAGGCTTACAGTGCATGAAGTCAATGCCCCATTTAGGAAAGGGGGCCAATGGCAATAACCGGGTGTAACGGGGCTAGGTGGGTGCGCTTCTTAGTTTGGAAGTGTTGGCAGGGAGGACATTTTTTGACGGCCTCGATACAATCTTTAAAGATAAACGGCCAATAATATCCTGCATGAAGTATTTTCTGGGATGTAGCCATCCCAGAGAGATGACCACCACACGCCCCAACGTGACAGTCATTCAAGATGTGTTCAGCCTCTTCATGAGTGAGGAAACGTCGAAGAATGGAATCAATACCATGACGGTACAAAGCATCACTGATGATTAGATAATACTTTGCATGGTGGCATATTCGATGACGGTCGTTTCACGAGATTTTGGGGCTGAAACGTTGGGTCTGAAGATATAAAGTGATATCTCCATACCACGTATCATACATGTTGATGAGGAACAATGATTCATCTGGAAGAGAATCATTGGGCTCAAAATCGACATTAGCCCGGAGAAGATCAAAGATCAACTCGAAAAACACCAAATATGTTTTAGACTTAGCATTTTCGAATAGGAGATCAAATTCCTACAGTATCACGGTCCACATGAATACTTGCCCCCAAGCACCTAATGTGTCAAAATGTAGTACATGGGTTCAAATCGGCAAGGATGGTGGTGGTGCGAAGCAAGATGTAATGTCGGAACTTTTGGACGGCAATGACTGCCGCGAGAGCGAGTTTCTCGACATGTGAGTAGTGAGTTTCAGAGTCAATGAGACCCTTACTTAGGTAATAGATCACATTCTCCTGGGTGTTGTTGTCTTCTTGTACCAAGACCATGGTGATCGTGGTGGTAGAAGTGGAAAGATAAAGGATATAATCCTTGTAGTAATTGGGTGGTTGGAGCACATGGGTATGCGTGATAGCATGTTTGAGACTATCGAAATATTGTTGTGCTTGGTTGTCCCAAATGAATGGGACGTCTTTCTTAAGTAGTCTCATGTAACCCCGTGTCTTTTGTGCGAAATTACAAACAAAATGCCTTAAATAAGTTTCCTTCCCTTGCAAACTTTGAAGTTCCGTGATATCAGTGGGAGGTGGGAGAGCGATGATGGCCACCACCTTCAGGGGATCAATGTGGATCCCATCTTTTGAGACTATGAAACCGAGGAGGCGTCTAGACTCAACACAGAAGATACACTTGTGAGGGTTCAAGCAGATGTTATACCGCCTACATCTGAGGAATACCGCCGTCATATGGTCAATGTGGTACTCACACTGCCATGAATGGGCAGGTAGATCATCCAAGTAAGGTTCCACAAAGTCCTCCATGTCGTGAAAGGCGTACGACATGGCCCGCTGGAATGTGGCACCAGAATTTTTAATGCCAAAAGGGAGCTTGCGATAAGCAAACGTACCCCAAGGATAGATGAAAGTTGTCTTGTGTTGATCATCCGGGTGGATCTCAATTTGGCTGTAGCCCGAAAATCCATCCATAAAAGAGAAGATGACACTTCCAACACAGTTGTCAATGATCTGGTCGATAAAGGGAGTCAAGTAATTGTCCTTAGGACAAGACTTGTTGAGATCCCAATAATCGACACAGACACGAATGGTACCCTACTTTTTTAGCTACAGGGACGACATTTGAGACCCATTCTGTCAACTAGACAGGGTAGATAAAACCAGCTTTCAAGAGCTTTTCAATCTCTTCCTTGATTTTCGTAGACTTTTGGGGGTGCACGGGTCACAACTTTTGTCGGACTGGTTTGGCGTCAAGATAGGTTTGGGGGTCTATCCTAGGCATCTCCTCATAAGTCCAAGCAAACAAGTCTCTAAATTGCTTGAACAAGGCCGTGAACATTGTGATCTCTTCAGGGGAACACTTCTGGCCTAAACGAATGTGTTCCACTACACCAGAAGTAGCCGATATGTCGACCGAAATGGTAGGCTCAATGTTGGCCAAGTTGCCTTCAGAGTCCGTTTGACACGCAAGGATCAAGGACTGAGAGCAAGGGTAGAAATCCGATGTAAAGATGGTGGTGATGCTATTCTCCATAGTTTCCAATGAAGGAAGGAAGGACGACCGATGATGGAGGTCTTCCCACAGAGGGTCATCCGCACTCATGATTTCCATAATGGACTCATCGGAATGAAAATTCCAGAGCAGAGGATAGGGTAGGGATGATGCCTGCTGTAGAGAACAGGAGGTGGAGGCCACAGCTAAGTGGTCCTCCAGGGCCGACTGGATAGCCTTGTAAGTGAGTTCGGCGAGTGAAAGAGGCATAGTATCTCCAATCAGGTGTGTGGTGGCTTCGTCAAGTACAAGCCATTGATCAGTAGAGTTGGGGATAGATGAAATCCGAGAGGAGATCATGTTCACTGTGGCAACATGATTTGGGGGATCCGAGGTTGGAAAAACGCCCATAAGGGATGAGTCCTTAATGAGGCCAACCCCCACGCTCTCATAAGGATGTGAAGATTGTCCAAGTAATGGAACATTATCACCTGGATGAGTAGTGGTGTCAGGTGTACAGAAATCCAGTTGGTCGACAGTAACAATTCGTCCTTGTTGGGGGAATTGTACTTTGCAGAAGATAGATGATGCAACCGCAGTCATGGCGTAAAACCAATTACGACCAAGCAAAATGTTATAATTTAACAGGGCAGCGACCACTTCCACGTTAATGGTTGCGGTCTTTCACCCCAACTCGACTGCTAGAGATTGTAGCAGCCCATGAGGTTGAAAGCCACGTTCGTCGAATGCTTTCAAGGTGGTAGGAGAACGGTTCAACTCGGGAGAGCCAATGGCTCTCCAACATGAAATCGACATGACTGAAGTAGAGGCACCTTCATCCAAAATGGTACGATGGATTGTCTTCCCAGCAATGTTTGTGGAAACTTGAAATTCCAATTGATGGGAAAGCCTTGGTTTAAAGTATTCCAGCCGAAACATGATGGCATTCGAAGAATTCGTATCAACTATGTCGATGGCAGCGAGGAGAGTCTTGCGTTGGTTAGGACAGTTCTGTAAGACCTCAAGCATCGACATAGCACAAAGATCTTATGTCAGGTCCTCTACAATATTGTAGTTCTGAGCGGCCCAAGCATTGGGATTGAAAACAGATTTTCGAATCATGCTCTTGGGTGGATGCAACACTGACTCTAAATAGGGATTCTCAATGGTGAGAGAAGCGTGCGGTACAATGACATTAGGAATGGAAGTGGAATATTTTTCAGTATTACTTCCAACGGGTTCCTTCGGCGGGACGGAGTCATACGAACGAGAAGGCGTGTTCAAGTTGACAATCTCACTATGCATCATGAGAACATGCACGGTGGAGGATGCTTCTCCTTGGGAAGGAGAGGTGTGTGAGATTAGTTGCTAGTTTTGAGTGGGGAAGGGATCGTTGAGAATTGCAGTAGTAGAGTTTCCCTTGAGAAACTTCTGAACTTCGTCTCGGTGGGGACATTATTTTGAGAAGTGGTCTCCACCGCACATCAAACAAGGATACTTTAACTTCCTCTTCTATTTGGTGTCTTCCTGAGTGGGTTTCGGCTCCTGTTGGTTAGAATATTTCTTAGGTTTCCCTTTGTTCTTCTTCTTACCACCGGATTTCTGAGATGAAGCTGATTGCACAGAATTCACCTCTTCAGTGGAAGCAGAAGTGGTGGACTTGGTAGTGCTATTTCCAGCCTGTGGTTGTGATGGAGAAGAACCTTGGGGGTTTGACGAGCCACCAGTTTGAGTAGAAGGCTGAGAGGAAAGGGAACCAATGATGCCATCAGTTTGTGGTCCCTTGGGTGGTTTCGCGGGATCATACGTAGGGCGAGATGCGTCAGGAACAATTTCATACAATGTGCCGGATTGAGCGTAGACCAAGTCTAAGTAATGGGCACGGGAAATAGCCTGTTCCTCAGTGACCGCCCCTCCCATAGCTACATATCTAGCTACGACAGGTAAAAGTGACTTTGTGAACCAGTCAGCTAAGAGTTGGTCCGAGATATGAACCTTAATAAGATGTCGTCTTCGCCGCCATTCATGAATATGATCATAAATATGAGTGGAAGTGTTCTGGCGAAGGGAAGTCAATAAGTCCGTACCAGTCTCATAGCGAATGGGAAACTGGAAGTGGGTAAAAAATAACATAGTAAGAGATCGAAAATCGGGAAAAGAATTGGGTGGTAGTTCAATATACCACTTGGCAGCTTGGCCGGTGAGAGTCCATTGAAATAACCTAAGACGGATCGAGTCGTCCATCAAGGAGTTGGATGAAAACCATAACTGGTATGTCATCACATGGCTTTTAGGGTCCTCACCAAGTTTTCCATCAAATTTGGGGATATCTGATGGTAACTTAACCGGAATGGGTGACCAGTTATGCCAATGGAAAATGGGATCATTTGTCAAATGAGATAGGTCGAGTAAGTCCAAAGTAGCCAAAAAGGGAAGTTGTTGGTTAAGCTGGGGGTACTGATAGTACTGATAAGGCATGTATGGACTGGTAGGACCTTGAATCGACTGATTGTAGGGTGTTCCTGGAGGAAATTGACCGTAAGGGGGTGTGCCTCCTAGACCGTAGTAGGTTCGCCACCATAAAAAGGTGGTCCATTACCATAATAAGGTGGCCCGTTACCATAAGGTGGGGGCCCGCCTCCATCGTCAGGAGGGGGTGGGCTGCCTCCAAATGTGGGGGTCCGCAAATACCACCAAGATAGGATGGACCTCCACCGCTTCCGCCGGGAGGAGGTGGTGGTCCGCCGCTGCTACCGGGATAGGGTGGGCCTCCACCGCCGTTGCCAGAAGGGTAACGACCTCCTCCTCAACCTCCTCCAGGGTAGGATGGTTTTCCGCCACCACCACCAGGATGGGATGGTCCTCCACCACCACCTCCAGGATGGGATGGTCCTCCTCCACCACCAGCAGAATGGGATGGGCCTCCACCACCCAGGGGGGGCCCCTCCGCCTCCACCATTGGGGGGTGGGCCATGATAGCCAGAATGAGGTGGTCCTCCGCCAAAGGTAGAGGTCTGCCTCCTCCGGAGTTGTGTGTGTGCCCGACGCCTCCAATGGGAGGTGGGGGTGGACCAAACTGGGGTGGTGGGACTTGAGAGACTATAGGTGGGGGTCCATGTTGTAAAACATTTTGCTGCCCCCATAAAGTGTATGGATTTCTAGGGTAGGATACCCCATAGAGTGTGTTTTCGGGATTGAGTTATCCCGACATGGGGTTAAGATAACCTGGATATGCTTGAATCCATGGTGGTTGAATTACATTTGATGGTCCCCCAACATGGGATAATCCCATGGTGGAAGTTCCGGCAAGTAAGGAATTTCCAACGGAAGGACCGATGGGAACTCCTCCTCCAGTATTGTGGTTAAGAGATGGGGGTTTCCCCCCAGCAACAACTTGCTGACCACTAATCAAAGGTTGACCCAACACGGGTTGTTGATTATCTACTGTAGTATTAACATTACCCGTAAGGAAGGTAGGGGGTAAAGAGTATCCTCCCCGCTTGTTTTGGGGTGGGGGAGGAATGGGTAATGTAACCGTGGTAGTAACAGGTGTGTTGGACTATTGTCCTTCAACATGTTGAGTTGTTCGAGGCATATAACTGGTCTCTTGTCTGAGGGGTGAATGTGCAGGAAGTGATGGCTGACCAGGTTCAAAAGTGGCCATGTGTTGTGTGGATGATTCCGGTGAATCATAAGATAAAAAATGACTTGGGAGTGGTTGATAAAGAGGTAACGTCGAGTCTTTAACCCTTCATGAAAGACTTTGTCTTCGAAATTCATCATCCATGGTACGTAATCGATCCAAGCAATCACGAATGGGTCCGAAATCTCCTCAGGAGTATCCCAACTAGGTGGGGATGAAATGGAAAAATGAGCCACTGGGTGGCCTAAAGATGATGTCCAATAAGCTGCTACTGGACCAACAGCTGCTATAGGGTCGTCCTGGGGTGGATTTAACCATTCCACCAATCCAAGCTCTCCCGGTAAAATGGAAGGTAGGTCTTGTGAAGTGGAAGTTTGCGCCTCTTCACCCTGTGAGGGGTTGGAGGCAGGTGAATCTGGAGGGAACATATGCGCTCCAACATTCAAAGTAGGGTTTTCTACTTCAGGTGACACGACTGTGTCTTGTGGGTCCATTCTTACCCTCAAAATTACCTCTTGGTTAAGGGGATATTCGGGCGGTAAGTTCGAAATCCTATGGAACCTTCTCCAAGGAAAGTCAGCCAGAGTGACTGAAACAAAAGTTTCTCCTAAGGTAAGATAAACAAAAGAAAAGTAGTCAATAAAAATCCTACACAAACTAAGGCCGCAAGCAAACTTATGTGATAGGAGTAGATTCAAAAGTCTGGAACCTCACAGGATTTTCAAGGCTTTGCAAATCGCTATATACCATAGGGTCCAACAGTAAAATGTGACAAGGAGGATTGGGACCATACCCTTTCCTGAATACCCGACTACCTAGACAGTACATGCGTAGTAATCTCCCTGGATGATGTTCTCGGTGTATTGCTCTGCCAGGATGACCAAATGGTTAACTCAGTTGGTTTTAGGAATCCTAATGTTGTCTCCCGATATACGCAAGGTACATGGGAGCTCAAATTCGTAGTGGTGTTGTATAATGCACAACCGTATGGCATGATACTTTCCTATATACTACCGAGTACATTGAACACCTTTCTATATATGCCAAGTACATGAAACACCTTTCTATATACGCCAAGTACATGAAACACCTTTCGATATACGCCAAGTACGCGAATTACTTGGTGGGTACGTGAAAGAGATTTGATATACCTGGTTGGTACATGAAAGAGCTTCGATATAACGATAAGTATGTGCAAGAATATAATACCCCCAGAATACAGTGCTGGCAAGTAACGACAGCTGCCACATTTTACGACGCCAAAACACATCTCTAACTTAACACACAAGTTACTAAAGATTTTACCCTAGTCCTACCGTTAATTTTATCTGGACAGTTAGGTGAATTCATGAGGTGAGTACATAAATGTGAACATAATGCAAGCCCTAACTACATGCACAAAATATACTTTTCTTTTGATGAACTCTATATATGGGAGGGAGAAATTTCATACAAGTTGATTTTACCAAAACGACAATATGCAACACAATCCCAAATCTATCAAATTTGATAAAAAATATTCTTTTCACTTTTTTTCCGTTTTTCCAAAAAAAACTCAAAAAATCAACCAGCATAACAACCAAATCCAAACATTTTCTTTTGTATTTTTGAATCAAAACTCTAAGAGATGAAAAGAGAGAAATTTCCTATCTAGAGCACTCTAACTTTTCAATTTCACTATAATGGATTACAAGCATAAAAAAATCAAGAATGCATACAATCTCTCCAAACACAGAATCACTTTTGTAAAAAACTTGATCTCACTTGAATTTTTCAAGAAAATGAATGATTCATAATTCCCAAAAAGTACAAATGATTAATTCTTTCTCTCAAACTTTTTCAAAATGCTAATGAATGATGATTTCCAATGCATGAAGCAACTTCTACAATAATCTTCAAATGTACTTGAAAACAATAAAAATGATGCACCTTTTTAATTTTCCAATGATATGCCAAGATAATAACTTGATAACGATGATATTTTTAAGCACAAAAACTAAAAAGAAAGTTGATTTGCAGCACTCTAAATACTCAGGAAATCTCAAGAAAATGACAGGCACTCATGCGAACTGAAAACACTTCAAAACACTCAATCAAACAACTGAATGCAAACAAAGCTAAATGACAACTGCAAAAAGCAGTTCGGGATCAGATCTAATGCAAAGATCAGATCAGGTGAGGAGAGGAGGGAAAAAAAGGTTAAGTGGATGAAGATGGGGGGAACCAAAGTGTCCACCACTACCAAAATCAAGCTTGTTAAAATGGGACCCAATACAAATCCACACAAAAACCAAACACTTTCAACACACAAATAGAAAAAGGGCCTCTGACTGGATCTTGCAGCATAGAGGGGGTCTGCACAACAAACCAAAAATCAAATAAAAAAATGGAGGGGGGATTCCCTTATACCAATTTTAATAGATTGGCATAGTCTGTGTTCAGACACAGAGCGACCGTCGTAGGTAACCAGTGCGGGTATTGCGACGATGTCGCAGGACACTAGTGAGGAAACTGCGACGACAAAGAAATAGAGTGCAAAAATAATGACAGATCGACGCCCTGGTTCCACTTCCCAGGTGCGGCGTGCAAGATCCAAACTCTAGGATCAACAAATCTCCAAGAAATGAGCAATAAAATGGTTTAAATATTGTGAGTAAAGACTCATAGGAGGACTACAGACTCTTAAAAGTGAATATCTGATGGTGAAAAAGACTTAGGAGGAAAATAAGATGGCTTGCAAAAGAAATCAAATGAAAATGGCATTCAAATTGAAAACTAAAACAAAGTACTCCACAGTATGGTCACCAGATTTGTTTTACGAAAATCTACCAAGAGCGGACTCGAGGCCTGATCTCCCTAGCTTAATGTAAGACTATAACAAATATGATAGAATATAGAATACTTTCCTAGATCTAATTAGAGATCGAGTAGATAGATACTTTATCTTTCAGATCATTGATCCTTTCTTCTTGATGTCGTTCCAAGCTTTGATGGTATTCAGATCTCAGCTACAAAACCTGTCAAAACACATAGAAGAAGAAAAGTAGTAAAATGCATCTAATCAATAACAGATCTAAGTAAGCAGTTAAGCAGGAAAACTACACAAACATCATAAATGCAATGAGATTTGGTGGAAAGCATTTATATTACTGTATAAAAGGGAAAGTACATAGAAGGAAGTGATTACAACCAAGACTTAACGTAGCAATCCTTCTCCAACCAAGCCAATGCCAAAGCCTCCAAAGGAAGTATGGATCTCTCAAGGGATGAGTAGAGATATCTCCTAAGCTAATTTCACCAGCATGTAGATACTATAGACTTCATCCCCTTGGAATGGGAATGAGCTTCACTTATATAGGACTAAGAGGATAGGATAGGTTGAGATATGCTAGGAGAGAGTTAGGGGATCTCACCAAAGGGCTAGGGAACTGAATGCCAGCTCCCCTATAGGATAGCAATAGGGATCCACATCACTCGGCTTCGAGAATGGGCTCGAAGATACTCTTTTATCCAATTAGCTGACATCGTCGCAGGCTGCATTAAGACAACCTACAACGTCGTAGGTTGCACAAGGGTGAGCTGCGACGACCTATAAAAGTGGGTCAGTTAATCCCTCCAGTCATGGGAAACTTTAGGGATGTTTACACTAAGTCTCATGGTAGCAAGATTTAGGTGTAACAGTCTCTATCTCTCTCTCTCTCTCCCATATTTGTTTGCTTGTTTAATTCTTGAAGTTTGGTAGAACTACCCTTAATTGAGTCAAATCAACCTATAGAATTGATCCTTCGGTCAATCTCTATCCAATTTGGTATGTTGATGACCTCACCCTAGTCATTAGGAAGAATTTGCGCACAACACACAACAACCAATTAACGCAACTCAATTCCATGCTCAACTAGATACAAACCCTAACAATAGAGGAGCCCAACCAAATCAACAAGCTTATACAACTAAATTTGGAGAGAATCAAACATACTTTGTTTCCCTGCTAGATTGTCAAGCTACACACTTGAGATTAGGAAGATTTCTAGAGAAAGATCAACATCCAGTGGCAAGTGATGTTGGTGATCCAAATCAACAACCTGAAAAGGAGAATGAACAACATGAGCCAATATCCCTAATTCCTGAGGGAATTGAATTGAACCATTCCCCTGGAATTCCTAATGGTACTCCACCTTTCCCTAAAAGGATTAACCAGGCCAAGCCTCAAAATCAGCCAACAATTGATATCATATGTGAATAAAAAAATTTATATGTAAAAATCCCTTTGATTTAGGCTATCAAGGATGTGCCTATCTATAGTAAAGCCATCAAGGATTTTTTTATAAAGAAACCTAGAAGAAAGAAACAAGATCCTTCAACAATCCATGTAGTAGAACAATTTTCTGATCTTAAGTTATGACAAGTGGTAAATCCAAAATACTTTGATCCAAGGAGTCCTGTAGTAAAAGTTCACATTGTCAGAGTGCCTATTTCAATTACCATGTCTGATCTTGGGGAAACCATCAATGTAATGAAAAAATAAACTATGGAGGCCTTGCAGCTACAAAGTTTATTAAGACAAACTCCTATGGTGTTGCAAATGGATGATAGGTCAATAGTTAAGCGTGAAGGAGTTTTGGAGGATATCATAGTTACCATCAATTCGTGCGAGTACCCTGCAGATTTTATGATCTTGCATACAAATTAAGTCTAGGGGGATATCTACTCATCCTAGGGAGACCCTGCTTGGCAACTGCTAATGCTTATATTAGATGTAGATCAAGGAACATGAAAATTTCCCAAGGAAACTTAGTCAAGAAACTTCTTCTATATCCACCTAGTGTGAATATGGATACTTCTATTGTCCCTTACTCACCAAACCTAGAGTCTCCCCCTAATACTGGCCTCAACCACTATTTGGATTAATATTTTGTAGAAGAATCCATTAACTCCATAGTTATGTTGAAGTTTTGCCATGGAAATTTATGAATATTAATAGTTAATTACAATTATCTCAATAGAAAAATTGTTGAGCATGTTGCATAAATATTTATCATCCTTTGCTTGGGACTATAGGGATATGGAAGGGATTGCTCCATCTGTTTTCATCCACCATATATCTCTATCCAAGATGGGTTCTACCCTATTTGATAATCACAACGGTGAATGAACCCTACACTTAAGGGGATTGTTAAAGAAGAACTTTATAAACTCCTAATTGCTGGATTTATTTACCCTATATCGGATAGTGAGTGGGTTCTCCTCTTGTGATTGTCCCAAAGAAGTGGGGTAAGTGGCGTATCTGTGTGGATTACCGAGAATTGAATAAAGCTACCCAAAAAGGATCATTTTCCTTTACCATTCATAGATTAGGTTTTATATTCTCTATGGAAAACAATATTTCTCATTTTTGGATGAATTCAGTGGCTACAATTAAATTCAATTTGTCTGTAAGGACCAAGACAAAACTACATTTACCTGCCCTTGGGGAACATTTGCATACATAGTCCTTCCTTTTGGGATCTATAATGCACCAACTACCTTCCAAAGCGTTGTTTTGAGTGTTTTTTCAAATATAATCCATGACTATGTAGAAGAATTCATGGATAATTTTACATCATTTGGGATTGACTTTGATGAAGCCCTATTAAAACTAGAAAATGTACTTCGATGGTGTAAAAAATTCCACCTGTCCTTAAGTAACGAAAAATGTTTTATGATGATGGCCGAAGGAATCGTATTAGGTCATCATATCTTACAAAAAGGAATTCAAGTGGACCTTGTCAAGGTCAGTATTATACATACCCTACATGTCCCTACAAAACATAAAGATATTAGGAGTTTCCTAGGACATGTTGGCTACTATCAAAAATTTATTTAGGATTTTAACAAACTGGCATCTCCCTTGTTTATTCTCCTTTCTAAGGATGTAGACTTTACTTGGACACCATCCTGCTAGCAAGCCTTTTGGACACTAAGAAATAAGGTAACAACTGCCCCTGTTCTGAAAGGACCTAATTGGGAATTATTGTTTCATATTTATACTGATGCATCTTATAAGTCTTTCGGTGAAGTGTTGGGACAGAAGGAAGAAACAACCATGCATGATATTTATTATATAAGTAAGAATCTTGTGCATGGAGAGTTGAACTACATTGTGACGAAGAAGGAGTTTTTGGAGGTAGTTTGTGCCATTAATAAATTTCTTCATTATGTAACTGGGTATACTTTGTTTGTTCATACTAATAATGATGCTATCAAATATATTATGAAAAACTTGTTATAAATGGTAGAATTATTCAATGGTTATTACTTTTACAAGAATTTGATATTACTATACTTGATAAATCTGGTCATGAGAATGTTGTTGCAGATTTCTTGTCTTGACTTGATCGACTTGATGAAGATAAACTAATTGATTATTCATTTCTTAATGGACATAATTTTGTTGTATCTACTCGCACACCATGGTTTGTAGACATTTCAAACTATTTGGTAGCAAAAAAGTTTCCCCAACATTTCAGCTCCCAAGAAAAATTAACATTGATAAAAAACAATGGTTTGTTCACATGGATAAAAAGTTACCTATTTAAGCTTGGACCTGATCAAATTCTCCATCGTTGTGTTCGAGAGGATGAAGTGTATGACTTTTTAAAAGCATCCCATGATGATCCATGTGGAGGGAATTTTGTTGTAGAAAGAACTACAAGGAAAATCCTCTCCATCAACTCCTTCTGACCACCACTTCATAAAGATTCAAAGAATATGTGAGTAGATGTGATGCTTTTCAATGAATGGGTTAACCAACTAGATCCGAGGAAATGCTGCTTCAACCACATATTTATTTTTATCCATTTGAAAAATAGGCCTATTATCCCACCTTCTAATCAATTTAAGTACATTGTTGTGTGCATTGATTACTTGACCAAATGAGTGGAAGTGCAACCTCTCAAAATATTCAAGAAAAGAGAGTTATCGAATTTATGTATGACAACATTTTCACCATATTTGGTTTTCCTAGAGAAATTTTCTCCGATAGAGGAGCTCAATTTACTTCCAAGTTGATCGCAAAACTCATGAATCTTTATAAATTCAAGCATAGAAAAACTACTCCTTAACATCCATGGGAAACTGGGTAGGAAGAAGTCACCAACATGAGATATATAACATTTTGACAAATACAATCCAATCCCATCATCGAGATTGGGCAAGCAGGATTCCTAAAGCTGTTTGGGCCTGTCGTAGAATCGAAAATACCTCAACATGCTTCACTCCCTATGAGTTAGTTTAAGTGAAAACATTGCTTTTCCAATTGAGTTCAAAATTAAAACTCGTCGAACAACTCTAGAACTGGGTATGAACATCATTGCTACACATAAAGAATGTTTAACCCAACTCAATCTATTAGACGAGTTTAACAAACAATCTCAACAACATACATAAATATTGCAGCAGGAACGAGCTCATTAGCATGATCGCTTTATCAAAACAAAGGTGTTCCAAAAAAGGGATTGGGATCTATTATATGATTCAGGATTTCAGGATTTTAAAGGAAAATTCAAAACTCATTGGCTAGGGCCATATGAAGTGGAAGAGGTTCTCAGAAATGGATTTGTCAAGTTAAGGACCATTGACAATGAGAAAATCCCACTCAGTGGCCATCACCTGAAATTATACAAGAAACCAAAAAACAAGGAAGAATTTATTTCAGGTTTACAACATAGTCAATCTTTGAGTGTCATTAAAGGCCTCACAACCCTCAACTCCACTTAAAATCATGATATTGTTGTCAAAAAAAATCTTATGATGGAAACCAGAGATGGAATCACAAGACTGATCTTGAAAACCAAAAATGGCAAGTCACCAAGAAGAAAAAAAATAGTTGCAAAGTTTCTCTGTAACCATTATGAAATACTAGGTTTCAAAACACTACAAACCCGATGCATCATCTGGTATCTCTAATCTTAATGAGCAATTTCATTATTTAGCATAAAATTCTTGATTGAACTACTTTGTCTGAAATTTTTCACATTGTTGGGACGATAACTGTTAAAGTTCCAGGGGGATCATTACGATTCTCGATAATTGTCTTTTCTTTTCCACGTACTGTCCTTTCTCCCAGAAGAATTAATAATGTCGCATCAACATATCCATTCAACATTTAAAGCCGTTATCAAATTAGTAAATGAAATTTCAACGATTATGAGCCATATTAGAGTGTGATTACCTCCCATCCCTATGTGATCCTCGGATAAGTAATTCCTAAATCAGTTGGGTGACAAGATAGTTGAGACAAAACTTGCCATCCTGCAACACTGAACGACAAATAATCACCTTGCATGCGGCACAACCGGGGGCGATTCGGTAATCATTTCAAATTTGAATTATGAACCAAATTAAACCACTAATTAACTGTCAAGTGTTGCATGTATTCTCCAACACAGTGTTAAACTGTGGCAATTTGGTTAAACTCTTCTTCATCAGATGTAAGGATGGGTGGTGATCTATATAGGAAAGAACCAATAATTGTTTAAGTCATTCACGTGGGTTGGTTGGTTTCACTCTTTTGAAAGAATGAACAACGCCAGTATTCTGGTAGCAGATGTTTTTTCTCATAATTTTCAGAATGGATCTACGAGGGTTGGTAACTTTGAATTTCCAGTCACAGAAGAAATGATTTCTCATGCAACCAAATTTCCAATTGAGGGTAATCTTTGGTACAAAGAACGACTTGAATCCACGAAGGCTTGAGCAATTATCTATGAAAATGGAGAAGAGGTGGAATATATACGAAAAGTAATAAAACATCTCTCCTTACTAGAGCCATAGGGAGAGGTGCTACATCTTGCAATCAAATATATGACCTGCAAAGGATGATCTTCCATATGCATGAAATACCATTTTGGGTTCTTGGCACATATGAGGAGGAAGAGAAAGGTAAATCTACCATTCTTTTTATGGAAATCTCGTAAGGAGGTTGCAGAGCAATTTAAGAAAGGTAAGAAAAAGACACTGGCCCACCGTGCTCTTATGTATTTACTGGAAAAAACAACATTCTCTCAAAAGTTTCCATAAATGAGATGGGAATAATTTTTTGAAGAAATTGGATTACCCACAACTACTAACAGAGAAGCAGGGGAATCAACATAGTCAACTTCGCAACAAGTTAATGAGGCTGCAGACTGTATTCTTGAAATTGGGACAAAAATAAGAGGGTAGAAGAATGAAAAACAAGAAGGTAAGAAGAAGAAAATATGTCAAGGAACCCTCAATCAACACACACAATTTGGGAGAATCCCGCAATTGATCTCTCCACGGCAATACCTCTAAAGGGAAAGCAAGTGAAGAATGTGATATTGAATTGATCGAAGCTGCAAAGATACTCCATTCCGCACGATAATTATTAAATTCCTTTGAAACTAAGGATGCAGCGTTCCAGGTAATATTGACTTCCATCGACACCAAGGATGCAACTTGCCAAGTAACAATTGAATCGACACCTCCATCTGATTCAATTGTAGAAATCGATAAACTTACAGAGAAGGTTGAAGAATTGTCTACTGAAAGGGATAAATGGAAAGAAATGGTTTTGTTTCATAAAGATAAATATATCTCTTTAGCCAGCATCATAGGAAGTTGAAACAAAAAAAAATGAAGAGCTTATTTCTTCCTTTTTCAATAGTATAGTGAACAACATAGCGCTATTTGGGAGTTAAGGAACGACATGAGATGTTGGAGAAGAAATTGGAAGACATACAAAATGATCATGAGGAAGATTTGCTAGAAAAAGATGAAGAAATATAGCATCTAAAACATAATGTATTGAAGGTAGGGGACTTGGCATCTAACCCGATAGCATGCAAACTACCTTCTCCAGTCTATACTTTGTATTTAAGAGAATAGTGGATCCAATTTCAATTGGAAAGGATTGTGTTTGGTTTTCCTTTTGATCAAAAAGTAACTGGGTAAGCCTTTTGTGGGGTTTATTTTTCCAGTATCCTTGAAAAGAGAAATTTGGTATGTCAATTCTATTTGCATAATTTCTTAATGCCAAAAAGTTAGACTTGGAACCCCAATCATTTTGTGGGGGATGTTAACTTGAGGGATTTATAGTCCTCATTACATAATGAAATTAAAGAGCTCATGAGAAGGATACATATATGCAGGAGGAGTTAACCAACCCACTATGGATAAGGGCTGAAACAAAATTAGTGGTTGATACCCACAAGGAACATTTTAAGAGGATGGGACATCCTCAGGTCAAGGCAGTCATGAACAAGGTATAGAATGAGGTAGTATCATAATTCATGGATTTTTACAACACCTTTGAAAGGGTAGCCATTGAGAGATGCAAGTCAAGATGGAATGAATTAGATGACAAACTTAAATCAAGGGTGCCACACTCTCTCCCAAATATTCATGCTTCGCTTTTTCGTAGGAGGTTGTATGTAAAATCCTCGAGAGAGTTGGGTCTTCAATAGATAGGTATAAGTTTAAATACCCACTCGTACTTCATCTTCTTCCATATTGGAGAGAGGAAAACTCCTTGGACAAGTATGTAGCAATAAAGCGATGGTAGTTGATAGAACTATTGGGAGGTTTCCATGCCACAAAAGCATACACTCAGATAGTCCCATACGACTTCAGAGAAGTACATGTTGTACGCAGTCCGTTGTTTGTTCTAGTAAATTATGATTCTAATTAATTGCACAAGGACCTGCAAGAGGCTAAGTTGGGGGTATGATGGGCATGATAATTGTTCTCCCTTTTCCCATCCATTTTCCCATCATTATTTTCCTTTATTCTCTCATCATAGCATTTTATTTCCTGTCTTTATCCAATTTTTCCTTGTTTATATTCCTTAGGACATTGCACATTCATGATTTGGATTTTATGTTAAGTAAATTGTTTTTGCTTAAAGACTAAATGATAATGCATGATTATGTGTTTGGAATTGTTAGTTTGTCTCCTACAAGTTCTCGAAGGATAATCCATTCACATGAAAAAAATTGAATGAGTACTGAGTATTTTCTTGGTAGCGTCGACAATCAATGGCCTAAGAGATATAATCCATTGTTGTTGAATTTTGCTAAATCCGATAGCGAAAAGGATGCTAACATATATTCAAGAATGCCATGGGAGAAGCATAGTAACGATTTATGTAGCACACATGATGAGAGGTGTCAGTTTTGATAAATGACTCAAAGCTTTGGCTAATTACAACAAATACATTATTGTTGTTTTGTAGGGATATTTGTCCCACATTTCCTTCCTCTTTTTTAGGATATAACTATAAACATCTATCTTTCCTAAAATGGAGCAATCGCTCCGACGAATACTAGTATTAATAAACAGACCAAGGGCCTAAGAATGTTCACTACAATTTACTCTTTGAAATGTAATATGGTGTTACGTAATTGCTGGTGTTATCTGTGTGTTATTAATTTAAGGGATTGTCTAACACACTATAGAGTAAGGGCCCACTCTACTGTGTTATTGGACTGATCCTAATCGTTGTAGATTTATTCCTTAGTAATAAAGCATTTGTTATAGTCATTTTACTGTTTGTTAATGTTTTATTTAGCCATTTTATACAGTGTGATTGAGTGTGTCAATTGATTTATTTCAACAATCTATTTCTACAATTTCTACAATTTATTCCTGCTATTTATTTCTGTATTTCATTTCTAAAAATTGTTTATGATATCAAATTGTGACCTGCTAAGAAGATCTGTGTGTACCAATTATTGTAGAAATGCATTCGACTGGGAAATGATTAGTAGAATTAGATTATTTTTATGCAATTTACTTCCATAATGGAATGTGTATCCAGTTGTGTTAATGATGTATGCTAATATGTAACAATGCATTCGGTTGAATTATCTTAGTTGGAAGAGATATTTTTTTTAGTGTTGGCCTTTCTTTACAATTGATGCATAGAATTTCATCAACGTAGAGTAGAACAAGAATGAGAAGAAATCCCCCCCCAAACAATTAGCATAGTAAATAACAACCTAACAAGATTTACATATTCAAGATTGCATATACAGTGTTGTCGTTTTTGAAAAGTATACTACCAGTTGGATTGAAAATTAAAGTAGTATATGGAATATGGGAAGTTAATCCCAAGTATTATCAGATCCCATTGCTTTAGGTTTAGTTTTTCTATTTTACATTCTACAAGCTCACTCGATTTTTTAATGAAGGATGAAGCTAATGAAAGTTCAAGGCTATAAATAAGGGTTCCATGCTTGTTTTATTTGTTTTATCCAACCAAGAGGTTGAAAGCATTGGTTTTGAGACTATCATATTCTCTTAATCGACAAATAATAGTACAAAGTGGCATCCACTTTGGGTGAAGGGTAGGTAACATAAATTTTAACTCTATATTGAAAATGAGATGGGGCTTATTTACAATCGTCTAGTGAAAGTGATGATGAAGGCCACGTGCATACTTAGGTTGAGAAAGAAAAATTCCTTTAAGAGTTTTCAAATCTTGGAGTCTAAGAAAATAGTGTAAGTGCCTAAGTCTTTCATTTCAAAAATTCTCTTAAGGATGGTTTTCACATGGGTGATAAGTTTGGGATCTCTACTAGTGAGCATAAGGTCGCCATCACAAAGAAAAAGTATGAGAATATGGTCACCTATAGAATTGGTATAGAAATTAGGGTTAGAGTAGCATCTAGAAAAGCCAAAGTCAAGAAAGAATCGGTCCATTTTTTCATACCAAGCCTAGAGAGCTTACTTGAGGCCATAGGTGGATTTATTGAGGTGATAAACAAAGCTAGTCACTTTGACTAAATCCAATAGGTTGTTCCATATAAATTTCTTCTTCCAAATACCCATGCAAGAAGGTGGATTTGAAATCCATTTGATGGACCTCCCAGGACAAGGTCGATTGAATTCATTTTGGCAATAGGGAAAAATTTTCATTGTGGTCAACAAATTGTACTTGTGAAATCCCTTGAAAACTAACTAAGCCTTGTGTTTATAAACACTACCATCTGCAACATGCTTAGTCATGTCAATTCATTTGCATATGACAAGTTATTTTCCTTTTGGAAGTGGGATTAGATCCCAAGTATCGTTAACAATCAAGGAACACAATTCTTCATTCATCACTACATTTGTAACGCCCCGTTTTGACATTACTACCTAGAATATTATTATATGTTGTATATGCTTGATTATGAGACGTCGACGGTTTGACGACACTGTGGACAGGTGGTTCTATTATATTGTTGATATAAATATGTGTGTGTGCGATGTTAGTATTAGGATACGTAGTCATGTTAGATATGTATCATGTATTAGTTATGTCTCATATATGCAAGTTAATGAATGATGGGTACATGGATACCGTTAAAGTTATTGTTGAACGAAAGAATGTTATATCAAGTGTATGGTGAAAATAATGAATGGATTATTGTTGTTATGTTATGACGAAATGTATGTATACATGTTGAGGATTTGTGCACGATATTCAAGATTGTATTTTGAGGACTGACTTATAGGTTAAAAAGGCTAAGTGATAGCTAGGTCCTACGAGGTGGGAGAGCCTCGGGGACATGGACTCCGAAAGATAAACGGTATGCAGGTGATGCATTATTTACTTTCGCATGATTTTTATGCTGTTTATTATGATGTATGGGTGGGGTGGGGTTTCATGAAACTCAACCGCCCAGATTGGTTATACGATGACAAACCGAGTACAAGTACAACGCGGTTATTATGTCAGGTAGACATAGTCCCTTGTTCCATTAGGGGGGTGGAGGCTTTACCCACCGTTTATCCCCGAAACCCAGAGTCATGGGAGGGCTGTGCTACGATGCGCTCCCCAAGGTGTGTGATGATGACTGGTGGTTTCCTGCTGGGGAAGGTTGGTCGATGTAGTCGACACTTCCGCTTACGGGTTCTAGCTGGAATCGGTCATGACTTGACATTTCAGGGTAGTCCAACAGAGGACAGGATAGGATGTGGAAGTTAGTGATGATGTAGGTAAATATGTGTAGCTTGAAGTAGGGGTGAAAACAAGATCTAACTGTATGTGTGTAAAACCCTGGATTGAGTATGTGTCGTAACTCAGTAATGTATGAATTGTCGTAATTTAATAAAATTTCAGTTAGTAAAAGAATGTACCTCGCAAACTATGTTTAAACCTGTCTCGGTAAACAATAAGTTTTGTGATTTTGATTGATGTGTGTGCGATTTATTACTGTTAGTGTACTTACGCGAGGTATGTAAGCAGTAGCTACGCTTACATAACTCGCCTACATATTTATAAGTTGCATGAAATAAAAGTGAACTATAATGTTTAGGCATTAATTACGTTGTTACTACTTACCTAAATAGGAGATTAAGTTAATACGTCGAGTTAGTAAATTTTGGATTAATAACTGAATAAGGTAATAAAGGAATTAGGTGGTAATAAAAGACAGTTTAGTAATAGTGTTAATTATTGTCGATTAATGTTAGTAACATTGATTAAGGTTAGTCATTGATTGATTAATGATTAATATTGTTGATTAATGTTCAAAGTTGTCGATTAATGTTAAGAATATTGATTGATGTAATTATCGTGGATTAATGTTAATAATACTGAATAATAATGTTAAATATTGTCGATTAAGGTTAGTAATGTTGATTAATGTTAATCGTTATGAGTTAATGATTAATAGTGTTGATTAATGAACGAACTATGGATTAACCTAAGTAACAACTAATGTAATTGATTAGTAATGCTTGATTGATTATTTATGAATTTAATTAGTCAAGGGTAAGGGTTAAAATGTTTAATGGTTATTGTAATATTAATTCAAGTAATAATAATCTCATAGGTTAGTATTAATTACAAGGTTAGTTAATTAATTAAAAAAAATATGGATAAAGAATTAATTTATAAATATTAATTTAATTATGATCATGTCTAAGTTAATTAGAACCTAAGTTAATTAGAACCTAGGGTAAATTGCAAATAGATATATTATGCAATTTATAAAAATGTCGGAATGCACATTTGTAGTTGTTTAATAAAAATGATGAATTAATTATAAATTAACTATGAAACATTTAATTATGAGGTCACCGAGAGTGGACTAGTAATTATTGGGGGTAAAACGTGTAAGTGTAAAACATTTGTGATTGGTGTAAAACTTTAATTTTATAATATAACATTTTATTAATTATTAATTATTATTTTGAAAAAGGGAAAGAATGTTAGAATATTGCCGAGAGGTTGTCGGTTGAGTGGAAAGCACTTAAGGTTCAAAGATGAACCAACCCAAACTTGAATTAAATAATAAAATAATATAGTCTTGGTTTATGAGTCAAAGTTGGGGGCTCGAGGAGGAATGGGGGGTCGGATAAAATTAATGGGGAAGATAGGGGTAGTTATGATAGGAGATGTCGGTGGAAGGACAAAGGGGGGGAATAAGGTTGAGAGGAGAAGGAGGAGAAGGGGCTTCTTCACCTTGGATATTTTGGATAGGAGAGGAGCAGAGATGGGAGGAGAAAGCAGCAAGGAAAGGGGGTTCTTGTTGGAGAGGTTGCAGAAGGGAAATACCGGTTGGCTTGTACTCGGTTTGGGCTCGGGGGTCCAAAGGGGTACCTTTGGAGCTGGGTGGTTGGTGAGACCTCGCCAGTTGGCAGGGTGGCATACTTGTTTGGTCAAGTTGAGTTTCAAAGGTTTGGGAAGACATTGGTTGCAGGGAAGCAAGTAGGGAAACAACGAGAAGGGCAACAAAAGATGCAGCAACAAAAGGGGGATCTACCAGCTATTAAGAGGTATTTCTCATTCAGGTATACAATTAAATTCTAACCTTGTAAATCATTATTTCCAAGTTATGCAAAAAATGAAATTCAAGTGAAGTAGTTCTGTCATATATTATATGTTGTTACACCTGCAAGATAGTAACTGTTAGAAACCATAAAATAACACCTATAGTTATTCAAACCTGTAAATGTAAACTTTATGTTTTTGCAGACATGAAACTTAAACATAAACCACAAAATAGAAACTGAAATTTCACACAGTTTGTAAACAAGTTTAATGAATAGTTTATTGATAAACTCAGAAAATCCAGTAAATTTTAATTTACTGGAAAACATGACTCCTATATGCAAGTATTTACGGGTTGTTGAAGCCTTGGACCTGCACAAAACCAGAGAACCATAGATGAGTTAGAACTTATGGTTATAATAACAACAAAGAAAAATAAATAAGTAGGGTAAATTATGCATTGCCCCATGAATTAAAAGGGTGAAGATAATTCGATAAACGAGGAAACCATAATTAGGAACAAAGTTCTAATTTAAGTGTAATGTAATTTAAATTTAAATTAAAACAAGATAAGTGATTTTTATTATATATATATATATATAGGAACATAACCCATATAAATACAAATATATATATATGTATGTTTAAATTTAGTTAAATTACATTTAAATTAAAAAAAAATTATATATATATTATATATATAAGAAATACAAAAAAAAAAAACAATTGGTTAGTAATTAAAGTAAAAAAAAAAAAAAAAAACATGAAAGATGAAAATAAATGTATATATATAAATGAATTATAGTATCCATTTGACAAAATTACATTGGAAAGCTTTTAAAATATATATATATATATATATATATATATATAATAGAAATTTAAGAAAAAAAAAAAAAAAAAAACTTTTCGTAGCTTCTGCAGAGCAAATCGATTTTGAGTAAACAAATGGCTCAAACATTGAATTTTGTTCTGCGGCTGAAACATAATGGGGAGTTGGGCCGATCCACCATTTAAAGCCCACATTTTACCTTTATAGTCGTTCCTTACCACATCTGGAGGGGCCGCAGCCTAGGAAGGGCTATTAACCATTGTTTTATACTACTTTTAGAGGGGTCGGTCCACATTCAGAGGCTGTTGTTCACACCCTATTGGGCTGCTGGTTGTTGGGACAGAACACAAACTTCATAGACAGTAAGCCTAAGAGGAGGCCGACCCACCTTTTAAGGCCATATTCCAGGTTTCCACCACCTTTGGCACATGTATCTTGTAGATTGGAGAGTCCTTATGCCTGATTGGGAGTGGGCCGTAAACTTTAAGAGTGGACTGTTGCATGATTTAAGGGATGGCTTCGATGCAAATAAAAGTTGTTCTAAAAATAAATGCTACAACTATTAAATTTTTATACAATTCAGAAGTCTACTGAAATAAGTCTATAACGAATGCTTTAATAATATTATTTAATATTATAATTATAATATTTTAATTCCTATCAATGGCCCGGATCTGCAAAGGTAGCAGGTTAGCTTCCAACAGATTGAAAGAAAAACACATCCTCATTCATCGAGCTGAGCCGCTCTCCTGAGGTACGAGGGTGAGGTTTCATTGATCAACGATATAAAATTTTAATTTATCATCTTGTCCAAACAAACCAAGAAGCTTTGTGCCTGGGCCGGACCCGAGGCCACCAATAACTCAATATCGTCTGGGGTTTTTACATTATACAAAAAAAAAAATAATAATAAATTTTGTTTTTATTTCTTTTTGCAGCTGGGAGGGACCATGGCCAGTGACCTTGTCGCAGCCACAGGCTCGCAGCCATGGCCAGCGGCCTTGCCCCAGCCCAATGAGGTGCGGCCTTGGGCACATCCGGCAGGAAGATACGACCAAAACAAAACTTATGTGCAGAATTTGTTTAAAAAAAAAACACATCTTAGTTGGCTAGAGGCTAGCAACCTGCGGCCTTGAGCATGCCCGACCAAGCAGCAGCTTCCTGCGGCCTGGGCATGCAGCAGCGGCAGGCCAGCAAAGAATGAATAAAATACTTAATAATTTTAAAAATATATATATACCTTCAAAAAATATATATATACCTTCAAAAAATATATATATATACCTTCTTGATAAGTAAATAAATCTAAGGAAGTTGTCTCTAAATCTCTCTTAACTAAGCAAAATATGCGGCTCACAGCCGGCAGCGAGAAGAAAAGAAAAAAAAAAAAAAAACCCTGTCGGCGCAGAGGGATATCCCACAGTCCATAACCGGTATTGCGCGTGGCAGGAGCCACAATGGGCATTGGGTGTTCTACGAAGGCTTGCAAGCAAGCGGAAGGAGGGTGCAGCCTCGAGTGGCCCTGGAGCCGTGACTCCCTACAAGGGGATACACCAGCATCTCAACTGGCCTCTACAGCCTTAAAAAAAAAAAATTTAGAACAGAGGAAAACAATATTAATACGTATACAAAAAATAAAAACAAATTTAGAACTGAACCTGACGTGAATCGACACACATCCTTGTTAGCGGTGTGCACCCTTGCTTTACCAGCTTCATGCCGCACCTGGCTAGCTTCTGCAAAGCTGCCAAACGTTAATCACGCCATTGCCAAGTTGTGGTTCCCAGCTTCCTGTAGCCTGGGAATGCCCCATCGTGACAACGCCTGCACACCGTGTTAAGGTTGAAGGGCCCTACACTGGTCTTGGGCATGAGCTACGAGCTGCAGTTGTGCAGAGGGAGCAACGCCCACACAAGAGAGTAGAAGGAAGAGGGACCGACACGGATGCGCAGAGGAGAGCCGCTGGGAGCCAAACCAGGGAGGAAAACCTACGGGTTTGTACCGAGGGAGAAGAGACCTGCAGCCAACGTAAATGGCAGACAAATTAGGAAATACCCGTAACCACCTCCTCTGCCTTGTGCCCGGCGCCTCTACCATAGCGCCATGGATCTGGAACAAAGCTCCTGTGGGTCTAAAAACCCTAGCAAGATCGTGTTGCAGAGCTAAAAGTTCTGAGACAGGGGCAAAATGGCCGACTGCCTTCGGTTCACTTTCTTTTTAGGGTTTAGCAAATTATTTAATTATTCTTTTGTTCATGGTGGTGGGAGGATGTGGAGAAGTCACGTAGCCTTCCCAGCACACTTTCCTTTTTGCATGGCGGTGGGAGGATGTGGAGAAGTCACGTGGCCTTCCCAGCACACTTTCCTTTTTGCATGGCGGTGCGTGGATAGAGTGGAGGTGTAAGGCGTAGGGTAGGTTAAAGTTAAATTTTTACTATTTATTATTTTATTAATTTTTTTTTCTCTATATATATTTATTTCATTTTTAATTTTCTTTTCTAACAAAATTAATAAAAGTAAAAAAAAAATGGTATATATATATACATTTTATTTAATATTATGCTTTATATTACAATTAACGAGTTCCTCACAATGTTATATTCTTGTTGCCAAAGAAAAGAAAAGGAGTTTGAATTTATAAAGTGATATATGTGTATATTCCAACATTGGAATATTTAGAATAAAATAAAATGTAATTAAATAATTAATTTAATATATATATATATATATCCTAAATTTGAACATTTAGATAATTTTAAAATGTTTAAATTTAAAATTTTACAAAGGGTTAGATAATTTATGGATAAAAAAAAAAGAGTTTAGGTATTTAAATTTTCATATATATATCGATCAATATGAAAAGAGGGTCATCACAGCGGCCATGGTTCCTTCCATGGCTGCCAACCCTTTTTCTCCTCTGATCCTGGTCTTAGCGCCGACCTATTTCCTGCATGGTGGCGGCGGCGATCTGTGGTGGCGATGGCGACTGGTTGATGTTGGGCTTCTGTGGGCGAGCGGCGGCGCTGATGGGCTTCATCTCGCCATGCATCTGCACTCCCCGGCGTGGAATGGAAGGGCCCTCTCGTTCCACTAGTGCGGTCGGGGTGCATTTCCGGTGGGATCTAAGCTCTGTGCAGAGCTGTGTCGATCCATGGACTAGTTTGTCCGTGCTGCAATGGATCTTTTGTTGCAGATGCAGTGGATGATCCCTAGAGGCGCGACCAGAACAGCTCGTGCATTTGGTTTCTTGGCCAGTGGGGGGTGGTGCCCTTGGCGGGGCTCTCTGAAGCTTTCTTGTTCTTGTTTTAGGATGTCTTTGATTTTGCAGGTCTTTAGACGACTGATGAAGAAGAGGAATTTGAACGATAATGAGCTTTAGGCCGACGGCATTCTCCCGTCACTATTCCAGAGTTCAAATGTTCGTGCCTGTGTGCAAGTAACGGGCAGGATTTTTTGCCTCATTTCTTGAATGCACTTCAGAGCCAACGGATAACGGACTCAGATCTGACTCCTAGAATTCAGAAGGCCCGATTATAATCGCCTCATGTTAGCACCACAGTCATGGCGGGGGAGATCTTGGCCTGCGAAAACGCATCAGACAGAGCCAAGATGCAGAGTTATAAAGAAGACCGCACTATATTCAAGATCTGAAATCCGACAGAACTCAGATGGAGAGAACAGACGACGAGGCGGAGATCAAGATGGGAAGACTCATGCCAACTGGAGGAGATCACTCATGCCAACCCACGAAAAGGAGATCAAAGAAAGGAAAGACAGGATGATGGATGGCGTGCGGTAGAGGCATCGGTTCTGGAGTGTAGGGTGTCTGGCCGTTTTTCTTCATCAGTAGTTGCTGGCTGAGTTCGTCGGTTTGGGAGATCCAGAGTTTGCTGCTTGTCCACAGACTTGGATCTGCTGTTTCTACTGCTGAGGGTTTCCGTTTGAAGACGTCTTGCATGGCAGTGACCGAATCCTCTCGGCGGCAACCTTCGTCGAGCATCCATTCTGGTGGTTTCACCTGCTGCTCAAGATCTTTTTCTTGTGGCAACGTCTCTCTGCTGTTCAAGATTCATCTTCTTGTGGCGAAGTTTTATTGGGTTTATCTTTTTTTTTTGGTTCAGCTCTTTATAAGCTGTTGTATCTGCTTATATGGGACAGAAATATGTGAAAATGTAGGGATCCTTGTGATTCTACTACATCTGCAGAATGTAATTTTAATCATCTTTTTGAAATAAAATTACGGACTTTTTCCCAGGAAAATTTTCATATATATCTCTTAGAAATAAAAGTAGATATAATTAAGATTGAAATAATTACATTCATTTGATACATGTTTTAACAATGGTATAAATATAGACATATATAATTTGAATTGTTAAAGTATTAAGTGTCAAATATGTTTAACTTAAAATTACATAAATTGTATATGTTCTAAATGAAACATTTAAATTATTAACATGTCTATATTAAATTCGCATATAATGTTTTATATCTCGAATTGGAATAATTAAATGGTTAAATATGTTTAAAACATTAAATTGCTTAAATTTGATATATGACTTAAATTGAATATTTAAAATAGTATGTTTTAAAATTTAATTTTGTATAATTGTATCAAATAGGTTATGTATTTCAACTTATGTTGATAAATTATATGATTTGGTCAATAATCGTTACGTTATAAACGTGGTTATAGGGTTAAATTAAGTGAAAAAGAAGGTTTCGGGCGGGGATCATGCCGAGTGTAAACCCTGGTGGTGGGTGCAGTCGTCGGTGACTACCGAAGGCAGGAAGATGATAAGATGTCATGACAATATGTCTTATTATTTTGTGGTCATTGATATGACATGTTGACTAGGCTTTACCGTAGGAGAGACGATTAGGTTGACTCATACTTGACTATGAGTGGACGTATAGATTAGCTCATGTACATTATTGATCATGTTGAGGAATGATTGTGAAATTCGTGATAAGAAGATTAATGATTGTTACCTCCTTATGAGTAGATGAGCCTATGGTTAAGATAAACAACTCATGGAATCAATCCATACATCTATTAGAGTGATCACCTAGGGAAATTCTATTTATAATTTAGCCAAGGGAAGTCGTTTCTAATCATTTAAGTTAAATTATTTTGTGGAAGGAAGAATTAGTAGGGGCAGTGAATCTCAAGGGATTTGGGGTAGGTTAAAAGGGCTTGAGGCCATTGTGATTGTATGACAAAAGCATATTGTACAACTAATTCATTACAGGGCATAGTATCACCAGAGTGAGAGTAGGGTATTAATGAGTAAACGCCGAGATAACTCAGGGTGGTTAAGTAACACAGATAAAGCAACTATGAATGAGAATATGTGGTGTTGATAAGGATGGGGAAGATAAGAAACTAACTGTCAAGGCACACAGTTATGAGAGTATCAAATATCACAAACGATAAAGTATAAAATATTTCCATTGGGAAAATGAACTATAAGGAAGAATTTCAAGTAATTGGAGCAATTTAAAAATTTATGTTGCTGATGTAGTAAATGCTAGTGCTAACATAGTTGGTACTGTGCTTATGTATTTAGTATGAGGAGCACCTAGGAAGTGTATTGCATTGACAAATAATATTAGGAATGTGCATAAAATAACTCATATTAATATATGAGTGATTAGGGTCATAATGAAGGTAGAAAGGGAACTATCACCACATAGGCAGATAGGGTTATGCGAAGAGAGTAAACAAGGATGAGAGAAAGAGTTAGTAATTATACTATAATTATGGGGTAAGGCAATACAATTTTTTTTCGTAAAAGTACATACATAGACAATGAAATATAAGTGGCTTGATCATAAATCATGGAATGCACTATCCATAGAGGTATCAAGGAAGCAAAAGATTAAGGTAACATAAATGCAATTTGGACATTTAACTTAGTCCCTAACTGGAAGAGTATAATGACATATGATAATTTAGTGAGAGATGGTGACAACTAAAGTAGTTGGCAGTAATAATAAAGAGAAGATCGTAATAGAAGAATATGTACATGTTTTGTCAAGTCATGGTAGGACATAAAATATATTAATTCTGGTACGCCAGTTAATTACTGGATCTTCATCTTCACTCTATAAGAATAGATTAAAAGTTGATCGACAATAGGTGGGGTTGTAAAATTGTAAAATTTTATGAGGAGCCTATATAGTCATGCTAGTAGGAAATTCGTGAGGGTGTGATGCTATCATGTAAGGTAATGATCTTATGTCAAACAAAAAAAAAGGGGCTGTAAACAACAACAAAATGATATATCGTAAGGTGCATAAGTCATATTCCTTGAAAGTGGTTCATAATGTAATACAATGATGGGAAAATGGTGTGTGATGTATGACTTAGAAGTAGTCGTTCACTTAATGGATGATTGGGATTTCAGAATGAATTCGACTTAACTTTAACCTAATTGTTAGCCTTAAGTATAGTTATATGGTGATTTTGAAGGACATTGTTGAGTGTGCCTAGTTGTATTACCTAATGTATCTCACATTAACATATGTTGATGATGTGTTAGTTTCAAGCTTTATCCTAGATTCATGTATGAGTAATAAAATGTATCCCACAACAAGTAATATTGTACATTGAATGAAATTAGGTATGTTTAACAACAACAACAACACAATTGCAACATATCAATTATAGGCTTGTCAATGACAAATGACCGTTAAGATAAGTAAAGGGGTTAAACAACATGAGCATCAACCATAGTATTCGGTATGGTGTGATAGAACAAATGAGCTCATTAGCATATTGTGATGAGAGTTTTCTAATGCAGTATAAGTAATGATGAGTAAGGACTATAATGTTAGTGTGCACAAAGAAGTAAGAGTCATCATGTTGTGTAATTAATGGATTATGGATAAAAAGAATTAATAAGTGCAGCTTAGATACTGAAGTAATAGAGTAGATAAGATTAGTGGATTAACATAGATCCGTGAATGAAGGAAATGGGTATGTCAAGGTAAGGGATAGTTAGAGAGATAGTACCGAACATAGGACAATGATGTAAAGATTACAAGATAAATGGAAATGCAGTCGAAGATAAGTTCTAGTTGAACTTGGAAAGTTGTTACTGATGATATGGAATTTCTTCTTAATGTTTAAACTGTAGTCTCAATATGTGTATCATTTAAACCAACAACATTTAAATAAAGAGCATGATGGCTTTATAATTTATCACTAATAATAAATCTTGATATAGAGAAATGGCGTAAGTCAAAGTGAAAATAATTAAAGATAAGCTCTGATTAAAGAGTCATTTAATTTAACAAGGATGTTGAATATTCTATGGGTTAAGAATGGTAATGAACCTTGAGTAGTCAAACCAACAACCTATGTGAATTTTAAACGAAATATAAGGACAACTCCAATAAGATTAAATGAATGAAATTGTAGATGTCGTATGTATATTTAGGAAGTGGCCCAGTAGGGAAAGTACACCTTAGGTTCAGCTACCTAGGAGGACGCATAGATCATGCATCGTGATGGTTCCACACTATTTTGACCATAACTTCGGGACGAAGTTTCTTGAAGGGTGGGTGTATGTAACGCCCCGTTTTGACATTACTACCTAGAATATTATTATATGTTGTATATGCTTGATTATGAGACTTCGACGGTTTGACGACACTGTGGACAGGTGGTTCTATTATATTGTTGATATAAATATGTGTGTGTGTGATGTTAGTATTAGGATACGTAGTCATGTTAGATATGTATCATGTGTTAGTTATGTCTCATATATGCAAGTTAATGAATGATGGGTACGTGGATACCGTTAAAGTTATTGTTGAACGAAAGAATGTTATATCAAGTGTATGGTGAAAATAATGAATGGATTATTGTTGTTATGTTATGACGAAATGCATGTATACATGTTGAGGATTTGTGCACGATATTCGAGATTGTATTTCGAGGACTGACTTACAGGTTAAAAAGGCTAAGTGATAGCTAGGTCCTACGAGGTGGGAGAGCCTCGGGGACATGGACTCCGAAAGATAAATGGTATGCAGGTGATGCATTATTTACTTTCGCATGATTATTATGCTGTTTATTATGATGTATGGGTGGGGTAGGGTTTCATGAAACTCAATCGCCCAGATTGGTTATACGATGACAAACCGAGTACAAGTGCAACGCGGTTATTATGTCAGGTAGACATAGTCCCTTGTTCCATTAGGGGGGTGGAGGCTTTACCCACCGTTTATCCCCGAAACCTAGAGTCACGGGAGGGCTGTGCTACGGCGCGCTCCCCAAGGTGTGTGATGATGATTGGTGGTTTCCTGCTGGGGAAGCTTGGTCGATGTAGTCGACACTTCCGCTTACGGGTTCTAGCTGGAATCGGTCATGACTTGACAATTCAGGGTAGTCCAGCAGAGGACAGGATAGGATGTGGAAGTTAGTGATGATGTAGGTAAATATGTGTAGCTTGAAGTAGGGGTGAAAACAAGATCTAACTGTATGTGTGTAAAACCCTGGATTGAGTATGTGTCGTAACTCAGTAATGTATGAATTGTCGTAATTTAATAAAATTTCAGTTAGTAAAAGAATGTACCTCGCAAACTATGTTTAAACCTGTCTCAGTAAGCAATAAGTTTCGTGATTTTGATTGATGTGTGTGCGATTTATTACTGTTAGTGTACTTACGCGAGGTATGTAAGCAGTAGCTACGCTTACATAACTCGCCTACATATTTATAAGTTGCATGAAATAAAAGTGAACTATAATGTTTAGGCATTAATTAAGTTGTTACTACTTACCTAAATAGGAGATTAAGTTAATACGTCGAGTTAGTAAATTTTGGATTAATAACTGAATAAGGTAATAGAGGAATTAGGTGGTAATAAAAGACAGTTTAGTAATAGTGTTAATTATTGTCGATTAATGTTAGTAACATTGATTAAGGTTAGTCATTGATTGATTAATGATTAATATTGTTGATTAATGTTCAAAGTTGTCGATTAATGTTAAGAATATTGATTGATGTAATTATAGTGGATTAATGTTAATAATACTAAATAATAATGTTAAATATTGTCGATTAAGGTTAGTAATGTTGATTAATGTTAATCGTTATGAGTTAATGATTAATAGTGTTGATTAATGAACGAACTATGGATTAACCTAAGTAACAACTAATGTAATTGATTAGTAATGCTTGATTGATTATTTATGAATTTAATTAGTCAAGGGTAAGGGTTAAAATGTTTAATGGTTATTGTAATATTAATTCAAGTAATAATAATCTCATAGGTTAGTATTAATTACAAGGTTAGTTAATTAATTAAAAAAAATATGGATAAAGAATTAATTTATAAATATTAATTTAATTATGATCATGTCTAAGTTAATTAGAACCTAGGGTAAATTGCAAATAGATATATTATGCAATTTATAAAAATGTCGGAATGCACATTTGTAGTTGTTTAATAAAAATGATGAATTAATTATAAATTAACTATGAAACATTTAATTATGAGGTCACCGAGAGTGGACTAATAATTATTGGGGGTAAAACGTGTAAGTGTAAAACATTTGTGATTGGTGTAAAACTTTAATTTTATAATATAACATTTTATTAATTATTAATTATTATTTTGAAAAAGGGAAAGAATGTTAGAATATTGTCGAGAGGTTGTCGGTTGAGTGGAAAGCACTTAAGGTTCAAAGATGAACCAACCCAAACTTGAATTAAATCATAAAATAATATAGTCTTGGTTTATGAGTCAAAGTTGGGGGCTCGAGGAGGAATGGGGGGTTGGATAAAGTTAATGGGGAAGATAGGGGTAGTTATGATAGGAGATGTCGGTGGAAGGACAAAGGGGGGAAATAAGGTCGAGAGGAGAAGGAGGAGAAGGGGCTTCTTCACCTTGGATATTTTGGATAGGAGAGGAGCAGAGATGGGAGGAGAAAGCAGCAAGGAAAGGGGGTTCTTGTTGGAGAGGTTGCAGAAGGGAAATACCGGTTGGCTTGTACTCGGTTTGGGATCGGGGGTCCAAAGGGGTACCTTTGGAGCTGGGTGGTCGGCGAGACCTCGCCAGTTGGCAGGGTGGCATACTTGTTTGGTCAGGTTGAGTTTCAAGGGTTTGGGAAGACAATGGTTGCAGGGAAGCAAGTAGGGAAACAGCGAGAAGGGCAACAAAAGACGCAGGAACAAAAGGGGGATCTACCAGCTATTAAGAGGTATTTCTCATTCAGGTATACAATTAAATTCTAACCTTGTAAATCATTATTTCCAAGTTATGCAAAAAATGAAATTCAAGTGAAGTAGTTTTGTCATATATTATATGCTGTTACACCTGCAAGATAGTAACTGTTAGAAACCATAAAATAACACCTATAGTTATTCAAACCTGTAAATGTAAACTTTATGTTTTTGTAGACATGAAACTTAAACATAAAGCACAAAATAGAAACTGAAATTTGACACAGTTTGTAAACAAGTTTAATGAGTAGTTTATTGATAAACTCAGAAAATCCAGGACCGGGGGTCTTACAACATTCCACGTTGGAAGGCCAGAAGCTTATATAAATGTTTGTAGATTTGGTGTTTCTAGAACTTGTACCAAAAGTGTAGAGGCTCACTAGGACTTTGAAGCTAACTAGAAGGATCACCAACTAGATCACTAGAAACTTCCCTTGTTGTATGGATCCATCGAGGAAGTTGAGGAGATAGTGTAGGTTTAGGTTTAATACAATCATATGGAAGATGATGTTGAGTAGGTGGAACATTGTTTTCATCCTCATTGTTAGTATATGAAGAAGAATGATCCAATGTGGAAGCATAAGGATTAAAAGAATAATTTGGTGTAGGAGTAAAAGGAGATGGAACATGCACTAAGGATGGATCGCAGGACAAATGCCAAATCAAGCATGTAAGCTGAGAGACCTTTATCAAACTTATGTATCTTCTAATAATGACATATGTTTTATTAGGTACAATAAGCCAATAAATTTTACATCATTTGAATAATCGATAAAAAAGCACTTCTAACTTTTAGGCTATAATGATTTTATTTTCTCATCGGGAATGTGCACCCATACTTCACTACCAAACACATAAAGTGACCTACATCTAGTTTTATGCTTCTTTCGATGTGTTATCTTTTAGATCCTTTTCGAAATTGGGATTAATTATATAATTGGAACAAATAATGAATTCTACCAGAAAATGAGGACTTAATCCCTTAGATTGGAGCATATAATTTGCCATTTATTCTAATGTGTGATTCTTTCTCTCAACACCATTTTGTTGTCATGTGTATGTAACAATATGTTGCATTTGAATGGCTTGTGTAGTGAAATAAATTCTAAATTGGTTATTCACATATTCACCACCATGATTTATTCTTTGTTTATATTATTTTCTACAAGGGCCTTATAGGACAAAAACGTGTCAAAAACATTACTCTTAATTTTTAATAAATAAACCCACGCATGTCTAGAGAAGTCATTGATGAAGGTTAATAAGTACTTGCATCCAAATATAGAAGCATAATGAAGTTGACCACATAAATCATTGTGCACAAGTTGTAAGGGAGTCGAGGTGTGCCAAGAGGTACATTTATCAAAATTGTCTTGAGGATGTTTGTTGAGAACACAACCCAAATAAACACCATCCATGCAAGAAAAAGAGGAAAACTAGTGATCATATTAGTTTGCATAGTTGTTGCAATGAGCGGTAGTTCAAGTGGCCAAACCGCTCATGCTAAAGTGTGTTCATGTCATCACTACGAGCAATAAAAATTGAAAGAAGAGAAGATGACCCAAAGTTGTCAAACTTTTACAACTTGGTAATATCATCAACTATTCTCGAATATATAATATGATGAGGATTATTTAAGTTCTTTATTACAACTTGGTGAGATGAAAAATCCATAGCTTTTCCTTGACCATAATTATTGATTTGATAGACATAAAGAAGGTTTCAAGAGACTGGACCACACAGTACATCATTAAAGTGATCATTAGGTAGCTTAAATGTTTCTGATCTTACAACACACAATACCTAGAGATCTATAGTCAACTACAAATATTTTCTTGGTGTTACATCAATTAAGAGAAAAAAGGCCCTAATTCTTAGTCATTTGATAAGAAGCTCCTAAATTAAGAATCCACTCATTTGAAGAACTATAATTTGATGCATTAAAAGAAAAACTAGAAGTAGAAAGAGCATGTCCTTTAAGGAATGAGAGGAAGTGTTATTCGACTAGAGGTTGTTCTTCTTGATGGTTGCTTTGAGTGTTTCCATCTTCTCGAGGCATCATGGCTCTTGATGACCATCTCACCAAAAAAAAATACAATGCTTTTCAAACATCTTTCCTTTCGCTTTAGCTCCTTTATCAACATTAGGAGGAAGAGAAGGATAAGGTGGTTTGTTACTCTTGTTTTCTTGGTTGTTGCAAGGATGTTGCTTCTTCGAATGTCTAGGGCCTTACTTTTGTTTTTCCACTAAGGATTTGTTAGATGTACCTACATTTGAATAATCCAAGATGCAAGAGCTTATCATTCTCTCTAATGATATAATCATAAAATAATTCAAAAGATGGCATCTTGTAAGTACTCTCTTGACTAATGAGATGTTATCTAGTGGAGTGAAAAGTAGATACAAAATAAAATAAGCATTTCCAAGCTTAGCAAGAATAACGTATATGAGTTTATCATTTTATTTTTATGTTACATTCTGTAAGTAAATGTTTGATTGTCTTAAACATACATAGAAAATCCTCAGTGTAAACAAAATCACTAGGATTTGAAGCAATCAATTGATTTTTAAGTTGTTTTACCAAACATAGTTTCTATATTTTTCGAAGCTTCTTTTGGGGTTTCAATCCCTTGAAGGTGAAACTATAAATCACAAGATATTGACATCCCTATCAATCCACATGCTGCATCATTTTTATGTCCCATTTGGCTCTCTTTAATCATCAAAGGGGGGAATTCTTGTTCCCAATGTAATATAGTAAAGTGACCCCTTATTACTTAGTAAATCCTCCACATCATATTTCCATGAGAAGTAGTTAGAAAAGGTAAGGAAGATCTCACGTGGAATAGCCATATTACAATGTGGATGTAATATAGAAAGTCTTGGAAAAAAGCACTTAAAATGACACCCAAAACAATGCTCAAATGTAGAAGTTATGCCACATGGAAGTTCATGAAATGAGGATTAGAAAAATAGTAAAATATTTTCCATAACTGCATTACAACAAGTTGAAAATAGTAAAATTTGCAATAATGGATCACATTAATGTATAGAGCATGAAGTATTAGCTGAAAACAAAAAAAGCATTGCAAATGCACTATGGATAACAAAGTTATGCATGTTTGAAAAGCATATGCACTTTCCAAGTGACGTTGAAGGTTGTGAGAGTACTACATAGTAGGTGAAGGGATTTGTTGATGTGATAGAATGTTGAATGGGTAGTAATATGTGGCAATTGAGATGTCACCTTGATTTGTGTGCAAGATGAGGTGGTTGTCTTGATTTGTGTGCAAGATGGTTGCCTTGATTTTCTTGTTGCTAAGGTGGTACTATCTTGGTTTATGTGATGGGGATGTCACAACCATGTTATACATGCCAAATAATGCTTGCAAGTATATGTTGCAAAACTTGTTACAAAAAATCATGTTTGAAACATGTAAAGAGGGTGGTGGTTCCAAGAAGGTAGAACCACAACGATCATATTTTATGCATGCCCTAGAGATTTTCGAGTCAAACAAAGAAAATGATCTTGCCCAAAGATCGACCTCTAACATGCATTGGCAACTTACAAATAATGCAGGCTCCACAAATCATAAAAAGTGAGGAAAATAGAGAACAAAAGCAATGTCAAAAGAAACTTATAGGTAGAGTATCAATATTCTACTCACAAATAAAATGCCAATGAAACTCATAATAGAGGAAATAAAATAAATACAATATAAACTTTATAATAAAAATTTAATTCTTCCAAATTGAATCATCAAAGAGAAATGTGGATATGTTGGGAAAATGGAAGCCACTTCACATGAAATGAAAGGTGTTCCTAGCTAAAAAAAATGATATTGATGCAATGAAGTGATCCTCCCAACCTAGAAATGCTATGAAACAACTGAAATCATAAGTCTGTTGTTGCATGCCATGATACCAGATTCAAATCTTAATGAAACACGAGAGCAAATCTTCAGAAAACTATTTGATACCATGTTTGAAAAACATGGTATATTCACATAGGTTTAACACCTTAAGAAAAAACTCATACATACTGATCAAATATCAATACACAAATTTTTACATGGTTAAAACCCTTAAAGAGGGAAACAATAAACAACCCCAATGAACATGGCCACTTGAGGTAATATATTAATTCAAAGAATATAGTACATGAACATCTCTCACAATCTATCATTGACAAATGACCCTCCATGCTCTTTCATAGAGATCACTGACTAATACGGTGTTAAGCCAAGGATCGAGTGTTGTTAATATTGAGTAGGTGTTCAAACAGTCATGTCACTCACGTTAAGGACATAATTGCAATCATCAAATTAATAAAGTACAAAAACACACTAAAAGCACACTTAAACCTAAAAAAGCACTAGTGAAACACACAAAAAAATACTTTAAAATAATATTATATTAAACCAAGTTGATTGCGACTAAATCCTAGTGTTTCAATATCCTAATAGGACAAATTTCCCCGGTGTGACATTTTCCATCCTTGTCATGTCCCCGCCCGCGGATCCAACTCCGGTAAGGAAACATGATGCCAATCTACGGGGCTTTCACAAAACTCAACCCATTCATTAGATTCATACAAATTAAAAACATAGTGTGCAGATACAATTTAAGCAATTTAAGCACAACGGAATTAAAACTCATCCACACACAGACATTTCATATGCATACAGCATATAAAAAACAACCATCAATTTAAAACATTTCAGAAGTAAATGCATAGACATATAAACACTTATCTTGAAGGTGAAATGGCCCCAAACAATTAGCTATGTTGCTGCAACGTTCCACCCAACCATATGCCAGTTGTGTTCATAGATCTCTCAATACAACTGCCACCCCCAAGCTGGGCATGATTCTTACAAGGAAAAGGGAACATTCCAGCTCATTCACAGCCAAAGCAATAGAAACCCATCTCAACCCCAACCTTCTTTTACACACAACAACTCTAACTGGGCATGGATACCCATTTTCAGCAATGGGATTTTACAAGAAGATGGCCATGGTCTTTCCCAGGTTGTGGGAACACCAAAAACGAAATGGCAATTTGGGAATCAACCCTGGGAGAGCAAAATCATTTTTAGAAAACGTTTCTGGGCATTCAAGGTACAAAAACGACCTCCATAAACCCCAAAATCGTGGCTCCCTTCCTCCCAGCCATTGTGCAATACAAAAATGAGTTTCCAGGCATGGAAAATGCAGGAAAATGGTGAAAAACGTGATGGGTAAAGCCCAGCTAGCTCAAGCTGCGTGAGAGGGCAAAGGCCATGGGTTTTCCCAAAATCCTGGCTCACCAAACAAACTGTAAAAAGAGAAAATCGTCCCCAGGGAGAAACCCAATTTCTTCCACAGGTTATGGGCGTTTCTAATGACCAAAATAGATCCATTGAAACCCCAAATCGAACTCCATCTTTCCCTAGCAGTTCTGCAACACAAAAACGCCCTCTTCCCAGCTAGAGAACAAAGAAAAACTAGGAAAACATGGCTGGAAAACGCCCAGGCAGCTCCAAAAACGTGAGAGAGGCAAAACTGGTTGATGGGTAATGGCTTGGGGAGCAAATTCATGGCTCTTTTCTTGCCAAGGAAGCCAAACATGTTTTTCCATGAAGGGTGGTTGCCCATACTCTAATTTTGGACAGCCATACCTCTCATTCCCCAAGGCATTAACTACCTCAACCAACTTTTGGGAGAAATGAATGATTGCGTACAAAGTCAACATGGGTAGTTGAGTGTTTGATGGGTTATCTCATTGACACTTGGCTTGACTTGATTGGCGTGGATTGGCTCAAGGGTTTGAATGTTTTCCCTCCCAATTCCTTGTAAAATCATGCCCCCATCTCTTGTTGCATTACATAGCTAGTTGTGGGTATTTTATTAAAAATGCATATTTACATAATATTCGCAATTCCATTGCGCATGGCTAACACGTGAACCGTATGCATTGATAAATTGATGGCGGGGCCTTGGCCTTGAGCTCCTCACCACGATTTTATAACAATATTACATCATTTAATTTGGTTTAGGGTTACTTGTGTGGGTCTATTCCATGTTTTAGGTTGAGCTCCCTCACATATTATATATAAAGACAAAAGAGAGCCTTTTCCCTTACTCATTGTTGATGTGTTTATTTTTAAATCTTTGTAATTTTCTTCGAGAAGCCTTACAAGGAGCAAGACATAGTGTTGGTGATGTAAACCCTAGAGTAGACATGAAAATGAATGCTAGCACTAAATCAAGCTTCAGTCCTAACACTTATGTGGTTCTAGAGGAGATTTCATTATATCATTGTATATTATTGGTGAACATGTCTTGAGTTTTTATACTTGTGTTGATGCAAGGGAAGCAAGTGCTAAGGTTTGTGAGGGGAGATTTGGAGTGATTTTCTTGGACAAGATAACATCGACAACAAGGAGTCCGTGCTTTATTTCCCATAGGAATAGCATAAGTTTTATAGGATATTCTCCAGGATTGCATCTCAAATTTGTTGGTCTTCTTAATCACTCTAGTGCTCATGTCTTCACTCAATCCCTAGGCATTATTTCATGACATAAGTACAAAGGTTCAAAGAAAAATCCTAGTGCTAGTCTTACAATCTTCTTTTCCATCATAGGGTTTGCGTCCTACGAACCTTGTGTCTTTTTCTCTTGCATCACACAAGCATCAAGAACTCTAAATAATTTTACAATGGATTATGAAGAGGATATCAACATCAATTCCAAGTCTTCTTCAAGATAATCATCGCACCAATCTCCAGGGGTCCTCTACTTGTCTTGAGCTCCATGTTCTTTCTATAGGTTCTACATTACACAAAACCTAGGCACTCTTCTCTTACATCATGCAAGTGCTAAAACTTGAGCTCGTCTCCAATGCTAGAATTCATATTCATGTCTCATCTCTCCTCTAGGATTTAGATCATAAACCTCAAGTTTTCTCCTACAATACTTCTTCAAGGAAATTACAAAGATAAAATAATGAGCCCCTCAATAGTTAGTAATGACAAAGGATTTCTCCTCAATTTATATAGAATCAGGTTAGGACGTCCAACATAAACATGGACTAGGTTGATACATGTAACCCTAGACATAAGTCAACAAGGAAACCCACAATAAGCGCTCTTCAATACAAATATAACATTGTCACACTAAGGTTTTACCCAACACAAAGGCGATGTTCCCTCTAAGAATAATTTCCCTTTAGGTATAATTCCATTCATCTAAGTCGATGTGGTATCCAATAAGTCGTTAGGCCAACTCTCCCTTTTACATGATGGTTAGTTCCCCAAGTGTCCTGATGCAAGGTGCACCTCATATGGTTGTATGCTACATGTCCTCTTGTTCTTAGTGCTCCTCAACATGTGTTCCATGGTAGTTACGTCTTTCTCCAATGTTTCTCCTTAACATGTGTCCAGGTCCCCAACCAAACTCCATGAATTATGGTCCTCATCCCAAACATCCTCGAGTCAAGTATTCAACCTCTAAGGTGTATATGTACATGGCCCCATGCTCTTTGGGTTAGGTTCCCTCCTTCAAGTTCCTAGAGCTCATCCTCCTAGGTAAGTACTATTACCTCTCAACTTGTACACTCACATGGAAAATGTCCCAATCCATGGGTACAAACCAAATGCAACCTTGGATTGGTTGTTGATGTCACCACACAACCAATCCCTTCTCTTTAGGTCAACTCTCTAAATCCAAGGGGGCTTGCCTAACTAGATGATATTTTCTTTAAGTAAATAATGAGAGTTAATTACAGCTTAATCACAATAGATATGAAATAGTACTAGGTACTTAAGATACCAATGAATCTACATGTAAAATATACGCTCAATAAAACACTAAGATTCAAAGTGGTAATGCTTCAAATAAATATTGTCAGGAAAAATATATGCATTAATAATTCACCTTAAACATTCAATTGTCAAACCAGGAGTTCATAAACTTAGAGGTGCAGGCACTGGAAATGTGTAACTAGATATTCTGAGCTATCCTAATCTAACAACTAATGATTAAAAAAAACTAACACCAGATGACTCAACTTATCATTGGATCGCAAGATTATATCCCTCAAGTTAGATCCCGATCTTCAACGACTGATTCTTGTAGTGATTTGACAAAAATACGAGAAAAGTAAATCACACACAAAGGAATAAAAGACCAAACTGAATCAACGGACAACTAAATCAATCTACATAAATAAAATGAAATGAAATACTAAACACACAGAAATGAGCTCAGAAAATGGTACTGGAAAATATATGACAATCATTTAAAAAGCTAAAAGTAATAACAAAGTCTAAGTTTACTCATGCAAAAGCAAAGATTGAAAGCGATACCGAAAACTAACAAACATTCAAAAATTTCTAAATGGAGAAAATGATAAAAAAATGACTAAGTGCATAAAGTGCAAAATTTAATGAAAGAGTTTGTAGATCATAAGGATGCTTAACCATGAAGGAACTAATATAAATTTTCTATTTAAAAGTCTATTAGATCTAATAGTGTATTTAGTCCATATCTTAGATTATAATCTTCGGTTGCAATTATAATTGAAGTACAATCTTTCACTTTCCAAAAGGAAAGTGTTGTACTATCGAAAATGAAGTGCAAATTTTGATCTCTTTTGTGATTTAACAATTCAAGAAATGTAAGAGACAAAGTTTTTAAAACAACTAGTAAATTAGATCTCAGATTTTGGACCTTTTTATATGCAATATGCAAAAATATTTAAGCTAATGAATCCTTTTGAACTAAAATTTAATCTATCGGGGCACACAAATGCTGATTGGCAAAATGTCTAATGCAGATTTCAATTGGGAGATCTAATTTTATTGATGCATTGGGCGCAGTATTTTGATTCAACACAGAGAAGTATTTATGTACTTAGATGGAATGATTAGTTTTAGGATCTAATTAGTTCTGATATTTGTTTTGGTAAATTACTTCACACTTGTGAAAAATAGAGTATTAATTGTAACAACGGTGAATATGGAAAGCAATGCTAACCTATCTAAGCATAAATATTTATACTATGAGAATCTATTTATTATGATAATCAGCTCCAAAGTAAATGTTATCTACTGTGCACACTAATCTAGACCACTTCAAACCAGTATTTCTGCAATATGGAGTTTAGCTACTGTGACAATGTTTTAGGTTCATATGTTATTCAAACTAAGAATGTATCCATTGTATAATTTAGTCCAAACAGTACATAATTTAACTAATATAAAAATTGATCAAAATTTAGATGTGTTGTTTATAGAAATCAATCTTAACTAGAGAAAGAAAGCTACGATTTTGTGCTTATAGAAATCAATCTAAACACACATGCTTGTAAAAGTAAAACCAAATGCAAGTGCTGAAAATGGAGAAATGGAAATCGATACAAGTAAAGATAAAAGGAAATATGAACAAGTGCGAATGAAAGTGAAATTTAACTAAGTGCAAGTGAATAAAAAGGTAACCAAGTGAAAATGAATGAATGGACTATAGATTTGCAACAAAACAAGAAACTAAATCAACATTAGATAATCAAGAATTTATATAATGAAAAATAGCAAGAACATAAACTAGATTAGAAATGCTAACTAAACAAAATGAAAAGAAAGAAGACTTAACTTCCAATAGGTGGACCCTTTCCTATGGGGAGTGAGCCTTGAATTAAGCTATGTTATACAGGTAAAAGAATCTTGCTTCAGAAAATATCAAACCTCCATTAACAACTCAACACAGAATTGAGATTGCATCTACAACATCTTATTATTTACAAATAAACCACAAGTTATCTCATTGTTCAACTCTCTAACCTCTCTAACACCAAAAAGGAAGAAGAAAAATAAGAAGAGTGAACTCTTCACATGCTACTGCTATAGATCCCCCACACTCAGATTCGTTCAGCCAATTTGCTAAATTTGGAAAAAAACTGCCTCGTTAAATTATGGGCGTAACAGTCCATTTGGGAAGATTCATGTTAAAGAATCATTGATTTATCCTCAAGCATTATGGATTTTGAGAAACAGGCAGTATGTTACTCAAATTTATCATATGCTGGAAAAAAACCATGTCTTATTTTTTCGAAATTCTGCTTCAATTACTCATAAATTAAGGTGGAAGTTGGCAATTGAGGAATTTCAGCGAATTAATTGCAAGTCTTTGACCATAACTTGAAGACCCACATTTGTGAGATGGGTGAGGTCTTATGGATGCCTCACCATCTAGAAGCACCCAAAATACTCATCCAAGTGGCATAATTCGATTTGGAAGTGTGAGAGTATGTCATTCATGAATTATACATAAAATGGTACGAAAACTTAGAAATAAAATTCGTACAACTTTCATTAGTAAAATTTCAATATAAACTACTTTAATAACCAAAAATGTTGGAAAAATAGATTTATTAACCACATAGGTATGTTTGGGCCTAAATGAAGGTTAAATGATGAAATAAAGTGTAGGAAAATTACTTAGAATGACGGATTTATTATGTGGGAAATATGGAAAAAATGGAGCCCAACACTCCCCCACACCTAAGGATTGGGATGTCCCCTTGCCAACTAAGTGAGGAGGCGATATTTTTTACTTATGCAAATTTATGAAGTTTAGGAACTATTTACTTGATCATATTTTTAACTTAAAGATCATCATTTATTTGTGGTATTTTGCTTGAGTTGGTAGCCATGACTTCATCCTTTTAGAGAATATTCAATGATTGGTGAATATATATGATGCATACGGGGAATATATTTATATGCTACTTGAATTTTATACTGATATAACACAATAACATTTACTTTTATTCTCATATACATAGTCTTTATGGTCAAGGTTGATGAGTGGCGATGATGTATGGAAGGTGGACTGAAAATGGAGGGTTTAATGAATGATGAGGAATACTATGGAATGTGGTTGACCATCATATTTTCCTAATTTTTAGTAAATTAAAGAGTAGATACCTGTTTTACCTCAAGTTACCTTTTTATTTGAATTATAATGTGTGTTGTAGGATGAAAGAGGACTGTGGAGCATGATGCAGGCTGAATGGACGTTGAAAATGAGGCATGTCAAAGCTGAGAGCTGCTAAAAATTTGAGAGAGAGAGAGAGAGAGATGAATCTGCTGACTGAATGAGGAATTGGATCATGCTGAAGAAAGGAAGAAAAACTAGCTGACTAAAGTGAAAATGCTAAATAAAAACTCTGAACATGCTCTTCCCCCACGCCTAAGGGTTTGCATGCCCTCATTCAAAAAAGGTGAGGAAATGTGGAGGTTGCTGCTGAATCTCGACCATTATTGGAACAATGCACACAACTACAAGAAAACAACTACTGCAAGTTGATTTTGGAACCATGAAACCATATAGTCTTCAACCGCTACAAAAATTTGAGGTACAACTCTTATCATGCGAATAAATGTGATGATGTAGAGCATGAAAATAAATCACTAGATTACCAGCCATTAATGTATGTCGTTAAATAGTGTGAAGCAAATTGCCTTTAATGATAATGAGTGCTAAAGTACCTTAGTGCATCTTGACGGGTATGAATAAATGTGTTGAGAGCAAGTCACCTCCAAGATATGTTAATCAAGAGACATTGATTCATTCCCATGATTAACAACAAGAATATTTGCCATTGATGTATGTAAATCCCAAGGCACTATGAGATCTCTAACCTTAATCCCTAATGATGTGCTAGAGTCAATGGGATGAGGTTCGTCGGAAGGTGAGCCTTAAGGAATCTCAAATTAGCCGACATGAGCATAGAAAAAAATTGATTTTGAAGAACCATATTACAAAATGAAACCAACTTACATAGCTTTATTGAGAGTTTTTCTAGCCAATTGACTGGTTTTCAAGCAAGACTCTGTTACACCAAAATGTTGTCACCCTTGTGCAAGTGTTGCAAGTGTCATTATCGTGACCTAGTGTCGTCACCATGACCGTGTTGCAAGTGTTGTTATCAGGACCTAGAGTCATCATCATGACCATTGTGTAAACCCTTTGCTCTGATCCCTAAACTCAAACTGGGCTAAAATACATTTAAACATGGAGGTTATCCCTACCCGTTTGACCTTGTTGAGTAGGCTAGTGCACTTCTCCTTCATCTAGGGTGCGATGGTGCAATTCCTGGTCAGTTAGGATGAGCCACTGGCACCCTTTGTCCTCCTACAGGGTGCGCCTGACCCTCTCTGGCGCTCTGTCTCCTCTGCCAGGGTGCGCCAGGGTTAGTTAGAGGCTATTTTGGGGAGTCTCGAGGTATTTCTAGAGGTTTGTTGAGGTGGATACCTATCCATAGACTTTGGGAGGGGTGGCATTTCAGTTCCTAACCTAATGGGAGGATCCCTTAACCATATTCCCCTAATCCTCAACCTACCCTATCTCTTTAGCCCTATATAAACACCCCCTCTCTCCATGGGAAAGGGAGGAATGCTATAACATACATATGCTGGTGAAATAGAGCTTAGGAGATCATCACTCATCCATTGGAGGCACCCATTTCTCCTTAGATGCATTGGCTTGGCTTGTTGGAGGAAGACTGCAACGTTAGGGCTTGGTTGTAATCCTCACTCTTTTATGTATTTCCACATTTTATATAGTAATACAAAACCCTTTCTATAAATGTCTTGTTATGCATTGATATTTATAGTTTACTTCCTTAACTGTTTACTTAGATCAATTATTGCGTAGATGTGCTATTACTGCTTGTTTGTCTCTTGCATGTTCTAATAGGTGTTGCAGCTTTGGATCTGACGACCGTGGAGCTTGGAGCGACGAGGGAGAAAGAGATCTATAGATCTGGAAGGTAAGATGTTCATGTCTCTTAGTATCTAATTTGATCTAGGAAGGTATATTTGTATTCTGTCCTATTTGTTCTAGATTCACGTTGAACTAGGGAGATCATGCCTTAAGTATGCTTTCGGTAGATTGTCCGGTAAAAAATTTGGCGACCATACTGGGGACTTACAATAGAATTGATTTCATTTATGTTTGATTTCATCTCTTTTGTCTGAACCATTTCTATCCTTTTGAGCCTTCCTACCATCAGATCTCTGTCATTAAATAGTTTCTTATGTGTCCTTGATTCTCTTTGGGATCATCATTAGACCTCCTACCCTTCTACCTTAGGAGATCTCACACTTTTACTGCTCAAAATTCGACAGGCGCACCTAGGTAGTGCCTCCCTTACGCTCCTGTGTGGCCGGCTCACTTTTCCTGAAGGAAAATTGCGCCGGTGGTGCACCTTGTCTATGTACTACCTGCGGCGGACCCCCTCTAGCGCTCTATCCAGTGAAGTAGGGTGAGCCAGCCTCTCCAAACTGAGTTTTGACAGTGGTTTCCTTCAATTTTTGGGTCCTGGTCTGATAGAGGCTTATCTGTGGACTGTACTTTCTAGCCACAGACCTCCTAGGAACAACATAGTCCATGTTTGGATGTGTTTTGGTTGATTTTGGGTGCTTGATCAGTCAAGTGATTGACTTGGTTGCAAGGGGAAATTTCAATTCCCCCACCTGTTGGTTTGATTTTCCAATCCCTAGTCACATTACCAGATCTCTTCAGATCTGTTCGAATATTTGGATATGATATCCAAACCCTTCCTTCATTCAATCATTAGGTTCTGCTTGCATTTGGCTTGCTTTGAATGATATTTGAGTGTCATAAATTTTGTGGGTGCTCTCATTTTTTCTTTGGGAATTTTCTGGGTGATTAGATTGCTATTAGACATTCTCTCATTTTCTGCTTGTTGATTTGAAAAGTACTTAGTTATCAAATTTCATCTTGATACATGCATATGAAAATCAAAGTGCTTCATTAGTTTGTTTTCAAAGACAATATTTTGTTGCATATAAAGGTTTTGTCACATCTTTGATTTCCTTGCCTTTTTATCCCATTATAGCGGGAAGTTAGAGTTTATGCATTCGAGATAGGAATTATTAATTTCATTACTGCTTAAGGCCATTTTGATTATAAAAGGGAAAAATATATCTCCTTACCTTAAGTAGGTTTCATCGAAAGACAAAGGAAAATGTGCATTGTCATGTAGTTAGGATTTGCATTATTTTTACATTTCCTATCTACACCTCATGCATCCACCTAACCGCACAAGATAAAATTAACGCTAGCTTAGGTTAAAATCATTTAGTAATTGTGTGTAAGTTAGTGACGTGTTCCAGTGTCGTAAAATGTGGCAACTGTCATTATTTTCCTGCACTACATCCCAGGGGTACTGTAGTCTTCCACGTACCAACCGGTATATCGAAGCTCTTTCACGTACCAACCAATATATCGAAGGCTCTTTCATGTACCTTAGGGTATATTGAAAGGCACTTCACATACTTGGCGTATATTGAAAGGTGTTTCACATACTCGGAACTGTTGGTCCTCCCTTTATGGCTACGTTGAGTCTTCCATGATTGACTAGGATTACCAGTATGGTTATTCTCCAATCCAGTTACACCAAGTGCACCAATTGTGTTGAACCTAGATCCTTCACCACATGAGCATCAATCTCATGGTGACCCTTCTCCTTCTTCATCGAAAGTAGAATCAGTTTCCCTCTCTTCCTCTTCTCTTACTAAAAACTCTGATATTAGCAAGAATGCGGGTTAGAAGAAGAAGAAAGGGAAGACTAATAAGAAGAATACTAAGCAGAAGGTCACAACCCCAGCCATTGATCATCATGCTGGGGACTCACCATCCACTAATCATCATGTTGGGGGAACCGATACACATGTTTCGAATTCGCGTAAACCGAAATTCCCTTGCAAAATTTGTAAAGGGTCCCATTTTCTTAAGAGATGCCCTAGTATCTCCAAGGTATTCGAAATATGGTCACGTTCTGAACAATCCTCGTCATCAGTGTTTGGATGTCATACTGATGATACCCCATCAACTAGTGACATTGTAATTAAGGATCAGAAGGGTAGAGATGCAGACCCTTGTTGGTTATGCAAGGGAATCCACTGTACTTGCCTTTGTCCTCGTATGGATGAAGATTTACAATTGTTGGAAGACATGCAGATATCCCATAAACACCTTCCAATTGAATATTGTAGGTTTTCCATCGATCCTACATTGGTTGATAGGACGGTCAATCCAACCCCACCATCGGTTGACCCCGATATTTCATCAGAGAGTGAGAACAAAGCTGTCGATTCAACTCCATCCTTGATCGACCCCATTCCTCCCTTGGGAGATGAAACCCGATCAGTTAATCAAGTTTCGTTCTTGGTTGACCCCACTTCTCCTATGACGAATGGAATCCAAGTGATTAATCGAGCATCATCCTCGGTTGATCCCATTCCCCCTTTGAAGAGTGAAATGCAAGTGGTAGATCTAGTTTTATCGTCGGTCCACCCGACTCTTTCATTGGAAAATGCCCAGATTGAAGCAACCACCATCACAAAATCTTCGTCGTATCCTACTTTTCCAATTGAAAGTGAATTAGAAACCGCTGATATCTTTCTGGTCGGTTCAGACAGTCCTAGGCAAGGAGAAGTCTCATCCACGGGACCTCCTCCAAGTACTGAGGTTATTTCATTTGATTGGAATAGTATAGCAGAATCTCGTCTCCCCTCAGATGTTCCTTTTCAAATATCTGTAGGTGTTTCCAATAAGGAAATCTTTCGCACTATAGTTGACGAGGGAGCTTCTGTTAGTATTTTATCCTCAACTGCTTGGCAAGCTATCGGGTCTCCTCAGCTTGTGTTGGTTACCAGCCAGATTTTGTCTTTTAATAGAAGGCCTACTGGACCTTTAGGGATTGTTCTGTAGTTACCTGTCACCTTGGGAGGTAAAACTGTTTATGTCGATGTCATGGTTGTCCAAGGTCCTTTAGATTTCAATATGCTCCTTGGACGTGATTATGTCTATGCTATGAAAGCCATAGTGTCCACACTCTTTTGACTGATGTATTTTCCCTATGATGGGAGGATGGTGACCATTGATCAACTTTCCTTCGTGACACCCAATCATCGCATGACTGCCATTCAACAAACTTCCCTGAATGTTCCACACGTATTAGTGGTTTCTTCCCCTTAAGCATGAGGGGCATATCTCCAGCCTCTGGACATCATGTTGGGGGGCACACTACTAACCTATGGACATCATGTTGGATAAGTGCCTTTATTTTTTAGCATAGTTCCCTTTCTATGTCAAGCTCATTAAAAAATGAAATAGGTTCCCATGAGCAAAGTTCTATTCCTATGTCAAGCTCGTTAAGAAATGAAACAGATCCTTTCCCTTTGACTCAAGTCTCCTTGTAGACTTAGTAATTGAACCTTATTTCCATTTTCCTATGCCTTAGGCGAATGAAATGAAGCTTGGGGGGCATGTATTCAACCTCTGGATGTTATGTTGAAGTCAACTTGATCGCCTCTCCACATCATGTTGGAGCTAAGTCACTTACTTCTAGCAATCATGTTGGGGGTATGTACCAACCTATGGATACCATGTTGAGGAAGAGTCCACCAATGGGATTATTTTTTGTTGGCAAGTGGTAGTACCCCTTGATTACCAGGGTTCGCCATTGGCTGAGAGACCATGAACCAGGGGCATCTAAACCGTCAAAATAACCCAGGGATCGCACCTGACCTGGACCGCACCAACCCTTAGCATGGTTGGATTTTAGTATATGTGAGATGTAGAACAGTCGGTGGCGGGTGATGATTAAGACACCCCTAAGCGGAAAGGTCGGAAGTCAACTCAATCGCCTCTCCACGTCATGTTGGAGCTAAGTCACTTATTTCTAGCATCATGCTGGGGGTATGTACCAACCTCTGGATACCATGTTGAGGAAGAGTCCTCACTCTTCTATGTATTTCCACTTTTTATACAGTAATAAAAACTCTTTCCATAAATGTCTTGTTATGCATTGATATTTATAGTTTACTTCCTTAACTATTTACTTAGATCGATTATTGTGTAGATGTGTTATTACTGCTTGTTTGTCTCTTGCATGTTCTGACAGGTCTTGTAGCTTTGGATCTAACGACTGTGGAACTTGGAGCGATGAGGGAGAAAGAGATTTACATATCTGAAAGGTAAGATGTTCATGTCTCTTAATCTCTAATTCGATCTAGGAAGGTAGATTTGTATTATGTCCTATTTGTTTTAGATTTACGTTGAACTAGGGAGATCATGCCTTAAGTCCGCTTTCAGTAGATTGTCCGGTAACAAACTCATGTCTAGTTGCTCCAGTAAACTGGTTTTCACAACTGGACTTATTTTTATCTTTATTATTTTATTCATTTATTTACATTATTTACATTTTCCTACTTTACTTGGAAAAAGAAAATATATTTCAAGTATAGGAATACTTTCAGTGAAGCCATGTGCATAACATAATTATAAGTGTACTCATGTTCAAGTTTGAAAAATATGCCTTAATATATACCAAAACATGAGAGACTGGTTGCTTTCATGTAGATGGTGCCAAGAACTGTTGAAGAATGGAGTGATGAGGCCTAATGAATGCTTGGGGAACCATGTCTCGAGGTAATCTTTATCTTCCTAGTTCTCGTCTTTAGTTGTCATGCCATTGATTTCTTCGGAAGTTGTCTTGTCGAATCCTAGAATGCACAAGGGATCTAGATCCAGTGACAAAGATGATAATAACTCTTCAGTTTCTGGTTCCAACTTTTTTTCTTCAATAGCTGATGTCCATAATTCTTTGATTTCCTCCGCAAGTTGGAAATGATGCTCAAAGAAAGCTTCTAGATATGCTTGATGTAAATGTGGCTCATGGAACTCTTGCTTTTCTTCCATCTCCCAGTATGTAGATCTATCTTCGATTGCCACCAGAATCTGAATTTTTTTTTGGAGTGGCATCCTCCTTCACTCAACAATCCTTGGAATCTTTTAGATACTTCTTTCTGACTCTTCTAATCTCTGTCTCACACATGTATTAGTACAAAAGATTCTTACAACACCTAAAGCTAATTGAAATTTAACTTCATAAATGAAATGAAATTAATTGCAAAACTAAAGTACACTACTCAAAGCAAATTCTATCATGTACTCGAAGTGCCACTGTGCTACTAGGACCCTGTTGTCACCAAGTTATCTGTTCACACAAGTTAGGTTTCTCTTCTTTCCACAAATCAAAATAAAAGAAAACATACTTGCATAAAAAGAAACACACTTAGAAGAAAGGAAACAAACTTTACATAAAAGGAAACACACTTGCATAAAAAAATATATTCTACAACAAATCTTGTGAAAATGAACAAACTTGGCTTTGGAGAAACCTTGCTAAAGCGGTCGTGCAGGTTCTTACCTCTCGTCTTACAACTCCTCCGCCCCCAAGTTGTGTAATTTAAAGGAAAACTACCTATCTATTTAGACTCTAATACTTTTAGCACCTCCCCGACAACGACGCCAAAGTTTCCAGGCAAAATATATGCATTATTAATTCACCTTAAACATTGAATTGTCAAACCGAGAGTTCGTAAACTTAGAGGTGCAGGCACATGAAATGTGAGACCAAATCTTCTAAGCTATCTTAATCTAACAACTAATGACTAATGCTGGCAAGAACACTTCAAAATGAAAGTAAGCTTAAAGCAAACTAACATTGCAGGACTTTGCTTATCAATACATCGCAAGATGATATCCCTCGAGTTAGATCCCGATCATCAACAATTGATTCATGTATTGATTTGACAAAGCTACGAGAAAAGTAAATCACAAGCGAAGGAATAAAATACCAAAGTGAATCAAAGGACAACTAAAGCAATCTACAGAAATAAAAAGAAATGAAATACTAAACACGCAGAAATAAACTTGGAAAATGGTACTGGAAAATAGATGACAGCCATTTCAAAAAGCTAAAAGTAATAAAAAAAGTCTAAGTTTACTCATGCAAAACCAACGATTGAAAGTGGTACGGGAAACTAACAAACATTTAGAAATTGCTAAATGTAGAAAATGATAAAAAAATGACTAAGTGCATAAAGTGCAAAATTTAATGTAAGAGTTAATCTATATCATAAGGATGCTTAAGCATGAAGGAACTAATCTAAATTATCTATTTAAAAGTCTATCAAATCTAATAGTGTATTTAGTCCATGCCTTAGATTATAATCTTCGGTTGTAATTATAATTGAAATACAATCTTTCACTTTCCAAACGGAAAATTTTCTTATACTATCTAAAATGAAGTGCAAATTCTGATCTCTTTTGTGATTTAACATTTCAATAAATGTAAGAGATAGACTCTTTAAAACAACCAGTAAATTAGATCTCAAATTTTGGACTTTTTAAATATCCAATATGAAAAAATACTTAAACTAATGAATCCTTTTGAACTAAAAGCTAATCTAATGGGGCACACACATGTTGATTATCAAAATTTATAATGCAGATTTCAATTTAGGCTCTAATCGGTTCTTATATTAGTTTTGGTAGATTATTTCAGCACTTGTGAAAAATAGAGTACTAATTGTAGAAATAGTGAATATGGAAAGCAATGTTAACTTATCTAAACATAAATATTTAAACTACTATGAGAATCTATTTATTATGAAAATCAACGTCAAAGTTAATGTTATCTATTGTGTATATTAATCTAGACCACTTCAAACCAATATTTATGCAAGATGGAGTTTAGCTACTGTGACAATGATTTAGGTTCATATTTTGTTCAAACTAAGATTGTATCCATTATATAATTTAGTCCAAACAGTACATAATTTAATTGATATAGAAATTGATTCAAATTTAGATGTGTTGCTTATAGAAATCAATTTAAACTGGAGAAAGAAAGCTACAATTTTGTGCAAGTATTTCTGAGATGAAATAAACACTCATGCCTGTAAATGAAAAACCAAATGCAATTGCTGAAAATGGGGAAATAGGAATAGATACAAGTTAAAATGAAAGGAAGTATGAACAAGTGCGAATGAAAGTGAAATTTAACTAAGTGCAAGTGAATAAAAAGTTAAACAAGTGCAAATGAATAATGGAGTCAGAGTGCATACATGCAACAAAACAAGAAACTAAATCAACAAGAGATAATCAAGAATTTATACAATGAAAAATAGCAGGAACATAAATTAGATTAGAAATAGTACAGAAACACAAAAATAAAATTCTTACAACTTTCATTAGTAAAACTTTAATATAAACCACTTTAATTACAAAAAATGTTGGAAAAATAGATTTATTGCCCAAATAGGTATGTTTGGGCCTAAATGAAGATTAAATGATAAAATGAAGTGTGGGAAAATGGCTTAGAATGAAGGATCTATTATGCGGAAAATATGGAAACAATGTATCCCAACAAATATAACAATGAAAATAGAAGAATAAAAGATGCAAATTAAACATTCACAATGTGAACTAATAAGATATCCAAGGCTAAAAACAAGGTCTAGGGTGAAACCCCATATCTCGTATTGAGTTCAAGGATAATTAGATTTAATGAATATGTCTTGAATTTCTCTAATCAAAGAATGAAACTTAATCACCACTTGAGATAAACTAATTACAAGAATGTAAGATATAAGCTAAGTACTTCAAGCAACTAGATATATTAGAAATCACTCAAGTTAAACTCAATGAATTTAGTGGTAAGAAACATTAAGGATTAGTGGTGAGAACCACCCCTTGAATTATATATGTATTTAAGCTTACAAGAGAAAGTTTAATTCCAAAATTATGAAAATAAAATGCAAAAATTTAAAGTAAATCCCAAAATTATAATTTAAAGACTTAACCCAAGAAAAATGGTGAAACTTTTAGAAATTCTTAAGTCAATGGAAAATTATGCTAATAAATGTAGTTTCAAGATTGCAATTATGGAAAATGACTGTAAACCTATTGGTATCTACAACCAAGGGTGTGCTCTCCCAGCCTCTGTTAGGGATTATCCCGAGAGAGATTCATCCTTCAGGGATCGTAGACCTGCAGGCTTAGCTTTGACCGGCGATTGAGGCTGACAGTTGGACGTTGTGGACCCTCAATCAAGGATGAAGGGAATTTGGACATGGATCCAGGGGGAGGATCGGATCCTCCTCCTTCACATACTCCTCCAGAGATCATTGCATTCAAAATATTGATTGCAGCTCAAGGGAAGCAACAAGCTACATCCACTCAACAGAAATTCATCAAAAACCTCGTAGGGATCCCCACCGTGGCTCTTCCGGCAGAGCGACCCTATAGAACAACTCTGAATCTCTTGGAGAAGGGCCTAATAGGACATCTCACTGGGTTATGGCCATCCCCAAAATCCATATAATTATGGGTGCAACGGAATTGGAAACCTCTCACTGCATAAGATATCAAAATCTATTTGGTAGTAAAGGGATACGTTATATTCGTATTTGAAAGCGTAGCGGATAGGGACCTTATATTTCGAAATGGACCCTATTTCATGGGACCACAAGGCCTGTATTTGAATAAATGGACCCCAGACTTCGATCCCACCCAAGACATTCCTTCGGTGGTTCCTGTATGGGTTAGGATCCCCCATATACCATTACACTGTTGGAACCTGAAATCTCTAGAGGCCATAGGGAATACATTGGGGAGATATATAGACAAGGTGGAATAAAAAGATCAATACACCTGTGCGCGGATATGTGTGGAAGTAGATCTAGAAATAAGACTTCCGGAAGCTATAAAGCTGACAGTAATAGACTGGTCCCACATCCAGAAGCTTGACTACGAACAGATTCCCTTCAAGTGCAGACATTGTCGCGAATACGGACATTTTGCTCACCATTGCAAAAAAAAAATAGAGGAAGAACCATAAAAACTCAAAGTATAACAGTGGAAACAAGTTAAGAGGTAGGCAATGATAAAATCTACTTCTAAAACAAAAGGGAAAGAAAACCTTATTGGGACAACAAATCCCACAATAGAGAAAGATCATTTGGAAAATGCTCACCCTAGGGAAGAGGCTTCATGAAATCACTTTGAAATCCTAAGCACTCCAGACGAACAGGTGGGCCACGAAGAAAAGGAAGAGGGAGAGCTATAAGAAGAAGGCGAAGAAAAACAACCGACCCCGCATATATAGGTAAATTCTTCACCTTCTTATGCTAAAATGACAAAAAGAAAACCTTCGGAGGTGGTTTCCTCCTCAAAGGAAGACTTCTATGAGAGATCCTTAAAGAAAGTTGGGAGGAAATCCAACAAAGAAATAAGAGAAGAGGAAGCTGAAAAACACAAGATGCAAGGAATTCGGGGAACCATGGACATGTCCTATGGTAGAAACACCAGATACAGGACCCCTAAAGGTGGTCCACAACCATCAAATAGTAAGTAATGAATCTGGTCTCTTGGAATTGCAGAGGACTAGGGAACCCTTCAAAAGTTGATGCAGTAAAATACCTCCTCAAAATTGAAGCAACATATATCCTCATGCTCCAAGATACCAAAATAGAAGAGGAAACTCTCCTAGCTATAAGTAGATCCAAATGGAAGAAGAATACATGAAAGGTAGTAAGTGCTAGAGGATCCTCTGGAGGGATAGCCACCTTGTGGTATGAAGAGACAATCAAATTGGAAATATCATTTGCTACCCAAAATTGGATCTATACGGACCTCTACCACATTCAAAGTAATTTAACCATCGCTTTCTTCAATTTATATGTCCTTGTCCATTACGCAGAAAGAAAAAAAAGACCGTTGGGAAACTCTATCAGAATTCTTGGAGATCTACAAACCTCAAAATATTGTTCTGGAGGGGGATCTTAACATAGTTATGAACCCAAAGGAGAAAAAAGGGGGAAACAACAGAAGAGATCCCATGCTTCATTTGGTTGAATATCTGATGCAACAATGGGATATGGTGGACATAAATCCCAAGAGGGGAAATTACACATGGAATAACAACAGGACAAGACCTCACCATATTGCATCACATCTTGATCACTTTTTAATACAGAGCATGATCCTCCTTGAAAAGAAAATCATACTCTCAAAAATTATGCCTAATCTATCCTCTGACCATAAACCAATTCTCCTTCATTTAAATGACGAGGAAGACCTTGTACCAATTCCCTTCAGGTTTAACCCGCTCTAGATTAAGCAAGAAGGTTTTACAGAGGAAGTAAACAAAGCTTGGGACACTCCTATTACGGGATATACGAGCTACGTATGGGAGCAAAAACTAAAGAATACAAAGCATGCATTAAAAAACTGGATCAAGAAAACGACTAAGGGACCCCTAGCACTTAGAAAGGAAGCAGTCCTGGAGCTGTCTTCTCTCCAGATGGAGTTGGAAGAACAGGCCATATCCTCCTCAGATCTTATCAAGGAACAACAGATCCAATCTAAAGTTTTCATAAATCTCCGCCAAGAGGAAGAGCACTGCATACTGAAATCGTGCAGCATGTGGTTACAGGATGGTGATCGGAACACTTCATTTTTTCACCGACAAGAAAAATCCAGGCAACTACGAAATCATATCTCTGAGATAATTGTGGATGAAGGTGAAACTATAAAAGGCAATGAAAAAATTAAAAAGGCAGTAGAAACTCACTTTCACACCTTGTATATGGAGGACAACTACCATGACGAGGAGACAACAGATTTTCTTGCACACATTCCAAATATAATCAGCTCTTTGGAAAATCAAAATCTTCTAAAGCCATTTATTAAAACATAGATCGCCAATCTGATATGGAATATGGAGCCAGGAAAATATCGAGGACCGGACGGTTTTACAATACGCTTTTATAGAGCATGCTGGTTCATCATCAAAACAGATCTCATCAACATGATCAGAGGATTCCATAAAAAATCCAAGATGGGAGGTAACACTAATTCCACCTTTCTTGCTTTGATACCCAAAGAAACGAACCCCGGATCATTTGATAGATATAGACCTATATATCTATGTAACGTATCTTACAAAAATAATTTCTAAACTTCTAGCCAGTAGGATCAAACCTTTGCTCATTAAGTTGAAATATCCCAATCAGGGAGGCTATATAAAAGGAAGACAAATCCTAGATAATGCGATACTTGTATAGGAAGCAATGCACTCTAGTAAGATCAGAAAGAAAAAAGGAATGCTTATAAAACTTGACATGGAGAACTCTTTTGATCGAGTAAAACTCTCGTTCCTCTACAAAGTTTTATCACCCTTTGGCTTCAACAATAGTTTCATAAACTTGGTGAAATCTTGCATTGGAAATCCTTGTATTGCTCCTCTAATAAATGGAATACCTGCAAACTTCTTCTAGGCTATGAGAGGAATCTGACAAGGGTGTCCTCTATCCCCCTTTATTTACATCCTGATGGCGGACTCAATGAGCAGGAAGTTAGAAGCAACAAGAGAAGCATGTAAAATTCCAGGAATAAGACTGGCTAAAGGACTTCCTTCCCTAAACCACACTCTCTTCGTTGATGATTCCCTTTTCCTGGGAGGAGCATCACTAAATATTGCTAGAGCCTTTAAAGAGATAATACAAAGCTTCTGTCAGGTTATGGGAGCATTAGGTAAAAATAGAAAAAGTGCAGTATATGGATGGAATGCAGATCAACAAACAATTAATAGAATAGCTCATTTCTTGGGCTTCTTGGGGACTACTAATTGGGAAAAAATCAAATACCTTGGTCTCCCCTTAACTCCGGGAACCTCCAAAAAATACTTATGGATTGAATTCATAAGCAAGTTTAAGGAAAAAATCCATGCTTGGGGGGGATACTGGCTCAACTATGCAGGAAAAATGATCCTCATAAAATCAGTGCTATCTTCTCTACCCATCTACCAGTCCTCAATTCTTATGGAACCAAAGTCTATTATGGATCAAATATCACAACTCATCAAATAATTTCTTTGGAAAGGATTGAAAGGAAACCAAAACAAATACCATTTAGTCAGTTGGGATATGGTCAAAAGACCTTTGATGGAAGGAGGACTCCGGGTCAGAGATCCTCGCATAGTTAATATGGTGATGGGTGGAAAAATTATATGGAATCTATACTCAAACTTTTCCCACCCGATTAGTAAATTACTGTGGAAAAAATATCTAAAAGAGGGCTCTATCTACAATATTCAAATTGAGCATACCCCTAGAGGTACATCTATATGGAATTTATGCAGAGCAAGCATCGAGCACTTCCAAAAAAACGTTATATCGCATCCCTGGAAATGGGGCAAAAATGAATCTTTGGATGCACAGTATTATGGGAAATCATCCTCTCGGAAGCATTGACTCTCTAACTGAAATTTAGGATTGGCTCACTCTAAAAGGTATAGCTACACTTGAAGATATCTCATACTGGGAAAAAAATGGGAACTAGTTGGATTGGGCATTGCCAGCAATTCCAGAGAGATTTTTGAATCATAAGATAACACTACTCCAAAATCTCAACAGGATGGACCCTCTCCATAGGAATAAGAAAGACAAGTGGGGATGGGGGAATTCAGGATTCTACATGGCAGCTCAAGGTTTCAAAGAGCTTCTACCAAATCAAAACCCCCTTTTACACTCCATCTCTCTGGAAGCAGGTTTGGAACCCCTATGGTTTTCCAAAAATCAATTTCTTTACTTGGCTATTAATGCATAAGAAAATTTTAACTAGTGAAAATCTAGAAAAACGTGGTTTCATAGGACTGCACAGATGTCCACTATGCTGTAGAATCCATGAAAATATAGAACATCTTTTCTTGAAGTGCCCTTTTGCGACTTCTATTTGGACCATATTTCTTCATAAGCTGGAAATCCCCACACCAACTCAGAATTCAATTATTGAACTATTCTCCTCTTGGAAAAATAGTTATCCATATTCTCTTTCAAAAAAGCCAGCATGGAAAAATATCTGGATTTCAATACCTTAATTCATTTGGTGGAAACTTTGGATGGCTCGGAATAGTAGAATTTTTAAAAATCAGGTACAAACATTGGAACAGGTGGTCCTAAAAGCTAAAGCTTATCTACTGGAAACAATTATAAATCATGAGAAAAAGATGGACTCTTCTCTTACCTCGATAGAGAGAAACTGGATTGGAAATATAACCATCAACAAAAGAGAGAAAATTGGAAAAAGACCAGATAATGAATCAGCTTGGACACTCAGATTACCAGACACGGAATTTCAAGAATGGTGGAAAATGCAAGACAAAGCCACTATTTTTTTATGGAGCATATAAAGGAAATCCTGCAGCTGCAGGAGCCGGAGAGTGATCTTCTCACCTGGAGGAAAACAAGAAGTTAACTATAGCTTGGGACTAGGCATTTACTCCAAAAATCAAGCAGAAGCGTTAGCTATTTTAAAAGGATGTCAAATGGATCTGAGTGAGGAATATACCGAAGTCCAAATATTTGGAGACTCACAAATCTTGATCAATAAATTGAACACAAAGAAAAATTTGGCAACTTTAAGCTAAATAGGATCCTTGAAAGGATTCGAAATACTCTCAAGAAGTTCTCCAAATACCAGATTTTCCATATTCTTTGTGGATCAAACAAGGAAGAAGATAGGTTGGAAATTATAGGTTGCAATCTAATCCAGTAATATTTAGAAACAAATAAAGGCCCAGCAAGGACAAACACAATCCCATAAGATATGATCTACATAGAAGCAACCTTAGAATTTAAATGAAGAGTGAGAACTGTTGTCCAAGTGCACTGTGGACTGTTGTTTCAGAGAATTGTGTTGGAGAAAACTCACTATGGCTTGGGGTATACCACAACAGACAGATGACTACTAGAAATCAACTCAATTCTCAGAACTATGCTATATAAATGACAATGCTAAGATAATGAAGAAGATAACCAACCTCGGTCCAAAAATTTGATGTAGATCCCCGTTGGAGCTTTTCAATCCATGCACTTGAATCTGCAAATTAGTCTTGACAACCAATATACAACAAGTACATATAATATATAAATGACATTAACATCATTAATAGCAATGGTCCATGATATAACAATTAAATGCAACCCAATGTAAGATAAACAACATTTACAACATTAATGGACGAGAACATGAGTATTTCTATTCATAAACAAGAAGAAGTACAAAGTGATACGACCTCTTGCCGGCAACCAATCTGAACCAAGATCTGGATCAATCCACTTGTGCCTCCACCACTTCAATCCTCCATGAATGGCAAACTCAAACTAGATAGGAGTTTGGAAGGTGAACATAAAGAGTTCACAACTACAAGGATCAATGAGTGTAGACTCAAGATAGGGAAAAAATCCACTAGATTTCACTTGCTCTTCTTTCTCCTCCCATCCATAAGCCATATGTGCTCAATATATAGTCCTCTCAAAGGTAAGTGAAAGGACACATCGAGACGTTACTTGGACAAATGGAGAGCCAAAGGTCACCCAATGACCACTTTTTGGGAGTAAAAAGTAATAAACTAGTGATTTTACCATTTTACTTGATACTCGCGGGCTATAGTGATGCAAATTGTGGGTACGCTTGCTATAGTGATGCAACAAGCGGGTCAGAGGAAAAATGAGAAAAAATATGTCTAAAGAATATAAAGTGAATCTCAGTCAGTGAAATGGATCCTACAGGCCAAAGAATGCTGATGCTCACAAGGTGGAAGATTGCGTTGTAACAGATGCCCCCTAATGTGTGAGGTTAGAGACTGATGCTACGATGGCCGAAATACATTATAAAACTCAGAAGTGGAGTGATGGAGACACAAGTGGAAAGAGAATCTCACTCGTCATAATACAATAGTATCCCTGAATACATGTCGGTAGTACAACAATCTGATACAATGGCCATGAATAGACAATACATAGTGGATATATGTCATAAGTGATCATAGCCATGATCCCTATATAGTAAGATATGGTCTCCTGCTGAAAAGGAAACAACTGGTGCAAACTGGAGGTACAAACTACTGATATCTGAGAGGTGATATATCAGATGTAAAGTCAAAGTCATAAGTAGCATACTGAATGCCACTATCGCCTAGGGTCTTCTACACAAGTCTTTGACGGTGCAAGTCCCATCAAGTGAATAAAGGAGTTGGGGTCGAACTTGATGTGACATCGTCTGATTACCGGTCAATGATGTATACCGTTAACAGATGTGAGATAACCCACCAATAATGAAAATGGGTATCAAGGCACAGAGTACAATCATCAGAGTGTGAATAAATGAGTTGAAGTCGAACACTAGGATGAATCCATCGACCAGGGGACATTGATGTATTCCCAAAACTATCGATGGTAAGAGAACCTGCCACTAATGACTGAAAGCCTCAAGGTACTCAACTGAACTCTAAGCCTCAAGTCCCGGAATAAATGGGTTGAAGTCGACGAAATGAGACTCGCTGGAAGGAGGGAATTAAGGCATCCCCCATCAACCAGCACGAGGTACAAGCTACACTGAAATATTTGGAAGAAATCAGGTGAAATGGACTGACTCGATAAGGATGGACGACATGCAATAGTCAAGAGATCTGAGGAGTGGCCGACACTGGTTTCAGGACTTCCTTTGAACAAGAGCATGAGCAGATAGATAGACTCAAGCAACATAGACTTGACATAAACTGTGCAATCTAGGAGGCATTACAAAGGGATCCATAATGACTGGAAGCTTAACCAATCAGTGGAGGAAACTGAGAAACAAGTACAGCTCCTAAGGTCCAACTATAGTCAAGACTCATAATGTACGGAGTGGAATGAATGCTCTATTCAAAGGCGACACAATAGCTGCCAACAAGAAGTAGTAACCATAATCCCGTCCGGCTTTTTGGAATATTTTACTTTTTTGGTCTTTTTCATATTTGGGAAAAGCTTGAAAAAGAATAAAATTGCTTATAGTACAACAAGTGAGGGAATGAGTGTCAAATAGCGAGTAGACTAGTTCCAAGCAATGGAACATACCTATGATCAATGCAAGGAAGTGCATGCAGGATGTGGACACTCAGGGGGGATGTTCCCTTAGGGTCAAAAGATCATCAAATTATGAAGGGAAAATGTAAGCTCTATAGGGATCGACAGGGAAAAGTGCTCAGGCACCAGGCTAACAATTGAGTAAGTGGGAGTCGGCACAAGGCTCAAGCAGCAAGCAGGATGATGCAATGCAATCACAACATGATATAACTGAGGGGAGTCCTTAAGGGATATGGCCAACATAAGACAAAGTATAGTATGAGTCTTTATCGCAATGTCATGGCGTAACTACAAAGGACTCCTAATCCTAAGGACAAACAATGGCATGGGCACTAGAATACACAAGGGGGTTCTAACTAGGGTACCCATGTTTGGAAAAGCCCTACCGCCACATAACGACACTTCTATAGCAGTGTGAAGGTTCTGTGTCAGTTACGAAGTGGGGTCGCACGTATGGTTTATGAAAGTGGTCAACAGGTCAAATGCATAATGCACATGGAAATGGAATCTAACCTATATGCCAGGTGTGAAACGTACCTGCCGTAGGTGTGAAATGGTCCAGAACAACTTTCACCAAAGAAATCTGATTAAAAAATACTACTCCAAGACATTATATTAGTCCATAACGACACAAAACGGTAAAAACTATAGACAAGTGGGTCCTGAAAATTATAAATAGTAATAAAAAATTACAATTTACAATTCATTTTTACTATTCACCCATTTGGAGCTTTGTGGTTAGTTTTCACCTGAAAGTTTAGTTGCCGATTCTGAAGGCTACGAGCGACTGTTCATCGAACCGTCTGGAGCAGGTTGGTAGTCTCATCCATACCTTTCATTTCAATGCTTCCATTTTGATTTTCAGTGGTGGGATTTTTTGTTTGGCCAAGCCCTAAATGGCTTCGGCGCTACCCACGGGCTGTAGCTATGCAGGTCGCGGGTAGGGAAAGATACTTGTAGTCAATGAACAAACTGACCGCGGGTACCCGCACCTGTATACAAGTTAGCCCGCGGGTACGGCCGTGTTGTTGGTTTTTTTAAAAAGAATTTGACTAAAATGCTTGTTTTTCTTCACTCCAGGATGGTTCTAGAGTGGAGGGAGAGGGAGCATGACCAAGTTGATGAGGCCATGCGCAACGATGTGCAAGCACAACAGGCATTGCAAGCATGTGGGTTGTACAAATTTTGGAGTATAGGGGGTTTGAGGGCCCAGAACCTATTACTCCAGTGCTTGATCGACTATTGGGATGTTGATGCACAGAACTTCAATCTCAATGGGAAAATCCTCACACTGGAAGTGGATGACATCTACTTCATTACTGGTTTGTCCCGTCGAGGTGAGGAGGCTAGTCTTTGGTCTCGTACTGTGGGTGGTGGGATCACCGTCCTTGACTAAATAGCACGGTATTTCCCTGCAAACACACGCACGATGGGAAGTCCAGTTCCCATCAATGCTATAGTGAATCTGAGCATGAAGATCATTTTGGATACCTTAGTGCGGATCACGGGATCCAAAGCTCTGCACTAGGCGTCCAGGCCAGTGATGTTCTATGCATCACAATGCATGCAACCTATAGTATTTGACTGGTGTACCACACTGCTGGGGTCTATGAAGACCCAATTGATAGAATGCAAAGAAGGGAAGGCCAAAAACTTCGGGTATGGGAGCATCCTATGCAACTTCTTCTTTGAGAGGGTTTCGAGGCTTAGTCCGAGGGTGGATGTCCCTCCTCATAGTCTCCAGGATCCATCCCTGACCCGGTGGGCTGAGGTCTTGACACGACAGGGTGGTGGTTGTCTGGAATCACCATATACCAAGGAGTTCTTCTGCTGGTGGGACCGACAGGTCATTGCCATAGAGGACTACCCCTATGCAGGGATAGACTTCCGTCAGGATAGGGACATGCCACTCCCACCAGACGCAGCGTTTGGAGACATTGGTGAGTACTCTTTTGGGTTTTTTGTGTATTAATTTTTTATGGATTTTTTATTATAGATGTAAATGAAAAAATATTTTTGGTGGTGGTATCATACGCTAATGGTTGACTGTTTGCTTGTAGACAAAGGCCTAGTGAGACCCGATGGCTTCCCGAGACATGGTCATCGGGGTAGGGGTGAGGAGGTAGGCGATGTTGCACCAGGACGTACACTACAGACCTTGTTGTGCAACCTCACACGGATGGTTGCTAGGGTTCCACAGATAGAGGTGGCGAGACTACCTGAGGCCATGCATTTCCAAGTAGTGGGGGTTCCGGGTGACTGGGTGCGGCTATTGCAGTGAGTAGCCAATGCAGTACTGTATTTCTACAAGACACATCCTATCGGGGCAGCAGCTAGGCCTCGTCGTAGGGAGTAGATATCTCAGGATCTCATTTTTGTATCGATATGTATATTTTTGAGGGCTACAAGCTCCAGTTTTGTATGACACTACCATTTTTGGACATATTTATATATATAAAACTTTGGTTCTCTGGTTCTACTATACGTGTGTATGTACAAATGTATGAATATCTTCTTGTATTTATGTGCTTCATGGTGAATGTGACAAATGCCAATATAATACATAGTTAGCGTATGCATCAGATATATGATTAACACTTCTCGGAACATGTATGTATGTAATTGAAACAAAATGTCGTTCCAAGAGTCTTACCCTTAGGAATTTCCGTAGTAGCGTAGGATCTCGCACACGGTACTTCCCATTAAGCTAAGACACAACTAGTTGTGAATCCAGGAGGACTTCTAAAGACTAGATGCCATGGGAAATGGCATCCCGAAGTAGCTTAATGACGGCACTATACTCAGCCACATTGTTAGATGTAGGACCAAGACAAGCACCTCCTGAGGACACAACTAGGTGGTCAGGTGAGAAAATAACCCAGTTAGTAGAAGCAAGCTGCTGCGTATGATGGCTAGCACCATCCGTGAATCCTAAGAACGTAGGAAAATCTGCTGACATTTGTCAATCAAATGGAAGCTAATCAACAGACCTGAAAACCAAAATAAATATAAACTATGTATAGAAACAACTATATGATAGTATACAAAATTATCAGCTGGAACCAGAGGTTCAAGCGTAATACCGCTTGAGGTAGAGCCCATTTCTAGGCTCCTTCAAGACAGTCCCCTTATAGTCTTCTAATTCATAGGCTCCTTTTTCCAGGACACGCCTCACAATGTAATGACTGTGCCACATGGGGTTGAAATTGCCTGCCCCCAGGGGTTCTTTAGCTTGGTCATATAAGAGGACCAAGTCACCTTCAGCATACTGCCGAGGATGGACAGACCTATCATACTGAACCTTAACATGACGTTTGTTGGCATTTATGGCCACAGTGGCATCTCGACGTTGCTTGTCAAGTTGCTCAAGGTGGATTAAACGTTGCTCAAGACCCGTCGTATTAGGGAGGAGCTCTATGGACAGTTTAAGCGAAGGGATCTCGCATTCAATCGGTAAAAGTGACTCCACACTGTGAACTAGCTGAAACGGTGAGAACCCGGTGGCAGTCTTGACTGCGGTTCGATATGCCCACAAAGCATGATATAACATGATGTGCCAATTGGTCTTGCTTTGTTAGATGGTACGTTGGAGAATGGTCTTCAAAGACTTATTAACTGCTTCTACTTGACCATTTTCTTGGGGATAATAAGAAGATGAGTGTTCTTGACGAAACCCAAGCTTGAGAGACAAATCCTCCATCATCTTGTTCTGAAAGTGACTGCCATGGTCAGTGACAATCTCTTTCGGAATACCAAACTGAGTTATAATTTGATTGAATATGAAGTGGGCCGCTGTAGCACCATCGGCTTTAACGGTAGGCATGCCCTCAGCCCATTTGGAAAAATGTTCCATGGCCACTATGATATGATGATGCCCCCCAGCCGAAGTTGGTTTGCAATCCATGAAATCCACCCCCCACTTGGTGAAGGGACTGACGGTGACAACTGGATGAAGGGGCGCTGGATGCGAGCATATGTTTCGAGAAAACACCTGGAAAGGGTGACATCTCTTCATAGCATTAACACAATCCTTAAATACAGAAGGCCAAAAATAACCAGCTCGCATAATACGTTGGGTTGTAGCAAGCCCAGATAAGTGACTGCCACACGCCCCAGCATGGCAATCATTAAGCACCCGCTCCGCTTCTTCGTGAGTTAAGCAATGATGGAGGATAGAATCCTTTCCTTGGCGATACAAAGTGTTGCTGACGATAGTATAATCTTTAGCGTGATGTTTTACACACCGTTGCTCATCTCGTGAATAGTGCGGAGGAAACTTCAAATTTTGGAGATATACAATGACATCCCCATACCAAGGGTCCTTTGATGAGATAAGAAATAAGTGCTCATCCACAAAGGAATATTCATGAACGACATCCTCATCAAGTCTCGGAAGGTCTGACATAAGCTTAGCAAATACCAATGATTTCACCGACTTCGTCGAAGCAAAATTGAGATCGAACTCCTGAAGGATAACAATCCATTTATCGTACTACCCCCTAATAAGGCGTCATGATAGCACGAACTGAAACGGATTGATATGCACGACAACTGTGGTCGTTCTAAGCAAAATGTAATGTCGTAACCGCTGGACTTAATGAATAGTCGCAAGCGCCAGCTTTTCCACATGAGTATATCTTAGCTCAACGTCTACTAGATTTCGACTAAGGTAATAGATGACATGCTTGACAAGCACATCATCAACCTGAACCAAGAACATGCCAATCGTCTCTTGAGACGCAGCCACATAAAGGATAAAATATTGTGTGAAGTCTGGTGGACTAAGCACAGCGGTCGATACCAAATATTTCTTAAGGGCATCGAAAGACTGCTGGGCTCGCTCATCCTAGATAAAAGGTGTGTCTTTCTTCAATAAGCGCGTGAAACCTTTGGTAAGATTAGCATAATTGACTACGAAATGGTGTAGAAAAGTGGCTCTCCCTTGGAGGCTCTGAAGTTGTAACAAATTGCGCGTAGGAGGCAACTGAAGTATTGCCTCAACTTTGAGAGGATCGACTCTAATACCCTCTTTCGAAACTATGAAGCCCAGAAGGCGACCTGTCCTTACAGCAAAGATGCATTTGTTAGGATTCAATCGAATCTTGTATCATATACATCGTTCGAGAATCATGCGGAGGTGCTTGGGGTGGTCCATCCTCTTGCGGGAATGGACGGCAAGATCATCCAAGAAAACCTCCATAATATTTTTAAGATCGTGAAAGGCGTAGGTCATGGCGCTCTGAAACGTAGCTCCGACGTTTTTAAGGCCGAAGGGCATTTTTCAATATGCAAATGTTCCCCAAGGACAAATAAAAGTTGTCTTATGTTGATCCTCGGGTCTGATTTGAATCTGGTTATATCCGGAAAATCCGTCCATGAAGGAAAAAATCTCACTTCCGGCGCAAGCATCCAAGATTTGATCTATGAATGTTTTGGGGAAGTTGTCTTTCGGACATGCATGGTTCAAATCTCTAAAATAGGTGCATACACGGATCATTACCTGCTTCTTATCCATAGGAACGGGGTTTGACACCCATTCGGTAAGGGGAACGGGGTAGATGAAACCAGATTTGAGCAATTTCTCCACCTCTGCCTTGATAGCGGCTGCTTTTCTAGGGTTCACAGCACGTAAGCGTTGTCGAACAAGTTTAGCATTGGGATACGTTCTAATCTCATGTTCAACATTGCGGGGTCTATTCCTGGCATCTCCTCATATGACCAGGCGAAAGCTTCACGGAGTTTTGTAAACAATTCAGTGTAAATAGAAATCTTAGGAGTGCAATCGTCACCGATGTAGACATTCTCAACTATTCCAGGAGTACAAGATATATTGATCGACGTAGTTGGGGAAATTGTAGCCATATTCCCTTCCGTGAAAACATCATGTGACTCCAAAAGAGCCATAGGGTGACCAACCATCTCTGCTAGAGTCATCCTAAACTCTTCTCGTTCGGTGAGCTCGAGTTTGGCAAGGAAATAAGAGCGATGGTGCATATCTTCCCAAGGTCTCTCACTACCACACATGGCCTCCATAATAGCTTCATTAGAAGGAAAAGTATCATCGAGGCAATCGTGGGAACAAGACGAGTTGGCTGCCCAAATCGAGAGCGTAACGAGATCTTCCTCAACTGTCTGGGAAGAAGAGAGATCTAGTTCTGCAGTGGCTTGTTGAATATGTTGGTAAGCAAGCTCAGCTACAAACAGTGGCATAGACATCCCGACATGTGAAATGTTTCCAGACGTGGAACTCGTGGACGGTAAAGTCCATGGATCATCAAAATAGGAAGTCCGGAATGACATATTATGTGAAGGAGGAGACACATCGTCGGTAATGGTTCCAATAAAATTCATAGGTGCGGCAAAATTATAAGTTCCCATCAATGAAGGGTACATGCCAACACCCATGTTCCCAGTTGCCAGTTGAGAATGAGTAACCTGCGGGACTATGGATCTCGTGGATGTTGTGGAAGAGGAGTTAACATAATCCAGTTGATCGATGGTCACAATATTGCCTTGGTGAGGAAAGCAAATAACTTTGAATACAGTGGACGCGACAGCTTTCATGGCATACATCCAATTCTGACCCAGTAAAAGGTTGTAGTCGATGGGCGCATCAACCACCTCGAATTCAATAGGCACAGAATTACCTCCCAAGGAGACAACAAGGGAAGGGATAATTCCATGCGACTTAAATGAACGACCGTCGAATGCAGTGAGCGTGGTTCTAGATGCGAGTAGGGGAGGAGAGCCAAGAGCTTTCCAACAAGCTAACGACATTACTGATGTAGAAGCACCTTCATCAACCATAGTACATTTGACAAAACTCTGAAGGCACACCACCTGGATTTGAAAATCCATGTGGTAGGGTAAGCGATGTTGGACATCAGTAGTATCAAACTTGATAACAGTGGGATTTCCCCCATCCTGAACGCCTAACGCACTCAAAAGAGCATGCTTCTGAGAAGGACAGGCTTGCAAAACTTCAAGATTCAACATGGCACATGGATTTTGGCCCAAATCTTCTACGATGGAGTAGTTGTGGGTGGCTTGAGCATTAGGATTATGCGTAGAGCGCTTAAGAACACCTTTCAGTATCCGAGGCATAATAGTGGGCTTCTTGATATGAAAGGAATTGTCAGGAGGAGGGGGAGGCTCACTCCCCAAATTGGGTTGTGGTGCATCATAATCGCGCTGACGAGTGGCAACAGTAACCTCTGATTGAACCATGTTCACACATCCATAACCACTAGTATTGGAAGCAGACGTTGTCATCTCAGTAGGTCCATAACCAGTGGTGGGAGCATGCGAAGCCATGTTTTGGTGATGAGGTAGGGGATCCTTCAACACAGCTGGGCTCTGTGCTAAGTGCTTCGATGCTTCTTCAATACGAGGACATAAGTGAGTAAGATGGTCTTCTCCACAGAGCTTGCAAGGAAACTTCTCCTTACGCCTAGGTTTACGGTCGTCACCAGCATTTCTGCCTTCCTGAGGAGGGTTGGCATTATCCTTATGGGGGGTATTGCGATCTCTATTGTTATTCCCATTGTTTCCACCCTTACGATTATTTCTCCCCTTTTTCTTACCACCAGGTTGCTGGTTACCTGACTGGTTCATCATTTGCACACTGTGTACGTCGGACGATGGGGTGGAAGTGGACAAGGTGTGAACCTGTCCGGGAGTAGACTGGTTTAGCGACAAATTCTGCATTTGATTAACTACCAAATCTATGGGGCGAGTGCTTGTAGATCCAATGATGCCATCGACATGTGGTCCAGGAACTCACATGGGCTCATGACTTGTACGCGGTGCGTCAAGAATGATGTCATACAAAAATCCAGACTGAGAGTATAATAAGTCTAACTCCTGGACTTTCAGGATAGCTTGTTCCTCAGTCACAATGTCGGACATCGAAACATCCTTAGCAATGTATGGGAGTAGAGACTTGAGGAACCATTCCAATAGGAACTCTGGAGGAATGTTGGATTTCACTAACCTCTTCTGCCGATGCCACTCTGGAACGTGGTCAGAAATATGCGTGGCCTTGTTCTGACGGAAGGTAGATAAAAGTTTAGTGCCAGTATCATAGTGAATCGGCAACTGGAAATGATCTAAGAAAACCAAAGCGATCTCGTTAAAACCCCTATAGGTGTTTCCAGGAAACTCGACGTACCACTTCGCAGTTGCCCCCGTGAGGGTGCGTTGGAATATTCACAATCTAATGGAATCGTGATTCAAAGAGTTGGAGGAGCACCAAAGGCGAAATGTCGTGACATGATCTCCCAGGTCCTCACCACCTTTTCCTTCAAACTTAGGAATGTCCGAAGGGAGCTTGGTAGGGACCGAGGACCAAGTAGGGTCGTGACACACCGGATCATTCGTGAGCTTCGAAAGATCTGGAAGATTCAAGCGTGCAAGGAACGAGAGATGAGGCTGGAAAGCTTGATTATAAGCCCCCATAAAATATGGGTTAAACAGAACCGTGTTATAAGATGGACCAAAAGCTTGACCATGAGGATTAAACTGCTGATAATAAGGACCTGACGGACCATAAGATTTCCCATGGCCATAGGATTGATAACCTCCTCATGCCTAACCCATCTGAGAGTAAGCAGGTATGTGCATGCTGTGGGCACCATATTGAGGTGGTGGGTTATACTGGTGGCCATCACCGACTGTGTTATAGTAAGGGTTTCCACCATGAGTATGGGGCATATATGTACTATTCATAGCGAGAACCGTGTTGTAATGAACATAATGGTATGGTATGTTCCCACCCCTAGCATTAGGATTAGCTTGAGCAGTCGTGTGGTGACCAGAAGCATGAGAAGTATTCCCAACCCCAACATTGGTGTGACTAGTAGCAGGAATGGTGGCGTGATGTCCATGTGGATAGGAGATATTCCCACCCCCTACATTAGCATTACTAGTGGCGGCAGTGGACCCAAAAGTATGCGGCATATTTCCACCCCCGTGGTTGGGAGGAGCATTGACATCCGTAAAAGTAGTCCTAGGTTGACGAGTAGCGGCATGTGTATTAGGTGGTGGATGGCGAGTCGTGTTTCGAACAACGTTCCTATTAGGTTGGGAAATCCTAGGAGGTGGTCCTCTTCCAACATTAGCATTGTTAGGAGGAACATGACCAGTCCCCATACTATGTGTGTGAGTGGACAACGTAGTGCCCCCAGCGAGGGTAGTGCCCCCAGTGGGTATAGTATGGATAACACCATGACTAGTGCTAGCGTGACTACCAAACGTAGTGGAAGGTTCAACTGTACTATGACTAGGCATACCAAAAGAATGTGTTGTTGGGTTGATCGTAGGACCAGTGTCATCATGCAACTATGGCATCCCGTGTCTATAACTGCGTGGAAATGAAGGAAAGAACGGATCGTCCTATTCTTCGTCCTCGGGTAAGGTTGGCATCCCGTAAAGATAATTATCCGGATTCGAAGGATCGAACGGATCTCGTTCAAGTGGATTAGGCCAAATAGAACTAGGTTGAGTCTCAGGTGGATCACCTCCCCACTCCTCACGAGGAGTATGGGGATCGAAATTGTGGTCAACTCTACTCGATGGAGTCGAAGCTTTTTCCTCAGTATCGGAATGTGTTGCAGTCATGACGTCTTAGACGTAAGCCTCGTAAGAATCTGAAGACTCAAAGGGAGCCCTCCGACGTCCTCTAGAAATATGGCGTGAAACCTCGGCTAGATTTAAACCAGCCAACCGATGGGATCAACGGGGAGTAGGGATCCGCACCATGATATCTCCAGGGAGAATATATAATCAAAACGTCCCCTAAAGGCCAACTATCGATAAAAAACAGTAAATCAAAAGCACACACCTAGAGAAACTACAACCAAGTAGACAAACAAAGTGGCTAAATGAGCTCCCGACACTAGAGTCGGTATGTCTCTCCTAGGAGAGGCTTGAGACTCCCAAACTATAGCCGAAGGTAACAGAATCAGTTATAGAGACACCCAGGCTTCACTACGTGCAAAGGGATATAACCCTCGGCAACAAACAACTATGCTGTCCAATCCCTATCTAACTCGGGACACGAACAATATAACCACTGCAAGTACCTTGTGCGATACCTAGGTAAGGAAACTATGGTCACTGCAATATAACCAATGCTCAGGGGGATAGTCGCAGGTGGGATCCGTCATATGGGCAGGGTAGCTGAACCCGAAACTCAATGAGGGTCAAATCCCCCAAGAGTCCCCAGATACGAACAAATCTTGGAAATATCTCCCACATTCAGCCGGTATCAGAGGGATATCCCTTCAACCAACCTCTCGTGACCTCTTTCTTAAATTTGGCTTGTGTAGAGCTTCCTGAGAACACCGATCTATACCATGGATTCCTCCACTCCCTGGTCAGACACCTAATGTTTCGTTTAGTAGTCTTGGATTATTAACTCACAATGATCTATTCCAAGACTCTAAACCTATGCTAGTTGGTGTACCCTATAAATAAAATCGGTCTAATCAATTTTAATATTAAGCGTTAATTTTAATGGCTGTGATTACTCAAGGGATATGATCATGAAACTAGTGATGTGTAAGACTTAATGGTATGCAAAATCGTCAAATCCTAGACTCATCTATCCAATGAAAACAATGCCCCTAATATGCACAATCAAACCAATGATTTCGAAATAAATATGCAATCCTTTTATATTTCTTTCAATGCACAATTAGAATCTAAATGAAAGCAAAAAGCACTCAATGCAAGATGCAATACATAAAAGCAATTTTTTTTTTGTATTTTCTCTTATAAACGAAAGGAAAATGCAAAAACTATATGTATTTTTTTTGTATTTTTCAATATATGGAAATGAAAAATGCAAGCAAAATCCTACTATCTAGTCACTGATATGCCAAGGAGATCACTAAGACAACTAGGCAGATACCAAACAATAAGACTCAGCCAAAGGAATGAGCTCAAAAGGAAGGAAAAAAACAACAAGGCTAAATCCAAAGATGGGTAAAAAACCAACAAGGCTCAACCAAGAGAAACGAAGAGTTCTGGTCACAACCAAGGCATGGAACAGTCGAGAAACAGGCCAACAAAGACTCAGGATCAACCAAAACCAACCCAGCAACAACCAAAGGTCATAAACCAACAAAATTCGTAGTTGTACGCTATTGTCGAAGGAATACCTGCGGGTACCCGCGAGCAGTAGAGTAAACAGAGGTAGGTATACGCGGGTAGAGCTAAGCTAGCCTGCGGGTGAGGAAAGGTAAATTGGAAAACAAAGATTCCAATGGCTCAGAAAAAGCAAGTTTTCTATAGTGTATCTCAATGGCAGATAAGTGACATAGAGCTTCGACAAACATCAACTATAATTATGGACTAATGCTCAAACAAATCCCCAAGATGGATGTTTTCCCCAGTCACAATGCCAGACATCGAAACATCCTTAGCAATGTATGGGAGTAGAGACTTGAGGAACCATTCCAACAAGAAATCTGGAGGAATGTTGGCTTTCACTAACCTCTTCCGCTGACGCCACTCTTGAACGTGGTTAGAAATATGCGTGGCCTTGTTCTGACGGAAGGTAGATAAAAGTTCAGTGCCAATATCATAGCGAACCGACAACTGGAAATGATCTAAGAAAACCAAAGTGATCTCGTTAAAACCCCTATATGTGTTTCCAGGCAACTCGACGTACCACTTCGTAGCTGCCGCCGTGAGGGTGCGTTGAAATAGTCGCAATCTAACGGAATCGTGATTCAAAGAGTTGGAGGAGCACAAAAAGTGAAATGTCGTGACATGATCTCCCGGGTCCTCACCACCGAAACATGGCTTCCCATGCTCCCACCACTGGTTATGGACCTACTGAGATGACAACGTCTGCTTCCAATACTAGTGGTTATGGATGTGTGAACATGGTTCAGTCATAGGTTAGTGTTGCCACTCGTCAGTGCGATTATGATGCACCACAACCCAATTTGGGGAGTGAGCCTCCCCCTCCTCTTGACAATTCCTTGCATATGGAGAAGACCTCTATTATGCCGCGGATACCGAAAGGTGTTCTTAAGCGCTCTACGCATAATCCTAATGCTCAAGCCACCCACAACTACTCCATCGTAGAATATTTGGGCCAAACTCCATGTGTCATGTCGGCTCTTGAAGTTTTGCAAGTTTTTCCTTCTCAGAAGCATGCTCTTTTGAATGCGTTAGGAGTTTAGGATGGGGTAAGTCCCACTGTTATCAAGTTCGATACTACTGATGTCCAACCTCGCTTACCCTACCATGTGGATTTTCAAATCCAGGTGGTGTGCCTTCAGAGTTTTGTCAAACATACTATGGTTGACAAAGGTGCTTCTACATCAGTAATGTCGTTAGCTTGTTGGAAAGCTCTTGGCTCTCCTCCCCTACTCGCGTATAGAACCACGCTCACTGCAATCAAAGGTCGTTCATTTAAGCCACATGGAATTATCCCTTCCCTTGTTGTCTCCTTGGGAGGTAATTCTGTGCCTATTGAAGTCGAGGTGGTTGATGCACCCATCGACTACAACCTTTTACTGGGTCGGAATTGGATGTATGCCATGAAAGCTGTTGCGTCCACTGTATCTAGAGTTATCTGCTTTCCTCACGAAGGCAAGATTGTGACCATCGATCAGCTGGATTACGTTAACTCCTCTTCCACAGGATCCATGGGATCCATAGTCCCGCAGGTTACTCATTCTCAGCCGGAAACTGGGAACATGGGTGTTGGCATGTACCCTTCATTGATGGGAACTTATGATTTTGCTGCACCTGTGAATTTTATTGGAACCATTACCGACGATGGGTCTCCTCCTTCGCATAATATGTCATTCCGGACTTCCTATTTTGATCATCCGTGGACTTTACCATCCACGATTTCCACATCTAGAAACATTTCGCATGTCGGGATGTCTATGCCACTGTCTGTAGCTGAGATTGCTTACCAGCATATTCAACAAGCCACTGCAGAACCGGATCTCTCTTCTTCCTAGACAGTCGAGGAAGATCCCGTTATGTTGTCGGTTTGGGCAGCCAGCTCGTCTTGTTCCCACAATTGCCTCGATGATACTTTTCCTTCTGATGAAGCTATTATGGATGCCATGTGTGGTAGTGAGAGACCTTGGGAAGATATGCACCATTTCTCTTATTTCCTTCCCAAACTCGAGCTCACCGAATGAGAAGAGTTTAGAACGAAACATGATGTTTTCGCAGAAGGGAATATGGCTAACATTTCCCCAACTACGTCGATCAATATCTCTCGTACTCCCGGAATAGTTGAGAATGTCTACATCGGTGACGATTGCACTCCTGAGGAGATTGCTATTTACACTGAATTATTTACAGAACTCCGGGAAGCTTTCACCTGGTCATATGAGGAGATGCCAAGAATAGACCCCCACATTGTTGAACATGAGATTAGAACGTATCCCAACGCTAAACTGGTTCGACAACGCTTACGTGCTATGAACCCTAGAAAAGCAGCCGCTATCAAGGCAGAGGTGGAGAAACTGCTCAAAGTTGGTTTCATCTACCCCGTTGTTGGCAGGTGGTTCGATGAGGAAATGTTGCAGTACTGCCGACGCTGCGACACATCGGATGAGGTCATGAAAGGAATATTTTGTGTTAAAGTATACTGCATTTGGCGGGTTTTGGGGTCACTTGGACCACATGTTATGTAATATTGAGTCAGTTGTACCACGGTATGCAGGTTTTTGGGTCATTTGGACCGAGTCAGTTACATATTGGGTCATTTGTCCATAGTGTCGGTTAGGAAGTCGTTAGTAAGTGGACAAACATTGTAATGGCAGAAGCCTATAAATAGATGAGAGTTGTAAGTGTTAGCGATATAGAGAAGTAAGAGGAAGAGAGAAGGAGATGTACGCGGATAGAGATCTATGTTTTGCTTTTCTGGTATACGACTGTGACAGTAATATAATGATGATGTTTTGGTACGATCTTTGTGCAATGTTGCAATATATGAATGTTGTTATATTTTCTTGATGTAATGTCTGCTTAATGTGTTATGATGAGCAATACTGTGATTAAGTAATATGTTATAGCTCCATGTTGAATGTTTAAATTTTTTGTTTAAGTAATGCAATAGACCCCGTCCGTGTAGCCACAAATCGCCTCCTCCCTTGGAAGAAACATGGTTCTGTCTGCTCTTCCTGGACGCCTCGGGTGAGACCTCATCCGCTTTGCGGGTTCAAACCTTCCCGGGCCGATTCCCAGGGAGATTGCAGTATGTGTCGACAGTGAGGCAAACCCCTGTCGACTGAGGCCGCGTTGGTCAACAAATGGTTCCATGTCCCAGAGTCATCTGCTGATTTCGCACCTTGGTACTGTTCGTACTCTTTTTCGTCCCATATGTACCATTCACAGAGACTTGAGGATGAGTTTGAGAGGTTAATGACAACAAGTCGGGCGATGACCACTTTTGAGTGAGAAGTACATGACAGCGAGTCGACGATCAGTGTAGCAGAAGGCGTAGAACAACACCGCGTGATCCAGATAGCAAGAATAGTTGTAGCAACGTCGAACAGCCGTATGCAGACTTCAAAGTAAAGACCACGTCGAGTACGATGTCCAGCAGTTGACATGGCTCGAGGGTGAGCCACAAGATTGTGTTGGGGGCCTGTTGGCAGGCGGTTCGATGAGGAAATGTCACAGTACTGCCAACGCTGCGACACATCGGATGAGGTCGCGGAAGGAATATTTTGTGTTAAAGTATACCACGGTTGGCGGGTTTTGGGGTCACTTGGACCACATGTTGTGTAATATTGAGTCAGTTGTACCGCGGTATGCGGGTTTTTGGGTCATTTGGACCGAGTCAGTTACATATTGGGTCATTTGTCCATAGTGCCGGTTAGGAATTCGTTAGTAAGTAGACAAACATTGTAATGGTAGAAGCCTATAAATAGATGAGAGTTGTAAGTGTTAGAGATATAGAGAAGCGATAGGAAGAGAGAAGGAGATGTACGCGGATAGAGATCTATGTTTTTCTTTTCTGGTATACGACTGTGACAGTAATATAATGATGATGTTTTGGTACGATCTTTGTGTAATGTTGCAATATATGAATGTTGTTATATTTTCTTGATGCAATGTCTGCTTACTGTGTTATGATGAGAAATGATGTGATTAAGTAATATGTTATAGCTCCATGTCGAATGTTTAAAGTTTTTGTTTAAGTACTGCAATAGAGCCCGTCCGTATAGCCACAACTCGCCTCCTCCCTCGGCGGAAACATGGTTACGTCTACACTTCCTGGACGCCTCGGGTGAGACCTCATCCGCTCTGTGGGTGTTGCTGGGCGAGCTCGAACTTGTCCGGGCCAGTGCCCAGGGAGACTGCAGTATGTGTCGACAGTGAAATGAACCCTTGTTGACCGAGGTCGCGTTGGTCAACACCCGTTCCCCTTACCGAATGGGTGTCAAACCCCGTTCCTGTGGATAAGAAGCAGGGAATGATCCGTGTATGCATCAATTTTAGAGATTTGAACCGTGCATGTCTGAAAGACAACTTCCCCACACCATTCATAGATCAAATCTTGGATGCTTGCACCGGAAGTGAGATTTTTTCCTTCATGGACGGATTTTCCGGATATAACAAGATTCAAATCAAACCCGAGGATCAACATAAGACAAATTTTATTTGTCCTTGGGGAACATTTGCATATCAGAAAATGCCCTTCGGCCTTAAAAACGCCGGAGCTACATTTCAGCACACCATGACCTACGCCTTTCACGATCTTAAAAAGATTATGGAGGTTTTCTTGGATGATCTTGCCGGCCATTCCTGCAAGAGGATGGACCACCCCAAGCACCTCCGCATGATTCTCAAATGATGTATACGATACAAGATTCGATTGAATCCTAACAAATGCATCTTTGCTGTAAGGATGGGTCACCTTCTCGGCTTCATAGTTTCGAAAGAGGGTATTAGAGTCGATCCTCTCAAAGTTGAGGCAATACTTCAGTTGCCTCCTTTGCGTAATTTGTTACAACTTCAGAGCCTCCAAGGGAGAGCCACTTTTCTATGCCATTTCGTAGTCAATTATGCTAATCTTACCAAAGTTTTCGCGTGCTTATTGAAGAAAGACACACCTTTTATCTGGGATGAGTGAGCCCAACAGTCTTTCAACGCCCTTAAGAAAGATTTGGTATCGGCCCCTGTTCTTAGTCCACCAGACTTCGCACAAGATTTTATCCTTTATGTGGCTGCGTCTCAAGAGACGATTGGCATGGTCTTGGTTCAGGTTGATGGTGTGCTTGTCGAGCATGTCATCTATTACCTTAGTCAAAATCTAGTAGATGCTGAGCTAAGATATACTCATGTAGAAAAGCTAGCGCTTGCGACTGTTCATTCAGTCCAGCGGTTACGACATTACATTTGGCTTAGAAGAACCACAGTTGTTGCGCATATCAATCCATTTCAGTTTGTGCTATCACGACGCCTTAGCGGGGGGAAGTACAATAAATGGATTGTTATCCTTTAGGAGTTCGATCTCAATTTTTCTTCGGCGAAGTCGGTGAAATCGTTGGTATTTGCTGAGCTTATGTCGGACCTTCCGAGACTTGATGAGGATGTCATTCATGAAGATTCCTTTGTGGATGAGCACTTATTTCTTATCTCGTCAGAGGACCCTTGGTATGGGGATGTCATTGTATATCTCCAAACTTTGAAGTTTCCTCCGCACTATTAACGAGATGAGCGACGACGTGTAAAACATCACGCTAAAGATTATACTATCATCGGCAACACTTTGTATCGCCGAGGAAAGGATTCTATCCTCCATCGTTGCTTAAATCATGAAGAAGCGGAGTGGGTGCTTAATGATTGCCATGCTGGGGCATGTGGCGGTCACTTATCTGGGCTTGCTACAACCCAATGTATTATGCGAGCTGTTTATTTTTGGCCTTCCGTCTTTAAGGATTGTGTTAATGCTATGAAGAGATGTCACCCTTGCCAGGTGTTTTCTCGGAACATACACTCGCATCTAGTGCCCCTTCATCTGGTTGTCACTGTTGGTCCCTTCACCAAGTGGGGGGTGGATTTCATGGATTGTAAACCAGCTTTGGTTGGGGGGCATCACTATATCATAGTGGCCATGGACTATTTTTCCAAATGGGCTGAGGCCATGCCTACCGTTAAAGCTGATGGTGCTACAGCAGCCCACTTCATATTCAATCAAATTATAAGTCGGTTCGGTATTCCGAAAGATATTGTCACTGACCATGGCAGTCACTTTCAGAACAAGATGATGGAGGATTTGTCTCTTAAGCTTGGGTTTCATCAAGAACACTCATCTTCTTATTATCCCCAAGCGAATGGTCAAGTAGAAGTAGTCAATAAGTCTTTGAAGACCATTCTCCAATGTACCATCCAACAAAGCAAGACCAATTGGCACATCATGTTATATCATGCTTTGTGGGCGTATCGAACCACAGTCAATACTACCATTGGGTTCTCACCGTTTCAGCTAGTTCACGGTGTGGAGTCACTTTTACCGATTGAATGCGAGATCCCTTTGCTTAAACTGACCATGGAGCTCCTCCCTGATATGACGGGTCTTGAGCAACATTTAATCCACCTTGAGCAACTCGACGACCATGTCTCGGGAGGCCATCAGGTCTCACTGGGCCTTTGTTTGCGAGCAAACAGTCAACCATTAGCGTATGATACCACCACCAAAAATATTTTTGCATTTACATCTATAATAAAAAATCCATAAAAATTTAATACACAAAAAACCCAAAAGAGTACTCACCAATGTCTCCAAACGCTGCGTCTGGTGGGAGTGGCATGTCCCTATCCTGGCGGAAGTATATCCCTGGATACGAGTAGTCCTCTATGGAAATGACCTATCGGTCCCACCAACGGAAGAACTCCTCGGTATATGGTGATGCCAGACGACCACCACCCTGTCGTGTCAAGATCTCAGCCCACCGGGTCAGGGCTGGATCCCGGAGACTATGAGGAGGGCATCCACCCTCGAACTAAGACCTGGAACCCTCTCAAAGAAGAAGCTGCATAGGATACTTCCATACCTTAATTTTTTGGCCTTCCCTTCTTTGCATTCTGTCTGTTGGTTCTTCATAGACCCCAGTAGTGTGGTACACCAGTCAAATACTATAGGCTGCATGCATTGTGATGCATAGAACATCACTGGCCTGGATTCCTGGTGTAGAGCTTTGGATCCCGTGATCCACACTAAGGTAGCCATAATGATCTTCATGCTCAGATTCATTATGGCATTGATGGGCACCTGACTTCCCACCGTGCGTGTGTTTGTGGGGCAATACCGCGCTATGTAGTCAAGGACGGTGATCCCACCACCCGCAGTACAAGACCGAAGACTAGCCTCCTCACCTCGATGGGACAACCCGATAATGAAGTAGATGTCGTCCACTTCCAGTGTGAGGATTTTCCCATTGAGATTGAATTTCTATGCATCAACACCCCAATAGTTGATCAAGCGCCAAAGTAATAGGTTTTGGGCCCTCAAACCCCCTATACTCCAAAATTTGTACAACCCACATGCTTGCAATGCCTGCTGTGCTTGCACATCGTTGCGCACGGCCTCATCAACCTGGTTATGCTCCCTCTCCCTCCACTCTAGAACCATCCTGGAGTGAAGAAAAATAAGCATTTTAGTAGAATTCTTTTAAAAAACCAACTACACGGCCGTACCCACGAGCTAACTTGTATACAGGTACAAGTACCCGCAGTCAGTTTGTTCATTGACTGTGAGTATATTTCCCTACCCACGACCCACATATCTACAACCCGCAGGTAGCGCCGAAGCCATTTAGGGCTTGGCCAAACAAAAAATCCCACCGCTGAAAATCAAAATGAAAGAATTGAAATGAAAGGTATAGATGAGACTACCAACCTTCTCCAGACGGTTCGATGAACGGTCACTCGTAGCTCCCAGAATCGGCAACTGAACTTTCAGGTGAAAACTAACCACAAAGCTCCAAATGGGTGAATAGTAAAAATGAATTGTAAATTGTAACTTCTTATTACTATTTATAATTTTCAGGACCCACTTGTCTATAGTTTTTACCGTTGTGTGCCATTATGGACTAATATAATGTCTTGGAGTAGTATTTTTTAATTAGATTTCTTCGTTGAAAGTTGTTCTGGACCATTTCACACCTACGACAGGTACGTTTCACACCTGGCATATAGGTTAGATTCCATTTCCATGTGCATTATGCATTTGACCTGTTGACCACTTTCATAAACCCTAGGTGCAACCTCGCTTCGTAACTGACACAGAACCTTCACACTACTATAGAAGTGTCGTTATGTGGCGGTAGATATTTTTCGAACATGGGTACCCTAGTTAGAACCCCTTTGTGCATTTTGGTGCCCATGTCGTTGTTTGTCCTTAGGATTGGGAGTCCTTTGTAGTTACGCCATGACATTGCAATAAAGACTCATACTCTACTTTGTATTATGCTAGCCATCTCCCTTAAGGACTCCCCTTAGTTATATCATGTTGTGATTGCATTGCATCATCCTGCTTGCTGCTTGAGCCTTGTGCCGACTCCCGCTTACTCAATTGTTAGCTTGGTGCCTGAGCACTTTTCCCTGTCGAGCCTTGCAGAGCTTATATTTTCCCTTCACAATTTGATGACCTTTTTGACCCTGAGGGAACATCCCCCCCGAGTGTCCACACCCTGCATGCACTTCCTTGCATTGATCATAGGTATTTTCCACTGCTTGGAACTAGTCTGCTCGCTATTTGACACTCGTTCCCTCACTTGTTGTACTATAAGCAATTTTATTCTTTTTCAAGCTTTTCCCAAATATGAAAAAGACCAAAAAAATCAAATATTCCAAAAATCCAGACTGGATTATGGTTACTACTTCTTGTTGGTAGTTGTTGTGTTGCCTTTGAACAAAGCATTCATTCCACTCCGTACATTATGAGTCGGGACTATAGTTGGACCTTAGGAGCTGTCCTTTTTTCTCAGTTTCCTCCACCGATTGGTTAAGCTTCCATTCATTATGGAGCCCTTTGTAATGCCTCCTGCATTGCACAGTTTATGTCAAGTCTATGCTGCCTGGGTCTCTCCATCTGCTCATGCTCTTGTTCAAAGGAAGTCCTGAAACCAGTGTCGGCCACTCCTAAGATCTCTTGACTATTGCATGTTGTCTATCCTTATTGAGTCAGTCCTTTTCACTTGAGTTCTTCCAAATATTTCAGCGTAGCTGGTACCTCGTGCTGGTTGATGGGGGATGCCTTAATGCCCTCCTTCCAGCGAGTCTCATTCCATTGAATTCAACCCATTTATTCCGGGACTTGAGGCTTAGAGTTAGGTTGAGTACCTTAAGGCTTGCAGTCATTAGTGGCAGGTTCTCTCGCCATCGACAGTTTTGGGAATACATCAATGTCCCTTGATCGATGGATTCATCCTAGTGTTTGACTTCAACTCATTTATTCACACTCCGATGATTGTACTCTATGCCTTGATGCCCATTTTCATTATTGGTGGGTTATATCGTGTCTGTTAACGGTATACATCATTGACCGGTAATCAGACGATGTCACATCAGGTTCAACCCCAACTCCTTTATTCACTTGATGGGACTTGCACCCTTGAAGACTTGTGTAGAAGACCCCAGGCGATAGTGGGATTCAGTATGCTACTTATGAATTTGACTTTACATCTAAGATATCACCTCTCATATATCAGCAGTTTGTACCTCCAGTTTGCACCAATTGTTTCCTTTTCAGCAGGAGACCATATCTCACTGTAGAGGGATCATGGCTATGATCACTTATGACATATATCCACTATGTACTGCCTATTCATGGCCATTGTATCAGATTGTTGTATACCGACATGTATTCAGGGATACTATTGTATTTTGACGAGTGAGCTGCTCTTTCCACTTGTGTCTCCATCACTCCACTTCTGAGTTTTATAATGTATTTCGGCCATCGTAGCATCAGTCTCTGACCTCACACATTAGGGGGCATCTGTTACAACGTAATCTTCCACCTTGTGAGCATCAGCATTCTTTGGCTTGTAGGATCCATTTCACTGGCTCAGATTCACTTTATATCCTTCAGACATATTTTTTGCCTCATTTTTCCTCTGACCCGCTTGTTGCATCACTATAGCAGGTGTACCCGCGAGTTGCATCACTATAGCCCGCGGGTATCAAGTAAAATGGTAAAAATCACTAGTTTATTACTTTTTACTCCCAAAAAGCAATCATTGGGTGACCTTTGGCTCTCCATCTTCCCAAGTAACGCCTCGATGTGTCCTTTCACTTACCTTTGAGAGGACTATATAATGAGCACATATGGCTTATGGACGGGAGGAGAAAGAAAAGCAAGAGAACTCTAGTGGATTTTTTCCCTATCTTGAGTCTACACTCATTGATCCTTGTAGTTGTGAACCCTTTATGTTCACCTTCCAAACTCCTATCTAGTTTGAGTTTTCCATTCATGGAGGATTGAAGTGGTGGAGGCACAAGTGGATTGATCCAGATCTTGCTTCAGATTGGTTGCCGACAAGAGGTTGTATCTCTTTGTACTTCTTCTTGTTTATTAATAGAAATACTCATATTCTCGTCCATTAATGTTGTAAATGTTGTTTATCTTACATTGGGTTGCATTTACTTGTTATATCATGGACCATTGCTATTGATGATGTTAATGTCGTTTATATATTATATGTACTTGTTGTATATTGGCTGTCAAGACTAATTTGCAGATTCAAGTGCATGGATTGAAAAGCTCCAACGGGGATCTACATCAAAAGTTTGGATCGAGGTTGGTTATCTTCTTCATTATCTTAGCATTGTCATTTATATAGCATAGTTCTGAGAATTGAGTTGACTTTTGGTAGTCATCTGTCTGTTGGGTATACCCCAAGCCATAGTGATTTTTCTAGGGCAAAAATCCACTAGAGTTCACTTGCTCTTCTTTCTCCTCCCATCCATAAGCCATATGTGCTCAATATATAGTCCTCTCAAAGGTAAGTGAAAGGACACATCGAGACGTTACTTGGGAAGATGGAGAGCTAAAGGTCACCCAATGACCGCGTTTTGGGAGTAAAAAGTAATAAACTAGTGATTTTTACCATTTTACTTGATACCTGTGGGCTATAGTGATGTAACTTGCGGGTACGCCTACTATAGTGATGCAACAAGCGAGTCGGAGGAAAAATGAGGAAAAATATGTCTGAAGGATATAAAGTGAATCTAAGTCAGTGAAATGGATCCTACAGGCCAAAGAATGCTAATGCTCACAATGTGGAAGATTACATTGTAGCAAGGATCGAGGACTTCCGTTCCATAGGATTGAACAAACTTAGAAATCAAACTAGATTCGGCTGCAGAGGATCGTCGATAGATGAAAAAACTAAGAAATAAGGAAGGGCAGTTGATAATTCAATGGAATACAAGGATTCGTGTGATGATAAGAGAGGAGAATAGAAGGGCTCTCAAATCCATTGATGGCAGCGTAGGAATGAAGATCCAAGTCATACCTCCAATTGAATAACTCATTTGACACAGATTTAACTGACAGAGATCGATTAAAGCCAGAATCACGTAGGAGGAAAGCAGTGGCTGAGATAAATAAATATTGACAATGATGGAATCTCAGATTTGAGAAATTCTATCTAAAAAAAAGAAGGATGGAATTTGGAAAAATAATTGTAATCAGGTCGCTTTAGACTATGACCGTGACCAATTTTTTTCTTCTCTTTTTTAAATATAAATTTAACCGTTTTAGTGAAAAAAAAAGATTGCAATTATGAAATAATGACAAACAACTTAAAATCATATCATAAAATATGAATAATCACTTGATATATCTATGACATAAAATTCATATTTTTAATGCTAAGTTTTCTTAAAGTTGATCTTTAATGCATTAAGACTTAAAAAAAAAGAAATATGAAAATGAAATAATAAACTTTTAAGTAACCCAAAGATGTTCAATAATAAAAATATAGAACCAAATTAATTGTGAAATATAAATATGATTTTCTTTTAGGATTGATAGATTTCATTGTAAAACAAAAAGAAAAAATATTTTTGTTATTTTTTGAATAGAAGAAATAAAAAAGGTTTAGGGTTTTTTTAGATTTCTTACCTTTCGGTTGTTGAATGGAAGAGACTAGTGCCAAACGCACTTTAGGGAATGGAGTCACCCAAGATTTACTAAGAGGGTCTTGCTTAGAATAATCTTCAAGGGGAAATATTTTTCTCTAGACTAATCTCAATCTAATCGATGTGTTAGAGATACCTACACAAGATCACAAATGGAGAAGCATACTTCTCATTTCTTTTCTATAAGGGTTTATCTTACAAGAAAAAGGGGTTAAGATTGCACAATCCAAACTAAAGCAAAGATAGAAAGATTAACTTTTGTTCAAGTAAAATAACAAAGATAATAATGATAGAAATTACTGTACCATATCCTTCATCCGACTAGGTAGTACTACCCTTTCAATGACCAATCATAAAGAAAAGAAATGACAATGTTATGATGTTACCTCCAACATGAATCATGAAGCATAAAATAAGCTATGCATATACAAGTAGATCCCAAGAAATTTTCTTTCAAATCATTTAGATTGATATTCAACATACGTTTGTTATATGGAGTGGCCATTGAGATTGTGGACTATATCATTTCTACATGATCTTCTACTTCCTGTGTTCTACTCCAATATTGCATTCCCTTGCTTTAGGAAAAAATGAAATAATGAATCAATACAACAAGATTGGAACCCCTTCCTTTCATAATGTCCTAGTATTTAATGTCCTAATATCCATCTAGATATAAATTTAGTTTTTTTGCATGCATCAACTATCAATTAGGGTTAGGGTTTTAGACCCTCTATAATCTTCTTGAAATTCCACACATGACTATTTCAACATGTGTGAGTGGTGGGAGTTGACATCACATCTACTAGTACCATCATGGTCAAAAGCATATGCCAACTTGCAAGAGGTGTAACTTCCTCATACAAACTCCAATTGAGGTGATGTTTGTGTCATTGGAAAGCTCTCAATGTATAGAACATCAATGGGAGGTGGTCATTTATGTCTACAAATTTTTGACCCCAAAAAAGGTCGTTTAATTCCCTAAATAGGATTTGGAAGTTTTAGGATTCCCAATCACCAAAAAGGATCTGCCCATAAAATGGGTGCTACAAGTAAGAAGCTTCAATTTTTCCAATAAAAAAATGCCAAAATATTTGACACATTTATATTAATCCATTTTGGAAGGGTTTTGGTCCCCAAAATATTTTAGTAGACAAAGGTGAGGAAAGATATTCTCTACCTTTCCCTTACAATACCATTTATCCTTTTTTGGAAATCTTCCTTCCAACCCAACCCGCTAGAGTTCATGCTATCCTCATCTAGTTGTTTTGAACTTCTTCTACAAAGCACTATTATGTGGTAGCTCTACCTAAGATTCTATTGCTAAGTCCTCTATGGTAAATAAGACTTGCCCATCATTTTCCTGGTCTAACATGGATGGATCATAGCCTAAAGTGACTTTACCTTTCTTTTTATTCGCATGTCATATCTAAAAATAAAAGAGAAAACATAGTCCTCATCTTTGGATGGTTTTTCCAATACAAACTCCAATTGAGGTGATGTTTGTGTCATTGGAAAGCTCTCAATGTATAGAACATCAATGGGAGGTGGTCATTTATGTCTACAAATTTTTGACCCCGAAAAAGGTCGTTTAATTCCCTAAATAGGATTTGGAAGTTTTAGGATTCCCAATCACCAAAAAGGATCTGCCCATAAAATGGGTGCTACAAGTAAGAAGCTTCAATTTTTCCAATAAAAAAAGCCAAAATATTTGACACATTTATATTAATCCATTTTAGAAGGTTTTTGGTCCCCAAAATATTTTAGTAGACAAAGGTGAGGAAAGATATTCTCTACCTTTCCCTTACAATACCATTTATCCTTTTTTGGAAATCTTCCTTCCAACCCAACCCGCTAGAGTTCATGCTATCCTCATCTAGTTGTTTTGAACTTCTTCTACAAAGCACTATTATGTGGTAGCTCTACCTAAGATTCTATTGCTAAGTCCTCTATGGTAAATAAGACTTGCCCAACATTTTCCTGGTCTAACATGGATGTCTCATAGCCTAAAGTGACTTTACCTTTCTTTTTATTTGCATGTCATATCTAAAAATAAAAGAGAAAACATAGTCCTCATCTTTGGATGGTTTTTCCAATAATGGGTTTTCAAAGGTGCATCTTTTGTTAGTTTTTTGATGGAGTCTTATTCCAATATTTTGAGCACTAAGCTAATAATATTAAATTGTAATCTTAAGTAAAACATTGCATAACAAAGAGTTCATATAAACTCGTAAAATTTATTGTGATGAATTGTTGCAATGGAATATCCATAGTGATTTACAGATCATTTAAGGGGGATACTAGTGTTATATTGACTAATTTTACGTGTAACATAACTCGTTAAGGAGTGTTTTAAAAACCTAATATGTTATGATTACACACTCTTAATTATTGTATTCTCTTAAAAGCATAATTATTGTATTTTCATGTTTTTTTTTATATTAAATTTATTTTATGTAATCATTAACATGTTATGTTTGTAATATTAATAAAAAAAAATTAGAAAAAAAAATCATTATGCTAATTAATTTTTTAAACCATACTACTATAATAATATACACAAGTTTAAGATCATTTTAACCAATAGAATCATTGTCTTTATTTCTTTCCATCCCTCTCCATAGCTATTAAATCTGGGATAAAAATGAATGTATGCCAGTATTAATAAATTAAATTCATGATTACAGCAATATTTTCTTTAAAAACTTGGTTTTGGTTTTCCTGAGTTAAAGCAGTGTGAGAAGAAAGAGAGAAATTGAAAATGGAGAGGATGTATGGAAATGGATTTTGAGGACACTCTATGGAAATGGATAAAAACTTATTTTTTCTGAGTTAAAGGAGTGGAGAAATGGATAAAATCTTAGTTTTTCTTAGTTAAAGGAGTGGAGAAGAAAGAGCGAAATTGAAAATGGAGAGGGTGTATGGAAAAGGTTTTTTTAAGGACATTTTATGGAAATGGATTTTGGAGATTTCCATAGCTTGAGTCTAGAAATTTGTCTTCATGCTGTTCAGGTACAGGTACACACAAGCCAATAACTTAGGGGGTTAGGTTCAACGAGAGTAGGAATCAAGCCGTACTTGAGCTCTAATAAGAAACACTATTGGCATGTGAACAGTGATGTAAGACTCTTTACCTAGCCAATTGGAATTGGTGTAACAATGCCACTTTTATAACCTGCCAATCTATCAACCAGCATTATAATTATCTGCGTAAGAGTCAAGGATGCCATACTCCAAGTATATTTATGGAATACGAATTTATGGTGGTCAAATAACTTGCAAACTCTGCAACTATAAACCAATCACAGTTTCCCATCTGTGTAAGAATATTGTATCTTTTACCATTTTGATAATGCAACTGTTGACATTCATGGACAAATGGCTACAACCTACTATCCATTTCAGTTTGTATTTCCCCATATTCTGTGAGCGTTTTCGGGAATTTCAAGGCTAACTCTGATGTATTTTAGGCAACGAAGTGCCACTTCTGGCAAAGAACCAATGGAAGAAATTTGGTAGGGTGGCATTGGACCAATTTTGGCGTTGGCGTGGAAGGCTGAGAAATAATTTGGCAACGCAATAAACACCTGTCCATTTGACCGTTCATCAACCCAGTAACTTCATTATATTTGTCATTAGGTGAACACAACGATACATATATTCTTTTTATATATGTCATTAGGTTAGACACAGAACATTAAAAAGCTCCTCGTTACAGGACAATCATAACAATAATTAAATTGATATGAATCATACTCAGGCTCTCAAAACTCGAGTAATCCTCCCTCGGAGCAATAACATATACATACAAATCTTCATTCTTCAACAGTAATTGATACTGCCAATATAATATTCACATAACAGTCAAAGCGCTATGATTTTCCACATACTATCCAGTGGGCGTTAAACACAAGATGTTATACAGATCTTGCTGTATGTTGGAATTCTGGCATCCACCCACATCGATTCAATTGAATATTACTTGGGTCATCGATTCAATTAAATATGAGAGATATCTATATTCAACTGGGATTTAATGTTTGATCAAATATTTGCAGAAGAATAAGTTGGTTGCTTCCCAGTTGATAGACAAATGTCGGATTTACTGATTGGTTTTAATTCCTTTGATATTATTCAAATCAACTAATTTTTTCCCTCAGCGTGTTACACACGCATGGATGCTCAAGTTTTGTAAATATATTACTAATTCTATATTTAAATCATATTAGTGTGCTGTTTGTGCATACCAACCATACAGATGCTGTATTAATGTTAATGAAATGTTTCAAAATCAACAACATTTGTATTAATATTAATAAAATGCTGCGAAGTAAACAACAATATCTTGTCCTTTTGAGATGGTACCGCAAAAAACAATGCGTCCTTTGGCTTTGAGTAAACCATTACAAAAAACAAATCTGGAAAGCAAAATCATTTCAACTTTGAAAAAACAACTAATGACCCGTGCTGGGTAAATCCAGCCTGAGATTTCTTTATAAAAAGGTTCTGAACCTGCAACTACCAGCTGAGATTCCTTTATAAAAAGTTCTTTAGTACAGAACCTGGTGTACACCATTTAGCTTCACATGCAGCATCCATTAAATACCATCACACAGGAGGTTCATGTTATGACATCTTACATTCAAATCCTTAATAAATGAATTCTCCATTTCAGAGACTTCCAGCCATTTCTTCCAAATAAGCTTAATCATTTTCATGTTGAAGAAAAAATAATTTCCTTATTCTTAAGGAAAATAAAATTAACATTACCATATCACAAATCTACATTTAGTCAATTCCCCAATTCTCTCTGCATCCAATTGTATGAAAAAAGGCTTTATACTTACCGTTTCACTTTTTCTTTTTATATCTGTGCATATTTCCACTGAAGACAGCCAAGTTGCATTTCCAAAAACTTGTATCTCTGACTTGTAGGATATCCATATCCAAAGGCATAGTAAAACTTGTCTATTATTATTAACATGGATAATATATAGAGGACATATGGAAAAGCAATGTACTTTACAGTGCCACTAAGGAAGGAATCTATGTCAAAACTCACTATCAAACTTGTTATGGCAAGATCAAACTTGAATATTATTATTAACTTATATAATTATATATAATATAAATAATTAAAAATATACAAAATAAATATTATACTTTATATCCTCAAGTGGAAAAGATGTCTTCCTGTTTGGTGATGAAAAGAAAAGAAAATTCACAGTCAATCAAACATATTATGAAACACTTACTTACTTTTTATTATTAGGATAGACAATTACATATAGAACATAAATAATCATATAGTTTCAGTTAGGAAGATATTTTTGGTGGTGTTTGGATATGAAAAGAAAAAGCTTATAATCAAATTTGTTAGGAAAGAATTAAATTTATCATTTATTATTATTATTAATTATTAATTATAGAGAAGAAAAATACTTTGTAATTTAAAATGGAAAAGATGTTTTAATATTTAGATTTGAAAAGAAAAAGTTCAAAAACTTAGTTGTTTTAAATTAATATTATTTGAATATGATAAAAACAATAAAAAATAAAAAAATGTCAGAGTTTAATGTGCAAGATAATATCTTAAATAGAAAAAGATTGATTTTTTTAATTTTGATGTTCAATAAATTGATAGTTATTCATAGTTTATCATGAATATAAACTCTTTTTAATAAATAAAGAGAAATTTAAATGTTTAATAAAATTTGTATTCAAATAAATTATTTATTAATATTTTTATTTTCTTCATCTTAAGATTTTTTAATAATTTAAATTTACCTTTCATTGAAAATAATGAGCATTTTCAATTTTGGTGTATAATTAAGATATGATAATTGAATTTTCCAACTAAAACTAAATTATAACCAAATAATAAAACAAAACAACAATTTTACATTGAACATCTTACAACAACAACAAAATTACACATCATTTTGCCAAAATGCATTTTGATGGAAGGGCTGTTTAAACAGACAATGAATTAAATCACCATTAGAAATTATCATCAAAGTATGCTACAATCACCATTTCAAAAAAATTGTGATCATACTCTAGAGCTGTGATGAGTCTATCATCCTGTTATTATTAATATAACTGTGTTATGTGAAAACGATGCTTAGGAAAATTGAAATCTTAATAGATTTAGTTTGATGAGTTTTAGTTTTTAAGTGATTTGAACTCAATGATACAGGTATGTAGGAGGTCCTGCCTCTCTCAACACCCTGTTGAGTCAGTCTCTGTAATCAGCACCCCCAAGATTCATACTGAGTACTCTTCTTCACAAGTGCATGAAAGTGGCTAAGAATTTCTGACCAGATTTGCTACTTGTAAGAAAAAATACAAATACATGAAATTAATTATCAAAAGCTGCTCAGCTTTCAAGCTGCCAATTGAAAAAAAAGACAATTACATGAAATTATCAAAAACTACTGAGATTTGATGCTTGAGCCATACATTAATTGATTGCCAATAGAATGCAGATACATATTTGTAAAACTCAACATCCTTTGAGCTTTGTTGCAGAGATGTTTAGTAATACCAAGAGATGTTTAGTAATACCAAGAAAATGCAAATACATATTTGTAAAGGCCAACATCCCTTGATCTTTGTTTCAGAGATGTTTGAGTAATACCAGGCAATTATATCAGTAATTTCAATGATAAAAGCACACTGAGTTATTATACCTATAAGCCTCAGAAAACATATAAACATGAAGCTTGTATGGGAAGCCTACTAAGCCTAAGTTAACAACTGGGGCCAATAATCAATCGCCCATGTTCAGCTTGCGTAGAGTTCCACCAGCTCCTCTAACGATTCACTGGTCGCCAGCGCAGGATCCGCGTTCTCCAGCATCCACAGCAGATGCTCGAACAGAACGACTTCGCAAGAAATGGTCAAGGCCGCCTCCTCCTTGCGATTCGAACCGCAGACCAGCTCCGATTTCTCTACTAGGCTCCTTAACAGTGGATGCTTCAAATAATGGGCGCTGATGACATATCGCCTCCTGGACTTGCCCACAAACACGGCCTCGTAACCCTCCGGTACCCTTTCGTCTTTGCAGCCTCCTTCAAAGTCGCTGGCAGAAACCCAAGAGCGTAGATTGCTAGCCAGGGGAGTCGAACCCTGGCTGCTGCATGTGGATCTTCTAGTATTCTTGGCAAACAGCTGCCATTTCTTCATAATGCATTTGATCTTGTTCATCTTGCTGCTGCAATACGCCATGGCTTTGCTTCTAACAAATACAACGCTTGACAAAACCTTTCTTATTCAGCAAAACCACCTAATTCTGTTGCTGTGCTCGTCGCAAACGTAGGTAGCTGGTAACAAGTTGCAGATAATTCCATATTAGACAACAATCGTTAGGAAAATTTGCAGAGCATGAAAATGCAGTTTGTGGAGCACATGCTTTGGCGTACAAAATAATATATACGTACAGTACATCGCAGCTAATAGATACTGTCCACCCCCATGGGAAGGTATGGGCCACTCACATGTGTACAGTTCTGTCCAGATTTATAATGCCTTCCCAGGATTCACGACCGTGTTTTACTCATCATACGCCAGTTGAATTTAAGTTTAGATTTGATTTTATATTTAGTTGCAAGTTTCTCAAGGACCGGTCAGAGTGGATTAGTAAGAAGTATTCGAATAAATACCAAACTCTGCAATAATTGGACAAGGGATCTGGCACTTCTTGTATATTTTGCAGGGCGAGCACCAACTCCACTATAATTGGATAAGGGATCTGCCACCCCTAAATTGTAAATTGCAGGTGGCACCATCCCTTTAATGATGTCAATTATATTAACCCTACAATGTATATATCATTCTCGCAACTTTGTATATATCCTTCACATGTTGAACAAGTTATAAATGTTTCAACCGAATTGAACCTCATCTATCTCATCAACTGATCACTGTATCCTTGACATATATCCTCCAACTTTGTATATATCCTCCTTGCAAGTTTCATCTAATTGCATAAAAAAATGACTGGTTATTCCACTTTCACTTTCGATGTATGTATGATGAATTGTATAATCTACTAAATTAGTAAAATTAAAAAATGTTTAAAACATGTGATTGATATATATATATATATATATATATATATATATATATATATATATATATATATATAATTTTTTTAAGATTGTTATTTTAGATGTTTATGAATTTTGGGTCCATAATGTGTTTCTTTATCTCAAAAAAAAAAATTTAATCAATTAAAAGTAATCTTAAAATAATATATTAATAATTTTTTTTTATATAATTTAAATTTTTTTATTTAAATTATTTATTATTATATCAAAATATATATTATAAATTTTAAATTATATATATCAAAATATATATTATAAATTTTAAATTATATATATCAAAATATATTAATTTTTTTATTTTTATTTTAATTATTTATTATTATATCAAAATGTATATTAATAAAATTAAATTAATTTAAATTAATTATACATCATCAAAATATAATAATTTAAATTTTCTTATTTTAATTATTTATTATTATATAAAATATATATTAATAAAATTAAATATTACCTATACATATTATCATATCATCCACTCTCAACTTTACTAATTTCCACTTTATATGACGACCACACTTTTTCATTTTTAACTTTTTCCATTGTTTGTTTCTCTTGTTTCAATGCAGTTAGCCACATACTCGACAGGTCACTTGTTTAACTATTTTCATTGTATAGAGTATATACATATTTCTTCTTACCTTTATGAAATGGGCAGTCTTGGATTGAAATTATGTTTATCTCTTAAAATGGAACAATAAAATTTGAAGTAGCTTATAGTTACATGGAGAGAAGTTAGGTGCATTTTATTTTTTATTATGAATAAAAAATTAGATTTTTTTTTTCTTTCAAAAAGTTAACACAATAAATTTAGATAATCTCTTGAAATATTCTTGTTTAAGAGATTAATTCATCTATTGTGATCAATGATGTTGTACATTTGACTAGTTCCATGTCTACAGTATTTACTACATAAGAGTGATCCCACTAATCAGTACTTATCACATAATAGTGATTAGTTCCATGTCTACAGTACTTAACACATAATAGTACTTAACACATAATAGGGAAACCAAAGGACATCTCATTTGTATCAAATATGTATATTATTAATGAGATTAAAATGCCCTTTCACGTCTATCTTTTCTTGTCTTTATATTTTCTGCGTATTTTCCCAATAGGGCACCTAACAGTGGTATCGGAGTTGTTATAATTTGTGTGGCCTGTGACCTGCATTTTGCCAAGATTCTTGATCCACTTATGAGCTTGTGGCCTGTGCACTAATTCCTTTAATTCTAGTGAGTGCATTTCATTTTCCTATCATAAATTTTGTGAGATCTGACATTATGAGAGCATCCTTTTGGAGTCTGGTGCTCTTACCTTTCTAGTGCAATCTTCCTGCCATTCGATCAAAGCCTATTTTGAGCCTTGTCCTGTGATTCTCTGCACAATTCCTTCCTTTGGCCATAACTCCTACTTGCCAATCCTGCCATCCTACATGCCAGTATGCCAAATTCTTCTTAGTCTATGTTATTCCTTGGCCCTGCATATTCCTGAGCATTATTATTCTCCTCCTATCTGATCATTTCTCCTATCCTTGTGTTGCGTGAGACTTCTCGATCTCTCCAACTTTCCTCTCTCCCATGCGTTGATATTGTTGGATTGTTGGTGCATTAATATTGTTGGAATGTTGTGTTGCGTTTCACCATGACTAGAGCTATCATTGATTTGTTGGTGCTATTGGTGTGTGAGGAGCTCCTTGAGAAACCCTAAACTGTGCATTGGAGATTTCATTGTAGAGATGCGACCCTCCTTTTGGAGTTGTTTCTTTGTGGAGGTTGGTATTGTTGGGTGGATTCCTCTCTATCATGCTCCCTATCCCTCTCTCCACAAGCGTGATTTCTCTTTGAAATGGCTCTACGTTTAATGAATGAAGGATAAGTGGAGTTTCCCCTACACGTGATTTCCTGGAACCTACATGGGGGGTTCACTAGTGAGGCAATATCATATCACGTCCATTCATATTGGGGGTTTGAATACTCTTAAAAACCTCAAAAATATATTGCCCCGTATTAAGGGGTCAAGGGAGGTTTTTAATTTGGCATAGTAATATAAATCTTGGGGGTTATTTTATTTGGGTGGGCTCATGAATAACCTCCAAATCGTGGGATGGGTTCATACCTCCAAATCATGGGTTCAATTCATACTCACCTAAAACTTATGGACCCTCCATTTTTATTTGATATTGCTTATGATCCTAAGTTTTGCAAAAATCTGATAATAGTGTACGAATGATAATATCGATGGAAGTCTCTTTGGATTATTGGCCTTGAGAAATCCCCGTGTAATAGCTTATTTAGGCTTTGTTTGAATTGATGTTATATTGTTTTTCATCATTAAGTTAAGATATGTAGCTAATTGGAAGTTTCAAAGTTGAACAATTGTATTGTATTTTTTGAAGGCATTCGAGTAAAAGATCTAACTCTTCATTTTATAGGTTGGGTTTTAGGTGGGTATTGAGATTCAATCAAACCTTGCTCCACGAGAACCAAGAAAAGTGAGATCAATCTTTCTTGGTTCACTAGAACCAAGATGTTTGCTTTGATAGGAAGGTAGTGGAGTCCATCCACGAAAGGGTTTCAATTTTGCATTTTTATGGAGTTTAATTTATTAAACTTATAGAAAACATGAGCTCTATATGGCTATACTTGTATTTACATGATATAAAATTGGTAGATTGGTAGGTTGTGGTGTGAAACATTTTCAATTCTAATATTTTCTAAGCATTGCACTAACTATTGGACTATCAGTCTTTTACATTCTTTGTTATGTTGATCTCTTGACTAGGTTTCCTTTTACACGTTTTTCCTTCCCCAATACTATTTCGTTGTGTCTTCCACTATCCAATGCTACAAATTGATTAGTCACCCCTGCAATCCTGGTGGGATCATTATTAGCATTATATTATTATGTTATTTAGCATCTTGTTTGCTTATACTAAGATGTGTTAGGGCTCTTGTTTGTTACAACTTAATAATATGATATAAAGGGGGTATTAAAATTGGGTTGATAAAATGGACACCTACAATATCTGGTGAACCTAAGGGTTTTGTTAATTGGAAAGGCATTATGGGAGGGGGTTCAACAATACAATATTAGGAGGAATTTTCCAATATTTAGTGAAATTAAGGATATTCTTTAATATCATGTGAACGATCGTGCTATGTAACAAGTTCATTGAGTGAATCCCCCATGGGCACCTATCATGATGGGAATCATTATTTTATCATTGTTTGTGACATGCAACCTGTGCACAGTAACAACATAAACAACAATATCCCCTTCAAGGATCTTACAGGAGCCATTCTGAAGTTTGACGAGGTCCGGCGAGCGGGTCGAGAATTAGAAACTCCAGTAGTTCATGCTTCTGGAAAAGTAATGTGTGGAATTCATATCTGGAATTCATCTCTGCATTGGTGTTGCATTGATGGTGTGAAGATTAGCTATGTTTTTATTTTTCATTAAAGTGAACACACACTCTCCTGCTTCAGAGGTGAACACTCTCTCCTTCTGCGAGCCACCATCCAAAGAGTGTGTTCGAAAACACCAGTGCATAGTCACTTCTGCTTGAAAACTTGCAAAACTACGATATTATTGTTAGAGGTTGCGTTGAAGACCAGTGAACCCTAGTGTGTGTGGTTCCTAACTCTTTGCATGCACACTACTTGGAGTGCCTCTTTCCATTGGCTAAGTTTCCATCACAGTGAAGGTTGTGACCTACCGTGGAGCTACATTTTTTACCTTCATGGCTGTTGCATGTAATTTGAAAGTATTGATGATGAATTCCTTCTCTGATGCTACGAATCAATAATGCTGCAACGAAGTATGACTGCATTGTTGTTGATGCGTGTAGCTGTGCATTGAGAAGGAAAATTATCTCTTTGTATGAACTGCAACCAAAGAGAATATGAGCAATTTTTGTTGGACATTCTAGAAGACTATTAACAGATAGAAGCCCACTCTTCCATAGTTGGACTACTCATTGTTTCGTTTTTTTTTAGAGTTGGCTACCTCTGTTGCACTGGTGATGTCCATATATTGTCCACGCCTCCTCTTCTTTGAGTAATTACTGGTGCCTCCATGCAGGAGCTAGAGAATGTTGGTGGTGTGGTGAGATTAAAATTCCCTCAAGCATCTGTACGCTATCATGAACCTCCAAAATTCATAAAAAAATAATTATAAACATGTAAATGTGTAAATCATCTCTACGTTATTTGCATGCAATAGTTATGGTAGTAGAGATCGTCATTGCGATGTAAGTTACTTACACCAATTCTGTAACTAATCTTGGTAGGTTAATTAAAGAGCTTTGCGGCATCTCATCGTCATAGTCGAGGTGATGTTTTTGTTCCTCTTTACCACTTCCTAGATATAGTTATGATATGAATTTCTTAACCCTAAAGCTAAGTCTTAACCTAGATTATGGTCTTAATTCTAATATGTAAATGGTGTTAGTTGGGAGACTATGTATATAGTCTCAACCCCAATTAAGCTTGGAAGAACCATGTATATTACTAAGCCCTAGGCACAAGGGTTACCAATAATAACAAGGTTGTGCCTATACAATAATTCTAACTGTCGTTGGGGCTATGGGTTTACTCCATAGTTGAATATTGAAAAGATTTCATTTAATTAAGGTTATGGTTATTCTGTCATTCGAAGTGTTGGTTGTTGTGATGGTTTAATGTTGTACTATGTAATGCTTAACAATTTAAGAGCCACCCTGGCTACAAGTTGACAACGCAGCTAGGCCTTTATGGCTTACGTTGGAACGTAAATCAAAACCGTTCATTTGGATCGGCAGATGCTTAGGGTTTCGTAAGGGTTTACTGTGTCTTTTGATATCCTAAACTCCATTATTGCATTTTGGTTTGTGAGTTCTATGCTCTGTTCTGTCGATGGTGATTCCACGAAATCCTTCCTGTAACTACCATGCAAGGTTAATGGTATACCATTTATGGATTTCCTTGCAAGGTGTGAAGGAAGATAGCGTCGGTGCTAATGGTCGCCACCTCTGGAGTTTGTTGGTTGCCATGACAGAACCTGGACAACCTTGCCTGCCTTGAAATTCCCTTCAACATGTAATAAAATATTCAATTCATACTCAGCATTTTTTAATTTATTATACTGTATTTTTACTAAAACAATGGTTTCTGAAACTAATGTTAAGTTTTTCGTTTGTGCAGGAAGGGGAGTGATAATGGCATCCAGAAGGAACCAACCCTTGGCCTTGTCTGCATTTACACCAGGTAAAATAAAATAAACTTAGCTTAAATCTTGTAAAATTCATTTGATAGATTGATGTAGTTTTGAATTTGGTTGCAGGTTATGGATGACGGAGAGGATGGGGACAAGGTCACCTCTTCCCAATCCCGCATCGTATAACTCCAAGGTAAGAAATGAGCATTACTCAGTAATAGTCTAGTTTGTAACTATAATTCGTTATTGAATTCTGACTGCAATTCTTGTTTGCTGTAGGTAGCATTCGACAGGGTTTTGAAGTTGGAAAAGGGTTCGAATTTCACCTTCCTTAGATAAGTTAACTTGTTACTCCCTTGGGGTTTAAGAAAGGATGGAAGAGGGCTTCCTCATTGTCTCTAATCCAACGTTTGTTTTGAAAATTTATATACTGATTTGTTTTCCTATCTTATAGATTGAGGGTTTAATATAGGCGCCATCGGGGATGGATACAACCTACCACGTCTGTAATATTATTTAAAATATTTTTTTTTCTTTTATAAGGATTGTGGATGGATTTTTCATCCACATGGATTATAAATTCATCTATTTAACCTATTATGCTATTTGTTTTTTTAAAACGTTTTCATTTTGTGTATTAAAGGGATGAATGCAGAATTGAAACCCATTCTGAATATTACTAGAAAATTTTGTTGAAACCCTAAATCATGGCTACCTATGTATTATACATTATTTAAAAGTTGGAATGGTCGCTCTTAGTCTGTATCCTTAATTCGTATGAGTTCTTTCCCTTCTAGTTATCTCTTTTATTAATAGTTTCTTATTATTGGGTCAAAGCTGCCATCCACGATTGTCTTACTGCTAGCTAAACCCTCGATCGATTCATTGTTTTACAAAGGATTGTATCTGTAGATTAGATTTTGGTTATTTGTGATATGTGGTAGGGTTTGCATATTTAGAATATTGATTACAATATTTTTATCTAGGACCAGATCGGCCCAACTCTGGCATTTTTAGTTTATGATATTATGCAGAAGTAAAATATTGAACTATACTATCGATTTACTAGTTTTAACGCTCTTAATGTGAGTTGGTTTATATAGTTTTGGACATAAGATCGATTTTTTTCTAACCCTAACTTAATCTTTACTAGATATGAAAAACGGAGACTAGTAGAAAACAATATAAATGCTAAATATACTTATTCTATGATCATATCTATTAATACAACAACATATTTAAATTGAGAACATAATAGGGAAATAAATTTAAACAGGCGTATAATATTTGACAGTACCAATCGCTTTATTCAGTTTTGGCGATTTTGCTGTGGTTAAGTTATAAAAGTTGAATCGTAATTCGACTGTGTTCTTTAATTAATTTTAATCCATGCTCGGTTGGTAAACAAAGATTTATTTAAAATCAATATAATTGCTAAATACGATTATTTATAATCAAAGGTATCACTACGACAAAATATTAAAATTTGAAAACATAATAGGAGATACATTGACCAGATGTGTAATAAATCCATTTTCTAATTAGATGCATAATAAGAAATATGCTAAGGGTTAGTAGCGATTTATAACAGAGAAGAAAATCCTGCTGTAATTAGTTTTAAAAATTGAAGGAACAGAACAAGGAACCTGGAATCACTATCGGGAAAACAAAAATGAAACAGGCATTTCTCCCAACCAACTCCTAGAGCATCCAAGTCTCATTTGCTCCAGAACACCCGAGCTTGATCATTGAACCACAAGAGAAAAATCCACTTAATGTGCCATCTCTTGCATTTTCAGATTCAATCCCCGTCCAATGCTAGCCTCCTGTTGCTTATGGACATACTATTATATAGTATTTTTCCTAATACTTGGTCATTTATGAGCCTCCTGCTCTTTAAGCACTCAACTAAGAGTTGTGACCTGATTTTGGGGAATATGCCTCCTGCACCTTGATTTCTCACTCAAGAGTTTCTGCCACTTCTCTTTTCCTCTTGTGGGTCAGCAAACACTCATGCAACAACTATTTCATTTATGTCCCCTTTCAATATTTGTATTAATAAAAGAATAATCCATTACATTGTTTTTATTTTTGACTTCTTATCAAAAATATTTAGAAGATAATAAACATAAAATAAAATATTCAAAAATTATTTCAAAATACTTTATTTAATCTTGGTTTATTACATACACCTCCTCTTAAAGGATAACACCGTCCTCGGCGTTATTAATTTTATGCCTTTATTCTTCCATTTCTTCGTCTTGGAATAGGATTGGATATGCCTCCTACATATCACTTTCCAATTCCCAAGTGGACTCTTCTAGACTAAGGTGCTTCCATTGCACCTTGACTTGTCTAATGGTACGGTTATGAAGTAAAAGTTCTCTTCTATCAAGAATACGCTTTGGTCCCACCTGTAACTCTCCCTCGGGTTCCACCTATATAACATCCCAATCAATCACATGAGTAGTGTCATGAACATACTTTTTCAAAATGGAAACGTGAAAAACAACATGTACTTTAATGGTAGGTAGTAGGGGTAAATGGTATGCTACCGGCCCTACTTGGGTGCTAATTTTGAATACCTTCCAGCCTTAAGGAGCTTTTCTTGGGTCTTACCTTTATATACACATGCTCACCCACCTGGAACTCTCAATGAGTTCTTTGTAAGTTAGCATAACGTTTCTGCCTGTCTTGGGAAGTCTTCAAACTTTGTTGTACCTGCTTCACGGTTAGTTCCATATCTTTTAACAATCTAGGTCCTAAAATTAATCGATCCACTGGTCTGCTCCATGATATGGGAGTATTGCATTTACGTCCATACAAAATTTCAAAAGGATTCATACCAACTGATACTTGAAAATGATTATTGTAAGCAAATTCTAGTAAGTGTAAGTAGTCTCCCCACTTACCTGGTTTGTCCATTACATACATTGTTAGTATGTATTCTAAGACTTGGTTTATTCTTTCATTCTTCCATCCATTTGCTAATGATACGCAGTACTGAAGTTCAACTGAGTGCCTAATCCTTTAATCAAAGCTTTCCAAAAATTTCTTGTAAATTTTACATCTCTATCTGAGATTATTACCTTTGGTATGCCATGTAACCTGAAAATTTATTTCATAAATATATCTGCGATGTTAACAGCCTTATAAGTATATTTTATTGGAATAAAATGAGTTGCTTTGCTTAATTTATCGACTACGACCATGATTGAGTCGTGCTGCCTAAAATTTTTAGGTAGGCCGGTTATAAAGTCCATGTTGATGATTTCCCACTTCCATTGCGGAATGGTTAGTGGTTGCACTAACCCTACTGGATGTTAGTGTTCTTCCTTGACTTGCTGGCATTCAATGCAACGACCTAAGTATTATGCTACCTCTTTCTGCATGTTAGGCCAAAAGAAGTCCTTTCTGATCATGGTGATCATCTTTTGGTATCTTGGGTGACCTGAATAAGGTCATTTGTGTAACTCATTCATAACAGTTAATTTGATTTCTGTTGTATTTGGTATGTACAACCTATTTTTACGTAGCAATAACCCTCTTTCATTTAGATTGAAATTTGTTCTTATCTGGTTCTTTTTATTCTCAATAGTCTTTTCCTTTAAATTTTGGTATTCTTTATCAGAATTTTCTGCATTTAAAATCTGATTTTCCAAATCAGTTTCGTAACTACTGCTCACAAATAATAAATTTGCGTGACGACTTAAGGCGTCTGCAACTTTGTTTTCTTTCCGTTTTATATGTTTTTATTTTGAAGTCATATTCGCTTAAGAATGATAGCCATCTTGCTTGTCTATTGTTTAAATTCTGTTGATCAAACAAGTATTTTAAACTTATGTTATCTGACATTAACACAAATTTCCTTCCGATGAGGTAGTGTCGCCACATCTTTAATGCATGTATAATTGCAACAAGTTCTAAATCGTGTGTAGCGTAATTCTTTTCATGTTCTTTTCATTTTCTGGATTCGTAGGCCACGACATGATTTTCTTGAATTAGTACCCCGCCTAATCCTTTGTTACATGCGTCGGTGCATACAACGAAATCCTTAAAAGGATCAACAATTTTTAATATAGGGGCGGTGGTTAACAGATGTTTTAATTTATTAAAAATTTCCATACACTTTTCATTGCAGTCAAACTTTTTACCTTTCTTCTGTAGTGAAGTTATGGGGTAGGCTATCTTAGAAAATCCTTCAATAAATTTCCGATAATAACCCGTAATCCCCATGAATGATATTATGTTAGTTACATTTTTAGGAACTAGCCATTCAGTGATAGCCTTAATATTGTCGAGGTCGACAGATATTTCATCCTTAGACACTACGTGTCCTAGATATTTAATTATGTCTTTAAAGAAATCGCACTTTCTAAACTTAGCAAATAGTTGTTGTTCTCTTAAAATATGTAGAATTATTGTTAAGTGTTCTTCATGTTCCTGTTCATTCTTCGAATAAATCAGTATATCGTCGATGAAGATGACTACGAATTTATCTAAGTAGTTACTCAGAATACTATTCATTAAGCACATAAATTTGTAGGTGCATTTGTTAAACCAAATGGCATTACAACAAACTCGTAATGTCCATAACGAGTTCTAAAAGTAGTTTTAAAGATGTCTTTATCTTTGATCTGTACCTGATGGTAGCCAGACCTTAAAGATATTTTTGAAAAGATTGTTGCCCCTTGGAACTGATCGAATAGATCATCTATCCGGGGTAAAGGATATCGATTTTCAATAGTCATTTTATTTAATTGTCGATAGTCTATGCATAATCTTAAAGTTCTGTATTTCTTCTTTACGAATAAGACCAGTGCTCCCCAAGGGGAAACACTAGGTCGAATATACTTCTTGTCAATTAATTCTTGCAACTGTTGTATAAGTTCTATAATTTCTATTATATTCATCTGATATAGAGCTTTTGATGTTGGTACCACTCACGGTATCAGATCGATTGTAAATTCTATGTCTCTTTTCGTAGGTAGTCCAGGGACTTCTTCCGGAAAGATGTCTTTAAAATCTTTTAAGATAGGTATATATTCCACTTTAAGTTTGTTATATTGATCTTTATCATCTATTACATAAACTGCAAACACTTTACATCCTTTACGTACAGATCTCTTCATTTGTAAGGCTGAGATCTCTCTGATTGTAGTTTTTCTGGAAATTCTTGTTACTTTAAGTGTGTTTCCAGTATTATCTATGCATGTAAAAGTTTTTTCATAACAATTCAACATGACTCTATGTTTTTCTAACCAATCCATTCCTATTAGCATATCATAGGAACCTAATGGTAAAATATTCAGATCAACATGTGTATTAAATTCATTCATCAATACTTCACAATTTTTCACATAACTAGTGACCTTACACTTAGTACCTATAGCTAACTGTACCAGCCAAGAATTTTCAATTTTTTATGGTACTAATTTACATAATTCAACAATCCTAGGTGATACATAACTTAAACTTGCAACTGGATCAATTAGTAAAGAAATAGGTTGAATTTTTATGATACCTTCGATCTCGACCGTTGAAGCTTGATGGTCTGCCTGTCGATTCTCCAATGCAACACTAATTCTAGGCATACTTCTCGCCATATCTCAACTGTAACATCTTCTTGAATGCAGTGAACTTTATTAAAAGTTTTATTTCTTACAGGAAAGTCTTTAAAGTAATGTGGGTCACCACATTCCCAACATTTTAAGGGTTCCCTCTGTGTAGTGTTTTTATTAAAATTAGTGGAAGTTTCGCTTTCTTTTGTTGCAGGGTGCTATGGTTTAAAACCTCTATAATTACTACCCTGATACCCTCTGTAATTATTTCCAGAATTTCTGTGAAATTTATTATTATTATTCTTTCTTCTTGGGTCAAAGTTATCCCGTCTTTTAGTATTCCAATTAGGTACATTTTCTCTTTTATTTTTATTATGATTGTAACAGTAATTCACTTTTCTCATTGATTCTTTCAATGTCTTTGGATTGTCATACTCAATCCGTTCTTTAAACGGGATAGGCAAGCAACTGAGAAAGCATTGTATTTTTGGTTTTTCATATATTATGTATGGTACATAACGAAGCAGACTTAGGAATTTACTACAGATTTCTTTCATGGTCATAGTACCTAAACTTAACTCGTAAAATTCTTTCGCTTTTTCTTCATAGTACTGTTCTGAAAGATACTTACGTTTAAAGTGCTTGTTAAAGGTCTTCCATGTTACGTATCGCTCTTTTATTCCTTTTACTTTTTTGATATCTTGCCACCAAATATCTGTTTTTCCACTTAGGTTATAAATGGCCATTTTTTCCTTCAATTCATCATAATCGTTATAGATTTGGAAGTATTTCTTCATTCTAGACAACCAAGCTTATGCCTCTTCTCCTTTCTCGATTTCACCGTTAGACATAAGAGGTTTAATTTTCTTAAATTCCCCTGAAATCTCTTCATAGTGTTTGTACATATTTTCATCTTTATGACGGTCACTAATTTCACTAGAATCCTGATGTTCTTCTATGTGGTATTTTGGTGGTTCCTCGCTGGAAGTTTCAGTCCCATGACTGGAAAATTCCAGTTTTCTTCCCTTACGTTTGTAAGATGTAACTTTTGGCTTATCATCTTTAGAATTTTTTTTTACCTTTTTCACTACTATGTATTTTAGCCAACAGAATGTTATTTAGTTATTCTTTTGATTTCATAATTCATTCGTTCTCATCCCTAACTCTTTTTAATTCTGACATTAATTTTTTGACAGTCTGTTGTAATTCTGATGGATTGTCGTTTCTACTCTCATTTAAGTTTACCCAGATTTCACCTTCTTCATTGTTCACCAGTATTCTAGGGGGGGATTCTTCTCCTTCAGGCATTCCGAACTCTGGCATAGTTTCATACAAAAATAAATTTTTCTTCCTCTTCCTGTTGAGTAAGAGAATCAAACCCAAAATACAATAAAAATCAGTTTTCTTTTCTTAACAGCTGCAATGTTGGGCCGGTTCAGGCCAAGTGTTGTAACCATGCTCTGATGCCATTATGTCATGAACCTCCAAAATTCATAAATAAATAAATAAATTATAAACATGTAAATCTGTAAATCATCTCTACGTTATTTGCATGCAATAGTTATGGTAGTAGAGATCGTCGTTGCGATGTAAGTTACTTACACCAATTCTGTAACTAATTTTGCCAGGTTAATTAAAGATCTCTGCGGTGTCTCATAGTCATAGTCGAGGTGATGTTGTTGTTACTCTTTACCACTTCCTAGCTATAGGTATGATATGACTTGCTTAACCCTAAAGCTATGTCTTAACCTAGATTATGGTCTTAATTCTAATATGTAAATGGTGTTAGTTGGGAGACTATGTATATAGTCTTGACCCCAATTAAACTTGGAAGAACCATGTATAATACTAAGCCCTAGGAACAAGGGTTACCAATAATAACAAGGTTGTGCCTATACAATAATTGTAACCATTGTTGGGGCTATTGGTTTACTCCATAGTTGAATATTGAAAAGATTGCATTTAATTAAGGTTATGGTTATTCTGTCATTCAAAATGTTGGTTGTTGTGATGGTTTAATGTTGTACTATGCAATGCTTAACAATTTATTAGCCACCCTGGTTGCGAGTTGACAGCACATCCAGGCCTTTATGGATTACGTTAGAACATAAATCACAACCGTTCATTTGGACCGGAAGATGCTTAGGGTTTCGTAAGGGTTTAATGTGTCTTTTTATGTCCTAAAATCCATTATTGCATTTTGGTTTGTGAGATCTATGCTATGTTCTATCGATGGCGATTCCACGAAATCCTTCCTGTAACTACCATGCAAGGTTAGTGGTATATCCTTTCTAGATTTCCTTGCAAGGTGTGAAGGAAGATAGTGTTGGTGCTAATGGTCGCCACCTCTAGAGTTTGTTGGTTGCCATGACCAGACCTTGCCAAAATTAGCCGCCTTGAACTGCCCTTCAACAGGTAATAAAAGATTCAATTCATACTCAGCATTTTTATATTTATTATACTGTATTTTTACTAAAACACTGGTTTCTGAAACTAATGTTAAGTTTTTCGTTTGTGCAGGCAAGGGAGTGATAAGTGCGACCAGGAGGAGCCGACCCTTGGCCCTATTTGCATTTACACCAGGTAAAAGAAACTAAACTTAGCTTAAATATTGTAAAATTAATTTGATAGATTGATATAGTTGTGAATTACAGTTGCAGGTTATGGACATCGGCGAGGATGGCGACAGGGTCACCTCCTCCCAAGCCCGCGTCTTAGAACACCAAGGTAAGCAACGAGCATTACTCAGTAATAGTCTAGTTTGTAATTATAATTCGTTACTGAATGCTGACTGCAATTCTTGTTTGCGATAGGTAGCATTCGACAGGGTTTTGAAGTTGGAAAAGGGTTCGGATTTCGCCTTCCTTAGATAAGTTAACTTGTTACTTCCTTAGGGTTTAAGAAAGGATGACATAGGGCTTCCTTGTTGTATCTGCTCCAGCGTTTGTTTTAAACATTTATATACGGATTTGTTTTCCTATCCTACGGATTGAGGGTTTAATATAGGCGCCATCAGGGATGGCTACAGCCTACCACGTCTGTAATATTATTTAAAATATTTGTTTTTCTTTTATAAGGATTGTGGATGGATTTTTCATCCACGGGGATTATGAATTCCTCTATTTAACCTATTATGCTATTTGTTTGTTTAAAACGTTTTCATTTTGTTTATTAAAGAGATGAATGCATAAATGAAACCCATTTTGAATATTACTAGCAAATTTTGTTGAAACCCTAAATCGTGGCTACCTATATATTATACATTATTTAAATGTTGGAATGTCCTTTCTTGGTTTGTATCCTTAATTCATATGAGTTCTTTCCCTTCTATTTATCTCTTTTATTAATAGTTTCTTATTATTGGGTCAAAGTTTCCATCCATGATGGTATTACTGCTAGCTAAATGCTTGATCGATTCGTTGTTTTACAGAGGATTGTATCTGTAGATTAGATTTTGATTATTTGTGATATGTGGTAGGGTTTGCATATTTAGAATATTGATTACAATATTTTTACCTAGGACCAGATCGTCCCAACTCTGGCATTTTTCATTTATGATATTATGCAGAATTAAAATATTGAACTGTACTATCGATTTACTAGTTTTAACGCTCTTACTATGAGTTGGTTTATACAGTTTTAAACATAAGATCGATTTTGTTCTAACCTTCAATTAATCTTTACTAGATATGAAAAATAGAGACTAGTAGAAAACAATATAAATGCTAAATATACTTATTCTATGATCCTAGCTATTAATACAGCAACATATTTAAATTGAGAACATAATAGGGAAATAAATTTGAATAGACGTATAATATTTGACAGTACCAATCGCTTTATTCAGTTTTGGTGATATTGTTGTGGTTAAGTTATAAAAGTTGAATCGTAATTTGACTATATTCTTTAGTTAATTTTAATCCACGCTCGGTTTGTAGAAAAATATTTCTTTAAAAGCAATATAACTACTAAATAGATTATTTATAATCAAAGGTATCACTGCGACATAATATTAAAATTTGAAAACATAATAGGATATACATTGACTAGATGTATAATAAATCCATTTTCTAATTAGATGCATAATAAGAAATCTTCTAAGGGTTAATAGCGATTTATAACAGAGAAGAAAATCCTACTATAATTAGTTTTAAACATATAAGGAACAGAACAAGGAACCTGGCACCACTTTCGGGAAAACAAAAATGAAACAACCGTTCCTCCCAACCAACTCCTAGAGCAGCCAAGTCTCACTTGCTCCAGAACCCCTGAGCCTGATCGATGAACCACAAGAGAAAAATCCACTTAATGCGCCATCTCTTTCATTTTCAAATTCAATCCCCGTCCAATGCTATCCTCCTGCTGCTTATGGACATACTATTATATAGTATTTTTCCTAAGACTTGGTCATTTATGAGCCCCCTGCTCTTTAGCACTCAACTAAGAGTTGTGACCTGATTTTGGGGAAGACACTTCATACGCCTTGATTTCTCACTCAGCAACTTCTGCCACTTGTCTTTTCCTCTTGTGGGTCAGCAATCACTCATGCAACAACTATTTCATTTCTGTCCCCCTTTAGTATTTTTATTAATAAAAGAATAATCCATTACATTGCTTTTATTTTTGACTTCTTGTCAAAAATATTTAATAAATAATAAACATAAAATAAAATATTCAAAAAGTATTTAAAAATACTTTATTTAATCCCGGTGTATTACATGCCCACTATATTGCCCTAATTTAATCCTGTGACTTGTGTGTGGGATGCTTCTCTTATTGCATGGATGGCGACGATGTTGGATGAGAGGTTGGACTACAACCTCCATTTGAAGTTGCAAGTGAGTTGCGACCACACAAAATGAAGTTGTGTATCTTCTTGTTGAAAGTATTGCATTGGTAAAGACTCCTATGGTGATCCTCATGTAGTGGACATTGCCCATAGAAGAAGAGTATGAGGATGCTTGAAGGCTATATTGTGGAGATGACTTCTCTCATATCATGAACCCTAAATATTCATGGAAAACCTAATTTTCAACATTAAATTTTGAGGCATTGAAGTTGTGTTGGTACTGTGTGATGATGACCTGAGCCTACTATTTAGGCGTTGAAAGACCTATGCACTGAACACGTCAAATTATTGTAATTATAATCTCAGTTATTTGAAGCACCAACCTTAAAATTGTTTGCATGTTGCACCTTTGAGTTCATTGAAAAAGAAGTGAAATTATCAAGTTCTCATGCCATTGAACTGTTGGAAATCCCTAAAAGTATTCTGGTAAATTTGTTTTTGCACCTATGGTCGATCCCATTGAGAACAAGATGCTGAGAACCGCACTTTTGGAGGATTGTGTTGAACTGCTGAATATTGGTGGAAAAATGGAACTTGAAGCTGGATTTTTGCACCATATGCGCTGATTGCATCAAAAGTAAAAAATGAAGGCTGAGTTGATTTGTTGCATTGTTTGTTAAACATTAGAGATGTTGTGATCTAGATTGAAGAGCTCAGAGATGGGTCTTTTAACTATGCATTGAATTTTAAATTGGAGCTACATTGAGCATCTCTTATTTAATTTTAGAGCTGCACTGGTATTTTTGTGTGGTATGCATTACTATTTGCATAGTATTGCCAAGGTTGTATCATTTTATCTAGTTCAATTGTTCCTCATAATTTATTGTAGAGATATTTTTACTCACATTATTTGAGCATCTAACTTATTCAAGATTGTGAGTGAAGAAAATTGAACTATTTGAAGACTAGTAGCATTCCAGTTTTGAAATTATTGCACATTGCAGAGTTTGGTGATTGCTGTGGAGTTGCTAGTTTGCTACACTTTGTTCACATCCTTGGAAGTTCACTAATATTCAGATTTATAGTGTTGTAGAATTAAATGTAAGCATGTTGCAAAATTAATAGCACTGCAAAATATGAATGTAGTAGTGCTAAATAATTGTTTTTAATAGTGCTGCATAATTGGATTTGTATGGCGTTGTAGTATAGCTCTGCAGAACTAATTTTGATGGTGCTGGAAATTGAATTTGCATAATGTTGCAGAATAAACCTATGCTGCATAATGTGTATGCAGGCATGCATAGTGCACATAGCTTCTTGAAATTCATTGTGTATATGCAAAATTGACAGCTCTTTTCTAGCCATCAGTTATCCTATAGTGACATGCATTATGAAAGATAAATTGCAGCTGGAGAAGATTTAAAATCTGTTTGGATTCAAGCAAGCTTGTAGTTGTTGCTACAACTGCTCCAAAAGAAGAGAGGTTATACAACTAGATCCACATCATTCAGGTATAGCAGATTCCTTAATTCAACATCATTAGTGTAACTTGCAACTGTGATTTGTTTGTAAGTTCTAGTGTTTTTTTTGGCACTTGCATATTTGTTTTTTGTACAGTAGAAAACCGAAGTTAAGTTGAATTGTATATTGTATGTGGGTGCATTTTTGGCACAGATTGACACCCCTCACTTTTTAAAGTTTGATTTTGCTGAAATATTGCTTGTAAAGGGCGTAGTTGCAAGAATCCCTTAGTCTGATTGAGACTTTTGTACTTGGTCCTACCTACACATGGAGGACTCAATCTATCCTCACCATGTCTGATACAGAAGAAAAATTAGAGTTGTTGGATACTCTAGTACATACAACTGTATACGGCTCAATCACAATCAGCAAAGACACGCTCCAAACTGTCATCAATCAACTACATAATTTGAAAGCAAAAGAGGAAGATGCGCAACACAGGAATCAACATTCTGAACTAGTGCTTGTTCAGAATAACCCTTTCTTTGAAGATGATTCCTATTAGCTGCCAAAACATAATGAAATCATGTAATATGTACTACCTCTTCAATGTCCCAGATGGAAATAGTGTGACTGAGTTGGCCATATGAAAGATCAGTGTTTTGATCTTCATCCTTGTCACCATTGCGGGAAGTGTAACCATTCTTCAAATCGGTGTGTGAAACTAAAGAAACATGCAAGAGTGAATCTTGCAGTAGAATATTGTACCACTTCTTACTTTGTACTTGAAAGGGGGGAACATGATGTCAGAATTCAAGTTTTGAAGCCTTATTACTCTGATAATAAACACTCACAACCTTCCTCAAGTAAGTCACATCAAGCAAGCAAGAGCCACAGTGAGTTTGGGATGCCACCAGATTCAAAGATGCCTAATTCTAAGATGCATGTATTATGAAGACAAAAGAGAACCATGCCACAGAGTACTCATGTGTTTTGTGTCTAGTTGTGACACCATGAGACTCTCCTCTACTGACATTGTCCCTGAAAGGGGGGAATGAAGACCATCTGGAACAAGCGATCCTATGAAAATCTATGTTGAACTGAGCTCCAGAGTTGGTGATCATCCTAAAACCATCGATACCAAGAGAACCTTCGATTAATAGAATCCATTGCAAGCTTTTAGCTAACTTACTTGGCAAAAGATTGTCAAGATGGAAATGTTCAGCAAGTGGTAGTTTCTCACTTCTTATTTTCAGCTCTCCAGTTGGTTTGTGGTTAGCCTAAAACCACCATTCAAGATAGAACCTCTGAGCCTTCATGTCAAGTTCCAGAGAACCTATGAGCAAGAGTTACCGCCAAGTTCTAGAGTTTGTGGTCAGCCTTAAACCACACACATATTAGAAGATTTCAGCTTTTGCTAGCCCCTTTGGTTGGTGGTCATCCAAAACCACCCCTTCATAGAGCACTTGTGTTTAGCAGAATCCAGTGTAAGCTTCTCGCTAACTTTCTTGGAAAATGATTGTCAAGATGGAAATGTTCAGCAGGTGGTAGTTGTCCACTTCCAATTATTCAACTCTCTCTTTTTCTTGGACTCATATACACCCTTCGGATTAAGGGGGAAATTGTTGGGAACATAATCCTTGGTGTTTGGATTAATGTTCACTATTCACATTCAAGGTAAATCAAAAGTATAGGTGAATAGGAATAGTCATTGGAGAAAACTATTAGTCTCTCGGGAGTCGAAGAGTCGCCTTGGAATATGAAACCAAGGGACATCTCATTTGTATTAATATGTATATTATTAATGAGATTAAAATGCGCTTTCACGCCTATCTTTTCTTGTCTTCATGTTTTTTGTCTATTTTCCAAATAGGGAACCTGACAATGAAAAATTATTTAATTCTATATTTTAATATAGAAAATATTAGGGATTTTATAGATTAAAAAAAATAGGTTTAAAATTTAGTAATAGAAGGTTAAGTTAAACAAATATTTAAAATTTAGTAAAATATTACAATACAATATTTATAATATTTAAGTTTTACAATTTAATTTAATTATTATTGGTGAAATTAAAGTACAACATGAGTGGACTTAATGGTTAAGAATATGTGTTTCTTCCTAAAAGATCATATGCCACAGGTTATAGATTTTAGGAAACAAAAGGCTTTAAAAAGAGATTATTATTATTATTATAAATATAATTATTTTATTTATTAAGTAAAATTAAAAAAAAAAAAATTATGGTACATGTATCCATGATATAACTTGGGTGGTTGGGAGGAATAATTGTTAGTTCCTATGTATTGACTATGTAATGGTTTGACTAGACATGTGACTCTAGCCATACCTTGATCCCCACGATAATATTTAGTCTTTCTTATTACAATCTACTTTTAAATATTTTTTTAGAATAACAAGAATGAGTTCTACTCAATTGATAAAAGTCAACAAAGTCATTGCCATTAAAAAAAAAACTAAATTTAATAAGTTTTACTATTTTAAAATTAATATAATTATTATACAATATTTTATTCAAATACATCCACTTATACATACGCCTACTTAATTGAGATGGAAATATACAACCCTCACATTATTAAAAAATAATTGTTTTTATTATATATATATATAATCCTCACAATATACCATCGATCACCAAATTTTCTATAATATATATTTATATTAATTTAAAATAAACAACTATATTTTAATTACTTAACAGATCTTAATTCACAATTACCAAAACCAAAAAAATACCTTATTTAACACAATTACCTAAACCAAAAAAAATGATAATTATATTTTAATTACTCAACAAATCTTAATCTTAGTTCACAATTACCTAAACCAAAAATATATTTGTTTCTCAAAACGTGTTACACATTCATGAAGAATTTTTTCTTACTATATTGAATTACCTAAACCAAAAAAATATGAGATCACCAAATTTTCTATAATATATATTTATATTAATTTAAAATAAACAACTATATTTTAATTACTTAACAAATCTTAGTTCACAATTACCAAAACCAAAAAAATATCTTATTTAACACAATTACCTAAACCAAAAATATATGATACACGTTCGTTTCTCAAAACGTGTTACACATTCATGAAGAATTTTTTCTTACTATATTGAATTACCTAAACCAAAAAAATATGATAACTATATTTTAATTACTCAACAAATCTTAGTTCATAGTTACCTAAACCAAAAATATATGATACACGTTTGTTTCTCAAAATGTGTTAGGCATTCATGAAGATTTTTTTCTTGCTATATTTTGATATAGACAATAGTAAGGCATTCATGAAGATTTTTTTCTTGCTATATTTTGATATAGACAATAGTAGAGATTTACTTATGAAAAAAATTAAGTTTAAAATTTAATAATATATACATATTGTTCAGGAATATCAATGTTTTTTATAAAATTAGGGGTGACAAGTGTGATGGGTACTTTACAACTTCGAATGAAAAGAGGAATATTATTTTTCTTGGGGATTAGGTAAGGTGTTTAGAAACCAGGCAGAAAGCATGCTAGATGGGACTGTTAAGGTGAAAGCAAGAGGAATAGATGCACTCACCATAGTTGGTGATTCCATGATCATAATTCCACACCTTTAGGAACAAAGAATCCCGAAAGAGACTCGGTTAAAGAGAACCATGATGCGAATTCAAGTGTTCACAACAAAAATAAGGAGGTTCACTAGTTCCACGTGCTCCGAGATCTAAATGAAGCATCAAACACCTAAGCTAACAAATCTAGATGTCTTAGGGAATGGATATTAGTTGAAAAATGGGGGGGAGAACTCAATGTTCCTCCCTTAATTTTAGTATCCACTCTAAGAACATTTTGATCTTATGCAGGTCTCTTCCACCCTCCATCAAGAAGGATCAAGAGCTAAGGATCAAGTCATATCGTGTTGTCTCCCTTAACTCTCTCACCCTTTGATATTTAATGAATTACAGGTGGTCTTTATCTCCAACATGTGGGAATTCGCTTAGACTTCATTTGTTTGATCTCTGCTTCAGTCGTTATATGTTTTTCGATGAAGTAAGGATTTGGATCTCAACTTCAAGTTTGAAGGGTGAGATTATCTCGCTTATCAGCACGATGTCATTGGGTTTGTATGTCACCACGAAATTAGGTTTAGTACTTATATTATTGATCCTCCTTCTAATCTAGTTGTGAGTCACAAACTCTTTGGGCCCATGATCTCTCATTTTGATTCTACAGTTCTCCTTATAGTTATAGTGAACTAAAAGGATTTCACATGGTTTGGTTGGATTCCTTTCCACCTTTTAGCTTGAAGTTATCTCCTCTAGTTCTAAGTTTGTCTGCTTCCAGTGTGAATCTTTGGTCTGGTTTGTTTTAACTCTCGAGCGCTCAAATAATGTTAAAGGGTCCATTGCTTGAGGTGAAATCCATTCTAGGTCTACTTGCACGGTCTCTTTTCATCACCCTTATACTTTTTTTTTTTTTTCGTTTGTATCTCCATTGTCTGTCACCTTGTTGTCTACAAGCTTGTTAAAATCATGCCTCCTTTTTGGAAGAAAGGTTTGCGTTGTCACTCTTGGGTGAAAGTCCTATGTTGTCTATCACTCAATTGTTTCCTTGGTCTCAAACTTGGTTTGGGCTATGTGGCTCTTGATTGGTATATGAACCCCCTTTATTTTGTAGGTATATATATGTCAGGTATGGTTCCAACTTTTTTTAGCTAGTATGTCTACCAGAGAAGAACGTTACAACAATTCACTATGCAAATGTGAAAGACTCTTCAACAAGGGAAATGAAATAATGGCACATGCTACATGGAAAAGATGGAAGAGTGGAAGAATCTTAGGGAGATTAATTTTGGCAGAGATAATGATAACATTCAGAGGCAATTGGAGGTGTGCAAGGCACAACTAAGCAGATACAAAATGAAAACAATCCTACTAGAAGTAAGCATGGAAATAAGAAATGAGAAGCTTGTAGAGAAGACATAAGCAATTAAGGACCTCCAAGCCAAAGTAAAAATTCTACAATTGGAGCAACACATAGGATTCCTAGCCTTGAAACACATCCCTTATCCAGCAAACTCAATTTGATCAATTGTAATGCATCAAGCATAAGAGAAAGAAGAAGACATTGTTGAGAAAAACCTTCAAAATTGCCACAGTAGTTCATTCTCACAATTCCTTTGCAATAGGACATTTGAAAAGCGCACACTAAGGGCATGAACCCTTTTTACTAAAATTGCACACGAGGGGCCTGAACCCTTTTTTACTTAAAGTTTTTTATAGTATGTTTTTTAACTGGTGCAATATTTGAGGTGCTAAATGAGCCGAACAATAAAGAGTAGTAATAGGGTATTAAGTATTTAGTTCCTTGATAGCAATATAATCACAAATCTGAAAATTTTGCATCAACTTTAGATTTTTTTGTTATTTTGTATTAACGACTAGATGGTTATGATGCAACCCTCCTCTTTTTCCTATTACTACAAAATTAGCTATCTCGTTTAAAAAAAAATTGTTTTACAAAATTAAGTATGACATATTAATTTGATATCATATTGTTTTGTTTTGTATAATGTTTTACAAAATCAAGTATGACATATTAATTTGATATTATATTGTTTTGTTTAGTTTAGTTTTAATAATGATGAAAGACAAAAGATGCTTGGTATCTTGAAAAATTAAAAAGGATTCAAATTATGTTTTTATTTTTAAATAAAACTTAATTTTTTTTTTTGTTGACTAAGAGTTCATCTTCTTTAAATATATGGAAATGGATTAACCACTCAAAACACAAAGCATCTAAAAACAGAATTAAAAATTATCCTCTTAAAATCATAAACATATTAATAAAACAATTTTTCTTAAATAATGATGATAAACTATAATAAAATTTGTCATCTTAAAAAAAATATAATTGCATCATACAATACTCTAATTAAATTACAAATTTTTTATCATCTTAAAAAATTAATATAATTATATTATACAACACTATAATTAAAAGAAAAATCAGTTACAAGAATTATTGATCAAAACTAAAACTTAATTAAATTAAAATATGTTATCAAATCAAAACATGTTTTAAAACAAACTTCAACCAAACGATACCGAATTTAAAAAATAAATAAATTAAGAAACAAACTTCAACCAAAAGATAATGATATCGATATTAAAGGTTGGTTGGTTTGTTCTCAACTTTTAGTGTTCATGCCCCAAAAAATGGTTTTATAATGACTCTATTTTACTCAATTAAATACATCACTACCTTTCCAAAATACTATTTTGTCAAAAATCGATTATTTTCACAACTTTATATTTGATAAAATGTTATATCTATATATATACATATACACATACACACACATGATTGATGATTGTTCTTAAGGATTTGAATTTTTATTTTAAATTTTTTTACAAATCCTTGAATGGCATAGATGACATTCCAACCCTCCTTACAATGAAATAAGTTTTTTGGTTAAAAGACATTGATTTTGGGGTTAAGCACTTAACAAATGGAAAAACTAAGGACATTGAAGGATATCAAGAAAAATTCTTAGAAATTGGAGGGCATGCCCTCATTTCTCACATCCACAAACTCTTCAATCTAGTAGTCAAGCAATGTTTCCCTAATCCATGAACTCGGGGCCTTTTTATTCCTATCTATAAAAGTGGTGATAAAAATAACCCCTCTAATTATCATACCATGTTATGATTAGCCCTCCCTCAGCCAAGCTTTACAGTATCATCTTAGAAAAGAAAACTAGAGTATGAATAGAAAGTGAAGGTAAGCAGGCTAAAAGTTGGGCAGGATTTAGAAGACATCACTCTACCATGGATCACCTCATTACACTTCAGGTCATTGCGGAAGAATTCCATCATAATAAATCCAATTTCTTCTATTGCTTTGTGGACTTTATGAAAGATTTCAATGTGGTGCCTAGAAATAACTTGTGGATTAGATTGGAAGAGTTAAAGATTCTTTTCGAGTTGAGAGTTGTCATGATAAGATTATACAAAACTATCATTGCCAAATTCAAGAACATTGATGGGTGGTCGAAGGATATTAATTGTAATATTGAATTTAAGCAAGTTTCCTGCTCTCCCCTACCCTTTTTGGCATATACATAGATAAGCTAGAAGGTTGTTTCGGAAAAACAGGTTGCGTTGGCACAAAATTAGCTGGGATAGTCGTCATCCTCCTTCTCTATGTTTATGATATAGATCTTATGGAAAGATGTGCATTTGATCTTGATAAGCAATTAAGAATTCTCAAATATTTCTGCTCTAACATGAGTATGGTTATTAACACCGACAAAACAAAAGTTATTATTATTAAATCTAAGAAGGTCACCTATGCTAATTTTGTTTATGACAATAGCAACTTGGAGGAAGTGTCTTCTCACAAATATCTTGGAATTGATTTCTATCAAAAGCTCAACTGGAACTATAGCATTGCAAAAAGGATTAATGGAGGGTGGAAAGCTTATTTTGGTCTTGAAAACAATTGTAAGTCAATAAACCTTGTGATATGGGATAAAAATAAGTTATTTTTTGAAACTCTTGTCACTCTTGTTATCTTCTACGGTTGTGAAGTTTGGGGCTGTAGCATCTCTAGAGAGTCATGGAGAAGGATTGAACAAATCCGGAACGCTTTAAATGTATAACCTCAAAATTAAAAGCAATACACCCTACTATGTTCTCCTAATAGAAGTAGGTCTCCCCCCCACTGAGAGCATCGCTATGACTAGATACCTAATGCACAAGTACAATATAAATAACATGGGAGACCAGAGACTTCCTAAAATTGATTTAAAATCTCGTCAAGGTCAACTATGGCTCAAGAAAGGATGGTATAAAAATGTTATGGATTGGTTAAACTATTGGTGGATTGAGGAGTGTTGTTCGGGATGATCGCAGTAACCATATCAAAAAGTCAACGTTTCGAACCAATATCACGGTCCATGATTAGGACAAATAAGTCAAGTTGAGGAGTAGCAGATCTAGACCTATTAATATTCATTTTCAAGAGAAAACTAGTGACCACTTTACATAATATCAATAACATTAAAAATATTATCACAATTAAGTTTAAAGAGAAAATGTGAAACAAGAAAGATCTAGAGGCTAAAAGAAAATTAATATACTATAAGGAGGTCATTAACCCTAATCTAGAAGATCAAAATTATCTCTCTGTTTTAGCTAGTTCAAAGGAGAAATCAATATAGTCAAGATAAGAATGAACTCTCATGAGCTTCATAGTGAAACATGATGTTGAACAACTCCTAAAAAACCATGGCTAGAAAGGATTTTCCATCTCTGTAAGACCAAGAACGTTGATGATGAAGGTCACTTTTTTTAAAGTGGCTTGCATACATCCACATTAGATTGCAATTTCATAATATTTGCTACAATACAAACCTCCCCAACCTTCTAACTTGTAAAAGCTACGAAGACCTAGGAACACTTCTTTCTAAGATCTTTGAGCATATGAATAAAATTTTACAGAAATCCAAATAATTTATTTATTTTCTCTTAAGATCTGATATACCAAATTGATCTCAATGGACCACCACCACCATGATGACGATGTTAGCGGCGAATGGAGATAGTGTTTAAGCTATACATATAGAAAAAAACAGGTTGAATTGTTTTATTTCATATAATAAGATAAATATAAAAAAATGAGTTATATTTTTATTTTTATTTTAACAATGAAAAATGTTATTTTACTTACTCATTAAATTTAAGTAATTTATATTTTAAATTTCAATTTATCATTAAAGATAATACATTTTTAGAAATGGACATCTTATTGAGAGTGACTTTTGTGAAAGTCAATATTAAATCATCTATTTGTGAAAAAACATACTATGACTATGTACATGAATTATTATTTTTTTGAAGGGAAAAGCAATTGTGAAAAAACATACTATGACTATGTACATGAATTATTATTTTTTAAGGCAAAAGCAATATTGTTTTATTTTTTAAATGTGGATGAATCAAAATTAGTTTGGTAAAATATAGTAGAAGTATAATATAAAAAATTAGGTGGAAGAACCCAAAAGTATAAATATAAAAAATTAGGTGGAACAACCAAAATGATGTACATTGATTTTTTATTTTTTTATTTTAATATTTAATTTTTATTTAGTATGTTTGAAATCAAAATATATTATTTGATATTTTTGAAATGAGAATATATATATATATATATATATATATATATATATAACAAAATGAGGATAACCCAAAATTAAATTTGTCACATTTAATTTAAGGATATATGACTTAATATTAGATTAAAAAAAGTAAAGTTTACTCTTTTAAAATTGAAGATTTAATTTAATGATATATGACTTAATATTAGATTTTTAAAAATAGTAAAGTTTACTCTTTTTAAAATTGAAGATTATGGGAAAAAAACTCTATAGAATTTATTAGTTTTTAAGTTAAAAAAAAGATTTTTTTACATTAAGAGTTAAATTTCTCAATTTAAATTGAACTTATTTTTTAATTAAAAATTTGATACAAAATTTTAACACTGAGATGTGATTAATGTGTGATATCTATGATGTTGAACATTTGATTAGTTCCATACTTTTATATAACCTCATTAAAAACACTAAAATCATTTTAATATTTTCAATTTTCAGTTTACAAAATTTATAAAAAATTAACCTTACAACTTTGAATATAAAATTAAAATGACTTCAATATCAAATATAATTAAAAAAGTGTGTATACTTAGAAAACCTTTATTTATCTTTAACCTTAATATTTCAAGGAAAACTTACAATATGACTCAAATCATGATCTCTAACAAAAAAAAATGGGTATAAGTTGATATTCAAGTGTATGGTCATCTTAATAACTAGAGTTTCCTATGTTATATTTATCTTTATTATTTAAATTTATTATAATCTCATTAATATTACAAAATCAAGATTTAAGAATGTTAAATATATTTTTCATTAGTTTTAATAATCTAAAATGGAGCTGTATAAGGGTTAACTAAAATGTTTCTGATTCACTGGAATCCGGTAGAGCAATTTTTGCCAAAATCTCAATTTGGAGTGCTTTGATTGCAATTTTGGCGATCTCGGGAGTTTTAAAATTGGACAATTAGTCTAGAACAGGCAATCCCCATTGCTGAAATTACAAAAATGTGAAAATATCAATTCCGGACATAAATTTCAACCAGTTTTGTATCCAAAATCGTCGAAAAAACAAAGCGTTTTGGTTGTCTCTTATCCTAGACAATCTAAAATTACAATTTTAATAAAGATTTAATAATCATTTAAGTTACAACAAATTAAAAAATACAAAAATAATATTGCATTTAACTTTAACTTTAACTTTCTTCTTTGAAATTACTTAACTTATTAAGACGAATAAATCAATAAAGGTAACTATAGATTATGTTTAATCCATTACCATGTTGTTTGGCAATCTCACTAACAAAAAAAAGCTCACGCAAGCCATTTAAAGGACCATTATGAGTTTAGGAGACACATTCACGAGGATGTTCAAGCTTATATTGAGAAAGTACGAAGGCTTGGTAGGGAATGTCATCATTAAGCAAATAGAAATATCAACTCTCCTTGTATGTGCGTCCCACAAGGAATCGTGGGATGATTGACCATAAGAGTGCTTCTTCCAAAATGTTAATGTTATTGATAGTTCATATTACCATCCAAAATGTTCTTGATATTTCATATTACCATTCAAAGATGTTAGTAGGATCATTTAGTTTTTCAATTGCAATATAACTTTATTTTATTTTATTTATTTATTTATTGTTTTTATTTATTTATTGAAGATCATGTTTTAAGAAACTAAGAAAATGAATGATAAGATTATATGTTACATTGTGATGTTATATAATTTTTTTTTACATATGAAAAAATTATACTTGTTATTCTAATGGAATTAAAGTATATGTGAGAAGGATCATTCATCTAAAACATTGCAACAAACTTTTGATGTCCATAACTTAAAGGAAAAAAGAAATCATATCAACATCGAACTACAAAACTATCTACATACAGTCCATCTAAAGTCAATTTACAATAATGGTCCATGTCTTCTAGAGAAGGGAGCAAACCCTTTACAGTCTTCCAAAAATAAATAAAACCAAACTATGCTAAAACATGTAAAAGACTCCTACAGTGTCTTGATTATGTTCTTCCACCCTTCTAACATGTTTACCTACAAACTACCTTTTTTAAGAGCCCATTCAATTACTACTTTGGAATCCCTCGCTACCTAACCAAGATGATAATTGTATATATGGACACACAATTATATATATGGTGATGATGATGATAATTGTTAACGTTCACTTAGAATAACTTTCTTTTATCAAACCTAAAAAATGTAAGAAATCAAATGATTTTCTTTATAATTTTATTTATATGCTCCAAAAGATTTAAGAAAAGCATTCATAAATCCCCATAGTTGTGATGAGTTAAAAGATTATGAATGTCAATATTGTAACAAATATTTTGAAGTTGTGTTATAATGTGGGTGTATGTAGGACATTCTATGAGAAAATGGCTATCATCTTCAACCCTCTTTGTGTCACAAAGATGACAAATTTTTTCATCCCATGGCATTTTAGGAACTGTCCAATGCCATGTTTCTCTATGGAGCTTGTGAGAGTTTGTTCTTATTTTAGCAATGTTGATTTTCTTATTTACGCTAGTTAAAATGGAGAGATATTTTTTATCTTTTAAATTAGGGTTGATCTTAATTTTCTCTTATCACGCCACATATTCTCCTTAAATTTAGATGAATAAATTTTTTAATATTATCACTATTATGTAAATTGATATCTTCCTCAACTCACTAATTATTTAACCAAGATAGGTTGGCATCTAGGTGGTTTTGATTAGAGTATGAAACAATATTAGGAAGCATCTTGTCTCCCATGTTGTTTATCTTGTTTTTGTACATTGGGTACCTAACCATAGCCACAGTCTCAATCGAGGAGAGATTTGCTTTTACGAGGGGGATAAAATAGGGTGTATTTCCTTTAATTTTAATTTTATATGTTATAAAGAACTTTTGGATTTGTTTTATCATTCTTTACAAATCTCTAGAGATGTTGCAGCACCAAGAAGTGGCAAGAATATCAAAGATGAGTTTTTTTCTTATAATTATTTTCAAATTCATAATAAACTTTACACACACATTTTATTATATATTATACTTATAGAAAAAAATAATTGTAAATTTTCTTTTAAAATTATATTTAAAATAATTATTAACAATTTGTAATAAATTAATCATTTTTTATTATAAAAGTTTAATCCTTACATCATAAATAAAAATTAACATATTTTATAAATTAATATTAATTTAATATAAATAAATATATTTAAATAAACAATATTACTAAATTTTATAAATTAATATATATTTATATTAATTTAATATAAATAAATATATTTTAAAACAAAAGCTAGTAGACAACTTTGAACATACCTGGCCCACCATTTAGGATTTTATAATTAAGGGATGAAATGCTATATAATATAACCTAATTTCAATTCATAACTAAACTAACTTATCCGATAAGGGAGCAAGAGTAAAATGGAGTGAGTAGTGAAATAACAATCGAACATCCAAATTCAGAATTCAATTAACTATTTTAAGAAGTAGATAAACAATCAATAGAATGAAAGAATAACATGAGAACAATCTTACTAGTTATGACATTCTAATTTCACTACCCACAAGAAGCAAAAGAACAAGAATAACATATGAAATAAGAAACATAAAACTGTAGGAATAATCCATTCATGAAATATGCAATAATATTACTCCATATCCATGCGTGAAAGAGAATGAAGAAATTCAAGACATTCACCCACATAACATAAGTATTCTTGTGCAAAATTTAATCCAAGGCTTCTCCTCATTCACATTTCAAGAATAGTACATTTGAAAAGTTCGAGAGCCAAAAGCCCCTTCTCATCAAACGATATTACAATATATAGTCCAAGACTATGTGACCCTTGGCCTTCCATATCCCTTTGAGACTTTTAGAATTCTTTGAATAATTTAATTACAAAATTGATTTAATTCACCCTTGGGCGATCTTTGGCATTTCATTAATTCGGCATTTAGTGATCTTGCGTAACCTAGTGGAATTTTTTCTCATGTGACATAGTGTCCTTTTGTCTTCTTACTATAGAGAGCTTCTTTGTTAGAGTCTTCAGAACTTAATGGCTTGGCATTACTTGAGAAAACATGACCTCCACTTGTACATGATTATTGTGCTTGCTTCCAAACAGTGATCTTGGTTAGTCCACCTTCATATTCATTGTGAGAACCTATGATCAAAATTAAATATATGAGCGATTATATATTGATCACAAAGGGACATCGCAACATATCAAGTTAACAATTGGAATCTAGCTAAAATGAAAAAATTGTCTAAGTGCCAAAAAAGTGACATTTAAACTAGCTTACCAATTGTTACACATTATATCATTATGCCCATTGAGAATTTTAATATGAGATTGGTTTCAATTGAAAATAATTATGATCAACATTATATTGGAATTCATTAACTATCATTTTGACCTTAGTTTCCCTTTGAATTTCCCTCAACTTTCTTACACTTGTTAATTTTTCCAAATTCCTTAATTGTCTCGATGAGAATTTAAAGTCCATTTTAGGGCTTGTAAATTATATATAAGGTTTCTCTTCTTGATTAGAATTAGCTCTAAAAATTTGGCCTTTTATCTCTGCTTTGTTTTTTTCTATAATTAATTTTCCAAACTCTATTATGAATTATCCATTTTTTCCCATTAAACGTCGGAAATATATAGAAAAATAATTAAAGATCCATAAATTGTAAAATTGAGTTTACTGGCCTTATTAAATCTTAAGAGTAGATCTTTAGATTCATAATTTATTTTCAAGATTAATCATGTTTTCTAAGAATTATTTAGTGAAAAATTAATAAAATTCTTAAAAAATAGGATGATGCATTTAAAAGTTGATTGATCATGGATTTATTGATATGAGATAATGATTATGCCTCTTGGTGATCCAATAACCTTAAATTTTTTTTTTATGACCAAAATAGTAATATCCCCAATTGGCTAAATTTAGCAAAATTATTAAAAATTGACAATTAAAGAACTCAATAAATGAATCCAAAAAACTGAAGGTATTGACAAATGTCCAATATTACAGTTGTCATTCAAAAAATTCCAAACATCCCAAAATCTCACGACTTTCCAAAAATAACCTATTACTATAAATGGAAATAATTGTAAAATAAGTGAAATAATGCTCAACTTGGTATGAAAATTTTACCATGAGTTTTTATAGGTTCCAAGACTGTACAGAAAAATTTTGATCTAAATATGATGGATAAAACTCTCGAAAATGGAAAATTTTCTATTTAGGGAAGATCTCAAAGGGGGGTCCTTAAAATAAAATAATGGGGATGGCTATAGGAGATTTAGTCTGTAAAATGATAGAGAATAAGAGTGTGTATGAATTCTTGAATTTTGTTTCCATAATTTCGGTGAATTTCTCAATTCTTGCCACAATGTTGGTGAATTTCTCAATTCTCGCCGCAATTGTTTCATACTTGGAGTTTTTTGGAAAAGGGCCTTCTATGGCATGTCTATGTGCTCTTCTCAAACTTATTCTTGAATATGATTTAAGGACTAAGTCTCAAGTGAATGCCTTACTTAAATTACAAGGAGAGGTTGAGGGTTGTAATACAGTGCACAAAGGTGGCAAGCACACCAGATAATTTCCAAACAAATTTCAAACTTGGAAAGGAAAGAAAAAATCAAGATTGAAGAAAAGGATTGGGGACCTTGCATAAAAGAATCAGGAGCAATATAAAGGGCCTAAGAAATTGAAACTTAAGATACTCAATCAACTATCAAATCCCTATCATTGGTCATGTCAAAGCAAGCCATCAGAGAAGAGGAAAACCACTAAGTCAACATAGTCCCATTAACTCATTCAAGCACCACAGTAGCATTAATGAATATTATCATTAAGATATTGATTTACATTGAAGCCATCAAGCTTTGTTCAAATTATTCATCATTTACATATAGATATAGGTGAGACTCAGAAACCCAAAATTTGGTATGGGGGCCCCTGCTTTTATATCCCAAGATCATAAAATTAGGGGGAGTTATTATGGCCACAACATGTTGTTATTCCATCATAACATCCAAATAACAACTCATGGAAGCATATTCTAGTGCTCAATCCTCCCAAGTATACCATTGATCCATCAATTGCTTGGTTGATCCATTTACTAGCACCATTTTCCATCAATACCTTCTTATATACTTGGATCTTCTCAATTCTTATCTTACATTAGGAGACCATTGCAGGAGATATGAAAATATGGTTAATTATGGTGTGAATTAAGAAGGTCAAGGGTTGGTTGTAAATAATACTTTTGGCGTAAATGTGGGAAGCTTGATACTCTTCTTATGAGTTTTCCACTTCTACAAAAAAAAACTTCTTACTGCATCTCCCATAATTTATTTTTGTTCCAAGTGGTTCATGACTCTTTTGTATTGGTTCTTCCTTTTTGGTCAGTTTTAGGATTTTTCCCATATTCTCAACGTTCAAAAAATTTGACTCTAGAATGTGCAAGTCTTATATTTGCATGAGATTCATCCTTTTAATCGAACTTGGGTAGTGAGTTTGGATTGAATCTCTATAGATCGTAATTATGAATCCAATTATTATATTTATTGATTCTCTTATTCAACTTGTTGCACAAATCCTTTTGTCAGGTCTCAGCTCCACATATCATAGTATTTTTCATTACTTTTCTTAAGGTCTTAGGAATGAATGTTTCAACTTAATCTTTAACATGGTTCCCAATTCCTCCAGATGAATCTTCTAACTTGGTATTGTATCATTAAGTACAAGGGAATATTTGTCGATCTCCAAAAACTTCCAGTCTTAATCCTCTTCTATCATACTACCCTACTTGAGTGAGTAATATACATAGCAACTTTGAACATACCTACACCTGGTTCTCGTGATTGTTAATTTTTTTTTTTTCAAAAAGGAAAAAACCTGAACTTGTTATTCAAAGTTAATCAAAGTTACATATAACTATTCAAAAAGACTCCCTCATCCCATAACTTATAATACTTCAAAGTCCTACCCATTCTTAGAGATATCTGTTGAGGTTTAACTAAATACCCAAACATCCTTTTACATACCAAAAATATAAATTGTATGCCACTGTGCTTCCAACATATGATAGGCACAACTTCACAAGTATTTCAAAATCTAAACCAACAACTATAGAAACTGTCTCACAATTGGCATGTACCCAGTGACCTCATGACGACTTTGGTCGGGCCATGGGGTACTGAGTCTGCAGACTAAAATTGCCTCCAATATACAATTTTGTTTTTCTCTTGACTTCAATTAAACATTTACAACATAAATAATGATGTATATAATCACTCATTAAACATACATGGAATCTTTGACGATTATTTCCATAAGAATGCATTCGCATTGTCATTAATTCGATTCCATAATTAATATGATGACAGTAACTAATAAAATCAGAAATAAATACCATTTATTTATACACATATGGAAATTATATGAAAATATGGCCAACTAAATACAAACCAAGGAAGTTCCTCCCAACCATAGGCTCTGACAATCCATATATTTATTTGATGGGCTACCCCTGAGCTAGGGCTACCATTACACAAGAAGGTACCGATTTTCCTGTTCCTTGTCTACGGTACAGTGATGGTGGTACAGGTAATGGTGGTTTGGTCCCTAATGGTTTAGATCTGACAACCCCCAAATGATGGTTCAAGCCTAGGGGAATGATAGAAGAATGGGCTATCTCTCACTATTTATATGCATGGTTAGGACTAGCCAAGTGGCGCCAAGGTTGATAAGAACTAGCCACTTGGCATACATGGTGTTGGACACTTTTCCCCTTTTCTAAGGAGAGTTAGACAAGTGGCATAGTTTGGGTTGGATACCTTTTCCCCTCTAATCCTAGGCTTGGGATAAGCATTCTCCCCCTTGTGGACCAATAGCCCCCCATCTCTTCTTTGTCCTTCTTGGTCTGTAGTAGTCGTGTATTTTTATATTAAATATAAAATGTAAATAATTACATTATTTTGGTCACATTGGACCATTCATATTTGGATTCTATCCATTTCCATCATAATTACATAATTAAATTCTAGGGTAAAAAACGGGGTGTTACGTTCCCATCCCCCTTAATTTATGCACTGTCCTCAATGCATCATCATCACTATATGTATAAATGACATAGTTTATCATGTATTTGGACATATCGAATATCCTACTGCATCGCATCCTTTAGTTTTCAGGTTGATTCCTTAGGCACATTTTCCACAGTGTTCGTGGTCCTTGTACTTTGGTATAGTTGATGGCTATCTCATCCACAATGCACCAACATTGATCATCCACTATCTTAGTTTCATTTCCATGCTCAGCACATCCACCGATACCTATACCAATCATGAAGAAATAGTGTGCATGTTATAATCCTTTTTATGTGATGGTCATAAAGTCCTTAGTAATTTTCCAATAACAAAATGTAAGAACATATATTCATTTCATTAAATAAGTATGGAAATATCTATCCATTACTTATATGCATGCATATTTCATAAGGTTGCCACGATAAATAATTCAACTCACTGCACCTCTTGACACACCCTCTACAGTTGTCCAAATCCATATAAATCCTCCCCCATCATCCTACCCAACATAAGGAATGGGGCTCCCTACTCTGATTAGCGATCCATTAGGCTCCCTTCTCTGAGTTAAAATTACCTTGGGTTTGTTACCTCGATTCCCTTCCAATGATCCAACACAGGCCGGCCAGGGAATCTCTATGTTATGACTCTAAATGTCATGAATCACTCAAAGAAGATTCATTAGAGTTTCCTCTCCTTTGCAGTCCCTCACCCTCTAGGATCAAGCAACCCCTTCTCTGAGTTAACGGTCCCTTCGGTGATCCATCATTCACTCGAGATTTATTGCATAAGAAGAGTACAAATTTAGGGTTCTTGTGTCTTTGCAGTGGTCTTCTTCCCGAGCTTTCCAACTTACAATTTCCACCTGTTGTCCCTAAGGTCTGCACTGAACTGCTACAGGGAAAAGCTAGGGCATTTTATTTTAAGTTTGGGTTGGAAATGAATTTTGTTTTCAAGGGTTGGATATTTTATTAGTCATGAAAATCTTGAAGAGAAGAATGAAAAAATAACAGTAATAAAACATGCATTCATAGGTTTTACAACATCAATACAAGTAACTCATTCGATGATTTACTGATGCAGGAGCATCCTGCTCTCCACCCAATTCCATTTTTGGTCAAACCTTAGGGTCTTGACATTTTCCTAAGAAGAGGTATTTGAATAAAATATTGTACAAATGCTTTGGTTTGCTAGTGTAATTATAGGTGAATGATGAGTCATTAGGTGAGTCATGTAACAAAGTCCAAAAATGGTGGCAGCATTTGATGTCTCATAAGCGAGTCATAGAGGTAAGATAAGTATGTTTCTAATATCAGAAACAGTTGCTATGAATTAGGAGTGTGTTGAGAGGTTTATAAATCTGAACCATAATTGGTTTCAAAACCTTGTTGTATATATTGCGTAAGCCTACGAGGCTAGAGAGGTGGCCAAACAATGTAAATTAGGCCAAGAGATAGTTTATCAGGAAGGTATGAGGCCTATGAAGATCAGAACATAGGTTCTGAGACAATTGTGAATGTATTGATTTCTTGTGATTGAATAGAGAAAAGACTATTTATGCATGTCTCTGTGTAAATGGACTAATTATGTCTGAATTATGATAGGAGAATAATTCTCTGTGTCTGAACTATGATAGGGGAGCAATTGCCTCTCTGTGTGTGACTTATGAAATATTGATAGTTTGTCTGAATTCTCTTTGAAATGGCCATATATCATGGTGTGGTGAGGATTTGTCAGGGAACTGATGTCGAAATGCTCATATATCACAAAGAGAAATGGGGAGCATCCACAAGACTCAATTATTTCTCATAAAACAACAAAGGAAACGAAATAGAGGAAGTAATGAAAGATTCCATGGCTTTCCCGAAGATTTCAATTTGATGCGATATGGGGTATGGTTTAGCCTATATATAGCGAGCAGCTAGCTTTTCATAGAAGGGTAATTTTTTTTACGATGCAAATGAAATTTAAACTAAAAAAGCTTGTTGCGATATGGGGTATGGTTCAGCCTGTATATAGCAAGTGGCTAGATTTTCATAGAAGGGTAATTTTGTTTTATGATGCAAATGAAATTTAAACTAAAAAATCACTTGTCAATTTCAGAATAAAGTGCGACGATTTCACCCGTCCTGCAAAAACTTGGTCAGAATTCGACGATTTGAACTCTAAAAATCCGGTGATTTGTGTTGATTACATCGTTTCTCTGAACATGTAGATGAATTCAACACCCTAGAAAACCCCCAAAGCATCCAAATTATGCAAGATCAATATTGTTATTTGAGATTCTAAAAATTCTATCCCGGATTTGGACAAAACAATGATTGAAAAATCATTTTCTCCCGGCGAAATCGTAGCCGTTTTAGAGTACTCACTTTTCATTCTTTTTATGAGATTTCATTCTATTTAAAAAAAACAAAAAGAAAGAATGCTTATGTTTAAAAAAAAAGGAAATAATGTTTCTATTTAAAAAAACAAAAAGAAAGAATGTTTCTCTTTAAAAAAAAAAAAATGATTTTATTTTTAAAAAATAGAGTAGTATTTGTATAAGGCTACTATAATGCTACTAAAGTAACTGTGTAAAGTTAATTATTTACAATTACTTCGACAAGTAAAATTCACTTCAATGAGCATTATGGACGACTATCGTCATGAGGAAGAGGTGAATATAACCTATGGTCGTCGCCTGAGGAGTAACAAGGAAGAGATCCCTTTGTAGGATAGTCGCGGAGTCTCTCATGCTCATAAGACAGTTTGGAGGGAATCTAGGATTTTTGAATTGGACCTATCATTGAAAGTGCAGAAGGAAATCCAAGGTGTGGAGTAGGAGCTCTGGAAAAAGCTTGGTAAAGATACCTTGCAAGAGGAATGTCGGAAGCTGGAAAATTGGGTCATGGACCCGAGGAACACTGTTGGCCATTTAACCTTGTACAAGCGAACTGTTTCCCTTTACTGGGTAATGAAAAACTTGGTGGGGTATGCTCTTACAGACCGTATGGAAAAAGAAGATCCGGTGCATAAATCGCTTTAAGCCGAATCCAGGGAGCTAAACTGGAAGATGGACTTCTTGCTACAATCCATGGGGCTCTGTATTCTTGATTCTACCACGACTGCGCCGGAAGAAAATCCTCAATGCCATTTCCCGGATTTTCCTTATATTTTACTGTAATGTTGTTATGCTCTTTAGTGATCGGGGGTTGTTTCTCCTATGTAGTTGGTGTGTTTTTTGGGTTTATAACATCATGTTGTGTCCTTGTATGATCAGTTATGGGTTTAGTAGTCTTTTGTTAGGAAGTTTTGGTTGATCTTCAGGATGTTTTGCCTGAAAGTTACAACTTCTCTAATTCAAGATTTTGGCTATGGGTAGAACAGTCATACAACATCTATATTTCTTGTAAGGCCTGAGAGCCTGGTTTCGCAGAAGATACAGATAGATTCAGCCTGTTTGTGTTTGAATGTAACCTCTCTTTATAAAAAATATTTCAATGTCTATAATATTCAGTCCTAGTTTGAATAACAAGTTCATCAGTTCTTGTTTCTTTTTTGATACAATATCAAGAATATCTATCTTTTTACATAAATAATATTAATAGTTTCCAAATGAGGCAATAATTCTCTGTGTAATATGTATAGGCACATATTACTTACACAGTAGTAACCAGTAAACGGTGTATTCTGCATCACCGTAGTAATTATCCCCAAATTCCTAGAGGCTCGTGGACGTTCCATGTGCTTGTCATTTTCTCACCCAGCCAGGTTGATATACATACTATAAGGATTGCAACAAAATATAAATTTCTTTGGCTAAGATCACATCAAAAGATATTCATAGGAACATCCATCCCACTCTGAACACTATGCCCTATATGTTCTCGTTGTGCCTTAACTGCTACAAGGCCCTTCTCGTTTATTCTATTTTTTTTCTCATGTCCATCCTTGCCTTGGTGACCATGCCCATATGATGCTATTTACATCGATCATCATATTTTATTCTACACCAACAACCCATTGTTGCTTTCTATCAAAGAAGGTTTTGTACAAGACCTTCAGATCCTTTGATGTTCTTGTTGGCTTCCACCATTGCACCTCTATTATGTAAGACCCAATAGTAGTAGCATCTGAATCCTGATAAATATTACCAATTTCCCTACCCAACCAGATTGCACAATCTGGATCTGGTGATTGCACAATGACCATTTGGCCCTTAACAACATCCACTCTTGGAATGAATTCATCTCTAGGCTTGTTTCATACTGGTCCAACATAGCAATCCTGCAAAGCAAGAACATTTTCCTTCAAATAGGAATCCATCATTTCATTTTCAGATCTTGTAGGTTCACTACTATGAATATGATGGCTTGTCGATGGCCAAAATTTAGTTGATTACTGATCAACACTCTCAAAGGGACTATCCAAAGCTTTATATACAGCCTCCGAATAATTTAACTTGGGATGCAAAAATTGTTCACCTCCCTTCTCAATCCCTCGATTCTAGAATGAAATATATGTTTCTATTCCTTTTTTTATTTTGTCAATGTCCGAAGGTCCTTTTTATTGCAAATTTAATAACCTAGGTTGTCCCACTGGAAAGTCTGCGCTACCATCTGGAAATAACCGCCAGATATGAATAGGAGACGACCAAGCTTCATCCCGAAGTTATGCCCTCCATTACATGACTGGAAAATTATCTATGAGCTGAAATTTTAAAAAATGGCATTTTTGGATACTGATGATCATGGCATTTCCATCCAAAAGGTGGGGTTTCACAAAACTCTTAAAATTGTAGAGTTCATCAATTAGATAAGGGACATAGAAATTTTGATCTTCACATGTCCTATAGGTATCCATAATTTCTGAGAGTGAAAATATATCCTTGCGCATTAGCTTTACTGATAACCTTCCATAAGTTCCATCTATGTCTTCATGGGTGTGTCCGACCAGGAGGAATCCAACTTCAACTATATAGAACACTCTCTTTGCTGTTAAAAGAGATAAAAATGCAAATACAAAGCAATTTTTGTTATCGCCTGAACAATTATCCATTTGCAACAACAATATGGGTGGTAGTTTTCTATTTGGCATGCATTGATTAGTACCATCAACACACAATATATCATCTTGCATTACATCTTGTTTGTATATCAAACACTTTTCATATGACTCTGATTGCAATAGAGCATCATGCAATTGGTGCTTAGATGTTCCTCCTTTGTAGAGAAAATCACCATATTTATCAACGACTGGTTCGTCAAGACACTTCAAGCATTTAGCCAGGGATGTCACAGTGAAATTCGATCCCATCTCTAAAAACGAGAGGCTGAAATGGCCAAAACCCCCAGTCTTGTTCCCATGAGTCAACATTCCAGTCAATCATATGGAAATATTCATAACATTACTAAAAGTGTTTTCCTTCTTACCCATCCTTGGAATGGAAGTCTTTGACTTATCCATTTTGTCGTGAACAATACTCAGAAAAGTCTTTGGATTTTTTTGTGAAGCTAATATGTGAGAATAATATACTTGGCGACAACTTGCGATATATTTATTATGAGCTGCTTGATATCCTCGCAATTTTTCCACTTTAGCTGGATCAGTGGTCCCCTTAAGCCTATCATGTATTGTAATACACTCATTACACCTTGCAAAGGAGTTTGATTTAGAAATTTTAACATCTCGAAAATCTTCTCTCATCACCTTGTTGAAGGAGGATTGTGATACTGGAGGAAAATCGATACTTTCGATTTCTTCATTTTCCATTTTTCACAGCAAACCATGGGACACATTAGATGGCAATAATTTCAAGGTTTTCCTTCTTCCATCTTCACTGATTAGTCGTGTAAGATGCAGATATTTGTTTGAATTCTCTTCTACAATTTTATTAATAGTAGCTACCAGTGTAGCAGTGTTCTCCCTAGATTTTTCCAAGCCACTGTTACCATGCACAACTCTCACATCACCATTCAAGAAAATGATGTTATAATTGTAGAAAGTGCTCCTTTTTATCCCATGGCATTTATACCATGCATTTTGACAGACGTCTATTGTGTCTAATCTCATTGTAAACATGCTTCTTTTTCTGTCATCTCCGTCTTTGGATACAGGAGCATTTGATCCCATAGAATTTATAACATACTTTCTTCTTGAATTTCCATTCATACTAAGAAATTTATTCACACATTCAACTATCGATTGAAGTGAAATTTTTGAGATACAAATATTTGAGCAACAATGTTCAGTGACAATTTTTTAAAGGAATGCACCCTGATCAATTCCAAGCATGTAAGGTAACGATCTTGAATTTCTTTTGGAAATTTTAGTTCCAGCTTGCCGCTTTATGGAATTGTATGGCCTTGTTCCATTACCTTTAACATCTATATATTCACAATGGGGAGTACCTGGAAGGACCATTTGTAAAGGACATTCTTCAAAAATATTCCAAAAGTTGACCATATCTTCATCTGTTTTCTTTTTTAGAATAACATCCAAAGGAACATCATCGAGGTCAAGAAAATTGTTTGCAAGCCATCTTATAAGAGATCCTTCAAATACACCACAATCCTCGCAATTGCAGAAGACTTTATGAACTAAAATACCAAACTCACCAGCATCTAGTGCTTTGAATTGTACAATGTCTTCGTCAAAAACAGTTGACACTATTCCCCGAGCAACATAATGTGGCTTTAAAGAACATTGATGTATCAAATTAACTTTCTCTCCTAGAAACCTGACATTGTGATTTTCTCCTAATACTTTCAAAGTAGTTTCAGATTGATTATTGTTGAAATTTATTTCAACGGAAAGCAATGTTTCTATATTAAAATCTATGACTCTATTAATCGGCCATACAACAAAACCTCCACTGCCCAACCCTAGACAACATCCCATACAATAAAAGACCACTCCATCCACCAGAATACCAAAGGATAAGTCACCCAAGCACATTCCCCCAACAAAATCAGTCCCACTCACATTTGTTACTACAAAACCTATGGAAATGCAATCCTTGCATTTTGAACACTTATGCAACAACTTAACTTTTCTCGTAATAAAAGAAGATTTAGTCTCAGTTGTTACGATATGTTCTACACTCGGTGTAGTAGAAGTTGGTATATCACTCACCTAATTCTCTCCAAGAGAAGACCCAATGTGGTTAATGATCTTAGATACAGACCATTGAATATAACCACCAACTGCCTCTGACAATGTATCTGCACCTTCCGATGGATAGGGCAATTGAAGAATTTCATTTAAAGTCTTGGTAACATTTACAATGATACATCCATCATGAATGTTGATATTATGCAATATTTTTCTTTCTGGAAAAGAGATTCCTTTAGCAACTTTCAATCCATTCAAAAGCATGTCCACACATTGTTGAGAAACAAAATCCATTTCATACACGATTTCTGAAATATAAAATAACAGGACACATTGTTCAGAACAAAAATCCATTTCAGAAGCGATTTGTGAAATTTAAAATAACAGGAGCCCATTAAAAATCATATTTATTTTAAACAAAGAATAATTTTTCCACTAGTATATATTATCAAGTAAATCAATTAGAAGGATCGGTCGACCCTTCATTTACGAGAGAAATGTAAAAATATTGAAGCTACAAAGTCTAGGCCGACAATTCCCGACTTTTGACTTCCACTGTAAATAGTAGGGACCTAGACATCAGTTAAGTTATAACATATAAAAATTGTGTGTCCAGACTTCTGACTTTCGACAAGAAGGATCGGTCACCCCTTCATTTAGTAGAGAATTGTGAACACCTATATCCAGCAATTCACTTGTATCCAGAATGGTAAGCATAAGAAGGATCGACCGACCCTTTTTGCATTCTAGAACTACTATGAACATAATACTGGGCACAAGAAGGGTTGGCCACCCCTTCATTTATGAGGGAATTGTAAAAATATTCAACATATGAAGGATAGTCTATCAATTCATGTATATCCAAAATGGTGAACACTGGAAGAATACTGAGCACAAGAAGGGTCGATCGATCCTTCATTTACGAGAGAAATGTAAAACTATTTAATCTACGCAATCTAGGCCGACAATTACCGACTTCTGAATTCTGCTGTAAATAGTCAGGATCCGGACATCAGATAAGTTATAACATATAAAAAATGTTTTTACAGCGTAATTTTCCACCTTGTGAGCATCAACATTCTTTGGCCTTCAGGATCCATTTCACTGACTCAGATTCACTTTATGTTCTTTAGAAACACTTTTTCCTTATTTTTCCTCCTATACGCTTGTTGTCCCATTATAGCCAGCGTACACGCGAGTTGTTCCACTATAGCCCGCGGGTACCAAGTAAAATGGTAAAAATCATTAGAAAATAACTTTTACTCCCAAAAAGCGGTCTTAGGGTGACCTTTGGCCCTCCATTTGCTCCAAAACGACTCGATGTGTCCTTTCACTTACCTTTGGAAGGCTATATATTGAGCTCTTATGGCATAAGGAAGGGAGGAGAAAGAAAGAGCAAGATAACTCTAGTGGATTTTTGTCGTGACTTGAGTCTACACTCATTGATCCTTGTTGTTGTGAATTCCTTATAATCACCTTCCAAACTCCTTCCATAGTTTGAGTTTGCCATTACATGAAGGATTGAAGTGGTGGAGGCACAAGTGGAGAGACCCAGTTCTTGGTTCAGATTGGTTGCCGGCAAGAGGTCATATTTGTACTTCTTGTTATTCATTAATGGAAATACTCATTTTCTCATCCAAAATGATATTGTGAATATTGTTTAATTACATTAGGTTATATTTTCTTATTATATCATGGATCATGCTATTGATCATGCTAATGTCTTTCACATATTATATGCACTTGCTTGTACTTGTTTTTGAGACTGATCTGTAGGTCCAAGTGTAGAAGTTGAAAGCTCAATGGGGATCTACATCGAACATCTGGTTGAAGGTTGGTATTTTCTCCATTATCTTAGCATTGTCATTTATATAGCATTGTATTGGGAATTGAGTCATTTTCTGGTAGTCAGCTGTCTGTTGTGGTCTGCCACAAGCGATAGGAAGTTTTCTCCGTAACAGAAATGGCGACTCCGTTGGGGACAACATCCATTTTTGGGTATTTTTAGGCATTTGTCCTTATTTAGAGTTGCTGTGTGTCGAGCTTCTGTGTCATTGATTGACCGTTGGGATATACTATAGAAAACAAGATTTTTCTGAGTTATTGGGCTCTTTATTTGCTCATTTTCCTTTCCCTGTACGCGGGTCAACTTAGTTTTTCTTGTGTCTACCCGCATCTGTCTGCACTATCGCCCACGTCAACCCACATCTGTTTGCACTATTGCCCATGTCTACCCGTATTTTTCCCTTCGACAGTAACGTACAACTCCGGGTTTGATTGATTTATGGCCTTGGACTATTGCTGGGTTGGTTTTGAGTGTTCCTGAGTTTTAATTGGCCTTATTACTGACTATTCCATGCCCTGTTGGTGACCAGAAACTCCTTTTTCTCTTTGTTTTGAGTCTTGTTGATTTATCACCATTTTTTATTTTATAGCTCATTACATTGGCTGAGTCTCATTGTTTGGGTTTTGTTGGGTTGTCTTAGTGATCTGCTCTGCATTTCTTTAACCGAATAGGTAGATTTCACGTGCATTTTTTCATTTCATTATATTGAAAAAATACAAAAACATAGTTTTGCATTTTCCTTTCCCTTATAAGAGAAAATACAAAAATATTTGATTTATGTACTGCATTTTGCATCTAATTGCTTGTGCTTTCATCTAGGATATGCTTGTGAATTGGAAATTTAAAAGAATTGCATTTTATTTCGAACCGTTGGATTGCTTATCATTTTAGTGGTATTGCTTTTATTGATAGATGAGTCTAGAGTTTTTCGATTGTGCATACTATTGAGTCCTATACATCATCGTTTCATGACCATATCTTTTGAGTAATTACAACCATTTAAAATCAATGCTTAATCTTAAAATTGATTAGAATGATTTTTATTTTTTAGGGTGCACCAACTAGTATAGGTTTAGAGTCTTGGAATAGATCATTGTGAGTTAACAATCCAAGACTACTAGACGAAACATTATGTGTCTGACTAGGGATTGGTGAATTCAATAATATACATCAGTGTTCTCAGGAAGCTCTACTCAGACCAGAGTTAAGCACGAGGTCACGGGAGGTTGGTTGCGGAGATAACCCTCCAATACTGGCCAAACGTGGGAGATATTTCCAGGATTTGTTCGTATCTGGGGATTCTTGAGGGATCTGTACCTCTTGAGTTTCGGGCTTAGCTAACCTTCCCATACGACAGATCCCACCTGCGACTGTCCCCCTGAGCATTGATTATATTGTGTTGACCTTAGTTGCCTTACCTAGGTATCACATAGGATGCTTGCAGTGGTTATACTATACGTATCTTGAGTTAAATAGGGGTTGGACAACACAGTTGCTTGTTGTATAGGGACTTGACCCTGTGCACGCAGTGAAGTCTGGGAACCCTTGTAACTGATTTTGTTATCTCCGGTTATAGTTTGGGAGTCTCGAGCCTCTCCTAGGCGAGACATACCGGCTGTAGTGTCGGGAGGTCCCTTGAGCTAGTCCTGTTTGTGTGCATTTGGCTGTAGTTTCTTAGGTGTGTGCTCTTTGTTCTTTGATCGTTACTTTGGACGTTAGGGGACGCTTTGATTTATTAACCTTTCAGAGGTATCGTGGCGCAAGGTCCTACTCTCCATCGATTTCATTGGTTGGTTGGTTTACCGACCAACGAAGTTACACATCGTGTTAAGAGAAGATGCCAGAAGGCTCCCTCCGAGTCTTCAGATTCCATTGAGGCAATTTGTGCCGACATTTACGCTGGTTTTGGCATGGGAGAAATCCCTACGAATCCGTTGGGTAGATTCGAAGACGTTTCTAATCCTCCTACTCCTAGAGAGGAATGGGGGGGTGATCCATTGATACCAGAGACTCGACCTCTTTTATTTGGATCTACTCCACCCGAGGACGACTCGTTTGATCCTTCGAATCCACGGAATTTCCTACACGGGATGCCTAATTTGCATGTTAACACAAGCCCTGCGACCACTATGAACGCTACCCCATTCTCTTTTGGTATGCCTAATTACAATACAGTTGACCCATCCACTATGTTTGGTATTCATGCTAGTACTAGTCATGGTGTTGGCAACATTGCACCCACTAGGGGCAATACCTTCACCGGGGGCACCACATTTCCTACTCACACACATACTACAGGGACCGGCCATATCCCTTCAAACACTGCAAATTTTGGAGGAAGGCCACCTCCTAGGACTACCCATCCTGGTAGGAACACTGTTCGCAATATGACTCACAATCCACAGTACAATACGCATGCCCATACACATCAACCCAGGACCATGTTTGCTAATGTTAACAATCCTCCTAATAACGGGGGTGGACAGATACCATATACTTTTACGCCTGTTACCGCTACTAGTAATGCTAATGTAGGGGGTGGGAATACCCCTTATACTCATGGTCACTACACGACTGCTCCTGCTACTAGTAACGCTTGTGCAGGGGGTGGGAATATACCTTATAATCATACAACCGCTCCCGCTACCAATAGTACTTATACAGGGGGTGGGAACATACCTCACAATTACGGTCATTACAATACGGTTCCCACTACGAGTAATACTTATATACCCCATAATTATGGTGGTAATCCTTACAATAATACAGTCGGTGTTGGCCCTAATTACAACCCACCTAATTACGGTGCTCATAATGCACATATACCTGCTTACTCTCACACGGGTCAGGTTGGGGGAAGTTATCAGCCTTATGGCCATGGTCAAGCTTATGGTCCATCAGGTCCGTATAATCAACATTTTAATGGTCATGGTCAAGCTTATGGTCCATCTTATCCTTCAGGTCCATATAATCAACCTTTAATGGGAGCTTATAATCAAGATTTTTAACCGCAACTTCCTTTCCTTGCTCGATTGAATCTTCCGGATATTTCAAAGCTCACGAATGATTCGGTGTGTCATGATCCTAATTGGCCTCCGGTCCCTACCAAGCTCCCTTCGGACATTCCCAATTTTTAGGGGAAATGTGGTGAGGATCCGGGTGATCACATCACAACTTTTCACCTTTGGTGCTCATCAAATTTGTTAAATCACGATTCTGTTTGATTGAGACTATTTCAACGCACCCTCACGGGGGCAGCTGCGAAATGGTATGTTGAGTTGCCTGGGAGAACGCACAGGGGTTTCAATGAGATAGCCTTGGTTTTCCTGGATCATTTCCAACTTCCGGTTTGCTACGATACTGGCACTGAACTGTTGTATACCTTCCGCTAGAATAAGGCCACACACATATCTGACCACGTTCAAGAGTGGCATCGACGGAAGAGTTTAGTGAAAGCCAGCATTCCTCCAAAGTTTCTATTGGAATGGTTTCTCAAGTCTTTTCTACCATACATTTTTAAGGATGTTTCGATGTCTGACATTACGACTGAGGAACCAGCTATACTAAAAGTCCAGTAGCTAGACTTACTCTATGCTCAATCTGGCATCCTGTATGACATTATTCTTGACGCACCGCGATCAAGACATGAGCCCAAGTCAGTTCCTGGACCACATGCCGATGGCATTGTTGGATCCACAAGTACTCAACCCGTAGATTTGGTTGCTAATCAAATGCAAAATTTGTCACTTAACCAATCTACTCCCGGACAGGTTCACACCTTGTCCACTTCCACCCCATCGTCCAATGTACATGCTATGCAATCGGCGAACCCATCGGGTAACCAGTAGCCTGGTGGTAAGAAGAAGGGGAGAAATAACCGTAAGGGTGGAAATAATGGGAACAATGGTAGTAATCGTAATACTCCTCGAAAAGAGAACGCCAACCCTCCTTGGGACGACGAAAATGCTTGTGGGGACCGTAAACCTAGGCGTAAAGTGAAATTCCCTTGCAAGCTTTGTGGGGAGGATCATCTTACTCACTTGTGTCCTCGAATTGAAGAAGCATCGAAGCATCTTGCTTAGATCCCAATTGTGTTGAAATATCCCCTTCCGCATCATCAGAATATGGCCTTGAATGCTCCCGTCACTAGCTATGGGACTAACGATACTTCAACATCTTCTTCTTATGCCGATGGCTACAGATGCGTAAATATGGTTAAATCTGAGGTTAGTGTTGCTACTCGTCAACGCGATTATGGTGCACCAAAACCGAATATGGGGAATGAGCCTCCTCCTCCTCCTGACTGTAATGTATCCACCTGCCGACCCAATAAGAGAGGGAACAGGATAACAATCTGTGGGGATTTTCACAAAACTCAGCCCACTCATTAGATTCATACCATTAAAAGAGATGTGTGCAGATGGAAATCAAACAAATAACGCACAGCGGAATTAAAACATCCACACACATTACTCATGTATACAACATATCAACAGTCATTAAATTAATATAGTGCAGAAGTAAATACATAGGAATAAAAACACTTATCTCCATTTTGCAACTGTCCCAAACAACTAGTTATGTCGCTGCAACGTTCCACCCAACCATAGGCCAATTGTGTTCATCAATCTCTCAACAAAACCGCCACCCCCGAGCTGGGCATGATTCCTACAAGGAAAAGGGAACATTCCAGCTCATTCACAACCGATTACTCATTTCATCTCAGCCAAGCCAGTCCACAGCTGGGTTTATCAAGCTAAACGTGAACCCTGGATGCTTACTCTCAAGCTCAAGCCAAAGCAATGGACACCCATAACCCATACCCCAACATACTCTCTCTACTCACAACCAAAATGATCATGGGGAAGGGATACACATTTACAAGAGAGGTGTTTACAAAACAGGGTCCACATTGGCTCTCCCAACTCGTGGTTCACCCAAAATGAACTGTGGTATTTAGAATTCAACCCCAGGGAGAAAACCGATTTCTCCCACTGGTTATGATCCTTTCCAATGGCCCAAACAACCTCCAGGAAGACCCAAAAACGTTATGTTCTCTTCCCCACTGGTAACCAACACAAAAACGCCCCTTCCCAGATAGAAAGATGAAGGAGAACACAGAAAAACCATGGAGGAAAATGCCCAGGCAGCTAGAGCTGCGTGAGGGAGCAAGGCCCTTGTGAATAATGGCTTACAAAACAATTTCGTGGCTCTTTTCTTTCCCTAGGAGACAAAACATGATCTTCCATGAAGGGTGGCTTGCCCATACCCGAATTTGGACATCCATACCTCTCCATTCCCAAGGCATTAACTACCTCAACCAACTCTTGGGAGAAATCAATGATTGGGTACAAAAGTCAACATGGGTAGTTGAGGGTTTGATGGGTTCTCTCATTGACACTTGGCTTGACTTGGGTTGGCTCAAGGGTTTGAATGTTTTCCCTCCCAATTACTTGTAAAATCATGCCCCCATCTCTTTGTTGCATTGCATAGCTAGTTGTGGATATTTTTATTAAAATGCATATTACACGATGTTTAAATTCCAACGTGCCTGGCTATCACACAAATCATATGCATCAATAAATCGATGGCGGGGCCTTGGCCTTGAGCTCCTCACCATGATTTTATAACAATATTGCATCATTTACGATTTAATGTCATGGGGTCAAACTGAGGACATTATATTCCCCTCCCCTTGGAATAACACCATCCTCGGTGTTCTAACACTTCGGAATATATACCCACTTTACACATGCTTCAAAATTCACAATGGTGGCAGGTCTGTCCTGCATTCCACCTCTTTACTTGGATTTTCAGGACCAAGTCCTTTGGTCTTTCCAAATTGTTCCTCAAGCTGCTCCTGTTGGCTTTGATCTTCCATCTCTGCAGGTGGTCATTGCTTCACAGCAATCCCTCCCTTTTAATTCATCTTCCAGCTGATCTACAAGTATGGAACTTCACGGTTTCCATCTTCCCTGTTGTCTTGGCAACTATCCGAGGAATATTTTCTACCAAAACAATAGCTTTTGGTCTCCTTCTATGATCAATGTGCCAACTGGCTCTCACTTTCCTCACTAGCAACACTTAATGGCTTCCAATGTCTCACCCGTGAGACTCATCATGGAAATTCCTGTTAGGACAAGCATAACACAATATTAACATTAGTCAATTATTTTCCCAATTGACTTGGAACGTCCATGCTTTACTCATGAGACTTCCACACATTTCATGCTTTCCAACATAGTCATGAACTTATTCATGTTCATTCTTTCACAGGAAATTTACTATTTCAGCATTCACAATTCATCTCAAGCAATTAAACACAATCTATTTTCAGCCATGACATGCATTCAACAATCTTTTGTTTTATAAATGCATCAATCGAAAGGAAAGAGAAGAGTAGGATTTTCTCCCTCTTAGTCTTGTTCTATTATGGAGCTACACCATCGCTGTGGTTTCATGCTCCTTAGTCTCTTTCACTTCAATGTGAATGCTTTGACTTTCCTTTCTTGGCTATGACACTTAGTGTCTAAGGTGTGTCTAAGGATTTTCAACTAGGAACCCTTCTCCATAGTCGCCTACAAAACCTTTGGCTGCTATGACCCACTCATGTCCACTAGCACCACCTTTCATTACTGCTCATACTGAGCTCTTTAGGATGGTCACATGTCCACATGCATCTCTAGGATGCCTTCATGATCCTTGCTTCCAGCAATACCTACACTCAAACAGTGAATCAATTCACATGTTTAGTTCATTTTCATAGGGTTTATCTCTAGACAAGAGTTTGAGAAATCATAATAAAATCATATACACACATATATTCATAAGCAAGAAGTTGCAAGATAACCAAATACTTATCTGTATCGGATGTCTTCACTTTATTCCACAGGATCCTTCTTTGCTTTCCAAGCATTGGATTTCCCGTGGATACAATAATGAATGTTGGGACAGCAAGCAGGCTATTCCACAACCATTCGAATAGGCAATGCCAGGCCAGTACACCGACTAGTTTTTATCAATTAATTAAGGAATGTTTGGCCAGCATGCTAGTTGCTCCACAACATCAAGGGGTTAATGTTCCCACCAACTATTCTCTGAATTTATCGATCATCAATCACTCTCTGGATTTACCAAGAATTTATAGTGCACAACCAGTTACTCTCTGGTTTATCAAGAATTTATAGTGCACAACCAGTTACTCTCTGGTTTACCAAGAATCTATATCGCCTACTCATTTACTCTCTGGTTTTACCAGCAACTTATAGTTCTTTCAGGGTCTTGCTTTCCTGCAATGACCAAGGTTTCCAACAAAGAAACAATAGTGTATCAGCTTACTTGTTAGAAGACTTATACCTGAAATATTCATTATTTCAAACAAGACATAAATGAAACTAAATACTTATCTGTATTGTGCATTTCCCCTCTGGTCCACAGGATCTTGCTTCGCTTCGCAAGCCTTGGGATCGCCTATGGACTTTGATGTAGTTAATGCTTCACCAATACACCTTCATGCCGACTGGATTTACCAAGCATTTGGTGGTGCCCAACCAGTCCCATACCTGGTTGGCCCTCTCCAGTGTCTAGCTAGCACATTCGTCCAGGTCATCGACCAATGGAAGGAAACTGTGCCACCTAACCATTATAGGTCAAGGCTCTACTATGGAGCCATAGGCATCTCAGGGTTTTCAGTCAGTCTTCGGTGCCCGCCCTCCCAATGCTAACCCAGTAGAGATTTTATGCCTTTACCCATGTCACCACACCTTCTTGCACCATAACCCTTCACACACATCAACTCTCCATTCATACAAGGACGCCACTCTTTCTATTGTGCAAATCAGTGGTTCCTTTTTGGAACTTTATAGGTGACTTTCTTGACTGCAGGTTATCATGACCCCACTCACACAAGGATGATACCTCTTCTTATTACACAGCTCTTCGGGCCTATCCATCCCTTCTGGTAATATTTCGTGTGAGCATAAAAAGGTTGCCAATTCCTATACAGTCCTTTTGCGTACCCTTCTTTACTTTGCCTCTTAATGTGTAGTATCAATCTGCATCTGTGTAGGTTGACAACACAAGAAGGATAAGCAATATCATCAGTATCGTTGTTCAAATTCTTAACCACGTTTCATATCATTCACTATCAAGTATTGAAACACCAGGAATGCGTCCATTCCCTTAGGGTGTAGTCAATATTGACAACCCTATCATGACCCTCCACCAGAAAATGTGTGCACCCCCTTTCCAATGTGAGCCGTGTAGGCCCTAATCATACTCAAACAGTCTGAAATGATATATATAAATAAAGTAGAGCATGCTCTGCATATTAACCCTAATAATTTAGACATGCATGTTCTTATCTAGGGTCACAGAATACTCATTCATTTTGCAGATGTATCTCACATGCCTTCTTGGCATAGCTTTACCATCTCACTCTCATGGTTTACCATCATGCGGTTTAGCTGAGATATTGTCAATCACGTTTCACCCGAAACCCATTCCCAAAGCATGGGGTCCTTCCCATCTGGTTTGGCTTCTACAGGCCATCACACATGGTTTTCCTGCAATGTGTCATCCTGGCACACTTATCAAATAGCCAAACAATCAGCAACAGTTAGCAATAAGCTTTAAGTATGATTGTTCTATAACCAATCAATAGCAATTAATTCAACATGAATTTATAATTCTGTCTCCTACAGAAATTGATTTTGCTTAGCAATGAGGCTATCCTCATATTGTTTGGCTCTCATAAGTGGTATCACTCTGTCCATTATGGTTTCACCATTGCTACCATACATGAACATCCACCTACAACATGTATTCTTGACACAATTCTATATAAGCCAAACAGTCATTAGCAATTACAAGCAAATTCTCAAATCTGAAATTTGTAAATCTGTTTTCCTACAGAAATTAAATTTGCAACCATGAGACTATTCTCATAAACTTAAACCAGACAATTTTCAGATTTGTTTTATGCATAGATTACAACCATGAGAACCTTCTCATAACCTTTGGCTTCTGCACATGGTAGATATCGGTCTTTACCATGGACTTATCCTCATTGCCATACGTAAGATTTTTCTACCTAAAAACTGAAACTTCAATTAGCCAGACACATTGTGAGTATCTATGGATACAATCCTTTCATTGCCACAACAGTCATTGAAGTGATCTCAGAATTATAACACTCAATAATTCAAACACCTTCAGCTGTTAGCATTTGAAATGCAATGAATTATAATCATTTCTATATATGCATCATTATCATAGTAAAATTGCAAGATACAGTCACACTACCCATGCAATTTAATAAACTGTAAATACTCATTACTTCACATTCCATGCAATTCTGTCCTTCCAACAGAGTGCTCTGGTATCCCATCACATGTCTACCTTCTTCATGCAGTCATTCTCCTGCATTCATAGCAGCTTATGAAATGGTCTCAGTACTAACGATAGTTCATCATTTCATCTATCATCTAATCGCATTGAAATATATATATATATCACAACCGTGCATGCTCGCAATGCATCTTAACATGTGCACTTACACGTATGCATGCATATTCACAACATTTACATAATGTTTTAATGTGCATTCACTCAATGCATAACCCCTCAATACAACCTTGCATTAATCCATGCATACTATGCATTCTAACATATTATGGCCTAACCATGTCTATCTCATATGGCATACACTACAACAGGACCATAAGTCATTACTTGCTTTGGTTGTTAAACTCACAACCAACATACACCAATGGCATGATATGATTTCATATGAATGCATTGAGGTTTCTAAGAAACCATAGGTTGTAAGGCTCACTGCCTTCACTTACCCACACCTCACCATACTTGGTAGGTTGACATTCACATTCAGGCACTCAATACCACATGCAAATCAATCAACATAGTTTTAGGGATCTTACCAAATCTTCTTTCAACATTCAGGTAATTTAAGCATAAATAACCATTACCTGCATGGCTGTCATTAACATCACTGGATGTTACCTGATCAGTTGGCCTCTTACCAAGGCTACACAATCATTTTTCCAACCTCATGATCATAGATTTGTTGCGCCATCCTTTCTTCATAAGGTTATTGCTCATATGAAACAATCATCATCCACGCCCTTAGCCATGCTTCGGTTGTCTTTGGTCCTATAACCAATGCGAACACGACTAACTATTGGCAACCACCATAATCATCTTAAGTGGCTCATTACATATGCAAAACCTCACTATTTTACCAATATGCAATATCATATACGTGTACAAACATTGTCACATGCACTATGCAATGTCTGTTAGTATTCCAGCTAGTACATATTCACTTTACCACCTTCTTACCCATATGCAGCATCATGCTCATGCATAAACACCTTTTTATGCACTATGCAATATCTATTAATGTGCCAACTAGTGCACATTTACTTCATCTATGTGATCCTTTGCATTTTCAGCGTTCCTATGCCATAGCTTTTATGCATATAAAAATAGTAAGAGAGGAGTTAAGGAATCCCCCCTTTCCGATTTCCTCATTATGACATGGAGTTCCTCATCTACATCATAGCCGATCCTTTTCTTGGATTTCCCTACCAAGCACACAAGGAATCATTAGCTGTCATTTCTCACCAAGTAGCAATTTAATACAATGTAAAACATTCTTAGTTGCTACTTTTCAGCATGCAATTCCTATGCTATAACAGAAATAGTTAAGGTGAGGAGTTTCCCTCTTATCAATGTTACCTTGCCACTCCCATTACTCTTCTGCAATTCATATTACAACCAATTACTCTCCACAACCTTCTATGCAGTTCTTGCTTCTCATACCAAGCATAGAGAATGCACTTCACACTTTCAACGACTATCTCCGGCGGACGACGGGGGTCAAGGGGGCTTGCCACCTTATGGCTCGCCACTGCAGGGTAGGTCGAGGGCAGCGCCCTCATTTTTTTTTTTTTTTGGGTAAATCCTTCAATTTCGCGCAATCTGGCGCATGAGTTCAAAGTCATTTTTCAACTTTCGGTACCAGAACTTCACCCTAGAAAATAGTTGAAATTCTCTATTTTGGCAGACTTGGCAATTCTCTTCCGACCATCGCGGACGAACTCACCGAGTTCTTCCGGTCAAAAACTCAGCTTTTCCTTCCTCCATTGCGGAGCAACTCATCCATCTCTTCCGCTGTTGTGAACGAACTCGCCCATCTCTTCCGCCGTTGCGGAGCAACTCGCCCATATGTTTCATCGTTTTGGAAAGCTTTCGCCAACGCTTCCGCTGTTCTGGAAAGCTTTCGCCAATGCTTCTGCTGTTCCGGAGCGACTTGTCCATCTCTTCTACCATTGCGGATGAAAAACTCTTAACTTTTCCGCCGTTTCGGCCCAAAACCTTTATCTTTCCACCGGAATTTTCCTTCCTTCTTCGACGAACTTAATGATTTTCGGCTGCATTGTGGAACACTTTGCCGAGTCCTTCCACTGTTGCGGATGAACTCGCTGAGTCTTTCCGCCACTGCTGACAAACTCGTCAACCTTTCTGCCGTTGCAGAAAACACTTGCAAGTTCCTTCCGTCGTTGCGGATGAACTCGCCGAGTCTCGCTCCTGATACAGACTTAGCAGAAAGCTCAAAAATACTTAGAAAATTTTCAAATTTTCAATTTTTTTCAAATTTTCTTAATGACTACAGTTGAACAGGAAACATACTTACCTCTGCAACTGTAATAAGAAGCCCATGAAGGCCCAATGCTGCAACTAGCAGCTCTAATACCAAAATGTAATGTACCCACCTGCCGACCCAATAAGAGAGGGAACATGATAACAATCTGTGGGGCTTTTCATAAAACTCAGCCCACTCATTAGATTCATACCATTAAAAGAGATGTGTGCAGATGGAAATCAAACAAATAATGCACAGCGGAATTAAAACATCCACACACATTACTCATGCATACAACATATAAACAGTCATCAAATTAATATAGTGCAGAAGTAAATACATAGGCATAAAAACACTTATCTCCATTTTGCAACTGTCCCAAACAACTAGCTATGTCACTGCAATGTTCCACCCAACCATAGGCCAGTTGTGTTCATCAATATCTCAACACAACTTCCACCCCCGAGCTGGGCATGATTCCTACAAGGAAAAGGGAACATTCCCGCTCTTTCACAACCAATTACTCATTTCATCTCAGCCAAGCCAGTCCACAGCTAGGTTTATCAGGCTACACTTGAACCCCAGATGCTTACTCTCAAGCTCAAGCCAAAGCAATGGACACCCATAACCCATACTCCAACATACTCTGTCTACTCACAACCAAAATCATGGGGAAGGGATACACATTTACAACAGAGGTGTTTACAAAACAGGGTCCACATTGGCTCTCCCAACTCGTGGTTCACCCAAAACGAACTATGGGATTTAGAATTCAACCCCAGGGAGAAAACCGATTTCTCCCACTGGTTATGATCCTTTCCAATGGCCCAAACAGCCTCCAGGAAGACCCAAAAACATTATGTTCTCTTCCCCACTGGTAACCAACACAAAAACGCCCCTTCCCAGCTAGAAAGATGAAGGAGAACACATAAAAACCATGGAGGAAAACGCCCAGGCAGCTAGAGCTGCGTGAGGGAGCAAGGCCCTAGTGAATAACGGCTTAGAGAGAAATTTCGTGGCTCTTTTCTTGCCCAAGGAGACAAAACATGATTTTCCATGAAGGGTGGCTTTCCCAAACCCGATTTTGGACAGCCATACCTCTCCATTCCCAAGGCATTAACTACCTTAACCAACTCTTGGGAGAAATCAATGATTGGGTACAAAAATCAACATGGGTAGTTGAGGGTTTGATGGGTTCTCTCATTGACACTTGGCTTGACTTGGGTTGGCTCAAGGGTTTGAATGTTTTCCCTCCCAATTCCTTGTAAAATCATGCCTCCATCTCTTTGTTGCATTGCATAGCTAGTTGTGGGTATTTTTATTAAAATGCATATTACATGATGTTGAAATTCCAACGTGCCTGGCTAGCACGCAAACCATATGCATCAATAAATCGATGGCGGGGCCTTGGCCTTGAGCTCCTCACCATGATTTTATAACAATATTACATCATTTATGATTTAATGCCATGGGGTCAAACTGGGGACATTACACTGACTCTTCTCTGCATATTGAGAAGCCCACTACTATGCCGCGGATACCGAAAGGTGTTCTTAAGTGCTCTACGCATAATCCCAATGCTTAAGCCACCCAAAACTATTCTATTGTGGAAGATTTGGGCCAAATCCCGTGTTCTATGTTGGATCTTGAGGTTTTGCAGGCATGTCCTTCTCAGAGGAAAGCCCTTTTAACTTCTTTGGGAGTCCAGGATGAGTGTAGCCCTAACATCATTAAATTCGACACTACTGATGTCCAACCTCGCTTATCTTACCATGTGGCTTTTCAAATCCATGTAAGGTGCTTGGATAAGTTTGTTAAATGTACGGTGGTTGATGAAGGTGCTTCCACTTCAGTAATGTCGTTGGATTATTGGAAGGCTCTTGGATCTCCTCCCTTATCAAAGTCTATGACCACGCTTACTGCATTTGATGGTCGGTTGTTTAGGCCGCATGGTATTCTCCCTTCGCTTGAGGTCCACTTGGGAGGGAAATTTGTGCCTATTGAAGTCGAGGTGGTTTATGCGCCCATCGACTACAACCTTCTTCTGGGTAGGAATTGGATCTATGCTATGAAAGCGATTGTGTCGTTTATGTTTAGGATTATTTGCTTTCCACATGAAGGCAGAATTGTGACGGTCGATCAGCTAGACTTCCCTAGTTCCAATTCCGCAGCATCGCCGGGAACTGTTGTTCCCCAGATCAAATATTATCAGCCGGCAGCTGGGACCATTGGTGTAGGATTGTACCCTTATTTGATGGGATCTTTCAACTTCCCTGCACCAATCTCCTTTGTAGGAACCATCTCCATTGATGCTCCTTCCTTGCTAAATCATATACCTTTCTAGACATCGTATTTAAGTGATCCGCGGAATCTACCTTCCATGAGTTCCCCGTCTGGAGACGTTTCGCACATTGGGATGGATATTCCCTTGTCTGCAGTCAAGCTTTCTCATCATGTTCAACAAGCCATTGCAGATTCGGATCTCTCTTCTTCATGGACAGGAGAGGAAGATCCTGTTATGCTGCCCGCATAGGCAATCGACCCATCTTGTTCACATGGATTCCTTGATGATACTCTACCTTCAGATGAAGATTTTATCGCGTCCATGCATGGTAATGACGAGCCTTGGGGGGGTTCCTATCATAGATCTCATTCCTTTCCCACCCTCGATCTTATTGAACGATATGAGCCTATAATACAATCTGCCACCCATGTGGATTTGGATCCAGTCACAGTCTCGTCCAGCTCTTGTTTGACGTTTGAGTCTGATGAGTCTTTGAGCTCTCCTATAGATCCGCAAATCAGTGCTCCTAAAGAATTTGATTCTATTTCTAGAATTTCCAACTCCCGTGATGATGGATTTGCTTTTGCAGATTCCTTCACATCCTTCAGCTTTGCTCTTCATTTTGAAGATGATCATTTTGATCCCTCAAGTATTGGTACTATGGCACCTTCAATGGTTAGCTCTACCTGCATCTTGTCTGAGGTTAACAATAGTGAAGTTGAAAATGTTTCTACCGTAGTGACTTGTATCAAATTTTTATTTACGTATGTTTTAGAGATGATCTTGGTACTTATGTTTCTTGGAGACAAGATTCTTAGCTGGACTTATACTTGTTTACTGGTCCTTTTCGACATTTGCTTTGGTCATGGCAGGCATATTCGAAACCTTGCATATAGGTTTAGGCCTCCCCATTGTTATGATGCATTTGAACCTTTTTCAATCTGAATTCGCAGACACCCCCTGAGTGTCCTTATCTTGCTCATGTTCCTTTCATTATGCATAGCTTTGTTCCATGTGCTTGGAACTAGTCTCGCATGTCCCTAACACTCGTCTTCTCCCATTACGAGCATTCTTTTACCTTTACTTCAAGCTCGTTAAAAATAGTAAGGAGTTTACGATCATTCTTCCATCTCTCCTTTGAGCTCGTTAAAAAAAATAAGGAGGTCACGAGTATAGAGTCGGTTGAGTACCTTGAGGCTTGCAGTCATTAGTGGTAGGTTCTCTCGTCATTGACAGTTTTGGGAATACTTCAATGTCCCCTGATCGATGGATTCATCTTAGTGTTCAACTTCAACACATCTATTCGCACTCTGATGATTGTACTCTATGCCTTGATGCCCATTTTCATTATCAGTGGGTTATCTTGTGTCTTTTAATGGTATACATCATTGACTGGTAATCAGACGATGTCACATCAGGTTCGACCTCAACACCTTTATTCACTTGATGGGACTTGCACTGGAGATGATTTGTGTAGAAGACCCCAGACGTTAGTAGCATTTAGTATGCTGCTCTTGATCGTGACTGTACATATGAGATATCACCTCTCAGGCATCAGCATTTTATACCTCCAGTATTGCACCAGTTGTTTCCTTTTCAGTAGGAGACCATATCTTACTGTATGGATCATGGCTATGATTGCGTATGACATGTATTCACTATGTACTGCCTATCATGGCCATTGTGTCAGATTATTGTATTATACCGACATGTACTCAAAGATTTTATTGTATTATGACGAATGAGATACTCTCTCCATTTGTGTCTCCATCACTCCACTTTTGAGATTTATAATGTATTTCGGCCATCGTAGCACCATTCTCTGACCTCACACATTAGGGGGCATCTGTTGCAACGTAATTTTCCACCTTGTGAGCATCAACATTCTTCGGCCTTCAGGATCCATTTCACCAACTCAGATTCACTTGATGTCCTTTAGAAACACTTTTTCCCTATTTTTCCTCCTGTATGCTTGCTATCCCATTATAACCAGCGTACATGCAAGCTGTTCCACTATAGCCGCGGGTACCAAGTAAAATGGTAAAAATCATTAGAAAATTACTTTTTACTCCCAAAAAGCGGTCTTAGGGTGACCTTTGGCCCTCCATTTTCCCTGAAACGACTCGATGTGTCCTTTCACTTACCTTTGGAAGGCTATATATTGAGCTCTTATGGCATATGGAAGGGAGGAGAAAGAGAGAGCAAGATAACTCTAGTGGATTTTTTTCCGTGACCTGAGTCTACACTCATCGATCCTTATTGTTGTGAATTCCTTAAATTCACCTTCCAAACTCCTTCCATAGTTTGAGTTTGCCATTACATGGAGGATTGAAATGGTGGAGGCACAAGTGGAGAGACCTAGTTCTTGGTTTAGATTGGTTGTTGGAAAGAAGTTGTATATTGTACTTCTTGTTATTCATTAATGGAAATACTCATTTTCTCATCCAAAATGATATTGTGAATATTGTTTAATTAGATTGGGTTATATTTGCTTATTATATCATGGATCATGCTATTGATTATGCTAATGTCTTTCACATATTATATGCACTTGCTTGTACTTGTTATTGAGACTAATCTGCAGGTCCAAGTGTAGAAGTTGAAAGCTCAACAAGGATCTACATCGAACATTTGGTTGAAGGTTGGTCTTTTCTCCATTATCTTAGCATTGTCATTTATATAGCATTGTATTGGGAATTGAGTCATTTTCTGGTAGTCAGCTGTCTGTTGTGGTCTGCCCCAAGCCATAGGAAGTTTTCTCCATAACAAATGTTTGTCCCGACTTCCATTTTCCGATAAGAAAGATCGGTCTCCCCTTTGTTTAGTAGATAATTGTGAGCACCTATATCCAACAATTCCCTATATCCAGAATGGCGAACACAAGAAGGATCGACTGACCCTTCTTGCAGGTTAGAAATATTATGAAAATAATACTGGTAAAAAGAAGGGTCGGCCACCCCTTGATTTATGATGAAATTGTAAAAATATTCAACCTATGAAGGATGGGCCTTCAATTCATGTATATCCAAAATGGTGAACACTGGAATAATATTGAGCACAAGAAGGATCGACTGACCCTTCTTGTAGTCTAAAACTATTATGAAAAGAATACTGGGTAGTTGAAGGGTCGACCATCCCTTCATTTATGAGTCAATTCATGTATATCCAAATTGGCGAACACTGTAAGAATACCAAGCACAAGAAGGGTCGGATGACCCATCATTTATGAGAGAAATGTAAAAATATTTAATCTAAAAAGGCTAGGCCGACAATTCCCACCTTTCGAATTCCGCTGAAAATAGTAGGAATCCAGATATAAGCTAACTATAATATATAAAAAAACGTCACCCCTTCGTTTAGTGGATAATTGTGAACACCTATATCCAGCATTTATGTATATCCAGAATGGCGAACACAAGAAATATCGACCGACTCTTCTTGCAGTCTAGAAATATTACAAAAAGAATACTAGGCAGAAAAAGCATCTCCCGCCCGTTCATTTATGAGGGAATTTTAAAAATATTCAACGTACGAACACTAGGCCTTCAATTCATGTATATAAAAAATGGTGAACACGGGAAGAATACTGAGCAATACAAGGGTTGGTCGACCCATTATTTACGAGATAATTGTAAAAATATTTAATCTACGAAGGCTATGTCCACAATTCCCGACTTCTGACTTCTATTATAAATAGTAGGGACCTGGACATCATGTAAGTTCTAACATATAAAAATGTCTCGACTTCCATTTTCCGACAAGAAGGATCGGTCGCCCCTTTGTTTAGTAGATAATTGTGAACAACTATATCCAACAATTCACCTATATCCAGAATGGCGAAAGCAAGAAGGATCGACCGACCCTTATTGCATTCTATAACTATTATCAATAGAATACTGGGAAAAAGAAGGGTCAGGCGCCCCTTCATTTATGAGGGAATTGTAAAAATATTCAACCTATGAAGGCTAAGACGTCAATTCATGTATATCTAAAATGGTGAACACCGGAAGAACACTGAGCACAAGAAGGGTTAGCTGACCCTTCATTTACGAGAGAAATGTAAAACTATTTGATCTACGAAGGCTAGGACGACAATTCCTGACTTCTGAATTCCACTGTAAATAGTGTGGACCGAACATCAGCTAAGTTATAACATATACAAATTGTTTGTCACGACTTCCATTTTCCGACAAGAACGATCGGACGCCCCTTCGTTTGGTAGATAATTGTGAAAACCTTTATCCAACAATTCACCTATATCTAGAATGGAGAACACAAAAAGGATCGATCGACCCTTCTTGCAGTATCAAACTATTACGAAAAGAATACTGGGAAGAATAAGGGTAATCCTCCCCTTCATTTACGAGGGAATTGTAAAAATAGAACTTGGAGAAAGAGCGGTCGCTCTTTCTCTGTGAATATTTCCACTTGCCAGCAAACTTTGCGAACAATGCTCCTATGAAATTTGTGTTTATAAGGCCGATATCTACTTTTTCCACTCCTAAAAATAATCCCTAAAGGAAGGAGTGGACACTCTTTATCCTCGACATCTACTGTCAACACCCTGAAATAAAACAGCCTGATGAAAGAGCGACCTCTCTTTCTCTAACAAAATTTTGACTTTCCAGCAACCTCTTTGAAGCAAAACTTCTATAAATTTTGTTGTTAAAATGTGGATATCTAGTTTCCCAGGGTGACACGTGGAACACTTAGATTGTGACATGTGGCGTATTTGATTTTAAAATTAGTCTAAATATTGTATATGTTCGCTTGGGACTCGACAGTCTCGATGACTTGGATATGACTTGGATAGGAGTCAGAAAATTAAAATTAATGTTTTGGAAGTCTTCGGAGGTTGCCATCACAGCATACAGGCTTGTAGGATTCCACAAGGGCATCCTACAGGCCTGTAGGCCGTGATGGCAGCCTCCAAAACAACAAAAATTAATAAAAATCAATGCAAAAGATTAAAAAAAATGTAGAGCAAAACTTTTTAAAACAAAATTAGAACAAAAAAAGGTAAACCAACCTGAACTGGTTAACAATTGAAATCAATGACCCTAACCCTGCACAGTTGCCAATGGAAACCAATGCTAGAAAGTGAAATCCTAGGCTGCAAAAAAAACCAAAAAAAAAAACAATTAATACAAAACATTAAAAAAAAAATATTAACAAGTTTAAACTTAAAACAAAAACCAAAAAAAAGCTAACCCGAACTCTCGTCGAGGTTGCCAAAAACACTCACTCGAATTCCAATCAAACTTTTGAATCATGATGTTGGACCGCTGGCTACTGAACTCAATGCTCAAACATTTTGATGCTCAGTTGAGCTCCAATCGAAATCCCTTTGACCTTCAACGAGTCCAATCGAACTCTTGTCGCCCTCCATCCAACTCTAGTCGCACTCTACGAATTCAATACAGTCGAACTTCGGTCGAGTGATGCGCTCGGGGGCATGTGCTATGGCTATGAGTGGACAAGCAGTGAGATGCCTTCTTAAACCTTCCCGCGACACCTTCCCTCCAGAACAAATCCCTAAAAATTGCATACGTGGAACCAGAATTAATTAGAAAATTACACTTCAATTGACAATAATAACTTAACTCAACGTTTCATTAAAAAAATTGCTAATTGGCTAGAAACTGGATCAGAAATCTAAAGAAAAGAACAAGAGGTGTTTCTCTTGTTTGGGTTGGTTTACTAAAAGTCTACAATTGGATGGAAAAATATCTCTATTGGCGAGTAGGAAATGGTAAGGAGATATTGGTCGATATAGATCCTATCTTGGGTTTGGAAGAGAATTACAAACTTTCAGAAGATATTATGAGTTTATTGAAGGAATATGGTCTTATTACTCTTGATTAAATTAAAAAGAACAAGGATAAATTTGCTCAAGATAATTACTGGTTCAATGCAAAAGATTTGGGATTCAGTGGGAGGTCTGCATATGAATGGGACAGCTATATAATGCTCTTGAACTCGGCTGGATTCATAATTACTCAAGAAAAGGCTTCACTTATTTGGAATGGAAATTCTACGATGGAGATGGTGACGATGAAGTCATCATATAATGCTATGATAAAAAACAGTTACATTTTCCCACAACATTGGTGGTATAAACGGCTTTGGAAATGCAGATTCTATTGAAATTTAAGTGTTTTATGTGGTTTGCGTTACAAGGAAGACTAAAAACTTGGGATAATCTTATGAAGAAAGGTTGGTATGGGCCAATAGTAGGTTTTTATTTTTTTATTTTATTTTATTTTATTTTTTTATTATTTATTTATTTATTTTATTTATTTATTTATTTTTTTTCTGAAAAAAAAGTTGTAGCGAAAATAATAATTAACCCCATCTTAGAGATTCATTTATATAAGAGTTTAATAGCCTGGAACCTATGTGGACTTTGGAGTAGACCGAGCGTGTGACTGGAGTGTGGCAGCGTGTGAGTGGATTTTGAACCGAGCATGGAACCTACGTAGGGCTTGAGCTGCATCGAATGTAGATGGGACCGAGCGTAAAATAGATCCCGTTGCATGGAACTATTACATGGGCTTCGACTGTCGCACCATAGCTATGTTTTTGTTGCAGGGGAACAGGAACCCAAAACCTCGAAAATTCTATCTTGTAACTACTGCCCGGAACTTTTACGAAGATTTTGGCGGTCAGGTAAATAAGATGGTGGCTAGAAAATTCCTGCGAAAACTTCTTCAAATATTTTGGCGGTCAGGTAAATATGATGGCGGCCAGACAAGTGGCCCGCGAAAACTTGATGCGTCAGACGAAGTAATTTAAGACAAAATTCACCTTTCTTACATGCTGCCGCCAGGAAAAAATAGGATCAAAATGGTTAATTTATAAGAAATCAACGCTTTAGATTTGAGAAGGGTTGAGATCTGTGATGGACAGGGAATTCGCTAGGAAAAGGTGCATGTTCTATAATGTTGGAAAATTTGGCGAAATGACCTTTGGTACGTGTTAAAGTCAGGAAGCAAATCTACGGTGGGTGAGTGGTGGAATAAAAGATCTATGGTTGATGTTGATTTCACACTTTCAACTAGCACGAAGAATGAAAAGGGTCAGCGGTAGTGGAATTTTTATCGCTTACCACGTGTCGAGTTGAGGATCGTTCTGCTGAATGAAAAATTGTAATGGAAAACCACTTCTCGTGATCCTGAAACCACCTACACGAGATATTATAAAAGCTGGTATCTTCTTACGAATGATGGCACTTACCCATGCAACCAGGTGTGATCCTATGTTTCCTTCAATATATTCTTTTTTCCAGAAGTAGAAAACCGGAAGACAACCAGATGGTTATTGTATCGACGACTTATATTTATTGGAAATTTATATTCTTAATCGAACTATAGATAATGAGCATCATTCTGTAAGACTACTAGCGGTGGCTGATATATATATTAGTTTGCTCGTTATATCCCAAACCACGATTGATAAAAAGATCCTGGTAGGAGGACAAGGCCAAGGATGGAACTATGGCTTCAATTACGTCGAGTGGGCGTCAAAGGCAGGTCCATTCCATGCCAATGATACACTTCGTAGGAATTCATACATTACAATATGTGAATTGAGAATTTTATATTTATATATTCTTCGCTATATTCATTTTATGAATCCCTAGATTTCTTTTTTTTGCTATATATGTTTGTGCAGTGTTTGTATTTCCTCCTACAGAGCCTGATTCTATTTTTCACAATGTCTATCTGCTAAAGAATAAAATCCACTACAAGTAATTTAATATTTTGGGTGGTTTGCTCCTTACTGATTAAACAAAATCAAACGGGAAGCCCTTTAGTTTCAAGTTGAGATCAAAGGCACACCGTTACTATTTTGCATAGCATAGCGATTCGAGGCTTCTTCTTTTTTTGGTTCAAATTCGATTCGTCTTTGAACGTTCTTTACCTAGTGGTTCAGATTCGATGTTTCTGCTTCGTTTCCAGTGGCATCGAATTAAGTGATTTCACTAATGAGTCAAATTCGATGCTTCTGCTTTGTTTCTAACAGACATAGTGCTTCATTTCTAACAGACACAGTGCTTCGTTTCTAGCGGTGATGAATTAAGTGATTTCATAATGATTCAAATTCGATGCTTCTGCATTGTTTCCAACAGACAGTAATTCATGGTTAAAATTCAATGCTAACAAAGCAGACATACGAGAAATCAGAATTTATTACATCACTCTTACAACTCTTGGGGTTATAAATTTCATAACGAATTTGATTCAACAGTATAATTTTTCAGTGACAGGTGAGAGCTGTCCATTTATTTTTTAATGGAATAGGATGTAGTAAATTTGTAGTGTTATTTACACCTTCTCCGATTGTTCATAGAATATGGCTATTAAAAAAACAGATGTTTTGATTTTGGGTACATTATCCAATGCTGAATTTTTAGGTACTTTCGATTTTTTTCCCTACTACAAATTTTAAACACAAATGTTTTCCTCTTGTACCAAACTATGCTTTATAGCACTAAGTGCTAATGAAAAAAAGTGTGAAGAGTTAAATATCAAAACAATTACTGAAGTATCAACGGTATCTGCTGAGTGCTTTAGATGTGTTCTAACCCCATCTCCGATCTAGTCTCTGATATTTATCAGACCAAACAATTATATGTTATCTGATGCATTATCGTAACTTTGTGACCATACTAACCATTTATGTTATTTCATGCATTATGCTACTTTTTGACAATAAGTATATGCCATATTATATTTTTCTTTCTAATGACTGCAGATTTGTCTGAGAAGGAGCATAATATATTCCAGAAGGTGTTTTTAGAATTGGATGGCCTTCTCATCGATAAGAGTGGAGAGGCATTGCAAAGTCTATAAACAAAAGTTTGTATATATACACATGCATAGAAAAGTCTATTTATATAAACAAAATTTTCATACTTCATGCACATAAAAGTCTATAAACAAGCAAGTATATAGATACCAACGATACATGATATATATTAAACAAGCGATACATGATATATAGATACCAGTGATACATGATACATGATATATAGAATAGTCAAGAAGTCAATAAGTCTTCTATTACTTAGGACCAAGTACAATCCAATAAAATCTCTCAGTGTTGACCAAGTACAATACAATACAAGATCTGTGAGATGTAGAATAGTTGGTGGAGGGTGATGGTTAAGACAGCCCTAAGTGGAAAGGTCGTCGGTTTGAAACCCCGCGGATACTAAAATCCAACAATGCTAAGGGTTGGCGCGGTCCAGGACGGGTGTGATCCCCGAGTGATTTTGACGGCTTAGATTCCCCTAGTTCGTGGTCTCTCAGCCAATGGTGAACCCTACTAGTCCGGGGGTACTACCACTTGCCAACAACAAAAAAGTACAATACAATACAATGTCTCAGTGCCGCCTGGAGCTAGATAAACATATGAAGTCCACCGTGGCTGTCAACATGGGTGTCCTTGCTGTCAACATGGGTGTCCTTGCTGTCAACATGGCTATTCTTGCTGTCAAAATGTTGACTCTTGCTGTCAACAAGGGTATTTTTGCTGTCAACATGGCTATTCATGCTATCAGCATGGCCATCCTTGCTGTCAACAAAGCCATTCTTGCTTTCAACATGGCTCTTCTTACTGTCAACATGGCTCTTCTTTGTAATGTCCCCATTTTGACCCCCTTTATATTAAATCGTAAATGATGTAAATATTGTAATTTAATCATGGTGAGGAGCTCAAGGCCAAGGCCCCACCATTGATTTAGCGTTTCATGTATCGGCAATTAAAAAAATAGATGCCTATGGTTCTTGTGCTAGATAGGCACAATGTAAATAAGACATCATGTAAATACGAATTTTAATGAAAAATACCCACAACTAGCTATGCAATGCAACAAAGAGATGGGCGCATGATCCTACAAGGAATAGGGAGGGAAATTATTCAAACCCTTGAGCCAATGGTGTTAATCCATGTGTCAATGAGGAAACCCATAGACCCTCCACTACCCATTTTGGGTTATGGACCCAATCATTTAATTCTTCCAAGAGTTGGTTGAGGCAGTTAATGCCTTGGGAATGAAGAGGTATGGCAGCCAATTTCGTGCATGGGCAAGCCATCAACCTGAGAAATCGTATTTCTTCTTCTTGGGAAAGAAAACACCCACGAAATGGTGCCCAAAGCCATTCTGAACCCATAGTCTTTCCCCCCTCACGCAGTCTGAACTACTGGGCCTTTTCCCATCACATTTTTCACCATTTTTCCTGCATTTTCCATGCCTGGGAGCTCGTTTTTGCATTGGACAGCAGCTGGGAGAGAAGGGCCACGATTTGGGACTGTTATGGAGGCCGTTTTTGCCCCAGAATGTCCATGGACGTTTTTCTGAAAATGGATTTGGCTTCCCAGGGTTGTTCCCCATCTTCCAATTTTGTTTTTGGGTTTCCCACGTTTTTCTGAAGCTAATGAAAACCCTATCCTTGGGCATCTCACTGTAAAAACGTTTTATCATGCCCAATAAGTGTGGTTATGCTGTTATGTGCATCCCGGTTTTGATTTGAACCTGTGAGCAAGAAACTTGGACTCGTAGTGGACAGAATTGGCTTGATAAACCTAGTGGAGGGAGTAACCTTTCAAGAAGATCAAGAGGGCTTTGGCTACTTTTCTATGCACACCCTGAGAGCACTAGAAAGGAAGGTATGGCTTGAGGGACTGTGTGGCAGTAAAGAGAATACTTCCTTGTGTTGGGTGTGTAGGCGTTGTGAGTGCCAAGCTGAATAGATCTGGGAGGGGTATCCATAGCTCTGTGGTTGAGCTCACTAGCTTAGCAATTCTTCCTTTCCATTTCCTAGCAGCCTGATAAACCCAATTGTAGATTGGCTTGGCTCATCTTGGTGTATGCTTGGCTATGTGTGAGTCTGTTGTTCCCTGATTCCTTGTAGAGATCATGCCCATCTCGGGGGTGGAAGTTTTATCAAGAGGTTGATAAGCACAACTGGCCTATGGTTGGGTGGAAGGTTGCAGATGCATAGCTGGTTGCTTGGGATTACTTGTTAAGATAAGTATTCTCTTTGTTAACTTTGCAATTATTATTTGATGAATATCTTGAATGTATAATGGATGTGTTAATGAATTTACTTCCGCTGTGTTTTCAAATGTTTATGCATTTGCATATGTCCATCTTCATTTTAAATTGAATGTTTTTTTACTAAGTATGGGACTAGATGCCCGGATTTAGTATCACGATCCTCTCTATCATGCTGGTATAATAGGAGGGGGCGTTACATTCTTACTGTCAACATCAGTATTTTCGTTGTCAATTAGGCTATTCCGAGATGACTGTTGGAAGCCTAACGTTGAGGACAGTGGCATCTCATGTTGTTTTAGAGAAGTGTCCCACGAAACAGTTACTGCAACCACCAATCAATATTGGTAGCAAGGAAAAGAACTCCAAATCCTAGTCTTGAGGCTTCGAGAGTGCTAGAAATGCCCATATATCATGGTGTGGTGAGGATTTGTCAGGGAAGATAAATAGAAATGATCATATATCATGAAGAGAACTGGGGAGCAAACACAAGACTCAAGTATTTCTGATAAAACAACAAAGGAAATGAAACAAAGGCGGTAAAGAAGAGTGCCATGACCTCTCGAATATTTTGTTTTGCTGCAATATGTGGTATGGTTTAGCCTATATATAGTGAGTGGCTAGTGAATTGGTCAATTGACTGGGATGGGATGGATGGGGAATGGTAATTATCACAGTATGGAGGGACGGTTATTTTCTATTTTTTAATTTGAAGGGTAAGGAAATTTACTATATTATATAATACTTTTCATTATATTTATGAGATTTCATTCTTTTTATAAGATTTTTTATCTACGCCATTGCAATAAAAAGTAAAATGCCTCTATTTAAAAAAAAACAAAAAGAAAGAATGTTTCTCTTTAAAAATTAAAATGTTTCTATTTAAAAAGAAATAAAAAAGAAAGAATGTTTCTCTTTAAAAAGTAAAATGTTTCTATTTAAAAAAAATAAAATGAAAGAATGTTTCTCTTTAAAACGTAAAATGTTTCTATTTAAAAAAAAACAAAAATAAGTACTGACTATAGATTTTGCTGGAGTAATTGTACCAACTATAGATTTTGTTGGAGTAATTGTACAATTATATAGAAGTTAGTGACATTATGTCTTGTCATGAACTTTTACTTCACCAATTAGGACTTCACTTCGACGGGCATTTACTTCACGGAGTAAAGTTCACTTCGACAAGCATTTGCTTCGACAAGTAAACTTCACTTCAACGAGCATTTACTTCGCGGGCACTTCACATCACAGAACACTTTACTTTGCGGACCTATTAACTTTAATTCATGTCTCGTAGAGGACATCCTGCGAGGGTAGGTCCTCAAGAACAGGGAGGCCCTACGAGTGACCAATGGCGAGCGACTGCTATGGCCACCTTCTTTCTCCGTATTGTTTCCGCCGGAAACATAGAGAGAAATTGAGGAGATGGAGGAAAATATTTGGTTGAGAGTTGGGGAGTAAGAACCCATACCCGAGGTGGTGGCCATGTATGACCGAATCCATGATCCTAGTAATACTAGAGGCGGAATGACGTTATATAACCATGCACTAGTGATGTTCTAGGTCACCAAGACCATGATATCCCAATATATGGAGGGAACGACTGATTTGTTATCCTATTCGCAGATGTTCAAGGATCACGACGAAGACTCATGTTTTATGCACATGAAATTGGATGTGATCGCGGAACATCTCAATGTCTCATTCCTGTCAAATCTACAAGACACGACCCCAACTGGAGGGACGGACAAGAGCATCCTACCGAAGGTGACCTCAGAGCAAAATGCCCCTACTCTGTTTGATGCCAACCGTATGTCTAGTTAACTTGTGTTTTTCGATAGTTTTTTTTTTTGGATCATCGACCCATACTTGTGTTAGTAGTTTTATGTCATATTTTTAACCAACTAGGCCTAAGTATCGAGTCGACTGGTTATGTTAGCCATTATGGTTTTTAGTACTTGTTTTCTTTTGGTGTCCCGCCGGGCTATAGGGGATCAACATGTACCAAGAATGGGTAGTAATTATGTTGGTCGTTTTGATGTCAACAATAGTGCTCTTTATCGGTCTCTTTATCAGACCTATTAACTTTATCGAGATTAAAATTCGACAAGCCCACTATTAAACATGATTTATATTAAAATATTTATTACTAAGACATAAAAATCAGTAGAAGTTATTCTGGATTAAAACATGGAAACTTCACTGCATTACACAGAGATGGAATTTACTTCGATCTTTCACCTTTTACAAAGCTTGGGCTCTTAATACATTTCACGACTACGAGATTGAGCTTACAAACACAGACTCTTCTACTACATGCTTTATGTCATGTTCCAAATTTGGCATTGGGTCACAATGGCCTAAGAAAATTTCCCCTATTCATTAGAGTTTGTCAAATTAATGCTAAAGGTCAAATAATTGCCAAGGAGGAAAATTACCAGTTTCCTAGGTTTGGGGTGGAAGCTTTGGGATTTGGAATAATGGGGATAATAAATGATGTTGGAACATTATGATGGCATAAATATTTAATAAAGGAGATAAATAAATATATACAAGTGAAAATCAAAGTGGCATTTGATCATGAAGACACATGGAGGAAGTGGGACCCACACAAGCTAGAATTTATGTGCCACATGGCATCCTCTTCTTGCAATTTCGAATCCATGGGAAGCCTAATGTTATTGGGATGATTTATAAGGTCAATAATACTTGGCATGAGTCAATGAGGTCTAAATATAAAGGAAGAGTAACTCCCATGGAAGAGGAAGAGGAAATTTGGAGCTAGTGAGACACTTGGGCTAGATTCCCTAGCTCCATGACAACAATGATGAAGATGCTATAACACCTATGACACAAATCAGACTTGAAGGCTGACATATGACATATATGACATTTTAGGGCTAAAAATAGACTCCAAGAGGGCGCTCAAGGGTGTTAGGGAAGCTAAGGTGCTTCCACATGTGATTTGGTGGAAGTGGGAGACTAGGAATTGTTGTGCAAGTGGCGTTCTTTGGAATCTCTTCCCAACTTGAGTTGGAATGAGTCTCTTGGAAGGAATTAGACCCATGGAGGACATTAGAACTTTATAAATGTCAAGAACAAATAATGAAACCAGCTTTTTATCATTTGTATAATTTGCAATTTCATTTGTGAAGAGGGAGAGCTAGTGGATGACTAGTTTCTTGCCTTAGCTAATTTCGAGGGTGAAAGATTCCCATCCAAGTTGGTAATTGGAAAGGCCATTCAAACATTTCATTTGGAGCTTTAATGGAGTATTTATTTTTAGGTGTAAGCTACATGGAAGCTCATGGTTTCTTCTATTGTAGCTCACTCCTTCAACCATTTCCATTTTTGGTGGCATATTCTTGATCCTTGAGGGAGGGAGTTTTTGGTGAGATATTGTACTCTTTGGGGGAGATTATAATGCCCCATTTATTTTTTAATATGAATTAAATACTCTGTTATTCATCTCCAGAAATTTTCAGGTCGAAATTCCAAGTAGAAATGTATAAATCTCATTTTTAATGAAAGAACAGTGCCATTTCCCCACTACCTTGTTGTGAACCAATGTAATGTTGATGGATTCGAATGGTTAAGTTAAATAATGATGTTTTATTGATTAAGGGAATGTTATTGATGTATTATACAAGTTTCATGTTCATTTCTCAAGCATTTGAAGTCATTTTACTCAGTTTATTTACATATGGAGAAGATTTGGTGCCATTTCCCCAAGGGTCGAACTAGTGATTTTTTATGCTATTTGGGAGAGGTTTGGAACAGACTTAATAACTAATGAATGGTGCATTTGGGACATTAATAAAATACTTGAGACATACCCTACCTATTTTCATAAATTTGAGTGGTTTTGGAGGCATTTGGGAATCCATTTTCAGTACTTACCCCAGGGGGATTTGAACCCCAAATTACTAGTAAAATTGCATACTTGGTTCAGAATATTAAGAGAGTTTGCAGAGGTCTTTTGGTGGCCATATCTCACCCCTGAACATCATATTCAAGTACTAATATAATTCATACACATTCATTGAATATTTGAAGGCATTTGGAGTCAATTTGAGACCTAGAGACCAATACTAGTCAAAGGGAAATTACTAGTAAAGTTCCCTCCATTGGCCAGAATTGAAAGAGGATTTGCAGAAGTATTTTAAAGGTCCAAAAGCATCCCTGAAACACATATTTATGTTCTAAAATCATCCATATACCTTCTCAAAATATTTGGAAGCAATTGGAGCAATTTGGAGACCTAGAGCTCAAAACTAGTCAAAGGTCGAACTAGGGAAAAAAAGTGAAAAATTGCCATTTTAATAAAATTCATAACAAGGGAAATTACAGAGGTATCATAGCATGATCTTGGCACCTGATGTGGTCTGATATTCATAAGGAAAAGAATTCAGGTATCATCATTAGATATTGAAACCAAAAGTGCTTTTGTTGAAGAGGGAAAAAAAAGTAGGAGAAGAAGAGCAAATTTTTTGAGGAAACTATGACTAGGGATGAAAAGGGAACCTCATATGATGGCGAGGAGCATATAAAAATCATGAAAAAAATAATTGAATATATGACCAAGCAACTTAAGTAAGGATTTGAATTGTTGGCTATCAAACTCGAGAGAAAAATTATTGATTTTAAGAAAACCAAGGGGAAAAATGCATCAGTTTGCTTGAAGGAGAAAAAGGAGGAGACCCATGAACCACCTAGTTTTGAAATAGGTGAAGTAGAAGAAGCAGTACATGAAGAGGATTGAAATTCCCTCCCAAGTGACTCTGAAAAAGATGAAGAGACATCACATGAGCATGAAGAAGATTCTATTGAAAATATTGAAGATCATTTAGAGATCCAAACACTTGATGTGGTGGAAGATGAACTTGAATTGTCTCTTGATGAAGGTTATGCAATTTTTAAAGAAGAGCATGATTCATCTACATTGGAACCAATCTATGACCAAGGTTTCACACCTTTGAAGGATCTGCATGATACTACCCATGTGAATCCTTCCCATGATGAAACTTCTGCACTTTTTGATCATTTGGGTGAGTTAGTTCATTCTCCTACATCCTACAATTCCATGTTTTGCAACATTAGTCTCAATGAAGTATGGGTGAAAGGTTTTTTTTTATGGTGACACATGAGGAGTATAGAACTCCTAGATTTACTTTTTATGATGACATGGTTGGAGCACATTCTTATTCACATTTGCAGCAGCATCCTTTGTTAATTTATGATGATGCACATCTACATGGATGCTTCTATGATATGCATTCGAGTCACTTGAAGACTCATGGTTTTTCTCGCTCAACACTTGGTTCATTTGATGTTGGAGGAACTTCATCCAAAACCAGGGTGAATAGATTTATGCTTGAATAATATTTTTGTTGGAAGACACATACTTTGTTATCTCTTTATGATTCTCACATTCATGGATGTATGGGTGAGACTTTTTTGAGTCTTTTGAAGTCTCCTTGTTTTTTCTGCTCATTATTCGGTTCAGATTTTAGTGGAGATTCTTCATTCACTTCTTGGATGAAAGAATACATGGCTGACTATTTTGATGCATATCACATCCTTTTGGAGCAGAATTATTGAACATGGGATCCTCACCTATGTCATTGGAGCATATTTGATTGGACACTTGAAGATTGTATGCACCTAGAAAATGGTGGTCTACTTGCTTGGAGGTATAAGCACTTTCATGAATCTTTGATGAAGCATCTCCTTGATATACATTTTCATTATGTTGTTATGTACTTTGATGACATATATTTTGTACTCATGATGTTTGGAATAATACATATAAGAAAATGGGATTATGGAATCCTCTTATCTGATGGTATGGGTTGGAGAGCACTCTTGATTGTTGGAGTGCAATACAAGCAATGGGACCCTGGAATAATTTTTGTCTCATTGGTTTCATTTTTTTTGGGAAACAAGCAGTATGGGAGATGGATTTCCCACTTAATAAAGTAATTTTTATCAGAGTAGTGCAGCAGCAAGAATGGTGGTTCATCTCTAAAATCTTCATGGAAACTCAAAGACTCAAGGTTGGGCAATTCAATGGCAACTTCAAAGAATTATACAGAAAGCAGGTTCTTCAACACCCATGTTTGAAATTGCTTGAGGACAAGCAATATTGGGAAGGGAGGATTTTTCATGTCCCAAATTTTTCATTGGGTCACAATGGCGTAAGAAAATTGGCCCTATTCATTAGAGTTTGTCAAATTGATGCTAAAGGTCAAATAATTGCCAACGAGAAAATTACTAGTTTCTTAGGTTTGGGGTGGAAGCTTTGGGATTTGGAATAATGGGGATAATAAATGATGTTGGAACATTAGGATGGCATAAATATTTAATAAAGGAGATAAATAAATATATACAAGTGAAAATAAAAGTGGCATTTGATCATGAAGACACATGGAGGAAGTGGGACCCACACAAGCTAGAATTTATGTGCCACATGGCATCCTCTTCTTGCAATTTTGAATCCATGAGAAGCCTAATGTTCTTGGGATGAGTTATAAGGTCAATAATACTTGGCATGACTCAATGAGGTCGAAATATAGAGGAAGATTAACTCCCATGGAAGAGGAAGAGGCAATTTGGAGCTAGTGAGACACTTGGGCTAGATTCCCCAGCTCTATGACAACAATGATGAAGATGCTATGACACCTATGACACAAATCAGACCTGAAGGCTGACATATGACATATATGACATGTCAGGGCTAAAAATAGACTCCAAGAGGGCGCTCAAGGGTGTTAGGGTAGCTAAGATGCTTCCACATGTGATTTGGTGGAAGTGGGAGACTAGGAATTGTTGTACAAGTGGCGTTCTTTGGAATCTCTTGCCAACTTGAGTTGGCATGAGTCTCTTGGAAGGAATTTGACCCATGGAGGACATTAGAACTTTATAAATGTCAATAAAAAATAATTAAACCAGCTTTTGATCATTTGTATAATTTGCAATTGCATTTGTGAAGAGGGAGAGCTAGTGGATGACTAGTTTCTTGCCTTAGCCAATTTCGAGGGTGAAAGATTCCCATCCAAGTTGGTAGTTGGAAAGGACATTCAGACCTTTCATTTGGAGATTTAATGGATTATTTATTTGTAGGTTTAATCTACATGGCATCTCATGGTTTCTTCTATTGCAGCTCACTCCTTCAACCATTTCCAGTTTTGGTGGCATATTCTTGATCCTTGAGGGAGGGCGTTTTTGGTGAGCTATTGTACTCTTTGGGGGAGCTTCTAATGCCCCATTTATTTTGTAATATGAATTAAATACCCTGTTCTTCATATCCAAAAAATTTCAGGTCGAAATTCCAAGTAGAAATGTATAAATCTCATTTTTAATGAAAGAACGGTGCCATCTCCCCACTACCTTGTTGTGAACCAATGTAATGTTGATGGATTCGAATGGATAAGTAAAATACTGATGGTTTATTGATGAATGGAATGTTATTGATGTATTATACAAGTTTCATGTTCATTTCTCAAGCATTTGAAGTCATTTTACTCAGTTTATTTACATCTGGAGAAGATTTGGTGCCATTTCCCCAAGGGTCGAACTAGTGATTTTTGCTGTTGTTTGGGAGAGGTTTTGAATAGACTTAATAACTAATGAATGATGCATTTGGGACCTTAATAAAATCCTTGATAAATCCCCTACCTCTTTTCAGAAATTTGAGTGGGTTTGGAGGAATTTGGGAACCCATTTTCAGTACTTACCCCAGGGGGATTTGAACCCCAAATTACTAGTAAAATTGCATACTTGGTTCAGAATCCTAAGAGAGTTTGCAGAGGTCTTTTGGTGGCCATATCTCATCCATGAACATCATATTCAATTCCTAATATAATTCATACACCTTCCTTGAATATTTGAAGGCATTTGGAGTCAATTTGAGACTTAGAGACCAATACTAGTCAAAGGGAAATTACTAGTAAAGTTCCCTCCATTGGCCAGAATTGAAAGATGATTTGCAGAAGTATTTTAAAGGTCCAAAAGAATCCCTGATACACATGTTTATGTTCTAACATCATCCATATACCTTCTCAGAATATTTGGAAGCAATTGGAGCAATTTGGAGACCTAGAGCTCAAAACTAGTCAAAGGTTGAACCAGGGAAAAAAAGTGAAAAATTGTCATTTTAATAAAATTGCTAACAAGGTACATTACACTTTATATTAAAATATTTCTTACTAATACATAAAAATCAGTAGAAGTTGTTCTGGGTTAAAACAGTGCAACTTTGTCGATTTACATAGAGATGGAATTTACTTCAATATTTCACCTTTTACAGAGCTTGGTCTCTTAATACATCTCACGACTACGAGCTTGAGCTCACAAACACTTATACTAAATATACACAGAATCTTCTCCTAAATATACACAGACTTGATTTTTGTTTCAACTAGAAGCTACTGAGTCACACTAGATACAAATCCTGGTCTTGGGGCTTCGACAATGCTAGAAACGCCCATATATCATGGTCTGGTGAGGATTTGTCAAGGAACTGATGTCAAAATGCTCATATATCATGAAGAGAACTTGGCAGCGACCATAAGACAAAAGTATTTCTGATAAAACAACAAAGGAAGCAGAACAAAGGCGGTAAAGAAGAGTGCCATGACTTCCTGAAGATTTCATTTTGTTGCGATATGGGGTATGTTTTAGCCTATATATAGTGAGTGGTTAGTGAATTGGTCAATTTACTGGGATGGGATGGATGGGGAACGATAATTATCACAGTATGGCGGGATGGTGGTCATATATATCATCTGTACCGACTGTATATTTTGCTAGTGTAATTGTACATGTATCACTCCAATTGATGCCTTGAGAAAGGATTGTATGCTGACATGGTGAAGGTTTATACGATGAAATTCTGAAATGGCTATCCTGAGGGTGGTAGTGGTGAATGATGGCTTGTATCACGTGTGTGAAGAAAATAATCTCATCATGCCTTATATTTTTCTGGAGTAATTGTACTGACTGTATATTTTGCTGGAGTAATTGTACAATTATATAGAAGTTCGTGACATTATGTATTTTCAAGAAATTTTACTTTGCCAAGGACATTACTTCGAAGGGAATTTACTTCGCAGAGTAAACTTCACTTCGATGAGCATTTACTTTGACAAGTAAACTTCAGTTCGACGAGCATTTACTTCATGGACACTTTACTTCAAAGAACACTTTACTTCGCGGGCCTCTAAACTTTGTCGACAGGAAATTTTTTACTTCACAAACCTCTTAACTTTGTCGAGATTCAACTTCGACAAGCCCAATCTTAATCAAACTTTATATTAAAATAAAAATCAGTCGAAGTTATTTTTCGTTAAAACAAGACAACTTCCTCACATTACACAGAGATGGAATTTTCTTCAATATTTCACCTTTTACATAGCTTGGGCTCTTAATACATTTCACGACTATGATATTGAGCTCACAAACACATCACTATAAGTCTCAAAGTATTTGTAGATAACTGTGAAAACCTATATCCAACAATTCCCTATATCTAGAATGGTGAATACAAGAAGGATCGACCGTCCCTTCATTTATAAGGGAGTTGTAAAAATATTGAACCTATGAAGGCTAGGCAGTAAATTAATGTATATCCAAAATGGTGAACACTGGAAGAATACTGAGCACAAGAAGGGATGGCCGACCCTTCATGTTGACACAGATCTGTCGACAGGGGTTCACTTCGCACTGTCGTCAACAAATACCAACCAAACACACTTAAGCACTGGCCCAAAAAGGTTTTACCCTTTCTAGCAACACCCGTGAAGCGAGTGAAGTCTCACCTGAGATGATTAAAGGGGCTGCAGGAACCAAGTTTCCGCAATGGGGAAAGGACATGCAACTACTTCAATTCTATCGTAACATAAACCAGAGATTCACATTCATGTCATGCTTTAAAATTCAGACATACATTCATCACTCACATATTCGCTATGTAATCAACATTCGCATTATAAAAATTAACACTAGTGATCGCATCAATCAAAACTTACAGAAAATGGCATAAAGCATTCATCATTCGACATAGACAGAGACAAAATAACATATCCAAACATCTTCATGCATTAACTCATCAAAACCTACGGTATAACCTTTGCAGAAATAGTTCAGAACATCTTATCGCGGATCCATACAAAACTATTGAAAAATCGAGAAAAACATTATAGAGTTCATCCACACATCTATCGATCACCTGTGATCTCTTCTTCGGATAGGATTCCCTTATCATTACATTCATATTCTTATTTATAGCTAACTATGGCGGTTACAAAATGGTCCAAATGACCCTTTCTAACAAACTAAACTAGTCTTGCGCTTCCTTGCTCTCTGCGAATGGCCCTTTCTTCCGTGGATGGTCCTTCTTCACTGATGTCGGCTTCCACACTTCATGCGGACTAAACCCATGCCAATAGTACCCCAACACAAACTTATGGCTCTCCCTCGAGCCACCTCAGTTGGACACCTCTGGTGCATTCACCTGCTGTCGGAAATCGTCGTATGCGTTTTTGATCTGGTCGACCACTTCCTTTTTCGACGCTCTGAGTTGTGTACATTCTTCCACCTACTGGTCTGTTGGGTGTTCGCAACTTTTCTGTTGCGCTTCCTCGAGTTGTTTCTTGACCTGTTGCATTGCTTCCATTACCCATACTGCAAGGACTTCGGATTTTGTTTGGATCTCGTCCAGGTGTGTGGCCCTTCTTTGCTGCAGTTCGCATGCCTTCATTATGCATTGTTGCATGCTTTTTAGTTTCGTAGCCTTTGTCATTTGTATTAGTGAGGGCATCAGTTTGATCAATCCCTTGAAGGATTCTAACTGTGCTTCTGCTTCGCTGAGTTGCTCCTTCAATGCGGTTAGCTAGTCGTCCTGGACTACACTTACCCAAAACTCCGTGACACCCTCTGCGAATGTTTGGGCTGTCTTTTCTATCTCCGTGATCTCCGTCATGGCTTCCTCGATCACATTCTGTCTTCCCCGAATTTGGTCTAGTGGTGTGCTCGGTACCACCCTTGCCTGCAACTCTGCATTCTCCTTCTGCAAGTCATCGATAAGTACACCCAACAAGATGGCGTTCACTTCTGGGAGTATATCATGATCTACCTCGGGATTTTTCTCGCATACTATGGATATTGCTTCTTCCAGCCACTTTCTATCCTCCATGGCATTCTCGTTTTTAGCTAATGTTTGGGATTTCTCTGCCTGAATATGATGTGCCTCCATATCGTTGATGTGCTCCTACTGCTTGTAACTCACCATCTTATCGTGCATTCTGGCCTCTCGTTCGCGGATTTTAACACTTGCTACTGTTTGAATCCTATGTAGCGAAAATATTGGTAGTAGGTTGAAATCTACCACGATTGAGTCATACTTTCTGAGTTCCACATCCAACTCTTTGTTTCATGTCATCATCGCATTTGGTAAAATATTAACTAACCTCGGGTTTGTGCCAATATCTACTTCGACCATTCCTAACAACGCGCTCGGTCGAATTTCCCCATGTGGTACACTGTACTCTACAACTGCGTTTGATAGTGTGCATAGCAGTTGGGTTACCTGGGGGATGTATTCGGTCGAGTGCTATGTGACTTTCGCATGGTTTTCCTCTATGGCCTCTGTTAATTTCTCCAGGAACCAATTAACTTGCTCCTCCGGGAGACCCCCACTTGTACATCCTTCTCCACCATCCATCCTATACTTTGTCCTTGTTTCTTAGTGCTGTGCTTCTAGGTCGAAATCTGTCAGGGTGGCTGTTGAGGCTCCATCGTGGCTGGATGCCTCCGACTGCTCTTTCGCAAGGTCGTCTTCTCCTGCGCCCTCCTTCCAACTCGCTGAGTCCTTTTCTTCCATGGTTGGATTTAGTTTAGTTGTTTCCTATCCATTTTCTAATTTCAATAGGTCCTTCTCATCAACTGGGACTTTCCATTCTACTGGCCATATTTCGATGATGGCGTCCAGCTCCTCCTCTATGATCTTGTACTTTTTTGGCAGCCACTGTCGCCGCTTATCCGCTCGGGCTTGAAGGTAAATTGTATGGGATTCGAATGATAGCCTTGCGATCAGTCGATACTTCCTTGCTGCTTGATCTATTATCCGCGGTATTGCTTGCGCATCTATCTACATCATATCTAAGAACAATTAGAATTGGATGATGGTGGATGCTGTCTCTCTTTATCATTTGTTTCCCATAAATTTTGGTACTACGTGCCTCCACGCCTCCGCGTATTCTAGCTTCTACTATGTCCATTCCTTGATAGTTCTCGGGCTCCCTCCATCCTACTAATGCGACTAGCATAATGAGCCATGATTATGTGAACGCCTTTCCTTTCTCCTATGCATTGAATATGTCTTCGACCAACTGGTGTAATAGAAATTTCGACGAGTTCATTCGCACTCCTGCGGCACATAGTTCCGTGAAGGCGATAATGACCGAACTACATTCTTTGGGCCTGTTCTTCCGCGCCACCTTAACTGCTAGTATTTTTCCTCCAACCCTGATAGCCTAGTCTTTAATTGTGCTAATTAGGTAACCTCTATAGTTTTTCTCCACTCTGTACTTTGTCTTCAGGCTCACTGTGAGCTTCTTGTCATTTTCTTTTCCCTGGAAAAATTGGGAAGGATCATCGCTGTCCTAGGGTAGCCCAATAATTCTTGCAATTAGGTCAAATGTGATTGGAATATTTTTATGCAACCATAAGTAGCCGTTATGAAAACAAGCTAGCAACTAATTGACATATGCATTAACCTCCACCAATCGCCTGAAGTGCGGTATCTGGGTGAGGCCTAACAACCCCGATTGCTCCAATCCCAATGCCCACTTTGCAGGTTCCTTTGTGGTTGGGCACCCTTCACCATGGTTGACATTGATGTATGCTTCGACGCATTTTGGTAAGTTTGCTAGGTCGTGATCGGTATATTGTAACTTCTGCAAATTTGCCACAGTGTTCCCGGCTTGAGGAACTCCTTTCGGTATCGCTGGCATCTCGATGTTATACCATTCATTCTTGTTTATCTGAACCGTTGGTGTCCCTACCTTGCTCGGTGGTACATAGCCACGTATTGTTGGGCCTTCTTGCGATGCTGTCACCTTTCCTGCTTCTCCTTCTTCCAGTCGAGCTGAGTTCTAGGTCCCTTTCTTCGACTCTCAGTCGGTGTTTGCAAGTCGAGTGGCGCTTCGCTTCTTTCTAACTGAAATTCCTTTATGGTTGCTACTGCAAAACTGGTGTTGGCTGTGGCCTTTCGGTGCTTGTGCTCGAAATGTAAACCTCCATACGCTACTCTGCAGTTCTTTCTTAACACACAATGCGTCGACCTGCTCCCATGCCCCATATTTATAGTGTTGATTTGCTGCATACTTTCGATTTTGCACAATAATTACCAAATCCAGCACTAATTTCCCAAATTCATTGCATGCGTCGGGCATTAATTGTACCATTTTTTCATTTTTGCCATTGGTTATCGAGGTTTAACTGCTTCATTTATGACTGGATTTGACCCTTTCTGCATCGTGGTAGCTTCCGACTCGCCAAAGCATGTCGCTTCTTGGTGTAACCTGCGATGATCTTGTCGACAAATATTTCTTTTTCCACAGTGCGACACCAGTCCTTCGCTGGAGTCGCACCCATTCATGTCTTTTGTGCTCCCGGGACCTCGGGTTCAATTGATACGGTTGTTGCGCTCTTCGATCAACATAGATCCTAACTTTGTTGGTTTTCTTATCTTTGACCACCATCATACTTATCCACTCTGATTCTTCTACCGGTTCTATAATTCCTACTTCCAACATTCTCTCAATATCATCCTTCACCCTTTCCTTGTCCTCGGATTCAACCGGTGAGGTCGCTGCTTGACCGGCTTCGCATTAGGTTTCAGTGGGATTTTCATCTCACCAACGTCCCCTGAAATTCCTTTCATCTCCGAGAATTTTGTCGGAAACAAGTCCTGGAACTCATGCAATAGGCCAGTCATCTTTGCAATTGTTGAGTCATCCCAGTAGTCTTTGATGCTCACGAACTTGGGATTTTCTTCCGACCCAATGTTCACTTTCTTGATTCGCAACGACTGCTGAAACTTGTCGGAGGGAATATATGGTGCCTCGACGCTACGAATTCCTTCTGACTCTGGGATATATGTGGCCCTCGTATCATCCTCATCATCTGGTTCTCCTGTTATGTTGTAACATTCCATCAACATTTGGGGTGTCGCAGTCCACTGAAGTCCCATAGGTTTCTCTTTCAGTACTGCGTCGAGTACTTTCTCCCGGACCTCCTGTAATGCGATGTGGATGAAGGGGTTTTCCTCGAAGAAACTGAACATTTGGCTAAAGCCAATTGTTAGCTATTCCCATGAGATTGTTCCACGTCGCAGTTCTGTTGCGATATACCAACTTCACGGTACTTCATCCAATGTGTGAATAAATGCGTGGACCCATTCCTGTTTCACTCGTGGTCCCCATTTGCTTTCACATTCATCCAAATTCTCTATCGGGTTTCTTTTGCTGTCATACTTCCTTCCGTAGTATCCCTCAGTGTCACCAAACCTAACCGTCATTAGGTGTCGACATAGTGGCCAGTTAGTTATAGTGGACTTGTGCACTACTCACCATCGCACTGGTGTAGCCTTCAGGGATTCCTCCAAGGCCAATAGTCACTTTGGTTCTGCCACTTTTTCTTTAAATTCAATGATAAATGCAGCCAATTTGGGAAATCCCTCATACGTTGGTAGCTCACACTCTTCTGTAGCTACCCTTCGCAGTGGCTGAGTGATCCGTGCACACCTCCTAAATGACACTTCGTGCAGTCAATTCTACCAATTTTCAAGTGCTTCGTTTGAATATGACAATGCCAAAATTCTACTGCGCCACCCTAACTCTCCATCTGCAATCAGATTGATGTAGTCTTCAGAGATGTTGTAAAGATTATCCCATCCCTCAGTGAATTCATCCCTTGTTGGCTCAACATATCTCTGCCCTTCCGCGGGGTCAAGGGGTGCAACTACCCTTATCTCACGGTTCGCGAACGACATAGTTCTTTTCTTGAAGTTGATAATAGCCTGATTCTCCATTGCCTAGTATATCCCTAGGAACACTGGATAGGGGCTTTTGTTATCAACAATCTCGATCACATCAAAATCTACATATGTTTTGAGTCCCTCGATCTCAATGGGGACCTGGCATAGTCAACTGATCGGGGTGACCTTACTTTGGTTTGCTAGTCGTAGTTGTACTATAGACCAAGCCAACTGTGGTTTCCCCATCATTTACCAGGTCTGTTTTGTCAGGATGTTTACATCTGACCCCAAATCCAAGATAATGGAGTCAACATCAAATTCTCCAACTTGCACAGACATCTGCATTTCTCTTCCTATCTTTCTCTTATGTATGTGATTGACCATTCACTCCTATTGTGCACCCTCCCGTTAATGCAGCAGGTTGGATATCTCCGCCAATGCATCCTGATCTTTTGCTAGTTCCAAGAAACTCTCTAGGAAGGCTCTTAAGGTGTTATCCTTTTTCTACAAATTCATCGTGTCGAATGTCGGCAACATGTCATAGATAAATTCTTTCTGGTGAAGAGGTGGTTGTCTCAGCTGCCTCATTTCCTCCTGTGCTTTCAAGAAAATATCCCTCTCTACTTCTGCATCAAATGTGACTTGTTTTATTGTTATCGCTCGGACGCTAGCCTGTGACCTGTCGACCCTGTCACAGCTCCTCCTCGGGTCACTATTCCGACAGTTGCATTTTGACTTCTAACCTCTGCTGATATCTTTTTCACTACTGGTGGCGAATTTTGATTCCAATTCTGATTTGGTGGAGGTGGGGGTAGGTTCTTAGTTTTCCACTTCGTAATGAGTTGAGGACAGTCTTTGACACCATGGTCCACAACACTATATTAAGTGCACTGTGGGGATGGATTTAGGAAATCCCTCTGATAATGTCCCTACTGACCATAGTTATAACATATGATTGGTCCTTGACCTCTTCCAGTAGCTCCTCCTCGGCTGGCACTGATACCTCGGTCGCTGCGGAACCCCCCTATGAATCCTCCTCATAGTGACTCATATGGAGGGTACTGCAGTTGACCATAGTGCGGTTGTGGATATTGTAGTTGGCCATACTGCGACTGGCCATACTATGACTGATCATACTACGGTTGCGGATTATATTGGGGTTGTTGTTGATTATACTATTGCTACTGCTATACCAGTGGTTGAACCTCTCCCTTCATGAAGAATGTATCCGCAGTCCTTTCTTGGAGTAGGTCATAAGATCTGTAGTCTTTCTCGTCGTGGTCAACCAATTGACCGAACTTGCAATACAAGTTCACTAGTTTCGATACCATCTTCTGTAGGTACACTCATTCTTCTGGTCGATGTCCTCTCATCTGACATATGCAACACCAAGGAATCCCTCCCTGACTGAGGGGATTCGGTGCACCTGATTGCAAATATTCTCAAAATTTTGGGCACTGATCCTTCTGATGTCCTTCTATCCTACATCTAGTGCACCATACTTCTTCGCGGGCCTCTTTTCCCTTCTTCATATCCTGTAACTGGATCGTCAAATTTTCCAACTGCGCTTGTATTCAATCCATGCCTAAGCTTGTTTCACCGATTGGTGAAGCCTCCAGCTTCATTGTGATCGCCAACGCTTTTTCCTGAGTCGCTACCTTCCATTGCATCAGTGGGCCACGAATGTGTGGCACCAACCCGGCGATAAACCACTCTTTATGGTGTATATCGCTCATCTCGAAACTCACTTTCTCCATCATTGTTTTGTACCGATAGTCGAAGTCCCATAATGATTCGTTGGGAAACTGCTTGATTTCTTTGAGCTCAGTAATGTATTGCGACTTAGATTTTGGTTTTCTAAACTCATCGATCATCTCGCCTTGATCTGTGGCAATGTTTTATCTGGATTTCTCGTTGGTACCTTAGTAAACTTCATATTCCAGTCTAGTGTACGGCCCCTAAGGGTTGTCGCTAATTGTTCCTTCTTGATATTTTCATCCTAGACCTACTTCACAGTCCAAACTGCTTCGCACAAAAACCAATATTGTTCGAGACGTCGGTCCTGTTACCTTGGAAGGTTGGCATATTTGTGTCGTCACCTACCATTCTTGCACTTCTACTGTTATTATTTACCGATCCACTACTCTTACTACTGTTCCGACACATAGGACAGCTCTGCGAATAACTTGTATTTCTTCCAATCAAGTTCCGAGTAGTGTGTGGAGTTGAAGGCATGTTGTAGCTTAGGGTCCAATCTTCTTTGGATTTTGGGGTATCCTGTTCACCTTCTTCTTCATCATAATAAGGTGGCTTCGTTCCTTGTGGTCCTGTTTCGTAGTATTCCGTTTTGGTCCCCTCAGGAGACTCTCTCTCAGTCCTCCTCTTTTTCTCTGGTCGCCGGAATATCACCCCACTCCTCAAGGTACCACAATATTTTTCAGCCTCCCTTAGAAATCCTTCGTCACTCATGTCCATCTACCACACATCTTTCTATCGGACCCGCATTCACGCGGTACCCACAACTCTCGCACACTGATCTTCTACTCGTCGGAATTCAGCCTCAGTATATCCTTTTCACAGACGAACATCTTAATCCACAACTTCGGTGATAGTAGGAATCTCCCTCTAGGTCCTTTGAAAAATTTCCTTTCTGCGTCGCTATATGATTTGATCGTATCAACGGAAAACTCGGTGATGTATCCCTCTAATATACTGTCTACCCAGAAGTCAATAGCCCTTGATACCTTATTTTCGACCCGTTTCAGCTATTGGATTAGTTATGGAGTCCAGTTATTAGGTTCACCTCCTTGGAAATTGTTCTTTTGAAAGGTTAGCTGTGGCAACCATTCGTCCAACAATACCAAGAATTCACAAAATAATATCTCGTGGATATCCGAATAAATATGCTTTTCCAACCAACTGCTTGTCGTCTTCCCGGGGTTTCGATTTTCTCCTTCCGTGAATTCTTCAGCTTTCTTATCAAACCAATCCTGAATCTTTAGTTTCATCGGGTGCCATAGCATGTCCTCTTCTTCCTTCTTCAAGGTCCCAGCAACGGAACCATTTGTTGAAACAGATCTGTCGACAAGGGTTCACTTCACACTGTCGTCAACAAATACCAACCAAACACCCTTAATCACCAGCCTAGAAAGGTTTTACCCTTTCCAACAACACTTGCGAAGCGAGTGAAGTCTCACCCGAGATGATTAAGGGGGATGCAGGAACCAGGTTTCCACAGTGGGGAAAGGACATGCAACTACTTAGATTCTATTGCAACAGAAACCAGAGATTCACATTCGCATCATGCTTTAAAATTCAAACATACATTCATCATTCGCATATTCACTATGTAATCAACATTCGCATCATCAGATTAACACTAGTGATCGCATCAATCAAAACTTACAGAAAATGGCATAAAGAATTCATCATTTGACATAAACAGAGGCAAAAGGACATATCCAAACATATTCATGCATTAACTCATCAAAACCTGCAGTATAACCTTCGCATAAACAGTTCAGAACATCTTATCGCGGATCCATACAAAAATTTCGAAAAACAAAGCAACACATTACAGATTTCATCCACACATCTATCAATCACCTGTGATCTCTTTCTCGGATAGGATTCCCTTAGGCTTACATTCATATTCTTATTTATAGCCAACTATGGCGGTTACAAAATGGTCCAAATGACCCTTTCTAACAAACTAAACTAGTCTTGCGCTTCCTTGTTCTCCGTGAATGGACCTTTCTTCTGCGGAATGTCCTTCTTCGCTGCTGTCGGATTCCGCACTTCATGCGGACTAACCCCGTGCCAACACTTAATTTAGTAGATAAATGTAGATATTTTTAATCTACAAAGGATAGGTGGACAATTTACAACTTCCACTGTAAATAGTAGGGATCTGGGGGGTTTTATGATTGATGTTTTTCATTCTCACCTTTGCATGCTTTGATCTCAATAAAATGTTTTAAATAACGCTTGTTGTTATTTATTTTCATGATTTGCGGGAGGCCTTGTTTTTCTTGGAAATACATCGTTTCCACAATCCGCAATGTGGATTGCGGGAGGGAATCCCATTTTTTATGAATTTGAATTTCTTGGTTCCGCATTTCCGCAACCCGCAATGCAGATTGCAGAATTCAGAAAGCGTTTGATCAATAAAAATCAGATTTTCGGTTCCGCCTTTTTGTATTCCGCAATGTGGATTGTGGAAAGTGGAAACCAAACTTAAAAAATTAAAATTTCATCGCCTTTTTCAGAACCCGCAAATATATTGTGGATTGTAGACACCTAAATTTCTTAAAAACGTTCCCGCAATTCCGCAACTCGCAATGCGGGTTGTGGGAAGATCGAATTTTTTCCCATAATTTTTCCCGCTCCGCATTTCTGACTTCGGATTGCGGATTGCGGAAATGATAAACTTCCCAACATTCAATTTGACAATCTACAATCCCGGAACCCGTAATGCGTATTTTTTCGTTTTTATCAGAAAAACCCATTTTTCAATCATGTCGATGAACACTAGATCCAAAATTGTCATGGACCAATTGAAAAACAATGACCCAAACAATGAAATCTTCTTTGACACCAATGGGAAGGTTTCTAAAACCTATATGCTGGGCTGGTCACAAATTTATGCCATTTTTTACAATGACGATTTTTCCAAAATCCAGAATGACCAGGCGTCTTATCTGAACATCAGTTAATCCCAAATCCACGCTAGAGTAGCTAGACTGTCCCTGATTCGCTACACAAATGTAATAAAATGGATTATCGATCATGCCAACCCTCAGGATCATTCATTCAATAACATAAACCTTAAATCTTGGGGAGGCCCATAAAAGGATGCATGATCCAAAGTCTTTCTTGACCAATCACTTCACAAAGGAACATATCAAGAGTACTTATGTGCATCAGTCTGAGCCTGATGATTCCATCTATGAAGGTGTAAATTCATTCCAGGATGTGTTGAGCAAAGTCACCTCTCAGGAGGAAAAGAATTTCATTCACCAATACTAGCATGAGCTCAAGGTAAAAATTTTGCAATACAGGAAACTCAAGTTGTCAGATGATGAAAGAGATCAAAAGGAATTGATAGAAAAGGAGGCACAAAAAACACACGTTGAAACTCCTTTGTTGCTGACCTATAAATCAAAAGATAAAGGTAAAGCTCCAATTTAGGGTCTACAATAGCCTCAACCCATGGCTAATCTGAATGCTCTCATCAAATCAGTTGAAGAAATGAAGAAGAGATTAGCATCTATATTTTATGTTTCTTTGATCTTTGTCTGTATCCGACAAGTTTTGATATGTGTATGTGGAATTGAGTTGAGTCGCGAACTGGTTCTCCAAGATGTATTCCACAATGTATGAGACAAGTTGATGAATGAAAATGATCGATTGTGTTATCTCTCTCTCTCTCTCTCTCTCTCTCATACATTTATTGCTTGGAAACTGGAAACTAGTCAAATTATAGTTAAATCTAGAGAGGGCAGAGAAATATGAGAATAAATCTGAGTTCTGCAATTTTATTCAAGATGACTTATATCAGAGTATGAATTTCAATGTTATTACATAATATATGGGCCAAGAGGCTCCTCATATCATTACAAAACATTCTCTCCATTTCTACTAAACATTACAACACTATAAATTAATGAATGGAGCTGAGATTTGAACCACAGACTTGTAGAAGCTTCCTGAAATTCGACCACTGATATGATAGGATTAAATTAAATTTCATTAAATAAGAAATAGGCCGAAATATCTCTCAAAACATTATGGAAAAATCTCTCTTCTTCTACACCAGAAACTAGCTCTAGAAATCCATAGGAAGCTTGGAGAATCGAACTCTGGAATGGATGATTCTTTTTTTTATCTTCAAATTCGACTTGATTAGCTACAAGACCTGCAAATAAAATCAATTACAATGGTTTAATGTCATCATCCTCTCATAGAAAGATGGGGCACATCTCCCATGCTTGACTACAGGCACATCTCCCAAGTCTCAGATGCACAAATGCATTCATAAAATTTCTCATACTAGCAAAATATGTGAAAAGGAGTTGCTTGTATTCTTGTATAGAATTTTGGGTGACTTGCTGAGCAAGTTGAATAGATTGGTGACCTGTGAGAACCCTTCCACATGGGCCACCCATGAGTGGATGAGGAAATCTTGCTTTCCTTCCTTGCTTTGCTTTACTTTGGATTTCCTTCTTTTTCCTCTTTTTTTGAATTTCCTTATTTTTTGAACTTTCTTGCTTTTCTTGTTTTATCCTGCTTTCTGGATTTATGCTGCTTTTCCTGAAATATTCCTCTTTTCTAATTTTTGGCATCATTTTTGGACTCATGTGCTTTACTTGACTTCTTCCTCAAGTCACTCCTCCAACCTTATCCACTAATGCACCCTAGTGGAGCATTTTCTCCATTTATTCAGCATAATAATAAAATATTAAATGCACCATAAATATTTATTCCAAGTGGATAGAAAACTATGGATAAAATTAAATGCACACTCCTAATTAATTAATTTCCTCATCTTAACCCCTCATTAATTAATTAATTCAATCTATCACTAGGATCCATGGGGTTCGATCTTCTTCATGGTGCTGACAAAATGGGAACATGATAGTACTCCCCTCCCAAGATTGCTTGTCCTCAAGAAAAATATCCCAAGAGGTCCATCATGCTTTTGCTACACTACTCTGATCATAATCATCTCTCCAAGAAAATATTCACTACATCTGTAACTGAACATGCTTACTTCAATCCAAGTGAAGCAACTAGAAAGTGTGCCAAGATCCCATAAGAATATGAGAAATGTAAAGATACCACTACTATGTAAACTATAAGTCCATCCAAGGAGGTGTTCCCTATGTGGGAAACTGAAACCAAGTGCAACATAGATGAACTGGTGCAAAAGAGGGTTGGCTTGCCCCATCATGCCAACATGCAAACAACTGCTCCAAGTACAAACAATGCCAATATCCCAATGCTTGTATGGCACCCCCATGGATCAAAATACCATCCAACAAAATATGTTAAGCAAAAGAGTGCCTAGATCCCACTGTTCATGCTGCATCTCTCCAAACATTAGTAACAAGAAAAAATCAACATCATATGAAATGTTGGGAAATATGAAAACATCATACCACCATATTGGAAAATCATCATTTCCAATCCAACCCTGAAGCTTTGAGGGCCCCTCAATCAATATATGCAAATCTACATGGTAGGAACCAATCAAGGAAAGGCTATGCATCACTAAATATGCCTCCAAAGAGTGAGGCCGAACATCATCAATTCTTTCCACTCCATCAATAAGGTTCTTATATGCCGAATGCACATAAGAATTAAAAATGGCTTCACTGTAGCTCAAATGAAAAGGGTGGAAGTCCCTTATCCAATCATGATAAAGATAGGCATCATATAAGCAAAAATTCCTTGTTAACTACTCACAATTAAAATATGATGAATACAATGAAAAACCATAAGTGCAGGAAAACCGAATACCCTTAAGGGCATACATCCCCAAGGAAGTAATCTCATGGATCAACTCTCTGCCATTGGTTCCACTCAAGTTGGAAGAACATGTGATGCATACCTCCATCAAGTATGTATGCATCCCATCGGTGGATCGACAACCACTCACCAAATCAGGTCCAAGTAAGGAGCTTGTGGTTCCGCCAAGTGCACATACCCAATAGTTCACCAACTTCCTTTGGAAGCTTGTTTGTTTAGTTGCCTTCCACCCACCATGTGCATAAATTTTTCTGCGAAGAGACTCCATTTGGATCATGTTTCCTTCCACCCAATCCATGTGTGGATGAATGGTATCTAATGGCAGCAATATGTACCTATGTTGTTGATCATAAAACATATCAATGTCAGAGGCATTAAAAATTTCACATAGCAAAAATTTACCTCTCGGATTCTCCAACTTTGTGGTGCATTTATCCATAGATGGAAAGAACTCTCTGCTACTTGATTCCAAGGTTATGAAATAAATATCATGGCTTCTAGGGGGGATATGAGCCTTTTCCAAACCCCATGTATTCACCATCAAGTCATCCAGAATGACTGTGGGAGCCTCCTTCTCCTCTTGGGGCATTATCAAGAAAAATCCTTTCACCCAATTCTCATCTTCAAGTGATGTGACTGAAACATAAGTGTGGGGTGAAAGGGAATGAATCCACTCTCTGTAACAATTATCCACCAAGCATGTGGGTCTATGTACCTCATCATCATGGGCTGATCCCTCAAATGTGAGACCATGTGTCTCCTCTAAAATTTTGCATCTCTCATCATGAGGTAACTCATAATATCTTTGAAACAAGGCAAGTTCTTGGTTACCTTCTTGCTTGATTTCATCACTCTCAAGAAAATTCAGATCAACATGCTCCTCATGTTCCACCATCACATGAGCTTCCTCCACATAAATCTTAAAATCGTCAACCAAAAGTGAATGACTGATTGGAACATAAGAAGGAATATGAGATCTTAGAGACTCTTGTTGAAGTTGCTCTACTTGCATCTGAGATTCCAAAAGAGTAGTTTGAGTAATTGTCATAGAATCTTGGGTGGATTCCAACTCATATGAGAGACTTTCAATATATTCTTCATTATTCAATAATACATCATGATACATTCTTGAAAGATCAAAAAAATAATCTCTATCAGAAATCAATAGTGAAAATGTACCTTTGATGTTTGTCATTGACTTCTGAATCTCCTCCATGTATTCAATGGAGAGTGGATTTTATAGTGATGCATCTCTCCAACAATATTGTGACACTAAAGCATGAGTGACATGGAGAATTTCAATGGTCTCCTTGATCTTCAATGTGTTCAACTTTAATTTCCCTTCAAGGAAGGATGGTTCATGACAGTGAACATCCTCTTCTTGAATTTTACTTGGATTAACATCATGAATCTTATGTGGTGATGGTGAAGTTATTCCTTTCTCCTCACCAATGGCTGCAAATTCATCATCTTCATGCTCAAAGGAAAGTATGTTTGTAGAACCTTTATCAAAGTACGAAAATTCATGAGATGGAACCTTCTCTTCTTCAAACTTCATTGGATCACCCTCATAAAATTCAAGCGGTGAAGGTGAAATTGATCCTTGGTTTGCTTCCACTATTGCAAGGACTCCATCATGATGATCAATGGTACTTTGGATTGCAGCAACATCTTCCAATCTGATCGCTATGCCACCACCATAGAGATGTGAGCACCCATTGATATCACCTTGTAGTGACTCATGCTCCTCCAATGGTTCATCTCCATGAATGCCTTCATAGTTGACACCAAAATTTTGAGCCTCCATACCGAAGGACTCAACCATGCCAACCCTCTCATTGTAAGTTCCTACCATATCAGAATGAAACAAAGGGATACAAAAATCAGAATTGTGGAAATACCTTTGTATCATGTCTTTCTCTTCATGTGGTGGATCTGTGATGTCTTGCCCTTCCACCAAATCTTCTGGTTCACATCCAACTGATGTGTGCTTGTCTTTTGCTTCCTTATGAAGCTCAAGAGGTGACTGTAAACCTGATTCATGTTCATCCTTTGGATCAGATACAAAATATGTCTTATCATTCCTGAAAACATCATCATCCCTTATAATTCTTTTGAGATCACCCACCAAGAAACTAGGAGTCATTTCACCTTCCACATTGCCAACAACCAGATGTTGGACTGCTAGATCTTCAGCTGTGCATGGACCTTCTTTATCTTCTTCCAAGTATTTATTTGGTAACTCATAATCCTTATGGCTGCTGCAAATAGGCTGATTTATATCTTCATCTTGCTTCTCCTTCATATCAATACCTTTGGTCCTCTTTTCTTCTCTACAACTTAGATCCTTCCTTGATGGCTTGTTGGTCTTCAAGGAATCCACATGTGTCACTGTTTTGGATTTCTTGGGTAACAAGAATCCCACTTATTTGCAAACATCATTTTCCATCAATGCAATATTTTCCTTGTTAATTCTAGAGTGGGGATCTTGAAATAATCTTTGGATCTCATGTGTGCAACACTCTATGAAAGATATGAGTTCCAAAATCTCATCTCTCAATGCATAGTAAGCTGTGAGGTACTCAAAGGATCTCCTTAACTTCAATTCCTCAACAATTTCAGACCTTGGATAATAAAAATATTCATCATACCATTGGTCACCATCATCTCTTTTGAAACTGCTCGAAAATATGCATGATGATTCTTCTTCCTCGATTGCAATTGGAACTAGCCTCATGGCTACAAATTTGAATTGTGATCTACAATATTCTTCAACAGTGAGCTGCTTTATTTACACAGGGGTGGAGGAAAGTGCTCCGATACCACTGTAATGTACCAACTTATACAAGTGATAAAAAACTCTTTTCTTCTTCAAAATTAATTAAAACAATGGCTAAGGAAGCTAGAACTGCTAAGGATGGGAAAGATAAGAGGATATGGAAGGATGGAAGGTTTTGATGTGGTATGATACCTATGAAAAATGTGCTGATACCATTTATGTTTCAATAGCATCAATCGGCAATTTACTCCAACGCTCCTGGGCTACTCAACATATACAGACTAGTATGGGTGAGGTATTTAACTGGAGACTGGAGATGGATGGTTCTGAGCTTAAAGAGGTTAAATGTAAATTAATATCATTCATTAAATAGTAATACATCATTACATAAAGTTACAAATATATCTGAGCAAGTCTCACAAAAACATACACAAAATTGGCTTCCAGGACAGCTCGGCTAGTGTGAATTCAGGATTTCCAAACAAGATTTAAAGGGTCACGAATTTCTGAAATTTAGCATGGTATGTGATTTTTTTCATATTAATGATCTCTAGGAACAATAATTTCTTCATTTGGATACGTTCTCATACATTTATTGCTTGCAAAATGGAAACTAGTCAAATTCTAGCTAAATCTAGAGAGGGTAGAGAAATATGAGAATAAATCTGAGTTCTGCAATTTTATTCGAGCTGAATGATATCATAGGATGAATTTAACTGTTATTACATAATATATGGGCCAATAGGCTCCTCATATCATTACAAAACATTCTCTCCATTTCTACTAAACATTACAACACTAGAAATTAATGAAGGAACTGATATTCGAACCAAAGACTTATAGAAGATTCCTGAAATTCGACCACCGATATAAAAGGATTACATTCACTTTAATTAAATCAGAAATAGTCCGAAATACCTCTCAAAACATTATGGAAAAATCTCTCTTCTTCTACACCAGAAACTAGCTCTAGAAATCCATAGGAAGCTTGGAGATTCAAACTCTAGACTGGATGATGCTTTTTCTGATCTTCAAATTCGACTTGATCAGATACAAGACCTGCAAATAAAATCAATAATAATGGCTGAATGCCATCATCCTCTCACAGAAATATGGGGCACATCTCCCAAGTCTCGGATGCACAAATTCATTCATAAAATTTCTCATACTAGCAAAAGATGTGAAAAGGAGTTGCTTGTATTCTTTTATAGAATTTTGGATGACCTACTGAGCAAGTTGAATATATTGGTGACCTATGAGAACCCTTTCACATGGGACACCCATGAGTGGATGAGGAAATCTTGCTTTCCTTCCTTGCTTTGCTTTGGCTTTCCTTCTTCTCCCTCTTTTTCTGAATTTCCTTATTTTCTAAACTTTCCTGCTTTTCCTGTTTTATCCTACTTTCTGGATTTATGCTGCTTTTCATGAAATATTCCTCTTTTCTCATTTTTGGCATCATTTTTGGACTCATGTGCTTTACTTGACTTCTTCCTCAAGTCACTCCTCCAACCTTATCCACTAATGCACCATAGTGGAGCATTTTCTCCATTTATTCAACATAATAATAAAATATTAAATGCACCATAAATATTTATTCCAAGTGGATAGCAAACTATGGATAAAATTAAATGCACACTCATTAATTAATTGCCTCATCTTAACCCCTCATAATTAATTAATTCAATCTGTCACTAGGATCCATGGGGTTCGATCTTCTTCATGGTGCTGACAAAATGGGAACATGAAAAATTAGTACAGTATTCGGTGACTCAATATGTTCTATGAATGAAATCGTTGCTATATGATGTATCTCAGATCTCTTGATTATGCTTTGATAAACTATGATTTTGTCGATCTGGTTAACCTGCCAATTGTGAGATAGTTATGTTTGATGCGAATGAGGGTTATGTTGATTTCTATGTTAAGTAGATCTAGTTCCACCATATGATGTTTTGATGTGATTATGAATCTGTGGCTTCTGAGTGAACTCTGAGCACATGAAGGATTGACCGAACCTTCTAGCAGTCTAGAGCTATTATGAAAATAATACTGGGCAGATGAAGGGTCGGTCGTCCCTTCATTTATAAGGGAATTGTAAAAATATTCAACCTACGAAGGCTAGGAAGTAAATTCATGTATATCCAAAATAGTGAACACTGGAAGAATGTTGAGCACAAGAAGGGACGGCCAACCCTTCATTTACTAGATAAATGTATAGATTTTTAATCTATGAAGGCTAGGATGACAATTTCTGACTTCCGCTATAAATAGTAGGGATCCTGGCATAAGCTAAGTTTTAACATATAAAAAATGTTTGTCTTGAATTCTGTTTCCCGGCAAGAAGGATCGACTGCACCTTGCTTTAGTGGATAATTGTGAACGCGTTTATCCAACAATTCCCTATATCCAGAATGGAGAATGCAAGAAGGATCAACCAACCCTTCTTTCAGTCGAGAACTATTATGAAAAGAATACGGGGAAGAAGAAGGGTCGGCCACCCCTTCATTTTTTCATTTTGATAAATTGTCATTTTGTCGATCTGGTTAACTTGTTGATTGTGAGATATTTATGTTTGATGTGAATAAGGGTTGTGTCGATTTCTGAGTTAAGTAGATCTGGTTCGACGGTATGATGATTTGGTGCGATTACGAATATCTGGTTTCATTACGACTAAGTGTGAAATTGATGCGTGTCTCCCCAAAACTGCGGAAACTTGGTTCCTGCAGCCCCCTTAGATATCTCGGGTGAGACTTCACTCACTTTGTGGGTGTTGCTGGAAAGGGTAAAACCTTTCTGGGACGATGTCAATGGGATTTGGTGTAGATTTTTTTCGACAATAGTGTGAAGTGAACCCCTGTCGACAGAACTATGTCAACAGATAACAGCGCGACATGTGTGATAATTTACAGGATAGATCACACAGCTAGAGTAAATATCACTAATATCACTTAAGAATTGCAGTGGAGAAAAAGAAGAAGAATAATCAATAATCACTCATTAACACAAGAAATGGCAAAAATGTTGTAATCATACATCAGCTGTAAGCTGGCACTGTGAAAGTAGAATAATAGCTTAATACAATCAAATGAATTCAAATACTACTAAGGTCATTTGAATTCTCCTCAATGTGTGGCTTGGATGACATTGCAGACATCATCCAATCAATAGAAGTAGTCACAAATAGTCAAATATTAGTCAAATGAGTCTAATTGAATCTAACTGGTGCACATGGCACAAATCTAGGGAAGGAGACTCCAATGTGGGTGCATGAGGAGCTGTCAGTAGTCAGTAGAGTTGAACTAGTCTCTGTAGGTGTCTATCTAAGTGCTTCAGTCAGTTAACTAAGAAATCAGTCCTCAAATCAAGGAACTGATCCACTAATCATGGAACTGACTGATGTAACTCCTAAATAGGTGGAAGAGCATGCATTTGTACTCCAGTGATGGAAAAAAGGGTGCATATGTGGATAGGAGGGCTAGAACTGAGTAGAAATAGGCTCATGGGGCTAAAAAACTAGGGACTAGGTGTTGGGAGACTACCATACTGATGACTGGATGCATGCATGCATGCATGAAAATATAAAAAATATGGTGAGAATATTCCAACACCCCTCCCCCCCGCAAGCCAAACTATGAGGAAGTAACTGAAAACTAGTAGGGCCCTGGTAACTGAGACCAAAGGTCACCCCGTACAACAATCTAAATAAATAAAGTGAGGAAAGAGGGAAAACCCAGTGGGAAGAAATCCCCCACTCAAGATAGGTTGTAGAAGGTAATCATTCATGTACATCACTCACCCCAAAAGGAAAGTGGAATTATCCACCGAAGAAAGATCTATCAGCAAGAAATGGATCAGTAATGTGAGAAGGATGAAACCTTCCATTCTGATAATCAGATCTGGTTCTCCTTTGATCATGTGTATCTCCCATAAGATCTTTGGCAAATCTAAAAGTAGTGGATGTCCATCTAGGAAGAGGAGGATTCGCAAGCTTTAGATATGTATCTTGGTCTTCCATTCGCTGATCTTCATTAACTGGTGCTAGATCTTCAGGTTGTTGTGGATCTGGATCTAGCATTCACTCTTCATCATCTTCACTTTCATACTTTGAATCGAAACTCTCATGTGATGAAGATTTGCACTCTTACTCATCAAGCAGTGGAGGTGTGGTAGGAAAGCTCTCTTGCTCAACAGGATGAGCATCATGAAGTGGCCATTCCTCAAACTTTACACTCCTATAAAGAAATGTTTTCATAGTAGAAGGATCAAGAAGCTTGTAGGATTTTGCACTCAATGCATGATAACCCACCATAATACACTCTCTGCTTTGTGGATCTAGGGATCTCCTTTTCTCTGTTGGAATCCTTGCCCATGCTATGGATCTAAACACTCTGAGATGAGATAGATCGGGTTTGTATCCCATCCATGCTTCGAAAGGATTCATATCTTTGAGTCCTTTGTGAGGAACTCTATTTTGAAGGTAGGCAACACAGTTGATGGCTTCTTCCCAAATACTAGGGTGCAACCCTTTTGACTTTAGCATGCAAGTTGCCATCTCTTTTAATGTTTTTTTCTTTCTCTCTGCAACACCATTCTGTTGTGGTGTGTCGGGAACAATATGTTGCATCTCAATGCCTTCTTTAGCACAAAAGGTTTGAAAATCACCTTTGATTCACTCTCCTCCATTATTAGTGGGAATGGCCTTGATCTTTCTATCTGAAGATTTTTCTGCATAAGACTTGAAAAACTTAAAGTATCCAAGCACTTCTGATTTTAATCTGAGAAAGTATACCCATGTAAATATTGAGTAATCATCAATAAAAGTAAGAATATACCTTTCCTTGTTCAAATATAGATATGGAAATGGCCCTGCAACATCACTATGAATCACATCTAGAGGTTGAGAGGCTCTCCTTTCCTTCCCCTTCTCAAACATCTTTTCTAGATGCTTTCCCATCAAACAACCATTACAGTTTCCCTTGGAAAAATTGACTTTGGGTAGTCCTTCAACCATCTCTTGAGTATGCATATCTTGCAGGTACTTGTAGTTGAGATTCCCAAATATTTCATGCCATAGCCTACTCTCTTCATTTGCATGAGTGTGAAGAGAAGGTTATTTTGAGATAGGTAGAAAGTGGGAGAACTCATAGAGTTTCGAATTGTGGTTTGCAACACCTTTTGCAATGGTAGATCCTGATACCATGTCTTGGATTTCAACCTCATTTGGAGAGAATATCACCCTCTTGGGCTCTCTAGTGTGGGTCATATGGTAGACTGAAAGTAGATTAGTAGTGAGTGTAGGGACATAGAGAACATCTAAGAAGTACCCATGATCAAGTTTGATTCTTCCAATCCCCTCAGACGAGACCTCAGAATCATTCCCCAACATGATGGAAGGTCCAACAATGGATTCGAAACCAGTAAAGATATATTTTGAGGAAGACATGTGTCTTGATGCTCCTGAATCTATGATGAAGGAGGATTTTGTTGATGCACCTACCATGAGAGCATGACATCTTTCTTTGTCCTCTGATCTTGATGGTTCACCTTCTTTCTTCCTAGCACATGCAGGTACTGGAAGGTTATTCTTTTCAAGAAGTGAAGCCATGATATCTATGGTATTCTTCATACATGAACTCTCAGGAGGAAATCCTCTATTGCAATAGGTACATTTTTATTTCCCCTTATGAGTTTGCTTGTCTTTCCTGGAATTCAAAACTCCTTCTTCTTTTGCTCATTTGACTTTCTGTCAAAATTTTTTTGCTTTCCCTTTCAATTCGCTCTCTTCATTTCAGTGGAAGAAAGTGCTGAATCCAACTTGGGTTTTATCATTCGCATATGAACTAACTTCTTCTCCTCAAGTGTGAGAGACTGGATGAAGTCTTCAAGTGTGTGAAACTTCCATTTTGGGATGGACAGCTTCGCTGACTGGAAGGTAGAGACAAATACTGAGTAGTGAGGGCCTATTTTTGATAGTATGGCAGGGATGAGTTGCTTCTCTTCTTTCTCAATCCCACATCTCTTCAATTATGAAATCATATTTTTGAACTTGTTTATAAACTCACCGATGGAGTCGAAACTGCTAGGGCTCAAGGAGATGAGCTCATTTTCAAATTTGTGACCTTTCAAGTCATCTTTCTGTCCAAGAATAGATTCGAGATTGTCCCAAAATTCTTTTGGAGTTCCTAGATCTATGACATGAAAATGGAGGTCTTCAGAAATGTCGATGAGCAGCAGTCCTAATGCTTCATCAAGTTTATCCAAGTACTTAGATTTCTCAACTACACCAGTGGATTCGACTACAGTGCCATTCAATACTCTAGAAAGGATTTTGGACTTCATGAATATGTCCATTTTGGATTTCCATTCGAAATAAGTGAATTAATTCAGTTTCATATCCATCGGTAGTTGTTGAAGTCGAATTGAAGATGAATTCGAATGATGGAGACAATCTGCAAAACAATGAAATTGTTGATGGAGATTTGCTGCAAAATCGAATTGAACACTACCTTAGCACAAGAGCACATGTGACTGGATCCTTCACACCTGGCTAGACCTCACTAGATTGATCCAGTGAATCCAAGACAATTGCACCAGGAATTGTTGTGGAAATCCAGAGGCTTCTGGTGCTCAATGAAAGGCAGATGCTCAAAGAATTGTTGCAACTTTTGTTGCTGCAATTCAAATAGCTGATTCTAGCTCTGATATCATGTGATAATTTACATGATAGATCACATAGCTAGAGCAAATCTCACTAATATCACTCAAAAATTGTAGTGGAGAAGAAGAAGAAGAAGAAGAACAAGAATCAATAATCACTCATTAACACAAGACATGACAAAAATTGTTGTATTCATACATCAGATGTAAGCTGGCACTGTGAAAGTAGAATAATAACTTAATAGAATCAAATGAATTCGAATACTACTAAGTTCATTTGAATTCTCCTCAATGTGTGGCTTGGATTACATTGGAGACATCATCCAATCAGTTGGAGTAGTCACAAATAGTCAAATATCGGTAAAATGAGTCTAACTGAGTCTAACTGGTGCATGTGGCACAAATCTAGGGAAGGAGACTCCAATGTGGGTGCATGAGGAGCTGTCAGTAGTCAGTAGAGCTGACTCTAGTCTCTATAGGTGTCCAAGTGATTTAGTCAGTTAACTAAGCAATCAGTCCTCAAATCAAGGAACTGATCCACTAATCATGGAACTTACTGATGTAACTCCTAAATAGGTCGAAGAGCATGCAGTTGTACTCCAGTGATGGAAACAAGGGCGCATATGTGGCTAGGAGGGCTAGAACTGAGCAAAAACAGGCTCATGGGGCTGAAAAACTAGGGACTAGGTGCTGGGAGACTATCATACTGATGACTGGATGCATGCAAATATAAAAAATGATGGTGAGAATATTCCAACAAAGTGAACCCCTGTCGATAATTGTGGATAATTGTTAACACTGTCGCACCTTCGTTTAGTGGATAATTGTGAACACGTTTATCCAGCAATTCCCAATATCCAGAATGGACAATACAAGAAGGATCGATCGCACCTTCGTTTAGTGGATAATTGTGAACACGTTTATCCAACAATTCCCAATATCTAGAATGGACAATGCAAGAAGGATCGATCGACCCTTCTTTGAGTCGAGAACTATTATGAAAAGAATATGGGGTAGAAGAAGGGTCAACCACCCCTTCTTCTTTTTTGTAAGTCTGTATAGTATATTAATTAAGAGTAAAGGATAAAATTGCATAGCAAGGAGGACCCTGAGGTGGCCTGGGATAATGGAACCATCCCAGCGTAACAAAAAAAGAAGAACTAGCAATACTATTACAGAGTGACTTGTGGGCTATACAAAAAAACTACCTCCTATGGCAGGGCCGAGACCAAAAAATAGTCTGAGCATAATGAGTATTGTGGAGGACTAGACCATGCAAAAAAAAGCACAAAACAACTATAACAAAAAACCTGAACGGAGCAAAGAGACCCTGTATTCCCCTCGATCTTCCAAGTAGACATAGAGACAATTATTCAGGAGGAAATTCCTCCAGAATGGGGCAACCCCCCGGAAAGTCATCCTCAGGAAGCTTCATCGGGAGCGGTTCAGTTTTGCAAGTAGAGAGAAGGTTAGGTTCCGCATGGCTACAGATCTTCTTGCATGGCGAATATCCAATTGTGGAATGGATCGGGAACGATGCAAGAGGAACCGCTGATGAAGCAGGAGCAGGAGCGGCCAGGAAAGGATCTGGAGGAGCAGCAGCTGTAGGTCCTTCCGAGGGAATACCACTGACGTTCTGGACGTTGGAGACACCACCGCCATCACACCTACCACTAGATTCTGCCAATACTGGACCCCAACCCACGAGATCATGTTGGTTCCAAGAGAATGTGGCGTCCAGGTTGGCCAAGCATTCACCCAATTCGATGAGTTTGGCCCTGGTGGCCAACATTTGATTCGTGGATGAGCCCCAAATACCCAACATTTCATCCATGAGCTTGCCGAGAATATTTTTGATAATCCAGTAATGGTTGATGTTGCCTCCATTTTTTCCTGAGGCCAAGTGGTTTACCACAAGGTTCTCTTCCCACTCATCAATCAAATTACGACTAGCAAAGGAGATGCCAATGTCGTATCCATCACCAGTGGCAGGAGAGCACTGGGTTTTGCTTTGGCTCCCACTACCCCGACGAGAAATGTCGCGCTGCTTGGTCATGGAAGAGAGCACAGTGAGAGTCCACAACTGAGCACGAGGGTGCACAGAGCATAACTAGCATCAAGGAGGAGCCAACAGAATGTAGTCATGGGTGCCCGTCGGCACATTTATGGAGCAGTGATCCAGGTTTGGATGAGACATAATAAATTGTAGAGAGCCAAAATGATGGTGCAGAGAGCCAAAGTGAGGGACGTCTTGAATGCGCAGAGGGCCGAGGTGAGGGTGGGATGTACCAGAGTTGCAGCCAGCTAGCTGGTGAGAAGACTTGCGAGCGAAGGTTCGGGAAGGGGCCATAAATCCGCAGGTGGGAGAGGCAAGTTGATGGTTAAGTGCATGGGGTGCATGTGCCACGTTTCGAGTGCCTGGGACGAGGTTCCTCCTCCACGTACCCTCCTCCTTTCCTGCACGTGCCCCCTTGTGTCATGGTGGCGCCCACATCCGGGGGTCGGCCACCCCTTCATTTATGAGGTTATTGTAAAATTATTCAACCTACGAAGGCTAGAACGTCAATTAATTTATATCCAAAATGGTGAACACTGGAAGAATACTGAGCACAACAAGGGTCGGTTGACCCTTCATTTACGAGAGAAGTGTAAAATTATTTAATCTATGAAGTCTAGGCTAAGAATTCCAGACTTCCAGCTTCCGCTGTGTTGTCACCCAAAACTGACATGCATGTGCTGAAGCCCAAAAAGTGAACACACCAGCTCGATGACAACTCTCAAGAGAGAATACAATGTCACCACACTCCTCTCTCCTCACTTCAGGTTGGCTCTTCTCCAACTCAAGGGGGGTATCCCTAAGGTAGGATCGCTAAGGCAGGTGCAACGGAGGGCAAGGTGAACTAAAGAGGTTTCCTTAGAGAAACGATTGTAACAAAAGTATCTTGATTGATTGATGGGAAAGATGGGAGGATCAGTCCTCGAGGAAAGGCCAATGCCAGTATATCAGAGGGGTGAATGGATTCAAAAGAGAGCTCAAAGTGGCCTTTGTGTCATATGTGACTGAGGGGAAAAGATCGCATGTTTGAGCAAGCCCTGCTCAGTCTAGTGTTTGACAATCAGAAAGAATACTTCTTATTCTCTAGCTGCGAGAGGTGCGCTATGCAAACCAAAGATCTATATTACACAATCAAACTAGATTATATGCAAAGATCAATACCTGTGTATGCACGCTCACAAAGGGAAAAAGAAATCAGATGCTAAGAGTTCTTCACCAAAGGGAACAAGAAAGCAGGCTGCTAAGAATTCTCCACCTTCTAACATGGTGGATTGTCACCCTTCTATGGCCTCTTACATAAAGAAAAGAAGACGTAGAATCTAGATATATTCACACTTATCAAATAACTCACAAGATCACGCCACATGAGGAGAGTGCTCAATTTTTCCAAAGAAACCCATGGTATTTTTCATTAAGTTCAAGGAGATGAAAACTCCCAAGTTTTTTCCATGATTACAATAAGGAAGGCTGGTCTCTTTTATAGACCCAACAACCTTTTACCTTTTCAAAAAGAAAATAAATAATAAGGAAAAAGTGAGATCCACCTTTTCTCAACTAATGTCTAAGTAAACTTATGCATAACTAAAGCGATCATTCAGTTAACTTTACTAAGTTTTGTAGCCAAACATGCCCATGCGCAGAATCGAGTCCCAATGTAATCGATGGCTACTGAAGATAGGGTACACGGGTTACTTGGTGGGTAGGACCACTGCTCCAAAAATTCACATAACCGAGACTGCCTCCAAACAACCATCAAATTATGAATATAAAAAACTGCTGCCAAGGAAAAAGTCTTCAAACACAGATGTGATCTCTGCTGCTTAACTTCCACCGAGTTGATTAAATCACCAAACACCGAGCTCTAGCCTCAAGGTAACTCTCCATCAAACAATCGGCTGGCAATTGTAACCCGTCAACAGGCACAATCTAGTTACACCAGCTCCCAATAGGATTGCGGGTTCAAGAAAAAGATGATACGTGGGTCAAGAAAAGGATGAGTGTTGTTTCAAAAATAAACTCCACGTAGCCCATCTTTGTCAAACTAAACCAATCACGGATGCAATCGGCTGTTAGCATATTGCATGGATTAAAGTTTTGAACCCAGAGAACCTCGACTTATCATGAAGCCGCACCAACTTCAATCGGCTGCCAGCGTGACTGTGGGTTCATCCTTCATCAATCAGCCTCAATTTCAAAGTTCACGAATAGATTCGGTTTTACTTTGGGGTTCGCCATGAATCACGGCCTCATAATTATTGCTAAACATGCTGTTGTTTTCCTCTGATGCCTAGCTGTATATTTCACGACAGAGTCTGAATATACCTTATTTGTGCATTGGGGTTTCCGGGCATAATCCCTATTTTGCATATTCTCAGCAACAAGCTCCTGTCCAACACCCGATTCATGCTGCTTTTTCTTTTTATTTTAAACGATATCGGGAGGCTTTTTTTTTCATAGATGTGTTCGCTGCGAGGATGATATCTGATCGGTAGTTGAATGATAACGGATGTGGCCTGAGCAGCAACACTGTATTCCTCAACAAGAGGCTCCCTTGTCAAGTGGATTAGTAATGGATCATCTGTTTCAAAGTCGATTTAATCCGGAGCCAATTTCTATGAAGACGACTGGTAATGAAATCGCAAGTCCAAGATCCATGTTCCTTCTTTGCATTCGGCTATCAAAACGATGCGTGGACCCATAATTGACGTGCTTTGTCACTTACTCAGAAATCACGGCTATTTCTGAAATGCTAGATCTTTCGATTTTCTTCCTCTGATAAAAGAAAAATCATGTTGGCTGCGTAAATGAAAATGATGTAGTGCTCCCTAGCCCCCAGCACCAACCCGAAGATTTATAGTGATTGAAAGGTTTAATGAATGTGTACTGACTTTTCTTAATCTCTTCAATATCTTCAAATGGAAAAATCACCTTCATCTTCCTTGAAAAGACATTTGAGTGAAAGCAAATGTGCCATGCAGAAACAGACATTCACCCCTGATATAAGAAGGATCTTTCCAATTTTTCGAACACCGAAAAAGACTGAGTTCCCAATGACATTCTATTGCAGTTGAAAAGCTATTTAGAAAAATATTGTGCTCCTTTTGCTGCCTGGAGTTTTATCTTTTCTAGCTCCATTTCCTTTTCCTCTGCAGAGCTACATTTATCAATGAGCCTATCACATTCATCTGACAATACCTGATTTCTACTATCCATTTGACATATTACCTGTTGTAATTTCTCTATTTCAATTTTGGTCGGATTCAAGCTCCCACAAAGCGGGCTTTCCTTGCTTTGAAAGTGGCCCATTAACTCTGCAATTGCCTGTTGCATTCCTGCTGGAGATGTATTGTTTGCAAATGGCTTCTCTAGCTCCAATTCACTGCTCCAGATATTTAAGCTCATCCTCCAGTTTCTTTCGTGACTGTACTAATAGGCTATCTTCATTTGGATAAAGACAAAACCAACATGTTTGAAGTCACTTCCAGGTTATGTTGATCTATCTCCGCTTGTTCCAAAGCACCACTAAAACTCAAAGATTTAATATTACTTAATTTCTGGCATTGAACTATAGGGAGCTCAACATGGATGACTGGTACCTGAGTAATGTTGCCCTGAAAAACACAGTACTGTTACTGCTGTCACAAATCTTCACAGCTTGGCATATGTCTGAAATAGGATTCTGCTGATGGGAACAAAAATTTGGAGGGCCTGGTTTGTAAACAAGGTAGCTCTCAGCCTTTGAATAATTCACCTGTGGACACCCCTACCAAAATGGGGGGTAACATCTGGTTCCAACTGTGGGACGTGTGCTCACCTCGTGAGTGCACGAGAACCTCAACTTCTCTTGGTTATTGCAGACCAAAAACAAAATGAAAAACACAGTGTGGTAGGGATGGCTTGATTCACATCCCATGATGACCACTTATTACAAAAAAAATAAAAAAGACAAAACAAATGCTCATGCCCGAGCTTTATTCATCCTACCTACCTACTCTAACATAAGATAACAGAATGCTAAGTATATGCCCATAACCAGTGAAGCCATTTCAGCTCCTCATCTCTGTTATTTTTCTTTTCTTTGTGCTCGTTTCTAGACAAAAATGTGGACAGAGTCACCATCAAATAGAGATATCTCAGAATCTGCCCACGAATCTGAAATGACATGCTATTAGGATATAAAAATTCATGAATGTTTTGGTAGAAAAGTTCAGAATTTGTACAAGAAGCCTCTATCCATTGATGGATGGGGCTGATATAAAAACTTCCATCGTAAGACTACTCGGGCTGATCTGCAAAACAAATGTTATCATCTTTGATGAAATGAACCTGGGGCAGATCTTCATCATGAAGTTGCTCAAGCTGATCTGTAACATAAAGCAACGTTATGTCTTCAATGTTTTCTATTACAGTAGTGTCAAGAGGTTGTTCCTTTGGTTCAAGATGGGCCCTAGGGAGGAGGGCATCATACTCTTCAACAAGCTGCTCAATTTCATCCACTGTTCCATCATACCAGTGAAGGAGAAACCTCTCGAAAAAATTTGCCAATGAATCTATGGATTCATCCAAAAGGCCATAGAACCAATTTAATGCATCGCCTTCCAAAGTTAAAGCAAAAATGACCATAAGGTCATCCTCATGATAAACATTAAAATCAACCATCAATTTGCAGTGAAAGGCAATGTGATGGATGGCTGAAACATCATCATTCCCATGGAATTCTGGAAGAATGTCATGCACCTTCTTATGGTCGTAGCACACATTAGGAAACCCATGGATATTTGAGACATCCAGAGGGGTGAAAAATTCGTGCAAAAGAGCACACTGTCTTGCTTTATTATCATCCATAAGTGCAACAATGAGGTACTAAATATGAAAAACGTATATAGTCATACCTCATACCAAACTGTGGAGTCGCCAAGGTGAGTTTGAAAGCCTTCCCATGAGTGTGCTCACCTCTACACCCAATAGGATCTTCAAATCTGCAAAAGGACAAGGGCTCTGTCCCTTCGTGGAGTCGCCATGTGAGAAGAAGAATCTGCAATATAATCTCCCACAAATTTCGTCAATGAAGCATAATCTTCAAATTTTGGGAACTGGACTTTGTCCCTGGCAACAACGCCAAAATGTTGTCACCCAAAACTGACATGCGTGTGCTGAAGCCCAAAAAGTGAACACACCAGCTCGATGACAACTCTCAAGAGAGAAGCCAATGTCACCACACTCCTCTCTCCTCTCCTCAGGTTGGCTCTTCTCCAACTCAAGGGGGTTATCCCTAAGGTAGGATCGCTAAGGCAGGTGCAACGGAGGGCAAGGTGAACTGAAGAGGCTACCTTAGAGAAACAATTGCAACAAAAGTATCTTGATTGATTGATGGGAAAGATGGGAGGACCAGTCCTCGAGGAAAGGCCAGTGCCAGTATATCAAATGGGCGAATGGAGTCAAAAGAGAGCTCAAAGTGGCCTTTGTGTCATATGTGACTAAGGGGGAAATATCGCATGATTGAGAAAGCCCTGCTCATTCTAGTGCTTGACAATCAGAAAGAGTACTTCTTCTTCTCTAGCCACGGAAGGTGCGCTATGCAAACCAAATATAAATATTACTCAATCAAACTAGATTAAATGCAAAGATCAATACCTGTGTAGGCACACTCACAAAGGGAAAAAGAAAGCAGATGCTAAGAGTTCTTCACCAAAGGGAAAAAGAAAGCAGGCTGCTAAGAATCCTTCACCTTCGAACGTGGTGGATTGTCACCCTTCTATGGCCTCTTACATAAAGAAAAGAAGACACGGAATCTAGATATATTCACACTTATCAAAGAACTCACAAGATCACGCCACACGAGGAGAGTGCTCAATTTTTCCAAAGAAACCCATGGTATTTTTCATTAAGTTCAAGGAGATGAAAACTCCCAAGTTTTTTCCATGATTACAATAAGGAAGGCTGGTCTCTTTTACAGACCCAACAACCTTTTACCTTTTTAAAAAGAAAATAAATAGTAATAAAAAATAAGGAAAAAGTGAGATCCATCTTTTCTCAACTAATGTCTAAGTAAACTTATGCATAACTAAAGCGATCATTCAGTTAACTTTACTAAGTTTTGTAGCCAAACATGCCCATGTGCAGAATTGAGTCCCAATGTAATTGGTGGCTACTGAAGATAGGGTACACGGGTTACTTGGTGGGTAGGACCACTGCTCCAAAAATTCACATAACCGAGACTGCCTCCAAACAACCATCAAATTATGAATATAAAAAACTGCTTCCAAGGAAAAAGTCTTCAAACATGGATGTGATCTCTGTTGCTTAACTTTCACCGAGCTGATTAAATCGCCAAACACCGAGCTCTAGCCTCAGGGTAACTCTCCATCAAACAATCGACTGGAAATTGTAACCCGTCAACAGCCAAAATCCAGTTACACCGGCTCCCAATAGGACTGCGGGTTCACGAAAAAGATGATACGTGGGTCAAGAAAAGGATGAGTGTTGTTTCAAAAATAAAACTCCACGTAGCCCATCTTCGTCAAACTAAACCAATCACGGATGCAATCGGCTTTCAGCATATCACGTGGATTAAATTTTTGAACCCAGCGAACCTCGACTTATCATGAAGCCGCACCAACTTCAATCGGTTGCCAGTGTGACTGTGGGTTCATCCTTCATCAATCGGCCTTGATTTCAAAGTTCACAAATAGATTCGGTTTTACTTTGGGGTTCACCATGAATCACGGCCTCATAACTATCACTAAACATGTTGTTTCTTTCCTTTGATGCCCAGCTGTCTCTTTCACGACAGAGTCTGAATATACCTTATTTGTGCATTGGTGTTTCCGGGTGTAATCCCTATTTTGCATATTCTCAGCAACAAGCTCCTGTCCAGCACCCGATTCACGCTGGTTTTTCTTTTTCTTTTAAAGGATATCGGGTGGCTTTTTTTTTCACAGATGTGTTCACTGCAAGGATGATATCTGATCGGTGGCTGAATGATAACAGATGCGGCCTGAGAAGCAACATTGTATTCCTCAACAAGAGGCTCCCTTATCAAGTTGATTAGTAATGGATCGGCGATGTCAAAGTTGATTTAATTCGGAGCCAATTTCTATGAAGATGACTACTAATGAAATTGCGGGTCCAAGCTCCATGTTCCTTCTTTGCATTCGGCTATCAAAACGACGCGTGGACCCAGAATTGACGTGCTCTGTCACTTACTCAGAAATCACGGCTATTTCTGAAATGCTAGATCTTTCGATTTTCTTCCTCTGATAAAAGAAAAATCATGCTGGCTGCGTAAATGAAAATGATGTAGTGCTCCCTGGCCCCTAGCACTAACCCGAAGATTTATAGTGATTGAAAGGTTTAATGAATTCGTGCTGAATTTTCTTAATCTCTTCAATATCTTCAAATGGAAAAATCACCTTCATCTTCCTTGAAAAGACATTTGAGTGAAAGCAAATGTGCCATGCAGAAACATACATTCGCCCCTGATATAAGAAGGATCTTTCCAATTTTTCAAACACTGAAAAAGACTGAGTTCCCAATGATATTCTATTGTAGTTGAAAAGATATTTAGAAAAATATTGTGCTATTTTTGCTGCCTGGAGTTTTATCTTTTCCAGCTCCATTGTCTTTTCCTCTGCAGAGCTACATTTATCAATGAGCATATCACATTCATCTAACAATACCTGATTTCTACTGTCCATTTGACATATTACTTGCTGTAATTTCTCTATTTCAGTTTTGGTCGGATTCAAGCTCCCACAGAGTGGGCTTTCCTTGCTTTGAAAGTGGCCCATTAACTCTGCAATTGCCTGTTGCATTCCTGCTGGAGATGTATTGTTTGCAAATGGCTTCTCTAGCTCCAATTCGCTGCTCCAAATCTTTAATCTCATCCTCCAGTTTCTTTCGTGACTGTACTAATATGCTATCTTCATTTTGGATAAAGACAAAACCAACATGTTTGAAGTCACTTCCAGGTTATGTTGATCTATCTCCGCTTGTTCCAAAGCACCTCTAAAACTCAAAGATTTAATATTACTTACTTTCTGGCATTGAACTATAGGGCGCTCAACATGGATGACTGGTACCTAAGTAATGTTGCCCTGGAAAACATAGTACTGTTACTGCTGTCATGAATATTCACAGCTTGGCATATGTTTGAAATAGGATTCTGCTGATGGGCACGGAAATTTGGAGGGCCCAGTTTGTAAACGAGGTAGCTCTCAGCCTTCGAATAATTCACCTGTGGACACTCCTGCCAAAATGGGGTGTAACACGCTGTAAATAGTAGCGATCCACGAAAAAGCTAAGTTATAACATTTAAAAAATGATTGGTCGCCCCTTTGTTTAGGTGATAATTGTGAACACCTATATCCAGCAATTCACCTATATCTAGAATGGTGAACACAAGAAAAATCAACCGACCCTTCGTGCATTCTAGAACTATTATGAATTGAGTACTGGGCAGAAGAAGGGTCGTCCGCCCCTTCCTTTATGGGGGAATCATAAAAATAGAACAACTTGGAGAAAGAGTGGTCGCTCTTTCTCTGAGAATATTTCCACTTGCAAGCAAATTGTGCGAAGCAATATTCCAATGAAATTTGTGTTTAGAGTGCCAATATCTACTTTCGCCACTCCTAAAAAACATCACTGGAGGAAGGAGCGGTCTCTCTTTATCCTCGGCATCTACTTCCAACACCCTAAAATTGAAAATCTTGAGGAAAGAGAGACCTCTCTTCCTCTGACAAAATTTCAACTTGCCAACAAACTCTTTCAAGCAAACTTTCTATAAATTTTATTGTTAAAATGTTGATATCTAGTTTCCAAGGTGACACGTGGAACGCTCAGATTGTGACACGTGGCATATTTGATTTTTACAATTAGTTTAGTGATTGTTTAAATGAATATTAAGGATGTTAAAGGTACCATTTCAATATAAACATGTGGATTTAAGTTATAGTAAATCCAATGCAAGAGCAAAAACATCGAGGGAAAAAACAAGAAATACATGACCTTCAATAATACTCCTTTTATAATAATCCTATTGATAAGTTTTTATTAAAAATTATTGTTTTCAAACTTAAAAAATTAAGGCATATTTAGATAACCATGTATGTTATACAAAGTAAAGGTAATTTACAAACATTACTTGGAAAATCAACACAACTCCATTTTCAAATCTATACAAAATAGCTAAAATGCACTTCCAAGAAAAATATGGTTCCTCACTCAATCTGAAAAATGAAATAAAATAATTATTAAATCGTGTAAAACAAAATCCATGTGGGAATTCATGCTTTGTTAGCAGTAGTTTCACCAAAAGTAGTTGGAAAGAACATTTTTTTGAAAAGAAAGCCGTATGAGGAGAGAAGACAACGCGACCCAACAAGACATGTAATTCTTCTTGCCAGTATCTTTAAATTAGTTTCTCCTCATTAATGTATCTCCTGGAGTTTTCCTACATTCAAATTTTTTTTCCAGTAAATAATCATTATGTTTAATTGATGGCCTGGATTTTTTGTTTTCCGTTATTTAAATTATCATCCAAAATAAATTCAAAACATTATCTAAATTGAAACAGAATCCATAAATCCAAACATAATTGATAAATAAGAGAGGTTAAGAATTTAGAGAAGAACAAAGAATTAAGAAAATTAATTAAAATTAATATTCAAAAAACTGCAAATATTTTATACAGGTTAATATCCCTACAATAACGTTTTCGAAAATTAATAACCGGTCAAAAATATGTTTTAACATCTAACTTGGCAGTCAAGCATGACGATCACTAAATTCTTTTGGCCGTAAAAGAGGGGAAAAATGCCTCGTGACTGGCCCATTCTTCAAATACAGTTTAAATTTATACAAAACATGGATATCAAATTTCTTTAAAAAATACAAAGTTTAAATTTCTTCGAAGCACAGAAATCCCTCCACTAAACTAATAGAAAAATAAAATCTAAAAACAGAAAACGAAAAATGAAATTCTAAAAATCTAATCTAAATACCGTGATGGGTGAGTCGCGTGGTTCCCTCAGTATTCAATGTCCATCGATTTTATCCTTGATGATCATGCTCCTGAGGGATTTCTGGAAGCTGGAGGGGACTATCCAGAACCTACCGAAGTCACTGGGCTCCTCTCGGCGTCACCATGAACTCCGGTGGCTTGAACTTGAATGTCTTCGTTGCGTTGAAGAAGGATCCCTCGCATCTATTCGATCAGTTCATTTTTGTTCGTTTCAAGCTTGCGATCGATAGTATCCTCGATTCTCTTCTTCAAGGACTCCAAGTCCTCTTTGTTGCATTTCAAGTTCAGCTTCTGTCGAAGCTATCCTATCTCCTTTTCTAACTTCTCGACCCTGCGGTTGTTTGCATCAGTGATGTTGGTCCTTCCACGACTGCTACCTTCCGCCATTATAAAAAAAGGAGATAGGATTGCAGAACTGTTGTAACAAATCTTCCCGTATAGGATCTCGCGGCCACTAAGTAGAGCACTAGTTGGAATCTGGAGAATGCTCTTTTCTTCGAATTTAACAACCAGACGTTGAGGAGGGCCAGTGGAGGGAGAAATAGTCGAAGACAGAGCTAAGTTAGACAACATTTTCGATAAACATGAGGGAACAAGGGAAGATCCAATTCAAACGAGCGAAAATGAACAAAAAAACCAAAACACGGATCGAAAGAAATCTCCACAACCGTCGGAATTAAAGATCAAAGTACTTGAAAGAGTGTTATATGACATTAAGAGTCAAATACCTTACCCGAGACCTGGAATACCTTACCCTGACCGACCTTTGATTTAACTGATGGGACAAAGTGATGGCTAGGGTTCATAATTGGGCTCATAAAATTTTCAAGTCCATCATCGATATTGGATGGGATGATCCAATGGTACAAGACAATTTCTATGGGTTAAGTTGTCTAGAGTTTAAAGCTCGGGATGTGATGTGAAATATTTATGAAATCTATCTAAGCGCATGTTGAAGTCCGTCGTTGATGTGGATTGACGAAGATCCAACGGTTTTGAATGATTTCACTGTTGAAAGATGCTCAAGGGTTAATTAAAAGGATCAGACGCGAAATATTTGTAAATATTAGTTGACCGTCGGTTTGACATCATCTGTTGAACATACGTTTGGAAATGGTATATTTGGAGAACAATTTGGCCAAATTGCCAACTTTGGAGAATTGCCAAAATTGGTTAACTCTGCAAAATAGTAATTTCTTACTAATTAAAACAACATTGAAAGACTATGAAGATCAATGATGAATTGATGCCATTATAAGGATACAATATTTTTTATGAAGAGGCATGATTTTCCTAAAAAACACAATGTTTCAAATAATAAATTTCTTTGAAGGGATATATAACCATACAAGTCAAATGTATGAAGAGGACTAGAGGTGTCTCTGAAGTTTTGGTAATTTCATATCAGAAGCAAGAAAGAGGCCAGCGAGATAGATGAAGCATTACAAAAGTTCAAGCTACCACTAAAGATTTGAAAAACTAAAGTTAAAACTATTACAAATTAGAGGGTGGTTGGGTGGTGCTTGGGGTAGGTTGAGGCCTTCTAAGGGGTTTTTTTCCTCCTTCCAATCGTGGCTAGAGAATTAGGGTGTTGGGGAATCCTTGTCTGTTGATCAGGTAGAAAATCATGGGTGTAGGTGCATCCTTTCTGTAGTGGAAGAAGAATCTAGGAGATTAAGTTTTCCATCAAGTTGGTGCTTGTAAAACAATTTTGTATAAGATTATATTATTAATAAGAAAGCTTTGTTGGTTTTACCTTTGAGGTTTCCACAATAAATCAATGTGTTCAAATTGTTAATTGTATTATTCACGTTACTTATGATTATTTAACTTGTGCTTAATACTAATTGTATATAAAAGGTTTGAAAAAGGCAATACTGATTCCCCCCCCCACCTCTTAGTATTGTTGGATAAACCAACACCTGCCGCATAGTGCCTTGGTCATTGGCGAGGTTCATGTGTAGTTGATTCTCTAGTGCCTCTGCTTAATATTTTAAGCACTTGGGCCTATTGGAATAAGTTTGTAGGCCCCCTAAGGTAATCTTACTTCCCTTATACCTTTTAATCCTTCTTTAGACTCCAAACATCGTCAACTATTTACCCAAACTTTTTAGGTACTTGGGACAAAAATAATGCCAGGAATGGGGTCCCTTTGTGCAGATATTTTGTACCTTGTCCCATATCACTTTAGCTGATGAACACCTTCCAACTTTATCTTTCACATGATCATATATTCCATGCAAGATGATATCCATTTCCATTGCATTATTATTTATTAGATCCTTCATGGCTGCAGTTTTTTGTGGTATTTTTAGAGCAATGTAACCATTTACAACATATTTCCAGATATCAAAACCTTGTGCATGTAAATGGAGTCTCATTGTTATAATCCGATCAGATCAAAATTTGATCCATAGAACAGTCAAACCCCATCTGCAGAGTAGATAATTTCATGTTCATCCATGTGCTCTAGAGATCTTCGGTCCAGCTATCAGACTCTCTTGAAGGAATTGACTCCCTGATTTACCTGCACCAACTGGAAGGAGGATCCAACACCCTAATTTATAGGCTCCAAACTGAAGGAAGTTCCAACTCCTCGGTTTACTATATCCATCTAGAAGGAGGCTACAACTCCCTATTTATAGGATCCAACCTTAAGGAATCTCCAAATCCTCTATTTACTAGCTCCATCTAGAAGGAGGTTACAACCCCTTGGTTTTCATTATTTCCAACCTATAGATAGGACTCCAGTCCTCAGTAAAATCCAACTCAATAGTTTTACTAGCACCAACTGGAAGGAAGCCCCAACTCCCTAAGATTACAAGCACCAACCCAAAGGATACTTCAATCTCCTATCCTTGTCTGATCCTTCCACCCTAATATGAATAAGAAGAACAATATTCCACTACCATTGTATCATTGTATCCATCAACCTATACTTGTATCTATTTCCTTGTACCTGTATCATTGTCCCTGTACCTATATCTATCATTGCCACAATCATTGTATTGTTGTCACTATCACAATCCTTGTTCGTCACAATGACATAATCACTGTCTCTGTCACAATGTCAACCTGTACATGCCTCAAACTTGTCCTCCAAGAATTCCAGCAACTTCTTCCAAGATATACTTCATATGTATAGAAAGACCACAAAGATGCCTCCAAATAGTGTAATCATATCCCAGAAATAATCACCAATAGAATTCATCTATTTGCACCTTCAAAGCCTTACATCATAGACCTCATAGTACATTCCAAAAGCTTAGAGGGATCTCATGCTAATAACATTACCATGGAATATTTCAATATAATCACCAATAATATATATTCCAAGATCATCATAGAATTTGCCAAGATAATCACCAAGATCATCAATAAGAATGCAGATCCAATGTGGAAACAAGTTTGTGGTTCTGATACCGTATGAGAATGTTATGCAAGATTTTGTCAACCTTCTTCTTTCATTGTCACAAACCCTAACATTCAACAAGTATAACTCTTAAAATGTAATGAATAAAGATATGAAACTTTTACCACATATTATTCAATATCTCTATGACATTTCCTCTAAGGGTCATTCTCTAGAATGTCATGGATAACAATTTATAGTGAAAATGCCAAACTAACTTGCTTAAAGATGATTTTTGAGTCATTTAAAAGCCCATTCTTCCCAAGTTCATCCCTTCGAAAAATATAGCGAACCAAGATCTGCAATTTTAACCTTGTATTCTTAAAGATCTATTTTTGATCTCCTCCAAAGGGCACTATCTGAAACATTCTGCTTCAAAACTTATAAGGAAAATTCTAACTTGACATGTTTGAAGGTTATTCAAAAGCCCTAACTTTCTAAGGTCATATCTTCGGAACTATAGAAAATCAACATCTGAAATATTTACCGTAGACATTCACAAGTCTTGACATGTATCCATCCCATAAATATTTCGCGATCTGAAAATCCCAGAAACAAAGATATATTAAAAATTCCAAGATGACCTAAAACAAAAAAGACCAAGTAGAAATCATTGCAAGATTTCATATTCCACTAGAATTTCAGCCTTCTTCACTTCATCTTGTGAGAATTCTATATAGGATTAATATCATGAAAGAATTATAATAGCCAAGAATATTGAAACAAAGAAGTAACTCAATTGATGGAAATATCATCTCATGTATTATTCCTCAATATGAATACAATATATTATACATCTCAAGAGAGAAAATAGAATGCCTTAAAGACATGTTGAAAAGCACAAAAAAGTAAGGCTTACTAAAAGCATAAAAACCCCCTAGGTGTCAATAGCACTTTCCAAAACTGCCTAAAGGCGCATGAATTGGATATAGTTTTAGCTTTGGTTAATGTTACCTTTTCACTTTGTCATCCACTTTCAAGTTTCCAAAGGGATTCAAAGGAGTGGATTTTGTTATTGAAGTGATTCAAGATAATAGCTTTTGTATTTATGAACATATTTTTTAGATTCACTCCCTCTTTTGTATTTATCGATGTCTATATTCATTGGCTATTGCACAGATTGTATTTCATTTCCATACAACCTTGGTTTTCATTCGTGATTCGTCCAGTGGGCTCCTTATATGACTGGGCTACTGTGAATTTACAGGTATGTGCATAATTTTGCACTATGGATTGGAGTTTCAAATATGTGTAGCATTTTGTATGTGGAGAACAGAGTTAGATGTAGGGTTTTAACTTTCCACAACCAAATTGTTTGAAATTTGTAATGCATTAGGCGACTAGTCTATGGAGGCAAAGTCTCGGATGACCCACACTAATGAACCAACAAAAAATCACACTTCCTAGATTGTACAACCTCACTACGATTTTTCGCAATTTCCAAACCTTGAACGGTAGAATTATGCAGATAATATGAAATGGGTTGTGTAAAAAACTAACACCAACCTTAGATGTTATTCCTACGGCATGTCATCTCTCCTTCTTTTCCTAATTTAATGTTTCATCTCAATTCCATCTTGGAAGATTGATCTTGTTGTTTAGACTTCTCTTATCTCGTATGGTAATCTCTCCCTCTTCTTCATCGACTTTTTTCCATGTTACACTATATCTTCTACAAACCCATCTACAAACAATGTCTAGAATTGGTTGATCAAACAAGTGATTTCTCCATATTGTTAGATTTTTTGTCTTTATGTTTTTTAAATTTATTCTATATGGATTCTTGGGTTATTTAACTAGCCCATATTAATATAACATTGCTTATTAAAGTTTATAGAGAGAAACAATGCAAATATTGTCACTATATTAAGGTCTCTATATAAGGTCTTACTCGTAATGTCATAAAAGCGGGGCATTTTGGTTGTCTTTTATCCTACGCATGAACTTTGTGCATGTTAAACAAGCGAAATGTGTGTGATCCGTTGGATTTTATTCCTTCGAGATCAACAGTGTTCTTTGCAAGTCAACTTCATGGCCTTCATGATTGCACGTAGGGGATTCAAATGCACGGAGGGGCTTCAAATGACCAAGGGCGGAGGCGGAAAAGGCGCTCAACAATTGAACAACTCACATCAAAAGTTGCAAACGCGGTAAACACGTCGTGGAAGAATAATGATGCAGACCCACCTAGAAGCAAATCGACGGTGGAAATAGGTTTCGGCGTTAGAAAGTGCATGGTCATTAAACTTGGAAAGGTGGATCATAAATTAAACCGCTTACCACGTGGAAAGTGTTGGTGGAGCCCTCTATGAAAAGCGGTTAAATTTAAACCGCTCATCGTAAGTTCCGAAACCACCAAAGCATATGTTATATAAAAGGTTTGTTTGAAGTTTGAAAATGTTCTTTTGTCGATTATTTCCTGGAGGAAAAGAAGTCGCAGGAAGCATGCCCTTGTCTTCGTCAACAAGAACATAAGTCAACAAGTTCACTTCACAAGTAGCTCAAATCCCTTAGTGCTCATATTTTGTTTCCCGTATGGAGAAAAACCAAGACCTTCTTCACTTCAATCAAAGTTCAAATCAAAACGATGAGCTTGTAGTTGACAGGGAAAGGGATATTTTTGACCCTGTTTTGTCTGTGTGTAGTAGTTTGCAGTCTAAAGAGAAATTAATGATGTTTAAGTCGTAGGGAAACGATGTATTTAATGTTTTTGGTTCTTTTCTGTATAATTTTTGTTTCGAACAGACCCTACACTTCCTTGAATTTTTTGGTTGGTGTGCGGTGAATTATTCGCAGGCCGAAAGGGTAATCATTAATGTAAATACGATCAAAATTCTATGTCAATTAAATGCGCAGACTATCTGTGAGGTTCTATGTTTACCTGGAACATTTCCCAAAATCCCTGAGTCGTTTAATGAAGAAAATTTGGTAAATTTTTATAGAAATTGCAGTCCAAAAGAAAAAGACAAGTTTTTATCACAAGTCTTGAAAGATGGTTAGTCGCATGAAAACCTATCATTCCCTTTGAGTATTGATGTCTTTCAGTGATATACCCAGTTAGTTTTGTCCTTGTTGAGTCAAATTTTAGGTCTAGATAGTGATAAGTCAATCATGGAAGTTATGTTATGTTTATTTCTGCATGTAATTTCACCCGAGTCACCGTCGAGTCTGGTGTGTTGTTTTAACTTTGATTAATTCCTAACATAAGCGATTCATGTCCAGTTGGTGAATTTCCACGAGTTGAAGCATTTCATATATCATTCATATCTACTGAACCTGTTCTTGTGCTCAAATGTTTCGGAATTGAAGTTTCTTGGTACCATATTTTCTCGTGACCTTCCTAAACATATCAATATGTTTGAGTTCACCAATACAATCATGACAGAAGTTTACATAATTATTTTTAATGTTGAATTGCCCCAAGTGTTAGAAGAAATGAAAGAAACCTTGCATCCTATGCCAGAAGGCCAAACAAGTGATTGGTTCTTGTATAAAGAACATACTATAATTAGAGTGTATGGTTTTATTGGAGAACCATATCTGTTTCCAGCCTTTTTAACTCCAAGGGTTTTTTCCTTAGAATTTATTAGACAAAGGTTGCTTTCAGAAGAAGAACATTTCGGTGTTTTCAAATAGTCGACAGATTAAGAGAAATGGAAAATTTATTCAATTTTGAACAAGATAAGAAAGAAGTGAATATGGAACAAATAAGCAATTTGGCAATGTTGGTTCAGAAACCAACTAAATATCGTATCACCAATAAGAAGAGAAGTATTTCAGAAGTTGATAGTATGGAATTCGATGAAGAAGTTTCAAGCAAGAAATCAAAAGTGGAACAACAGAAGGAAATTATTAGTATGGAGGAACGAGATTTAATTGTTCCAGAAAAAACTACTTTGATTTCGCAACCACCTGCAAATATGCGGCAATATTCTTTTTCAGAAATAAAGGAATCTGGAAGTAACTCTCTGTATAAGTCCATATTTTATGTCCTTTCACAATAATCAGAAAAGAAGAAGCAGTGTTAGGAAGAAAATACAAAATTGTACCCTCAAGTAAGAAAGTTGGCAAAACAAAAAGTTTCCCTTCTTACAGTTACAGATCCAGGAAGAAACACTATAAGGTTTGTAGTGGTGACCGATGAGAAAGTTTCTGAAATGGAAGTTAAGATTGATGCAATTAATATACCCGATAAGATTCAATTGCATAAACAAACAGGAGATGTCCTATATTCTGATTTATTACAATCCACTTTAAAAATTTATAAATCGTAGTCTGTGATAGCAAAGCTGGAGAGCCAATAGAAGCAAGAGAATGAATAACACAAAGAAAATTTGATCCATATTAAAAGAATACAAATGGACCTTGTGACTGTGGGATCCGAGCCAGGGAACAGTCAGTGTACCAGCCGAGCCAGGGAACAGTCAGTGTACCAAAAATCTCCTTGATGAAAAAGAAAATACCATTCAAATTCTCAAGAAAAAATTGAAGGTGCCAAATAATCAACATGTGCAATCTCTAGAGTTCACAACATTACAACAAGAAAAGGAATGCACATATCAAGAAATGATGGATCACAAAGGTAAAATTTTAAATTTACAAGATGAAAAGCATGCTTGGGAAAAATAAAGGATTGAATTGTTGTCACAAATTTCAGTGCTAAATACTAATCAGATTGAAACTGTGCAAGTGCCAAAGAAGCCAAGGGATCAGTCTCTATGTCGAATGAAGGAAGAATGGAAAATTCCTCCACAGAGGAATTGACCAGTGCTATGTCACAAATTAAAATATGTAGAGATAGAAGAGTTGACAATGGAACACCAGAAGTTGAAACAGGAAGTAATTCAAAATTCTGAAGAAAAGAAAAAATATTTGAGTGATAGAAAACAATTGCAAAAGAAAGTTGATGAATTAAAAGATAAATTGATAGGTAGGCTTCCATTACAAGTAGATAAAAACTTTATATGGGATGCAATATCAGTGGAAGTCACCAAATTCTGGTCACATTTGAATTCTATAGAAGATAAATATGTTATAGCAAACATATCCCTTAAGAGGTGTAAAGTGGAAAACGAGACATTATGCAAAAGGCCTTCAGAAACAACTCAAAACACAGTCGGATTTTTAAACACTTTAACCCAATTAGATATGAAGAGTTTTGGAATCAAAGACAAACCATCAATCATCATTTGGGAAAGAAGAATTATTGGCAAGCATGATCGTGTTAAAGAAGTACAAGACAAAGCACAACAGATGGTCCTTGAAGTTCAAAATTTTAAGGAATTATTTATGGGCCTTTTGAAATTGGTATACCTTCTTTTTGGAGTGACGATGGAAAATTAATGACTCAAGAAAATGATCACAGTTTGATAGTACAAGCTCGTATGGATCACTCGAAATTTGAAGGTTTGGTAAAAGGATTAACTGGAAAGACAATAATTGATAAATTGACCGATGATTTTGAAATACTTGAACAATTTATAATGATTAAGAAGGATCTTCTAGCTGTATGTTAAAAATAATGCATAGAATTGGAGGTCATGGTGAAAGAAATGATGGATTATGAAATCCCAACTCAAGAGCAATGGAAAACTGTTGAATAATTTGGGAAAACAAAATACAGGTTATATCAAGAGTGAATATTTAGGTGTCTTAATTTGAAATGAAGTTGCGGTTCCTTTGTTAACTGCTCGAGTGTTACATAAGCCCAAGTCAAAGAAACACTATACCAGCTTGGCCGACAACAAAACAAATGTTGCTGGAGATTAGTAGAGATTTTTTTGAAATTCATTTTTTTAGCGAAGAATTAGGCAGGGTTTATTCAAAGAAAATTTTGTATAAATTTTGATTTTACAAAGTAATCGGGGTTAGATCCAAGAGAAAAAAATACAATGATGTAATTTTGTTGAAGAATTTAATGAAGAGCAGAAGTAAAAGTCTATCAGAAACATAGATTCATATGTTGTCACTTTCTTCAGTCTTTTAATTTCTCTTTTGTGAATGTATTTCGTGTTACACCATCTTATCGCTTTGCCTCATATTTGATTGTACTATGTGAGTTAGAATTCATTTTATATGATCTGATTCACAGATTTAAATATTGTCAATGTTCTTTCTTCCAAATTAATGCAGAGTTCATCCTGGTTAGATGCTCTCTTTTTTTTCCTTGAAGAAAAGGAGCCTCTTGCTATTCATATTATGAATCAAATAAACTACACATATTCTTGTCCATAAAATTCAATGATCATGATAATCATTTGTTACATATGAAACATAATTGTCTCCCAAGTGGCCACTATTCCCTAGTGATATTTCTCGACTTCCGACAAGAAGGATCGGTTGCCCCTTCGTTTAGTAGATAATTGTGAATACATATATCCAGCAATTCACGTGTATCCAGAATGGTGAACACAAGAAGGATCGTCCAACCCTTCTTGCAATCTAGAAATATTATGAAAATAATACTGGGAAGAAGAAGGGTCGGTCGCCCCTTCATTTATGAGGGAATTGTAACAATATTCAACCTACGAAGGCTAGGCCGTAAATTCATGTATATCTAGAATGGTGAACACTGGAAAAATACTGAGCACAAGAAGGGTTGGCCAATGCTTCATTTAAGAGAGAAATGTAAAAATATTTAATCTACGAAGGTTGGGATGACAATTCTTCACTTACGACTTCCACAATAAATAGTAGGTATCGGTACATTGGCTAAGTTATAACATATAAACAATATTTATCCTAACTTACGACAGGAAGTATCAACCGCCCCTTCATTTAGAAGAGAAGTGTGAATACCTATTTTCATCAATTCACCTGTATCCAGAGTGGTGAACACAACAAGGATCGACCGACCCTTTTTGTAGTCTAGAACTATTATGAAAAGAATAATGGGCAGAAGAATGGTCGATCGCCCCTTCATTTATGAGGTAATTGTAAAAACATTCAACCTATGAAGGCTAGGCCATTAATTCATGTATATCCAGAATGGTGAACAATGGAAAAATAATGAGCACAAGAAGAGTCAGCCGACCCTTCATTTAAAAGAGAAATGTAAAAATATTTAATCTACGAAGGATGGGAAGACAATTCCTGATTCTCGACTTCCGTAGTAAATGGTAGGGATCGGGACATTGGATAAGTTATAACATATAAACAATATTTATCCCGAATTCCAACTTCTGACTTACGACAAGAAGGATGGCCTCCCCTTCGTTTAGTAGAAAATTGTGAACACCTATATCCATCAATTAACCTGTATCCAGAATGGTGAACAAAAGAAGGATCGACTGACCCTTCTTGCATTCTAGAACTATTTTGAACAGGATATTGGGCACAAGAAGTGTCGGCCGACCCTTCATTTATGTGAGAATTGTAAAAATATTCAACCTACGAAGGCTAGGTCGTCAATTCATGCATATCCAAAATGGTGAACACTGGAATAATACTGAGCACACGAAGGGTTGGCCGACCCTTCATTTACGAGATAAATGTAGACAAAACCAAACCCCTTTCACTGGCCCTTTCGGCATAACCCTATGATCGGGGTCCCATTCTATGATGATCGCTCCTTCTATGATCGATTCTATCTCAAATGACTATATAAAATGTGCATTCGATCTCTCATGGATAATGCTAGTAGATTTGTTCTTTATCAATCAATTGATTTTGAAAATGAGCCGTGGTCGTTCCTTATCCATCGATCATTAGCATGAACATTTGCAAGTATACATCTAATATTAAAACACTAATTTATAATTATATAAAATGTGCATTTGATCTCTCATGGATAATGCTAGTAGATTTGTTCTTTATCAATCAATTGATTTTGAAAATGAGCCGCGGTCGTTCTTTATCCATCGATCATTAGCATGAACATTTGCAAGTATACATCTAATATTAAAACACTAATTTATAATTATAAACATTGTATGCATTCTTATATCAACTACTTAATATTTATTGTTTTGCAGATAAAACATGTCTGCGTTGTTGAGCCTTAGTCAATACCAGGAAATCTCGTTCCTTGATTTGTTAAAAGATCACAACCTTGTTTTATTCAAGCATGGATGGTATGTCGAGATGGATGAACCAGATAATTTGTACCCGTATTTATATATATTCTGGTTGGATGAGGATGGAGCTCCAACTCGAGCTGGAATATTGACATCTGCGGATCCCATTTCTGACAGTTTATTGTGTGTTCAAGTTGAAGTGGTCGAGAAAGACATGTGTTTCATTCTACAGGATGATCTTATGGTTTGTAATTTTCGACCAGATCTAATGAAAAGTGGTCCCGATTCAGATCTTGTTTCTTGTGCAAAGAAAGGGTGGGTTTTTCCCTCGTACGATGTTTCTAAATGGTCTGGAATTAATACCACATCATCTTTGAAGAAATGAATTTTTTCGGGATGGAAGAAAATAATCCTGGCTGCAAAAACTTCATCTGTATTGCATTACATGAATATTGAAAAGAAGTTGAAAAACGTAGGCCATGAAAAGATTTGTATCTACCACAGAAGAACATTTCTCCATCATATTGGAAAATATGTGACCAGATCTTCCTTCAAACCACTCAAGTAAAGTCCATCTATAACAATGATGCGGAAAGCTACTAAGAGATTTGAAAGTTCAAAAGAATTTCAACAAGAGCAGACCAAATACTTTTTGTTCAATGAGAAAAATTTTTCTATTAGCGTAACAAGATGTGTTGTTGTGCCTATGCATTTACAATATCAAAAATTTGATGAGGAGGTCATGGAAAAGATTGTTATATCTCTTCTCTCAACATTTACAACAAAATTGAGAGATGTTATTCTATTGCCTTTCAATAAGGAGGCCACATTGAGATTTCTTCCTGGAAATGAAGACGAAATTAATTTGCCTTCAGTAAATTTTTATATATTGGATGGGAAGCATACAATTTCTGCGCAGAAAAAAAAATCATTGAAACTGATAAATATCAATCGGTCCATTCAAGGTATCGACATCGAACAACTCGTCTTCTACATAAAGATGTTCCTCGGCACATTATCAGCAAATTATGCAAACATCAAAATTTAACAAACAAGGAATTTTCAAACACTCCATTCAATTATCAAGTTGTAAAATCAAGGGAGAAATGGATATCCTACGGTAGTACATCCCACCCGAGAAAGGGAAACATTTCCAGTGATGCTTGGCAGGTATAGAATTTTTCTTCTTATCAATCAAAGTCTTTAGATTGCTGCTTGTGTTATGAAATTAGCAAATTAAATATTATCTTCAATTTTATATGTTTGCAGAACTTCCAAGGTGAATGTATGGATATCTTTGTTGTTCAAACAAAGGATAGCCTTAAAGACAAGATAAATCTTGTTTTGACATCAGATCGACTGTGGAGAAAATGGATGTCTGTATTCGATATTTACAAAAGTGGTTCCTTGCCATGCTCGCCCAAGAGCATCACTCAGGTTGATTCTGTTCAAAATAAATTAAAGAATCATGGATCTAATTTTTTTAGACCATTGCATGATCTTGATGAAGATGAATTGACCTTTGTGGTGGACAATATAATCAATGGATCGGTTTGGATGAGCACAACAGTTGACAAAAATGTTTGCGCAGAGACTTTATATAAATATTGCAAGTGAATCAAGGATGAGAGGTCAACCATGCATTAGATCGTTGAATATTTCAAAGTTCATGATGTTCAAACTGTTTGATCATAGATTATCACTGACCATAATGTCATTGAAATCTATAAAATTGCACCAAATCATCTCCAGCAACTGTGCAGTATTTTATGCTCCAAAAAGAAAACAAAATCTCCGAGTATAAAGAGAAATAAAGAATCTAAAGAGGATAATGGTACCCAATTACGAAATGATGTTGAGAAAATATTGAATATATATATCAATAAAGAGGGGATGGATATGTCCATTGATGACATCAAAGATAGTCCATAGTTTGTGTTGATGTATATGTAACTTCGGAATGTATTTCATCTATGTATTTCATATATATTTATTGTACCCTTATTAGAGATGTGTTATTCCTCTATAAGGAAGTGTCGTCATGTGGATTGACAAGTGTCGCAAGTGTGTGTACTTGCCGATGGGTTATTAGACCACCATGTGTGTGGTCGGACCTAAAATATATATATATTATAATGTGGATGTACCTAGCTAGACAAGTCGGCCCCATAAGGTCACTGGGAAAACAGGTTAGTATAAATAGAGATCAGGTGATCTCTATTTAGATCATTCGGAAAAGTATATCTCTCTCACTCAGAAAGTGGCGCACTAGTGAGGAGGAGGATCATCTGCTAGTAGGAGACTATCTCAGTGTATTTTGGTTGTACTTTGGTTGAGCCATTGCTTTGTCTATCTCTGAGGAAGTTGTGGGGTTTTTCACCTTAGGGTTTTCCCCACAGAAACTCTGTGTCTATTGTCTCTCATGCTTTTGATTCTTGTGATGCTTGTGATGCTTATTGTGATTGTTATGCATTGATATACTGTAGATGTTATTCTCTCAATGAAGATCCTAGAGTATTGTGAATTAATGCTCAAAATTTAACATGGTATCAGAGCTAACCTCAGAAGAAGACATTTTGCAGTGACGAAAACTTGAGTTTCTTGTTTATTGGGTTTCTCTCCACAGATTTTGAAAAAGAAGTATATTAGATTGACTCTACTCATCAAGGCGAATCTATCTGTCCAATCATAATTCAATTCTGAGCATTTTCAGATTTGGCCCTAAACAATTAGGGTTTCCACAAAAATAGGAATTTCTGAAATCTGAAGACATAGCTGGAAGATCCTTGCAAAAATCGAAGTTTAGAGCTTTGGATCGAGATTTTTGGCTGGGTATATCTCCGGGAAACTCAAACCCTAATTCAGGGCTCTCCCTAGTGAACCCAAGAGGACAAAAAAGAAAATCTGAAGGGTAAAACTTTGCTGATCTCAAATTCTGAATGCACTAGGCTGATAATCTCATCAAAGCGCATCTTTCTATCCTTTCAGAAAGTTGAAATTCACATTTTGAATTTTTAGGGTTTTTTCGACAAACCCTAATCCGGGACCAGATCCAGTTTTCAGCATTTCAATTAGTAAGACCTAAATCTTTTCTATTTCCATTTGAAGTACTCTTTAAGATCTCTCACCACACCAAGCTTGATGATAAGCTTGAAGGGGATGATAACTTTCGAGCTTGGAAGTATAGGATTGGGTTAATCCTGGAAGAGAATGAGTTGGACTCATATATAAAAGAAGACATCCCTATCCCAGAGGATGAAGAGGCCAAGATATTGCATAAGAAGAAATTGGTCAAGGCAAAGAGAATCATTGTTGATTCTATCAAAAACCATCTCATACCCCATGTGTCTTCTCTAAAGAAACCCAAGGAGATGTTTGACTCTTTGACCAAGCTATTTGAAGGGAAGAACATAAATCGGAAGATGACTCTGCGGAATCAATTGAAAGGGGTCAAGATGTTGAATGGAGAAACCATTCAATCTTACTTCTCCAAGGTCTCTTAGATCAAGGAGCAACTTGAAGCTGTGGATGAAGTAGTGGACAATGGTGAAGTTGTTATGACCACTCGGAATGGCCTACCTAGGTCATGGGACTCCTTTATTCAAGGAATCTGTGCAAGAAAGAAATTGATCTCTTTCAGTAAACTATGGGAGTAATGCTCTCAAGAAGAAGCTATACTTATAGCTCGTGAGGAAAATATGGGAGGTGAAGATCAAGCTCTCGCAACTCACACCAAAAGAAGCAAGCCCAAGAAGGAGCACTCTCGCTACAAAAGATCCTATCAAAAGAATAAGAAGGATCTAAGATGCTTCACATGCAATCAGAAGGGTCACTTTGCTTCAGATTGTCCCAAGAACAAAAGGGATAATAAAAACAACTTCAGAAAGAAGAAGAAGGGCAGCAAAAGAAAGTTCCATGCTCATGCTGCTGAGGATGATGAACCTCCAAAGAAGAAGGCTAGGGCAGAAAGTGATGATGACTCATCAAGTGAAGAAGAGTATGTTCTAATTTCTGCTCTCACAGGTACTATCTCCCATGGTTGTAATGATTGGTTGATTGATAGTGGGGTTTCCAAACACATGACTGGGTTTAAGGAATCTTTTGTGAATCTATCTGAACATGAATCACCCCATAAGATGAAACTTGGGGATGATTATCAATACCCAATCAAAGGAAGTGGTGAAGCCTCCTACAACCTAGATTCTGGAAAATCTTTGAAGATGAAAGAAGTCCTTTATGTACCTGGGATCAAGAAGAACTTACTCTCCATCTCTGCATTGGATGCAAAAGGTATGAGGGTTTCATTTGTGGATGGCCAAGTCCTAATGTGGCCAAAGGGAAAGACCATAGATGATGTAGTAGTGATTGGAGAGCAAGAGGGAGGATTGTACAAATTGAAGGGACAACCTAAACATGCCATGGTGACATAAAGACAAAGATTCATCCATAGTCATGGATCACATAGAGGTATGTACAATTTGTTTTTGCAAAAGTTAACTAATGAGTTATGTAGTTCATTGAAGAGAACAACACATTGCTAGAAATAACTAGCAAATATGGTGACCAGGTATGTGTTTCTTATATCATAGGATCTATCATATAAGTATGCATGGCATGATTGATGATGATTGTTCATAAAGTCATAAGTTTGAATAATCATGGGTATATGCATATTATGTGTCTTACCTTAATTAATGATATGACTAACTAGAAGAGTCATAGGTTTGAGTAATTACAGGTTTAGACATGTTATGTTTCTTATGATATGACTAACCATCAGAGTCCTATATAAACCTTGAATGCTAACGCTTATTATTTCTGTTTGAAATGATCATGACTATACATGCTTAAGATTATTGTATTTTAATAGTATACTAATGAATGTATGATTTTGTATGAGATCACAAGGATAACACAATCATGATACTAATAAGCATGCATAGGGACCAAGGATGAATATGAGTTCAAGAACAGGTAATTCAGGAAGCAAAGATCAAGAGGGAGCACACTCCAGTCGTTTCTGCAAGGGTGCAGATATTCAGAGGGAGTTGTCCATCTATCTACATTCCAGAACAGAAAGGTGTAGAAGAACTCTAGCAGCTCCTACAATGAAGCAAAGACTCAGAGGGAGTCCACCCAACAAACAAACAAAGATAAGTATTTTAATTATCATTTCTTGCATGTTTGTTTTCTTAAATAAATTTGTTCCATGGTGTATATGCTCATGTTCCTAGACTTAGGATATGTATTGTGCATATTAGAATGATTGCATTAATGAACAGTATACTACTAATATGCATGTGTTGGGTAAGTGGCATATGGCACTGTACAACATTCCATTGCTACTTATCTGGAATGAAACCTCTTTCTTGACATGTTGGGAGTAGCGCAAACTCTTAACAATGTTTTAGTAGAGACTGGAAGGCATCTAGAAAGTTATGGAACATGGATAAATGTTTTATTGAAGCATTGGCTAAGATAATTGCATGACTGTATGACATATTTCTTTATGTGTAAGAATTTGTCTGAAAATTATGAGATGTTTCTAATCATGCAATTTAACTTGTTTTGTAGGAAAAACCGTATACCTTCACCTACAAAAGAAGGACTACAACATTTGTTCAAGCAACAAAATTATCTATTGAAGATATTGAAGTTCCCAGGATACGGGAAGAATGCCATTTGCATTAATGAACAGTATACTACTAATATGCATGTGTTGGGTAAGTGGCCTATGGCACTGTACAACATTCCATTGCTACTTATCTACAATGAAACCTCTTTCTTGACATGTTGGGAGTAGCGCAAACTCTTAACAATGTTTTAGTAGAGACTGGAAGGCATCTAGAAAGTTATGGAACATGGATAAATGTTGTATTGAAGCATTGGCTAAGATAATTGCATGACAGTATGACATATTTCTTTATGTGTAAGAATTTGTCTGAAAATTATGAGATGTTTCTAATCATGCAATTTAACTTGTTTTGTAGGAAAAACCGTATACCTTCACCTACAAAAGAAGGACTACAACATTTGTTCAAGCAACAAAATTATCTATTGAAGATATTGAAGTTCCCAGGATACTGGAAGAATGCCATGATTTGTCGATCATGAAGAATGATGTTTGGGATGTAGTCCCAAGAACTGAAGGGAAGTTTTGTTATGACTTCCATATGGATCTATCAGATCAAGCATGCTGCAGATGGCAGCATAGAGAAATATAAAAGTGATGAAATAGAAGATACACCAGATGGATTTCAAGACTGCTTTCTTGAATGGTGTAGCTGAAGAGGAAGTATATGTGGAGCAACCAATTGGTTTCGAAATACATGACAGGGAGTCATATGTGTGAATATTGAAGAAAGCCTTGTATGGCTTGAAGCAAGCTCCCAGAACTTGGTATGGTAGGATGGATAGTTTCCTATCTAGTTTGAGCTTTACCAAGAATAAAGCAGATTCCAACCTCTACTACAAGGTTGAGGAAGGGAATCCTGTGATTCTACTCCTGCATCTCGATGACTTATTTGTAATAGGAGATGACAGATTGATTGCAGATACTAAGAGGAAGATTGTTGCCGAGTTCGATATGAAATATTTGGGAATGATGCATTATTTCCTAGGTATGGAGGTGTGGCAAAGTGCAGGTGGGATCTTCCTTGGTCAAGGGAAGTACATAGTGGATATCCTGAAGAGATTCGGGATGATGGATTGCAAGGCCATGGGCACACCTATGGCATTGAATATGAAGCTTCTATGTGATGCTTCATCTGAGCCGATTGATGTCTCTATGTATCGTCAGATGATTGGGTCCTTGATGTACCTGACGAACACGAGACCAGATATTTGCTTTGCGGTGAACACATTGATTCAGTTCCTGACATATCCGAGGAGTGTTCATCTGGTTGTTGTAAAGCATGTTCTAAGGTACCTGAAGGGTACAGTGGATTATGGGCTCAAGTATGAAGCGAATCAAAATTTTAACCTGCAGGGTTATGTTGATTCAGATTGGGCTGGCAGTGCTACAGATAGGAAGAGCACATCTAGGTGCTGCTTCAGTATGGGATCAGGTGTGATCTCTTGGTTTAGTAGGAAGCAGTCCTGCGTAGCACTGAGTACAGCTGAGGCAGAGTATGTTGCAGCCTGTTCAGCTAGTTGTGAGGCAGTATGGCTACGAAAGCTACTGTCTGAGTTATTTGATCTCATGTTGGATGCTACTGGTATCTTCTGTGATAACCAGAGTTGTGTGAAGCTATCTGAGAACCCAATGTTTCATGACAGGTCGAAACACATAGAGATCAAATATCACTATATCAGGGATATGGTGCAAAGAGGAGCTGTGAAGCTCCTGTATGTTGCGACGGACAAGCAGATTGCAGATGTGCTGACGAAGCCACTAGCCAGGGTGAAGTTCGAGTACTTCAGAGAGAGGCTTGGTGTTCTTTGGATTGATGACACTTCGAGGAAGAAGTGATGGACACATTTGCTGAAGCCATTCCAAGCATGTTGTAAGGAGGATCCTTCACATGGCTGTGGATGTAAGCGCTGGATGATGAGCATCAGGATGATGTTCTGGTTTCTGCTGGATATGATCAGTTGGATCATTTACATTTATATGTATGTGCGCATCATGTTGGATGCTGGATATGATCAGTTGGATCATTTATATGTATATGTATGTATGCATCATGTTGGATGCTGGATATGATCAGTTGGATCATTTATATGTATATGTAGGTACGCATCATGTTGGATGCTGGATATGATCAGTAGGATCATTTGTATGTATTTTGTATATGCATCATGTTGGATGCTTGGACCATGTATCTGTATATGTATCAGGTGGATACATTGTATGATCAGGTGGATCATGTATGGTGATATGTATCATGTATTTGTATTTGTATCAGGTGGATACACTGTATGATCAGGTGGATCATGTATGATGATATGTATCAGGTAGATACTTGGTATGCATCAGGTAGATGCATTGTATGATCAGGATGATCATGGATGACGAGCTTCAGGATGTTTCTCCAGATGACATGCAACAGGATGTTGCAGTGATGATGATCAGGATGATCATGTGTACATCAGGATGATGTATGGTGAGTATCAGGTTGATACTCTATGGCCGTGGATCAGGTTGTGCAAAAGAGCATATAATTTGGACCTGGGAGATTTGCAGATAGTCTTTCGAGGTTTTTCCTATGGCATATAATTTGGCCCTGGGATATCTGGAAAATGCTCTTTCGAGGTTTTTCTCTGGGAGGACATATAATTTGGCCCTGGGAGATCTGCAGATAGTCTTTTGAGGTTTTTCCTATGGCATATAATCTGGCCCTGGGATATCTGGCAGATGCTCTTTCGAGGTTTTGTCCTATGGCATATAATATGTCCCTAGGAGATCCGATAGGTTGGGTTGTGTGCCCGTAATAAGTCCTGGGATGCTCTTGCGAGGTTTTTCCATGACCACATATAATCTGTCCCTGGGAGATCCTATAGGTAGAGCTGTGTGCTCGTAACAGCTTGGGATTCTATTGCGAGGTTTTGTGGTGACCACATATAATCTGTCCCTGGGAGATCCTATAGGTAGAGTTGTGTGCTTGTAACAGCCTAGGATGCTCTTGCGAGGTTTTTTGGTGAGGTCACATATAATATGTCCCTGGGACATCCTATAGGTAGAGCCGTGTGCTCGTAACAGCTTGGGATGCTCTTTCAAGGTTTTGTGACACACGAAATAAGTCCTGAGGATTCCATAGTATGGCCAGTGATGACGAAGACCTGCAGGTGGTGGGCCTACATCCAGTATGAAAAAGGACTGGCTCTGTAGAACTTCCTATGATGAGTAGAGTCAGAGATTGGTTGAGATAGCAGCAACAGTGACAATGACGATGACGATGATCCCGAGAAGAAGACTTGTCTAGCAGATCTGTGTCGAGAAATACCTTCCTAGTTAAGAGGAAGTGTTGATGTATATGTAACTTCGGAATGTATTTCATCTATGTATTTCATATATATTTATTGTACCCTTATTAGAGATGTGTTATTCCTCTATAAGGAAGTGTCGTCATGTGGATTGACAAGTGTCGCAAGTGTATGTACTTGCTGATGGGTTATTAGACCACCATGTGTGGGGTCGACCCCGAAATATATATATTATAATGTGGATGTACCTATCTAGACAAGTCGGCCCCATAAGGTCACTGGGAAAACAGGTTAGTATAAATAGAGATCAGGTGATCTCTATTTAGATCATTCGGAAAAGTATATCTCTCTCACTTAGAAAGTGGCACACTAGTGAGGAGGAGGATCATCTACTACTAGGAGACTATCTTAGTGTATTTTGGTTGTACTTTGGTTGAGCCATTGCTCTCCCTATCTCTGAGGAAGTTGTGGGGTTTTTTACCTTAGGGTTTTCCCCACGGAAACTATGTGTCTCTTGTCTCTCATGGTTTTGATTCTTGTGATGCTTGTCATGCTTATTGTGATTGTTATGCATTGATATACTATATATGTTATTCTCTCAATGAATATCCTAGAGTATTGTGAATTAATGCTCAAAATTTAACAGTTTTCTTGTCAATGTTGTTATCCTGCATCTTTGGTCAACACACTAAGATCCATTGCATTTTTCGGTGCAACAATCAGCTATGAATTTCTTGTTGTTGATATGTGATAGTCCTTGGACAGAAGAAGATATTCTTTTTTTGTTGTACTAATTAGAATCAAATGAAGTGGCATGTAATTTTATTTTTTTAGCTGATATGGAAAACTCTTGTATGATTTATAAAGCTTTCAGACTTTTTAGTAAGAAATCAAAAAATAAGGTAATACAGAATCCTACCAAGGGCGTTTATAGAGATTTCTCCAAGGACTTGTTTATATGATTCTCTATTATACAGTGTTGGATCATTGGAAGGGATGAGGATAATTTGTCTATTTTTCAAATGGATATGGATTGGAAGGATGAGGGCCTACCAATGATTGATTTACCTTTTCCCAAGGTTAACAATGATGGTTCGAGAAGCCATGTTTTTGAAAAAGAAAGGACACAAGAATTCTGGGATCACATAGTTTCCAGACTGGTCTCTTCCCAAGGTACAGTTCTTTTGTTGTACGCAGGAGGTAGAGTTCTTCGTTCGTTGATCAGGTCGCCAGATAGAATAGTTATTTCTATTATGGAGACAATACAATAAGAGATGTTACGAATAGTTTCTATCATGAATTAGGTATAACACAAGGTATTTGTATTAACATTTTCAGATGTCTACTTTCATTGTATTTTACTTTTCTCGGTCAGTTATGTTCAATAACTTCTTCAAATTCCTATTCTACTACAACTTCAAATAAAGAGCACACTTAGGTATCGTCCAATCAAATTATACTATCCGATGACGACATCAAATGTGAAAGTGAATCCACAAAGAACTACGAAACTGGAGAACAAGATAGACAAGAAGGTAAAAAAATATTTTTCAAATATCATGGTTAAATTAATTAAATTATGAACGGAGATAGTGACCTTGAATACTTGCAAAAAGTTATATAAAATGTATACCTACAAATTTCTAGGTCAAGATGATTGTATTTCTATTCAACATGTGGATCATCCACAACTAGAGCTGGCATCGATGATGTCCGTGGATATTAGCCAACAAATCACATTGGATAATAATGAACCAGGCGAGATCTTGGACAATAATGAACCAGGCGAGAGCTTGGACAATAATGAACCAGGCGAGGGCTTGGTGTCAAAACACGGTATCTCCAACAATGTTACTCTGTTAGTTTTTCGGAAATTTCAATCTGATCTAGGATCTTAACTGAGAAAATAACATGTACATCATATCTACAGCATATCTACAACATATCAATCACAGACACAATAATGCAAGCACACAAGAGACACAGAGTTTCACCGGGGAAAACCAAGAAGGTGAAAAACCCCGCAACTTTCTTAGAGATAGATAGAGCAATGATACAACCAAATTACGAGAGATAATCTTCTCCTAGCAGATGATCCTCCTCCTCACAAGTGCACCACTTTCTGAGAGAGATAGAAGTAAGTAATGAGTGATCAAATAGAGATCTCCTGATCTCTATTTATACTTGTCCTGTCCTGCCCAATAAACCAGTGGGGCCGACTTGTCTAGCTTAGCCTAATAACCCATGGTTAACTTAATCTGGGATGACCCCACACATGGTGGTCTAATAACCCATTTACTCACATGACTCATATAGGGCCGACCCCATCAAGGTGGTCTAATAACCCATCAAGTATAAGTTACGACACTTACAATATAAATGACGACACTTCCGTATAGAGGAATAATAACATCTCTATAGGAATACAAACACTTTCGTATAGAGGAATAATAACATCTCTATAGGAATACAAACACTTCCGTATAGAGGAATAATAACATCTCTATAGGAATACAATATACATGGGTAAAATACATTCCGAAGTTACATATACATCAACATACTCACCACTCAAATGTTTTCCTGGCATTGACAGGTAAAAGACAAAGAATATTGTCTACTTAAATTGATAAAACAAATTTATTCCGAAATATATAATGACAAGCAATATTTCTATGCAGCTCCGCATACAAAAATGTTATTGATATTAGAAATGGAAGGTTTTATATTTCGTAAGAAAGTCATAGAAAATTACTCCAAACGAGAAAAAAAAGGGAAATAAAAAAATTACTGTTGGAGGAAAAAAAGTAAAAAAGGGGGAAGAAAGTATTGTTGGTGAATTTGAATTTAAACACAAAGAAACTTCATATGAGTCATGAACACATGCCATACAATTTTTGAGATTATGTATTTCCAAATTTGACATTGGGATTTGGTCATCTAAATGTGGGTTTAATGAGGGGAAGTCACTATTTACAAAAATTTTGAGGGCAGGCAATGCAAAAAAATAATATGGGAATTTTTTTTGTTTTTATGGTTTTGAGAGAGATGTACCTACAATAAAGAAGGAAATACACAAAAAAATATGGATCATGTGTGGGAGTATTTCCCAACAAAAACTTCAGAAAGTAATACATCAATGATTTTTTTGGAGGGTGATGATGTGAAAGCACATCCATGTGAAAATTGTATTTTGAGTAAGCCCTTTATTGCATTGTCCGATAGGATAGATAGTGAATTGGTACATCGACTTTGGCAGGGTTTTAGTAAAATGCATGAATTGGCTGATATCAGAACCTTCAATGTCTTCTTCTAGTTGACTGACAACCATCAAATGTAACCTATCAATGCCTATTTCTAGATGTAACCTATGGAGATTTTAAATCATTCAATGTGTTTTCTATTTTTTTCGATGACATTGCTATTTTCGTCTGAATCTAACATATTGTTAGTTCAGTGTCATGCTTTTATTAAATCATTTGAATCTGTGAAATTTTGGGTGATTTTTGTATTAATCTTTGGAAATCAAAATCTTCATTTACAGTTGCATGTTTGTGATCATTAACTTCATGAACGAAGTGTTGTTGTTGTTGTTATATATATAGCCACGGTTATTTATACAAACCGGATATCACCGCAAAAGAAACTATTGGTCCTAGGAGTAGAGGGATTTCTCTTTGGAGTTCAGATGTTATCCAACATTGAAGATTCTTCCAAACAACGTCATTTTGTCCATAATTTCCAAAGTTATTATGCACAGATGTTTAGCCCTGATATTATCAGTGTTTCCAGAGAACATTTCAATGTTGCTCTATGGTTTTCCTTGCTCAACAACATGGAAATTAAAAAATTCCTTTGTATATTTGAATGGTTGAAGAACGAAGACTTTGTATTTATTTGGGGTCGAGAGCAATGTAAACTTAGTACTATTTATAATTACTCAATGTTTGCATACTATAATGTTGGTGAAGTACTGAACATATACAAAAAGTTGTTCAAGGATGTACTTATCCAATATGGAGATATATATAAAAAAACAGACATGTTGTTTATAGATGAAGGGAAATATCAATTAGCAGATAATAGCAAGGAAAACTGCTTGAAAATTCCAACTAGTTGGATGTTTGACAGTTCACAAGAGAGAGAAATAACTATAAAAATAATGTTGTGTTCTCTGTTGAATTATCTCGGGCCTCGTTCAAAAATGGGGCGTTGGTTAAAGAAATTCAACTTCAAATGACCATCATATTATACAAAAAAATTTCATTTAGTGATTTGTATATTTTTACAACTTCTACATTTAATTGATGTGTGTTTTATTGCACAATTCTCATATTATTTATGGACATCATACCATGTATCTAGTGATGTGTTTCAAAAATTGTTGAACATGAAAGAAATATACTTAGAAACATAATATTTTATTGACTGGGTTGTGTGTGTGTGTTTTTTGTTTGCAGATAGTACTAGAAGATTTGTTTCTAGTAAACCATTGATTATTTTTTATTTCAATGGAGTTTTGTTACACGCATTTCATAAAAATAAGAAATTCGGATTGCCACGAACACCAGATATCGAATCAACCACAAAGTATTATTTTATACATCCAGGATTAAGGGATTTTTTTTTAAAATGATTTACTATATTTGAAGTTGGGGTATGGACATCTGCACAACAAAAACATGTTGACGAGTTTTTTCCAGCATTATTACAAAGAACGGGATTGCAAAGGGAACAATTTAGAGTAATTTTAACACAAGAGTATTGTTCTTGCATGTCCAGAGAGGGTTATCAGGGTAATGGAAATCCTTGTGTATTTCTCAAGCCTTTAAAGAAAGTTTGGTACATTTTGACCCATGGTTGGGATGCTACGAATACAGTGATTGCAAATGACTCAAAAGAAAAACATGTTTGTAATAAGGAAGGGAACTATATTATAACAAAAACGTATACTTGCCAAGATGTCAATGACACATTCTTGTTAGATTGATTATGGCCTTTCTTGCTACACCTGAATGGCATGGGTGATGTGAGGCCAGTTGTGAATAAAATGAAAATGAAAGTATTTTGTTAAATAATACACTTGAATTTTTATTTGTAGTAGTATGTTCAATTTCACTGTGATTATAATTCTTGTAAAGTGTCGAGTTTGGTTTTCTTAAATGCAAAATCAGAGTTTGAAAGTGCTAAAATATGTTTTAAAATTTCAAAATTAAGTATTGGAAGTGTCAAAAGTAGCCTTCCGAAAGGGAAAAATCGGGTTCTAAAAGTGCCATTATCATATCTTAGAATTGAAAAAACCAATTTCAAAAGTGGCGATATCGAAAGCATGCCGGCATGCATATGCGACAAAGACGATTGAAGATGTGGCTTGATTTTATTTTGGGTGTTGTCGGTTCGGCTCACTCCTGGATGAGTTGCAAAATGATTGTGGCATCCTCTGTGGTTGTAACAAGTCTTCTCATGGGTATTAGGCTACTACTTGATATCCACAAAATTTCCACGCATATGTCTTGTAATACATGTGGCCCAGATTTATAACTGATACCGCAATCTAAACATTTTTTCTATGAAGTATGTAGATAGCATGTTTATTATTTTAATATAAAATTTCTAGCTGGCTGCATGGTGAGAAATGTGCTGAAGAGGAGATCCATATATTAACCTAGGTTTGTGAGGGGGTAAGGTTTACCTGTGTACCTTGTCTCCTTGATCAATTGTTTTCTAAACCTTATGTTAAAATCCCAAAACCCATGTTCCTAATCCAAACTCAAATGGGGGAGTGATTAATAATTAAATATTATTAATTAAACTTTGGGAGAAATTAATTAATTTTAATTAAGTTGTTAATGGAAATTAGGGAAGAAGGGAATGTGGTTCCTTTGGGATATCCACGTGGGAAACCAAAAGATGACACTCATTTTCCAGGAATGTTGTGGTGAACTCCTGTGGGGAGAGGAAAAATGGAGTCATGGACAGTGACGGGGATCATGGTGTGACTTTGAATTCACGGAGTTGAAGAAAACTCTGTTTTTACAACCTGTATTGGAATTGTATTTCCTTTGGTTGAATTAACCAATCAATTGGAAATCTGTGCATGAAACTCCGAGTGGAATTCTGACACTTGCAGTGAAGTGTATCGTTGTGTGTCTATGAAGGAGATCTGGTGGGTTAATTGCGGAATTGACAAGGACTTGGTTAGAAATTGTTGTTTTGGTAGTGCCTGGTAGAGATTATTTCATATTTCCCATTTTTTTCCCCTGTGAGTGAGCTGAGGGGGTTGGTGAGTTATCTCTGGTTAATGTCTGGATCTCAGCTTGGGGGTGGAATTGGGAGATGAAATAATACAGGTTGGAAAAGTTCTACGGTTGGGTGGAGCGTGGCTCACACGAAGTCAGTTGCTTGTTTCAGGACATAATTCTTAGATAAGTATATTAAGGATTCTAATTCTCTATAATTTCTCTATTAAATGATAATTTGAGAGAAAGTAATGCTAAGATTTCATGGTTATGAATTTGTATTATGTTATATATTAATTCTCTGCAAGTATGCTTTGAGAAATTATGCTTGCAACATTTTTGTGCATATTAAATATAATTTGGGTACAAATGAAATTTAAAAGAGTTATATTTTGAGAAATCATATTTTTCTGGGTTGAAATAATAAATTCCTTGTTTTAATTTAATCCATGAGAATATAATAACCATTAGATAGAATTTCCATAATTGAATTAAATTCTGGAAATTGATGGTCATTTTTTGTTTAAAGTATTTCTTTGGTTACATTTAGAAAAATATGAAGGAAACAACTCGTTCATATTCTCTGTGTATTTGAAATTGGAACTTAACGAATGGCTGGAAAATGTATTAGTTTTTAGGAATTGGTAAAAATGGTAAAAATGGATTTATGGTGAAAATATATGAAAGACAATGAGGAATAAATGTTCAAATGTAAATCATAACCTGAATTATGCATGGTTTATAAATAGCATGAGCTGAGTTATAATTACCATTATTATTTTGAATTGGTTTATTGTTTTAGTTTAAAGAGATGATTTAGTTAACTAAAGCAAAACAATGAATTGGTTCTATGGTTTACAAAAACCATGGACTGGTTTAGTTAAGTAAAAAATTTGAAACTAAATCGGGCATATCTTCCTCTTCGTTTCGGGCATATATTCCTCTTCATTGGGGGAATATCGCATGATCCTTCATCCTTCCATGATACTTCTTCCTTGCGGGCATATCTTCCTTCTTGTTGACATTGTGATCCTTCTTCCTTGCGTGATCCTTCTTCCTTTGCGAGCATATCTTCCTTCTTGTTGACATCAATGCCAACACATTATTCAACACGAATTCCACAGTAAATGGTAGGGATCATTCCATTGGCTATGTTATAATATATAAACAATATTTATCTCGATTTCCGACTTCCGATAAGAAGGATCGGTCGCCCCTTCGTTTAGTAGATAATTGTGAACACCAATATCCACCAATTCACCTGTATCCAGAATGGTGAACACAAGAAGGATCGACCGACCCTTCTTGGAGTCTAGAACTATTATGAAAATAATATCGGGCAGAAGAAGGGTCGGCCACCCCTTCATTTATGAGGGAATTGTGAAAATATTCAACCTACGAAGGCTAGGTCGTCAATTCATGTATATCCATAAAGATGAAGACTGGAAAATTACTAAGCACAAGAAGGGTCGGTCGACCCTTCATTTAGTAGATAATTGTGAACACCAATATCCAACAATTCACCTGTATCTAGAATGGTGAACACAAGAAGGATCAAACGACCCTTCTTGCAGTCTAGAACTAGTATGAAAATAATACTGGGCAAAAGAAGGGTCGGCCACCCCTTCATTTATGATGGACTTGTGCAAATATTCAACCTTCGAAGGATAGGCCATCAATTCATGTATATCCATAATGGTGAATACTGGAAAAATACTAAGTACAAGAAGGGTCGGCCGACCCTTCATTTAACAAAGAAATGTAAAAATATTTAATCTACGAAGGTTGGGACGAAAATTCCCAACTACTGACTTCTGTAGTAAATGGTAGGGATTGGGACATTGGCTAAGTTATAACATATAAAAAATATTTATCTCGACCTCCGACTTCCGACAAGAAGGATAGGTCGACCCTTCGTTTAGTAGATAATTGTGAACACCAATATCCATCAATTTACCTGTATCCAGAATGGTGAACACAAGAAGGATCGAACCACCCTTCTTGCAGTCTAGAACTATTATGAAAATAATACTAGGCAGAAGAAGGGTTGGTCGCCCCTTCATTCATTTATCTCAGGACTCATTCAAAAATGGGGCGTTGGTTAAAGACATTCAACTTCAAATGACCGTCATATTATATAGACAACAATTCAATTAGTGATTTGTATATTTTTGACAACTTCTACATTTAATTGATGTAGATTTTATTAGATAATTCTCATATTATTTATGGACATAGTATCATGTATCTGGTGATGTGTTTCAAAAATTGCAGAACATGAAAGCAATATACTTAGAAACATTGAAACATAATATTTTATTCACTATGTTGTGTGTGTGTTTTTTTGTTTACAGATACTAGAAGATTTGTTACCAGTAAACCATTGATTATTTTTTATTTCAATGGAGGTTTTTTACACGCGGTTCATAAAAAAAAGAAGTTTGGATTGCCACGAACACCATATATCGAATCAACCACAAAGTATCATTTTATACGTCTAGGATTAAGGGAATTTTTTGAAAAATTCTTTAGTATATTTGAAGTTGGGGTATGGACATATGCACAACAACAAAAACGTTGAGGAGTTTTTGCCAACACTATTACAAAGAATGGGATTGCAAAGGGAACAATTTAGATTAAATTTAACACAATAATATTGTTCTTGCATGGCCAGAGAAGGTTATCAGGGTGATGGAAATCCTTATGTATTTCTCAATCCTTTAAACAAAGTTTGGGACATTTTGATCCATGGTTGGGATGCTACAAATACAATGATTGTAGATGACTCAAAAGAAAAACATGTTTGTAACGAGGAAAGGAATTGTATTATAACAAAAATGTATACTTACCAAGATGTCAATGACACATTCTTGTTAGATCGATTATGGCTTTGCTTGTTGTACCTGAATGGCATGAGTGATGTGAAGCCAATTGTGAATAAAATGAAATTTTTTGTTAAATAATACACTTGAATGTTTATTTGTACTAGTATGTTCAATTTGACTGTGATTATAATTCTTGTAAAGTGTCGAATTTCGTTTTCAAAAATGCAAAATCAGAGTTTGAAAGTGCTAAAATCTGTTTTAAAATTTCGAAATTAAATATTGGAAGTGTAAAAAGTAGCTTTCCAAAAGGGAAAAATCAGGTTCTAAAAGTGCCATTATCATATTTATCATATCGGAAAAGCACAAAAACCAATTTCAAAAGTGGCGATATCAAAAGAAAAAGTATGCTTTTGGAACCTGGATTTGGCACTTTTGGAACTGTATTTGGCACATTTGGAACTGGTTTGGGCACTTTTGGAACCAAATTTGGCACTTTTGGAACCGATTTTGGCACTATTGGAACCTGGATTTGGCACTTTTGGAACTGGTTTTGGCACTTTCGGAACCAGATTTGGCACTTTTGGAACTGGTTTTGGCACTTTTGGAACCTGGATTTGGCACTTTTGGAACCAGATTTTGCTTGATTTTGGGGTTTAGAAAGGTTGTTTTTGACCCGTCTTCAAAGTGACTTGGACTAGAATATGTCCACGTTTAATGAAATTGGCGTTTATTGATTATTTTTGTTTGATCACCTTTTACTAATCTCTAGAGATTCTTATTCTTGAGAACATCAATCATCTTTCTCTTCCAAGTGATATGATTAGATACAATAAATTCATGACTAGAAACAACTTCTGAAGTCATAGTGTGACAAAAAAATCCTAAATGCAAAAAAATGACTTGTCACAACTAGAATAAAAAGTGATAAAGACCATAAATTTCTCACCAATACCAAAATCTAACAACATCTAACAGATGGATTTGTGAACCTATAACAAAAACAAAGAATAGAGAATCAGATTTGGTAAAATTTGGTTCGAAACAGATGCACACATGTTTTTTCTCTAGAACAGGCACGAATGACTTGTGCTTTTTCTTAAGGAAATGAGCGAACACGCACTTCCTCAAACCAAAAGGTTCAATTTTACCTTAAACAACCTGAAACCTATCAAAAAATGGAAAGTTGTGAAACCAGTTAACGACCCATACAGAAACCTACAACAAAACACAACCAGATCCGTAAAAAAAAAAAAAACAGATCTTCTACAAAAAAAATAGATCATTTATATCAAATTAGTATACAATCGATTTTAACCCAGATCTATAGAAAAAAAATCAAGAGAAACTTTAAAAAAAATATGAAATTTTATGAAAAAATAATGATGAGGGTTAGAGTTTGAAAACAATTCTCAAACTTGTAGAAAATGTCTAGATATAAAGAATAACCACTAGGGTTTGATATATCAAATGAAAACTTTACAAAATATGGAGTGCCCTTGAAGAAAATGTTTATTGTAAAAAAATTTACAAAATTTTACTGAAGAAGGTAGAGCATAGCAACTATCTCTAATACCATGTTAGAATATTGAGAATATGCAAAACATACAAAAATAAATTTGATAACATGCAAAGCGATAATCTACTAGTCTACTCCTTATATCTAGACAAGAAACAAATAATCATGTAAGAAACAAGATATAAGAGAAAAAAATGATGCACCAGATATATGTGGTAAAACCCCAAATGGGGAAACATCCACGGGAAGGTATTTTCTTCTTATTCTTCATAAATCTCCAATCTTACAATTGATATCCTCTCCAGATATGATTCATATCTTTACAATAACATAAGAATATAATTCTCAACATAATATGTCTAAAGGCTCTCCTTCACCTCTATTATATACCAAGGGGTATGGAAGAATTACATCCCAAAATACATGTGGGATAAATGATTTTCCACCTCTTTATATAATGAATGGTAATATGAGAATATTTCTTCATGATGGATGTGGGGTAACAAATTTTTTATAAGATTAGAGTTGTTTTTGCTTTCCAATGCTATGTAAGACATCTTATGACATCATACTAAACATCATTACACATGTAATATTAAAATTACACATTCCAATAGTTAAAACCCTCAAAGAGGGATACAGTTCACAGCCCCAACCAAATATCTACTTGAGACAATATAATAAGAAAATAAAATATATTTTACATATGAGTTTCTCACGATCGATCATCAAGAAAATGACCCTCCATTCTCTTTAAATAGAGTTCATGGACCAATCAGGTGTTAAGTCATGGATTAATAACCGTTCAAATCAAGGAGAAGATGAACCATCAGATCACTCTATGTCTAGAACATATTGTGACTGTTGGGTTACATAAGTACAAATGCACACTAATGCATACTAAAGAAACATGCTTTGCATAAAGACACATTATACCAAGTTGATCTTAACTAACTCCTAAGTGTATAAATATCCTAACATCCACCCTTAAGAACAACTTGGGATAGGATTGAAGGATTTACGAAAGTGACACAATATAAGAAGGAAGGAGGCATTGGATCCTATCCCCCCTAATGACAAATTCATGAACTACTAACAGAGATCAAAGTTTAGAAATCTTCACTTTTGTAAGAGACATTGTAAATATGTATGCAACTTGATCATCTACAGGGAAAAAGAGCACTACTCAAATGCTTGTAAATATTGTCACACCAAAGTGTAGTCGAATGATCTTGCTTGAATCCAAAATATGAAAGGATCTATCAAAGCCACGGGACTTCCTAACTTGCATTAACTATGGCTCGTTACTCTATTTTTTCTTAAAAGAGTAATATATTGGTGTTTCTTACAATTCCAAGTGACAAGTCCAAAACCAATACTGAAAACATAACATCCATTAGACTTTTGATGATCAAGGTCATCATCCCAATCTGAATCAGTGAAACCAACCAACGAAGGAGTCTCCCCTGAACTATAATGAATCCCAAGCTAAAATATACCCTGAATATATTGATGTATCATTTTTCCTACTTTCCAATGGCTTCCATGGGATGTTTGCATAGACTAGGAAACAATACCAACAACAAAGGAAATATCAGGATGGGTATGATCCAAGTACAAGAGACTACCAACTAGATGATGATACAAGGTGGCAGATTCTACTATGGGTGAAGTGCGAGTGGCAGTAATTTTGACTCCAAAGTGGAAAGGAGATGGAGTTGATTTATAATCATCCATGTGAAAGGGATGAAGAAGGTCACAATCATACTTAGGCTAAGAAAGAAAAAATCCTTCTTTGCATGCAAGACTTGGAGGGAAAGAAAATAATGCAAATTTCGTAAGTCTTTCATTTTAAATTTATTCTAAAGGATGGATTTCACATGGGTCAAAAGGTTATAGTCACTACTAGTACTAATATGATCATCAACAAAAAGAAAAAGGATGATGAGATGGTTTCCTACTTTCTTGGTATAGACATTAGGGTCAAAATAACATCTAGAAAAACTAGTGTCAAGGAGAAAGATATCCATTTTAGCATACCAAGCTCGGGGATATTGCTTAATGCCATAGAGAGATTTATTAAGGTGACAAACAAGGATGGAGTCATTATGAGCATAAATAATAGGTTGTTTCATGTATATTTGTTGGGCCTAGCCCAAGTGGAGCACTTTTGTATAAGTCAGATTTTGGAACTGCAAAGCTAAGCGCAGTTCGGCTGAAGGCTTTTTTGGACAAGTAAGTTTTGGATGCTGCGAAGTTGTGCGTAGCACAGTGTCGGAAGAATTGCGAAGTACAGTTTTGCGAGGATACAGCGTTGTGATGTGTCCAGTCTATAGAGATCTGGCAAAGCAGAGTGTTGGATGGAAGACAGCACAAATTTTGATTAGACAATCAGTGGTCTATTTTTGGAAAAGATGCTCCAAGAGTGCCAAGCGACGTGTATGGAGCAGAAGCAGAAGAAAGCGACTAGTCGCACATGTAAAGAACCACTACCTGAACCAGTCACTCAAGACCATTAGAGGAAGAACGACTTGGTGAAAGAGACATGTTGGCATGCATGCGACAGGAAGGTCGATAGCGACGTGAGCATGCATTGAGGTAAGGCCATGATGGAATATTCACTACCAGAAGCCAGCGAGCTCGATGAGCTGGAAACCGTGACAGTTTTGTAAACCTAAGGGTTTTGGATGCTGTGAAGTTGCGCACAGCGCAGTGTCGGAAGAACTGCGAAGTGCAGTGCTGCGAGGATACAACACTGCGATGTGTCCAATCTACGGAGATTTGGCAAAGCAGAGTGTTGGACAGAAGATGGCACAGATTCCGGTTAGACCATCGATGGTCTATTTTTGGAAAAGATGCTCCAAGAGTGCCAGGCAATGGGTATGGAGCAGAAGCGGAAGAAAGCAACTGGTCGCACATGTAAAGAACCACTACCTGAACCAGTTGCATGAGACCTTTAGAGGAAGAACGGATCGGTGAAAGAGACATGTTGGCATGCGTGCGATAGGAAGGCTGATAGCGATGTGAGTAGGCATTGAATATTCACTACCAGAAGCCAGCGAGCTCGATGAGATGGAAACCATGACAGTTTTGTAAACCTAAGGGTTTCTGCTTGCGGATTGTAAAGACATGACCTGCAGGCATGATCTATAAAAAGGCATATTTTGTATGGGAAGTTACTCTTCATTTTGTATTGTTCTCGTTATTGATTTAATAAATCTCTATTGAGAAACATTTGTAAAGGCTCTGCAAGCTGTGTGTGCAGAGGCCTACTGAGAGAGAGAAGAGATTCTGCATCTGTGTGCGCAGACAAAGAACTGTTGTACCCTTCCCAAAGACTAATACAACAACAGTTCTTGTGGACGTAGCTCCCATCCTGGGGGTGAACCACGTTAAATCTTGTGTAGTGTGATTGTTTGTGTGTTTTCATCTACTTATTTACTTACAGTATGTGCCTGGATTCTCATTTATCAATTGTTATGTTAATACATTTATATGTATTCGCCATAGGAGAAAGATGGGAATAATATGTTAAGTACTACATGTATGGATGAATGTTGAATGTGCAGTATTCTAATTCTGTGAAAGTATTAGTTTCTTGAATAATCACATGCGTAGGTAGAGTTTGGGTTGTGTAATCCTCTTGACGCGTAGCACCAGAAGTGTGCAGTATTGTATGTTTCGTCTATTTACATTGGTTATGAGGTTAATTGTACAAGGCAATAGATGAATGGATAAACACTAAGTAAATTTTTCAATATCAGTTAAGTCCATAGAGGAAGCATATAAGTCAGTTGCGCTGTCCTATTATTTGTAGCTTGTCTGAACCATGCAGTCCGTAGATGCACTGGTTATGCAATCATGTTATCTTGCAGAAGTGTTGACCACGACGCGATCTATCGTCGCGCAGTCTTCTGTTTGTAGCACGAGCTCTGCAGCGCGCTGCGCAATAGTTCTGTCCGATCAACTCATCAAATTGTTGTGGAAACATGATTCCGCAGCGCCCCCATAGATACACCTCGGGTGAGACCTCAGCCTGTTCGCGGGTTTTTGCTGAAAGGGCCAGTGAGAAGGCGTTTTGTTGGTTCCTTGAAACCACGAAGAACCTGGGTCTACATTGGAAACCTCTAAAACAGTATATTAAGCCAACAAATGCTTTCGTTGTCGCGCTAAGAATCCATGATAAGTTGAAGTCGTGATGTGCGATGAAGAAGAAGCTTTGCTGGGTATTGACTTTTGGCATCCAGACAAGAAAGAAATCTGGGTTTGGTGTGACAAGATGGAGAGAGACTTCGCAAGGAAAGAAAACAGAAACCCACATCTCTCTGACATTCAGTGGTTGAACAAGTACCTGTGGAAAGACGTTCACAAATTCTTCTGGGCGTCTTTTGGAAATGAGCTACACGAGTGGTTGTCAAGGCTTGTAGAGCAAAGAAACTGTACACCGCGAGACGTACCGACCGAGTGGACACCCAAGCTTATTGAATGACTCAAATAAGTAGACATCCCATTCATGAGAGCAGTCGACTTTTGGGTCGACAGTACACTACATATTTTTGTGACGCAGTTCTCTGTGCACATGCTAAAGTCCTACAATGCAGTCGAAAGAGAGTTTTTCAAGGGATTCAAAGGTAAGTACTTGAACAACCTCAGTTTATACATTAAAATGATTTTGGAAGAGAAAGGTGTCTTTAGAATGCAGTGAAATTTTGTTTAAATCTATCATGGTAGATAGTACATATAGTGGGTCTTACGAAGAAACCCATAACCCGAGAAGCAGAAAGAGATACAAGTTCGTCGCTGAGAAAAATCCCAGACCACATGGACTTCGCGTAGATACCCAGATACCTTGTGATCTTGATAATCAAACCCCATCTCTATCAGCCACGTGTCATCCTATTACGCCACAGAACTCGCCACAGAGCCAAGCAAGCACAGCTTGTCACCACTTTTAGAGACAGATCCTTGCATTGGTTCATGAAATACTCGCAGCGACAGAATAGAACCCTGATAGAAATCAAAGCTGCACCCTTAGCAGAATTTAAGAAGCCAAAATCAGAATCGCAGTGTATATCCAAGTTGAAAGAGATCAAACAGAAACCCAATGAGACATTCTGGGAATTTGATAAGAAATTTAAGACACTATTGGACCAAGTTAGCTTCGTGGTAGCACCGCAACAGCACAAGGAATGGTTTATAGCCATGATTTTGCCTCATATCAGACAGTCGTTGATGCAGCAGAAAGTGGCTTCACAGGAAGAAGCCTTGGAAATCGCGATGAAGTTGGAAGCTTTGTCGATTGGAGAAAGTAGCATTGGGATGTCGCAGATTCAGAACCAATTGGCTTCCCTGACACTACAATTACAGGATATCAAGAAGGGAAAAAAAGAGAGACAGGAAGTCTGGTGTACAGGCTGTAAGGGAGAAGGACACACTAAGGATCACTGTCCTTTATTCCAATATTTCCTTAACATGGGTGGACCAAACCCATTAAATCCGAACACAGGGCCATGGTGTGAAATTTGTAGAACTAGAGGACACCGGCCAGAATACTACCACCTAATAAATAAATATGTAAGAACACCTAAAAACCTATATTGTAATTTCTGTAAGTCAGTTGGGCATGATGAGTCCAATTGCCGCACATATGAGCTCATGATAGAAAGAAAGAAAGATATTCAACATATGTATGGAGGAATGTATAGAGTCCAGGAAGAGACTACGCAGAAACAAGAAAATGTACAGCATGATCAAGGAGCATACAGAGGTCGCAGAGGATACCGCGGGAGAGGAAGGAATAATGGCCCAGCACAAGGATGAGGCCGCGGTCAAGTAATATGTTATAACTGTGGCCAAGAAGGCCATGTATCTAGGGATTGTACCAACCCGTGCACTACATGCAGTTATTGTAAATCATTTGATCATGTTATTGAATACTGCTCAGTGTTAGAGGTAGAAATGCAGAAAAGAAAACGGCCAGAGGCGCCGAACCTAAATATTTAGTTGATCGTAGCAGAGAGAAGACCTGCGGAACCAAGTATCAATGTAGTGACACGAAGTGGTGCTATGACAGGGAGAGATAGAGAAGAAGAAGATTCAAATTCAAGAGATTTTAACACTAAGCATACTCCTCTAGAAACAATATGGATATGAAAAGCTTCTAGGAAAGCACCTGCTTTCGACTTGAAGAAAAACAAAGAAACGTTTGAAGAAGTGCGGGATATCTTCAAAGAGTCAACACCCAGATCGCCGAGAATCCCGTTTCGCAGTGAAATACCGCATATGGAAGATATGCCAGCTACTTATGGAAAAACGAGCACTGTAGCAGAGACATGCACCTCTGTTGCACAGTTCCTCAGGAGCTACATGAAGTTGTTGAAGAGTCCAAATGCTATAGCATAATTGTAGAAGTTGTTAGATTGGTATGAACCGCACAACAAAACTGAAACTATCGATAGCGCAATTCATCACATCAAGAAACACAAGAGAACAGGAAGAGAAATGAGACTCAGTGCACAGATAGGAGATTATGAAATGGATGAGATCATTCTTGATCTAGGATCATAAGTAAATGTCTTAATTAAATAGACATGGCAGTAGATGGGGAGACCAAAGCTGTTATGGTCACCTATCCAGTTGAGAATGGCCAATCAGGAGAAATTCATATCCTTTGGACGATTAGCCAACGTCATTGTTGACATTGATGGAGTGCAAATCTACGCATATTTTGAGGTTATCGAGATTGTGGATGATAGTCAGCCTTTTCCTACACTGTTAGGAATTTAATGGGCTATCAATAACCTCACCATCATAAACTTGAATATAAAGAAGATGATCTTCGAAGAAAAACATCTCAGGGTCATCGCACCACTGGACCCTGTAGATGGGGACAGATACAGCGAGCCGATTCAGGAAGAATCTAGAGCTCAAGATTTGGACCGATTGTACAAGATGAATGCCAACCAGGAAGACTATATTAATCCTATTGCGGATGGTACACTCAGTTGGAGATTCGACAGCTCTTGCATCTCAAACTCAGACGCAGTATTGGAAAATTAGCAAAGTCGCATGCACGAAGTATCAGCAAGGAGATGTGCGCAGGTTACAAAGTCACTGTGCTGGATTGGAAAGGAGGTAAGCCCAATCCCTATCTATGATGGTTTATCTAATGTTTTTTCCTTTATCAAAGAATACACTGTAGCAATTGCAGATGAACATCGCTTACCAGCACTAGACATGGCACTACGCAAGACACCTGCCAGATGGTGGGTTGCGCATAAGCAGACATTGACCACATGGGATCAATGCATAGTCAAGATGCAGATCAGGTTTGCTGACAAAGTTACCCTACCCTTTGAGAAATACAATGGATAGACAGATCCAAGACAACATATTGAGGTTTGTTCACAAGCGTGGCAGGAGAGACCACAGACAGAATGGGTGCATCTATTTGTGCACACGCTGGAGGAAGAAATCCCAAATAAATGGTACTTAGACATGGAGTTGCGCAGGAAGACTACAGATTGGCCTTCCCTCAATGGGAACTTTTAGAAGAGCTTCAGTTTCAAAGACGAGAACCCTGGCATAAATGATGCTTTGCATATTATTAAGGAAAGAATATTCAGACCAGAATGTCCACATAAGAACATGACATTAGAGGAATTCTTTGGACCTGACAGCGTACCTGCAAGCTTACAGACAGAATGGAAGGAACAAGTAGAACATGCCATGGAATGTTATAACCTAGCTGAACAGGATGAAGAAAAAGAAGGAAGTGATGAGGAGGACCCGCGCAACATAAACATTCCTGAGTCAGAAGGAGTGCGTGACATAGAGGGACCTCCGCTGGAAATTCCAGACATGAGCGGATCCGTGAAAACAAGGAAAGTCAATATTGGCACCAGCGAAGAGCCAAAGTTTGCAAGTATCAGAGACTATTGGGACAATCAGACTGTCGTGGAGATCGCAGACCTGTTACATGAGTATCAAGAGTTATTCCTGACAAAATTTACAGAGATGAAGGGCATCTTGGGAGATTTAGGGGTTATGAACATACCTCTTAAGCCAGGTGCAAAGCCTGTTAAGTAGAGGCCCTATAGAATGAACTCGCAATACAAAGAATGAGTCAGGGTAGAACTTGATAAGATGCTCAACGCGGGCATCATTGAGCTAGTCGAAGAGTCAGAATGGATAAGCCCTATGGTTTTCCAAGATAAGAAGACAAAAGGCGAGATCAGGATTTGTGTCGATCTCAAAAATTTGAACGATGCTTCAATGCATGACCCATTTTCTACTCCTTTCACTGATGAGGTGCTTGATAATGTTGGAGGAAATGAGGCCTATTCCTTTACTGATGGTTTTTCAGGATATCATCAGATAAGAATTGATCCCGCGGATAGACATAAGACCACCTTTGCCACGGAATGGGGGTCGTTCCAGTACACAATGATTCCATTTGGTATGAAGAACGCACCTACCATCTTTTCCAGAGTTGTGGTCGCAGCATTCAAGGATTTCATGCATAAGTTTTTAGAAGCTTATTTCGATTATTGGAAAGTGTTTGGGTTGCTAAAGGACTATTGCGCAAATCTTAGACTGATGCTAGAAAAGTGCAGACAGCATCAAATGTCGCTCAACCTGAATAAGTGTATCTTTTGTGTACCTTATGGAATTCTGTTTGGACACATTGTGTGTAAGCAGGGCTTGACGGTTGATCCTACGAAGATCGCAGTCATTGTAAACTTGCCCACACCGAATTCAGTCAAGCAGCTGTGCACAACATTGGGGCATACTGATTACTACAGGAAATTTATAAAGGGATATGCGTAGATAACCACAACAATGGAGAATCTGCTAAAGAAAGATGTGTCGTTCATTTGGAACGCAGAGTGTGAACAAGGATTCGACACCTTGAAAGAGAAAATGTTCACTGCGTTGATCCTAGTTTCTCCAAACTGGGAGAAGCCATTCCATGTTCATGTCGATGCTTCATGTATAGCATTAGGAGTTGTCTTAGCACAACTAGGAGAGGGAGGTATTGACCATCCCATAGCATTTTCAAGCAGGAAGCTCTCATCTGCAGAGAAGAATTACACCACCACTGAAAGAGAAGGCCTAGCTACGGTCTATGCACTACAGAAGTTCAGGCATTATTTGCTTGGTGCGCACTTCTCTATGTTCACTGACCATTCTTCTTTGAAATACGTGGTCAATAAGCCAGTGTTAGGGGGGCGAATATGCAGATGATTGTTACTCTTTCAGGAGTATGACTTTGAAATAGTGGTTAAGCCTGGTAGATTGAACTTGGGACCTGATCATCTGTCAAGGATTGAGTCAGGCGAAGAGCCCACTAACCTTGAAGACAATCTGCCTGATGCGCAGTTGTTTTCTATCCAGATAGCTGATGAATATTACAAAGACATCATAGACTTCTTGACTACTGGGTTATCACCCATAGAGTTTACTACGTAGCATAAGAAACAACTGGTAGTCAGAGTAGAAGACTTCACCATCAGTGCCGGACATTTATACAAATTGGGGTCGGATGAAGTACTACACAGATGTGTGTTAGAGCATGAGAAACCATTCATACTGGAAGATGCACATTACAGAGCAGCAAGAGGTCACTATGCAGGAAGATCCACTATGTAGAAGATATTGCGGGTAGGGATATGGTGGCCTACGATTCACAAAGATGCGAAGGAGCATTGCCAGAGCTGCCATGTCTATCAGAGGACCAGAAGGGCGTCAAGAAGAGATGAAATTCCATTGAATCCATAGTTGACATTACAGGCATTTGATAAATGGGCAATTGATTTCGTGGGACCTATAAACCCACCGGGAAAAAGAACTGGTGCAAGGTACATTATTACTGCAACTGATTACCTCACCAGATGGGAAAAAGCGAAGCCAGTGAAGGACTGTAGCGTTGGTACTGCCGCGTAGTTCATATTTGAAGACATCCTTACAAGGTTTGGATGCCCAAATATTTTGATGAGTGATCAAGGCACTCACTTTTTGAACCGAACCATTGAGGCATTGGCAGAAGAATTCCGAATTCATCATCAACGAAGTACACCATATCATCCGCAAGCAAATGGAACTATTGAAGCGTTCAATAAAGTACTGAAGAATGCGCTAACTAAGGTATGCAATGTGAATAGGGATGATTGGGACCTGCACATTCCAGCTGTTTTATGGGCATATAGAACTACTTACAAAACTTTGACAGGCCATACACCTTTTTGGATGGCCTATGGGTAGGAAGCAATAATGCCAATGGAATACATTGTTCCCAACTTAAGGATAGCTGCGTTTACATGCATGGAAGATCAAGAGGCACTGGAAGAAAGGCTCCTACACTTGGTTGGTATGGAGGAGGATCGCTTCATCACAGGATTTCACCAACAAGTGTAGAAAGATAGAAAAAAAGCATGGCATGACTGCCATATCAAGAACAAGTCTTTTCAGGTAGGTGATCTAGTCCTCCTGTATGATAGCAAGTTTATGAAGTTTCCTGAAAATTTTAAAATGCATTGGCTTGGTCCATATACTATTTTACATGTAACTAATGGTGGCGCAGTCTAGTTAGCCACATTAGCAGGAGATAACTTACTTGTTTTAATCAATGGAAGCAGACTTAAACCCTATCGGGATAGTCCTGCTTCGTAGAACCTATAATGATCAGAAAGAGGGAAATTTCTAAGTGCCAAGTACAGTTGAAATTGGGCACTAGAAATGGGAAAGAGTCTGTACGCAATGAATGATAAGGAAGTGTATATACCGCGCAGTACTGTGAGATGTACTGCTGCAAAAAAAGAAAAAAAAAAGAAAAAAGAAAAAGAAAGGAACGAAACGCGCAGTTGCGAAGTCCAAAAGGCAACTGCGGAGATCAGTTTGAACGGGAAAGGCACCTAAGTTCAAAAGCAAGAAAACTGGTCCTGCGCAGTAACTACGCTGGAGTTTGGAGATGGTATGTCGTACAGTTCAACTCTACCTGAGAAAAATAACCGTTAGAATGTAGGCCGAAAAAGATAGTCGTTATACAGTACTGTACCAGCGACCGCTCAGGCATTTAACGCATAAATAGCCGTTCTGAATGAGTTATTGATGGAAATAATAAAAGAATCCCCCAGATTTGGCCAATGGAAACCACACTTAATGCTCATCTAGCTGTTGAATGGTGTGGAGGAGGCTAGTTGCACCTATAAATACTGCCGCATTTAGACTTGCGGGCGTTACCAAACACTTAGAATTTTCTTGCGAGCACTAATTTGCGAGTTTTTTTCAGCAAGCTATCTGAAATCCTGTTGAGATTTTTCCAGTGAATGTCTAAGAGGTCGTCTATTGAAGAAGAGTTCACGGTCCAAGAGACTATGAAGGTGTTCCAATACAGGGGAATCGAATGGTTGATGAGTGTTGATGTATATGTAACTGCGGAATGTATTTCATCTATGTATTTCATATATATTTATTGTACCCTTATTAGAGATGTGTTATTCCTCTATAAGGAAGTGTCATCATGTGGATTGACAAGTGTCACAAGTGTGTGTATTTTTTGATGGGTTATTAGACCACCATGTGTGGGGTCGGCCCTGAAATATATATATTATAATATGGATGTACCTATCTAGACAAGTCAGCCCCATAAGGTCACTGGGAAAACAGGTTAGTATAAATAGAGATTAGGTGATATCTATTTAGATCATTCGGAAAAGTATATCTCTCTCACTCAGAAAGTGGCGCACTAGTCAGGAGGAGGATCATCTGCTACTAGGAGACTATCTCAGTGTATTTTGGTTGTACTTTGGTTGATCCATTGCTCTCCCTATCTCTGAGGAAGTTGTGGGGTTTTTCACCTTATTTTTTTCCCCACGGAAACTCTGTGTCTATTGTCTCTCATGCTTTTGATTCTTGTGATGCTTATCATGCTTATTGTGATTGTTATGCATTGATATACTGTACATGTTACTCTCTCAGTGAAGATCCTAGAGTATTGTGAATTAATGCTCAAAATTTAACATGGAATCAGAGCTAACCTGAGAAGAAGACATTTTGCAGTGACGGAAACTTGAGTTTCTTGTTTATTGGGTTTCTCTCCACAGAGTTTGGAAAAGCAGTATAGTAAATTGACTCTACTCATCAGGGAGAATATATCTGTCCAATCAGAATTCAACTCTGAGCATTTTCAGATTTGGCCCTAAACATTAGCGTTTCCACAAAAATAGGAATTTCTGGAATGTAAAGACACAGATGGAAGCTCCTTGCAAAAATCAAATTTTAGAGCTTTGGATCGAGATGTTTTGCTGGGTAGATCTCCGGGAAACTCAAACCCTAATTCAGGGCTCTCCCTAGTGAACCCGGGAGGACAAAAAGGAAAATCTGAAGGGTAAAGCTTCGGTGATCTCAAATTATGAATACACCAGGCTGATCATCTCATCAAGGCGCATCTTTCTATCCTTTCAGAAAATTGAAATTCACATTTTGAATTTTTAGGGTTTTTTTTACAAACCCTAATCCGGGACCAGATCCAGTTTTCAACATTTCAAGTGGTAAGACCTAAATATTTTCTATTTCTATTTGAAGTACTCTTTAATATGTCTCACCACACCAAGCTTGAGGATAAGCTTGAAGGAGATGATAACTTTCGAGCTTGGAAGTATAGGATTGGGTTAATCCTGGAAGAGAATGAGTTGGACTCATATGTAAAAGAAGACATCCCTATCCCAGAGGATGAAGAGGCTAAGGTATTGCATAAGAAAAACTTGGTCAAGACAAAGAGAATCATTGTTGATTCTATCAAATACCATCTCATACCCCATGTGTCTTCTCTAAAGACGCCAAAGGAGATGTTTGACTCTTTGACCAAGCTATTTGAAGGGAAGAACATAAATTGGAAGATGCCCCTGCGGAACCAATTGAAAGGAGTAAAGTTTCAGAATGGAGAAACCATTCAATCTTATTTTTCAAGGGTCTCCCAGATCAAGGAACAACTAGAAGCAGTGGATGAAATGGTGGAGAATGGTGAAGTGGTGATGACCACTCTAAATGGCCTACCCAGGTCATGGGATTCCTTTATTCAAGGAATTTGCGCAAGGAAGAAGTTGATCTCCTTCAACATATTGCGGAAAGAATGCTCTCAAGAAGAAGTTAGGCTTCTGGCCCGAGAAGAAAAGATGGGAAATGAATATCAAGCTCTCACAGCACATGCCAGGAAAGGCAAGTCCAAGAAGGAATCATCTCATAACAGAAGATTCTCACACCACCATTATCATAAAGATAAGAAAGATCTCAGATGCTTCAATTGCAATGAGGAGGGACACTTTGCTCCAGATTGTCCTAAGAAGAAGAAAGACAACAACAACAACTTCAATAAGAAGAAGAGGAATAAAAAAAGAAGATATCATGCTCATACTGCCGAAGATGATGAACCCCCAAAGAAGAAGGCTAGGGAAGAAAGTGATAGTGATAATGACTCATCAAGTGAAGAAGAGTATGTTCTAATCTTTGCTCTCACAGGTACTATCTCCCATGGTCGTAATGATTGGTTGATTGATAGTGGGGCTTCCAAACACATGACTGGGTTTAAGGAATCTTTTGTGAATCTATCTGAACATGAATCACCCCATAAGGTGAAACTTGGGGATGATTATCAATACCCAATCAAAGGAAGTGGTGAAGCCTCCTACAACCTAGATTCTGGAAAATCTTTGAAGATGAAAGAAGTCCTTTATGTACCTGGGCTCAAGAAGAACTTACTCTCCATCTCTGTATTGGATGCAAAAGGTATGAGGGTTTCATTTGTGGATGGCCAAGTCCTAATGTGGAAAAAGGGAAAGACCATAGATGATGTAGTAGTGATTGGAGAGCAAGAGGGAGGATTGTATAAATTGAAGGGACAACCTGAACATGCCATGGTGCATGAATCCATGGAGCCAAGTGAACTTTGGCATAGAAGACTTGCTCATATGCACTATAGGGAACTTCCAATTGCAAGCAAGGCTGTAGAAGGTCTTCCTGAAATCAAGACCAAACATGAAGGTGTTTGCAAAGGATGTGAAAAAGGTAAGAACATTAAGAAGGCTTTCCCAAGCAGTGAAAGCAAGGCCAAAGATATCTTGGAAATCATCCACTCAGATGTATGTGGTCCTATGTCATCCAGTTCTCTTAGTGGGTATGTTTACTATGTCTCATTTATTGATGACTTCTCCAGGAAGACTTAGGTATACTTCTTGAAGAACAAAGATGAGGTGTTTGATAAGTTCAAGGAATTCAAAACCTCGATGGAGAATCAAACTGACAAGAAGATCAAAACATTCAGATCCGACAATGGTGGAGAATTCACCTCAGGTGACTTCAAGAAGCTTTGTAGTGATTCAGGGATTAAGAGGGAGTTGACTGCTCCTTATAATCCTCAACAGAATGGAGTTGCAGAAAGGAAGAACAGAACAATCATGGAAGCAGCAAGGGAAATGCTGCATGACTAGGATCTACCTATGCATCTATGGGTAGAAGCAGCTAGAACAGCTGTATATGTGCAAAATAAAACACCCCACAAGATATTGGACAACACGACACGAGAAGAGGTATTTTCTGGTAAGAAACCTGAAGTAAGCTATCTCAGAATATTTGGTTTTCCAGTATACACTCATGTCGCAAAGGAAAAGAGGACTAAACTAGATCCTTCAGGAAAGAAGGGTACCTTTGTGGGTTACAGTGAAAGCTCGAAGGCATACAAAATATACTTTCCATGGTTCAAGAAGATTGATGTCAGCAAGGATGAATATAAGTTCAAGGACAGGTAATCCAGGAAGCAAAGATCAAGAGGGAGCACACTCCAGCAGCTCCTGCAAGGATGCAGATTTTCAGAGGGAGTTGACCATCTTCCTACATTCCACAACAGAAAGGTGTAGAAGAAGCTACTTCAGCAGCTCTTGCCAAGAAGCAAAGACTCAGAGGGAGTCCACATAACAAACAAACAAAGATAAGTATTTCAATTATCATTTCTTGCCTATTTTGTTTGTTTAAATAATATTATGCTTATGTTCCTAGACTTAGGAGATGTATTGTGCATATTAGAATGATTGCATTAATGAACAGTATACTACTAATATGCATGTGATGGGTAAGTGGACTATGGCACTGTACAACATTCCAGTGCTACTTGTCTAGAATGAAACCTCTTTGCTGACATGTTGGGAGTAGTGCAAACTCTTAACAATGTTCTGGTAGAGACTGGAAGGCATCTAGAAAGTTGTGGAACATGGATAAATGTTGTATTGAAGCATTGGCTAAGATAACTGCATGACTGCATGACATATTTCTTTATGTGTAAAGAATTTGTTCTGAAAATTATGAGATGTTTCTAATCATGCAATTTAACTTGTTTTGTAGGAAAGACCATATATCTTCACCTACAAAAGGACTACAACATTTGTTCCAGCAACAAAGACATCTATTGAATATATTGAAGATATTGAAGTTCCCAGGATCTGGGATGAAGAAATGGAATGCCATGATCCGTCGATCATGAAGAAGATGTTTGGGATGCAGTCCCAAGACCTGACAGGGATTCACATGTGTGTAGATTGAAGAAATCCTTGTATGGCTTGTAGCAAGCTCCCAGAACTTGGTGTGATACAAAGAGGAAGCTTGCTGCTGAGTTCGATATGAAAGATTTGGGAATGATGCATTATTTCCTAGGTATGGACGTGTGGCAGAATAAAGGTGGGATCTTCCTTGGTCAAGGGAAGTACACAATAGATATCCTGAAGAGATTCGGGATGATGGATTGAAAGGACATGGCCACACCTATGGCATCAAATCTAAAGCTTCTATGTGATGCTTCATCTGAGCCAGTTGATGTCTCTATGTATTGTCAGATGATTGGGTCATTGATGTACCTGACGAACACGAGACCGGATATTTGCTTTGTAGTGAACACATTGAGTCAGTTCCTAACAGATCCGAGGAGTGTTCATCTGGTTGCTGTAAATCATGTTCTGAGGTACCTAAAGGGTACAGTGGATTATGGGCTCAAGTATGAGGTGAATCAAAAGTTTAACCTGTAGGGTTATGTTGATTCAGATTGGGCTAGCAGTGCTGCAGATAGGAAGAGCACATCTGGGTGCTGCTTCAGTATGGGATCAGGTGTGATCTCTTGGTTTAGCAGGAAGCAGTCCTGCGTAGCACTGAGTACAGCTGAGGCAAAGTATGTTGCATCCTGTTCAGCTAGTTGTGAGGAAGTATGGCTACGGAAGCTACTGTCTGAGTTATTTGATCTCCCGTTGGATGCTACTGGTATCTTCTGTGATAACCAGAGTTGTGTGAAGTTGTCTGAGAACGCAGTGTTTTATGACAGGTCGAAACACATATAGATCAAATATCACTATATCAGGGATATGGTGCAGAGAGGAGCTATGAAGCTCCTGTATGTTGCGACGGACGAGCAAATTACAGATGTGCTGATGAAGCCACTAGCCAGGGTGAAGTTCGAGTACTTCAGAGAGAGGCTTGGTGTTCTTCGGATTGATGACACTTCGAGGAAGAAGTGTTGGACACATTTGCTGAAGCCATTCCAAGCATGTTGGAAGGAGGATCCTTCACATGGTTGTGGATGTAAGCATTGGATGATGAGCATCAGGATGATGTTCTGGTTTATGTTGGATATGATTAGTTGGAGCATTTATATGTATATGTATGTATGCATCATGTTGGATGGTGGATATGATCAGTTGGATCATTTATATGTATATGTATGTACGCATCATGTTGGATGCTGGATATGATCAGTAGGATCATTTGTATGTATTTTGTATATGCATCATGTTGGATCCTTGGACCATGTATATGTATATGTATCAGGTGGATACATTGTATGATCAGGTGGATCATGTATGGTGATATGTATCATGTATTTGTATTTGTATCAGGTGGATACATTGTATGATCAGGTGGATCATGTATGATGATATGTATCAGGTAGATACTTGGTATGCATCAGGTAGATACATTGTATGATCAGGATGATCATGGATGACGAGCTTCAGGATGTTGCTCCAGATGACATGCATCAGGATGTTGCAGTGATGATGATCAGGATGATCATGTGTACATCAGGATGATGTATGGTGAGTATCAGGTTGATACTCTATGGCCGTCGATCAGGTTGTGCAGATGAGCATATAATTTGGCCCTGGGAGATTTGCAGATAGTCTTTTGAGGTTTTTCCTATGGCATATAATTTGGCCCTGGGATATCTGGCAAATGCTCTTTCGAGGTTTTTCTCTGGGAGGACATATAATTTGTCCCTGGGAGATCTGCAGATAGTATTTCGAGGTTTTGCCTATGGCATATAATTTGGCCCTGGGATATTTGGCAGATGCTCTTTGGAGGTTTTGTCCTATGGCATATAATATGTCCCTGGGAGATCCGATATGTTGAGCTGTGTGCCCGTAATAAGTCCTGGGATGCTCTTGCGAGGTTTTTCCATGACCACATATAATCTATCACTGGGAGATCCTATAGGTAGAGCTGTGTGCTCGTAACAGCCTGGGATGCTCTTGCGAGGTTTTGTGGTGACCACATATAATCTGTCCCTGGGAGATCCTATAGGTAGAGTTGTGTGCTCGTAACAGCCTGGGATGCTCTTGCGAGGTTTTGTGGTGAGGTCACATATAATATGGCCCTGGGAGATCCTATAGGTAGAGCCGTGTGCTCGTAACAGCCTAGGATGCTCTTTCGAGGTTTTTTGACGCATGTAATAAGTCCTGAGGATTCCATAGTATGGCCAGTGATGACGAAGACCTACAGGTGGTGGGACTACATCCAGTATGAAAAAGGACTGGCTATGTAGAACTTCCTATGACGAGTAGAGTCAGAGATTGGTTGAGATAGCAGCAGCAGTGACGATGACGATGATGATTATCCCGAGAAGAAGACTTGTATAGCAGATCTGTGTCGAGAAATACCTTCCTAGTTAAGAGGGAGTGTTGATGTATATGTAACTGTGGAATGTATTTCATATATATTTATTGTACCCTTATTAGAGATGTGTTATTCATCTATAAGGAAGTGTCGTCATGTGGATTGGCAAGTGTCGCAAGTGTGTGTACTTGCTGATGGGTTATTAGACCACCATGTGTGGGGTCGGCCCTGAAATATATATATTATAATATGGATGTACCTAGCTAGACAAGTCGGCCCCATAAAGTCACTGGGCAAACAGGTTAGTATAAATATAGATCAGGTGATCTCTATTTAGATCATTCAGAAAAGTATATCTCTCTCACTCAGAAAGTGGCGCACTAGTCAGGAGGAGGATCATATGCTACTAGGAGACTATCTCAATGTATTTTGGTTGTACTTTGGTTGAGCCATTGCTCTCTCTATCTCTGAGGAAGTTGTGGGGTTTTTCACCTTAGGGTTTTCCCCATGGAAACTCTGTGTCTCTTGTCTCTCATGCTTTTGATTCTTGTGATGCTTGTCATGCTTATTGTGATTGTTATGCATTGATATACTATACATGTTATTCTCTCAGTGAAGATCCTAGAGTATTGTGAATTAACAAAATTTAACAATGAGAACCCTAGCCAAGAAGGTCATCATAGAACAAGGTCAGGCATCCAGAAGATCACCAAGGCACGCTCCAACGATGCAGCACAAAGGAAAAAATCCAGTGGGGCCGAAAGTGAAGCAACCGAATATGAGTTCCACAGTGCCACAACCGCCAATAGCTGACAAGTAGATACCATTGAAGCTTACCCCTAACTATATCTCACCGCATGCACTGGACGCACCGATCATTAGGCTAATGAAGAATTCCAAATATGAGATTCCACTCTCTCCAATATCAAAGCATGTCGAGGTGGACAAAATATTGTTGGGGAAGATCCTAGATTATAAGTGGGAGGACTATGATCTATTTCAGATGCAGAATGAGCCCAACAAACCTAGGTTCCCACAGTTCCAGCCCGACCAGTACATATGCTGGAAGAAAGATGTGAAAGGAAAGCTTACCATGGTTGTGGAAAGATGGTTGTCCGAAGTAGTCCAGTCGGTACTGCTCAATCTACTCAGACTCCCGGATTTTGACAGAACACTAGATCTGAATGTGGTGGTGCGAACTCTGATGGCATGCATCCACCAGGTATATTTGTGGCTTGACCGCAATATCGACCTGAACATTGACTTAATCCACCGGATCACTGGATTGAGCAAAAGAGGTGAAGATCCGAAGCAGTTTTTCCAAGGGAAAAACAAAGATAAGGAAGTAGCCGTGAAGATGAAGAAAACTCAAGTCGTCATCAAAGGAAAGAGAGGATTTCGGACGGAGGACATAGATGATAAGGAAACAAAGTTTGTCACACAACTGTTAGCCGGCAAGATTCTCAGAAAATCCAGGCCGTTGGAGGTACCTGCGGGCACAGTACTACTTGAAAATTCCAACTAGTTGGATGTTTGACAGTTCACAAGAGAGAGAAATAACTATAAAAATAATGTTGTGTTCTCTGTTGAATTATCTCGGGCCTTGTTCAAAAATGGGGCGTTGGTTAAAGAAATTCAACTTCAAATGACCATCATATTATACAAAAAAATTTCATTTAGTGATTTGTATATTTTTACAACTTCTACATTTAATTGATGTGTGTTTTATTGCACAATTCTCATATTATTTATGGACATCGTACCATGTATCTAGTGATGTGTTTCAAAAATTGTTGAACATGAAAGAAATATACTTAGAAACATAATATTTTATTGACTGGGTTGTGTGTGTGTGTTTTTTGTTTGCAGATAGTACTAGAAGATTTGTTTCTAGTAAACCATTGATTATTTTTTATTTCAATGGAGTTTTGTTACACGCATTTCATAAAAAAAAGAAATTCGGATTGCCACGAACACCAGATATCGAATCAACCACAAAGTATTATTTTATACATCCAGGATTAAGGGATTTTTTTTTTAAATGATTTACTATATTTGAAGTTGGGGTATGGACATCTGCACAACAAAAACATGTTGACGAGTTTTTTCCAGCATTATTACAAAGAACGGGATTGCAAAGGGAACAATTTAGAGTAATTTTAACACAAGAGTATTGTTCTTGCATCTCCAGAGAGGGTTATCAGGGTAATGGAAATCCTTGTGTATTTCTCAAGCCTTTAAAGAAAGTTTGGTACATTTTGACCCATGGTTGGGATGCTACGAATACAGTGATTGCAAATGACTCAAAAGAAAAACATGTTTGTAATAAGGAAGGGAACTATATTATAACAAAAACGTATACTTGCCAAGATGTCAATGACACATTCTTGTTAGATCGATTATGGCCTTTCTTGCTACACCTGAATGGCATGGGTGATGTGAGGCCAGTTGTGAATAAAATGAAAATGAAAGTATTTTGTTAAATAATACACTTGAATTTTTATTTGTAGTAGTATGTTCAATTTCACTGTGATTATAATTCTTGTAAAGTGTCGAGTTTGGTTTTCTTAAATGCAAAATCAGAGTTTGAAAGTGCTAAAATATGTTTTAAAATTTCAAAATTAAGTATTGGAAGTGTCAAAAGTAGCCTTCCGAAAGGGAAAAATCGGGTTCTAAAAGTGCCATTATCATATCTTAGAATTGAAAAAACCAATTTCAAAAGTGGCGATATCGAAAGCATGCCGGCATGAGTATGCGACAAAGACGATTGAAGATGTGGCTTGATTTTATTTTGGGTGTTGTCAGTTCGGCTCACTCCTGGATGAGTTGCAAAATGATTGTGGCATCCTCTGTGGTTGTAACAAGTCTTCTCATGGGTATTAGGCTACTACTTGATATCCACAAAATTTCCACGCATATGTCTTGTAATACATGTGGCCCAGATTTATAACTGATACCGCAATCTAAACATTTTTTCTATGAAGTATGTAGATAGCATGTTTATTATTTTAATATAAAATTTCTAGCTGGCTGCGTGGTGAGAAATGTGCTGAAGAGGAGATCCATATATTAACCTAGGTTTGTGAGGGGGTAAGGTTTACCTGTGTACCTTGTCTCCTTGATCAATTCTTTTCTAAACCTTATGTTAAAATCCCAAAACCCATGTTCCTAATCCAAACTCAAATGGGGGAGTGATTAATAATTAAATATTATTAATTAAACTTTGGGAGAAATTAATTAATTTTAATTAAGTTGTTAATGGAAATTAGGGAAGAAGGGAATGTGGTTCCTTTGGGATATCCACGTGGGAAACCAAAAGATGACACTCATTTTCCAGGAATGTTGTGGTGAACTCCTGTGGGGAGAGGAAAAATGGAGTCATGGACAGTGAAGGGGATCATGGTGTGACTTTGAATTCACGGAGGTGAAGAAAACTCTGTTTTTACAACCTGTATTGGAATTGTATTTCCTTTGGTTGAATTAACCAATCAATTGGAAATTTGTGCATGAAACTCCGAGTGGAATTCTGACACTTGCAGTGAAGTGTATCGTTGTGTGTCTATGAAGGAGCTCTGGTGGGTTAATTGCGGAATTGACAAGGACTTGGTTAGAAATTGTTGTTTTGGTAGTGCCTGGTAGAGATTATTTCATATTTCCCATTTTTTTCCCCTGTGAATGAGCTGAGGGGGTTGGTGAGTTATCTCTGGTTAATGTCTGGATCTCAGCTTGGGGGTGGAATTGGGAGATGAAATAATACAGGTTGGAAAAGTTCTACGGTTGGGTGGAGCGTGGCTCACACGAAGTCAGTTGCTTGTTTCAGGACATAATTCTCAGATAAGTATATTAAGGATTCTAATTCTCTATAATTTCTCTATTAAATGATAATTTGAGAGAAAGTAATGCTGAGATTTCATGGTTATGAATTTGTATTATGTTATATATTAATTCTCTGCAAGTATGCTTTGAGAAATTATGCTTGCAACATTTTTGTGCATATTAAATATAATTTGGGTACAAATGAAATTTAAAAGAGTTATATTTTGAGAAATCATATTTTTCTGGGTTGAAATAATAAATTCCTTGTTTTAATTTAATCCATGAGAATATAATAACCATTAGATAGAATATCCATAATTGAATTAAATTCTGGAAATTGATGGTCATTTTTTGTTTAAAGTATTTCTTTGGTTACATTTAGAAAAATATGAAGGAAACAACTCGTTCATATTCTCTGTGTATTTGAAATTGGAACTTAACGAATGGCTGGAAAATGTATTAGTTTTTAGGAATTGGTAAAAATGGTAAAAATGGATTTATGGTGAATATATATGAAAACAATGAGGAATAAATGTTCAAATGTAAATCATAACCTGAATTATGCATGGTTTATAAATAGCATGAGCTGAGTTATAATTACCATTATTATTTTGAATTGGTTTATTGTTTTAGTTTAAAGAGATGATTTAGTTAACTAAAGCAAAACAATGAATTGGTTCTATGGTTTACAAAAACCATGGACTGGTTTAGTTAAGTAAAAAATTTGAAACTAAATCGGGCATATCTTCCTCTTCGTTTCGGGCATATATTCCTCTTCATTGGGGGAATATCGCATGATCCTTCATCCTTCCATGATACTTCTTCCTTGCAGGCATATCTTCCTTCTTGTTGACATTGTGATCCTTCTTCCTTGCGTGATCCTTCTTCCTTTGCGAGCATATCTTCCTTCTTGTTGACATCAATGCCAACACATTATTCAACACGAATTCCACAGTAAATGGTAGGGATCATTCCATTGGCTATGTTATAATATATAAACAATATTTATCTCGATTTCCGACTTCCGATAAGAAGGATCGGTCGCCCCTTCGTTTAGTAGATAATTGTGAACACCGATATCCACCAATTCACCTGTATCCAGAATGGTGAACACAAGAAGGATCGACCGACCCTTCTTGGAGTCTAGAACTATTATGAAAATAATATCGGGCAGAAGAAGGGTCGGCCACCCCTTCATTTATGAGGGAATTGTGCAAATATTCAACCTACGAAGGCTAGGTCGTCAATTCATGTATATCCATAAAGATGAAGACTGGAAAATTACTAAGCACAAGAAGGGTCGGTCGACCCTTCATTTAGTAGATAATTGTGAACACCAATATCCAACAATTCACCTGTATCTAGAATGGTGAACACAAGAAGGATCAAACGACCCTTCTTGCAGTCTAGAACTAGTATGAAAATAATACTGGGCAAAAGAAGGGTCGGCCACCCCTTCATTTATGATGGAATTGTGCAAATATTCAACCTTCGAAGGCTAGGCCATCAATTCATGTATATCCATAATGGTGAATACTGGAAAAATACTAAGTACAAGAAGGGTCGGCCGACCCTTCATTTAACAAAGAAATGTAAAAATATTTAATCTACGAAGGTTGGGACAAAAATTCCCAACTACTGACTTCTGCAGTAAATGGTAGGGATTGGGACCTTGGCTAAGTTATAACATATAAAAAATATTTATCTCGACCTCCGACTTCCGACAAGAAGGATCGGTCGACCCTTCGTTTAGTAGATAATTGTGAACACGAATATCCATCAATTTACCTGTATCCAGAATGGTGAACACAAGAAGGATCGAACCACCCTTCTTGCAGTCTAGAACTATTATGAAAATAATACTAGGCAGAAGAAGGGTTGGTCGCCCCTTCATTCATTTATCTCAGGACTCATTCAAAAATGGGGCGTTGGTTAAAGACATTCAACTTCAAATGACCGTCATATTATATAGACAACAATTCAATTAGTGATTTGTATATTTTTGACAACTTCTACATTTAATTGATGTAGATTTTATTAGATAATTCTCATATTATTTATGGACATAGTATCATGTATCTGGTGATGTGTTTCAAAAATTGCAGAACATGAAAGCAATATACTTAGAAACATTGAAACATAATATTTTATTCACTATGTTGTGTGTGTGTTTTTTTGTTTACAGATACTAGAAGATTTGTTACCAGTAAACCATTGATTATTTTTTATTTCAATGGAGTTTTTTTACACGCGGTTCATAAAAAAAAGAAGTTTGGATTGCCACGAACACCATATATCGAATCAACCACAAAGTATCATTTTATACGTCTAGGATTAAGGGAATTTTTTGAAAAATTCTTTAGTATATTTGAAGTTGGGGTATGGACATATGCACAACAACAAAAACGTTGAGGAGTTTTTGCCAACACTATTACAAAGAACGGGATTGCAAAGGGAACAATTTAGAGTAAATTTAACACAATAATATTGTTCTTGCATGGCCAGAGAAGTTTATCAGGGTGATGGAAATCCTTATGTATTTCTCAATCCTTTAAACAAAGTTTGGGACATTTTGATCCATGGTTGGGATGCTACAAATACAATGATTGTAGATGACTCGAAAGAAAAACATGTTTGTAACGAGGAAGGGAATTGTATTATAACAAAAATGTATACTTACCAAGATGTCAATGACACATTCTTGTTAGATCGATTATGGCTTTGCTTGTTGTACCTGAATGGCATGAGTGATGTGAAGCCAATTGTGAATAAAATGAAATTTTTTGTTAAATAATACACTTGAATGTTTATTTGTACTAGTATGTTCAATTTGACTGTGATTATAATTCTTGTAAAGTGTCGAATTTCGTTTTCAAAAATGCAAAATCAGAGTTTGAAAGTGCTAAAATCTGTTTTAAAATTTCAAAATTAAATATTGGAAGTGTAAAAAGTAGCTTTCCAAAAGGGAAAAATCAGGTTCTAAAAGTGCCATTATCATATTTATCATATCGGAAAAGCACAAAAACCAATTTCAAAAGTGGCGATATCAAAAGAAAAAGTATGCTTTTGGAACCTGGATTTGGCACTTTTGGAACTGTATTTGGCACATTTGGAACTGGTTTGGGCACTTTTGGAACCAAATTTGGCACTTTTGGAACCAATTTTGGCACTATTGGAACCTGGATTTGGCACTTTTGGAACTGGTTTTGGCACTTTCGGAAATAGATTTGGCACTTTTGGAACTGGTTTTGGCACTTTTGGAACCTGGATTTGGCACTTTTGGAACCAGATTTTGCTTGATTTTGGGGTTTAGAAAGGTTATTTTTGACCCGTCTTCAAAGTGACTTGGACTAGAATATGTCCAAGTTTAATGAAATTGGCGTTTATTGATTATTTTTGTTTGATCACCTTTTACTAATCTCTAGAGATTCTTATTCTTGAGAACATCAATCATCTTTCTCTTCCAAGTGGTATGATTAGATACAATTAATTCATGACTAGAAACAACTTCTGAAGTCATAGTGTGACAAAAAAATCCTAAATGCAAAAAAATGACTTGTCACAACTAGAATAAAAAGTGATAAAGACCATAAATTTCTCACCAATACCAAAACCTAACAACATCTAACAGATGGATCTGTGAACCTATAACAAAAACAAAGAATAGAGAATCGGATCTGGTAAAATTTGGTTCGAAACAGATGCACACATGTTTTTTCTCTAGAACAGGCACGAATGACTTGTGCTTTTTCTTAAGGAAATGAGCGAACACGCACTTCCTCAAACCAAAAGGTTCAATTTTACCTTAAACAACCTGAAACCTATCAAAAAATGGAAAGTTGTGAAACCAGTTAACGACCCATACAGAAACCTACAACAAAACACAACTAGATCCGTAAAAAAAAAAAAACAGATCTTCTACAAAAAAAATAGATCATTTATATCAAGTTAGTATACAATCGATTTTAACCCAGATCTATAGAAAAAAAATCAAGAGAAACTTTAAAAAAAATATGAAATTTTATGAAAAAATAATGATGAGGGTTAGAGTTTGAAAACAATTCTCAAACTTGTAGAAAATGTCTAGATATAAAGAATAACCACTAGGGTTTGATATATCAAATGAAAACTTTACAAAATATGGAGTGCCCTTGAAGAAAATGTTTATTGTAAAAAAATTTACAAAATTTTACTGAAGAAGGTAGAGCATAGCAACTATCTCTAATACCATGTTAGAATATTGAGAATATGCAAAACATACAAAAATAAATTTGATAACATGCAAAGCGATAATCTACTAGTCTACTCCTTATATCTAGACAAGAAACAAATAATCATGTAAGAAACAAGATATAAGAGAAAAAAATGATGCACCAGATATATGTGGTAAAACCCCAAATGGGGAAACATCCACGGGAAGGTATTTTCTTCTTATTCTTCATAAATCTCCAATCTTACAATTGATATCCTCTCCAGATATGATTCATATCTTTACAATAACATAAGAATATAATTCTCAACATAATATGTCTAAAGGCTCTCCTTCACCTCTATTATATACCAAGGGGTATGGAAGAATTACATCCCAAAATACATGTGGGATAAATGATTTTCCACCTCTTTATATAATGAATGGTAATATGAGAATATTTCTTCATGATGGATGTGGGGTAACAAATTTTTTATAAGATTAGAGTTGTTTCTGCTTTCCAATGCTATGTAAGACATCTTATGACATCATACTAAACATCATTACACATGTAATATTAAAATTACACATTCCAATAGTTAAAACCCTCAAAGAGGGATACAGTTCACAGCCCCAACCAAATATCTACTTGAGACAATATAATAAGAAAATAGAATATATTTTACATATGAGTTTCTCACGATCGATCATCAAGAAAATGACCCTCCATTCTCTTTAAATAGAGTTCATGGACCAATCAGGTGTTAAGTCATGGATTAATAACCGTTCAAATCGAGGAGAAGATGAACCATCAGATCACTCTATGTCTAGAACATATTGTGACTGTTGGGTTACATAAGTACAAATGCACACTAATGCATACTAAAGAAACATGCTTTGCATAAAGACACATTATACCAAGTTGATCTTAACTAACTCCTAAGTGTATAAATATCCTAACATCCACCCTTAAGAACAACTTGGGATAGGATTGAAGGATTTACGAAAGTGACACAATATAAGAAGGAAGGAGGCATTGGATCCTATCCCCCCTAATGACAAATTCATGAACTACTAACAGAGATCAAAGTTTAGAAATCTTCACTTTTGTAAGAGACATTGTAAATATGTATGCAACTTGATCATCTACAGGGAAAAAGAGCACTACTCAAACGCTTGTAAATATTGTCACACCAAAGTGTAGTCGAATGATCTTGCTTGAATCCAAAATATGAAAGGATCTATCAAAGCCACGAGACTTCCTAACTTGCATTAACTATGGCTCGTTACTCTATTTTTTCTTAAAAGAGTAATATATTGGTGTTTCTTACAATTCCAAGTGACAAGTCCAAAACCAATACTGAAAACATAACATCCATTAGACTTTTTATGATCAAGGTCATCATCCCAATCTGAATCAGTGAAACCAACCAACGAAGGAGTCTCCCCTGAACTATAATGAATCCCAAGCTAAAATATACCCTGAATATATTGATGTATCATTTTTCCTACTTTCCAATGGCTTCCATGGGATGTTTGCATAGACTAGGAAACAATACCAACAACAAAGGAAATATCAGGATGGGTATGATCCAAGTACAAGAGACTACCAACTAGATGATGATACAAGGTGGCAGATTCTACTATGGGTGAAGTGCGAGTGGCAGTAATTTTGACTCCAAAGTGGAAAGGAGATGGAGTTGATTTATAATCATCCATGTGAAAGGGATGAAGAAGGTCACAATCATACTTAGGCTAAGAAAGAAAAAATCCTTCTTTGCATGCAAGACTTGGAGGGAAAGAAAATAATGCAAATTTCGTAAGTCTTTCATTTTAAATTTATTCTAAAGGATGGATTTCACATGGGTCAAAAGGTTATAGTCACTACTAGTACTAATATGATCATCAACAAAAAGAAAAAGGATGATGATATGGTTTCCTACTTTCTTGGTATAGACATTAGGGTCAAAATAACATCTAGAAAAACTAGTGTCAAGGAGAAAGATATCCATTTTAGCAGACCAAGCTCGGGGATATTGCTTAATGCCATAGAGAGATTTATTAAGGTGACAAACAAGGATGGAGTCATTATGAGCATAGATAATAGGTTGTTTCATGTATATTTGTTGGGCCTAGCCCAAGTGGAGCACTTTTGTATAAGTCAGATTTTGGAACTGCAGAGCTAAGCGCAGTTCGGCTGAAGGCTTTTTTGGACAAGTAAGTTTTGGATGCTGCGAAGTTGTGCGTAGCGCAGTGTCGGAAGAACTGCGAAGTACAGTGCTGCGAGGATACAACGTTGTGATGTGTCCAGTCTATAGAGATCTGGCAAAGCAGAGTGTTGGATGGAAGACAACACAAATTTTGATTAGACAATCAGTGATCTATTTTTGGAAAAGATGCTCCAAGAGTGCCAAGCGACGTGTATGGAGCAGAAGCGGAAGAAAGCGACTAGTCGCACATGTAAAGAACCACTACCTGAACCAGTCACTCGAGACCATTAGAGGAAGAACGACTTGGTGAAAGAGACATGTTGGCATGCATGCGACAGGAAGGTCGATAGCGACGTGAGCATGCATTGAGGTAAGGCCATGATGGAATATTCACTACCAGAAACCAGCGAGCTCGATGAGATGGAAACCGTGACAGTTTTGTAAACCTAAGGGTTTTGGATGCTGCGAAGTTGCGCATAGCGCAGTGTCGGAAGAACTGCGAAGTGCAGTGCTGCGAGGATACAGCACTGCGATGTGTCCAATCTACGGAGATCTGGCAAAGCAGAGTGTTGGACAGAAGATGGCACAGATTCCGGTTAGACCATCGATGGTCTATTTTTGGAAAAGATGCTCCAAGAGTGCCAGGCAATGGGTATGGAGCAGAAGCGGAAGAAAGCAACTGGTCGCACATGTAAAGAACCACTACCTGAACCAGTTGCATGAGACCTTTAGAGGAAGAACGAATCGGTGAAAGAGACATGTTGGCATGCGTGCGATAGGAAGGCTGATAGCGACGTGAGTAGGCATTGAATATTCACTACCAGAAGCCAGCGAGCTCGATGAGATGGAAACCGTGACAGTTTTGTAAACCTAAGGGTTTCTGCTTGCGGATTGTAAAGACATGACCTGCAGGCATGATCTATAAAAAGGCATATTTTGTATGGGAAGTTACTCTTCATTTTGTATTGTTCTCGTTATTGATTTAATAAATCTCTATTGAGAAACATTTGTAAAGGCTCTGCAAGCTGTGTGTGCAGAGGCCTACTGAGAGAGAGAAGAGATTCTGCATCTGTGTGCGCAGACAAAGAACTGTTGTACCCTTCCCAAATACTAATACAACAACAGTTCTTGTGGACGTAGCTCCCATCCTGGGGGTGAACCACGTTAAATCTTGTGTAGTGTGATTGTTTGTGTGTTTTCATCTACTTATTTACTTACAGTATGTGCCTGGATTCTCATTTATCAATTGTTATGTTAATACATTTATATGTATTCGCCATAGGAGAAAGATGGGAATAATATGTTAAGTACTACATGTATGGATGAATGTTGAATGTGCAGTATTCTAAGTCTATGAAAGTATTAGTTTCTTGAATAATCACATGCGTAGGTAGAGTTTGCGTTGTGTAATCCTCTTGACGCATAGCACCAGAAGTGTGCAGTATTGTATGTTTCGTCTATTTACATTGGTTATGAGGTTAATTGTACAAGGCAATAGATGAATGGATAAACACTAAGTAAATTTGTCGATATCAGTTAAGTCCATAGAGGAAGCATATAAGTCAGTTGCGCTGTCCTATTATTTGTAGCTTGTCTGAACCATGCAGTCCGTAGATGCACTGGTTATGCAATCATGTTATCTTGCAGAAGTGTTGACCACGACGCGATCTATCGTCGCGCAGTCTTCTGTTTGTAGCACGAGCTCTGCAGCGCGCTGCGCAATAGTTCTGTCTGATCAACTCATCAAATTGTTGTGGAAACATGATTCCGCAGCGCCCCCATAGATACACCTCGGGTGAGACCTCAGCCTGTTCGCGGGTTTTTGCTGAAAGGGCCAGTGAGAAGGGGTTTTCTTGGTTCCTTGAAACAACGAAGAACCTGGGTCTACATTGGAAACCTCTAAAACAGTATATTAAGCCAACAAATGCTTTCGTTGTCGCACTAAGAATCCATGATAAGTTGAAGTCGTGATGTACGATGAAGAAGAAGCTTTGCTGGGTATTGACTTTTGGCATCCAGACAAGAAAGAAATCTGGGTTTGGTGTGACAAGATGGAGAGAGACTTCGCAAGGAAAGAAAACAGAAACCCACATCTCTCTGACATTCAGTGGTTGAACAAGTACCTGTGGAAAGACGTTCACAAAGTCTTCTGGGCGTCTTTTGGAAACGAGCTACACGAGTGGTTGTCAAGGCTTGTAGAGCAAAGAAACTGTACACCGCGAGACGTACCGACCGAGTGGACACCCAAGCTTATTGAATGACTCAAATAAGTAGACATCCCATTCATGAGAGAATTCGACTTTTGGGTCGATAGTACACTACATATTTTTGTGACGCAGTTCTCTGTGCACATGCTAAAGTCCTACAATGCAGCCGAAAGAGAGTTTTTCAAGGGATTCAAAGGTAAGTACTTGAACAACCTCAGTTTATACATTAAAATGATTTTGGAAGAGAAAGGTGTCTTTAGAATGCAGTGAAATTTTGTTTAAATCTATCATGGTAGATAGTACATATAGTGGGTCTTACGAAGAAACCCATAACCCGAGAAGCAGAAAGAGATACAAGTTCGTCGCTGAGAAAAATCCCAGACCACATGGACTTCGCGTAGATACCCAGATACCTTGTGATCTTGATAATCAAACCCTATCTCTATCAGCCACGTGTCATCCTATTACACCACAGAACTCGCCACAGAGCCAAGCAAGCACAGCTTGTCACCACTTTTAGAGACAGAGCCTTGCATTGGTTCATGAAATACTCGCAGCGACAGAATAGAACCCTGATAGAAATCAAAGCTGCACCCTTAGCAGAATTTAAAAAGCCAAAATCAGAATCGCAGTGTATATCCAAGTTGAAAGAGATCAAACAGAAACCCAATGAGACATTCTGGGAATTTGATAAGAAATTTAAGACACTATTGGACCAAGTTAGCTTCGTGGTAGCACCGCAACAGCACAAGGAATGGTTTATAGCCGTGATTTTGCCTCATATCAGACAGTCGTTGATGCAGCAGAAAGTGGCTTCACAGGAAGAAGCCTTGGAAATCGCGATGAAGTTGGAAGCTTTGTCGATTGGAGAAAGTAGCATTGGGATGTCGCAGATTCAGAACCAATTGGCTTCCCTGACACTACAATTACAGGATATCATGAAGGGAAAAAAAGAGAGACAGGAAGTCTGGTGTACAGGCTGTAAGGGAGAAGGACACACTAAGGATCACTGTCCTTTATTCCAAGATTTCCTTAACATGGGTGGACCAAACCCATTAAATCCGAACACAGGGCCATGGTGTGAAATTTGCAGAACTAGAGGACACCGGCCAGAATACTACCACCTAATAAATAAATATGTAAGAACACCTAAAAACCTATATTGTAATTTCTGTAAGTCAGTTGGGAATGATGAGTCCAATTGCCGCACATATGAGCTCATGATAGAAAGAAAGAAAGATATTCAACATATGTATGGAGGAATGTATAGAGTCCAGGAAGAGACTCCGCAGAAACAAGAAAATGTACAGCATGATCAAGGAGCATACAGAGGTCGCAGAGGATACCGCGGGAGAGGAAGGAATAATGGCCCAGCACAAGGATGAGGCCGCGGTCAAGTAATATGTTATAACTGTGGCCAAGCAGGCCATGTATCTAGGGATTGTACCAACCTGTGCACTACATGCAGTTATTGTAAATCATTTGATCATGTTATTGAATACTGCTCAGTGTTAGAGGTAGAAATGCAGAAAAGAAAACGGCCAGAGGCGCCGAACCTAAATATTTAGTTGATCGTAGCAGAGAGAAGACCTGCGGAACCAAGTATCAATGTAGTGACACGAAGTGGTGCTATGACAGGGAGAGATAGAGAAGAAGAAGCTTCAAATTCAAGAGATTTTAACACTAAGCAGACTCCTCTAGAAACAATATGGATACGAAAAGCTTCTGGCAAAGCACCTGCTTTCGACTTGAAGAAAAATAAAGAAACCTTTGAAGAAGTGCGGGATATCTTCAAAGAGTCAACACCCAGATCGCCGAGAATCCCGTTTCGCAGTGAAATACCGCATATGGAAGATATGCCAGCTGCTTATGGCAAAACGAGCACTGTAGCAGAGACATGCACCTCTGTTGCACAGTTCCTCAGGAGCTACATGAAGTTGTTGAAGAGTCCAAATGCTATAGCATAATTGTAGAAGTTGTTAGATTGGTATGAACCGCACAGCAAAACTGAAACTATCGATAGCGCAATTCATCACATCAAGAAACACAAGAGAACAAGAAGAGAAATGAGACTCAGTGCACAGATAGGAGATTATGAAATGGATGAGATCATTCTTGATCTAGGATCATAAGTAAATGTCTTAATTAAATAGACATGGCAGTAGATGGGGAGACCAAAGCTGTTATGGTCACCTATCCAGTTGAGAATGGCCAATCAGGAGAAATTCATATCCTTTGGACGATTAGCCAACGTCATTGTTGACATTGATGGAGTGCAAAGCTACGCATATTTTGAGGTTATCGAGATTGTGGATGATAGTCATCCTTTTCCTACATTGTTAGGAATTTAATGGGCTATCAATAACCTCACCATCATAAACTTGAATATAAAGAAGATGATCTTCGAAGAAAAACATCTCAGGGTCATCGCACCACTGGACCCTGTAGATGGGGACAGATACAGCGAGTCGATTCAGGAAGAATCTAGAGCTCAAGATTTGGACCGATTGTACAAGATGAATGCCAACCAGGAAGACTATATTAATCCTATTGCGGATGGTACACTCAGTTGGAGATTCGACAGCTCTTGCATCTCAAACTCAGACGCAGTATTGGAAAATTGGCAAAGTCGCATGCACGAAGTATCAGCAAGGAGATGTGCGCAGGTTACAAAGTCACTGTGCTGGATTGGAAAGGAGGTAAGCCCAATCCCTATCTATGATGGTTTATCTAATGTTTTTTCCTTTATCAAAGAATACACTGTAGCAATTGCAGATGGACATCGCTTACCAGCACTAGACATGGCACTACGCAAGACACCTGCCAGATGGTGGGTTGCGCATAAGCAGACATTGACCACATGGGATCAATGCATAGTCAAGATGCAGATCAGGTTTGCTGACAAAGTTACCCTACCCTTTGAGAAATACAATGGATAGACAGATCCAAGACAACATATTGAGGTTTGTTCACAAGCATGGAAGGAGAGACCACAGACAGAATGGGTGCATCTATTTGTGCACACGCTGGAGGAAGAAATCCCAAATAAATGGTACTTAGACATGGAGTTGCGCAGGAAGAGTACAGATTGGCCTTCCCTCACTGTGAACTTTTAGAAGAGCTTCAGTTTCAAAGACGAGAACCCTGGCATAAATGATGCTTTGCATATTATTAAGGAAAGAATATTCAGACCAGAATGTCCACATAAGAACATGACATTAGAGGAATTCTTTGGACCTGACAGCGTACCTGCAAGCTTACAGACAGAATGGAAGGAACAAGTAGAACATGCCATGGAATGTTATAACCTAGCTGAACAGGATGAAGAAAAAGAAGGAAGTGATGAGGAGGACCCGCGCAACATAAACATTCCTGAGTCAGAAGGAGTGTGTGACATAGAGGGACCTCCGCTGGAAATTCCAGACATGAGCGGACCCGTGAAAACAAGGAAAGTGAATATTGGCACCAGCGAAGAGCCAAAGTTTGCAAGTATCAGAGACTATTGGGACGATCAGACTGTGGAGATCGCAGACCTATTACATGAGTATCAAGAGTTATTCCTGACAAAATTTACAGAGATGAAGGGCATCTTGGGAGATTTAGGGGTTATGAACATACCTCTTAAGCCAGGTGCAAAGCATGTTAAGTAGAGGCCCTATAGAATGAACCCGCAATACAAAGAATGAGTCAGGGTAGAACTTGATAAGATGCTCGACGCGGGCATCATTGAGCTAGTCGAAGAGTCAGAATGGATAAGCCCTATGGTTTTCCAAGATAAGAATACAAAAGGCGAGATCAGGATTTGTGTCGATCTCAAAAATTTGAACGATGCTTCAATGCATGACCCATTTTCTACTCCTTTCACTGATGAGGTGCTTGATAATGTTGGAGGAAATGAGGCCTATTCCTTTACTGATGGTTTTTCAGGATATCATCAGATAAGAATTGATCCCTCGGATAGACATAAGACCACCTTTGCCACGGAATGGGGGTCGTTCCAGTACACAATGATTCCATTTGGTATGAAGAACGCACCTACCATCTTTTCCAGAGTTGTGGTCGCAGCATTCAAGGATTTCATGCATAAGTTTTTAGAAGCTTATTTCGATTATTGGAAAGTGTTCGGGTTGCTAAAGGACCATTGCGCAAATCTTAGACTGATGCTAGAAAAGTGCAGACAGCATCAAATGTCGCTCAACCTGAATAAGTGTATCTTTTGTGTACCTTATGGAATTCTGTTTGGACACATTGTGTGTAAGCAGGGCTTGACGGTTGATCCTGCGAAGATCGCAGTCATTGTAAACTTGCCCACACCGAATTCAGTCAAGCAGCTGTGCACAACATTGGGGCATACTGATTACTACAGGAAATTTATAAAGGGATATGCGTAGATAACCACAAAAATGGAGAAGCTGCTAAAGAAAGATGTGTCGTTCATTTGGAACGCAGAGTGTGAACAAGGATTCGACACCTTGAAAGAGAAAATGTTCACTGCGTTGATCCTAGTTTCTCCAAACTGGGAGAAGCCATTCCATGTTCATGTCGATGCTTCATGTATAGCATTGGGAGTTGTCTTAGCACAACTAGGAGAGGGAGGTATTGACCATCCCATAGCATTTTCAAGCAGGAAGCTCTCATCTGCAGAGAAGAATTACACCACCACTGAAAGAGAAGGCCTAGCTACGGTCTATGCACTACAGAAGTTTAGGCATTATTTTCTTGGTGCGCACTTCTCTATGTTCACTGACCATTCTTCTTTGAAATACGTGGTCAATAAGCCAGTGTTAGGGGGGCGAATATGCAGATGATTGTTACTCTTTCAGGAGTATGACTTTGAAATAGTGGTTAAGCCTGGTAGATTGAACTTGGGACCTGATCATCTGTCAAGGATTGAGTCAGGCGAAGAGCCCAATAACCTTGAAGACAATCTGCCTGATGCGCAGTTGTTTTCTATCCAGATAGCTGATGAATATTACAAAGACATCATAGACTTCTTGACTACTGGGTTAGCACCCATAGAGTTTACTACGTAGCATAAGAAACAACTGGTAGTCAGAGTAGAAGACTTCACCATCAGTGCCGGACATTTATACAAATTGGGGTCGGATGAAGTACAACACAGATGTGTGTTAGAGCATGAGAAACCATTCATATTGTAAGATGCACATTACAGAGCAGCAGGAGGTCACTATGCAGGAAGATCCACTGTGTAGAAGATATTGCGGGTAGGGATATGGTGGCCTACGATTCACAAAGATGCGAAGGAGCATTGCCAGAGCTGCCATGTCTATCAGAGGACCGGAAGGGCGTCAAGAAGAGATGAAATTCCATTGAATCCATAGTTGACATTACAGGCATTTGATAAATGGGCAATTGATTTCGTGGGACCTATAAACCCACCGGGAAAAAGAACTGGTGCAAGGTACATTATTACTGCAACTGATTACCTCACCAGATGGGAAAAAGCGAAGCCAGTGAAGGACTGTAGCATTGGTACTGCCGCGTAGTTCATATTTGAAGACATCCTTACAAGGTTTGGATGCCCAAATATTTTGATGAGTGATCAAGGCACTCACTTTTTGAACCGAACCATTGAGGCATTGGCAGAAGAATTCCGAATTCATCATCAACGAAGTACACCATATCATCCGCAAGCAAATGGAACTATTGAAGCGTTCAATAAAGTACTGGAGAATGCGCTAACTAAGGTATGCAATGTGAATAGGGATGATTGGGACCTGCACATTCCAGCTGTTTTATGGGCATATAGAACTACTTACAAAACTTTGACAGGCCATACACCTTTTTGGCTGGCCTATGGGTAGGAAGCAATAATGCCAATGGAATACATTGTTCCCAACTTAAGGATAGCTGGGTTTACATGCATGGAAGATCAAGAGGCACTGGAAGAAAGGCTCCTACACTTGGTTGGTATGGAGGAGGATCGCTTCATCACAGGATTTCACCAACAAGTGTAGAAAGATAGAAAAAAAGCATGGCATGACTGCCATATCAAGAACAAGTCTTTTCAGGTAGGTGATCTAGTCCTCCTGTATGATAGCAAGTTTATGAAGTTTCCTGAAAATTTTAAAATGCATTGGCTTGGTCCATATACTATTTTACATGTAACTAATGGTGGCGCAGTCCAGTTAGCCACATTAGCAGGAGATAACTTACTTGTTTTAATCAATGGAAGCAGACTTAAACCCTATCGGGATAGTCCTGCTTCGCAGAACCTATAATGATCAGAAAGAGGGAAATTTCTAAGTGCCAAGTACAGTTGAAATTGGGCACTAGAAATGGGAAAGAGTCTGTACGCAATGAAGGATAAGGAAGTGTATATACCGCACAGTACTGTGAGATGTGCTGCTGCAAAAAAAGAAAAAAAAAAGAAAAAAGAAAAAGAAAGGAACGAAACGCGCAGTTGCGAAGTCCAAAAGGAAACTGCGGAGATCAGTTTGAACGGGAAAGGCACCTAAGTTCAAAAGCAAGAAAACTGGTCCTGCGCAGTAACTACGCTGGAGTTTGGAGATGGTATGTCGTGCAGTTCAACTCTACCCGAGAAAAATAGCCGTTAGAATGTAGGCCGAAAAAGATAGTCGTTATACAGTACTGTACCAGAGACCGCACAGGCATTTAACGCATAAATAGCCGTTCTGAATGAGTTATTGACGGAAATAATAAAAGAATCCCCCAGATTTGGCCAATGGACACCACACTTAATGCTCATCTAGCTGTTGAATGGTGTGGAGGAGGCTAGTTGCACCTATAAATACTGCCGCATTTAGACTTGCGGGCGTTACCAAACACTTAGAATTTTCTTGCGAGCACTAATTTGCGAGTTTTTTTCAGCAAGCTATCTGAAATCCTGTTGAGATTTTTCCAGTGAATGTCTAAGAGGTCGTCTATTGAAGAAGAGTTCACGGTCCAAGAGACTGTGAAGGTGTTCCAATACAGGGGAATCGAATGGTTGATGAGTGTTGATGTATATGTAACTGCGGAATGTATTTCATCTATGTATTTCATATATATTTATTGTACCCTTATTAGAGATGTGTTATTCCTCTATAAGGAAGTGTCGTCATGTAGATTGACAAGTGTCACAAGTGTGTGTATTTTCCGATGGGTTATTAGCCCACCATGTGTGGGGTCGGCCCTGAAATATATATATTATAATATGGATGTACCTATCTAGACAAGTCGGCCCCATAAGGTCACTGGGAAAACAGGTTAGTATAAATAGAGATCAGGTGATATCTATTTAGATCATTCGGAAAAGTATATCTCTCTCACTCAGAAAGTGGCGCACTAGTCAGGAGGAGGATCATCTGCTACTAGGAGACTATCTCAGTGTATTTTGGTTGTACTTTGGTTGATCCATTGCTCTCTCTATCTCTGAGGAAGTTGTGGGGTTTTTCACCTTAGTTTTTTCCCCACGGAAACTCTGTGTCTCTTGTCTCTCATGCTTTTGATTCTTGTGATGCTTGTCATGCTTATTGTGATTGTTATGCATTGATATACTGTACATGTTACTCTCTCAGTGAAGATCCTAGAGTATTGTGAATTAATGCTCAAAATTTAACATGGAATCAGAGCTAACCTGAGAAGAAGACATTTTGCAGTGACGGAAACTTGAGTTTCTTGTTTATTGGGTTTCTCTCCACAGAGTTTGGAAAAGCAGTATAGTAAATTGACTCTACTCATCAAGGAGAATCTATCTGTCCAATCAGAATTCAACTCTGAGCATTTTCATATTTGGCCCTAAACATTAGCGTTTCCACAAAAATAGGAATTTCTGGAATCTAAAGACACAGATGGAAGCTCCTTGCAAAAATCAAATTTTAGAGCTTTGGATCGAGATTTTTGGCTGGGTAGATCTCCGGGAAACTCAAACCCTAATTCAAGGCTCTCCCTAGTGAACCCGGGAGGACAAAAAGGAAAATCTGAAGGGTAAAGCTTCGCTGATCTCAAATTATGAATACACCAGGCTGATCATCTCATCAAGGCGCATCTTTCTATCCTTTCAGAAAATTGAAATTCACATTTTGAATTTTTAGGGTTTTTTTTACAAACCCTAATCCGGGACCAGATCCAGTTTTCAACATTTCAAGTGGTAAGACCTAAATATTTTCTATTTCCATTTGAAGTACTCTTTAAGATGTCTCACCACACCAAGCTTGAGGATAAGCTTGAAGGAGCTGATAACTTTCGAGCTTGGAAGTATAGGATTGGGTTAATCCTGGAAGAGAATGAGTTGGACTCATATGTAAAAGAAGACATCCCTATCCCAGAGGATGAAGAGGCTAAGGTATTGCATAAGAAAAACTTGGTCAAGATAAAGAGAATCATTGCTGATTCTATCAAATACCATCTCATACCCCATGTGTCTTCTCTAAAGACGCCCAAGGAGATGTTTGACTCTTTGACCAAGCTATTTGAAGGGAAGAACATAAATTGGAAGATGCCCCTGCGGAACCAATTGAAAGGAGTAAAGTTTCAGAATGGAGAAACCATTCAATCTTATTTTTCAAGGGTCTCCCAGATCAAGGAACAACTAGAAGCAGTGGATGAAATGGTGTAGAATGGTGAAGTGGTGATGACCACTCTAAATGGCCTACCCAGGTCATGGGATTCCTTTATTCAAGGAATTTGCGCAAGGAAGAAGTTGATCTCCTTCAACAGATTGTGGAAAGAATGCTCTCAAGAAGAAGTTAGGCTTCTGGCCCGAGAAGAAAAGATGGGAAATGAAGATCAAGCTCTCACAGCACATGCCAGGAAAGGCAAGTCCAAGAAGGAATCATCTCATAACAGAAGATTCTCACACCACCATTATCATAAAGATAAGAAAGATCTCAGATGCTTCAATTGCAATGAGGAGGGACACTTTGCTCCAGATTGTCCTAAGAAGAAGAAAGACAACAACAACAACTTCAATAAGAAGAAGAGGAATAAAAAAAGAAGATATCATGCTCATACTGCCGAAGATGATGAACCCCCAAAGAATAAGGCTAGGGAAGAAAGTGATAGTGATGATGACTCATCAAGTGAAGAAGAGTATGTTCTAATCTTTGCTCTCACAGGTACTATCTCCCATGGTCGTAATGATTGGTTGATTGATAGTGGGGCTTCCAAACACATGACTGGGTTTAAGGAATCTTTTGTGAATCTATCTGAACATGAATCACCCCATAAGGTGAAACTTGGGGATGATTATCAATACCCAATCAAAGGAAGTGGTGAAGCCTCCTACAACCTAGATTCTGGAAAATCTTTGAAGATGAAAGAAGTCCTTTATGTACCTGGGCTCAAGAAGAACTTACTCTCCATCTCTGCATTGGATGCAAAAGGTATGAGGGTTTCATTTGTGGATGGCCAAGTCCTAATGTGGAAAAAGGGAAAGACCATAGATGATGTAGTAGTGATTGGAGAGCAAGAGGGAGGATTGTATAAATTGAAGGGACAACCTGAACATGCCATGGTGCATGAATCCATGGAGCCAAGTGAACTTTGGCATAGAAGACTTGCTCATATGCACTATAGGGAACTTCCAATTGCAAGCAAGGCTGTAGAAGGTCTTCCTGAAATCAAGACCAAACATGAAGGTGTTTGCAAAGGATGTGAAAAAGGTAAGAACATTAAGAAGGCTTTCCCAAGCAGTGAAAGTAAGGCCAAAGATATCTTGGAAATCATCCACTCAGATGTATGTGGTCCTATGTCATCTAGTTCTCTTAGTGGGTATGTTTACTATGTCTCATTTATTGATGACTTCTCCAGGAAGACTTAGGTATACTTCTTGAAGAACAAAGATGAGGTGTTTGATAAGTTCAAGGAATTCAAAACCTCGATGGAGAATCAAACTGACAAGAAGATCAAAACATTCAGATCCGACAATGGTGGAGAATTCACCTCAGGTGACTTCAAGAAGCTTTGTAGTGATTCAGGGATTAAGAGGGAGTTGACTGCTCCTTATAATCCTCAACAGAATGGAGTTGCAGAAAGGAAGAACAAAACAATCATGGAAGCAGCAAGGGAAATGCTGCATGACCAGGATCTACCTATTCATCTATGGGCAGAAGCAGCTAGAACAGCTGTATATGTGCAAAATAAAACACCCCACAAGATATTGGACAACACGACACGAGAAGAGGTATTTTCTGGTAAGAAACCTGAAGTAAGCTATCTCAGAATATTTGGTTGTCCAGTATACACTCATGTCGCAAAGGAAAAGAGGACTAAACTAGATCCTTCAGGAAAGAAGGGTACCTTTGTGGGTTACAGTGAAAGCTCGAAGGCATACAAAATATACTTTCCATGGTTCAAGAAGATTGATGTCAGCAAGGATGAATATAAGTTCAAGGACAGGTAATCCAGGAAGCAAAGATCAAGAGGGAGCACACTCCAGCAGCTCCTGCAAGGATGCAGATTTTCAGAGGGAGTTGACCATCTTCCTACATTCCACAACAGAAAGGTGTAGAAGAAGCTACTTCAGCAGCTCCTGCCAGGAAGCAAAGACTCAGAGGGAGTCCACATAACAAACAAACAAAGATAAGTATTTCAATTATCATTTCTTGCCTATTTTGTTTGTTTAAATAATATTATGCTTATGTTCCTAGACTTAGGAGATGTATTGTGCATATTAGAATGATTGCATTAATGAACATTATACTACTAATATGCATGTGATGGGTAAGTGGCCTATGGCACTGTACAACATTCCAGTGCTACTTATCTAGAATGAAACCTCTTTGCTGACATGTTGGGAGTAGTGCAAACTCTTAACAATGTTCTGGTAGAGACTGGAAGGCATCTAGAAAGTTGTGGAACATGGATAAATGTTGTATTGAAGCATTGGCTAAGATAACTGCATGACTGCATGACATATTTCTTTATGTGTAAAGAATTTGTTCTGAAAATTATGAGATGTTTCTAATCATGCAATTTAACTTGTTTTGTAGGAAAGACCATATATCTTCACCTACAAAAGGACTACAACATTTGTTCCAGCAACAAAGACATCTATTGAATATATTGAAGATATTGAAGTTCCCAGGATCTGGGATGAAGAAATGGAATGCCATGATCCGTCGATCATGAAGAAGATGTTTGGGATGCAGTCCCAAGACCTGACAGGGAGTCACATGTGTGTAGATTGAAGAAATCCTTGTATGGCTTGTAGCAAGCTCCCAGAACTTGGTGTGATACAAAGAGGAAGCTTGTTGCTGAGTTCGATATGAAAGATTTGGGAATGATGCATTATTTCCTAGGTATGGACGTGTGGCAGAATGAAGGTGGGATCTTCCTTGGTCAAGGGAAGTACACAATAGATATCCTGAAGAGATTCGGGATGATGGATTGAAAGGCCATGGCCACACCTATGGCATCGAATCTAAAGCTTCTATGTGATGCTTCATCTGAGCCAGTTGATGTCTCTATGTATTGTCAGATGATTGGGTCATTGATGTACCTGACGAACACGAGACCAGATATTTGCTTTGTAGTGAACACATTGAGTCAGTTCCTAACAGATCCGAGGAGTGTTCATCTGGTTGCTGTAAATCATGTTCTGAGGTACCTAAAGGGTACAGTGGATTATGGGCTCAAGTATGAGGTGAATCAAAAGTTTAACCTGTAGGGTTATGTTGATTCAGATTGGGCTAGCAGTGCTGCAGATAGGAAGAGCACATCTGGGTGCTGCTTCAGTATGGGATCAGGTGTGATCTCTTGGTTTAGCAGGAAGCAGTCCTGCGTAGCACTGAGTACAGCTGAGGCAAAGTATGTTGCATCCTGTTCAGCTAGTTGTGAGGAAGTATGGCTACGGAAGCTACTGTCTGAGTTATTTGATCTCCCGTTGGATGCTACTGGTATCTTCTGTGATAACCAGAGTTGTGTGAAGTTGTCTGAGAACGCAGTGTTTTATGACAGGTCGAAACACATATAGATCAAATATAACTATATCAGCGATATTGTGCAGAGAGGAGCTATGAAGCTCCTGTATGTTGCGACGGACGAGCAAATTACAGATGTGCTGATGAAGCCACTAGCCAGGGTGAAGTTCGAGTACTTCAGAGAGAGGCTTGGTGTTCTTCGGATTGATGACACTTCGAGGAAGAAGTGTTGGACACATTTGCTGAAGCCATTCCAAGCATGTTGGAAGGAGGATCCTTCACATGGTTGTGGATGTAAGCACTGGATGATGAGCATCAGGATGATGTTCTGGTTTATGTTGGATATGATTAGTTGGAGCATTTATATGTATATGTATGTATGCATCATGTTGGATGGTGGATATGATCAGTTGGATCATTTATATGTATATGTATGTACGCATCATGTTGGATGCTGGATATGATCAGTAGGATCATTTGTATGTATTTTGTATATGCATCATGTTGGATCCTTGGACCATGTATATGTATATGTATCAGGTGGATACATTGTATGATCAGGTGGATCATGTATGGTGATATGTATCATGTATTTGTATTTGTATCAGGTGGATACATTGTATGATCAGGTGGATCATGTATGATGATATGTATCAGGTAGATACTTGGTATGCATCAGGTAGATACATTGTATGATCAGGATGATCATGGATGACGAGCTTCAGGATGTTGCTCCAGATGACATGCATCAGGATGTTGCAGTGATGATGATCAGGATGATCATGTGTACACCAGGATGATGTATGGTGAGTATCAGGTTGATACTCTATGGTCGTCGATCAGGTTGTGCAGATGAGCATATAATTTGGCCCTGGGAGATTTGCAGATAGTCTTTTGAGGTTTTTCCTATGGCATATAATTTAGCCCTGGGATATATGGCAAATGCTCTTTCGAGGTTTTTCTCTGGGAGGACATATAATTTGTCCCTAGGAGATCTGCAGATAGTATTTGGAGGTTTTTCCTATGGCATATAATTTGGCCCTGGGATATTTGGCAGATGCTCTTTGGAGGTTTTGTCCTATGGCATATAATATGTCCCTGGGAGATCCGATATGTTGAGCTGTGTGCCCGTAATAAGTCCTGGGATGCTCTTGCGAGGTTTTTCCATGACCACATATAATATATCCCTGGGAGATCCTATAGGTAGAGCTGTGTGCTCGTAACAGCCTGGGATGCTCTTGCGAGGTTTTGTGGTGACCACATATAATCTGTCCCTGGGAGATCCTATAGGTAGAGTTGTGTGCTCGTAACAGCCTGGGATGCTCTTGCGAGGTTTTGTGGTGAGGTCACATATAATATGGCCCTGGGAGATCCTATAGGTAGAGCCGTGTGCTCGTAACAGCCTGGGATGCTCTTTCGAGGTTTTTTGACGCATGTAATAAGTCCTGAGGATTCCATAGTATGGCCAGTGATGACGAAGACCTACAGGTGGTGGGCCTACATCCAGTATGAAAAAGGACTGGCTATGTAGAACTTCCTATGACGAGTAGAGTCAGATATTGGTTGAGATAGCAGCAGCAGTGACGATGACGATGATGATTATCCCGAGAAGAAGACTTGTATAGCAGATATGTGTCGAGAAATACCTTCCTAGTTAAGAGGGAGTGTTGATGTATATGTAACTGTGGAATGTATTTCATATATATTTATTGTACCCTTATTAGAGATGTGTTATTCATCTATAAGGAAGTGTCGTCATGTGGATTGACAAGTGTCGCAAGTGTGTGTACTTGCCGATGGGTTATTAGACCACCATGTGTGGGGTCGGCCCTGAAATATATATATTATAATATGGATGTACCTAGCTAGACAAGTCGGCCCCATAAAGTCACTGGGCAAACAGGTTAGTATAAATATAGATCAGGTGATCTCTATTTAGATCATTCAGAAAAGTATATCTCTCTCACTCAGAAAGTGGCGCACTAGTCAGGAGGAGGATCATATGCTACTAGGAGACTATCTCAATGTATTTTGGTTGTACTTTGGTTGAGCCATTGCTCTCTCTATCTCTGAGGAAGTTGTGGGGTTTTTCACCTTAGGGTTTTCCCCATGGAAACTCTGTGTCTCTTGTCTCTCATGCTTTTGATTCTTGTGATGCTTGTCATGATTATTGTGATTGTTATGCATTGATATACTATACATGTTATTCTCTCAGTGAAGATCCTAGAGTATTGTGAATTAACAAAATTTAACAATGAGAACCCTAGCCAAGAAGGTCATCATAGAACAAGGTCAGGCATCCAGAAGATCACCAAGGCACGCTCCAACGATGCAGCACAAAGGAAAAAATCCAGTGGGGCCGAAAGTGAAGCAACCGAATATGAGTTCCACAGTGCCACAACCGCCAATAGCTGACAAGTAGATACCATTGAAGCTTACCCCTAACTATATCTCACCGCGTGCACTGGACGCACCGATCATCAGGCTAATGAAGAATTCCAAATATGAGATTCCACTCTCTCCAATATCAAAGCATGTCGAGGTGGACAAAATATTGTTGGGGAAGATCCTAGATTGTAAGTGGGAGGACTATGATCTATTTCAGATGCAGAATGAGCCCAACAAACCTAGGTTCCCACAGTTCCAGCCCGACCAGTACATATGCTGGAAGAAAGATGTGAAAGGAAAGCTTACCATGGTTGTGGAAAGCTGGTTGTCCGAAGTAGTCCAGTCGGTACTGCTCAATCTACTCAGACTCCCGCATTTTGACAGAACACTAGATCTGAATGTGGTGGTGCGAACTCTGATGGCATGCATCCACCAGGTATATTTGTGGCTTGACCGCAATATCGACCTGAACATTGACTTAATCCACCGGATCACTGGATTGAGCAAAAGAGGTGAAGATCCGAAGCAGTTTTTCCAAGGGAAAAACAAAGATAAGGAAGTAGCCGTGAAGATGAAGAAAACTCAAGTCGTCATCAAAGGAAAGAGAGGATTTCGGACGGAGGACATAGATGATAAGGAAACAAAGTTTGTCACGAAACTGTTAGCCGGCAAGATTCTCAGAAAATCTAGGCCGTTGGAGGTACCTGCGGGCACAGTACTACTTGGTGCCACAGCCGCGGAGGGTGGACAGTTAGACTGGTGTCAATACCTGTTGAACGAGTTTTTGGAGGAACTAAATGACACACAGATGAATGGCGGAAACTTCCATTTCACATGGTTAATAGTGTTGATCACCTTCATAGGGTGGAAGTACCTGAAGGATTATGTTGGCATAATCACTGACAACAATGACTGTAGAGGAGCTCGCTATTCAAACCTCTGGGAAAAATTTAATTCACAAAGAAAACATGCGATAGCTGAGGTCTTCTATACCTATTATGAATAGCTGCGCGAAGCCATCATGCTCACACCAAGGATAACAATGCAGGTAACGAGTAAGTATATTCGCACTGTTGATTTTTATGTTGACATGCGTTGCATTCACATTTCAGCCAAAGCACAGAAGAAGCACACTGACTGGTTCGAAGGAAGATATCATATGTATGAAGATGATATTGATAATATCATGAGGGAGTGGCCTACGAAGTTTCAAGTTGAAATAGTGGATTTCCAGAGCGACTCTGGCGAGGAAAACCCCATTCCATGTCTGATTGTTGAAGAAAAAGAGACAGGAAAAAGGAAGGAAGCTGAGAGCCCGGAACAACTAAAGGGGGCAAGGAAGAATTAGAAGGCCAATAAAGGCCAGTTAGACGCAGTACTCCATGATGAGGATTATGAAACCATTGCGGAAAAGGTCACAGAGCAGATGGAAGATATGATGACTGAAAAAGGAGAAAAAGGACAAAGCGATTCAAGAAAGTCTGTAGAAGAATCTGATCACACTGCAGGGGATTAAAGAGAAAATTGAAGAAGTCCACAAAAGATTACCCTTGCCGTGGGACTCAAAGTCTGAAGGCAAGTCAGGAGGAACTTTGCAGTAGAAGAAACTGTAGCTAACCATGTCTGTGCTTGCGAAGTCCCACATTGTTTACCTTGATCCATTAACTGTAAGGATACCACTGCCAGAGCAAATAATGTTGGACACGAAGGACGTCGAGTGTGTGGAGCTCGATCTTGCGAAGATACCACTACTTAGTCTACATTATTTGCATCTGCAGGTTGTCGAGGAAATGCATGAGATAACTACTGACTTGCTGAAAGGACAAGATGAGCTACAAATAGCTAATAAACAGTTGGAAGAAGCTAGCTCGCGGAGAGCTATGGAACTGCAAGATGAGTATTATCGCCAGAAAAGACTAGAATCCATGATCACTACAGTCGCAGATGATATAGAAGAATGTGATGTACAAATAGACCCCGCGTACACTATCATTAAAATTGGAGAACTAGATAACAACCTTAAGGCAGAGATCCAAGATATGGAGATCATCCATGAAGCTAAGGTTGCTTCCTTGGAGGCACAGATTAACCCACAGACTCCACCAAATCAGCAGTAGTTAAGAGCAAAGGAGGTGAAGGCCGCAACAGAGAGTATAGACATCGAGGTGGATAAGTTCCAAAGCCTATTAGATGAGGCGTCGAAGGCATTCACTGCCCTCGAGGAGGATCCAGGGTTGATGGAAGTAAAGAACGTTGTGAAAGACAAGCAAACAACATTAGAACAATTGGATGCCGAAGTTAAATCCCTGCCACCAAGAGAAATACTTCACAGGTACAAGGAAATCCAGATCTAAAAAAAGAGGTTCAAGCATTAAGAGAAAGTGAAAGTGAAATCACAGACCAGTTGCAACCCTTGCTGGAGGCAGCCCACACTATCTTGCAGGAGATCAAGGAAAAGTTACAAGAGTTGTGCGAAGGTCAAGAACAGGTGGAAGGACAAGCTGAGGAAAGTGAAATAACACTCAAAATGTTGGAAACAGTGAAACAAGTTGAGCAAGACACGAAGGAAGCAGTCGACAAGTTGATTGTCACATACAACGCATTTGGTGCGAAGCTCGCTCCGTCGGCAGAGGAACCGGTAGGAGAAGTCAAAGTTGAAAGTGGCTCAGGGACGAGCCACATGTAAGTGTTAGGGTCCTATTGGGCCTGGCCCAAGTGGGGAACTTTTGTATAAGTCAGATTTTGGAACTGCGGAGCTAAGCGCAGTTTGGCTGAAGGCTTTTTTGGACAAGTAATTTTTGGATGCTGCGAAGTTGCGCACAGCGCAGTGTCGGAAGAGCTGCAAAGTAAAATGCTGCGATGTGTCCAGTCTATGAATATCCGGCAAAGCAGAGTGTTGGATGTAAGATGACACAGATTCTGGTTAGACCATTGGTGGTCTATTTTTGGCAAAGATGCTCCAGGAGTTCCAGGCAGTTGTGTAAAGAACCACTACCTGAACCAGTCGCATGAGACCGTTAGAGGAAGAACGGTTCGATGAAAGAGACATGTTGGCATGTGTGCGGCAGGAAGGCTGATAGCGATGTGAGCATGCGTTGAGGGAAGGCCAGAATGGAATATTTGCTACCAGAAGCCAGCGAGCTCGATGAGCTGGAAACCGTGACAGTTTTGTAAACCTAATGGTTTTTTCCTGCGGATTGTAAATACATGACCTACGGGCATGATCTATAAAAAGGCATATTTTGTATGGGAAAGGGTTACTCTTCATTTTGTATTGTTCTTGTTATTGATTTGATAAATATCTGTTGAGAAACATTTGTAAAGGCTCTGCAAGTTGTGTGCGCAGAGGCCTACTGAGAGAGAGAAGAGAGTCTACAACTGTGTGCGCAGACAAAGAACTGTTGTACCCTTCCCAAATACTAATACAACAACAGTTCTTGTGGAAGTAGCTCCCATCATGGGGGTGAACCACGTTAAATCCTGTGTAGTGTGATTGTTTGTGTGTTTGCATCTGCTTATTTACTTACAGTATGTGCCTGGATTCTCATTTATCAGTTGTTATGTTAATACTTTTATATGTATTCACCATAGGAGAAAGATGGGAATAATATGTTGAGTACTACATGTATGGATGAATGTTGAATGTGCAGTATTCTAAGTCTGTGAAAGTATCAGTTTCTTGAATAATCACATGCGTAGGTAGAGTTCGGGTTGTGTAATCCTCTTGACGTGCAACACCAAAAGTGCGCAGTATTGTATGTTTCATCTGTTTACGTTGGTTATGAGGTTAATCGTACAAGGCAATAGATGAATGGATAAACACTAAGTAAAGTTGTCGATATCAGTTAAGTCTACAGAGGAAGCGTATAAGTCAGTTGCGTTGTCCTATTATTTGCATCCTGTCTGAACCGTGCAGTCCGTAGATGCGCTGGTTACGCAAGCATGTTAGCTTGCAGAAGTTTTGATCGTGACGCAGTCTATCATCGCGCAGTCTTCAGTTCGCAGCGCACTGTGCAATAGTTATGTCCGATCAACTCATCACATTGCTATGGAAACCTGATTTCGCAGCACCCCCATAGCTACACCTCGGGTGAGACCTCAGCCTGTTCACAGGCTGTTGCCGAAAGATTCGATGAGAAGGGGTTTTGTTGGTTCCTTGAAACCGTGAAGAACCTGGGTCTACATTGGAAACGTCTAGAATAGTATATTAATCCAACAATATTTATTCTTACAAATCCCCATGCAAGAAGGCGCATTTGACATACATTTGATGGACCTCCCATTTATGTGAAGTAGCAAGGGAAAGAACAAGGAGAATGGAATTATTTTGGGTGACGGGGGAAAGGTTTCATTGTAGTTAATTCATTCAAGTTCAGAAAATGATTTGGAAACTAACCTTGCCTTAATTCTTTCAACACTTCTAATGCATACTTATTTCTATAGAATCATTTATATTTGACAAGTTTTATTTATTTTGGAAGAGATATAAGATCCCAAGTATCGTTCATCATTAAGGAATAATATTCTTCATTCATAGTTACATCCCAAGATGGATGACCAGAAGCTTCTGCAAATGTTTCTAGATCATGAGTCTCTGAAACATGATCCAAAAGAGAATAGGATCATTGGAATTGTGAATGTATTTAACATTGATCTCTAGGATCACCATGAATATCATCAGTTGCTTCACATGTCATACAGACCCATAGAGGAAGCAATTGTGCTAGTGAAAATGGAGGAAGTTGAGAAGGTGCAGTGGAATTTTATCCTCACTATCATCATCATCAGAAGAATTTGGAGTAGGAACACTACAAAAGAACTTGGGAGTATAAGGTGGCACAATCATCAAAGATGGATCGTAGGCCGAAGATGGCAGAAATTCCAACTTAGGATTATAGGCTAAGATATTTTCATCAAATTTAACATATATTCTAATAATAATGACATTGTATTTTGGTTGAAGAAATCTATAACCTTTTACATATTTAGAATATCCAACAAATATTCACTTCTCACTCTTAGGTTGTAATTTTTTCCATTTCTCATTGGGAGAGAATCTCATTATGTTTACCAAATATCAATTCTATTTTTTCCTAGGCCTTATTTGGATCATTAATTCCTTGAAAGTGGAACCATAACTCATTATAGATGGACATCCCAATTAATCCACGGGCTTTGTCACTTTTATTGTCTCATTTTATTTTATTATCAACATCAGTGGGGTAGTTTATTTCCCTAAGGTAATTTAGTAAAGTCCCCTCTTTCATATGATATCCTCCATACGGGCTCTTCATGAGAAGTAGTTGCTACTAGTAAGTAGAATATCACTTGGAGTGGCCATATTAGAATTTGTAGGTGTAAGGTTTCAAACACATAAACTAATGGTCTACATGCAAATATCTCAAAAAAATAGGTAGTTTAAAAAAAAGGTACTGAAAACAAACTATGAATGTCAAGGTTGGGACTTTTTAAAGAAATGCATAAAATGGAACTAAGGAGCTACATGGCAGGAAAGGGTTGATCCACGTGGTGATTGGAGCAACAAATGTAGTAAATAATTCTCGTCCTTACTAAATTTTACTATAAGCTCACTTTTACAATAAATTTCTTTAAAATAAGTGACCCACTTTTATAAAACAAGTGGGAAGCACTTTTACAATGTATCTACTTTATAAATTAAAGTTACATGAACTTTTGCAAAAAGTAACAAAAAGAATTGAACCCAAGACCTCTTACTTATTAAAGTAACTTTCGACCAAGTGAGTTAAGAAAAATATTTATGAATATTATGGAGGAGAATGGTATTTTTGTTATTGTTGTTGGTGGTGGTGGAGCGTGCCTACCCAAAAAAAAATCTTTTTGTCCTGTGAGACACTTTACACAACAACTCAAAAAGAAAAAAATGAACTTACGAAACAATCATTTTTCAATTTTGGGTTATTCCTTGGTTATCTTACCCGTAAATCCAAGTTTTCCTTGCTTATCTTACCCATAAATACAATTTTTCTCATTATTTATGGTTTACCAATTTTGCACAAGGTGCAAGACAAAGAGAATACATAGTAAATAAAACCCTGTTTGCTTTGTTTCTATGTTGAGTTCGCACAAAGTGCACGACAAAGAGTGTTGACACAGTTCTATCGACAGGGGTTCACTTCGCACTGCTGTCAACAAACATTGACACGGACTCCCTTAAGCATCGGCCCATAAAGGTTTTACCCTTCCCAACAACATTTGTAGAGAGAATGACATCTCACCCGAGACGTCTAAGGGGGCTACAGGGACCAAGTTTCTGCAGTTGTGAGAAGAGATGTACTATCTCACACTCATTTGCAACATAAGCCATAGATTTGAATTCGCATCAAAACATCACATTATCAACCTATTAACCATTGTCCTCATTCGCATCAACACGTTATCATCTCATATTTAATGAATTAAACAAATTATCAAAACATGCTTAAGGAATCTCCAGTACATAACATAGCTGCGAAAACATCATCTGCGATTTCATCAAACACTACAATACTCAAACAAGACGAATAAATGGAGATATAACATTATATATCATTCACATTATCAAATTGTTCCATACATCATAGAACCATTACAAACTCAAAACAACAGTTGCATTCCAAAAAAAAAAAATAGGATAGATGCTCCCAATAGATTGATCAAAGGCTCAGAACAAAGATAGATGCCATTATCCAAAGATTCCCTTAGGATTACAATCATACTCCTATTTATAGGCTCATTTGGCTATTAGAAAATGGTCCAAATGACCCATTACTAACTAACTTAACCAAATACTCTGCATATATCGGCTCCTTTATACTTTGCGACCGGTCCTTTGTTCATGTCGATGACCCTTTCGTCCCTTGGGGGTTCCGCACTTATGCGCTATGGAACAGTGCAAACAGGCCCCCAACACAAAATTGTGGTTTTCCCTCGAGCCACCTCAGCTGGAAACTGCTAGTGCATTGACCTGCATCTTGAACTCGTCGTAAGACGCCCTGATTTGGTCGACCGCTTCCTTGGCCACAGCTTTAATCGTCATGACTGCTGCTACTTCATACTCCTCTTCGTCTTGCGAAACAATATTTCTAGCACCCATAGTGGAAAAGGTGTGCGAAATCCAACTACTCCATTTCTGGCACATCCGTTTCATGAATTTGATCATCCATCGTTGGAGCAGGAGTGCCCCTGGAATTGGTTATGCAACGGTTGAAAGGCCCACCTATCCTCCAACAACTTCATCTCGTTCCGAGCTGTGAGTCACCCGCTTCATCCTTCGGTCGGTATCCACTGGTCGGCTGGTACTTCTCTTATTCCTAATCCTCTGCGATGATACAATCACTAGTTTCTCTTGAACACTTGTCGTACTCGCCCTTGGCGCACCTTGTGTGCTCATGCTAGAAATGAAATGCACCATAATAACTCTCTAAGCTCACTCTTCGTTCTAACTCTTCTTTTGTAAATTCTTCACTAACTTGCACAAGGAACAATGAGTCGAACTATCCCTCTGTGCGTGTATTTATAGCTTCAATTTCTCTCTTCCCATCCATCTTAGCGATATTGGATGATGATTTCCAAATCGTCCGTCGAATCCTTCATTGATTTACCGAATCCTGTGCACTCATTGGTCATCAATTGTGTTGTGATCCACTTGCGCCATCATCTACCACAACTTAACTGCTGCAATTATTACCTGATTTGACCCGTACATGCTTTTTCGAACGTCAACAAACCTAAAACCTTGTCGTTATTTCTTACTTCGCCATTGTTCTGTCAACAAACCTAGTGCTATCGACAGATTACCAAACTTCACAATGTACTTATGTTTTTTTTTGTCGACTCAATTGCTCTTTCAGTCGCTATGCGCCTGCCTATCCTGATATGGATTTAGCTGGATCCCATTCACTAATTTTGTCACTAGCATCCCATCTAGCTTTTGTAGCTGCACTGCACCTCCGTCAGTAATAAAACTGATAATGTATGGACCCAACCAATGCATCTGTAGCTTACCTGGGTGCTTCACAAACTTACTGTCATACAGCAGAACCATGTCTCCATGCTGGAAATTCTTTGCCTTTACATGGCGATCATTCCAGGACTTCTGTCGATCCTTTTCTACCTGCTGATGAAATCCTGCGATGAAGTGATCCTCATCAAGTTGTACTAGCTTTGCCAACCATTCTTCAATGGCTCCGTCGTCACTCATTCCTTTCGCAGCTGCGATGCGTAGACTCGGGACAATATACTCCATCATCATTGTTGCTTCTTGTCTATTTACTAACTTTAAAGGATTCTATCCTGTCAACCTTTTACATGTTGTTTCGTAGGCCCACAATACCGCTGGAATCTTCAAATCCCAATCATCATGGTTTTTTTTACACACCTTGGTGAGCGCATTCGGCACCTCCACTCCTCCATTCTTCAGCGGGTGATATGGGGTACTCCTTCGATGTTGGATTCAAAATTCTTTCATCATGGCCCTAATAGTTTTATTGCTGAAGTGAGTTCCTTGATCGCTCATCAGTATCTTTGGGCTCTCGAATCTGGTGACCACATTATCAAATAGAAACCTTGTTGTTGTCACAGTTGTGCAATCCTTTACCAATGCTGCTTCATCCCATCTCCTCAAGTAATCAGTCATAGTGATTATGTATCGTGAACCTATTCTTCTGCTTGGTGGGTTGATGGGTCCCAAGAAGTCAACTACCCATTTGTCGAAGGCTTGTAACGTCAATTGAGGTGCTGGTGGCATTTCATCCCTCTGAGACAGTTTCCCTGTTCTTTGACATACGTCGCAGCTCTTTGCATAGTCTGTGACATCACCATGCACTGTTGGATACCATAGACCTTCCCTAAGTATCTTCCTGGCAGTCGCACACCCTCCATAATGAACTCCTGCGATCCCATTATGAACTTCCTCCAATAATATTTCTTGTTCATGCGGAAGGATGCATCGACGAAGGACTTCATCTGGTCCCATCTTGTAGATTTTTCCTGTGATTAGTTTAAAATCAACAGCCCTAACGACTAGTTTCTTCTTTTGACTGGTAGTAAAATCCTCTAATGCGCTTCGTGTTGCCAAGAATTGAATAATTTGTTCGTAATGATAATCGACCATTCCAATCCTGAATAGTTGTGCATCGGGAAATCCTTCATCAATGCTCCTTGGTTCTTCTCTTGATTCAATCATTGACAGGTGATCAGGTCCTACATTCAATTGCCCTGGTTTCACAATGATTTCAAAATCGAACTCCTGGAATAGGAGCAACCAATGACAGATATTCCCCCCCAACACATGCTTATTAACTAAGTATTTTAATTCGGTGTGGTCAGTAAACATTTTAAAATTACCTCCAAGCAGGTAGTGTCGAAATTTCTACAGCGTATATACCATTGTTAGTCCTTCTCTCTCTGTCATCGTATAATTATTCTCCGTAGTTGACAACTTCATGCTCGCAAATGCGATCGGGTGGTCAATCGACCCTTCTCCTGGCTGGGCCAAAATCACTCCCAACACTACTGATGATGCATCCACATGGACATGGAATTATTTCATCAAATCGGGGAAGACTAATATCGGTGTTGCAACCATCTTCACTTCCAGTATGTTGAGGATTTTATGGCACTCATCATTCCACTCGAACTTTGCATCATTCTTTAATAACTTCTCCATCGGTACTGTAATTGCTGCATATCCCCTGATAAACTTCCTGTAATATCCAGTGTGTCCCAACGTATCCCTTAGTTGCTTCACTGTCATTGGTGGTGGTAAGTCGATGATGATTGCAATCTTTGCTGGATCGACCAACATCCCCTCATTGCATACAATGTGTCCTAGTAGGATTCCAAAAGGTGGGCAGAAAATACACTTCTTTAAGTTCATCGAAATCCGATGATGTCGACACCTTTCCAACATCATCCTTAATTCCACATCGTGGTCCTTAAACAACAGATATACGGTCCATTCATCCATATATACTGCGAGAAAATTATGAATGAAGTCATTAAATGCAGTGACAACTAGCCTTGAAAAGATATCAGGGGCGTTTTTAAGACCAAACGACATCACTGTGTATTGAAAGCAACCCCATTCCGTCACGAAAGTTTCTTTATGTCGATATTCTTTTGCGATATTTATCTAGTGGTATCCATAAAATCCATCTGTAAACGAATATATCTCCTGGCATCCAACACCTTCCAGTACTTCATCAGTGAATGGCGTAGGGAATGGATCATGGACATGCATCGTTCAGTTTCCTTAGATCGACACAAATCCGGATTTCACCAGTATTCTTATCTTGAACTACCATTGGGCTGATCCGTTCCGATTATTCGACAGGTTCTATAATTCTTGCATCCAGCATTCTCTCTATCTCAGCTTTAACTCGCTTCTTATACCTGGGATTCAGTCTATATAGTCGTTGCTTTACTGGCTTCGCATCAGGTTTCTACGGAATCTTCATTTATACAAAGTCCCTAGATATGCCCTTCATTTCTGAAAATTTTGTTGGGAACAAGTCTTGAAACTCATGTAGTAGATCAGTAACTTTTCCAATTGTAGAATCATCCCAGTAATCTCCAATACTAGCGAACTTGGGATTTTCCTCCGACCCAATATTAACCTTCTTGATTTTCAATGGCTATTGGAATTTGTCAAATGGATCTGGGACATAAATAGCTCTAGGATCATCCTCTTCGCCATGTCCTCCTGACACGTTATAGCACTCCATCATCATTTCCGGTGTCGCAGTCCACTGTAATCCCATTGGTTTTTCCGTCAGAACTGCTTCAAGTACCTTTTCGCAGATCTCTTGTAGTGCATTGTGGATGAAAGGGTTCTCATCAGGGAAGCTGAAATTTTGGCTGAAACTAATGGTTAACTCTTACCATGTAGTTGTTCCACGTCGCAGTTCTGCTACGATGTACCAACTCCGCGGTACTTCATCTAGTGTATGGATGAACGCTTGGACCCATTCCTGTTTCGATCTCATTCTGCATGCACTTTGACACTCTTTCAGATGATCCCTTAGATCAACCCTTCTATTGTATTTATTTCCATAGTAGCCTTCAGTCTCCCTAAATATGGCTTCCATTAGTTGTCGACATAGTGGCTAGCTCGTTATCGACGACTTGTGCGTTGCTCACAATCTTGCTAGTGTATCCTTCAGTGTTTCTTATAACGCCAACAGTCGCTGTGGTTCTGATACCTTTTCTTCGAATTTGGCGATTAACATAGCCAGATTAGGTAATCCTTCATATATCAGCAAATCGCATACCTTCTTCGCTACCCATCTCAACGATTGAGTGATTCGTGAGCACCTTCTGAATGATACTTCATGTAATCGATTCTGCCAATTTTCTAGTGCCTCACCGGAGTCTGATGATGCTGAACTAACACTTCGCCACCCCAATTCTCCGTCAGTGGTGGGATTGATATAATCCTACGAAACATTGTAGACATTGTCCCATCCTTCTGTAAATTCATCCCTTGTTGGTTCGACATACCTCTTCCCTTCTGATGGATCAAGTGGGGCGACTACCCTCATGCCACGGTTTTCAAAAGACATTGTCCTCTTATTAAAGTTGATAACATCTTGATTCTCCATTGCCCAGTCTATTCCCAACAACACCGAATAGGGGCTTGTGTTGTCAACTATCTCTATAACATCGAAGTCTGCATAAGTATTCAATCCCTCTATTCAGACAGGAATATGACATAATCGACCAATTGGTGTGACCTTGCTCTGATTTTCCAATCGAATCTATCCATTCCAACTATGGTTTCCCCATCATCTCCCATGTTTTCTTAGTTAGGATTTTTTACATCCGATCGTAGGTCCAAAATGATAGAATTGACCGCGAATGCACCAATCTACACAATCATCCTCATTTCTCTCCCTGTCTTCTTTCTATGCAAGTGGTTCACTGTCCGATCCTGTTGCCCATCCTCCTGTTGATCCAATAAACTATCTATTTTTGCTAGTGCATCCTGATCCTTCGCCAACGTCAAACATATTTCCAGGAAGTTCCTCAGGGTGCTGACCCTCCCTAAAAGCCTTTACGGATTTTTCATATCAAATATTGGTGGAATCTCATAGACAGGTTCCTTCTGGATTATAGGTGGAAACTTAGTCTTCCTCGTCGCATCTTGCACTTCCATAAAGGTTTCCTTCTCTTCTTCCGCATCAAATCGAACCTATTTCCTTGTTGTAGGTCGAACACTAGGCAGTGGCATCTCCTCCCCTGGTCACTACTGTAACATTCACGGGTTGACTTCTTATCTCTGCTGAGATCTTCTACAAATTGGGATTAGGATTTTGATTCTGATTTACATTTGGATTCGGTTGTGGTTGTGGCGAATTCTTAGTTTTCCACTTCGCAATCAACTAGGGACACTTCTCGACACCGTGGTCCACTGCACTACAATAGGTACACTTCGGAGTTCGATTCATACATTCCCTCTGATAATGTCCAATATGGCCACAATTATAGCATGTAACCAACCCTTGAACTCAGTCTAAAGTTCCTCCGTGACCAAATCCTCCACCACGACCTCCACAGAATCCTCCTCGGAATCCTCCTCATGGATGAGTGTACTGCTACTGATTATATTGCGGAAGCTGATACTATGGTTTGTTGTACTGCGATGGTGGTTTGTTATTTTGAGGCTGTTGTTTATTATAATGAGGTTGTGGCTAGTTATACTGTGGTGGCGGTTGATTTTACTGTTGTTGCGGTTGTACGGGAGGTTGCTCCTCTCCCTTCATTAACAATGTATCCGTAGTTTTCTCTTGGAGCAATTCATATGCTCTACAGTCCTTCTCCTTATGACCGACCGATCGACATAAATTACAAAAAAGGTTAGCTGGATTAGACACAATTTTTTGTAAGTACACACATTCTTTTGATCAATGTCCCCTTGTCTGAAAAATACGACACTAGGGCATTCCTCCCTTACTGAGTGGGTTTGGTGCGCCAGACTATAAGTATTTGCGGAACACTGGGAACTGATCCTTATGGTTTCCTTCAGACTTACATCGACTCCACACTATTTCTTCGCGAACTTCCTTCCCCTTCTTGATATCTTGTAGTTGGATCATCAAATTCGCTAACTACGCTTGGATCTGTTTCATACCTATCCATGTTTCGCCAATTGGTGAAGCCTCGAGCTTCATCGCAATTTCTAGTGCCTCTTCTTGGGATGCAATCTTTTGTTGCATTAATGGCATCTGAATGTGCGGTACCAATCCCGCAATGAACCATTCTTTGTGTTGCATGTCACTCATTCCAAAACTTACTTTGGCCATCATATTTTTGTATCTCTGATCAAATTCCCATACCGATTCATTAGGAAATTGCTTTATTTCCTTGAATTCTATGATATCCTGTGAATTTGATTTTGGTTTCCTAAATTCGTCGATCAATCCTGCTTTTATTTGTGCCAAGGTTTTCTCTGGTTTCCCTATAGGTACTTGTAAAAACTTCATAAACCAATCTAGCACATGGCCCCTAAAGGTCATCGCTAATTATCCCTTCTTAATATCATCATCTTGGATCTATTTCACCCTCCACACCGCTTCACATAAAAACCAGTATTGTTCGGTATCCTTGGTCTTGTTACCATGAAAAAGAGGCATCTTTACATCATCACCTGCCATCCGTGGTTTCCTACTAGTGTTTGTAGACCCACTACTCTTACCATTGTTCTGACATGCAGGACAACTCTGCGAAGATCTTACATTGCTTCCTCTGAAGTTTGGTGCAATGCGCGGGGTTGTGGGTACATTGCAGCTTTGGTTCTGTCCTCCCTTAGGTTTAGGGGTATTCTGGTCGTTCTCTTCATCACAATAAGGTCACTTAGTCCCTTGTGGTCCTGTTTCGCAGTTCTTTGTTCTGGTCTCCCTAGGAGACTCTCTCTCTATCTCAGTCCTCCTCTTCTTCTCCGGCTGGAACCTCACCCCACTTCATAGGGTACCACAATCTTCCACATATTCCCTCAAGATTTTGTCGTAGCTCATATCCATCTACCCCGCATCATTCTACCAAAACCACATCCACGTGGTACCCACAGCCTCCACACACCCAATATTTACTCGTCGGAGTTCATCTTTAATATGCCTTTTTCACAAATAAGCATCTTAATCCACAGTTTTAGCGACAATAGATACCTTCCTCTAGGTCCCTTGAAAAAATTCCTTTCTTCGTCGTTGTATGACTTAATCGTGTCGACAGCAAATTCAGTGATGTATCCCTCCAAAATATTATCTACCCAAACCTCGATAGCTCTTAACACTTTTTTGTTCACCCGTTTCAACTGCTGGATCAGTTATGGCGTCCAATGTTTAGGCTCACCTCCTTGGAAATTATTTTTCTGAAAATTCAATTGTACCAACCATTCGTGTAGAAGTATAGGAAATTCATAGAGAATACTTCGTGGATATCAAATTAAATGTACTCCTACATCCAATTGGTCGTCAACCATCCGGGGTTTCGATTTTCTTCTTCAACAAACTCTCGTGTCTTCTTTTGGAACCATTCCTCAATCTCCATCTTTGTGGGATGCCACGACATGTCCTTCTCCTTTCGCACTAGGTTCCTGGAAACAAAACCATTTGTTGACATAGTTATGTCAACAGGGGTTCGCTTCGCACTGTTTTCAACAAACATCAACACATACTCCCTTAAACATCGGCCCAGAAAGGTTTTACCCTTCCCAGCAACATCCGTAGAGCAAATGAAGTCTCACCTGAGATTTCTAAGGGGGCTACAGGAACCAAGTTTCTGCAGTTGTGAGAAGACATGCACTATCTCACACTCATTCACAACATAAGCCAGATATTTTCATTCGCATTAGAACATCACACTATCAACCTATTAACCATTGTCCTCATTCGCATCAACGCATTATGATCTCATAGTTAACAAATTAAACAAATTATCAAAACATGCTTAAGGAATCTACGGTACATAAAATAGTTGTGGAAACATCATCTGCAATTTCATCAAACACTACAATACTCAAACAAGACGAAGAAACAGAGATATAACATTATAGATCATTCACATTATCAAACTGTTCCATACATCACAAAACCATTACAGACTCAAAACAACAGTTGGGATCCAAAAAGACCAAAATAGGATAGATGTTCCAAACAGATCGATCAAAGTCTTAGAACAAAGATAGATGCCATTATCCAAAGATTCCCTTAGGATTACAATCATACTCCTATTTATAGGCTCATTTGGTCATTACCAAATGGTCCAAATGACCCATTACTAACTAACTTAACCAAATACTATGCATATATCGACTCCTTTATACTTCGCGACCGGTCCTTTGTTCATGTTGATGACCCTTTCGTCGCTTGGGGGTTTCGCACTTGTGCGCTTTGGACCTGTGCCAACAAAGAGCATACAAAGACCGAAAAAATAACAAACCATGAATAAAATAGAAAACTAGGATACAATATGAAAGAATAAGAGAAATATTTTTAAAAAATATGTAAATGTAAACAATATACCTCTAGATCTAGTAAAATGGTGGTATCTTGGGAAAACAAAAAACCTTTTCAAGTGAAACAAAAATGAATTTCCAACTAAAAGAAACACTCCAAACACAATGGAACACCTTTATCGGCCCAAAAACACATAGAAATAGAAGAATCTTGAAATCCTTTGATGCACATGGCTAAACTGATTCAAGATATTGATCAACAATGGAAGCGGGACTTCATAAGCATTTTGATACCATGTTCAACAAACACAGTGTATTTCTAGAAGATCGAACACCTTTAGAAACAACCACACAAAAAAAGCACATATTAGCACACCGATGTTTTACATGGTTAAAACCCTCAAAGAGGGAAACAATCCACATCCCCAGCCAAATAGGCCTAGTGATGCAATATATTAAGCAAAGGAAAAATATTTTAAGTATGAGTTTCTCACAATCAATCATAAAGAAAATGACCCTCCATGCTCTTTAAATCAATATCATGGACCAATTGGTTTTTAAGCCACATATCAATAGCCATTAAGATCGAGGTGAAAATGAACCATCAGATCACTCTATATCTAGAACATATCGTGACCATCATATCACATAGGTACAAATGAATACTAATGCATACTAAAGAAACACACTTTACCAAAAGACACATTATACCAAGTTTATATTAACAAAATTATAAGTGTCTAAATATCCTAACATCCCTCCTTAAGATCAACTTGGGATAGGATTGAAGGATTTACAAAATTAACTCAATAGTAGAAGGAATAAGGCATTAGAGCATGCCTCCTTAATGACAAAGTCCTAAAATACTAACATAGATCGAAGTTTAGAAAACTTTGCTTCTGTAAAATACTTTGTGAATATGTCTACAACTTGATTATCTATAGGGAAAAATATCACTTCAAGAATGTGATCCTAAAAAATATTTCTAATGAAGTGAATATATAGCCCAATGTGTTTGTTGCACTAATTTTGAGTTGGATTGTTGGCGAGCTTAATGGAACTCCGATTGTCACAACAAAGGTTAGTCATATGTTGTTTCTTGAATCCAAAATCTGAAAGGATATGTCAAAGCCACAAGGCTTCCCAAATTGCATTAATTGTGGCTCGATACTCTGCTTTTGCGGTTAAAGAAAGAGAAAGAGCTTGTTTTTTCTTTCTATCCCAAGTGGCAATTCCATAACCAATATTGAAAACATAAGTTTCAATAGACTTATGATCATCAAGTTCGTTGGCCCAATCTAAATCAATGAAACCAACCAACAAAGGAGTCTCCCCTGAACTGTAATGAATCCCAAACTGAATTATCCCTTGAATATATCAAAGCATCCTTTTTTCTTCTTTCCAATGGCTTTCATGGGGCATTTTCATCTATTGAGCAACAAGACCAATAGAAAAGGAAATATCAAGACTAGTATGAGTCAAGTACAAGAGATTACCAACTAGATGATAATACAAGGTGGCATCTACTTTGGGTGAAATGAAAGTGATAGTAAGTTTGACTCCAAATTGGAAGGGATATGGGATTGGTTTAAAATCATCTATGTGAAAGTAATGAATAATCTTAGAAGCATAAATTCCTTCTTTGGTTTGTAGGAATTAGAGGCCAAGAGAATAATGAAAATGTACTAAGTCTATCATTTCAAATTGCTTCTTAAAGCTGGATTTCACATGGGTTAAGAGGTTATGGCCACTACCTATAAGAATAAGGTCATCAAGATAAAGAACAAAGATGATGAGAATGTTTCCTACTTTCTTAGTATAGACATTAGGGTTAGAATGACATCTAGAAAAACTAGTGTCAAGGAGAAAGCTATACATTTTGGCATACCAAGATCGAGGAGCTAATTGCTTAGGCCATAGAGAGATTTATTAAGGACAAAAAAAATGTTGGAGTCCTTATGAACATATCCGAGAGATTGTTCCATGTAAATTTATTCTTGAAAAATCCTATGCAAGAAGGAATATTTGACATCTAGTAGATGGACCTCCCATTTATGTGAAGCAGCAAGGGCAAGAAAAAGGAAGATGGAATTAATTTTGGTAACAACAACAAAGTTTTCAATGTAGTCAATTCCTTCAACTTATGAAATCCTTTGGAAACTAAATTTTCCTTAAGTCTTTCAACATTTCTGACGCATACTTAATTATGTATACCCATTTACATCTGAAAAAAATTCTTCCTTTCGGAAGAGGTACAAGATCCCAAGTATCATTCTCCATTAAGGAACGATATTCTTCATTAATAATTTCATCCCAATATGGATCGCTAGAAGCTTCTACAAATGTTTCTAGATCCTAAGTATCTAAAACTTAAGCCAAACTAGAAGAGTGTCTCTATAACTATGAATGTGTTTGGCATTGATATCTAGGATCATTGAAACGATCACCAATTTATTCACATGTAATATGGACCCATAGAGGAAGCAGTTGTGCTGGTGCAACTATAAGAACATGAGTAAGCGGAGGTGGATTTTCATCCTCGTTGTAATCATCATAAGAATAAGATAATTTCAAGTAGGAACACTATCAAAAAATTTGGGAGTAGAATGTAGCATAATCGTCAAACAATGCTCGCAGGCCCAAGATGACACATATGTTGAATTATGCTCGTAGGCCAAGATATTTGCATGAAATTTAACATATCTTCTAATAATAATGTCATTAGATTTTGATTGAAGAATTCTATAAATTTTTACATCTTCAGAATATCCAACAAATATGCATTTCTCACTATTAGACTATAATGATTTCCATTTTTTATTGAGAATGTGAGCCCATGCTTCACTACCAAACACGGGAAAGTGGCTTACATATAGTTTATTGTTACTCGATATTCTTCCAGTGTTATATATTTTAGAGCCCTGGTGGAAGTGCAATTAACTATGTAATTGGAATAATTAATGGCTTCAAACCAAAATTGAAGACTAATCCCTTAGCTTGGATCATACATTTAGCCATTTTCCTTTAATGTGCGATCATTTTTCTCAGCAACACCATTTTGTTGTGGTGTGTATGGAATAGTATGTTTCATTTGGAATCCTTGTGCAGTGCAATAAGTAGTAAATTTGTTGTTTACATATTCACCTCCATTATTTGTTCTTAACTTGTCTATTTGATGTCCGGATTGTTTCTCTACAAGGGCCTTGTAGGCTAAGAACTTGTCAAAAACTTCATTCTTAAGTTTTAAGAAGTAAAACTAAGTTCATTTGGAGAAGTCATCAATGAAAGTTAAGAAATACTTCAAGCTAGAGAAGTAAGCAAACCATGCAAATCACTATGAACAAGTTTCAAGGGGGACGAGGTGTGCCAAGAGGCATGTTTTTCAATTGTTTCTTGATGTTTTTTTTTTAGAACACACCCGGTACAAATACCATCTATACAAGAGACAAGAGGAAAATTACCAATCACCATTTTCTGATTACATAGTTTTTGCAATGGGCAATGGTTTAAATGACCAAATTGTTCATGCCAAAGTTTGCTCAAATCACTACTATGAGCATCAAAACTTAGGGAAAAGGTAATGGCCCAAAGTTGTTGAATTTGTACAAACTAGTAATATCATCAACAATTCTATTTGCTAGGAGCCGATTAGGATCTTTGAAATCCTTGATTACAACTTGGTGAGGTGTAAAATCTACAATCTTACCTTCACCAAAATGAGTGATTTGATAGACTAACAACAAATTGCAAGAAATACTTGGAACATGTTGAAATATTGTAACTTCAAAGAATATTCTATTTGTACTTTATTATTATTCATCCAGAGATGTTTTATTCCTCCGTCGGGATGTTATTATTATATTTAATAATGTAAAGTCATTGAGGTAAATCCTCTCTTGTAATTCGGGGCAATAGATCCCCTAAGAGTCATTTGTAATGGGGTGTTTAAGTCCCCTAGAGGGGTTGGCCCAGTTAGCAAAGAGATTAAATTATTGAGGCCGACCTGTCAAGTGAAAAAGTCAAGTGAATGTAAAGTATAAATAGAGTAGGTGTGTTCCTCATTTGAACACACACTCAATCACTTGTAAACTCACATAGGAGAGAGAGAGATATGAAAAGGAGGATAAGGAGATCTTGTTTGGGGATTTCATCTTTGTACTTTTGATCATCTATATTGAGGAATTTTTGCTGGGTTTTCTACCCCATGAGGGTTTCCCAGGATAAATTGTGTCTCTCGTGTTTATGTTGTGCTTGTTATTCTTTCAGTGATCTTGTATATTCTATTGTTGTGAAATTGAATTGAATACTAATTTTATCTATATTAGCATATTGAAACTTAACATGGTATCAGATCTATCATGAAGGAAGGCAATGTATGGAATTTATGACACGTGTTTCACTTACGACAATTTGAAAGCTAGGGATTTGTATAGAAAAACCTAGTCATCGTGGAACTTTCACTATAAATAACTTTTGGCGAAGATTCAGGATCTGAAACTTGGACAAGACAAATATGGCATGTTCATGTGCCTTGTGTCCGAGTTTCAGTCTCTTATTTGTTGTACTTTGTGATATATGAGATTTACAAGTTAGGGTTTCTGCCTCTTCCAGAATGAAGCCCTAAACAGGTGACCTAGGTAAAAAGGTCATATCTCAGGCTAGGAAGCTCCTAATGGAATTCCGTAAAAATTGAAAGTTAGGGTACGGACTTTAGTTTCACAGGTGTGATTATCAGAGGCCGAAGTTGAAACAGTGACACGTGGAACACCGTACAAGTTCGCTATGTTGTTTCATCCCATAAACAGGTCATGTTGGGAAATTTAGAATATCTCTCTCATGGAGAATCCAATGAAGCTCAAATATGTGGGTTTGGAAAGATGACAGGTCAGGATACCACAGGATGAAGTTTCAGACCCTAAGGCTCCAAAATTTCAGAGATACACCAGAAACAATACAGCACATCTGAAATGTCTCAACAAAGGAAATCAAAGAAGACGAGGAAGAAGCTCTCACTTAGGGTTTTCAGTTTTTAGGTATGACATGACCTGAAAATGGATTTGGAATCCATTCATCATAGATATTAATCTTCCATCAAAATGTTGTGGGAGGAAGGATATTGAAAATTAGGGTTTCCAGGTAAGAAGAAACCCTAGCAAAGTTGGGAGACTCAAAGGGAAGCAATGAAGGAGGTTTAAATGGCACTGATATTCTATCATCATAGCACCATGAACCTATATAAGATGTTTATAAGTGATATACCTTGGTTGGTTAGGGTTTTACCCTTATAGAGAATACTACAAGCAATCTCGACAGGTATGACTTGAGGAGATATAGGTATGTTTTGAAATCTATTTCATGATTCAGTTCATGATATGTTTGTATTCATATTATTGAAGTTAGTACAATCATAATTAATTTTAGATTGTTTGATCACCTTAGTAAAAGTATGAATGCATATGAATGATAGAAGACATTCATTGATTAGGGTTATGACACTTATGAGTGTACTAATTCACTTGTGGTGTTGTATGAGGATGATGTTGTCTGCTAATATGAAAAGTACATCAAGAAAAACAAATCTATATGACCATGATGACTGAAGACAAAGACTCATCCATAGTCATTGATCACATAGAAGCTCTACTTACAAGGTATGTATAATTTGGTTCTATAATGCTTAACTTATGAGATATGCAGGTTACTAGCACAAGATCTCTAAATCATTGAAGAGAACAAAGAAGACATTGCTTGGGTATGTTAGACATAACTAGCAAGCATGATAATCCAAGTATTTTTTCCTATATCGAGTTAGAATCCTACTTTGTGTTAGGATCTTATATAAGTATACTTTTGTATGATTGATAATGATTATTCATTAATTTATCAAGGGTTTATGCATATTATGCTTCTTAGTTTGATTAATGATATGACAAACTAGAAGAGTCATGTGGTCAAATAAGAATATGCATGAGTAAAAGTACTCCCCGAAACCTTGAATACTAATGCTTGTGATAAATTACGTGTGTATGAAATGATCATGACCATACATATTTAAGATTATAATGTTTTGATAGTATTAATATTATACTAATGAATGTATGATTATGTATGAGATTTTGAGGATGACACAATGATGAAACTAGTGCACACTTAAGCATGCATAGTGGTCCAGGATGGATAGAAGTTCAAAGACATATAATCATGATGCTATCATAAAGGGAAAATAGAGATCAAGAGGGAGGCAACGACACAAACATAAAATATAAGTATTTTAGTTGTTATTTGAATTACTTCTTGAAATGATTTTGCTCGTAATAGTTGTATGCATATTTGTATTCCTAGAATATATCATGCATAGTGTAAGCATTCATATAGCATTAAATAGTATACTACTAATATGCATATGATGGGTAAGTTGGACAAACATTCCATTGTTGCTTGTCTGGAATGAAACCTCTTTTCTAACATACTGGAAGCTATGCACGCTCTTAATAGTATGTTCTGGTAGAGATGGAAGGCATCTAGATAGCCACCATATGCCTATAGGATATGGAAAAGTGTTGTGCCAAAGTATTGGTCAAGATAGTTGCATAACTATGTGAATCATATCAGTATGCATAATAGGTTATCATTGAAATATTAACATGATTTGATGATTATGAAGTATCACTAATCATATAATTGAATTTGATTTGTAGGAAAGATCATGTGCTATGATCTACAAAATAAGGATGATGAACACTTGTTCCAAAGAAAAACTAATGATTGTTCAACAAAAATATTAACAAATCAAACATACTATAGAAGTACAAAGGAAGGCTCATGGCTAGAGGAATCTCTTAGAAAGAGGGAGAGGATCATGACGAGATGTTTACTCCAAGTGGCTAGACACACTTCCAGAGATAGATTACACCCATGGATGACAAGACCATTCTCTTGAATGGTGTAATTGAAGAAGAAGTGCGAATCAAGCAAACTCCCAAGATTCGAAAGAGAATCACATGATTGAAGAAGGCTTTGTACGGGTTCAACAAGTACCCAGGATCGATAGTCATTTGATGATCTTGATGATCACCACGGGTGATGCAGAGTTCAACCTTTGCTACAAGGTTGAAGACGATTTCTATATACATATGACATTCTTCTCTTAGATGGATGCAAGAAGGAACTCACCATAGAGTTCGAGTGATCTTGAGGCTCATATAAATAGACCCATCTGACGGTGTAGCTAGGGTTTTACCCCTAGCTTGTGCAAATGAGTACCTACTAAGGAGAAGGGACTCTTTAGTAGCAGTTCAGTAAATTGTAAATTAAAATGCTAAAATAGAAATGTAAATTACTCTAAACATATGCATAAAACAGAAAAGACAAGATATAAAGAATGGTTTTTGTATTAATTTTACCTCCAATGTGAAGGTTGGTGAAGCTCTTGCAATGGCCCAAGAGGGTTGCTCCAAGCTCCAACTTGCTCCTTCTCTTTCTCAAATGGTGGGAATGGGCCAAAAGGGGGCTCTCTAGGTGAAAGTAGCTCAAGGGTGAGCTAGGGTTTCAAGAGCTATTTTGGCAGAGTAAGGGTGCTTATGATTGTGGATATGAAATAAGGGGTCTCCATCACCTATTTATAGTTTTTTGGTGGTGGAGTGTTGGCCCATGGTTTTGGGAACCATATGGTTTAGGGCAACTGTATAGGGTTTTTTCCTCCTTTTTCCTCATTATTTTATATTTTTTATTCCCTTTTTAAAGGGTTTTTGCTTTTTTAGAGGAATTTTGGATTTTTTGGAGGAAAAAGGGGTTTTTTTTAGCCTTTTTGAGGCTTTTTTGATGGTTTTGTGGCCTTTTGGAGGCATTTTAGGCCTTTTGGAGGCTTTTTAGTGGGAGTTTTAGGGTTTTTAAGGGAAATATGGTAGGAAAATGGACAAATGAGTCATGTAATGGGGTAGATGAGGTAGTGAGCACTTTTTGGGTGTTAACAGATTGCCCCCTGATGTGTGAGGGTAGGAGCTCATCGTATGGCTGATTGACATCATAAGTCATATATGGTTTTCCTGGGGTGTGGAGAAGAGAAGAAACAAATTGAAGCCCAGAACAACGATCCCGAACAAACTGCAAGAACTAAAAGTACATAGCCTCAATAATGGATGAGGAATCATCTCATCATATGGACGAGGCGGGCATACCCATGCTCGTATCAGGACATAACATAATAATAACAATAATGGGGTCCAAAATATGGGGACCTGGCATATACATGACCTCAAATACTGAATGAGGAAGAATCTCAATATATGGACGAGGAGGGCATACCCATGCTCGTATCAAGATACATAAAAATAACTGTAAGGCCCGAAAAAGGGGGACCTGTAGGATACATAGAGAACCGCTGTGTACATCATAAGAGTCCAGAGGGGACACCAAATCTAGGACATACTGCTGGGCTGACCATGTCGGAGCTGAAGAACTAATACACTGGAATGACAACAGTGCTACTGAGTGTGGTACCAGAGGAACTGATGAGCTGCTGGATCATAGTGACAATGGGTCATGCTCTCAATGGTACACTGAACTGGGACTAAACTGGGTACTCAAGGAAGCATATAACTAGATGGATTCCGAATACAATTGCCAACGCAGCCTGGACATCCACGGGAACAGATAACTGGTTGTTCCGAAGTGACTCACCAATGTGCTAGAGTTAGGGGAAATGCTGGGTCTTCGACAAAAATGGAAGGGATGTAAACCCTGCGCGATTCTCAATGATGCGATCAAGGTGCTAAAGTCGAGCATGTGAGAAACAACCATTCGGAGAGGCAATGATGACTCCTCTCAAAATGATCCGTAGGAACTCACCACAGATGGTGATGGGTCCAAGGCGCAAGGACCTATGGGTCTATTCTCTAGAATAGAGGGGTTGTCGTCGATAGAGGGAGACCTGCAACTAGCAAGGCAATGATGTTTCCTTGATAGGAGCGCGAGGTAGAGAACCGAAATGTGATAGTACTGAAGGTAGGACTGACAAACTGTGGGGATAACTGGGCAAGTAGAGGGGGTGGACTCAAACTTCCTTTGTTTAGAGTATGATGGCGGGGATGATCGGGCAGCATATGAAACTGACTGATGGGAAAGGGATCATAGCTGTAATGGATCAAGGATAGTGACTGGGATGAGGTATACTCAGGATAGTGTAAAATGGAAGGAGACTGCAGACTACTCTGAACAAAGGTGACCTGATTGGGGGTGCTGCCGAGATGATCGATCATAGTGCCAAGAGGCACGGGGGAACTTCTTCGTGGGTTAAGGAACTAGAAGAAGTGAGTGTAAAATGGTACTGTCGTGTGGATTTATACGAGCCCAGGACAGTTCATGCTCGTGATTGCTTTCAATTTTAAGGAGTCTGAAAGCGATAAGAAGACTCTGAAATGATGGAATGGTACTGTCGTGTGGATTTTACGAGCCCGGGACAGTTCATGCTCATGGTTGCTTTCAATTTTAGAGAGTCTGAAAGCGATAAGAAGACTCCAGGGGGTTGCTTTTTCGTGTGTTAGTCTCCAAGGCCCAAAGAAGCATAAAAGGATGCAATGAAGAACTCTTCTAGCCGGTGTGACTAGAGTATTCCTTTTTCGTAATTAGTCTACCAAGTCCGGAAAAGGGGTAAACTTATACCAGATAGACGTCCTTTCAGGTACTTTAATGAGCATGAAAGAAAGCAAGATTGCTCGGCGATCTTTTCATTTTTTTAGGAGTCAGAAAAGAGCTTAACAGAAACTCCCTAAGTGCCTTTTTCGTAGAGGACTTGTCCGGCTCGAAAAAGGGATAAAATTATACCGAACAAAAGGAATGGCCAGGCAAGGAGGAAGTGCTCAATCAAGGAACATTTATGATGACCAAGAACGAGGGTGGGGAGGAACACTGGTGGGCCTCCTTACGGGTTAATGAATGGTGGCAAAATAACGAAATATTTGCAGTATGACAGGAGTGAATGGCTCATGTAAAAATGTGGAACAATCCGACGATGGCCGATGTGGCATGCAAACCGAGGCAGCAAGGTGTCGGGACACAATGTTGAAACTGTACCAAGTGAGAGCGAGAAATGATCTCAAGCATCATCACGAGCTCAGAAAAATGAATCCGGTGATATAAAGAGTGTCAAAAACGGATAACGGCCAATGTGGCACGCAAACCGAGGCGACGAGGGGCGTTTTGAAAAAAATACCCAAAAAATATGGGGGTGAGAGTGAGAAATGATCTCAAGCATCATCACCAGCTTAGAAAAATAAATCCGATGATATAAAATATGCAAAGAACGGAGAGCATCCGAAGTGGCATGCAAACCGAGGTGACTAGTGGCGTCTAAAAAATGTGCAAAAAATGACGTGGAAAAAATAATGCAACGAGGTGACCATTAGGACAGTCTCGTCGTGCTGATTCCAGTGGTGGAAACGGTTTGAAAAACGGACTCCGTATGGGTTCAGAATGGCCAAAACAAGAAAAAGTCAACGGACTATAAATAGTGAGTGGGTCCAATATGACAAGTGTCATTTGTACTATTTGACTTTGACTAGTGATCAGAGTGGACCAGAGGTGAGGTGGAATTTATGGACGATCTGATCGGCTGATTGCAGATTCGGGAGATACAGGTATTCCGTCAAACTCATACCTGCACGTTTTTTGGGTTCGGGAGGTAGGTAGTGGGTCCCGGGGGTTATTTGTACGGTCCACGTGGGGTGGACCGCGGGTTTTCAGGAGGGAGCCGCGGTCGAAGACCGCGGGTTCCATGGCGAATGACGCGCGTGGAGACCGCGAGGTTCGATGCGGAACACACGGTCTGGGACCGCGTGTTTCGAGGCTGAACACGCGGTTTGGTACCGCGTGTTCGGGACTGACAGTCGCGGTTTTGGACCGCGACTGTGGGCCAAACAGCCGTGGTCAGAAATCGCGGCCAGGGGGCCTAAAGCCAAGTTTTGGAGCGAGCTATTAGGACTTCCCCAGGGGGGGGGAAGGTTTATTTCTTTGACATGAGTCTGACGAGTTTGCCTTGCGTGTTTGATAGGATGTCGCTGGTACTATGGAGAGAGCGGGAGATCCCAGATGAGATAGTGGCTTACATTTGGGACGATGGTCATGTGCGGGCAGTGTTGGGATTGTGCGGACTGGTGAAGTTCATGCAGGTACCGATGATGTATTCGGCAAGGTTGCTGCTGAACCGGCTAGTGAGTTTCTGGGAGCCAGACATACAGGCTTTCAGGGTGCAGGGTGAGAGGGTGGACCTCACCCTGACAGATGTATATTTCCTGACGGGGTTGCCCTGTCTGGGTAGGGTGGCGGATACGTAGCCGCGAGTATCCGCCGATGTGGATATGGAGGACATGTTGGAGCGGTACTGTGCTCCAGAGGCTAGGGTGCATAGGAATGCACTCCGGGTGATAGACCTTCAGGAGCCGGCGATACAGGTGATTGCAGCATGTGTGGTTCGTGTGTTGGGGTCCCAGTCACCGGAGAAGGTGTCTGGGGGCCAGACGCAGCTAGTGGAGCGCATACTGGATGGGGTTTACTATGCGTGGGGCCAGATGTTCCTCACCTGTGTACAGCGACAACTGATAGTGGCGAAGGAATCTGGCAAGGGGTTTTGCTATGGTTCCTTCCTATGTGCGTTCTTCATGGAGAGGTGGGTAGGTAGGTAGGTACTTTACCCAGGAGTTACACCTGCAGTGGCTACAGATGCCACTGCCACTGGATGACTATCCGTATAGGGATATGGACTACACGGGAGACCCAGAGGCACCGCGGGCACCAAGACAAGCATGGGGACCCGACGGTACGTATTGATTTTCTTGCATGTTAGGGATGACAAGATTTATGTATGATGTGTGTTATGATATATATTGTTGCTGACTAATGTGTGATCTACAGATGTGGGTCCGAGACCACCGCCAGGGCACGTGGCGCGTATGAACATGTGGTGGTACCAGCCCTGTCCGGCCGAGGTGAGGTGCGTCGGTGGAACGCAGAGGGGACTTTGGAGTCCGTACGAGTGTTGCTGGATCGGTTACTAGTTGGAGTGACCAACGAGGGATGGTGGGACGTGGATCCCGATGTAGTTCAGGATTGTATGAGGGCACCCCGGGAGTTCCGGTCGATTGCGATCCGGGTGGCTATCTTGGCAGACAGGGCTTGGGCACAGGAGCCCGCAGGGGATGAGGATTTGCTGGAGGAGGAGCGAGGGGAGGACTCAGAGGCAGCAGATGCAGGTAGTGATGCAGGGTATGACTCTCATTAGGGAGTACAGGGGACTCCCCCCGAGTTTTGTAGCTCCGGCATGTATCTTATGAGATGTATAGAAATTTTTTGTGTATAGATGAGTACGGGGGTACTCAAGACATGTACAGCCGATGAACATGTATTTTTTGATATATATATATATGCACGTGGATGCACCTTTTTATGATGATGTTTTAGTTGTACGCACGTGGATGCGCTTATGGTGTGTTGTATGTTTGTATTGCACGTGGATGCAAGTAGTATAGGATGTTGGGAACATGGATGCCCCTTGTGTATGTTATGTGATGTATTGCATATGGATGCAACACTATGTATGTAGGACTAGGCACGTGGATGCCCCTGTATATGAATGTGTTTGTATTTTTTATTGCACATGGATGCAAATGTTTATGTGATGATAGGCACGTGGATGCCCCTTGCAATCTTTTTGGGTTTTTATATATTTTTATGAGATGATATGAGATGATAATGCCTGATGGGGGTTTTTACATGGTGTGATTGATGTGCCAATCTAGGATGTTGTTAGCCATTTGATCTGCGACACTATTTTGAGCTCTTGGGACATGGGTGAATGTTATGGATTCAAACTATCGGCTGAGTTGTTTTGTGCGCAGGAATTTTTTAAAGAGGCAGGGATCCCGTACCTGGTAGCAGTTGTTGAGCTGGGAGACAAGCAGCTGGGAGTCAAGGAACACATGAAGGTGACATATGCCTATCTAGAGGGCAACAGTCAGGAGACCGGTCACAGCATCATACTCCGCCTGATTATTGGTAGCAGCGCCTATGCAGATTCCGTCAAGGTGAATCATTTCATGGGAAGGGGAATATAAGACCCACACTGCAGAAGCCAGGTTGGGAGACCAACGGCTTGCTCCATCGGCGAAGCCAGTGTAATAAGGTGGAAGATGGTCCATCTGTGGTCATGCAAAAATGAGGAATGTAATATCACGGTAAAAAAGGTGAAAAACAAAAAAGAGAGCAAACTGTACAATGCGGACCAATGGGGCCATGAGTTATTTAAGGATCAAAGCGTTTAAGATACAACCCATTACGAGGGTTGCGCAAAGGGTGTCCTTCGAAGTCGGCTAAAATGTATGCCCCCTTGCCGAGACAAGTCTGCACGATGTAAGGGCCTTGCCACATGGATTCGAACTTCCCTTTACCGATTTTTTCATGGGCTTGGTCATAGGTGAGGACAAGGTCCCCTTCGTGGAAAGTTCAAGGGTGTACATGTTTGTCGTAACCAGCTTTGGAGTGGTTCTTGGCGGCTTCAATAGTCTGGAGAGTTGCACGACGATCTTCATCAGCTTGTTCGAGGGATAGCAGATGTTGCTCGAGTGGGGAGGTATCGGGGAGAAGCTCGACGGCGATTTGTAGGGCAGGTATCTGACATTCGATGGGGAGGACAGACTCTACGCCGTGAACTAAGTGAAACGGGGTAAAACCAGTGGCGGTCTTGGTAGAGGTACGGTAAGCCCACAAGGCAGGGAACAACATGTGGTGCCAATTGGACTTATGCCGATCAACAGTGCGTTGAAGGATGGTTTTGAGAATTTTGTTAATGGCCTCTACTTGGCCGTTCCCTTCGGGGTAGTAAGCAGAGGAGAACTGATGTTCGAATTTTAGGAGGGTGGATAACTCGTGCGAAACGGAATCTTCGAAGTGTGAACCATGGTCTGAGACCAATTGTTTAGGAACCCCGAATCTAGTGATAACGTGGTTAAAAAAGAAACGGGCAGCGGTGTCAGTGGTACAATTGAAGGTAGGCATGGCTTCGGCCCATTTGGTGAAGTAATCGACGGCGACAATAATGTATTTATGGTTGTTAGCAGATGGGGGTTTACACTCCATGAAGTCTATGGCCCACTTACAAAAGGGACCAATGGTGACGACCGGGTGTAACGGAGCAGGTGGCGTCCGAGCCTTGGGGGAGAAGAGTTGGCAATTATGGCAATGCTTGACCGTAGTGATGCAGTCGGTGAAAAGTGTGGGCCAGAAGTATCCGGCGCGGACGACCTTTTGGGCGGTGGCCATCCCATAGAAATGGCCGCCGCAGGCGCCGCTATGACAGTCATTGAGGACATGTTCAGCTTCCTCGTGTGTAAGGCAACGACAAAGAATCGTTTCGACCCCTCGCCGGTAAAGGACATCGCCTAAGAGGAGATATCGAGAGGCCTGGTGGTGGATACGACAGCGTCCTACTCGAGTAATGTTGGATCTAAACTTTTGTGTGCGAAGGTATAACAAAATGTCACCGTACCATGGGTCATCAGACGAGATGGTGAACAAATGATTGTCGGGTAACTCATCGGAGATTTGAGGGGACGGTAGAAGGGAAGGGAGATCGGTGATGAGCTGGGCGAGTGCGAGGGCTTTGGTGCTCTTCAGGGTTTTGAAAGTAAAGTCATATTCCTGGAGGATAATCACCCATTTAGCAACATGACCTTGCAGTAGCCGCCGGTTGAGGAGATACACCATGGGGTTGGAGTCGGCGACGACTGTGATGTGACTAAGTAAAATAGAGTGTCGCAATTTTTGGACGGAAAAGACCACATCTAGGGCGAGTCTCTCCTCATATGGGTAACGTAGAGGTGGTCCAGACAAGGTATGGCTGACGTAATAAATGACATGCTCTTGGTGAGAAGCATCTTCTTGAACCAAGACTCCGGACACAGCATGATCGGATGCCGAGACGTAAAGGATGAAGTCCTGAGAGAAATTCGGAGAGGAAATCAAAGGGGCTTGTGTGAGAGATTTCTTGAGGGCGTCGAACGTAGCTTCTGCTTGCTCATCCCAAACAAAGGGTGCGTGGGTACGAAGCAGGCGTAAAAATCCATGAACTTTACTGGCGTAATCAGGAACGAAGTGGTGAAGGAAATTGGACCGCCCCTGTAGACTCTGGATTTGTCAAAGCGTGCGAGGAGAGGAAAGGTCTAAGATGGCTTGGACCTTCAAGGGGTCAACAACAATTCCTTTCTAGGAAACAATGAAACCTAACAACCGGCCTGCAGGAATGCAAAAGACACACTTGTGTGGGTTCAAGCGGATTTTATATTTGCGACAACGCAGGAAAACTTACCGGAGGTCTTTAAGGTGGTCTGATCGTTTCCGGAAACGAGTTGTAAGGTCATCAAGATAGACTAGCAGGATATGGACCAAGTCATGAAAACAATAGGTCATGGCCCGCTGGAAGGTGGCACCAGCATTTTTTAGGCCGAAAGGCATGACACGGTAGGCAAAGGTGCCCCATGGGGTGGTAAAGGCGGTCTTGTACTGATCCTCCTTACGGATCTGAATCTGGTTGTATCCGGAAAAACCGTCCATGAACGAGAGGACTTCACGCCCCGCACACGCATCGATGAGTTGGTTAATAAATGGCATGGGGAAGTTGTCCTTGGGACAAGCTCGGTTTAAATCGCGAAAGTCAGTGCATACTCTAATGGTGCCTTGTTTTTTGTTAACTGGAACGGGGTTTGAAACCGAGGTAGTATAAGCAATAGGATAAATGAATCCTTCTTTGCGAAGTTTCTCGACCTCGGCTTCAACAACGGGTAGCTTGGAAGGATGAATGGGACGCTGTTTCTAACGAATGGGGGGTACATCAGGCCATGTGTCAATGTGGTGCTCGATAATGGCGGGGTCAAGACCGGGCATTTCAGTATAGGACCAGGCAAAGACATCACGGAATTCTTGGAATATTTTTTTGTACTCCTCAATCTCTTGTTCACTGCAGGAGGCTCCTAAGGCAATGCATTCAAGGACGCCAGGTGGGTCAGAGATATCTATGTGGATGACGGGTGAGATGTTGGCCATGTTACCTTCCTCAAAAGCATCAGGAGCAGGAATAGGATCCTTGAACCAGTCAACTTTGGTGGGAAGGAAATATTTGGATTCAACCGCGAATTGGGTGGCCGTACTAGAGGAGGATTCTTCTGGGAGGAAATACGAACGGTGGTGCATGTCATCCCAGGGATAATCCGGGGCAGTGAGTGCCTCGAGGATCTCCTCATCCGTATGGAATGTTTGGGTTGTCAAATCGGTTGATGAGGGAATGGTAGTTGAAGAGATCATATAAATGGTGTTGATCTCGCCGGATGGGGGTGAGATCGGGGGGTGAATCTCCTCAATGGTGGGAGGTGATGTCTCAAGATCCACATTATTCATCTCGTAGAGAGCTACCCTATAATCGGGGAGATCAGGACAATGATGTGAATAATGTCCGTAAACACCGCATATGGCACAAGGGTGGTTAGTGCGTAATGATTTATCACGAGGCTTAGGGGTTGGATCTAGTTTGACAACCGGGATATTGGGGTCGTCGTCAAGCATCTGCATGTGTTCTTGTAATGCTGGCAACTGTGGACATTGGTGAGTTGCATGGCCTAACTCATCTCACAACGACCATTTGGGAGGAGCACGAAACATGGGGGGGTTTTTTACTGTCTTGGGAGGTGGTACAGCAGTGTAAGGTTGGGGGCCTCTGCCCCCAGTAGGTTTGGGAGGAGGAGGGGGATTCATGGAGGACGAAGGGGGTAGCGACACCGGGGGGTGGCTGAGTGGTAGTAACCATGGGTTGCACCAGTTGTAGGATGACGCTTGGTGTCGGCGGGGGAATGGGAGGCGAAAGATACCATATGGATAATCCCAAGGTTAACCCAGGGAGGCTAAGGGTAGCCATAACCGGGGCGCTTACTACTCCCAAGGGAGGGACTAGGAAGGGGATTGTGTGGATAGGTGTAACACCAATGTGGCTAGGTACCAACGGTGGTTTAGGCAACAAGGGTGGTTGATTGTTAGGTGCGTGGTTATCGTGGGAAAGGGTACATAAGTCAGACACTTCGGGAGTAGATGACGGGGGAGGAAGGGATTGGAAGGTGGATGTCATCGGCGGGTCTGAGTAAACTCCAAGTCCAAAGGAGGAAACAAACAAGGTAGCGGCACCACTAACAGGTTGTTCAACCATGGGGAGAACATTTTCAGGTGCAGCGGGGGCATTTGGATCATAGTAAGTGAGTTGGTTGATCTTGACCACGCGTCCATCATGTGGGAACATCATGGTACGAAAGACAGAGGAAGCTACCGCCCGCATAGCATACATGTAGCTGCGACCGAGTAAGAGGTTGCAATCAAGCTGGGCGTTGATGACCTCTATGTCAATGAGGACGGTTTTACCACCTAACTGGACGGGGACATTGGCTAGGAGACCTTGGGGCTGAGCCGAACGACCGTCGTAGGCGCGTAATGCAGTGGTGGACTGCTGAAGGGTAGGGGATCCCAACTTCTGCCATACGAATGTGGACATAACGCATGTGGAGGCACCTTCATCGATGATGCACCGATGGATGACAAGATTCCGAACGGAAACAGAAACTTGGAATGCTAAAGTGGAAGGCAAGCGGGGTTCGGACTGGTCCAAATCAAATGCCATCAAATTCGAATCATTTGGGTCAATAGCCCCAATGGCTGAGAGTAAAGTCTTACGCTGGGAAGGGCAGTTTTTCAAGACTTCTAACGCAGACATGGCTACGGGAGATTGGTCTAAGTCATCTACAATGTTGTAGTTTGACGCAGCGCGCACATTGGGGTTATTGTCGATACGGCGAAGTGGGAAACGAGGTGCTTTGGAAGCGCCATCTATTGCAGGTGGAGGTATACGTAACGCCTGATTAGTGGGGTGAGCGTTAGTGGTTTTATCAGTGGGAGGGGCTTCAGAGGTGGAGCCATATTGGTTCCGACGAGTCTGGAGGTTGACATCAGCAGATGACATCATCAACAAGTGGTGTGTACCTGAGTCAAACATGGGTTGATCAGGAGCGACGTAAGTGATCTGTTGTTGAGGTGGCATGTTAGCTTGAGGGGGAGCCAACGGCTGAGCATTCACTACGCCTTGGGTTGGTAAGGGGTTTTGCAGCACCAAAGGTTGTTGCGGGGGGGTCTGGGGGTTGGGATGCGCTTGAGGAGCCGCATCCCCTTGGCGATGGGCATCATCGACCCAGAGTTGCCGAGCTCGCTCCAAATGTGGGCAAGCGTGTGTGTAGTGGCCATAGACCCCGCAAATAGAACAAGGATGGTTTGTTCGCAAGATAGGGTTTGTAGCCTGCTTGGGCGGGCGATCAGGGTTTTGGTTAGTGGGGGCTGCATTATTGTTGTCAGGGGGATTAGGAGGTTGACCACCTTGGTCTGGAGGAGGGTTGTTCCCACGGTTACGGCCCTTGCCATGGTTTTGCTGGCCCTGGTTGCGTTGGTTGTTTTGGTTTTGCTGCTGATTTTGTTGGGCGTATACTTTCCCTTGGGCAGCAGCTGGGTTTTGGGGTTGTGCAGGTGCAGGAGCAGGCTGCTATGGATAATATGTAGGTGGAGGCTGCGCAGGTGCTGACCCTTGTGGGGGTTGCGGATATGCCTGCGGAGCGAGTTGTGAGTTGGCCGCAGGAGTTGCCTGTGGCGGGTAATAAGCAGGTTGGGCTTGAGAGGTCACAGGAGCTGGTGTAGCCTGTGGATAGTAATATGGCTGAGGTGTGACCGGGGGGGCATAGGCGGGGGAGGAGTGCCCAAAGCACTAAGGTGGACATGAGGGTCCATGGGAATGGTGATGATGTGCCATGGAAGTATACGAATTGGTAGCTCCAGACTGTGAGGTAGCCCGCGAAAGGTCGGGGCCAGGGTTAGGACGTGCTATGGAAAAGGGTTGGGGATGTGAAGAAACACGACCGATGATGCCGTCTGCAGCATGGGATGCCCCCGGCGCATCGTGTTGGGAGGAATCGCCGCGAGGGGCGTCCAGTATAATGGTATAGAGATAACCCGACTGGGCGTAAATGAGGTCGAATTGCTGAGCCTTAAGGATGGCCTCTTCTTTAGACTAGGGTCTTTCAGATGCCACATCCTTAGCAATGACAGGAAGAAGGGATTTGAGGAACCAATCTAAGAAGATACGGTCGTCTAATTTGATTTTGCAGAGGCTACGATGTCGACGCCACTCATGAATGTGGTCCGTGATGTGGGTAGCCGTGTTTTGTCTGCAAGACAGGAGAATCTCAACTCCCGCGTCATAGCGGACAGGTAACTGGAAGAACTGCAGGAATGTCGAGGCAAGGGAAGTAAAGGTGGCATGGGTCCCATGGGGTTTCTCAATGTACCACTTAGCTGCAGAGCCAGTGAAGGTGCGCTGTAACAGACGGAGGTAGACAGAGTCATCCACTATGGAGTTGGAGGAACACCATAGATGGAAGGACATAATGTGGTTCTGGGGGTCCTCACCTGCCTTACCCTCAAACTTAGGGATGTCAGAGGGGAGTTTGGTGGGCATGTGAGGCCATGTAGGGTCGTGTCTGATAGGATCGTTAGTCAGTCTGGCTAGGTCAGGAAGATTGAGGCTAGCCATGAATGGCAAACTCGTAGAAGGATGTGACATACTGGCGGGTGTGACCAAGTTGGGGCCAATGCCCCCAAGTGGAGGGGCAGGGTTTGGGATGTTTCCCCCAAGGGGGGGAACGAAGGTGGTATAGGATGGTCCTGCACCACCAAGGGTAGCGTGAGTCACTGGTGGAGTGGTGATATGTATGCCAGCTACTGGAATGGGTATGGTGACCGGAATGGTGGACGTGGCCCCCATCGAGGGCATCCCCAGAGCAAGTGTGGTAACTGGTGTAGTGGTGGATGTGCCACCAATGGTCCCTACAACGAGCGGAGTGGAAGTCGTGCCAGCCATGGGGCTAGTAGGGGCAGTGTAAATGGGGTTCTCAGACTCTGCCTCAGAATCGGAGGTAAAGTAAGGGGCGTCAATATCTGGTGACAGAGTCCTATGCCGTTGACGAGTGGAGTCAAGTGACAAGGCTCGAGATCTATGATGAATGGTATCAAGTGATGATGATCTAAGTCTATGACGGGTGGTGTCAAGTGAACCGTGATGTGGGGGCTCGCCCCTAAGGCGCCGAGAATGTCTCGGGGACTCAATGGTGACAAATAGTGTCGAATATCTGGGGGTTGTGTTGAGTGAAAAACAGCTCAAAAACCCTAATGCAACCGAGTGTGCAGAAGGAGAGCTCAAAAAATATGGCACTCAGGCCAACAACCAACTCAAAGCACCTACTATAACAGTTGTGCTACAATAAGTGGAGTATCAACAGAAATGGTCAGAATACCAACAAGCAGCAGGTTTCCTAGAAAATAAAAAATGGTGGACTCACTAGACCAAAAGGAGGTAAGGGAGCATGCAAACACCTAGCTAAATAGTATTCTGACTCAACTAGACATATCCTCTGCAAGGTGATGAAATCCAAGTTAGACAATATTGATAGGAGAGCGAAGTGGCTAAGATATCCCCCTACCGGGAGGGACACCGGGTAGTCAATCCTAGAAGAATGGCAACTAAGATACCCCGTTCATGACACGTCCAGAAAGGTGAATCTGTCGTTTGGTCCTTTTACCGCAATACCCCCATACAGGGATATCCCGAGAACTGCGAAAGGTAGCCCTTCGGTTACTGAATGGATTGTGGTATTCCACTCAGGCCTCTGGAACCAGTTTGGCGACTTCAGCCCTCCTAGGGGAGAGGCCCTCTGATAAATTGGTTGTGACCATGCCAAAAAATACTAGGGGATTTTGGTTCCCTAATTGGACAATAGCTATGTCTCAAGTGTAAGCAACGGAGGGGTGTTATTGGAAGCCTATCCCCCCGATCCTACCTAACTACAAAAATTCTTGTGTTCCCCAAGTGGGGTTAGAATGTTGGTTGTGTTAAGTACTTTTTAAGGCTCACTTGAATTAGGTGACAGAGTGTGTGCGTGTGAGATGATGATGAACCCAAGTAGAAAGTGCCACTAGGGAGGGCAACTTTCTAACTAGCAATAACAAGACAGAAATTAACTTTTGAAATGCACAATTTTCTTTTTCCAATTTAAAATGCTGAAAATGTAAAAACAGTTTTGTAAATGAAACAGAAATAAATAAATAAAACTGCAGAAAAAAGGCTATAAGGAAGGGTGGCTGCAGGTAGGACAAATGGCCGTGCTGGTGCAGAAAATAGTGCAGCAAAGTTCAGGGTTCAAAACAGAGAAAAATGCAGAAAATAGACCGCGGGTTTTTGGCAAATCTGAGCGGTCGGACCGCGGAAAACAGCTGAACAGTCGCAGGCGGGTTGTAGGTTTTGGGCTGAAAAACGAAGTCGGGACGTAGGAAAGACGCCGAAATGCACCGGCGGGTTGCGGGAAACTGGCCGAAAGCCATAGGCGGGACGCAGGAAAAATGCCGAAAGGCGCCGGCGGGTTGCGGGAAACTGGTCGAAAGCCGCAAGCGGGACGCAGGAAAAATGCCGAAAGATGCCGGTGGGTTGTGGGAAACTGGCCGAAAGCCACAGGCGGGACGCAGAAAAAGGGTTAATAGTCGCAGTCGGACCATCCCAAACAGGTTAATAGCCGCGGTCGGATCGTAGGTAACAGACTGAAAATGGCCGGCAGGTCACCGGAAACAATCTGAGAGCCGCGGTCGGGTCGCAGGTAAGTGCCTGAAAGACGCGGTCGGAATGCGATTGTAGGGGGAAAAGATGCGGTTTACGGCGGTCGAAAGGGACAGCCGAACAGAAAAAATATTTAAAAATTATAACCAGAAATTCAAACCCAGTGGAGTCGCCAAAACTGTAGCTAGGGTTTTACCCCTAGCTTGTGCAAATGAGCACCTACTAAGGAGAAGGGACTCCTTAGTAGCATTTCAGTAAATTGTAAATTAAAATGCTAAAACAGAAATGTAAATTACTCTAAACATATGCATAAAACAGAAAAGACAAGATATAAAGAATGGTTTTTGTATTAATTTTACCTCCAATGTGAAGGTTGGTGAAGCTCTTGCAATGGCCCAAGAGGGTTGCTCCAAGCTCCAACTTGCTCCTTCTCTTTCTCCAATGGTGGGAATGGGCCAAAAGGGGGCTCTCTAGGTGAAAGTAGCTCAAGGGTGAGCTAGGGTTTCAAGAGCTATTTTGGCAGAGTAAGGGTGCTTATGATTGTGGATATGAAATAAGGGGTCTCCATCACCTATTTATAGTTTTTTGGTGGTGGAGTGTTGGCCCATGGTTTTGGGAACCATATGGTTTAGGGCAGCTGTATAGGGTTTTTTCCTCCTTTTTCCTCATTATTTTATATTTTTTATTCCCTTTTTAAAGGGTTTTTGCTTTTTTAGAGGAATTTTGGATATTTTTGGAGGAAAAAGGGGTTTTTTAGCCTTTTTGAGGCTTTTTTGATGGTTTTGTGGCCTTTTGAAGGCATTTTAGGCCTTTTGGAGGCTTTTTAGTGGGGATTTTAGGGTTTGTAAGGGAAATATGATAGGAAAATGGACAAATGAGTCATGTAATGGGGTAGATGAGGTAGTGAGCACTTTTTGGGTGTTAACAGACGGGAGATGGCATGGATATATATGCAAAAGATCACTCATTGCAAAGTGTGAATGATGTTCAGTCACAGAGGGAGTAGATATCAGAGCTAAAGAATCCTGGCATGAATCTTGTGATTAGATATGTGGCTGAGATCAGATGATATTTTTTCCTTAGCCAAGGAAAATGTGAAGTAGAGATCCGTGATGATGGACGGTGGTTTCTATAGTTTATAGACATATGACTGGTTCATTGATGTATCTGACGAATACCAGGCCAGATATATGCTTTGTTGTGAACACCCTGAGTCATTATCTAGTTGAGATTAGACGTGTTCACCTAGCAGCTGCAAAGCATGTGATGAGGTACTTGAAAGGTACGATAGACTTTGGTCTATACTATGTTGGATATCATGACTACAGATTGTATGTTATACAGATGCAGATTGGGCCGGAAGTGTCTCAGAAAGGAAGAGCACCTCAGGTGGATTTTATTGTCTGGGATCCACCATGATCACATGGTTTAGCAGGAGGAAGTCTTGTGTGGCTCTCAGCACAGCTGAAGCGGAATATATAGTAGCTTGCTCTACTAGTTGTGAAGCCATATGGCTTCAGAAGTTGTTGTCAGGACTATTTGACTTAGATATGGACTCCACTATGATATTGTGTGACAACTAGAGTTGTATCAAGATGATGGAGAATCCAGTGTTCCATGATAATTCAAAGCACATAGAGATCCAATATTTCTATATACGGGATATGGTACCGAAATGAGCTATAAAGCTCGAGTATGTGAGCACTAATGAGCAAGTTGTTGATGTATTGACCAAACCTCTGTCTCGAGTAAAGTTTGAGTATTTCCGAGACAAGCTTGGTGTAGTTCAAAAGGACCCTCCTCGAAAGGGGGAGTGATATGGTAAATGATGATATTTGGATCAACGATGAGGTCGATGATAAGGTTACCTGTATCAATGATGAAAGATACCTGTATTGATGATGAGGATACTTGTATCGATGATGAAGGATACCTGTATCGATGATGAGGATACTTGTATCGATGATGAGGATACATGTATCGATGATGAGGATACCTGTATCGATGATGAGGATACCTGTATCGATGATGAGGATACATGTATCAATTATGAGGATACTTGTACCGATGATGAGGTCGATGAGTGGCCCTTAGACTTGGTTTAAGTTGACGAGTGGATTGCATCATCCCTAGACTCTAGTCCTAAATGAATCCAAAGACTTGTGTCTTCGTGAGTGGTCCTTAGACTTGGTCTAAGTTGACGAGTGGATTGCATAATCCCCGGACTCTAGTCCTAAATGAATCCGGAGACTTGTGTCTTCGTGAGTGGTCCTTAGACTTGGTCTAAGTTGACGAGTGGATTGCATCATCCCTGGACTCTAGTCCTAAATTAATTTGGAGAATTGTGTCTTCGTGAGTGGTCCTTAGACTTGGTCTAATTTGACGAGTGGATTGAATCATCCTTGGATTTATGTCCTAAAGTGATAGGGATTGATCATCTCGTAAGTGGATCAGGATTGCATCATCCTTGGCTTTATGTCCTAAAGTGATAGGGATTGATCATCCCATAAGTGGATCAGGATTGTATCATTCTTGGCTTTATGTCCTAAAGTGATAGGGATTGATCATCCCGTAAGTGGATCGGGATTGTATCATCCTTGGCTTTATGTCCTAAAGTTATAGGGATTGATCATCACGTAAGTGGATCAGGATTGTATCATCCTTGGCTTTATGTCCTAAAATGATAGGTATTGATCATCCCTTAAGTGGATCAGGATTGTATCATCCTTGGCTTTATGTCCTAAAGTGAGAGGGATTGATCATCTCGTAATTGGATCATGTGTATTGAAGATATTGATGATGTTGTTGATCGAGAGATCCAGATGATGCTGTTGATCGAGAGATCTAGATGATGTTTTTGATTGAGAGATACAGATGATGTTATTGATCGAGATATCCAGATGATGATGTTGATCGATAGAGCCAGATGATGTTGTTGATCAAGAGATCCAGGTGATGATGTTGTTGTAGACGATCGAGTGATCGAGTGCTGCAAAATATGAAGACTTGGTACTGTAGTTGTTGATGTTACAGTACTGAAGATGTTGAAGATGTTCCAGTAGTCATTCCAGCTGCTGATGATGATTGAAGAAAACTTCCAATGATTTATAGATGTATCACTATGATGTTTTTGATGACCTCTCCTTTCTCTTGCAGATGTTGTTAGAATATCCTTCTCATTAAGGGGGAGTGTTGAAATATTGTAACTTCAAAGAATATTCTATTTGTACTTTATTATTATTCATCCGGAGATGTTTTATTCCATGGTCGGGATGTTATTATTATATTTAATCATGTAAAGTCACTGAGGTAAATCCTCCCTTGTAAGTCAGGGCAATATATTCCCTAAGAGTCATTTGTAATGGGGTGTTTAAGTCCCCTAGAGGGGTCGGCCCAGTCAGCAAAGAGATTAAATTATTGAGGCAGAACTTTCAAGTGAATGTAAAGTAAAAATAGAGGAGGTGTGTTCCTCATTTGAACACACACTCACTCACTTGTGAACTCGCATAGGAGAGAGAGAGATATGCAAAGGAGGAGGAGGAGCTCTTGTTTGGGGATTTCATCTTTGTACTTTTGATTATCTATATTGAGGAAGTTTTGTTGGGTTTTCTACCCAATGAGGGTTTCCCAGGATAAATTGTGTCTCTTGTGTTTATGATGTGCTTGTTATTCTTTCAGTGATCTTGTATATGCTATTATTGTGAAATTGAATTGAATACTGATTTTATCCATGTTAGCATATTGGATCTTAACAGAACACATAATACATCATTGAACATACCATCATCTAACTAAATTGTTCCAAATCCTACAACATTTAGAGATCTATCATCACCAAAAAAAATATTTTTTTGGTGTTACATTCATTTGGAGAAGAAAAAATGGCTTTATCCTTATCCATATGATAAGATGTTCCAGAATCAATGAGTCATTCATTAGAAGAAGAAGAAGAAGAAGAGGAAGAGGAAGATGCATTGAAGGAAAAAACAGAAGTAGAAAGTGCATGTCCATGAGTAGTAGAGTTATAAGAAGAATCAAGGTTGATGTTGTGCTTCATCATGGTTGCTTCCAAGGCTTCCATCTTATTGAAACACTTACATTCAACATGACCATTCTTCCCACAAAACTTGCAGTGGAACTCAGTCTTCTTACCTTTTGATTTGGTTCCTTTTTCACCATTGGAAGGATGAGATGGCTGAGAGGGTTTGAGGCCCTTGTTTTGCTTATTGTTGTGAGGATGTTGCTTCTTGGGTTTCTTGGAATTATCCTTTTCTTATGCCATTAAGGGTTTTCTAGATGTATCAGTAGTGCTAATCACTCCAAGATGTAAGGATAATCTTGCTCCCAAATCAAAGCATCACAAAAGGATTCAAGAGAGGGTTTTGTATCGTTATTCCATGGCCGAGCTTCTTTTATGGATTAAAAGGTAGATACAAAAACATAATAAGCAAGACCAAGCTTAGAAAGAATATGATATATACATTTATTTTCTTCATTTTTATTTTGCATACTTCAACTAAGAGTCTAATGGTTTTATACCTAGATAGATGGTCTTGAATGCAAGATAAATCACTTGGATTTAAAGTAACCAATTCATTTTCAAGATTGTGACCGTGAATCTCATCATGTTTATCGAATATCATTTCTAACTTTTCTCAAGCGTTATTTGGTTCATCAATTCCTTAAAGATGGAATCGTAAATCATTAGAGATGGAAATCCTAATTAATCCACGGGTTGTCACTTTTATTGTCCCATTTTATTTTCTTATAAACATCAACGGGGGTAGTTTATTTTCCCAAGGTAACTCAGTAAAATCCCCTACTTTGTAGTATATCCTCCATACGGGATATCCATGAAATGTAGTTGGAACTGGTAAGCAGAATATCATTTGGAGAGGCCATATTAGAATATGTAGATAATAAGGATTCAAACAAAGGAACTGATGGTCTAGATGCAAATATCTCAAAAGAATACTATGGAAGTCAAAGTTATGCCTTTTTAAATAAAATCATAAAATGGAACTGGAGAGACACGTGGCATGCAAGGGTTGATCCACGTGGTGATTGGAGCAAGAAATGTAGTAAAGAATTCCCCCGCTTACTAAATTTGCCTATAATATCACTTTTACAAATAAGTTGCTTTAAAATAAGTGACCCACTTTTATAAAACAAGTGCTCTATCCTACTCTTTTTTTCTTTATTCTTTTAACCTCCTACCACTATTGTGGATAAAGTTACACAATGACTAATTGCTTATGGAGTACCAAATCCTCATTATAATTGAAGCTATCTGATAAATAAAGTCTCTTCATAATCATTGGCGGTGCTTCATTTACCATACCACTCTCAAGAAGAAGGCCCCATAGTCTTTGCATCTTCTTCCTCTATACTTTGAAGGAAATTTTGATTTTGCAACCTACACTTCTTGACACCCATTGTTATCTCTCCATGATCATTTTGTTCACTAATTTTATATAGTCTGATCATTTTCCACATTTGAAGATGTATTACTCATTTTTTATAAATATGTTATCACCAAATGTTATAAACTACTTTTGTGTAATCACAATTGAGAGAGACTCCTAAACATATGACCTATATATGTGCTTTCATACCCTCTATTTTAGGGCCATCATATACTTGGGGCATGTAGGAATGGAAACATTAACATCATGGGTGTAGACCATTGAAACCACATTACTTGTTGTCTAGAGAAACTTTGACATTAAAAGGAACCAATAATTGCTCACAATGACATGAAGTAAATAAGAATTGTATGCATGCAAGCAAAGTGCCACATTGTTCATTCACATGCAAAGTATGATAATGGTGTTCATGCAAAGTGGGGTGGGGTGTTTGAGTTTGAACTCAATATCTCAATATTATTTCCCAACAACACTCCATCAATGAATATGTGAATGCTTTAACTATTTATATCCACATCTTAGCTCCATGGCTCCAAGGCAATTTGAAATTGTATGTATGGCATAATGCATTATTTCTATAAACAATTGACCACTACTATATATAAATAAACAAATTTTTTAATAATAAATGCTTTAGCTTACAAGAGGGCATGGATGCCTAATTTTTTTTATACAAAATCTTATGCACCCTTCATCAACATCTTCACACTTCAAAATTTTATTTCCAAAAAGAAAATAGTTTTCCTTTGAAAAATATAGAGTTATATATGGGGATGTCATGTGGAAACATGCATATGCCAAGTGGCAAGTCCATAACCAATATTGAAAACATAAGTTTCAATAGACTTATGATCATCAAGGTCGTCGGCCGAATCTAAATCAATGAAACCAACCAACAAAGGAGTCTCCCCTGAACTGTAATGAATCCCAAACTAAACTATCCCTTGAATATATTGAAGTTTCCTTTTTTCTTCTTTCCAAAGGATTTCATGGGGCATTTTCATCTACTGAGAAACAAGATCAAATAAAAGGAAATATCGGGACTAGTATGAGTCAAGTACAAGAGATTACCAACTAGATGATAATACAAGGTGGCATCTACTTTGGGTGAAACGCAAGTGGTAGTAAGTTTGAATCCAAATTGGAAGAGATATGGGATTGGTTTAAAATAATCCATGTGAAAGTAATGAAGAATGTCACAAGCATACTTATACTAAGAAAGATAAATTCCTTCTTTGGTTTGCAGGACTTGGAGGCCAAGAGAATAATGAAAATGTCCTAAGTCTATCATTTCAAATTTCTTCTTAAAGATGCATTTCATATGGGTTAAGAGGTTATGCCCACTACCTATAAGAATAATGTCATCAAGATAAAGAACAAAGATGATGAGAAGGTTTCTTGCTTTCTTAGTATAGACATTAGTGTTAGAATGACATCTAGAAAAACTATTGTCAAGGAGAAAGCTATACATTTTGGCATACCAAGCTCGAGGAGCTAATTTCTTAGGACATAGAGAGATTTCTTAAGGAGAAAAAAAAGGTTGGATTCCTTATGAACATAGCCAAGAGGTTGTTCCATGTAAATTTATTCTTGCAAATTCCTATGCAAGAAGGAATATTTGACATCCAGTAGATGGACCTCCCATTTATGTGAAGCAGCAAGGGAAAGAACAAGGAATATGGAATTCATTTTGGTGACAATGGCAAAGGTTTCAGTGTAGTAAAAAATCCCCCCCTTACTAAATTTTCCTATAATCTCACTTTTACAAATAAGTTGCTTTAAAATAAGTGACCCACTTTTATAAAACAAGTGCTCTATCCTACTCTTTTTTTCTTTCTTCTTTTAACCTCCTACCACTATTGTGGATAAAGTTACACGGTGACTAATTGCTTATGGAGTACCAATTCCTTATTATAATCAAAGTTATCTGATTCATAAAGTCTCTTCATAATCATTGGAGGAGCTTCATTTACCATACCACTCTCGAGAAGAAGGTCACATAGTCTTTGCATCTTCTCCCTCTATACTTTGAAGGAAAATTTGGTTTTTCAACCTACACTTCTTAGCACCCATTGTTATCTCTCCATGATCATTTTATTCACTAATTTTCTATCGTCTGATCATTTTCCACATTTGAAGATGCATTACTCATTTTTTATAAATATGTTATCACCAAATGTTATAAAGGACTTTTGTGTAATCACAATTGAGAGAGGCTCCTAAACATATGGCCTATATATGTGCTTTCATACCCTCTATTTTAGGGCCAACATATACTTGGGACATATGGCCTATATATGTGCTTTCATACCCTCTATTTTAGGGCCATCATATACTTGGGGCATGTAGGAATGGAAACATTAACATCATGGGTGTAGACCATTCAAACCACATTACTTATTGTTTAGAGAAATTTTGACATTAAAAGGAACCAATAATTGCTCACAATGACATGAAGTAAATAAGAATTATATGCATGCAAGCAAAGTGCCACGTTGTTCATTCACATGCAAAGTATGATAATGGTGTTCATGCAAAGTGGGGTGGGTTACTTTGAGTTTCTATTCAATATCTCATTATTATTTCCCAACAACTCTCCATTCAACAGTGCATCAATGAATATGTGCATGCTTTAACTATTTATATCCACCTCTTAGCTCCATGGCTCCAAGGCAATTTGAAATTATATTTATGGCATGATGCATTATTTCTATTTAAACAATAATATTGGCCACTACTATATATAAATAAACAATTTTTTTAATAATAAATGCTTTAGCTTACAAGAGGGCCCATATGGATGCCTAAATTTTTTTATACAAAATTTTACGCACCCTTCATCAACATCTTCATACTTCAAAATTTTATTGCCAAAAAGAAAATAGTTTTCCTTTGAAAACTATAGAGTCGGATATGTGGATGTCATGTGAAAACATGCATATGCCTATATATGGGTGTAATGTCCCCATTTTGACCCCCTTTGTATTAAATCGTAAATGATGTAAATATTGTTATTTGATCATGGTGAGGAGCTCAAGGCCAAGGCCCCACCATTGATTTAGCGTTTTATGTATCGGCAATTAAAGAAATAGATGCCTATGGTTCTTGTGCTAGATAGGCACAATGTAAATAAGACATCATGTAAATACGAATTTTAATGAAAGTACCCACAACTAGCTATGCAATGCAACAAAGAGATGGGGGCATGATTCTACAAGGAATAGGGAGGGAAATTATTCAAACCCTTGAGCCAATAGTGTTAATCCATGTGTCAATGAGAAAACCCATAAACCACCAACTACCCTTTTCGGGTTATGGACCCAATCATTTAATTCTTCCAGAAATTGGTTGAGGCAGTTAATGCCTTGGGAATGAAGAGGTATGGCAGCCAATTTCGTGCATGGGCAAGCCATCAACCTGGGAAATCGGATTTTGTCTCCTTGGGCAAGAAAACACCCACGAAATGGTGCCCAAAGCCATTCTGAACAATCAGTCTTTCCTCTCTCACGTAGTCTGAACTATTGGGTCTTTCCCCATCACGTTCTTCACCATTTTTTTTCCTGCATTTTCCATGCCTGGGAGTCGTTTTTGCATTATACAGCAGCTGGGAGAGAAGGGCCACGATTTGGGGACTGTGATGGATGTCGTTTTTGCCCCAAAATGTCCATGGGCATTTTTCTGAAAATGGTTTTTGCTCTCCAGGGTTGAATCCCCAATTGCCATTTCGTTTTTGGTTCTTCCCACGTTTTTCTAGGCTGGTAGAAACCCCATCTTTAGGCATCCCACTGAAGAAACGTTTTTTCCTCATGCCCAGCCATTGTGGTTTTGCCGTTATGTGCATCCCTGTTTTGGTTTGAATCTGTGAGCAAGAAACTTGGGGTGGTAGTGGACAGAATTGGCTTGATAAACCTAGTGGGGGGGAGATAACCTCTCAAGAAGATCAAGAGGGTTTTGGCTACTCTTCTATGCACACCCTGAGAGCACTAGATGGGGAAGGTATGGCTTGAGGGATTGTACAGCAGTGAAAAGAATACTTCCTTGTGCTGGGTGTGTAGGTATTGTGGGTGCCAAGCTAGATAGATCTTGTAAGGTTACCCCTGGCTCTATGCTTGAGCTCACTAGCTTAGCCAGTCTTCCTTTCCATTTCCTAGCAGCCTAATAAACCCAATTGTAGATTGGCTTGGCTCATCTTGGTGTATGCTTGGCTATGTGTGAGTCTTTTGTTCCCTGGTTCCTTGTAGAGATCATGCCCAGCTCGGGGGTGGCAGTTGTATCAAGAGGTTGATAAGCACAACTGGCCTATGGTTGGGTGGAACATTGCAGTTTCATAGCCAGTTTCTTGGGACTACTTTGTTAAGATAAGTATTCTCTTGTGTTAACGTTGCAATTATTATTTGATGAATATCTTGAATGTGTAATGTCCCCAGTTTGACCCCATGGCATTAACATTATAAATGATGTATTATTGTTATGAAATCATGGTGAGGAGCTCAAGGCCAAGGCCCCGCCATCGATTTAGTGATGCATATGGTTTGCGTGTTGGCAATGCACATTGGAAATTCAAATATCATGTAATATGCATTTTAATAAAAATACCCACAACTAGCTATGCAATGCAACAAAGAGATGGGGGCATGATTTCACAAGGAATTGGGAGGGAAAACATTCAAACCCTTGAGCCAATCAGGTCAAGCCAAGTGTCAATGAGAGAACCCATCAAACCCTCAACTACCCATGTTGACTTTTGTACCCAACCATTGATTTCTCCCAAGAGTTGGTTGAGGTAGTTAATGCCTTGGGAATGGAGAGGTATGGCTGTCCAAATTCGGGTATGGGAAAGCCACCCTGCATGGAAAAACGTGTTTGTCTCCTTGGGAAAGAATAGAGTCACGAAATTTCTCTCTAAGCCATTATGCAACCATCAGTCTTGCTCCCTCACGCAGCTCTAGCTGCCTGGGCGTTTTCCTCCATGGTTTTTCTGGGTTTCCCTTCATCTTTTTACCTGGGAAGGCGCGTTTTTGTATTGATTACCAGTGGGGAAGAAAACAGAACGTTTTTGGGTCTTCTTGGGGGTCATTTAGGCCATTGGAAAGGATCCTAACCAGGGGGGAGAAGTCGGTTTTTCTCCCTGGGGTTGAAATCGAAATTCCACAGTTCGCTTGGGTGAACCCCGAGTTGGGAGAGCCAATGTGGACCCTGTTTTGTGAACACCTCTGTTGTAAATGTTTAACCCTGTCAATGATCATTTTTGCTATGAGAAGAAAGAGTATGTTGGGGTATGGGTAATGGGTAATCCATTGTTCTGGCTTGAGCTTGAGAATAAGCATCCATTGTTCAAGTGTAGCCTGATAAACCCAGTTGGACTGGCTTGGCTGAGATGAAATGGTTAATGGGTTGTGTGTGAGTTGGAATGTTCCCTTTCCTTGTGAGAATCATGCCCAGCTCGGGGGTGGCCTTCGGATGGACTCAGTATAAGCTGTCGAAGAGCCTATGGTTGGGTGGAACATTGCAGTGACATAGCTAGTTGCTTGGGGCAGTTGCATAATGAAGATAAGTGTTTTTATGTCTATGTATTTACTTCTGCAATGTTTAATTAATGATTATTTTGATATGCTGGATGAGCATTAATCGTGTGTGTGGATTAGTTTTAATTCCACTGTGCATATTGCCTAATTTGTATCTGCACACCAATAATTAAATTTTTATGATTTTAATTAGTGGGCTGAGTTTTATGAAATGCCCAGATTTTAGTGCCATGTTCCCTTCCTTGCATTGGGTCAGCAGGTGGGTACATTACAGAATGTATGATGGATGTGTTATTGATATTATTTCGGCTGTGTTTTTCTTATAATCATATATTCCATATGTCTTTTATATTATGTGAATGCTTAGTTAAAAGTTCATGGGGCTAGATGCCCGGATTTAGTGTCACGTCCTCTCTATCATGCTAATATGATGGGAGGAGATGTTACAATGGGGATGTCATGTGAAAACATGCATATGCCTTAAATCACCCTTGTAGTCATGGAAATATGCGTGTTCCTTAAATCACCCATTGCATGTCTTGTCTTTCATTAATGCCCCATATTGATGGAGATCATTGATACCATAATTAGAGATTTTAGAGCATTGTGCTCTATTGAGTGCTTGTTACCATGTTTAGGGATCAACATGCCCCACATTCATTGGCTATCTCAATGGCCAGTTCTAATAATGTTAGGGATCAACATGCCCCACATTCAATGGCTATCTCAATGTTCAGTTCTAATATCTAAAGGAATTAAAGAACATGATTTTACTGATGTTATTGTTTCCAACATAATGTTTAACACATAAATTACTATAGAGCACCATATTGTTTTTTTATTATACCATATTGTTTTTCTACTATACATGCTTTATATTTTGTTTTTTCTGTTATACCATATTGTTTTTCTACTATACATGCTTTATATTGTTTTTCTACTATGCCATTTTGTTTTTTTATGGCATATTTTGTTTTCCCTAATTGGCCATAAAACTTGAATGAAACAAAGAATAGGTACAAATTAATTACATTCTTCAAAGAAGATACCACAACCATAACATATTAGTTCAAAAATTCAAGAAAATAATTAGTTGAAATCCCTTTACATAATTATATGTTTGTTTGAATTTTTAAATTAAAATGTGTTCAAACACTAATATGTTTTATGTGTATTCTTTTTAGTGCATTTTGTTATATCCATTTTTCAAGAGAATGTTGTGGATGAATGGCCAAACTTAAAAGTTCTAAATAAGCTTTATCTTTTACAACACTTCCAAATTCATCCATGAAAGAATTTATTCAAATCATCTATATCTTTTATGAGGCTTCTACTCTTAAATTAAAAAATATTTTATCTATATCTTTATGAGGCTTCTACTCTTAAACTAGGAAATCTTTGTAAGACCTTCATACATGCTCAATATTTTCTCACACACCACTATCACAGTGAAAATTGACTTCAATGAGGCACATCAAAATCTTTTTCATAACTAACATTACAATAAATAAGAAACATGTATACAAATCCTCTCCAAGGAAGATCATAAACACTTGAAAACTTCACTAAAAATATTATGAATACTTTCACAACACAACAACTACAAATGATTCAACACTTGAAAAATTCACTAAGAATATTATGAATACTTCCATAACACAACAACTACAAATGATTCAATAGAAAAGTGCCCTTGGAAAGGAAAAAAAAGCATTAAAAACATAGTTACAAATATATTGTAAATTAATATTAATATTAAAATATTTTAAATATTAATAAAAAACATTTTATTATAAAAATTTAAATAAATATTAATAAAAAATTGATATTTCAATTAAAAATATATTTTATGCCTATGCCTTTACTAAGGACTTTGTACTTTAGAATAATTAAAAATTTTGGAATAAAGACTACTGAGGCATGATTTTAATTAAAGGAAAAATAATTACTTTTAAAAATATCTAGATTTTTATTAAACAACCTAATTATAAGCCGCCACTGCTGAACATTTACTATCAATTGTTAAGGAGGAAAATATAATTGCTGTAATGTTATCAACCTTCAACTCTTACATATAAGACTTTTGGATAGTTTTCAAAAACCAAACATATAGATTTTATCAAATTAAAAACATATGGATATCTCCTTGGATGATCATAGTCCTAGAAGTAAATTCTTCAAATCTACTCAATCGAAATGGTTGAAATATCTAGCAATTGGTTGTATTTTCATTAATTAATTTAGAAAATCACGTCATAAGGCTTATGACAGTGGATGGATCATAATTCATTAAATTATGGATGTAGTAATTGAATGTTCTTCTTCTTCTGAGTGGAATTTCCAAACGGCAGCCATGATACTACTGCTACATTTCTTCTGTACTTGCAACAAATTGGATCTAACATTGCTTTTATGCACCTGTAACAAATTAAACTAACGTGTTAGAAATGTGGTTTAAAATTGCTAAAAAAATATTGCAATTGTTACAACATTCATTGCACTTCATAACTTATATATATATAATCTTGAAATATATATGAAGTTAATTCCAAAGCTTTATGGTATTCTTATGGTTCTATTAGAGTTGGTAATTATGTGTAAGGAAATAAATATTATATGAAACAATGAAATTTTACATAGGACATAAAAATAAAAATAATCACATTTCAGTATATTTATTTTATATTATTGTTCATCTTATATTATAAAAAAAATTATTACAGTGTAATTTTTTTAACATTTTTTTTAATTTAAAAATAATATTGTGAATTTTTTATAAACACTAAAACATTATTAAAAGAATAATAATATTAAAATCATTTTAATAAAACACCACAAAAACAACACTCAAACTATTCTTTAATTGGAGATCAGAAAAATAACAAACTCTCCTCTAGTTCAACTAACTTCTATTGAAAGTTAAGTGGGGTTAAATTATTAAATATGCAAACTTCTTTCAAAGGTGTGTAGGTTTGTATCAATTTTTTTAATGGAAACATACATAATTAGATATCTATTAAATGTTGAGTGGCATTAAATTGTTAGATATATAAACTTTTTTCAACTGTTTGTAGGTTTGTATCTATTTTATTGAAGGTTGAGTGGGATTAAATTGTTAAAAATATAAACTTTTTTCAAGTGTGTGTAGGTTTGTATCTATTTTCTTAGTAGATGATATATTTAATACATTTACTTGAACATTGATTGAGTGAATCAAATCGTTAGATATGCAAACTTTTTTCAAATGCTCATAAGTTTGTATCTATTTTTTTAATGGGAAAGCATATTTAAGACTAAAATAGATCATATTTGATTTATAACTAAGACTACTAATGGATATGGGCTTGGATCTCTTATGAATAACAAAACATGGGAAGCATTTGGGCGATCATTAATCACCATAACAAACAATAGGACCAATCGACACATCAAAGTATCAAGAAATAAAAGGTGAACTTCAATATGCCAATGATCATTTAGTTCCTTAGCATCCATTCCTATTAATGATGTACACCATATATATTGTCTGTTCCCATGAGTGAATGCATCTCTAAGTGATGCTCTAACCCATGTAGTTCCTCCATTTCCAGTTGCTCCCATATCACTAATTCTAACATATGTAATTTTAGTTCCAATTTTCCATGTTGTTTGTAAAAGTGGTGTATGTTCTGCCATTCAGTGTTGCTCTAATGTTGTTCTAGTCTTCACTAGTGTTCGTACACCTACTCTTGTTCCCATTATATTTGATCTAGCATTTTCATAGTTCCTAGAAGCAGTGTTATGAAATAGAACTCTCTTACTTATGGTGTTTTGACATAAGCTCTTGTTTTTCAAGTAAGATGATGGCATTTAATACAACATTCCAAGGGTGCCTCCTAGAAATTGTAACAAAATCTACACACAACCCAATCCAAAATCTTCATTGAACAAGCTCCACTTTGTAATCTAATTCTGCAATCTAATCTAATCCCATATAATATAGGTCATGTCGCACCTTGGCAATTGAAATATCCATATCTAATCTAACTAAAAGAACACTTCCTTCACAAGTGACCAATCAATATCTTGAATACATACCAATGTGTATCTATCTATATTTATTTATTGGGTTCATTTATTTAAACTTGAACCATCGAAACTAGATACATGGGAAGCTTTGTAAAGCAAGGAGGCCCATATTGCATTATTCATGCATATATGGGAGGGGGTCAGTTGATTGATTAGATATTGAGGATAAAATTTCATATACAGTTCCTTGCTTATTTGTTCTAACATAAGCTATATTGTTCCATAAGCTTGATTCCAGTATCTACTAATGTAGCTATAAACTTTTTTTTGACAAACGATGTTGTTACAAGAATCTTGGTGGATTAGCCTCGAATAGTTTAGGCATTTGGTAGTGTTCTAATAGTTGTATGAAACTATGAAACTATAATGAAGAGTATTCCCACTTGTGGGGGTGATGCCGTGTCAAAGTCTATGTTAGATAAACTAAATGGTTGTATCAAGCAATGAGTGCAATGATCATGATTACTTCACTCATAAGATATACTAGTGATTACTCAAGTTCAACAAACAAATATGGATATGGGCACCTTCTACCTCATTGGACATGGATCCATCCTTTCCTTATTCTATAATCCCAATCCCTTCAACCTCTTAATATCGCATAAGGACATGTAAGAGCTTCTAATTTATTGATCATAGAAGGTGAACATCTTAATCGAAAGGTGAGAAGAGAAATTATAGATTGTTACTAGGAGTGTTGTTCCAATATATTCAACCATAATGAGTTGAGTTATCCAAACTAATGTTGACTCCTTTTCTTGGTTCATTTTAACATACAACTGTTGTAGATTATTTTCTATCTCTACTCATTTTTTATCAGGAGGGGTGAATGTGTTCTTCTCCCAATCCTTCAAGTTGTGTTTGGTTCTCTTAAGTTTGGTCTCCCAAACATAGGAGGATGAACCATTTACTGGATCTTCCCAACTCGGATGTATCGTTTCAAAGGCCTTGGCATCCTACAACAAAAGAGGGTTGAAACGAAAAGGAATTGACTTGAAGTTCTCTTATTGATGAAAATAGAGAACAATCGATTCGTGTTCCAAGATTCCATAGGAGATAATAGACGAGTGCATGTCCAGGTTTCTTAGCAAAACATCACTATGCACCAAAAATATTTCCAAATGAGCATAAATATGCCCCGGACCTATCCGACGATTAGCCCAAGTGTACTTGCCATTTTTAGGTACTAAATCTATCTAGTCCCATTCTAAGATAATATCCTCCATCTTTTCTCGGAAGAGATCTCGGACAATGCTACCTCCTCTTTTTTCCTTGCTTGTGAGGGTTAAGTTGAAGTCTATAGCAATGAGACTATATTTATGCTAATCAAGTTCTTTTTGTTCTATTAATGTTTTCCAAAACTGTTGTTTTTCATTGTATTAGTTAGGAGCATAAACATTATAAACAAGTAGCTAGTTACCTAAACCTTAATGAAGGAGAAAAACTAGCAACCAATGTTGATTGGTGAGGAAGGATGTAATTTCAAACATGCATTCATCCCATAGGGTGCATATCCCTCTTAATGCTCCTCGAGTTCCAACCACCTTGCCTTTGCTTTTCCACCATATTTTGATGCTTATTTCTACCATGTCTACTTCTTCTAACTTCATCTCCTAGAGAAGGAGTATTGAGGGTTGCTCCAGTTTTAATAGATCTCGCACTGCTTCATGTTTGTGTTTACTTCCCAACCCCCTATAGTTCCAGGAGACGACCTTCATTACTTATCTAGTGAGGGTGTCAAACTACCTCCTCTATTGTCCGCTGCTTTTGAGGGAGCTTGAATTCTTGTCATAATAGGTTTGTTTCCTACACTGTAGGAACCTTCTATCGTTTTTTCCAATCCTAGTACTTTTTCTTTTGCAGCTATTCCTTCCCTTTTTTCTTTAGCAGATATTCTCCCAATTTTTTTTTTTTGTGATAATTGTTCTTCCTCTGAGGTCTCTTAATCTTCTTCTTTATGAGATTGAACTTTGCTTTGGGCTCTTCTACTAGAGGGATGGGGATAGAATTCTTTTTTTTTAGTTTTCTGGGGTTCAGGCCTCAATTTCCTCAATCTTAATGGATTTGTGATTAGGACCTTTTGGCGATCATTAAAGTGAAGAACTGTACGTTCCATGGAAGTTTATGGACAAAAACAAGGTGGTGTGCTTTCAACTTGTAGTTGTCCTTATGCAGCTCACTGATGGATGAATTGGCTTAGTCCTCCCTACATTCGGTCTGATCAATGAACTGGCTTAACCCTCCTTGCATTCGGTTTTCAATGGATGAATAATATAAGGGCACGCTATGTTCATCAAAATTTCATATGAAATTAATTAGTAAAGTGAAAAACTATACATTCCATGGAAGTTTATGGACAAAAACAAGGTGTTGTGCTTTCAACTTGTAGTTGTCCTTATGCAACTGACTTATGGATGAATTGGCTTACTCTTCCCTGCATTCGGTCTGATGGATTAACTGGCTTACCCCTCCCTGCATTCGGTTTTCACTAGCTTACTCCTCCTTATAATCGGTGCAATTGGTCTGATGGATGAACCAATTGGTCTGATTACCCCTCCGTGCATTCGGTTTTTTATATATTCTTGTTAGCTTATAGCATTTGGTTTATGAATGACATAAAGGCATTTGTTAAAGTGTACCTACTTCGACCCAAATCCCCTAAGACATGCAAGTTTTTTTGAAGATGTAAAGCATGTTCACTTCACCATAGTTGTTTGGAGGGCACATAAGCCTTGTCGAGTTGACGAGGAGGCATGTTGGCTTGCTCCACACGACTCTGAGTTGAGACTTAGCATTGTAATATTTTTTGTAATTTTTTATTTTGAGGAATATTTATTGGAATGTTGTGTTCCATTATTATATATTTTAATTTTCTTGTTTTATTTTAGATAATTTCTAATATAGCTGTAAATTAAACATCTCAGACCTAAGGCTATCCCAGATCCTTATGAGCAAAATGAGCATGAAGCGTTTTCGGTTTTACTAAACTTGTTTTAAGAGGTACTCGTATTACAAAGCAGGTTTTCTCAGTTTTAACTGCGTCCTGAATTTGATTTTATTATTACACAAATGGCATAACTTGAAAACATTTCCCATTCATGAATACGTTTTCTTTGTTTGCACTGTGTAAATAGCTCCTCAATTCAAGCAACGAGCAAATTGAAACTGGTCAATTTAATTTTAAAACATAACGGCAGGGACCTCAGCCACTACTATGGCTCTTGTTATGACTTATTATGTCCCTGGCAATGGGCAATTCCAGTAATAGAAAGGGGAATCTATGATTTATTATGTCCCTGGACACTGGTCCAATCCAGTGTGTTTCGGCGGCGCGCTAACGTCCTCCTGCCTAATGCTCGAAACAAAACACAGTTCGTCCTGCCTAATGTTCGAAACAAAACACAGTTATCAGAGTCGCACGCAAATTAATGTGACAGATTGTTTAAACGACACATGGATGTCCTGGATGTATCATTCGACGCCTGGATGATTGATGCTCCCCCCAATGTTCGAAACTTGGTTGCTACATCTGAACATGACAGACACTTAACTCTTTCATGACAAACACCCTTCCTCAGACAATAAGCCTCAACCCTTGGCTCTCTTTTTCTAGAAAATCAGCTCAATACCTGACTCTGTTACCATGTTGACAACTGGACAAGTTAGGAATGAAACCAGGACCCGTTTGATATCATTGAAAAACCAGGACGAGTGTGACATCAAGGCATGGATTCTTCAAGCTACTTTTTGTGACTCTTTCGTGACAGACACCGAGCCTCAACCCTTGGCTCTCCTTTTCTAGAAAATCAGCTCAATACCTGACTCGGATACCATGTTGACAACTTGTCAAGTTAGGAATGAAACCAGGATCCGTTTGATATCCATGGAAAACCAGGACGAGTGTGACATCAAGGCATGGACTCTTCAAGCCACATTTTTGGCTCAGGCCTTCTAGTTATTGCCATTGTCCGAACACCTGATTCTCATAGAGGTTCCACCGGCTAGAAACAAACCCAGAACCTGCCCTCGGCAAGCCAGTCTACTTTACCACTGAGCTACACGCCCCTTTGATATCAAGGTGTGGATTTCTTTTCCAAAACAACGTTGAATCTGTTTATTTATCATTATTAGTTAATACAAAAACAAAACCAATAGTTTCCACCCTTGAGGTTTTTCTGTTTTCTGCTACCTTCAAGAAATATGCTTAGGCAAGGCCATTCAAATTTCAAACCTTGGCATGAGTAGAGCCCCTCTGTGTGAGGGAAGTTGTTTGATTACCTTAAATAAAGTTGCATAATTTGTCTATAGGAAAAATTCACCTTATGGATTAGTTGAAAGGAATATTAATTGAGTATATCATAAATGATTATATTACAGTCTAGCTGTGGCTTAGTGGTTGGGATGAAGCACTGATTATAAAAAGCCCAGATTTAAACTTTGGCCATAATAGAACCCTTATATTTATCTGTGAGGGAAGGTGTTTGATTTCCAGTACTCCCCTTCAAACCACACTTTGGCTCAGGCAAATACCTGGCTCTCATAGAAGTTCCACAGGACACACTTTGGCTCAGGCCAATACTGGCTCTCATAGAAGTTCCACAGGCTAGTAATCGAACCCAAAATCCGTTCCTTCGCAAGCCAACCTACTCTACCACGGAGCTACATGCCCCTTTGATATCAAGGTGTGGATTACTTTCCCAACAATGTGTTCAATCTGTTTATTTATCTGTACTAGTTAATACAAAACAAAAACCAATAGTTTCCACCCTCGAGGTTCCTCTGTTTTCTGCTGTCAGTTTCCATTCTTGAGGTTCCTCTGTTTTCTGTTACCTTCAAGCAAATATGTTCACGCAAGGCGGTATAATTTTTGTCTAATTTTGGGTTAGTGGAAGGGAATACATATTTATTAGCTGGGTATACCATAGATGGTTACATTGCAGTGGGCTATGGCTTAGTGGTTGTGACAGAGCTGTGCAAAGAGCTTATGTTCAAACCTCGCTAGGTGTAGATATGCTTTCAGAGAAGCACAGAGAAATCCGAAGAACAGAGAAATCCAGGGAACCAAATTCTAATGGCAACGGGTCTGGTTTGAGATTCAAAGAGTGTTTGAATGAAATTCATTAATTGGCACAATTGTGGTCAATAATAAATACTTTAAGACTAACAATAGCAAGATATATGTATAAAAGTACCATTAGATACCAATAACTTGAAAACACAAAATATGCATATGTGCTACACATATATGCATAGCTTCTGGAAACAGTTAGCTCCCACACTTCTCTTGATCGCTGTTGGAAAAAATATCATTGTAATAGGGCGAGATAAAAGAGAAGATTAAAATATTATTAAATTTTAATGGATTTAGATCATTTGCATTCTTCTGTTGTAATTATTATTTTTAAATGTCAAATGGGCAATGCGAATTTGGATTTATTGATGTAATTAGTGCTTGAAGTTTTTATCATCTGAAAAATATTCATAGGTCCAAAAGGCAGCCTTGTGTGTTAGGAATAACGGTTATCAATTGCTATCCAGCTAGTGAAACTTGAGTAAATTGTTATTTGCAATGCAATTTGTTGTTGTATTTTGCTGTGGCAATTGTCCATGGACATTGCCACCTAGTGGCTCTTATTTGTTTAGGGAAATGATGAATTCCTTAAAATGATGAATTTTGCAGTAACCACATTATCAGAAATATCTTCAACTAATGACATGAAGCATTAGGGATAGAAATTATGGACATTCTAGGGATCTAGGTCAATGATGGATGATCACTAGGATCAGTTGTCTTAATGGATTGATTGATTTGATTCAAGTTGGATATCTAGTACTAGTTCTTAATAAACCACAAGATCAATAATTATTATTGGGACTAGCTTATGCTTTTGGCTTTGCTGCTTACTCTCGCATTGTTGGTTTCTCTATCCCCACCTATGCCTTTGCTATTGGATCAACTACGATGTTTCGACTGGTACTAATGAAACTCTCAACTGGCTAAGCTAAGTCAATTGGTTAAATTGCAACCACTGCTTTTCTCTTTACTCTTGTCTCTGTCTTTGCTTCCACCACTGCTTGCTTTGTTGTTGAAACTGTAATCGCTAAGTCAACTATATCAATTACTGGTTCTGTTTTATGAATTGGTGAAACCACCACTGGTGAGATTACTTATGCTTGTTGTGTCAACTAAACTTGCATGAACAAATACATATGTTGTAACGTCGCTCCTAGGTACACTAGCTAATATAAGAACAACTTTGAAGAAACACTGTCACTTGTCTGAACTACTCTTATCGAAACATGACAATGCAAGCAAATGTTGAAACTTTATGGTTTTTTTAGGAACGAGCAAATGCAAGAACACTAGTAAATGCCCATTCATAGGCACTTTTTCGCTTTTATAGCAACACATGCAAATGTTGGAAAAACAGCCAGTTGCACTTCATTTCATGCACTTGGAGAATGCATCGATTTGGATAGACAGATAAGCAGGGTTGTCGTAGAATCAGACCTGGCTTTGTTTTCACTTTTATCACCCCTAGCAACCCAATGTAACTTTCTATCATTCTAGTTCATTCCAGGTTGGATCAGTAAACTAATATAGTTAAGCTAGTCCAACTAGATTAGCTAATCTAGGTCAAGTCAGTGACGTTGATCCTGTCCAATGGCTAGATCCATAAAACTATCTCGTTTTGTTCAGTCGATCCTCGATCAACCCAACCTTTTATGCAGGCCTATTGTCCAACTTTCTTCCCTCCTGCCACTCTAGTCCCATTCTAAGGTAGACTCATTTATGAGGATCCTTGACATGGTTGAATTGATTTGAGAGCATACATGGGTTCGAGTAGCTAGCTGTGGATGTGTTGATTAGTTCGATTGCATTGGTTGGTTTTAGTGTGTTGTTTTGATTGTTTAGGATGTGTTTACAGGAACTACACGCTTGGAACTTACTGAGAACTAAAACAATGTAATGAGATACGCAAATACTAAGAAAGAATATTAAAAGAAAAGCATATAAAAGTTTTCATGAAAGCTGCGGGGACTTCGAATATTTCATGTATAACGCTGCATGATGAATACCTGTTTCGTTCTTGATGGTTTTTCTTGAGACTTCTGGGAGGAATGAGGATTTCGAAAGCATTTCCTGAGCTGAACATCGTCCATGCATTCAAAGGTGTTTACCTAAATCAGATCAAACAAATAGACAATCAAATTCTCTTGCCAGTCAACCACTATTTAACATATGGATAAGCGGTGCTAATTGAAATAGTGCATATTATAGACGCACTGCAGAAATCGGTAAAATAAGTAGCTCTAGGTTTTGGGTACGTCTGTTGATTGATGGTACCCATGATAGCAATTCATCCACTTCTTGTTGCAGTAGAGGCTCTTCTCCGTCGGCAGCTGCCTTCTTGTTGTTCCACGATATATTCATCTCCATTGTTTTCTTCCTCCTCTTCTTCTCCGGAGAGGACATGATCTCATTGCAATCGACACAGCTGAAACGGGTGAGCTGCTCAGATAATAGAGAGGCAATTGGAGGAAAGCCAGCGGAATGGGTAGTAGCCACGCTCTGCTCGCCCGCCCAGATCACATCACATGAAGGAACAAGCAGACAATAACTAAGAGGCGTGGAAAAGTGGGAGTAACGGTTACAGCATGTTGGAAATGACAAATGGTGAAGCAACAGCATGAGTGATGGATGAGGGAAGATCTTCAGAATGGCATGTTGGCGGTGCTTTTCAATTTTTTGTAGTGGAATTTGGTGGGACATCTATAACGCTTCCTTCTATTCTTAAAACTTTCTTTCACATGCTCTCCATTTCCTTCGAATTCAATGAGCTAGCATACAAGGTGGATCATTTATACGCTGGTATTGGCGTATTATTGCAGTCAGTGGCCATAATGAGCCCACCTCAGACATGCTTCTCACGTTTATGATCTCTTTCGGCGGCTCAATTCAGCTTCAAACAACCAAGAAACCAGATAGGTTCGTTGAAGCACTAAAACCGTTCCATATTACTAAACTTTATTAATATTCGTTTTCATTTCAATACGAATATGATGTATTGTTCTGTTTTGATATTATGTTTTATGAACCTTTTCAGTTTTTAGTGATTATTTATAATATATGCGTCACTGATAATAAGTTTTACTACTATGAAAATTTATAGTTACTTTGAGGATTTGTTGTTAATATGTTGTTGTAAATTGAAGCTTTTGAGTTTTAGAGTGGCAAAATCCATTTGTATTGAACTCATAATATCAAGAAATCTAGGTACCACTTTGAAGCTCGGCCTTAACAATAGAATCAGCTTGATCTTACTTCCAAAATGTCCCTAAAAGCTTGTTTTCAAAATTCTACGAAGAGGTAACTAGGACTAAAACTTCTATTCATTTTTCCATGAACAATAAGTTTTTATTTATCATTCTTTTAGGAAGGAAGCCTTGTTGACATATTTTGTGGGACGCGTTTCATTTGGGATTATCATAAGAAATTTGATCAAGGAGCTCTAAGAGACACATGGTTGGTGTCATGTATAACGAGACAACATGATCAATGTATTTTTTCTATTTCAATTTCCTAATAAGATTCACATCAAGGAGGGCCTTAGGAGGGACATGCAAACACATAAGAATACTTTGGTTGTTTTCTCCATGTGGATTGAAGGGTTTTTGGCTAACCAAGGAATCTAATTGTCATCCCTTATGTGGATAGAGTTCCCTAATCTTCCTATGCAATTACATGTGTTAACAAGTTAAATCTGCTCACCTCCCATATTACTAGATCAGTCACCTTCATATGTCATCATGACACCTCAATCATGTCCCTTGGACCTTGGAAAGTTAATTAAAATGCACAGAATGAAAGAGCTAAAGACTAAAAAAATACTATAAAATAGGTTTCACTTAATCCCTCAATAAGTGCGACCCAAGTCACACATAATCCTTCAATGTGCGCAACAGAAGTCACACAAAACCACTAAAAAAGCGCGACCCAACAATCAACTTAGCTTTTGGCTCCTTCTGCTTCGTGTCCGACAAAAAGAAAACCAAAATGACACGAGTCTCTACGTGGATGACGAGTTTAGATCCCAAAGCTCAGCTCTAGACTCCCATACTCAGTGATAAAAGAGACACCAAGGTCCATCATTACACACACATATCCTTTCCACTTGTTGATTGTTGTTACTCTGCCAAATTTTCCCAAAGACTCAAGTAGACCTCTTCGCACTTCATTCTCACATTTTGCTAGAGATTCCATTTTGTGACGCGGCAGGAGAACTGGAAAGGCATGAGGAGAACCGGAAGGACACGAGGAGAACCAACAAACCGTCCCTTGGATAGTTGCGGCGGCCTCCTCTTCCGCTATTATCTAGGTGCCTTTGGTTCTTGTATTCCTATTACACATTTTTAATAGAAAAATTCTTTATTCTTTCAGTTTGTGTGCTTATTGATTGAGTTGGAAGAAAATAAAATAAAAAATTATGTTTTCCTTATATCTACATTAGTAGTTTATTTTGTTAATTAATAGTTACTTTTGTTTTTTATCTTTGAAACTCTGTTGGAGTTCACAACCCTCTAGCAAGTTCTTTTTAGCACGTGTGTGTACCAAAGTATACACTACAACATGGTCATTGTTGGAATGCATAATTGTGGCCTCAATAGATGGCTTTATTTACCATGATCTTAATATACCCTAGGCCCCATTGTTGAGTTTGTACTAAGTTCAATTTATCAAAATGCCTTGAAGAATTCATGTATATTAAGATTGAGGAAAATATGATATTTTAGCTTGTGCATTACATCAACTTTCCAAACACTTATTGGTTCAATCTATCAAAATGCCTTAAATAATTTGTGTATATTAAGATTGAGGAAAATATGATCTTCTAGCTTGTGCAGTACATTAACTTTCCAAGCACTTATTTTTTGTCTCAATACATCAATACTAGAGTCATCATTGGTAGAAATATATTTGATATTTTTTATTATTATAAGAATTACCAGAATCATTATATATTTTTAGACTTATATTTCTTTTGAAGTTGCTATATATTTTTATTCATGTAATAATGAGTTTTACTTTGGAGCTAAATTCTTTAGTAACATGAGAATTTGCATTTTGTTGCTATATAATGTTTCGATTATTTCTTAGGAAGTGCACATCATGGACTAAACATGGAACCTTGGATGTTGTATTCATGTCTTCACCTGAGGTTATTTTTCCTTTTTTCCCTATAGGTATTCAAGCAAGACAAGAGGAGTTAAGAAAACACAAATACAATGTAGATGGATTGGAGAATCGTGACATTGGATTAATTAGCATTCTACACAATGTTGATCATCTAGTTTATAGCTCAATTGTTATCCCATCACTTGTTCTATTGGGAGAATCCTAAATGCCAAAATGTCATTATCATTATTATATTAGTGATTCTAAGATATGCCCATTGATGCATTTGTTGGCTTAGTAGATATTCAAGGAAGCAAAATCTACTTTATGCTCTTGGATTTAATTAAAGAGACGGTTATGAAGGTTTGGTCTCCATAAAAGATTTATTACTCTCTCTCTCTCTCTCTCTCTCTCTCTCTCTCTCTCTCACTGACTCACACACACACACGAGGAATTGCATATTTTTTATGTTTATAATATTTACCTATAACTCTTCTTCAAAGATTGATTATTCTTATATGGCTTTCTCATATACAAATTTGAATTTGGACTTGGGTGCAAGATTGACTGTGTTTTTCTTTATTTTTATGGATCTACGTTTTTTTATGTTTTATGTGTTTTGAACTCAACAAAACAAAAACAAAAAGTGCACCTTCTTATTTTTCATTTTTTTTGTAAGAAAGGGACTGTGTTGCTTGCAACCTTTGTTTATTTATTACTCTCAAGTTGGTTTTGGAATCTAAGTTTCCAAGTTGAGTTGAAGTGACATTATTTTCTCTTCTTTAATATTATTACTATGGATAGTTTCATTTGATAACATCTCCCTTTGAGCCTTAAGATTTATTGTCGTTCCAAGTTTTAGAGTTGATGTGATATAATTTTCTCTTACTTTTATACTAATATCACTACTAGTTTTATGCGCCACAATTGTTGCAATAGTTATGTGATTTTTCTACAAGAATGAGAGTAATAGTGCACACATGAAAAATGGAAATGCCCCACACCACACCACACTTTTTCAAGGTGATGATAAATATCATTCACTTTGGAGAGGAAGATGAATATATGTTATCTTGTAGTTGCATACTAATATACTTTAACATCCGTTAGGGTTCTACACTAACTCGCCTTACTCTAAGAATTAACCATACATTGTACAAGGACATAACTTGGTAATAATGCCGAATAAGTTAGTGTTCAACATGCAATTTAAAAATAGTCTCTTTATTAACTAAGACCCATTAGGAAGTTGTATTTTGACAATGTCAAGTAGTTAGGGTTTTGGATATTTTAAGCCTATTTAAAGAGCTTCAAGGATATGAAGTATTTTGTGAAGAATATTGTAACGAAGTTATACTCAAGTGAACGGTTTCCCTACCATAAGAAGACCCTGAACATTGTTCCAATAATAACAATGCTCTTTTCCTACCATATTATGCTATTATTGTCTCATATTTATGGTTATACGTTGCTTATTTATGGTTTATTGTGTGCTTATATTGTTATATTTTGTGTGCTTTTCAAGTTTCAGGGGTAAAGAACACCACAATTGGTATCAGAGCTACAATCCCGAGACAGCACGCCTTCGATAATTGATAATAAAAAAATTGAGGCTAGAGACACATTTCAACGTCTTAAAATAATCGCAAAGATATTTCGTTCAGTAGATAAACATGCGACTGAGGAGAAATACACAAATCGAATACAATTGGTACTTAGTCATGTTGTACCCTTGTTTGGTGCAATTGTTTGACTTCAATGTAATCTTGGTACCCCTTCAAGTAATACCGCATCAGGCAACACTTTCACATAGAATAAATTCCACATACTCTTAGGTATATCCGAAGTTCCCTAGGTGTTGGAGCATAGGCCGCAGCTATGGTAAAGCTGCCAAGTTTTGGGAAAAGGCACTAAGTTTGAAGGAAAAGTGCTAATTTTGAGGAAAAGCACCATTTTTGGCGGAAATGAACAGTGAGCGGTACGGCGCTAGATGGACGAGCTCACCGCAGAGTGTGGGACGAAAATCGCGGAGCTCGTGCGTACAAGCCAAAGAAGAGTAAATGTGACCGAGTAGAAAGCTCAACCACCACAATAAATGAAGCGATGGAATACCCTCATTAAGGCAAAGTACAGGAGTTATGGTTGCTCGGACCAAGGAAGAGCAAGGGGACGAAGCATTGAAGGTGAAGGACAAGGAGCAAAGAACGATGAAGCGGCGCCCATACCCACGATCTGCGCCGAAAATCACGGAGCCTGCAGGAAGCTACGACGCGACTGTAAGAGGCGTCTAAAGTACACCTAGCCGTGTCAGTGGTTAGGGTTTTGGGGGATCACTGTTGGGGAAAGGCACACAGTTTTGTAAAGGTGCGACCCTCAGGGCCACCTATATATATGTGTAATTGTAAAGGGAAAAGGGTTAGAAGGGTTAAGGAGTTAGAGAATTGGATAGCTGTCGAGCTAGTCACTGAGTTTACAGACAGTCTAAGTTGACGTCTGAGTCATTGTAATCTCTGTAGAAGAAGAGAATAGATCTAAGAGAAGGGCTCCCAACTGTGTGCGTGGAGTTTCCCAGAAAGATTTAAGGCTGCAGTTGTGTGCGCAGCGGAACTGTGTAGTTCCCATCTCAAGATAATATAAGATACAACTCCCATGGACGTGATTTCCCCGTGGAGGCGAACCACATGATTCTTGTTGTTATGGTGATGTTTTGCGTGAATGCATGTCTATGTTTTACTATCTGTGTTTACATGAATGTTTCACTGTCTTTGTGAATGAGTATGTAAAGTAAGTCCTTGAAGCTCCCCTAGAAGTTATACTCATGCAGTGTCGAAGGAGCCTGTGAGAACGCTAACACCGCAGCGCTTGAGGAGTGTGTTATTGCGCCGAGGCGCAAGGCCAGAGACGATACAGAGTATCGGCATAGCGGGTAAATGCCTTGTGCGCAGGGGAGGGGCTGCCGCGCAGCTAGGCTGAGACGAGTAAGTTCCAGCGCAGTGGCGCTGTGAGGCCTGTAGAAGAGTAAGGCACTCTGTACAGGGGTTACCTGCAAGAAGGTAGGAGAAAACTATAGACTCCGCACCACCTCAGTTAAGGAAACCTGATTCCTTAGCCCCCCCATAGCCACTTTGGGTGAGACTGCGGGCTACTTGCAACTCGTTGCCGAAAGGGCCAGTGCGCCAAGGGGTGTTTGTTGTTGCACCTCCTAAAAACCTGGGTCTGTCCAAAAAGCAGCCAACAAATGGTTCCGTTGCCTTGAGACTTGTTATTCCGGCGACGTGCGAGATTGATGTGAAACCTAGAGAAAAAGGGAGTCAACAAATGGTTTCGTTTCCTTGAGACTTGTTATTCCGGCGACGTGCGAGATTGATGCGAAACCTAGAGGAAGAGCGAGCCAACAAATGGTTCCGCCGCCGGTTTTAACCCTATTATTTTGAAGGCAATGTGGTGCTGGAATCCTACAGCTAAAGAAATTCAAGAGTGGTTTGATTCAAAGGTGAGAGAGTTTGCTGAACGTGAAAATAGAAGCCCTCGGCTTCAGACAGAAGACTGGTTGCAGAAGCATATTTATACTGACCTTCACGAAATCTTCTTTGTAACGTTTGCACTCGAGTTGCATGAGTGGGTATCCAAGCTAGCAGATACTCAACCCACTGTGCATGTTGATCAACCTATCGTTTGGTCGCCTAAGCTAGTTAGCACTGTGAAGCGAGTAGATAATCCTGTGTCCCGCACAGTAGACTTTTGGTTGAACAGTCTGCTAGAAGGCTTCATCACCGAGTTTGCAGTAGATACGAGAAAGAGCTTCAGCGACGCTGAGAGGAGCTTCTTCAAAGCATACAAGGGTAAGTTCTTAAATTCTCTGAACATGTCGATTAAAATGATCTTATATGAAAAAGGAAAACTATGCATAGCTTCCGATGAATAGCATAGACAAGTAATGTCCGCAGATTCTGATAGTGACTTTGAAGCTATTGGTTGCACTCGTAGTGGAAAACGGTATAAAGTAGGCCTCGACCAGCATTCTTTTGAGTCTATCCCAGAAGATAGTCGAGCTCGTAGAGCGAGCCATATAGAGAGACAAGGGAGTGTTCATATCCCTTATCACCCTTTTACACCGCAAAAGCCAGACGAGGGCTCAACATAACCCCGCAGTAACACCTTCTAGTAGCCCGCACGGTACTTCTAGTACCTCAGCTCCACCTTTGTTTAACCATCCCGTAGGCAGTGCCACAGCACCTCCACGTCAACCTAGCACAAGAAGGATGGGTGATGACATGAAGCTACCAACTTTTAGAGGAACAGGGCTAGAAGACCATAAGCAACACTGGTTTCTATGTGAAGCCATTTGGACGATTAAGCAAATTAATGATGATGCTGTTAAGATGGTTCAGTTAGCAACCACACTAAGAGAGAGAGCCTTAACCTAGTTTATGAAATACTCAGCAGCAGAGAATAGGACACTTGCTGATGTAAGAAATGCTATGATTAAAGAATTCAAGAAACCTAAATCAGAATCACAGTGCATAACAAAACTCAAAGACATAAAACAGTTACCTACAGAGTCAGTATGGGACTTTGACCAGAAGTTCAAAGCCTTGATAGATCAAGTAAGCTTTGAGTTTGCATCGCAGCAACATAAGGAATGGTTCATTGCTGTGCTGCTTCCTCACATTAGACTTCCTCTTATGCAACAGAATCTCACTACACAAGAACAAGCTCTAGAGATGGCTATGAAACTAGAAGCTTCACCAATTGTTGGAACAAGCAATGATGTTGTGCAGTTGCAGAACCAAATAGCAAACCTAACTTTGCAAGTGCATGATATTAAGAAAGGAAAGGATGTTAAAGAAGAAATTTGGTGTACAAAGTGTAGAGCACAAGGACATTCAAAGGACCATTGTCCTGTTTTCATAGATTATATTGAAACGGGAGCACCTAACCCTTTACCACAGGCACAGGGGCCTTGGTGTGAAATCTGTAGAACTAGAGGCCACATACCACAAGAGTGTCACTTGTTACAAAAATATGTACAAACTCCAAAGAATCTATGTTGCAATTTCTATAAATCAGTAGGCCATGATGAGAACAATTTCAGAGCATATGAGCTCATGATAGAAAGAAAACATGATGTTTATAGAGTACAGTCAGAACCATAAGGACCCACAGCAGATCCGTAGTATGACCCAGCTCGTGAAGGCCGAGGAGGAAATTACAGGGGCTGTGGACACGCAGCAGGGTTTGGTCGTGAAGAGGACATATCACTTGTTATAACTACGGAGTTGAAGGCCATTATGCAAGGGATTGCCAAAATCCTACAACCATCTGTAGATACTGTAAATCTTATGATCATGTCATTGAAGAATGCCCTCAGTTGATGGCCAAGATGCAAGAAAAGAAGCCACAGGTTAACCAGAATATCCAGTTGATTGGAGCAGAAAAAAGAGAACCAGATCCTACAGTTAATATAGTGACGCGCAGTGGAGCAACCACTGGTGCGCCAGAGTCGGGAACTGGAAAGCCAACGACGCAATGGGTGCACCGCGCTAATATTAAACCATCCCCGCTTGACCTACAGAAGCAAAAAGAAGCATTCAAGCAAGCTCAAGAGTATTTCTCAGATCCACGAGCTTCAAGTTCTGTCGCAATTCCGCATAATGATATCAGACCGCATGTGCCACATCAAGAGAATTGGGTACAAGAGTAGGCCACTACATCTGGCAGGCTTGATGAGGAGGATGCACTAGGCGGTGTTCATGCTTTCCTGAGGAACTACTTAAATTTGTTGCGCAATGAAAAAGAAACTATGGAACTCCAACACCTGTTGGATCAATGTCAACAATCTGCTTCGATGAATACACCGCAGCGTGTTGTTCATCAGATTGGGAGTCATACTAGAATAGGAAGAGAGATGAGACTCATAGCGCAGATTGGAGCATTTGAAATGGACGAAGTCATTTTGGATTTAGGCTCAGAAGTTAATGTTCTCACCATGCAGACATGGGAACAGATGGGTAGCCCTCAGCTTACCAGATCTCCTATCCATCTAAGACTTGCAAATCAGCAACGAGTTTCTCCATTGGGCAGATTACCCAATGTACCCATTGATATTGAGGGAGTAAGAAGTTCTGCAAACTTCGAAGTAATCAAAATTCTGGATGACAGTAGACCTTACCCATCACTTTTAGGCATAGACTGGGCATTTGATAATTTGGCTGTCATTAATTTGAAGAAAAGACAGATGACCTTTGAGGATGAGCACATCAGGGTCATTGCACCGCTTGATCCCCTTCAAGGACCACGATATATTGAACCCATTCGAGCAGAAGAAGAAGTGCGCCACATGGAAAGTTTGTATCAGATGACTGCTAGTCATAATGATTATGTCAATCCCACAGCGGACGGCCATATCAGCTGGCGATGCGATAGCTCGTGGGCATCAGATTCAGAAGCAGGACTGGAAAACTGGCAGAATTGCTTACATGAGGTTTCTGCAAGGTGTTGCGCCATGATGACTAAATCCATTCGATGGATTGGCACAGAATTGAATAACACCCCAATCTTTGATGGTTTAACTGGAGTAAGTGAATTCATACATGCATATGAACAAGAAATCCCATATAAGCAGCACATACAAGCATTGGATGTAGCACTACGCGCTACACCCACGAGATGGTGGGGTGTGCATAAAGAAAATATCGACACATGGCAAGACTGTCGCAGGTTGATACTGCGCAGATTTCAAGAGACTACAGCAGGATTTTTACGCAAATATGATGGACAGAGTGACCCCAAGACACACGTGAAAGCATGTATTCAGCAATGGTCAGATATTCCAGAGGACGAGTAGGCTCACCTATTCATCCACACGTTGGATATAGTTCTAAGGAACTGGTATACTGAAACAGAGTTGCACAGAGGCACTACCACTTGGCCTCTCATGATTGAAAGTTTTCAACTCACTTTCAGCTTTGAGTCAGAACATCCAAGCATCGATCAGGCTTTAAAGTGTATTAGAAAGAAGGTATTTGAACAATGTCCGTTACCAGAGTATTCTCAACCAGACTGGGCTGTCCAGATGGAACATGCCCTGGAATGCTATAATTTCGCCGCTAGAGAAGAGGATGATGATCCTCGCAACATCAATATTCCAGAGTCAGAAGGGACGCACAAATTCGAAGGCCCTCAGCTTGATATCCCTACCATTACAGAACACATATAGCTCAAGAAAATTAACATTGGTACAGAAGCCGAACCCAAGGTTGCCTCTATAGGAGATTATTGGGATGATGAAACTGTTGACCATATTGCAGATTTACTACATGAGTACCAAGATATCTTTCCTACCAAGTTTACAGAAATGAAAGGCATCCTAGGAGATTTAGGAGTTATGCGCATACCTTTGAAAGCGGATGCTAAGCCAGTAAAACAGCGCCCGTACAGGTTGAACCCGCGATATAAAGAAAAGGTCAGAGAAGAAATTGATAAGATGCTCGTAGTTGGTATCATTGAGCCAATAGAGGAAAGTGATTGGATTAGTCCTATGGTGGTACAAGCAAAAAAGGAAAAAGGTGAAATAAGAATCTGCGTGGACCTGCGCAAGCTCAACGACGCATTAGCGCATGATCCATTTCCTACGCCCTTTACAGATGAAGTGCTTGATAATGTTGGAGGACAAGAGGCTTACTCCTTCACTGGTGGCTTTTCAGGATACCATCAGATCAGAATCCATCCAGAGGACCGCCATAAGACCACTTTTGCGACCGAATGGGGCTCGTTCCAGTATACGGTAATGCCCTTTAGTCTTAAAAACGCTCCTGCTATCTTCTCTAGAGTCGTTGTTGTTGTTTTTAAAGAGTTCATCCATAAGTTTCTAGAAGTCTATTTTGATGACTGGACTATGTTTGGTTTATTAAAGAACCATATAGGGAATCTAAGGATGATGTTAGAAAAATGCAGACAGTTTCAAATTTCCTTCAACTTGAAAAAATGTATCTTTTGTGCCCCTTTTGGTATTTTGTTGGGTCACATTGTGTGCAGACAAGGACTCATGATGGATCCTGCGAAGGTTTCCATCATTGCTAACTTTCCTGCACCCAACTCAGTCAAACAATTGCGCACTACCTTGGGACATACAGGATACTACAGGAAATTTATCAAGGGTTATGCAAAGATCACTGCGCCTATGGAAAGACTGCTGAAAAAGGATTTGAAGTTCCAATGGACAGAAGAATGCCAACAGAGCTTGGACACACTTAAAGAAAAGATGATCACAGTGCCTATTCTAGTTTTCCCAGACTGGAGAAAACCCTTTCATGTTCATGTAGATGCTTCTTCCATAGCATTGGGGGTTGTACTTACACAACCGAGAGAAGGAGGTATTGACCACCCCATTGCTTACTCTAGCAGAAAGCTGTCTACAGCCGAGAAGAACTACACCACCACAGAAAGAGAAGGACTAGCTATGGTGTATGCCTTACAGAAGTTCAAACACTATCTATTGGGTGCTCATTTTAAAATCTATACTGACCATTTTGCTTTGAAGTACTTGGTCAATAAGCCAGTGTTAGGGGGAAGAATTTACAGATGGCTACTCCTTTTCCAGGAGTATGATTTTGAGATTATTTTGAAGCCAAGTAGATTGAATGCAGGACCTGACCATTTATCTAGGATAGAGTCAGGGGAGGAACCTACAAATTTGGAGGACAATCTGCCTGATGCGCAGCTGTTCTCTATTCAAGCAATAGATGGATATTATTTTGATATTCTTGAGTTTCTCACTACAGGGAAAGCGCCAGTTGAGTTCACAATACAGCAGAAGAAACAACTTGTTGTCAAATCCGCAGACTTCACTTTGATAGCAGGCCAGCTCTATAAGTTGGGCCCTAATGAAGTTTTGCGCAGATACATTTTACCGCATGAGAAGAACTCCATAATCGCAGAAGCGCACTCAGGAACCGCAGGAGGCCATTTCGCAGGAAAGTCGACTGCGCAGAAGATCTTAGCCGCAGGTCTTTGGTGGCCAACATTGCACAAGGATACTAAGGAATTCTGCAAGTGTTGCGATGTGTGCCAGCGAACAGGAAAACCTTCAAGAAGAGATGAAATGCCGCTCAGACCCCAGATAACAGTGCATGTTTTTGATAAGTGGGCCATTGATTTCGTGGGACCTATCAACCCACCAGGAAAGAGAACTGGCACAAGATACATCATCACAACTACTGAATACCTCACCAGATGGGCTGAGGCGAAGCCAGTTAAGAATTGTGACGCTGTCACTACCGCGCAGTTCATTTTTGAGAATATTGTCACTAGATTTGGATGTCCACTAATTCTAATGAGTGATCAGGGCACACATTTCCTGAACGAAACTATAGAGGCCCTTACTGAAGAATTCCACATTAGTCACCACAAGAGTACACCCTACCACCCTTAAGCTAATGGTACAGTGGAGGCATTCAATAAGATTCTGGAGAATGCCCTGACCAAGATCTGTAACCAACAAAGAGATGATTGGGACCTTAGAGTCACAGCTGTGTTATGGGCTTACAGAACCACATGCAAGAAACTAACAGGCCACACACCTTTCAGTTTGGTGTATGGACAAGAAGCAGTTATGCCCATGGAATACATTGTTCCCAGTCTCAGAATTGCTCAAATTACAGAAATGGCAGATACTGATACTATGAGTGAAAGGTTGCACAATTGGTTGCCTTAGAAGAAGACAGGATTTTAGCTGGATTCCATCAACAAGTGCAGAAGGCGAGACAGAAGGCTTGACATGACAGGCATATTAAGAATAAAGTCTTTCAGGAAGGAGACTTGGTACTCCTCTACGATAGTAAATTCATCAAGTTTCCAGGCAAGTTTCATGTACATTGGTTAGGCCCTTTTCAAGTGATGAAGATAACCGGAGGTGGAGCAGTTCAGCTTGCGAAGCTTAATGGAGAATTGCTGCCCACAATGATCAACGGGAGTCGGCTCAAGCTTTATCGAGACGGCCACTCCGCCCTGTCGACCTAATCAGCTGCTAAAGTCGTGTAGATGTCCAGTGTAGTTGAAAGAGGCATCGCACTTATCACAGTCTACACAAAAGTCACGAGACATTTTCAGTCTCTGGCTTCCCGCACAGTTCCTCGAAGCATCCGCGCACTCAATAAAGCCTGTTTTGAGCGTGCCTAATTTCGCTCTTGCGGAGTTCCCCCGGGTTGTCGAACCTTCGCTCTTGCGGAGTTCCCTATTGTCAATTTTCCACTCTTGAGGAGTTCTCCTCGCCGTGGAGCCCTCCATATGCACAGTTACCCATGCTAAAGTTACCCGCCGAAAATTTGAATTACGAAAGTTCTGTAGCCGTGTCTGAGTCTTAATGAAGGACGAGACCGCCAATTAATTGTATTTGCTCTGACAGATTCGGCTTGATTTCCCTAATATTCGCATTTAATTAAGGAGCCGAAGGCCTTAGCTCATCTCCTGAAAGGCTATCAGACCCCGTCCATCACATTTAATGCACCACAGAGGTGTGGGGGTAGGGGGGTTGTCAACTCATCCGATTAGGCGCCAGCGGTTATTAGCCCCACTTTTCCGCATCTACTAACGCCTTTAGCTATAAATACCCCGCATCCGTATATACTTGGGTTACGTTGCCTTTCTATTACGTTGTCTAGTTCTCCTGTTTGAGAGTCTAAGTCATTTTTTTCAGAGCCGTGTTGTGCAGACTGCTGCCCTTTGTTTTCAGAGTTCGTATCCTACGTTATTCCGCCCTTGTCTGTTCAGTGTTAAGTCATGCATGTAAGTTCATGACGGAGAACCTGTCAACTGAAGAATTCGTCCGACAGTTTAGATGCAGAGGTTTAGATTTCGGAATGGGTACCCCGATCAAGATCGTCGAGCTTCCTGATCCCAGACAGTCCCCGGGCACGCGGGCGTCTCAACAGCACCAGCAGCAGCAGACGGAGGAACCCGTTCCAGAGCCCTTGGCCACTCTGGTTAACTACATTCCTCCGCGGCCAGATGATGCATCCGAGGTGCGTATTCCCATGAATGCCAAGTATTCGATTTCGTTGCCACCAATGGCGGAAATCATGCACGAAGAAGGATCCCTCCTTGGACATCTCCCGCTGGTTAAGTTATCTGACTTTAACTTGGGAGATTATAGAACGTATCCATAGTTCGCGCCGGATCACTATCTGACAGTGGTCCATAACCCTGTTAAGAAAGTTGACAAATTCATCCCGCAGCAATTTGCAGTAAATCTAGAGAGGCTTAGATTGTTGAACCTGTTGAAGCTACCGCACTTCGGGCGTAGCAATGAAGTTAATGTGGTTGTCAAGGTCCTGTTATCCTGTGTTCATGGTGGTTATATTTGGCTAGGGATGCCAATTGATTTGAATGTGGACCTGATTCATTGAATTATCGGCCTATCTAAGGTTGGTAAGGACCCCAACGTCCACTTCATTGGTAAAGACAGGGACCGAAAGCTCGCTGCACAGGTGGTGCAGAAATACAAATTGTCGAGAGGAGGTCTGGCCTATGACCTCACTATAGTTGAAGATAAAGCACTCAGATTCACAGGCAGTCTGCTCATAGGCAGACGTTTAACGAAGTGCCGACCTAAAGAAGTCCCTGGAGCTGTTGTAGAGCTTGCAGTCGCAGTTGCGGAAGGAGAGCAGTATAACTGGTCTCTCTTCCTCCTGAATACATTCTTGGATGACTGTCGCAATGTTCAGGACACCGCCAATCAGCTGTTCTATTTCTCTTGGCTCCTGATCTTGTGTGCCTTTGTCGGGTGGAAGGAACTACCCAACACTCAGTTTCTTCCGCGCCATTCAGGAGAGGTTACAAGGATGCGTTATGTCAACCTCTGGGATTCTAATAATCCCGTAAAGCGCAAGATGAACCGCGCCATATTCTTTGAGTACTACAATCTCCTCAGGGATACCATCCTGCAGATGCCGAGGCTTACTGAGGAGATGGCATAAATTTATGGAGCGAAGTTGGTCTTTTCTGCCAACTTGCATGAAATCTATTTCCGCCCTCGCAGAATTCAGTCGAAAGAATGGGCCGTAGGGATCTACCGAATGACCACCCAGGATGTGGAGGATACTATGAAGTCCTGGCCAGATGAATGGAAGCAGGCCGCTGACATCACTGCCGCGATGCCACCCCCTGCGGCGCCAGAAAAAGATAAGGTAAAGGAAAAGGCTGCACAGAAGAATGTTGAAGGTCCGTCAGGACCGCCTCCCAAGAAGTACAAGATGTCGTACCCCGCAGAAGCGACTAGAGATCCCTCTGAGACCCTTGTCGCGGGGTTCGACCAGTACTTGAAGGAGTAATTTCGTGAGCTGCGAACCTCTCAGGCCAAGATCAGAAGTGCTCTAGACCTGCAGCTCGTGGAGTTGAAAGGTCTCGCAGGACGAGTTGCGCAGACCCATGCGCCAGCATCCGGCTCGCAGGCGTTGCAAGCATCTACAAGCACCGAGCGGGTTGAAGTACCTACAGAGAGGCACACTGTTGTCCACATCCCACCTGCAAGCATGACACTCCCGGATCCTTTGGCTGCACTGCAGGTAAGCGCGGTTGGCCCTGTTGAAATAAATTTATCACTAATTCTGTTGGAAATGCTGCAGTTGGTTCATGAGCAGGTTTCTACTGAGCTGAGAGCTAGGGAGCTCTCCACATTCCACGCCAATCAAAGACTGCAGACGCAGGAAGCAGAGTTAAGGGCAGGCTACAAGGAGATCTCTGCACAGCTTGAACTTCACGAAGCGCAAGACACTGGGCTAAGAAATGTTGTTGATGAAATTGCCCAGGAGCTGCCGACCTGCCAGATTCAACCAGACCTTCCATTAGTTGAGAAAGTGCAATGCATTGGTAGAAGGGTGCAAGCTCTAGATCAACAAATATTTGCTATGGCTGAGGACCATAGAAAGCAGCTCGCCGAGTTGGAAGCTCATGTCGCAGTGCCTCCAGTAGATGAGACGCAAGAACGACTTGAAGCACTGCGCATAGCTTCTACCCAAATGAAGAGCAGAACAGAAGAATCCCAGCAGTTAATGACGCAAGCTATGGAGGCTTGGGCGGAGCTCGAGAAGCTCCCTTCTAAAGTTGCCCTGGTGGAACAGGTGGATGCAGTAGAACAGTCCCTAACTGTTCTGAACGAGGAAGCTAAGTCCTTGGAAGGCTTAGCAAAAATGAGAAAGATGAGCGAAGTCCGCAAAGTCCAGCAAGAACTACATAGGCTCAGAAACAAAGATGCTACTCTCGCCAACATTATTCAGCCGTTTATGGATGAGTATGCTGAACTTGCTGCCCAAGAAGAGGCCAAGATCAAATCATTTGCTGAATCTCAAGAGTTGGTCGATGTTGTAGAAGGAGAAGAAGCCACTTCAGACCTGGTGCAAATAGCCATGGAATGCGTACAAGACATGGACACCGTTATTGCGCAGTGGAAGCAAGCTTTCGCTACGAATCAAGCCAAGTCAGATGCACAACTAAAGCGACCACAAGCTAGCGCGGGTGGCTCAGGGACGAGCCACAAGTAAGTGTTAGGGGCCTATTGGAGCATAGGCCACAGCTATGGTAAAGCTGCCAAGTTTTGGGAAAAAGCACTAAGTTTGAAGGAAAAGTGCTAATTTTGAGGAAAAGCACCATTTTTGGCGGAAATGAACAGTGAGCGGTACAGCGCCAGATGGACGAGCTCACTGCAGAGTGCGGGCCGAAAATCCTGGAGCTCGCGCGCACAAGCCAAAGAAGAGTAAATGTGGCCGAGTAGAAAGCTCAACCACCACAATAAATGAAGCGGCAGAATAGAGGGCTTAGCTACCCTCATTAAGGAAAAGTACAGGAGTTATGGTTGCTCGGACCAAGGAAGAGAAAGGAGATGAAGCATTGAAGGCAAAGGACAAGGAACAAAGAACGATGAAGCGGTGCCCATACCCGCAATCTACGCCGAAAATCACGGATCCTGCAGGAAGCTGCGATGCGACTGCAAGAGGCGTCTAAAGTACACCTAGCCGTGTCAGTGGTTAGGGTTTTTGGGGATCACTGTTGGGGAAAGGCCCACAGTTTTGTAAACGTGCGACCCTCAGGGCCACCTATAAATATGTGTAATTGTAAAGGGAAAAGGGTTAGAAGGGTTAAGGAGTTAGAGAATTGGATAGTTGTCGAGCTAGTCACTGAGTTTACAGACAGTCTAAGTTGACGTCTGAGTCATTGTAATCTCTGTAGAAGAAGAGAATAGATCTAAGAGAAGGGCTCCCAGCTGTGTGCATGGAGTTTCCCAGAAAGATATAAGGCTGCAGCTGTGTGTGCAGCGGAACTGTGTAGTTCCCATCTCAAGATAATATAAGATACAACTCCCGTGGACGTGATTTCCCTGTGGAGGCGAACCACATGATTCTTGTTGTTATGGTGATGTTTTGCGTGAATGCATATCTATGTTTTACTATCTATGTTTACATGAATGCTTCGTTGTCTTTGTGAATGAGTATGTAAAGTAAGTCCTTGAAGCTCCACTAGAAGTTATACTCGTGCAGTGTCGAAGGAGCCTGTGAGAACGCTATCGCCGCAGCGCTTTAGGAGTGTGTTATTGAGTCGAGGCGCAAGGCCAGAGACGATACAGAGTATCAGCGTAGCGGGTAAAATCCTTGTGCGTAGGGGCGGGGATGCCGCGCAACTAGGCTGAGACGAGTAAGTTCCAGCATAGTGGCGCTGTGAGGCCTGTAGAAGAGTAAGGCGTTCTGTACAGGGGTTACCTGCAAGAAGGTAGGATAAAACTGTAGACTCCGCACCACCCCGGTTAAAGAAACCTGATTCCTTAGCCACCCCATAGCCACTTTGGGTGAGACTGCGGGCTGCTTGCAGCTCGTTGCCGAAAGGGCCAGTGTGCCAAGGGGTGTTTGTTGCTGCGCCTCCTGAAAACCTGGGTCTGTCCAAAAATCAGCCAACAAATGGTTTCGTTGCCTTGAGACTTGTTATTCCGGCGACGTGCGAGATTGATGCGAAACCTAGAGAAAAAGGGAGTCAACAAATGGTTTCGTTTCCTTGAAACTTGTTATTCCGGCAACGTGCGAGATTGATGCGAAAATAGAAGCCCTCGGCTTGAGACAGAAGACTGGTTGCAGAAGCATATTTATACTGACCTTCACGAAATCTTCTTTGTAACGTTTTCACTCGAGTTGCATGAGTGGGTATCCAAGCTAGCAGATACTCAACCCACTGTGCATGTTGATCAACCTATCGTTTGGTCGCTTGAGCTAGTTAGCACTGTGAAGCGGGTAGATAATCTTGTGTCCCGCGCAGTAGAATTTTGGTTGAACAGTCTGCTGGAAGGCTTCATCACCAAGTTTGCAGTAGATACGAGAAAGAGCTTCAGCGAGGCTGAGAGGAGCTTCTTCAAAGCATACAGGGGCAAGTTCTTAAATTCTCTGAACTTGTCGATTAAAATGCTCTTATATGAAAAAGGAAAACTATGCATAGCTTCCGATGAATAGCATAGACAAGTAATGTCCGCAGATTCTGATAGTGACTTTGAAGCTATTGGTTGCACTCGTAGTGGAAAACGGTATAAAGTAGGCCTCGACCAGCATTCTTTTGAGTCTATCCCAGAAGATAGTCGAGCTCGTAGAGCGAGCCATATAGAGAGACAAGGGAGTGTTCATATCCCTTATCACCCTTTTACACCGCAAAAGCCAGACAGGGCTCAACATAACCCCGCGGTAACACCTTCTAGTAGCCCGCACGGTACTTCTAGTACCTCAGCTCCACCTTTGTTTAACCATCCCGGAGGCAGTGCCACAGCACCTCCACGTCAACCTAGCGCAAGAAGGATGGGTGATGACATGAAGCTACCAACTTTTAGAGGAACAGGACTAGAAGACCCTGAGCAGCACTGGTTTCTATGTGAATCCATTTGGACAATTAAGCAAATTAATGATGATGCTGTTAAGCTGGTTCAATTAGCAACCATACTAAGAGAGAGAGCCTTAACCTAGTTTATGAAATACTCAACAGCACAGAATAGGATGCTTGCTGATGTAAGAAATGCTATGATTAAAGAATTCAAGAAACCTAAATCAGAATCACAATGCATAACAGAACTCAAAGACATAAAATAGTTACCTATAGAGTCAGTATGGGACTTTGACCAGAAGTTCAAAGCCTTGATAGATCAAGTAAGCTTTGAGTTTGCACCGCAGCAACATAAGGAATGGTTCATTGATGTGCTGCTTCCTCACATTAGACTTCCTCTTATGCAACAGAATCTCACTACACAAGAACAAGCTCTAGAGATGGCTATGAAACTAGAAGCTTCACCAATTGCTGGAACAAGAAACGATGTTGCGCAGTTGCAGAACCAAATAGCAAACCTAACTTTCCAAGTGCATGATATTAAGAAAGGAAAGGATGTTAAAGAAGAAATTTGGTGTACAAAGTGTAGAGCACAAGGACATTAAAAGGACCATTGTCCTGTTTTCATAGATTATATTGCAACGGCAGCACCTAACCCTTTACCACAGGCACAGGGGCCTTGGTGTGAAATCTGTAGAACTAGAGGCCATAGACCACAAGAGTGTCACTTGTTACAGAAATATGTACAAACTCCAAAGAATCTATATTGCAATTTCTGTAAATCAGTAGGCCATGATGAGAACAATTTCAGAGCATATGAGCTTATGATAGAAAGAAAACATGATGTTTATAGAGTACAGTCATAACCACAAGGACCCACAACAGATCTGCAGTATGACCTAGCTCGCGAAGGTCGAGGAGGAAATTACAGGGGTCGTGGACGCGCAACAGGGTTTGGTCGTGGAAGAGGACATATCACTTGTTATAACTGCAGAGTTCAAGGCCATTATGCAAGGGATTGCCAAAATCCTACAACCATCTGCAGATACTATAAATCTTATGATCATGTCATTGAAGAATGCCCTCAGTTGATGGCCAAGATGCAAGAAAAGAAGCCATAGGTTAACCAAAATATCCAGTTGATTGGAGCAGAAAAAAGAGAACTAGATCCTACAGTTAATATAGTGACACGCAGTGGAGCAACCACTGGTGCGCCAGAGTCGGGAACTGGAAAGCCAGCGACGCAATGGGTGCGCCGCGCTAATATTAAACCATCCTCGCTTGACCTAGAAAAATTGTAAACTCTTCTCTTTGTAACATGTTTGTGAGATTTCCTAGGTTGGCAGGTCCAGGAGGAGTTCTCTATGACTCTGCTGGAAATAAGATGAAGGACTATGCTTGGGGTATAGGTAGAAACATGAACAATAGTGCAGAATGGCTAGCCCTAACAAAAGGTCTGGAGATTGCAAGGGAGGATGGCATCACCGATTTAGCGGTTTGTGGCGACTCAATGTTAGTCATTAGGGAGGAAAGGAATCTAATTATGAACAAAAAAATCCCCACCTCCAAAATCCATAGTCTTCTTAAGTACCTTGTCAATGATTATGAATCTATCAGCTTCTATCACGTCATGAGATCGAACAATCAAGCAACAGATAAGATGGAAAATGAGGGTGCTATAGTAGATAGGGGCATCCTTGTTAGCAACCTCTCAATCAAAAACAAAGTCTGGATCCCTTGACATATTCAAATCCCCACTTTATCTATGCTTCTAAACCATGGGGAATTGTCTAGGTCTCAATCCGTCGCAGATTTTGATCTTCATCAAATTTTAGGCTATGGCTATAAATCCAGTTGGGTTTTACAAGGCAAGGATGCTCACACGAATGATTCACATGGTGTACACATGGGGCACATGCAATCTACCTCTTCGAAAGGCCATCACAGCTCCAGCTATATCATTCAGCTGGGTGAAAGGCAGACATCATCCTGGGTTATTCAGTGTTTGCAGCTCCAGTTTCCAAGTAGCTGTGCAAAAATGGAAATTTCTAGTTTTCCTCATCACATGAGTACCATTCCCATTCTCGATAGTGCTTCTCTTGATTTTCGAAAGCAATTTCCCTCCTGGCCAGGGAATCTGGATGGTTTGCAGTAAAGTGAGCAAGCTCGGGGAACTGTGAAGGAAGGTGGTGGAGTTGTTTACAGGAAGCGTAAATATTCCTCGTTTGGAGAAATTGATGGTGTGACTTCTGGTTTGATCATGGATCCATCTCAAGGCTATGGTCCATTTGAAAAGAAGAGATATGCAGCCTCCATAAGCGTCATTGCTGACCAATTGGAAATCTTAGAAGTGCAGGTACATGTTCTAAGAATTGAGTCAGCGAAATTGAAGAAAACTGTGTACCACATGTCTAAATCGGAACAGGTAGCAAAGCTGGAGTTACGTGAGCTTAAGGAGAAATTGGAAGCCCTAGCAGTGGCCATGGAGAAAGGAGAAATTCGGGATATGACTCAACTCAGGGATATACGAGGCATTGCAAAAAAGGTTGACAAAAACGTTTAAGAAATATGTGACGAGAGCACGGAATTGAAGCAACTTTTGCTGAACAAGTTTGGTAGGAACAACAAGCTCTGAAGTGAATTTTGGGAATCTATCTCATCTCAAAATTCTGGTATATTTTTTGTATGTTGTGTGATTATGAAGACTTATGAATGTAATTTCCTTTTCCAGAACTGGATTGTTGTATCCTAGGCCGGTCAAGAACTTTTAGGTAGTCATAGCACTGAGGCTATATGTCTACAAGTCTGTAAGTCTTTTAGAGTAACCGAGGCTATATGTCTGTTAGATGGCTATATGTTAGCATTTTGGACAAAGATGATGGTAGAGTAGTGGCCTCCCAACATTGTTCGAGTGCAGGCCTGCTCATACACTATGTATTTCGGTTTCTTATCCTTTTTTATATATATAAAAAAAATCTCAACCGTTTATGTTAAAAAAAAAAACATGTTTGTGAGATTTCTTCTTTTTGTCCAAGTAACAAGCAAATTATTTGAATCTAACATGAATTTGGAAATTGTATCAATGCAGTAACATTCAAGATCCAATACAAAAAAAATATTAACAAAATTTATGGAGGGTCCAAAAGACCCTTATTTTAGACCTACCCCCACAAACTCCTTGCATTGTAGTTGTCATTTTGATATATTTCTCCCACAACCCTGTTTTAGTAGACAAAACCCCTATCCTTTTGTAGTTCCTACCTTTCTACTCCCATGGTACACACCCAACACTAGACCAACATGGAGAATACCAACCAGAACCCACCCCAACCCAATATGAACCCCCCCACTCAACCTCTTGACCTTCAAACACTCACCTCTAACAAAGGCCAAATCAAAGAACAATTGACCAACTAGGAACATAAGTACTTTAACATCTAATTCATGCTAATTGGTATTTCCCGACATTGTGGATAGGTTCCACCCTTTGAAAACCCCATGCAAAAATTTATGGCCATTGAAGGCAAGGGCTCTCAGTCTCTATTCCCAGAACATCGATCTCCCTCCTTTGAAGATAAAACTCCATGGAACTATTTCTCGTAGATTGAAACATGAAAATTTGATGGTTCCGGCCCCTCAAGTTGGGTGACTCAAATGGACCATTATTTTTCACTCCATGGCATTAAAGATGATATCCAAATGTTGGAAATTGGGATCTTATACTTATATTCTGAACAATGGTAGTGGTGGCAATGGTACTGGAAATCTTATCAATGTTATGTCCCTTGGAGTCAATTTGTGAAGATACTTCATGAGTGATTTGATCACGACACTCATTATGTTGGTTGACTGACTAAATTGTGCTAAACATGCATTGTTTTGGACTACATGGCAACATTTGAGTAGTTGGCCATTCACACAGAAGGCTTCCTTAATTCTTTTTTTCATGAAGGTTTCATCAATGGCCTCAAGGAGGAAATTTGTGCACATGTCCTCATGCAATGACTATTATGATATTTCAATACTCCATCCTTGTCCTACCAAGCATTATTTATTTTTCCTAGTTGTTGATGATGTCATTTTACCCCTAGTGGTGTGCATATGCCATCCAGGATCCATCTACCACCTTCTGAGCCATGCATTATCATTTTAGGACAACTTCAGCCAGTTACCTATTTTATAGGAACCTACTGAGTGTTCTAGTGCAATCCACCTGAGTTATCTGAATCTTGTGGGGGGTTAGAGATCTGAATGACACTAATTGTGACCTCCTGCACCTTTTTCTGACTAGCATGCATGACAAACTCACTATTGCGCCATCCTTAGTCAGTTATCTGATTGTGACTTCAGTTAGCTAAGTTTAGGTTCAGTTCAGTTGACTTTGAGTCTTCCGGGGCACTTCAGTGATGATAATCCCTATGCTAGACCAACTGAGGCTTGAATTCTCTTGCATGATTCAAATTCTCTCCATTGTTTTATAATTTTTCATTATATTGATAATTTAGTAGTGTGAAATTATTCTGCTCCTATCTGAGTTCTGCTGCATATTATTCTTCTGCTCTTTTTTACTGCAGTTTTCACTCTTATTCTAATTTTCTGCTCATTCTTTCTTTGTGAGGTATCCTCGGCTCTTTAGATCTGTTGTGACATAGAATTTGACATGGTATTAGAGCCATGGAGCGAATAGGTTGAGCAACTACTTTCGGTAGTGCACCAGAAGCCTCTGGATTTCCACAACAAATCTTGGTGCCATTGTAGTGAATTCATTGGAGAAATCCAATGAGGTCTAGTCAAGTGTGAAGGGTCCAGATAAAATTTCATATTGTCCTAAAGTAGTGCTCAGTAGTACTCTACCTCCATTATTGAGATTTTTTTGCAGGTTATTCAAATTTTTTGAGTGCAGCAGTAGTTGCAGCATTTATGTTGCAGTAGCAATAGCATATATTTTACATTGTTTTTGCAGGTATTCTACAACAACTTCCATGTATCTGAAAGGAATTCCTCCTCTCTCTCCATTCAACTATGATGAGTAGAAACCAAAGATGATAGCATATCTTAAGAGACAAGGTCTTTTTGATATGTGTATTGGTGATATGAGAGATTTTGTTTCCTATGTAGAAGAGAATGTTTGGCTAAATGAATGTGGCATAGCCTTTAGAGCAATGTGTATTGCTATGTCCCCTAGTATGCGCTACCTCATGGAAACTGCTGAATATCCAAGTGATCTATGGGCCCAACTGGACAAATCATTTGGCAAGAAGAATGAAGGGATTGATGCAAATTATTTGGAGAACAAGCCAAGTGATACCTCCTTACGTGTTCTCTCTAATTATGTCTTCGCCTCAATCATATCTCATGATGAAGTTGTTCAAGATGAAGAAAAAGATGCAGATTCAAGATAAGCTAGTTGATACTCTAGAATATGAAGAGGTTCTTAAATATTCTCTTTCACATGAGTCTGCTGGTGTGCAGAATGATGATCTATTGAATGTTTTGGAGGTTAAATCAAAGTTTGGAGGTGATGCATTCTCCCTCCTTGACCACATGCTTTCTATGTACTTCTATTTGATCATTGGCACATGTTCTCGGAGTTTCATTGAAGATGGAGGACATTACCATTCGCTTGGGTTCAAGTCTCAAGCATATTTTGGTTTTGATCTCACCCCTATTGGGTCAAAGGAGATCACAAGAAACCATCTATCAATTCTTGGAGCTGATTTGAATTCCAAGCCACCACCATCACGTCATAGTTCATTTGGTTATGATCTCACCTATGTTGGTTCAAAATAGATATCAAAGAACTATCTACACATTCATGGATTTGATACTACCTCAACTAGTTTGAATCACAGGTTCCACGATGATCTTCATATATTTGGATTTGTTCTCACCATGTTCAGTCTGAAGAGCAAGTTCGGAAAGCCTCCATATTCGCTTGCATCCACTGAAGGAGAATACAAGCACATGTTTTTGGAGCATGATCCACTTCTTCCCAAGAGGAAGATACCTCCAGATATATGATCAAGCATCACACCTACTTGAGTTTGGAGCAACTAATCTTTTGGTGTGATTCAGTCCAATTTGAGGAGGGGTCTTTCCCATGAGGCTTTCCCCATTCCCTTGGTTCATGGACTGTTATTTATTTTTTATCATTTATTTTTGTATGGGTGACCTTTGGTCTTAGTAACCAGGGCCTAGGATGGAAAAATATGGATTAAGAGGGGGTGTTAGGATATTTCAATATTCCATCCTTGTCCTACCTAGCATTATTTACTTTTCCTAGTTGTTGATGATGTCATTTTCCCCCTAGTGGTGTGCAGATGTCATCCAGGATCCATATACCACCTTTTGAGCTAGACATACATCATTTTAGGACCACTTTGGTCAGTTCCTTATTTTATAGGAACCTTCTAAGTGTTCCAGTGCATTCCACCTGAGTTATCTGACTCTTATGGGGGGGTTAGAGATCCGGATGCCACTAATTGTGGCCTCATGCACCCTTTTCTAACTAGCATGCATGACAAACTCACTATTGCACCCTCCTTAGCCATTTAAATGATTGTGACTTCAATTAGCTGAGTTTAGGTTCAGTTCAGTTGGCTTTGAGTCTTCCAGAGCACTCCAGTGGTGATAATCCCTATGTTATACCAACTGAGGTTCGAATTCTCCTGCACGATTTGAATTATCTCCATTTTATTATAATTGTTCATTATACTGATAATTTAGTAGTGTGACATTATTCTGCTCCTATCTGAGTCCTGCTGCATATTATTCTTCTACTCTTTTTTACTGTAGTTTTCACTATTATTCTGATTTTCTACTCATTCTTTCTTTGTGAGGTATCCTCATCTCTTTAGATATGCTGTGACATAGAATTTCACAATGACCCTCCTCTTGGTTGGAAAATTGTGATCAAGCTTGCGAAGATGAATTTCCCTCAATGCCCAAACCAAACACCCTTCATTTCCCCCTCGCACCATATCTCTCGTGGCTCCTCCTCCCAACACCACCACCACCCCACCTCTCTGCATCCATAATCTCACCATGGAGGCCATGGCTAATGTAACACCCCCAATTTTTACTTGGAATGTATTTAATCAAAATTATGTAAATGATGTAAATATGCCAGTATGGATTCCTAGTGCAAAGCTCAAGGCCAAGGCCCAATTAGTGAATGGATAGGCATGTATGATGTATATATTTTTATTTGGACCATATGATTGGATTATCATGCCAATTCGAAATGTCTGTAAATATTATGTTGAAAATTAATAAAATGGTCCAAGATGGATGTGTAAAGAGAACTAGAGGGGGCTATGATTCCACCAGAGGGGAAGAGGAAGGGGGCATATGGGGAAACCAAATCCTATGTTTCTGTGTGCCTTAAATAAGCCATTTATCTTCTCTTGACTATTAAACCCAATCATTGAATGCATATGTGAGGTTGGTGGGAAAAGTCACTTCATGTAGTTATTGAAGCATGGGGGTTGTGATAGTTATGTCAGTTGTCAGCAATCCTATTTCTTCTATGGTCAGAAGTTATGTCAATTGTATTTTCACCCTTACCTCTTATCCTTGGATTCAACACTCTTTTGATCATTCTCGCATCCATGTTCCTACACTATGTATATTTTTCCATTGTTGTTCATGAACATTATCAGACTGTGTTAACCCATAAATTCGAATTTGAAGAGAGAGCTACATTTTTGGAAGGGAAAATAGATGGTTGTAGGTGATCATTGAGGTTAGGGCAAGCTAGGAACCTTTACCCATTGAGTTCTTCTACTTTTGGATTCTTGAGAAGCCATGGATTAATGTTGCAGGAGGTTCTCCGTTAGCATACAGCAAGTTGGACTCTTACTGCACACACTAGTAAGAATTGTAAGGGTTGGATTTCCTGAGGGAATTGTGGATCGGTGAAGAGAAATTCCTTCCTTGTGTTGTGTGGGGCAGTTGGAAGGAGTTCCATGGCTGTGATGGCTTACTGAGACCCCTATCACGAGATTTGGTTGAGATTTTTGGCTAAGAACAATGAGCAGAATGGGTTGTGGACTGAGAGATAGAAGTATGTATGTGTTTCCTTCGCCCTCATGGCCTCATAGCCCAGCTTGGGGGTGGCTTCTCAACAAAAAGAGTATATGCTGGACAGAGTGCCTACGACTAGGTGGAAAATCGCTCTTACACAACCAGTTGCTTGGATCTTCCTTGTTTAAAGATAAGTATTCTTATGTATTTGATGAGCAAAGATTTTTATTTGTATTCATGTGATAATTATGCTTGTAAATTACATGTTGTGTGTGTGGATTGAGTTTATTCTGCTGTGTGTTTTTATTTACATGTTTGCACATGCATTTTAGATGTTGTGAATTCGTGATTATGGTTATGGGGTGAAATTTAGAGGCCCCGATTCAATTAATGTCCCCTCTGCTGGCCGGATTGGGTGAAGGGGATGTTACAACTAAGCATCAGTTCCTCGTCCTTTTCTATAATTGCGATGAAAAATATGTCATAGGAAATAAATATAAAGAATACAAAATATTATTAATTGAGGCCACCCCCTTGAGGTCCTAGAAACCAACACAGTGGAATTTCTACCTGAATCAGATGGCGAATACCAAATTCCACCTCTTGAAGATTGTCCTGATATGTCAGTTCACTAGAAGAAACCATACAATTCATTTCATCCTTTATCTGGATTTTCCACTCCTCAGACATTGAAATTGTTTGGCTACATAAAGTACAAGAAAATCATCATGTTAATTTATAGTGGTAGCACCCATAATTTCATCCATAGGTATGTGGCTCAAGACACCCATTGCTAGATCCACCCCTTCTCCATTTTCCAAATCTCGATAGCCAATGGAGGTACAATGAAATGTGGTGGCTGATATAAGAATGCAAAACTCCAAATGAGAGACTACCATCTAAAAAATTATATGTTTTATATTGACATGGGTGGTTGTGATATATTTTTGGGGTTTGAATGGCTTGGAACCTTAGGTTCTGTCACAATGGATTTCCATGAAATCTCTCACTCCACTTAACTCAGGCTGGAGACACACATAACCTTCATGGAATCACCCCACGTTCTACTGATATTATCTCTTCCCGCCGCATGGAGAAATTGTTGAAGAAGGGTCACTCAGGTGTTATTGCTTAGTTACATGCCATACAAGTTCTGGATACACCCCCCCTTAGATATTCACCCTAAGTACCAATAGGTTTTTGATGCGCCCAAGGGTTTACCTCCATCACTTGGGGAACATGATCATTCCATTGCTTTCATTCTAGGTAGTCAACCCCCCAATGTTCGTCCTTACTGCCACTCTTTTTCTTAGAAGAATGAAACTGAAATGACCATTTAGGGAAATGTTGTTCGTGGTGTTATTCGTACTAGCGCAATCCCTTATTCTTCTCCTATGGTCATGGTCCTAAAAAAGGAAGGTGATTGGTGCATGTGTGATAATTTCTCTTCTCTCAACAAAATCACTATCAAAGACAAATTTCCTATTCTAATCATTGATGATCTCTTAGATGAGTTGCATGGTGCCAAATTATTCATGAAACTCGACTTTCGTTTGGGATACTATAAAATCTGGATGAAATAGGTGGATATACCCAAAATAACTTTGTGCACTCATGGTGGTTGTTATGAGTTTTTGGTCATTCCATTCAGCCTCTACAATGCCCCGTTCACTTTTCGAAGTCTCATGAATAATATTCTCTTTCCCTTTCCCTGCCATTTTGTCTTGGTTTTCATCAATTATATATTGGTCTAAAGTCTTACCTAGGAAAGCCACCTCCAACATGTTTATCATATTTTGCACTTACCACATGACCAATAGTTATTTGTGAAATTATACTAGTGTGTTTTAAGGGTGACCGAGGTTGAATACTTGGGCCATATTATGAGTTTGGGTGGATCCCAAGAAAGTGGAAGCTATGAATAATTGGCCATGCAACAACATTATCAAAATCTTGAGAGGACTCCTTGGCCTTACAGGATACTATTGTAAGTTTGTGGTGAACTATGGGAAGATTGCATCTCCTCTTACGAAAATTCCAAAAAATAATTCATTTTCATGGCATGAAACAATAGAGCAGGCCTTCTCCAACCTAAAGGAGGCCATGTGCACTACGTCTATGCTATCCATGTCATATTTCACTAAGAAATTCATCTTAGAATGTGATGCCTTAGGACGGGGACTATGATTAGTCATATCACATGAAGGACATCCCTTGGCCTTCACTAGTAAGAAGTTTTGTGACAAAAACTTGGACAAATCAACCTATGGAAAAGAAATGGTGGATATCCTTCACGTAGTTGACACATGGTGACCCTATCTAATCGGCCAACCTTTGTAGATTAAGACAGGCCATCATAGTCTAATGTATTTCCTTGAACAATGCATTTCCTCACCCGAGCAATAGAAATGGGTCACTAAGATGTTGGGTTTTGGTTATGAAATCATATATAAGAAGGGTCGTGACAATGTGGTCGTCGATGCCTTGTCTAAGTAATTTGAAGAGGAGGGTTAATTCTTTGCTTTATCCTTACCAATCCCAAGATGGATAGATGAAACACGAAATCGATGATTGTTCTAGGACACAATTCACCACCTCATCAAACAACTTCAAGAAGACCTAAATCCTCCACTTAGGTAAAAATGAAACCAAAATATTTTGAGGTAGAAGGAAAAAATCTTTCTCACATCAGAATCAACCTTGAAACCAAGAATATTGGAGGAATTACATTCATCACCCTTAGTAGGACACTCATGAATTCATAAAAAAATTGTAATAAGTAAGCTATCTGTCTACTTTACAAGATATCCATAACTTCATTGTTTCCTCCGACACTTGCCAATGACATATGGGTGAAGCAATGAAGTCACTAGGGGGTTTTCAACCACTCCCCATTCCTAACCATATTTAGATGGACATCTCTATGGATTTCATTGTGGGGTTTCCTAAGGTAGGAAATAAAAAAATCATTATGGTGGTAGTAGATCGTCTGACCATATATTCCCACTTATGTGCCTTACCATCCACTTTTACATCCTCTTTGGTGGCCCAAGTTTTCCTGGATCATATTTTCAAACTCTATGGCATTCCCACTTCTATTGTCTCTAATCGTGACCCCACTTTTACAAACAAGTTTTGGAAAGAGATGTGCAAACTTCAATGCACTCAGTTAAATCTCAACATGACATACCACTCCCAAATTGATGGTCAAACTGAAGAGATCAATAAGTGCTTGGAAAATTGTTTACACTGCGTTGTGTCAAATAAGCCATGCCAACGGGCCCATTGGCTCCCTTTGGCTGAAGGGTGGTATAATACCACTTATCATGGTTCCATAAAGATGACACCATATGAAGTTGTGTAAGACCAAAAACACTTATCATTAGTTTCCTATTTACCAAGTACCTCATGGGTTCATACAATGGATAACACACTCCACACTAGAGCTGAAATTTTGTGCATCCTTAGAGATAATCTAATTCTAGCCCAAAAAATAATGAAGCAACACGATGATCAACATTTCTCTAAGTGCTCCTTTGAATTTGGGGATAACATGTTTCTTTCACTAAAATTGTATAACGATACATCTCTCAAGTACCATCTCCATCAGAAGCTCTCTCTGAAGTTCTATGGACCCTACACCATCCTATAATGCATTGGAGAGGTATCCTATAAGATTTATCTTCCAAACCACTCGAAGATTCACATTGTCTTATGTGTCTCTTGCATAAAAAAAGTGGTGGGATTTGATTGCAAAATACAGACCAGTTTATCATAATTGGATGAGGAAGGCTCCATTTGGCTTTAGCCAACTACAGTATTGGCCTCCAGGGAAAGACAATTTCATGGGCACACCATGAAAGAAGTTTTGCTCCAGTGGTAAGACATGTCTTTGGAAGAATCAACTTGGGAATCAACCAATATTTTACAACATTTACTGCACCTTCAATTTTGATGGAAGCATTGCTTTGAAGGGGAAGGGCATGTTAGGTTCCTACCCTAACTCACCTTACTCTAAGAATTAAGCATACATTGTATAAGGCCATAAATTGGTAATAAGAGAGAATACATTAGTGTTCTACAATCAATGTAAAAACGGTCTCTTTATTAATTAAGACCAATTACAAAGTTCTATTTTGACCATGTCAAGTAGTTAGCATCGAATGTCTATGGCCCAAGCATCAACCATCAAAAAATGGCCTTCCTGGATTCCCTCTCTTGGTCAGGAAGTTGGATTGAGGACAGGCACTGGATCATCAAGGGAGATTTTAATATGATCACAAACCTAGAAGAGAAGAAAGGAGGAAGATGAGTACTTGGACCAACCAATGAAGCTTTCAAAGACTTCGTCGAGACTAGTAAGATTTTTTTATCTGGAAACTGGGAATGGTTGGTTCACGTGGAATAACAAACGGGGGGGAGATCATCATGTGGCCTGTAGACTTGATAGATTATTAATTTCAAAAGAACTTGTAACGGTGGGTGGTGATTTGACTACCTCTGTTTTGTTGTCAGCAGGCTCAGATCATTGGTCGATTTGCCTCTTTTGGGATAGGAAAGGTTCAAGTGGAGGAAAGCCATTCCGATTTGAACAATTTTGGATGGAACAAAAGGACTTAAAATCATTGGTCCAACAACGATGGAAGGATCTCACCCCCTAAGTGGGAAAAAAATGTACCAGTTCCAACTAAAGATGAAATCTCTAAAATCTAAGATACGCACATGGAACAGAGAAGAATTCAGGAACATATTTCAAGACAAAAAGCGGATAAGCGAACAGATGGAAGCCATCAAGAGAGAAGGTACGAATGATGGGTATAGTGAAGACCTAAAGAAACAAGAACAAGTCACCCTTGGACAACTGCAAGCACGGGAAAGACAGGAGGAGAGCTTTTAGAAACATAAATCCAGGAATCAATGGCTTCAAGAAGTGGAAAGAAATACCAAATTCTTTCATCACTCTATAATCCAGAATCGACAAAAGTCAAGGATAAATAGAATAAAAAATGAATCTGGAAAATATGTGGAGACTAGAGAAGAAATGGAAGTCGAACTTACGCAATACTTTGGGAACATAATGAGGGAATATCAATCCAACTGATCTAATCATATAGCCAGGATCACCCAACTCATCCCCCCCACAGTGACCGCAGAAAAAAATGACCTTATGAAGAAACCAGTTACTCTTGCAAAAGTTGAGGAATCCATCCACCAAATGGAAGAAGAAAAGGCCCCAGGACTAGATGGATTTATGACCAATTTTTTCCACCACTTCTAGGACATGATCAAACAAGATGTGTGGAAAATAGTTGAAGACTCTTGTCGAAACAAAGGGGTGTTACGAGCCTTCAATGCCACTTTTATGACCCTAATCCCCAAAGCTAGAGGCACAAACACACCAGGTAAATTCAGACCCATTTCTCTCTGTAACATAATTTACAAAATCATTACCAAAGTTATGGCCAATAGACTGAAATCCATTATCCCCTATCTGATTTCCCCGAAGCAATCTGGTTTCGTCGAGGGGAGACATATCTTGGATGGCGTCATTCTTGTCCATGAATTCATACACTCCCTCAGAGTAACCAAAATCCCAGGGATTCTTTTCAAATTGGATATTTCAAAATATTATGACAAGCTTAGTTGGAAATATATGAGAGCGATGCTTGCAACTTATGGTTTTGACAGAGACTAGATTGATTGGGTAATGAGCATGACCTTCTCAAATTTCTTCTCCATTATGCTTAATGGATCCCTGACCAAGAATTTCAGCCCGTCCAAAGGAATCCACCAAGGGGAACCTCTTTCACCTTTCCTCTTTATTATGATGGCAAAGGGACTTAGCAGATTGATCAAAGCTATGGTTAGCAATGGTGAACTACAAGGGTTCAACATCCATCTACATGCGGAAAAATAGACCCACCAGCAATTTGTGGATGATACGATGCTCATGGGACATGCTTTGGTTCAGGAAGCCAGAACCATCAAGATGGCTCTCAATACTTTCTCTAAGTCATCTGGTTTGGAGATTAATAGATAAAAATCACAAGTTTTCTCTTTCAATACCCCCAACATATCCCAAAGGAATATTCTCTAGATTTTAGGTTTCTAGGGGATCTCCCTTCCTTCCAAATACCTTGGCGCCCCACTGGATGAAGGTGTCATCAAACAGGTTTCTTGGATGGAGGTTCTGGATAGAATGTGGAAAAAATTGAGCAATTGGGTGTTTCGACCTCTTAATTTCACAACAAGACTTACCCTCCTCAAAGCGGTTCTTCAAGCCATGCCCGTATATATTTTCTCGATCCTAGCAGCCCCAAAATATGTAATCAAAGACTTAAGATCCATTCAGAGGACCTTCTTATGGGGGGTAAACCCAGAGAAACCAAAATGGGATCTAGTAAGCTGGGAGAAAGTCTTCCAACCCAAAATCAAAGGAGGACTAGGATTGAGGGACCCAGGAATAAACAATGAAGTCTTAGGATCCAAAATCTGGTGGAATTGGGTCACCTATTGTCACATCCCCATCTTTACCCTATTGAATTAAAATTGTAAATGATGTAAATATAGTTATTAAATCATGGTGAGGAGCTCAAGGCCAAGGCCCCGCCATTGACTTATCGTTTTATGCATCGGCAATTAAAATAGATGCCTACGGTTCTTGTGCTAGCCATGCAGAATGTAAATTCGGACATCATGTAAATACGCAATTTTAATGAAATACCCACAACGGGCTATGCAATGCAACAAGAGATGGGGGCATGATCTTACAAGGAATAGGGAGGGAAAATAATCAAACCCTTGAGCCAATAGAGTCAATCCATGTGTCAATGAGAAAACCCATGAACTCTCAACTACCCATTTTGTGTCATGCACCCAATCATTTAATTCTTCCAAGAATTGGTTGAGACAATTAATGCTTTGGGATTGGAGAGGTATGGCAGTCAATTTTCGTGCATGGGCAAGCCATCAACCTGGAAAATAGTATTTTGGCTTGCTAGGAAAGAAAACACCCACGAAATGGTGCCCAAAGCCATTCTTCACCCATTACATTCATCCTCTCACGCAGTCTGAGCTTGCTGGGTTTTTATCCTTCACGTTTTCACCATTTTCCTGCATTTTTCTTCCATGCCTGGGAAATCGTTTCTGTTAGCACAGTGGCTGGGAGGAGAGAACCACGTTTTCGAACTGTTATGGAGGCTGTTTTTGTCCCAGATTTTCCATGGACGTTTTTCTAAAAACGGATTTGCTTCCCCAGGGTTGAATCCCCATCTACCAAATCGCTTTTAGCTGCCCACATTTTTCTGAAGCTCAGGGAAACCCCATTTTTGCATCCCACTATAAAAACGTTTCTCTTCATGCCCAACAATTGTGTTTTTGTTGTTATGCGCATCTTTGTTTTTGTTTAAACCTGTGAACAAGAGGTTTGGAGTGGTAGTGGACAGAATTGCTTGATAAACCTAGTGGGTAAAATAACCTCTCAAGAAGATCAAGAGGGCTTTGGTAACTTTTCTATGCACACCCTGAGAGCACTAGAAAGGAAGGTATGGCTTGAGGGACTGTGTAGCAGTGAAGGGAATACTTCCTTGCGTTGGGTGTGTAGGCATTTGTGAGTGCCAAGCTGAATAGATCTTGTAGGGGTATCCATGGCTCTGTGCTTGAGCTCACTAGCTTAGCAATTCCTCCTTTCCATCTCCTAGTAGCCTAAGAAACCCAACTACTGACTGGCTTGGCTGATTTTGGTGTATCTTTGGCTATGTGAGAGTCTGTTGTTCCCTTTTTCCTTTTGGATATCATGCCCAGCTCGGGGGTGGTAGTGGTGCTGAAAGATTGAAGAGCACACTCGCCTATGGATGGGTGGAACGTTGCAGTTGCATAGCCAATTGCTCGGAGCTACTTTGTTTTAAGATAAGTGTTCTATTGGTTTTAAATTCTGAAATGTTTTATTCACTATCTGTCATGGAAATGTTGAATGCATGGTTAAATCTGTAAATGAATTACTTCCGCTGTGTTATTTATATATACCCACATGCATATGTATTATGTTTTACATGGATTTTACTTAAATATTATGGGGTTAGATGTATGGAGTTAGTATCATGTTCTCTCCCTTGATGGGTCCATGAGGGAGGATTTGTGACAGAATGGTATTAGAGCTGCTGGTTGCAGCATTGGACCTCTATGGGCCGAATCTAATTACAGTTACAAGGGAAGATCCCTTCCTGATCACCACAGGTTACAGCATCAAGACTAATGGGATAAATGGGATAATTGCAGAGGTAGGATCACCTCCTATTGAGCAGTGAACATCCCTGAAAGAAAAGAAAAAAATTCTGAAATTGTTTAAGTGTCTCTAAAAATTTCAAAATTCTATCTAAATCAAAAGGAGCTTGTGAGTTTTTTGCCGCAACAGCGGAAGGACTCGACAAGTTAATCCACAACGGCGGAAGGAACTTGTGAGTTCTCACCGAAGTTATCAGAAGAACTTGGTGAGTGGCTTCGCGACAATTCGGTAGAAAATCATTCAGTTCGCCAGAAGAGGAAGGAAGAATTTCAACGGAAGAGTTGGCAAAAGCTTTTCGGAACAGCGGAAGCATTAGTGAAATATTTCCGGAACAGCGGAAGCGTTGGCGAAAGCTTTCTGGAATAGCGAAAGCTTTGGCGAAAGCTTTTCGAAAACAGTGGAAATAACTCCCGAGTTGCGCCAAAGTTGTTGGAAAGAAAAGATGACTTTTCGGCGGAGAAACTCAGCGAATTTGTCCGCAACGGCAGAAGAACTCGACGAATTGGCCCGAAATGGCAAAAAAAAAAAAAGAGGGCGCTTCCCTCGACCTGCCCTGCAGTGGCCACAAGGGGGGGGGAAGCCCCCTTGACCCCCTTCGTCCCCCTCATATGTTGTTGATTATGAGAAAATTCTATGATTTGACAAATTGTCAATATGATATCTTTCCACATGCATGAAGGTAATTAATGAATTTATGAGAATATAATGTAGCTAACATTTGTGTCGATGAACACATTTTTGCAGAATCACAGTTACATCAAGGCAGCATTCTAGATAGTGCAGTTGGAAAGTTTTGGGTCTTGGTTGGGTCAAGAAGGTCAATATCATGGATGATGTACAGGATCGCTATGAGCCTAAGATAGATGCCATGGGGGAAAACATACATGTTGAAAATGTGGAAACAGAATCTAATGGGAGTAGAAATCAAGAGACTCCCCCAGGTATTGCAGCCACCATGAGAAGCCTGAGGGTGGAGTTGCAAATCTATAGAAAAGATAATGAAAGGATGATTAAAGCTCAGGAAGAGCAAAATCAGTTGAACGCAGCCATGCTGCAGAGTTTGACAAACATCCAAAGGCATATAAACTCTGGGCATCAGACATCAAATCCAGAAAGGAGTGGGAGTAGTTCAAGGAGGAATTCCCACAAGAGGGCCAATAGCTCAAGAAGAGTTTCTAGAGATAGAACATATACTCTAGAAATCTCTTCTAGTGGATCATCTGACTCTAAAGAATCCATTGAGGGTTCAAACTCTTCATCTCACAGGAATAAGAGAAAGAGGAATTACAAGAATGATTCACATGGGGAGTTTAAGAAAGCAAAACCTCCTACATTTGATGGAGAGGTAAAGTCTGGTCAAGAAGCTGAAGCTTGGCTTCTTGGGATGAGAAAGTATTTCCAAGTCCAAGACTACTCCGGAAATATGAAGGCAAGGGTAGCCATCTTCAACTTGAATGGAAGAGCATCTATATGGTGGGATCATATCAGGCAAGTGAGGAAGATCAATGAACGGAATATTGTGTGGAAGCAATTCAAGAAATACTTCAAGCAAAAGTACCTCTCTGATAGGTACTATGATGATAAGATCAAAGAGTTCCATGAGCTGAGATTGGGACAATTGACCATGGAAGAATATGCAAACAAGTTCTTGGAGTTGCTGAGGTATGTCAGGTATATTCAAGATGATAAGGTGAAAATTCAGCGTTTCCTAAGTGGACTACCCCAGTCATATAAAGACAGGATTGAGTTTGACGAAACTCAAACTCTAGAGGAGGCAATAAGGAAGGCCAAGTATTTCTATGATCAAAACAAAAGCAAACCTGATTTCCATAAGGCATGGAAGGACAAGAAAAATGAGAATTTTGACCAAAGGAAGAAAGGTTTCAAACCTCCTCATCTCAGAAATCAGCAAAGGCAGCCATCACAGTTTGTGACTAAGCCAACTAGGATGATGGGAGACAAGCCAAGAGATCCAAAGGAGCCAAGAGAACCACTTCAATGTTGGGGTTGTGGAGGAGACCACATTCTTAGGAACTGTCCACATCGAAATGGGAATGCAAATCAAGTTCACAACATCCAAGGAGTCGAAACTGTGGGTCAAGTGGCGAGGACAATCCCTATAATCTATGCAGCACTAGACGATCGCCAGGCAGATCATCAATCAACTGTGGTTGAAGTTGAAGGTAAGATTGCTAAGCAATCTGTTTCTATTTTGATTGATCCTGGATCTACTCACAGTTATGTCACTCCTAGAATTGTTGAGATTTGTGCTTTTAAGAAATTGAAGCATAGTAAATCATGGTTAGTTCAACTAGCCACTGGAACCAAGAGAAAAGTTAGTGAAGTCGTAGAGAAATGTCCATTAGAGATGGATGGGCTATTCACTTATGCAAATATAAATATTTTGCCACTTGGTTCCTATGATATTCTCATTGGGATCGATTGGTTAGAAGCACACAGGGTTAGACTTGACTGCTACAATAAGACGTTTGAATGCATGGACAAAGAAGGAAACCCAAGGGCTGTAAAACGAATTCCAAAGGTGACTTCTGTTAGGCAGGTTTCAGCCATGCAGTTGAAAAAGTTATGTAGAAAGGGTTGTCAATTGTATGCAGTCCATGTTTTGGAGGCAACGGAAAATGAAACTCTTAAATTGGAGGACTATCATGTACTGCAAGAATTCAGGGATGTTTTTCCTAATGAGATTCAAGGACTTCCTCCAAAGAGAGACATTGATTTTACAATTGAACTTGTTCCAGGAGTAGCACCAGTGTCTAAGACACCATACAAGATGAGTACACCGGAATTACTAGAATTGAAAATGAAATTACAAGAGTTGTTGGAAAATAAATATATCAGGCCAAGTGTGTCCCCGTGGGGAGCACCTGTTCTATTTGTGAAAAAGAAAGATGGAACACTCAGGTTATGTATTGACTACAAGCAGTTGAACAAGGTCACTGTGAAGAACAAATACCCATTGCCCCGAATTGATGATGTTTTTGATCAAATGAGAGGAGCAAAGGTATTTTCAAAGATTGACTTGAGGTCTGGTTACCATTAGGTAAGAATCAAAGAGGAAGATATTCATAAGACAGCCTTTAGAACAAGGTATGGGCACTATGAGTTTTTGGTGGTACCATTTGGTCTCACAAATGCACCAGCTACATTCATGTGTCTCATGAATAGTGTTTTTAGCAAGTATTTGGACAAGTTTGTCCTTGTTTTTCTAGATGACATTCTCATCTATTCTAAGAATGAAGAAGAGCATGAAGAACATTTGAGAATGACATTGCAATTGCTAAGGGAGCATAAGTTGTATGCAAAGTTGAGAAAATGTGACTTTTATAAAGATAGAATTCATTATTTGGGTCACATCGTCTCAGATGAAGGAATATCTATGGACCCTGAGAAGATTGAAACCATTACGAATTGGCCAACTCCAAGAATGTGACAGATGTCAAATCTTTTATGGGCCTTGCTGGTTACTACAGGAGGTTTATAGAAGGATTCTCCAAGGTCGCAAACCCGATCACTTCTTTGCAAAAGAAGGGGATAAAGTTTGAATGGTCACCAAGGTGTGAAGCAAGCTTCCAACGGTTGAAGAATCGTCTTACGAGTGCACCAATTTTGAAAATTGCAGACCCAGAAAAATACTTTGTGGTGTGTACCGATTCATGCAATCAAGGACTCGGAGGAGTTCTTATGCAAGACAACCACATGGTATGCTATGAGTCGAGAAAGATGAAGGAGCATGAGAAAAACTATGATACTCATGATTTAGAACTTGCAGCCATAGTACATGCTTTAAAGATGTGGAGGCATTACTTAATGGGAAGGAGATTTGAGCTAAGGACAGACCATTGTGGTCTGAAGTACTTATTCGATCAGCCAAATTTGAATGTTAGGCAAGCTAGATGGTTGGAATTTTGGTATGAATTTGATTTTGAAATCAAACACATAAAAGGGCAAGAAAATAAGGTGGCTGATGCACTCAGCAGGAAAGTACATGAAATGTATGCGATAGTGCTTAGTACTTGCCAACCAGATTTGAGGCAACAGATTGTTAACCACATTGTCGAGGATGAAGCGTATGTGCAGGTAAAAGACAAATTGCAGCAGCAAGACCTTGAAAAGAAGTATGAAGGCTATCATTTGGAAGAAGACGGACTTGTTACCTATAAGAATAGAGCCTATATTCCAAATGTGGCAAATTTGAGGAGGATTGTTATGGATGAAATCCATAAAGCTCCATACTCTGGTCACCCAGGGTATCCGAAAACAATTGTTGCAGCAAGAAAATATTATTTTTGGCCAGGGATGAAGAAGGATGTCGCTGAATACATTTCCAAGTGCACGAAATGTCAACAGGTGAAGGTTGAACACCAAGATCCAGCAGGTTTATTGCACCCAGTGCCAATTCCAGAATGGAAATGGGAAGTAATTTCCATGGATTTTATTACAGGATTTCCAGTGACTATGAGACAACATGATTCCATCATGGTTGTGGTGGACAAGTTAAGAAAGGTAGTACATTTTATACCAGTTAAGTCCACGCATAAAGCCGGGGCCATTGCAAATATTTTCATGAAGGAAATTTTCAGATTACATGGATTGCCTAGGGCAATAATCTTTGATAGGGATACCAAGTTCACTTCCAATTTTTGGAAAGGTCTATTTGCATATTTGGGTACATAGTTGAACTTTAGTACTGCATACCATCCTCAAACAGACGGAAAAACAGAAAGAGTAAATCAAGTGCTTGAAGACATGCTTCGTATGTACGTTATGGACAAACCATCCAAGTGGGAGGATTATCTACACCTGGTAGAGTTTGCATATAACAATGGGAAGCAAGAGTCATTGGGAATGAGTCCATATGAGGATTTGTACGGCAGAAGGTGTAGGAGACCAGTGACTGGGGACAATCCAGTGAACAGAATTGTACTTGGGCCAGAATTGCTTAAGGAAATGGAACAAGAAGTTGCAAAGATCATGCAAAATTTAAAAGCAGCCCAGGATAGACATAAAAGCTATGCATATAAACATAGGGTGCATAGGGAATTCAGTGTTGGGGATCATGTGTATCTTAGAGTGAAGCCAAGGAAGGCTTCCTTGAAGCTTGGGAGTTGTGCCAAGCTATCACCTGGATATTGTGGGCCATTTGAAGTGCCTGAAAGAATAGGGCCAGTTTCATATAGACTTGCATTGCCTGCTAGCACTAGAGCTCATAATGTTTTTCATGTCTCTTTGCTTAAGAAATATGTACATGATCCTAACCATGTGATTAATTGGGATGTGATCCAGGTGGAACCCGAGGGAGAGTTCCAAACTGATCCATTGCGCATCCTAGACAAGAGGGTAACATTGCTCCGAAACTAAGCCATCAGACAGGTAAAGGTGCAATGGAATCACTACGGTCCCGATGAGGCTACATGGGAGCTCGAGGATGCCATGAGAGTGGCATATCCATTTTTTTCAATTTTGACGAGCACTGAGGACAGTGCTAATGTAAGAGGAGGGGAATGTCACATCCCCATATTTACCCTATTACATTAAAATTGTAAATGATGTAAATATCATTATTAAATCATGGTGAGGAGCTCAAGGCCAAGGCCCCACCATTGATTTATCATTTTATGCATCGGCAATTAAGATAGATGCCTATGGTTCTTGTGCTAGCCATGCACAATGTAAATTCTGACATCATGTAAATACACAATTTTAATGAAATACCCACAACGGGCTATGCAATGCAACAAGAGATGGGGGCATGATCTTTACAAGGAATAGGGAGGGAAAATAATCAAACCCTTGTTCCAATAGAGTCAATCCATGTGTCAATGAGAAAACCCATGAACTCTCAACTACCCATTTTGTCTCATGCACCCAATCATTTAATTCTTCCAAGAATTGGTTGAGACAATTAATGCCTTGGGATTGGAGAGGTATGGAAGTCAATTTTCGTGCATGGACAAGCCATCAACCTGGAAAATAATATTTTGGCTTGCTGGGCAAGAAAACACCCACGAAATGGTGCCCAAATCCATTCTTCACCCATTGCATTCATCCTCTCACGCAGTCTGAGCTTGCTGGGGTTTTATCCTTCATGTTTTCACCATTTTCCTACATTTTTCTTCCATGCCTGTGAACTCATTTTGGTTAGCACAGTGGCTGGGAGGAGAGAAACACATTTTGGGACTGTTATGGAGGCTGTTTTTGCCCCAGATTTTTCATGGACATTTTTCTGAAAATGGATTTGCTTCCCCAGGGTTGAATCCCCATCTACCAGATCGCTTTTAGTTGCCCACGTTTTTCTGAAGCTCAGGGAAACCCCATTTGTGCATCCCACAGTAAAAACATTTCTCTTCATGCCCAGCAATTGTGTTTTTGTTGTTATGCGCATCTTTGTTTTGGTTTAAACCTGTGAACAAGAGGTTTGGAGTGGTAGTGGACATAATTGGCTTGATAAACCTAGTGGGGGAAATAACCTCTCAAGAAGATCAAGAGGGCTTTGGCAACTTTTCTATGCACACCTTGAGAGCACTAGAAAGAAAGGTATGGCTTGAGGGACTGTGTAGCAATGAAGGGAATACTTCCTTGTGTTGTGTGTGTAGGCATTGTGGGTGCCAAACTGAATAGATCTTGTAGGGGTATCCATGGCTCTGTGCTTGAGCTCACTAGCTTAGCAATTCCTCCTTTCCATCTCCAAGCAGCCTAAGAAACCCAACTGTTGATTGGCTTGGCTGAGTTTGGTGTATCTTTGGCTATGTCAGAGTCTGTTGTTACCTTTTTCCTTGTGGAGATCATGCCCATCTCAGGGGTGGCAGTGGTGCTAAAAGATTGAAGAGCACACTCGCCTTTGGATGGGTGTAACGTTGTTGTTGCATAGCCAGTTTCTCGGAGCTACTTTGTTTTAAGATAAGTGTTCTATTGGTTTTAAATTCTGAAATTTTTTATTCACTGTCTGTTATGGAAATGTTGAATGCATGATTAAATCTGTAAATGAATTACTTCTGCTGTGTTATTTATATATACCCACATGCATATGTATTCTGTTTTACATGGAATTTACTTAAATATTATGGGGTTAGATGTATGGAGTTAGTATCATGTTCTCTCCCTTGATGGGTCCACGAGGGAGAGCTTGTGACACCTATAATTCAGAACCTTGGGCTCAACTATGGCATGCTAAATATTCTCATGATAGACCTAAGCAGAAACTCATACAATTCACTGAGGAGAAACAGGGCTCACACATATGGGGAACATCCCTATGTAGTAGGAAAATTATCCAAGACCATAATTTTTGGGAAATAAGAGATGGAATCACAACAGATTTGTGGGAATACTTGTGGCAGGAATGCCCAAAACCTGCCTCATCCCCCCCTTCACTAGAATGCCAAGAATATTGCAAGGCTCTGGACCTCACAAAAGTCTCCCAATTCTGGAATCCTGAAGAGGAGGATGCTACCTTCAGAGAATGGCATCAAATGGATGGGTGGAAACAAAGATGTCGATAGAGGAAAGTCACCATATGGAGGAAGCACTTCAAGAAAGAATGATAAATATACAAAGAGGCCCTGATAAAGTTCGATGGGGATATTCGACCAAAGGAAATTTCAACATCAAAGAATCTTATGACTTATGGACAAACTATGAAGCAAGACCAGCAGAAGAAATATGGAAGAAGAGTTGGATGTCAAATCCTTGGTCGAAAGTGGCTTGTTTTGTGTGGCTGGTTTTTTATCGTCGAATCCTTACTGGAGAAAACCTCCAGAAAAGAGGAATTGTTGGTCCCTCTCACTGCCCCCTCTGTAATAGAGCCAAATAAATTCTCAACCATATCCTATATTCTTGCCACTTCTCTTCCACCTTATGGGACTAGGGTGTAGAACTTTTCAGAAGATGGAACCGACAACCTGGGATCCTAGACCAAACCATTAAAGAATGGGACCCCAAGGATTTCAAAAACAGTATTGTAACTCAAATCTGGATCATGTTCCCCGACTTTTTTATTTGGTAAATATAGAAGGAAAGAAACCAAAGAATCTTCAAAGACACCAAATCCCCAATCCAAGCGATTTGGAACAAGATTGTAAAACAAATTAAGGAGACAGTAAATACTAACCCCTGGGTGGACAGGGATTGGGAATCAGATGACCAAGAACTCAGAATCCTTAATCATCTAAGCCTACATCATACTGATCAGGGATGGGTTCGAAAGCAATTCAAAACTCAAATGCACACTAGCCCTAATACCTGGTCTCCTCCCCCAGTGGGCTCTTTCAAGCTTAACTTCGATGGGGCCTCCAAAGGAAATCTAGGCATGGATGGCTATGGGGGGATTTTCCGTAATGAGGATGGTCAAATTCTACTAATTTTCCATGGCTACATAGGACAAGACACAAACAATGATGCCGAAATCGAAGGGCTTCTTCAAGTTCTAAAGATAACTAAACAGAACAAATGGGAACCACTCATAGCTGAAGGTGATTCAAAGGTGATCATCAACATGGAAAAAAAATCCAACTTGGAAAAAATCCAACGAAATTGACAGCCAGTTGGAGGTTGGCTCACAGGGTGGAAGAACTAGGGGCCCACCTTCGTAACCCACATGTGTGGATATTTAGGCACATCAAAATAGATGGTAATAAGGTAACAAACTGCCTGGAAAAAGTGGGGGCTCACTTGATGCACAAGAAGCGAGAAGGACCCATGTCAAACTTCGGGGATATGGCATGGGATAAAACTTGCGCCCAACTGTCTAATTAAGATACCCATGCTTTAAGAGTGCGACATTATGACACTTTCATTGGGAATTATTCCCATTAAATACTCCACACAGGTAGTCCTTTCAACACCTCTCGACATAATACCCACACACATTACACTGGTTTGAACCACAACCATGAGTACCAGGATCATCCATAGCTGTTAACCATCGAAATGGATATTGATGAGGTCAGGCCTCTGGACTATCCTCGTCCAATGAACATTTACTGGCAGGGATGAAAAAAAAAGATGACGGATCAAGCGGAATGGACGCCTCTGTACTGCAGTCAGATCTGGAGAATGAAAGAATGATGATAGAAATTAAGGTAAGTTGAAAGAGGATAACTATAAATATGGACAAACCTCGGTGGGGGCCTTGTATGCCTAAGCCTTGATATCTATCTCCCCCACTGGTTTGCTTCTTCCTGTGTCTTTGCCTATGCAATTGGCCCTGCACCTGCTACCTGCGCATGTAATGTCCCTCATTTTGACCCTTAGGATATTTTGGTTGTAATGTAAATATTGTATGTATGCGATGTATGATTCCTAGCATGGAACTCAAGGCCAAGGCCCCACTAGTGAATGCTCAGCCTTGAAGAGACAAGTATATTTTAGTAGGGTAACCATATTCTAGTAAGCCATGGAAAATATAAATGATGTAAATGATACCATGTAAATAAAATACCAAGGGTTGGTTATGGCTGCAACTAAATAACGGGAGCTATGTATCCACTAGGGAGAGATGAGGGGGTGTGGGATGGAACCCTAGGCTGCCATATGTCACCTTGAGAACCCATTTGACTATCCTAGCTATCATTGAATGTTGTTGTAAGGAGGTGGGTGAAGAGCATTGTTCATGAGGTCAATGGAGTATGGGACAACCTTGAAATCCGTAAGGTAGGGTATGGGGCTCTATATTGCTTGTCCCATAAGCCACCCTACCTCGTGGAGTACGTATTCCTCATTCCCGGACCTGGGTGGATCATAGATACATCATTTGAACCCTTACGCAACCCACCAAACCCAATAGAGAGGAAAAAAACCAAAAATCGTGATTTTGTGTAAGCACGAATTGCAGAGTCAAGGTCGCTCAAAAATCTGCATGGAAAGAGAAAAACCACTTGGGGATCCACAGACCTGAACTTTGGTGCAAGTTGGAGAGTGTTAGATACCCCGAGAACCCACATAGAAACACAAATATGGTAGCCCAAAATCATGGACGTGGGACAGAGCTTCGGCCGCAACATGAAAGAGATCCAAGTGTCGATTACAGTGGGAGGAAGCCAAGAGGGTTTGAAACTGTATGGTAGATCCCAAGAGGGCTCATTTACCTTGATCTAACAACTAGGACCAACCATACTGGCCCAATTCAGTGCTAAGGGGAGGGGCTCCCTAGGGACTGTGCAACAAATAAGGGGACCTTACTTAGGCTGACAGTGGAGGGGATGGCGATTCCTGAACTTCCTGAGGTCATTGGGATATGACCATAGCTCTGTGGAAGATTTTATTGACCCAGAAACCCTTACCTGCCTCCCCACTTGCTTGACAAATCAACTGTGTGTTGGATGACCCTAATTGACTATGACCCAAGGCTGTGAGTGAGCTTACCTAGTCCCTCCTTAGTGGATACTTGACACAAACCCAGTCGACAGGGGTTCCCAGCACTGTCGACACCCAAACCACCACTATCTCCCTGAGCACCAGCCCAAACAAGTTTTACCCTATCCAGCAACACCTGCAGAGCAAATGATGTCTCACCCGAGATGTTCAAGGGAGAGTCGACAGAACCATGTTTCCACCGAATGAAGGAGGATAATGCGGCTCAATTACCCAACTTATTGCAACATTTTCGGGATATATCTAAGCATTTAACTTGAGCATTCTTCATATTCATGGCATCATTCAACAAAACAGTCATAATTGCGATAGATATAAAAATAAAGCATTAACCGTAGCAAGGAAACATCACATCATTCACATATTCATATTGTGAAATGCATTACCATAAATAAAAATGGAAACACAGGGATTCTGCTCAATAACTCTGTCACATCATATTAATTCCGCAAAAAATCAGATACAAAATATTCAGTCTTCAGCATTGGATCAAGATCTCACAGATGGTTCAACAATCATACTCCGTGAAAGACAGATATCTCCAGATCTAAGATACACAATCCTCGATGATTCAATACTTACAAATATATGTCTATTTATAGGCTTGCACCTTTACATGCTTGTCCACTTTCTAACTACTTCCTAACAGACACATAGAGAAAATGACCCAAAATATATCTACTGTGGTCCAAATGACCCAAAAACCTGCATACTGCGGTTCAACAGACCCAAAATTACATAAAATATCATCATGTGCGCTTGACTTCCCGCCTTCTGCAGTATATTTGGCCTAGCACAGCATCCACGATGTTGTGATGCTGACTTGTCCAAACCTCCTGCCAACATGCCCCCAACACAATCTTGTGGCTTTCCCTCGAGCCACATCATGCAGGTAAGGTGTATGCGGTGGTCTTGACTCTGAAGTCCTCATACTATTGGTCGACTTCCGTGAGCTGCTCCTTTACCTCCCTAGCCAATGCCTGATTCTCGATCACATCCTGAGGAGATGGATGCTCACTCAGCTTCACCGCAACTTGTTGGCGACCTTCTTATACAGCCTGGAGTGTCGCACCACCTTTAGTCACAAACTGACTGCTAATCTCTTGGAACTCCTCCAGCTGCACTGTGCGCTTCTTCTAATTCTCATCAGCCTTGGTGGTGCGCTGCTACAACTCTTTTAAGTCCGCAGACTTGGAAACCTGCTCCATTGGCGTCATCGTGCGCATCGTTGTTTTTAGTGTCACCAAATGCCCCTTTGCCTCCTACCTGAGCTTGGTTAACTGATCAATTTTCTCATCCTGAACAATGCATCCCCAAAAATGTACGGTGTCTGTTGTAAGTTTTGTCACTTTTGTTTCCAACTCCGCAATGTGTGTCGCCACCTCCTCAATGGCACACTTGCATTCATCCACCTGCGCTTGGGGTGTGCCAGGGTTCACCACCGCTGTTAACTCCTTATTGTCGTGCTGCAGCTGGGTAATGACAGCCCCAAGTCACTGCATGCGTTGAATCATGTCCAATGCTGCAGTGGGCTCCGGCACATGGTGACAAGCCTCAGCGATGGCCGCCTCCAATTGCACATTTTGATCCCACAAAGTGGCCTTCTCCACAATGAGGCGATCTTGTGCTTGCTTTAACTCTTCGATCACTCGAGATTTCTCAACTCGTTCTTTCTTGATGTCCTCTTCCAACTCATCCACATCCTAGCGTGCCATAGCGGCCCTCCCTGTTAACTCTTCAACCACTTCCTTAGCAGTTGCCTCACTCTCCTGCAAGCGCAGGCACTTACCGCTGATCTCATGCATCATGTCCGCCATTTTGCGGTTGGAAACCGTTTACATAGTTGTCAACTCCTTTGCCAGCAGCGCATTGATGTTGATGGTCAATATATCTAATGGTTGCAGCAAAGCTTTCAAAGCCTCATTATTAGTCACAATCACAGTCGGGGGAATATCGACATTCCGGACCCGCGGCTCAGTGCCGATTGTGCCAATTTCCTGCACCGGTGCTCCTTATGGTGCCTTCTTCAAAACAATGTCGCACAAGGAATCCAGGCAAGCAGTAATCGCATGGAAACCTTCATCCACCTTGTCTGTCATTGCTCGAGTCGCCCCACTGGTTTCATTATTGATTGCTAGTAGTAGTCATCCAAGCTGTGCCTCCGACGATAGGGGGATCCCACTAATTGTCCAATGTTCACAGTGTGCTTTCGATCTGCCTTCTTCCAGCGCAGGCTCATCATCCGAAGGAGTTTGCGACGACTCTTGGTGAGGCAGGGGGTCCATCATTGGTGCATCTAGCGGTATCCCCATGGATTCCTCCTCCTGCGCAACTAGTTCACACCAATCGATCGACCAATCATCAATGATCGCATCTAAGTCTTCATGGAATAACTTATAGGGGGTCTGCAACCACTGTTTATCTTTATCGCAGCATGCCTACACATGGATACTATGTGGGCCAATCAAAAACTAGGCGATCCCTTTATACTTCTCAACATTTTTCTAAGTTAGCCATAGAACCCGCGTGGTGGCCGACTGTAGCGCTTCCTAGTAGAGCCAAAACTGCGTGGTGCACTCCTTGAGGCGCTCCGGTTTCTATACCCACCACAAGTTTTGGTAGCGTGCCCCCTTTTGATCTTTCACCGTGTCCACCTCCATTCCTTGGTAGTCGTCGAGCTCCATCCAGGTGACAGGCGCAACTAAGATCAACAACTAGTTGTATGCGAATGGTCGTTTCCCCACCTGGGCCGCCAACGCATCCTCCATCAGCTGGTTGAGCAGAAACAAGGACCAATTTACTTGCACGCCTTCCACACAGAGTTCTCCACATGAAACAACCCCTGAGTTTCCTTGGTTGGGATGATTATTCCGAACGATTTTGGTATCCAGGATCCACGCCCCAATCTTAACTGCAGGCTCGTTGATGGTGTCGAGGCAGTGGGCTCATCCATCTTTCTGTATTTTATATTGCTTTCGCAACCTGGCTGCAAGCTTTTTGTCATTGTTCTTCCCCTCAAAATATTGCGATGGGTAGACCTCGGCCTTGGGAAACCCTGTGATTTCATAAATCAAGTCCACCGTGACAGTAACCTGCCTGTCCAACCATAGAATGCCACCATGAAAATAGGCTAGGAGTTGTTTCACACAAGCATTGGCTTCCATCAACCACCCAAAGTGTGGAAGGTTGATCAACCTCAACAACCCAACCTTCTCCAAACTGCGCGCCCAGTCATGTGGAATGCATGGCATCGGTCTAGTCTTCCCTAGCGCTCGTAGCATAAAGGGCTCTATCAAAACATCTTCCAGCGCCAACAAATCATGATCGTCATACCGCAGCTGCATCAATGCAGGCACAATGTCGATGGTGTAGATCATGCCTGGTGGAATTGTCAGCATTTTGATCTAGTACACCTGGTTCTTCATTTGATTCCTCAGTTGCATCCCAAGTCGACATGGAGGTCGGTAGGCCGGGATATCCGCAACAAAGATGCCTGCTCGGACTGCGGACTCCACAACACCAGAGCTCAATGGGACCACCTCGGGGATCCCTTCCGGTACTTGGGCCGTGGAGCGGGTCCATCGCTTCCCTAGCCACAGGGAGATAGGCTCCATCCCCGCCCTTTTCTAGTGCACAACGGAGGATGATCCTACTGGCATGCTAGCAACTTCTTGTACAAGATTGACCTCCTCTTCAATACTAACGGCGAGGACAGGGGAGTCAAATTCACTTGAAATCTCCACTGTATCCATCTCACCCATCATGTCGTATTCAATCCCTGCAATGCCAACAAATGACTCAATCTTACCCCACTCAAGAACTTGCCCAACACAACTCAACTGCACTCTGCAACACAACTCAACCTTGCACAATTCAGCAGTGGGAAACTAACTCCACTTGTTACAAACAGGTTCCTTCCAACCAGCCTCTACCGGTTCTTATAGCGTCGATCCCGATCCCTCGTAATCATGACTAAACCATGCATTAATTTAGACCAAATCCTGTCTTAATGAACCAAATTCATCGTCAATCCTGTCATCCAATCGGTTGGATCTGCCGTTAATGCTCATCATTCGAACGAGCATCGTTAATTAACTGTCTTGAACTTTCGGTATTTATTGCTAATTTCACTCGGTCGCGATCCTGTTGTTGTCACGGACCTGCTCCCAAACTGTGATGCAAACACTTCTACTTGCGCATTACGTTCTTGCCAATGCGCCATCTTGCCATTGATTCTTCCTGCAATTTTTTTTCCCCGATGCGACTCAGGCATCACGCTTCTCCAAGCCCAATCTCTAGGGCTTCAACCTGCTACCATTGATCAACTTTGGGAGCATCACTCCGTCTAACTACTGAAGTAATGCTACTGATGCGATATGGGCCAAGCCAATGCATCTGCAGCTTCCCTGGATGCTTCATAAACTTGATGTCATACAACAACACCAAGTCATTCTATTGAAACTGTTTGTTTTTGATGTGGCGATCATGCCAAGCCTTCTGTCGATCCTTCTCCATGCTTTGGTGAAACCCTATGATAAAGCGATCTTCTTCAAGTTGCACTAGCTGCGCTAGATGTTCACCTAATGCCGCTGCATCATCCATACTTCTTGCTACTGCGATGCGCGGACTCGGAACGATGTACTCCATCGGCATAATCGCTTCTTGCCCATATACCAACTTGAATGGTGTCTGTCCCGTCATCCTTTTAGATGTGGTGCGATACACCGACAAGACTGTTGGGATCTTCATATCCCAGTCGTCACGGTTTGCATTGCACACCTTCCTCAGCGCTTGCTCTAGAACCTTGTTAAACGCTTCTACTGTCCCATTTTCTTGCGGATGATATGGCGTGCTATTTTTATGTTGTATCTATAGTTCTATTGTCAATGCCCTGACGGTGCGATTGATGAAGTGACTTCCCTGATCCCTCATCAGCACCTTCGGACAGCCAAACCGAGTGACAATGTTCTAGAATAAGAAGCGCGTTGCGGTCGTAGCGGTGTAATCTATGACTAGTGTAGCCTCTTCCCATCTTGTCAAATAATCTATCGCCGTAATAATGTATCTTGCACTAGTGCGCTTCCCAGGTGGGTTGATAGGGCCCACGAAATCCACTGCCCATTTATCAAATGGATGCAGTGTCACTTGAGGTTTTAGGGGCATCTCATCCCTCCTAGAGGGTTTCCTAGTCCTTCGACAAACATCGCAAGTCCGCGCATAATCTGTTGCATCATTGTGGAGCGTGGGCCACCAAAGCCCTGCGCAAAGCACCTTCCTGGAAGTCGCACGACCGCTGTAGTTCCCACCAGCTACGCATGCATGTACTTCTGATAAGATCTTCCCTTGCTCATGAGGCAAAACATAGCACCTCAAGATCAAATTCGATCTGAGTTTGTATAACTCGCCTACAATCAGTTGGAAATCTGTGGCCTTGACCACCAACTGTTTCTTCTGACTGGTTGTAAACCCCTCCGGTGCAGTACCTGTCACCAGGAACTGAATGATCTCTTCATAATATTCATCAACTAACTCAACCTTAAATAGTTGCGCATCAGGCAACCCATCTTCAATGTTGGTCGGCTTCTCTCCTGTCTCAATCTACGACAGATGATCTGGGCCTACATTCAAACGTCCGGGCTTCACAATCACTTCAAAATCGAACTCCTGAAACAAGAGTACCCAATGACACATCTTCCCCCCAACACAGGCTTATTGACCAGGTATTTCAATGCAAAGTGGTCTGTAAACATCTTAAAGTGTCCTCCCAGTAAGTAGTGCCGAAACTTTTGCAGTGCATAGACCATCGCTAGACCTTCCCTCTTTGTTGTGGTATAGTTCCTTTCTGCAGACGATAACTTCCGACTGGAAAACGCGATGGGGTGATCTAGATCCCCTTCCCCAGGTTGTGCAAGCACCACTCCCAGTGTGATCGATGAGGCATCGACATGGACATGGAACTCCTTGCTCCAGTCCAGAAATACCAGTATTGGCACTGAATCCATCTTAGCCTTCAAAGTTTCAAAATTTCCTTGACATTCAGGACTCCACTGGAATACCGCATCTTTCTTCAGCAACTTCTCCATAGGGGCCTTGATGGCTGCATAAGCCCTGATGAACTTGCGATAATACCCAATGTGCCCCAACGTCGCTCTTAGCTGCTTAACGTTAGTCGGCGGTGTTAAGCTCAGAATGGGCGCAATTTTTGTTGGGTCAACTAGCAATCCCTGCTTGCACACAATGTGACCCAGTAATATGCCAAATGGTGCACAGAAGATGCACTTCTTCAAGTTCAGCGATATCTGATGCTGTCGACAATGCCCCAACATCAACTGTAGATTCTCCAGATTATCGCTGATCAAGCTGTAGATGGTCCAGTCATCCATGTACACCTACAAAAATTTATGGATGAAATCCCGGAAAGCAGCAACGACAACCCGTGAAAATATCGCAGGTGCATTCTTCAGTCCAAATGGCATCACTGTGTACTGAAAAAAGCCCAATTTTGTCACAAAAGTTGTCTTGTGGCAGTCTTCTTTTGTACTGTGGATCTGATGATAGCCAGAGAACCTGTCCGTGAAAGAATACATCTCTTGGCCACCCACGCCTTCGAGCACCTCATCAATAAATGGGGTCAAAAAGGGATCATGCAAACAGGCATCATTCAACTTCCGCAAATTGACACAAATGCGCACTTCATCGGTCTTCTTGTCCTGCACCACCATAGGATTGATCCAATCCGACTTCTCAACTAGTTCAATAATGCCAGCATCCAACATGCGATCAAGTTCTACCTTGATCGTCTCCTAATGGCGTGGATTCAGTCGATAGGGGCACTGCCTGATTGGTTTAGCATCTAGTTTCAACGGAATCTTCATCTCCCCTAGATCACCCAAGATTCCCTTCATCTCAGAAAACTTCGTAGGGAACATGTCTTGGAATTCATGTAGCAAGTCGGTGACCTTTCCCATCATCTCATCATCCCAATAGTCCCCAACATTCACAAACTTTGGACTGTCCCCTGTCCCAATGTTGACCTTACGGAGCTTCAACAGTTGACTGATCGGATCACTTGGCGCATCAGGTGCTACAACACTTCCTTTAGATTCTGGAATATTGACATTCTGCAGATCATCACCATCGTCTGGCCCACCAATGATATTATAACATTCCATCATGGACTGCATCGTGCAGTGTGCATGTGGATCCGCAGGATATGCCACCGGAACAACCTTTAGAACTACATCGTGGATGAGTTGCAAGGCGTTATGGACATCCGGGTTGGCATCCGCGAAGTTGAACGTATGAGTAAAACAAACTGTCAACTCCAACCAAGTAGTAATTTCTCCTCGCAATTCAGCTGCAGTATACCTTGATCGTGGCATCTTGTCCATCATATCGACGAAGGCATGGACCCACTCATCTTTGGGTCGCGATGCCCACAAGGTCTGACATTCCATCAAATGATTGCCAAGGTCATTCTGTCCATCTTGTTTTCCTGTATGGTAAACTTCAGTGTCGCCAAAGTGAACCGCCATCAATCTCATGCACTGTGACCATCCGTCGATTGATTTCTTGTGTCACCCACTAGCATGCTGGAGCAACCTTTAGTGCTTCCTCCAATGCCAACAGTCACTGTGGTTCTGAAACATTTTCTTTAAATGCTGCAAGAAACTTGGACAAGCCAGGAAAACCTTTGTATACTAGATATGCAACAGTCTCAGTTGCAATATGGCATAATGACTACGTGACTAATCCACACTTGCGGAGCGCCACCTCATGCAAGCGATTCTGTCAATTTTCTAATGCATCGTCAGAGTCAGAAGACGCAGAGCTGAAGCTGTGCCACCCAAGCTCATCGTCGGTAGTCGGATAAATGTAATCTTCTGAAATATTGGATGCATAGTCCCATCCGCTGGGATCTTCATCTTTAACCGGTTCAATATACCTGCGTCCCTCAACTGGATCCAGTGGGGCGATGTCTCTGAGATCGTTGTTTTCAAAAGTCATCATTCGCTTCTTAAAGTTGATCACTGTTGCACTGTCGTTAGCCCATCCAATCCCCAACAACGCAAGATAGGATATTTGTCCTTCAACTACTTCGATGACATCAAAGTCCACATATGTCTTCATGCCCTCAATGTCCACCACCAGATGTGGCACTCTCCCAATTGGGGTCACCTTGGCCCGATTAGACAGTCGAAGCTGTGCAGGAGACCAGCTTAACATGGGACTCCCCATTTTCTACCAGGCCTGCTTGGTTAAGATGTTGAAATCCGAACCAAGATCTAGAATAACTGAATCAACTTCATAATCTCCAATTTGAATGTTCAAACAAATCTCCTTACCTGTCTTCCGTCGCTGTAAGGAATTGACTGCAGACTCTTGCCGTCCCCTGGCCGGTCGCTGCAATAGTCCTTTGATCTCGGCAAGACCATCAGGATCCCTTGCTAGCGATAAACAACTCTCAAAAAATTTCTACAAGGTTCCAGACTACCGTGATGGACTGGCCTCTGAAGTGGTGTCAAAAACAGGAGGCATGTCACAAACGATGGCTTTACCTTGATCCTTTTCCATCGCCTGTCGCGCCTGAAAGAATGCATCACGCTTGGAATCAATGTCAAACGACACCTTCTTCTATCCTACTAACCAGATCTTCTGTCCTGCTAACCGGATAGGTGGATGTGGGTTATCCCCGCCCGTTGTTTCACCTCCCTGAGTGATAACTGCAATAGCAACATCTTGTGGCCTTGGCTCCACAGAAACTGTCGCAATAGTTGCTCCCTAGGTCTGGTTTGGCGGATTCCCAAGTTGATTCACATTCAAGTTAGTATTCTGATTCGGACGCTAGTTCTGATTCTACACTGATTGTTGCACTTGATTTTGCACCGGTTGCTACACTTGGTTCTAGTTCTGCAGTTGCAGAACATTCCTCACTTTCCATCGCGTAATCAACTGGGGACAGTTTTCCATTATGTGATCTGTAACAAAACAAAACGTACACTGCGTTTGCAATTGTGGGCAGTCTCGCTGGTAGTGTTCCCATACCCCACAATGATAGCACTAAACAAGTCCTCGACCTCCTCATCCTCCTCCGCGACCAAATCCTCTACCACGTCCTCCTAGGAATCCTCCACGGAATCCTCCCTGTTGTTGGTACTGCGGTTGATTAAATTATTGTTGCATAGGATTCAGTTGCATGCCTTGCCCTTGCTGCACATATTGGGTTGTTGAATGTACTGTGGCTGCTATGGAGCCATCTGCATTGGAGTATATTGCGGCATAAACTGCTATGATTGTTGCTACGGTACAAACTGCACCTGCGGTTGAGGAAGCGGCTGGGCTACTTGTGGCTGCGGATGCGGTTGTTGTACGACACGCTGGTCATCCTTCACATAGAATGCATCATACGTTCTCTCCTAAAGCAACCCATATGCATGGCAATCTTTGTCTTCATGTCCCATAGATTTACAGAATGTACAATATAGATTCATCTATTTTGTGACCATCTTCTGCATGTATTGACATTCCTCATGGCGACCTAACAAATGCAACACCACGGCATACCGCCGCCATTCAACGGGTTCGGTGCCCCTGAAACTAGATAATTGCGGAAGTCTGGGCAACTGTCCTTAGTGTTCCCCTCTCCATGACAACGCGTACACCATACTTCTTCTCAATGTTCCTTGCCCTTCTTAAGATCTTGCAATTGTATAGTCAGTTTAGCGAGTTGTTTCTAAATCTGCGACATCCCAGCTGCGTTTTCCCCAATCGGGGACGCTTCTAACTACATTGTGATTTCCAAGGCTTCACTGGGCGTTGTAATGTTTTGTTGCATTAGCGGTAGACGAATATGCGGGAGCAATGCCGCAATGAACCGTTCTTTGTGTTGGACAACACTCATTTCAAAGCTGACCCTCACCATCAAAGTTTTTAATTGCTGGTCAAAATCCCACACTGTTTCATTGGGATACTACTTAATCTCTTTTAACTCTATAATATAATGTGCTTCAGACTTGGGCTTTTTGAATTCTGCAATCAATCCTTTCCTGATATCATCCAGCGTCTTCTCTAGAGCTTCTGTAGGGACTAGAACAAACTTCATAAACCAATCTAATGCACGACCTCGCAGAGTTGTCGCTAACTGTCCTTTCTTAGCATCATCATCAGTAATTTAGTTCACGGTCCATACTGCCTCACATAGAAACCGGTATTGTTCAAGATTATCTGTTCCGTTTCCATGGAATAGTGGCAACTTCGTATCCTCGCCCTCCATCCTGGGATTCCTTATTGCAGTCGCTGAACTAATAGCAATCAAGTTTTGTTGGCACGGTGGTGTCAAAGTTGTGTTTCTTACTGGTTGACAGATAGTGAGCGGAGGTGTGGGAACATTGCTACTGGGGTTTGGTCTTGCCTCTATCCTAGGTGTATCCTGGTTGTCGTTGTCTGGACTGTGAGGTCGCTTCGTCCCGTGTGTCCACTTTCTAACTACTTCCTAACCGACAATTCGAGCAAATGACCCAAAATCTATCTATTGTGGTCCAAATGACCCAAAAACCTGCATACTGCGATTCAACAGACCCAAAATTACATAAAATATCATCATTTGTGCTTGATTTCCCACCTTCTGCGGTATCTTTGGCCTAGCACAGCATCCACGATGTTGCAATGTTGACTTGTCCGAACCGCCTTCCAACAATAGCCCCAGATCGGGGGTGGTATCTGAATGATGAAATAATATAGGTTGGGAAGAGACCTGTGGTTGGGTTGGAACATTGCAGTCCATAGCCATTTTGCTTGGAGATTCATTGAAAAATATAAGTGTTCTCTGTGTTAAGTTATTCCCATTCCATTTGTTTTTCCCCTGCAATGGTTTAACTAGTAATGATTGTTATTGATATGTTGAATGCATGACAAATGTGTGTGTGAATAATGTCTCATTTCAATGTGTTTAATTGAGTAGGCATATGCCCACATGTGTTTCAAATTACCATGAATTGTTCACGGAGTAATAGGGCTAAATGCCTATGCATTATGTTTAATTCTATTGTGCATGTTATTAATTTGATGAATGCATGATACATTGCATGTGGATGATGCTTCCTTTGTGTTCATTGAGTATTCTCTTGCACATTTACATTCTTATCCTTATGCTGGGACTCATATGTATTTATGATTGAGGAATAAGGATAAGTCTTTGAATGGTTCTTTTATGAATAGGATCAAGTGCAAGGCATAGGAGGTGCATATTACTTCAGCCATGATTGTGGGAGAAGAAAAGACACCCTGGTGGTGTTTATGACCTCTGTGGACCAATTGATGGAGAGAGGATATGGAAGAATGGTAAGGAGGCATAGATGGATTTTAAGGCCATATTTTCGAGTGGAAAAAAGGATAAGATCAATGCTCTTAGGTGTGGAAGAAGACCCTTTAGCTGCATAGATATCTCCAAGAGCTTTCCAACGGTACCTGACTTGTCCAATTTGGTCTAAGGATGAAGAAGTTA